>OX346278.1:6082273-7448842 GCA_947049275.1 Epinotia bilunana
TAAACTTAGTGGGTCTGTGAGCTGTAGAACTGGAAAGCCTAAAAATAGGCATAAGTATTAGGTACCTACCTAGTATATAGTATATAATAGTATATAATTTTTGAAAAAGTGAATCGACAAAAACAAGTTACATAATTATTGAACCTGCTCTCAAAATTTATTTTAAGTTGAGGAATGCGATCTTTGGAGGAGAACAGCCGGCCGGCGGGACAGCCGGAGATCCCGACATACGAAACTAACTGTACGTCTAGCACCACTTGCTGACAAGTCGCTTCGCGCGCGACTGAGCGTCTCCTGTCCTGTCTCACTCGCACCGTGCAAATTAGAAAGAGGAGGGTAGGTGCAATATTCGTAAACTCGGGCTACAATTCAAATTGTGGTCTTATTACTTATTTTAAAGATGTCCATAAACACCTAATCCGTGTAAATTAGAAATCACAAACCGTATACCGAATATCTTTGTATTAAGAGTCCGCAGTAAGCTCGGCCGAATTTCACCTTCCCATACAAACGTAGTTACGCTCTCATTTTAAAACTAGGTGTTGGATTGTAACGAAACTTTGCATATACAATGTCATGAGGTATATCTATGTCTGTAATTAGTTTATATGGTTCCATTTTATAAAACAAACCAAATACAGCAAAAAAAATTTGTATGAAAAACTTAAATTCGCTGTATTTTTTTTTACTATGGTATCTGAAGCTACATAAACTAGGTAATTACAGACATAGATATTCCTCATGTCATTGTAAATGCAAAGTTTCGTTACACTCCAACACGTAGTTGTAAAATGAGAGCGTAGCTACGTTTGTATGGAGAATCGAGCTTACTGCGGACTTAAATTTCAAAATCGTTTAACTTGCTTAGTAGGTATTTGTGTTATTTTTATTCCCCGATGCAAAAAGTGTTATAAGTTTGACGTGTCTGTGTATCTGTGTGTCTGTCTATGGCACCGTACCTCCTAAAAGAATGGTCCTATTTTATAGTTTTTTGTCCGAAAGCTGAGCTAATTTGACATGGTCTTCACGTTTCAACCGGTTTCGAGATATTGAGCTTTATTGAAATGAAAATGTCGGGTGGTTATCAACTTTTCCAAGTTTTGTAAATTACTAAACGGAACTTAATCGCGTAAGTAAGTATAATTAACTTAATTATTTATTTACGTCTGAGGTTTCCTGAAGTTTCGAGTGTGTTGTGTATGTTGTGAACTTGTGACACACCTTGGTCGCAGGAGCGTTTAGTGAAAATAATGTGTGTGAGCATTGTAACTTTCACGATCGAAATCAATATAGGTATCTATAGTATTTATGTGATTTGCAGTATGATTTTATTTATTTCTATATGCATCAGGCAACAAGGTCCATTTTTACAAATACCTTACAGACTAACATACATGGGTAAGGACCAAATTCTTGGCCAGCTTAACTCACTCAATTTAATTTTCTATGAAAGCTTTCCACTGTGAAACGAAAATTAACCATACAATTCTATGGTTAATTTATGTGTCACAACGGAACTTTTTTCACTTCGTCAGTTTGTATGGCTAACTACCGACTAACCAGGCTAGTTTGCCCTGTTGTATTGTATACCTATACATTTTAAATAGACTAATTACATATGTACATATATGTTTACCCCCTTATTCATAAAACTTAAAATGCCTCTGCTAAATAAAATGTGCTTTGTCCCTTTCTTACGAACACAAATGTCAAAGTGACAGATAAGGACAAACGAATTTTAACGGCATTTTAGTTAAAACAGGTTTGTAGGACGTTTATGAATACGGCCGTTAGTCTTTGAGATATTTTTAACTTTGGGCCTTAGATGCCTGTGAAATAAATGGTTTATTATTATTATTATAGGCTATAACTATGAGTTATACCGTGTCTCCACCTGGGTTTTTTTGTGCAAAAGAGATTAAATAAATAAATAAAATTACGATATAATTTATTTTCCAACAAAATTGATATTACCCAGCAATGTATATCATATTTTAATAAATAACTGACATTGAACATTCACCTGATAATAAATATAAAATGTATAATAATATAATGTACCTAACATAATATTATTGTGAAATAATAACTATGAAAATGTATCGGACTGTACCATACACACGTGATATTTATATTTTTATATTTTACGAGTAGCACACAAATTACTGCATGTTATGTTAGTTTTGTGGTAAAAATAATAACTTAACTTAATTGAATTACATTATTAATTTATATAGGTAATATCGTCATTGCCATGCCCTAACAGGGGCCATGTGGAACTATATTTTGTATGTAAGATCTTTTAATACGATGGTTGCAATAAAAATGATTATGATTATACTTAGCAAAGTAAATTCACAATAAATTCAATGAGGGTAGAACAAAAAACTCAACTTTTAAACTACCGACAACCCAGCGGCTCTCTTTACGGTCAAGCTTCTCCCTATAAAAGAGAGCTCAAAACAATCACAAGACTTTGCTCAACTCGACCAAAATGTCTGACTCAGACTTAGAAATCAAAAGGATACCACCAATGAAACCTGTAAAGAAACCGCCGGGCAGCCCCACAGAACACTTGCTGAAACCTCAAGAAAAGAAAGTGACAACGAAAGCTATGATACACGACGCTCTAACGGAGCTTAAGACGCGGAAAGGCGTGTCCATACAAGCTATTAAGAAGTTCATGGAGGATAAGTATTACGTGGAAACGGATAAGGTGAAATATCTGATCAAAAAGACCTTGAAGACGGGCGTTGAAGATGGCAGCATCATCCAACTGAAAGGTATCGGGGCTTCAGGGTCGTTCAAGTTAGCAGCAGTCAAGGAAAAACCAAAAAAAAAACCGAAGGCCAAGAAAGAAAAACCTAAAAAGGAGAAATCAACTAAGGAGAAATCGAAAGAGAAACCGATGAAGGCGAAAAAAGAGAAAACCGTAAAAGAAAAACCGATCGACAAAATGAAGACGGCGAAGAAAGTCAAGCTGGATGTGAAAGATAAAGAGAAGAAGATTGAAAAGCCTAAAGAAAAGAAGAAAGCTGAAGTGAAAGAGAAAGCGAAAACGAAGACAGCCGCGACTCCTTCAAAGAAGAAAGCAGCCATGATGAAGAGGAAAAGTATAGGGTCTATAATAAAACCGCCAAAAATGAAGCCGAAATCGAGAGCTTGAGGTATATAATATACAGGAATTTTCTGGAATAAGTTCAGACTGTTGAAAAAATGTGACGATACGATATTGTTAAACAAGTGATTTTGTGTGATGACTGATGACATTCCGTGCCTGTATCAAAGTGATTTAGTGATAAGGTAAGTGTTCCAATGTTTGACACCTTAAGGCCTAGTGGACACCACCTTCACATAACAATGTTAGGCCTGAATCACATTGTTCACACTGGCGCGTCTGCGGTGGCTGTCAATAATAAACTTGATATTAACTGTCAACTTTACTATTGACCGCCACCGCACGCGCCACATGTCATTAAGTTTTTATGAATAAGGTTGAAAATGTGAATGTTTGGGCCGCACTGGGACGTTTATCTTAGATTGTACCGTAATGATAAGTTTTGAATGAGTGTGGTAAAAATGTACGATTAATGACTTTTAAAATATTATTGTGCTTGTTTTGTAACGTGTCGTTTTCGAATAGGAGTTTATTTTATTTTAATGTTGATTAATGCGATTTTAGACTAAAATTTTTGATATTCTTGTATAGACGTGTAAATAAATCTTTATAATGAAAAATGTGTCATTTTTTACCATCATCATAAATATCATAATTTAAGAGCTATAGGCTCCTAACGTAAACAATCCATATCCATACTAATATTATAAATGCGAAAGTGTGTGTCTGTCTGTCTGTCTGTCTGTCTGTTACCTCTTCACGCTTAAACCGCAGAACCGATTTGGATGAAATGTGGTATAGATAGAGATAGTTTGCGTCCTGGGGAAGGACGACATAGGATAGTTTTTATCCCGGAAATCATCCCCTGAGGGGGTCAAATGGGGGATGAAAGTTTGTATCGAGCTACGATATAAACGAGCGGACGGAGTCGCGGGCAGAAGCTAGCACAATGATAAACGGATCACTCGCGTCTTGGTGAGGGAAGTTCTGCTTTTTATCTTATGTAGGTACACTAGATACCTTAGGTACCTACTTATAGTTTATGAACGAATTTGTTGAGTTGAGTCAAATAATTAATTTCAGGCAGGCATTTTATGTGAGTGTCAAAAGTAAAATTTAGTTAGTTACATTCTCGTTTATAATTATTAATTACTAATGTTTCGTTGTCAGTATTTTGTTCTCTTGCTTACCTATGTACTTATGGTTAAGGAAGTAGGTAGGTACCTTATAAAACACCGAAGCCATAATAACCCCACTAACTGCTTACATAGCATGCATAGCATTTCCTTGCAATGAAAACTGTTTTTTTTGGAGGTTATATGTATGTAGGGTATTTATATTCGTCAATGCACCGAATACCCGCAGCGTAATTACGAAATTATATTTTAAGAATTATACCTACTTGAGATTATTTGAGTTGGCCGAACTCCATCAAAGTGGTCCATTGAAAAAGCCCTAAGTAGTAGATTCCAATTCCAATGACATTTTTATAAAAAGTCGGCCACATTAAATAATCTAAAACCATATATGTATGTATGTAATTTTAGATGAAATACATTTAAAAAGAATATTAGTGTGTATAAATAAACTCTTTAAGAGTCCGCAGTAAACTCGGCCGAATTTCACCTTCCCATACAAACGTAGTTACGCTCTCATTTTAAAACTACGTGTTGGATTGTGACGAAACTTTGCACAACATTGACATAATGTATATCTATGTCTGTAATTAGTTTATATGGTTCCAGTTTATAGAACAAACGAAATACAGTAAAAACAAGTTTTGTATGAAAAACAGAAATTAGCTATATTTTTTTTACTATGGTATCTGAAGCTACATAAACTAATTACAGACATAGTTATACCTCATGTCATTGTATATGCAAAGTTTAGTTACAATCCAACAAGTAGTTTTAAAATGAGAGCGTAACTATAGGTTTGTATGGAGAATCGAGCTTACGGCGGACTACCTAGTCCTACCTACCTAAGTACCTAGTAGGTAGTATTACTTATATAACGTGCAGTTCTGTAGCGCACCACACGTGGATCCACATAACACCAGCGTCGTTTCGCCTTCTGTGGAGCGACATTATGCTGAGTGGACTCCGTTTTCGCATCTAATCTTAGTTTTAAGTTTTAACATAGCATCTGTAGTGTTTGTATCATTGAGCTATGGCGTAGTCTCGAGATCACGGGTAGTGGGGCGGCAGTCACGTGAGAGCCGCGGGTGAGAACGGACGTATCGACCCCAGCTACTGGTGACGTACCTACCGAGCCAGATATTTCCCCTGTCTCCCTCTGGTTGAGGGAGTAGGTACTACAGCATCTAAGTGTAAATCTAAAATGTACTTACTGTTAAGTATTTGCGAAATAACTGACAGTCAAAAGCCCTGGCAAATATGATGGGGCTTCTAAACGGGCAACGTTTTTACGGCAATGTGTGGCCGGCAAGCATGTGCATCTTCCTCTAGCGTACAAAAGTCAGCGTAAGATAGTTGCCGGCCAGAAATTGCAGCCTACGCTTAGTTACTACGCATCGCGGTGTCAAGATATATTTGTGGGTGAGCGTTGAGGTGAGCTTAAAACAAGTTACAGAATAGGGGGCCTGTGGCGAGTTTAACAGTTTTTCCCCATCCCAAAAAGTGCACAGCGCCGCTATAGGTCTTTGAGAAAACTGGCTGTGACAGACGGACAGACAACAAATCGTATAAGACTTGGTGGACCAATTTGGTTATGGAACACTAAAAAAACTGTAGGTACCTAACTTATTACCATTGACTTCTAGCGTGACTTTCAAGTCACCCACCCTAGTGTGTAGTTGTAGATAACGGGTTGCCTCAATAAGAGTGCACTATTAATTACCCTCATAATAACTAATTTGAGGGTTATTTCAATACACTCTTATTGGGACACCCAATTAATGCTGTGGGTAATATAAAAAAGAGGTAGCTAATACCTATATTGGTAGATATGTTATGTCCAACAGCGGACGACGGACGACCTTGCGGCGGTAGTTCGTTTTTTTTTTACCTAATATAACATAGGTACCTACCTAAAGGCGGATCCCCGCGAGCGAGAATGGCAGTCCGCGCTTTACTCCAGGCAAAATACGGTTTTGAAAATCATTAATTTATAATAGCGTTTTTTTGTTGATTTCATTTTAAAATGTTATTCAAAGAGGATTTTATTCAAGAATCCGACAAAGTTTCCACCCGGAAGTAATTAGGTATGTATAGATTTTGTACGATTTATCTTGAATATTATAGAGCAAATGTCAATAAACCTAAATAAAGACAAAAATATTTAATATTCATATTTTTTCTGACTTTTCAGAAGCTAGTTCATTTTTTCTTTGTAGATGTTTGAAATTTTGTCGGATTTTGTCGCTGGGTAACTATTTAATTGATAATATGCCCATTACATATAAAAAATAAGCTATTATACTTACCTAAATAATTACCACAATTGACATTTTTTCCATACAAATTGTCAGTTCATTGACTGGACTATACTTGGTTTCAGTCCGTCTGCAGATTCCTTTTGAGCTTCTTCGACAGGACTGGACGCGCCTTGAAAGAAGTCTTTTAAATTATAAGGATGTCTCAAATCATTTTCATCAGCCTATATGCGTCCTAACGCTGGACACAGGCCTTCTCTGATAGCTGACTATACGGAATGGGCAGAAGTAACGAGGCCGGCCCGGAGCGGGTTGGGAACTACATATGCCATTCCTCCGGGTCGCCCACGGATGTCTAAAGGGCGGGTACACCTAAGCAAAGAACGATCAACTGTGACAGCTATTTGTTAGAGTGAGATTTTTGCGGTTTTTGCAGGTATTTAATCATTTGTGTTTAAATTATCTACCCGCTAATTGTATTAACCCATTCGACACCACGGAAAAAAAACGAAAAGGTGCTCTCACGCCACGTAAGTCTAAGGTACATAAGTCAATTGTTTTTGGATTTCGTTTGAAGTCGGTGGCAGCTAGGTGGATGGCGACGGTGACAAACATGAGTTCAAGTCTGTGTGGCGCCGAATCACTACACTTCGGGAGCTCAAATACCGCGAGCCATCCGGTAGCCCCTTGGGCACTGCAACTACGCGTCATTGCTCTGAATAGCAAATTACTTAAGAGTCCGCAGTACCTATAGGCACTGGTCCCTCCGCCGGCTAGTAAGCTAGAAAAGTTGGGCGAGTAGCATTACATTGCGGATCTGTAAAGGTCGATTGATCACACTGTGCCTGGTCAGCACGCAATGAACCGTTACTCGCCCAACTTTTCTAGCTTAGGTACTAGCCGGCGGTGGGACCAGTGCCATAAGCTCGATTCTCCATACAAACGTAGTTACACTCTCATTTTAAAACTACGTGTTGGATTGTAACGAAACTTTGCATATACAATGACATGAGGTATAGGTATCTATGTCTGTAATTGCATATATATTTATACTTAATCAACTTCAGTTTCCCATTGTCATGATTCAATATTTGCCTTAAGTAGGTACATACCTACCTATATTTTTCAGGAAAAACTACCTAACAGTGCTCTCACTTGCTTGTGTGGCAACCACAGTTGCTACTTTCGCACCCCTAAACTGATGGTGGCAAACTGTGCACTGTGGACGCCAAGCGAAGTATGGGCTTCTTTGATAAAGAAAAATTTAAAGCAGTTTAGGCACTGGTCCCACCGCCGGCTAATAGTAAGCTAATAGAAAAGTTGGGCGAGTAGCATTACATTGCGCGGATCTGTAAAGGTCGATTGATCACACTGTGCCTGGTCAGCACGCAATGAACCGTTACTCGCCCAACTTTTCTAGCTTACTAGCCGGCGGTGGGACCAGCGCCTTAGGCTACCTTTATTAAAGTCCGAAAGCAAGTGAGCGCGGTTATAGGGAAATTTCGCCGGTTAGCGACCACCTTATTTATCCTCCCGGTCTGCAACCACTCAGGTGAACTGAAAGGATATGTTCTCGTTTTGTTTTATGGCAGATTCCTGTTAAATAACTAGTTACTTAAAGCATTGCATTGTTCTTCAGGGGGTCGGTAACCGAAGCGGGTCGCGTAAACGGCACAATTACCTTACAACGTTTATTTCAATTGAGTATCCTGAAAATGTTACGATTTCAGAGAAAATATTTGCATTGAGGGAAATGGCGACTATGTCAAACACTGTTATGGTAAATTGAATTATGAATATTGAAAAGATCCCGTGACAAATATACATGCTTAAGGTATCAACACACCCAAATGTTCTCACCCGATGTGCCATAGAGTCCGCAGTAAGCTCGGCAGAATTTCACCGTCCCATACAAACGTAGTTACGCTCTCATTTTAAAACTACGTCTTGGATTGTGACGAAACTTTGCATATACAATGACATGAGGTATATCTATGTCTGTAATTAGTTTATGTGGTTCCAGTTTATAAAACAAACGAAATACGGCAAAAACAAGTTTTGTATGAAAAACTTAAATTCGCTGTATTTTTTTACTATGGTATCTGAAGCTACATAAACTAATTACAGACATAGATATACCTCATGTCATTGTACATGCAAAGTTTCGTTGCAATCCAACACGTAGTTTTAAAATGAGAGCGTAACTACGTTTGTATGGAGAATCGAGCTTACTGCGGACTCTTAATGTAGGTACAGTCGGCTGCAGAGAGACGTGACTTCCTCTCATTATACAAACTTCTATGCAAGGGAGTCACATTCCTCTGCAACTGATGAATGTACGATACCTAGCTATGACGACGCAGGATAGCGCAATCTGTGTTTTTACGAAAAATTAGGTCTAGTTTTCCCTCTGGGTTGGAAGGTCAGATGGCAGTCGCTTTCGTAGATCTAGTGCCTACGCCAAATCTTGAGATTAGATGCCAAAGCGGACCCTGGGCTCGTGTGAGGCACTACCGGGAAAAACACTAGGAGGATGATGGTTGTATTCGTCTGCAATATAAAAAAAATACTCCCTATCTATTGACATTGCGTGTGTAACTGCAATGAACGTGACCTAACTATAACCATTATACTCCAGGCAAAATACGGTTTTGAAAAACATTAATTTATAATAGCGTTTTTTTTGTTGATTTCATTTGAAAATGTTATTCTAAGATTATATATTCAAGAATCCGACAAACTTTCCACCCGGAAGTAATTATGTAGATTTCAATGAAGCATGCATTGTCTTTTTTTATACGATTTATCTTGAATATTATAGAGCAAATGTAAATGAACCAAAATAAAGACAAAAATATTTATTCATATTTTTTCTGACTCTTCAGAAGTTAGTTAACTTATCATTTTTTTGATGTCTGAAATTTTGTCGGATTTTGTCGCTGGGTAACTATTTAATTGATAATATATACGTTACACATAAAAAATAAGCTATTATAAATTATTTCCAAAATTGACATTTTTTCCATACGAGTTGTCAGTTCATTTACTGGACTATTAGATTAGATACGTATTCCTTAGTTGAAGTGCCAAATTTGTTTATTTATTTAATCATATGGCATATATTATTTTTGGCTTTTAAAGTTTGTCACTCTTTAGTACCACCCAGGGGACACGTGCATGGTTGTGGGAGGTAGCTCCTGCGGACGCGAGTAACCAGTTGTCCCCCCTTTGTCAAGTGAGTGGGCAACTCGACTGTTAGAAGTTCTAAAGCCGCCCGAAGGCCTCTAACTCGGGATCAACCGCTTAGCGTGCCTTCCAAAGCACGGAAGCGCTCATTTATATTAACCACTCAAAGATCAGGCGGTCACCCATCCAAAGACTGACCGTTGCCATCTTTGCTTAACCTGATGCGTTATCGTTTCCGACTCGCAGGCGCTAGGCTATGAGCGCTTCGAAAAACGCGCTGCCAAACTAGTGAAACTATCCATAAACTACAGTAAAACAAACTACATTCCAGAAGAACAACCCAAAGTAGTCAATTTTCTACAACGTAGACTAAGCTATAGCGGCTCTGTGAGCTGCAGTAACTTTTTTTAAATTTCGAAGAATATTCGACAAAAATATTTCTGCATAGGTAATTAAAGAACCTGCCAAAATTTCACGAGAATCGGTTGAGAACTGCGACCTGTAGAGGAGAACAGTCGGACAGACAAACGATTTTCGGCCCAACGCTACGCTCGCTCGTTCGATAATTTCTGGCTAGTACCTAAGGGCGGTTATTTGCTTTGTTTTTATTTGCCTTTTTGTAGTTAGGCATAAGTAGATTAGGTAAGTATACCTATAGGCCTCTCCTGAGTTCATAATTTTCATGAACAATAATAGTCGAAAGTGAAATCAAATCCTGCAATAGGTAGGTATTCAAGTTTAAGTATTTGTACCAAGTTAGGTGATTATGACTACGTTGGGAGTTTTCCTGTGGTTTTACGGTATGGTTACTAATAACATGGAGCAGTTTACGCGACCTGCTTCATTTACCAACCAATGTTTCTTTAATTATAGGTAATGAAATGATAACAACAATTCAGACCCTATGTCCAACTCAGCTGTCATTTTTTTAGTTCCTAGCTAGTTATACCTATAGGTACCTAAATCACAAAAAAACGAGAAGGTAACCATCCCTTTAGTTCAATAACTCATTCAAGTGGTCGCAAACGAACAAAAGTTGAGCAACAAAATATCTGCATCCTTGACTAATTTAACTCGTCAATTGGTCATTGCAATCCCCAATTATTTAGTATCTAAAATGCCTAAAATCACAATAGAAATCAAAGGAAGGTGTTTTATCTGTGTCCTACGACCATCTTAACTGTTTTAGCTGTATACAACTCATTTATTATGATAACTAGGGTGTGCCATCAGCTCATGTCCCCTTCAGTCATAAATGAAAAATAATATAAAAGTACATTTTTATTACACGCAAAAAGGCCTATCAAACCAAGTAATTTATATTCCATCAGCCATACTGTTGACGTCACAGACGTATAATTGATCTCGCAAAATCAACATCAATTTTCAACTCTATATTAATGCAAAAAAGTATATATTCTTTCGTATTTCTTAAACAAAAGTAGATTCTTTCCACGTCAGACAACACGAATAACAACTATCTCTTTCGCCCGCGCTTTTTTTTACCGTAAGTCAGAGTGAGATAAAGATAACATTCTCGCGCGTGGTTGAGCGCTCGCGGATTTTGGGGTCATGGAACGTGTTTAAATTTCGAAACTAGTTCCGTCCAATACGATGCGTTTGAATTCAGAACGCCGCCATTGGTTAGGGTGACCGGTACTAAAAACTCGGGCTTCTTCCAAAAATCGATAAAGTGTCGAGATTTTCTAAGACCGTGTCGCTGGATTATCGTTTTGTTTTGTTTCCAGCGAGTTTAGTGGTACAGAGGACTGGCGCGACTTGATAGGCGCTTTACGTTATTCGTGCAGCTATTTTGTGTGGAAACATGTCGGACCGAACGTTCATGTAGTTTTAATTTCATTTAAACACGATTTCTTTAAGATAAGTGTGTAGTGGAGGTGTCCATAGCTGCCAAACTGTAATGGTAAGTGTGTGGTGTCATTACATTATCAAATATTTGCGTGGAACCTTGTTTTACAGTGTAATATGAGTGTAAAATCGATAATAACCCCAACATTGAGTGCTGCTCGGTTAAATGTTTTGATATCGGGAGTGTTCTGGTGTTATTTTAGGAAAGGAATTCCTGTTTCCCGTTCTGTCGTCGAATACCAATTATGACTAATGATTTTAGTCATTAATTAGTAATGTTTATAGTATTTATAACTTGTTGCTAAGTTGGGAATGTTTTCTTCACTTATGCATGTATACGTGACTATATCTATAAGATCGTGGAATTATCATTTGTCAATAGAGACTTCTTTTGATTGGACGTCCGTGGCTATCTCTTTCGCACTCATGGAGAGGGTCTTGAAGGCATCTCTGTTGCACTAGTGCAGTATTAATAGGATCGCTTGCCCCCGGGGTGTTCTATATTTGTTTAGTGATGTATTTGGTTGATTGGTGCTCTACTCGAATATCGATATCGATGATTTCGGACTGATAGTTTATTGTCGTTCTTAAATGACTGATTCTTATAGCAAAGTTTATATATAGTACTTAGGTACGTTTGTTAGGTGTCCGAAGTGTTTTGTCGTTGTCTTTTCATTGACAAATTGTTACATTGCAGTTTGTATTAGTAAGTAATTTACTTGACGTATTTTTACTGACGTACAATTTTTATGAATGACCCCGTTATTAAGTGGGTGTATCAACTTTCTTTTTTTTCTGTCATTAGTTGCGATGGTTAAGTCTTCAGTCTCTTAATATGAGACTGATTTTATTAGTTTGAATCCACAAAATGTAGGTTTTGTTGTTTTTTTTTAACCGGTTATTAAAATGGACCCTCAGTTTGGCCATATATTTAATTTATAGCCACACATATGCTCCAGAAAAGCTGGTGGTGGTTCAACTTCAGTATAGGTGGGTGAAATCAATGAATTGGATTTGTCACTGTCTTCATCTTCACTTCATTAGTCACTTAAGTCAGTCTCAGTCATCAACTCATTAGCGAATTAGTAATAGTACTACTTATAGATATAGGTACTTACTATTTTAAGTTACTATTATAGGTTACTGGAGCGTTGCGTGATTCACTAAAGCCCGGTTTTATAAAGATGCGACAAAATAGAAGAACAAATTTTCGTAACAATTTGATTTTTTTACTTTTCCTTCCGACAAGTCTCACGGATCTTTATAAAACCAGTCTTTAAAATCACACGTTAACCTATGAGTGATACACGACGCTTATTGTCAGGGAGCGAATAAAAGACTTAAGCTTATGTTATGCTCCTACCGCGCACCTCCATCATCTTGTTAGATTAGATGGTGTCGTGGAGAGGATGGAAACACTAATTCCTGAGATTTTTTTTTTCTTTAAATCAGCGGATACAATGACGTATCCCCATTTCACGCTACAAGGTTTCTGCTTTTCATATTACTTTCTGTTCAGCTGACGTTCTTAATTCAAAGGGAAACTGTCAGCCACTGCAGAGCGTAATTAGATCTGTCAAGGTTCGTATAAAACTTTTAGAGTGATTTATGTAAATGTTTTTGTGGCAGCCCCCTTTATAAGAAAACATATTTCGTAGCTCCATTGACTCCTTTAAGTTTTAATTTTTTTATGTTACAAAATCGAATTCTGACCTTATTAATAATTTATCGTTTATAAGGGCCAATAAATTTTCGCTGCTCATTGTTATAACGTATCCTAGGTCACATTTTTTTGGATACGAAATAAACTTAATTACGTTTTTTTCGTAACTCTGAACCATTTTTATCGGCTATCTCTTAAGCATGTCATGATCATGAGGTCATATTATAGTCAATTTTCTACGAAATTATGACAGTTGTCTCCTGAACATAAAAAGTTAATCTAGTCTTAACTCAAAGTACTTACTATGTTCTAAGTTCACATATATGATTTGTAAAAAAAATGCACTTATCAAAGACCAAATGCCAAAATCATTTGTTATACAATTGTTTTTCATAACGCCCGGTCTTCTGCATTTTACCAACTATTTTATACCGTCACCAATGATAAGCCCTCCTCTAATGATAAGGAGGCACCGTAGTCTATGGAGTTTGTGTCAGACCATGAAAAAAGACAGAACACTACGAACCTAAAATAAGTTTAGCGAACGCTCACGCACACATACTTATACAAACTAAATTCTACAAAACTCTTCAGCTCGTGTCGCAATGATGTCAAGATCACCTATTTCGAGTTTCGTGCACTTTAATTTGTTCATGTCTGCATGAGCGTGTGCTAAACTTATTTGGCTTGGTTGAAAACCGGCTTCACTAGGTTGTTCGTCATGCTCCGTCTATCTTTTTTTCTTGGTAATTGCAGAGGATTTTCAACCTAATATGCTGTTAAACACCACGTCAAAAAATAAGCCTGTTTTTACTGTTTTCATCGAGAATATTTTTTCTCGCACTTAGTACATTAAAACTCCTGAATCAAAAATAAAATGACCATGTGAGAAAGCCGGTATTCATTCATTTGCCCGAATTTCATTTGCCCGAAATTCATTTGCCATCCTATTCACAGGCCATAATTTTGTTTACCATAATTTCATGTGCCATAACTGTTATTTATCATAATATTCATAAGACAGAATTGTTATTTTCCATAATATCATATGCCATAATATCATTTGCCAGAAACTTCATAATCCATAATTTTAATATGCAATAAAATCATTTGCCATACCTTTCAAAAGCCATACTATATGTAAAATAACAAATTACTGTGTGAAATGGGTGATATCATGAAAAATAGCTACCAAAATCCGAATTAGCGCACCCCACTTCCACGTGGTCTTATCTGTCCTACCCCGAGTGTATAAAAGCCCGCAGAGACAGAATATCCGTCAACATTTAACTTAACACCACCTTTAGATATTGTAAACAACTCACACTTCTTATTTGTATCCATGATGCTAATTGATAATACACTGACTACTACAGCAAACCACTACAAATAATAAAAATAGTTTTGCCATGAATCAATAGAAATGTACCCTCCACATGTTTATTTTATTAGTAAACAAACTTCAACGCCTGATGAAATAGTAAGAGCAAGAGAACTTCGTTAGAAGGCATTTGGAATAAAAAATAGGGGTCTTTATATTCTGCTCAATAACGTGATTGTAATGTATAGTGTATGATAGCATTGGTAGCAGTGTTCCAATCGGTTCAAGTATAGGAAAGGGGGGCCGATTTTTGGAGTTTATATTTCTATCGTAAAAAAAGCCTAAAAATAAACATGTTTTATTCTTAAAACCTTTTCTCTCAAATCGATATTTATCAAGATATTTGGGTTCAAAGGACAGTCCGACTCGGATGGCGGATAGGTTAGAAGACAGCGGCGGGAGCTCTGCTCGTGCTCTCTTCGTGGTTTTTTTTATTTCATAAAAGAGCGGAATAAAACTTCTGTAGATAACAGACTTCCAAGTAAAAGATGGTTATGTTGACGTGTTCTGTACGTAACAATCATTCAAAATAAGTGTTATAATGACATATAAGCGCCAGAACCGAACATTCGTAATATCGGCTCGCAGAAGCGTAGCTTCTTTTGGCAAATGAATATTCTGTCAAGTAAAATTATTGCATATAAAATTAAGGCAAATAAAGTTTATGGCATATGAATGATTCGGGCATACAACATTATGGAAAATAATAATATGTCAAATGAATATTATGGAAAATGAAACGTTATGGAATAAATTCGGGCAAAAAAAATCGGGCAAATAAAATTAGGGCAAATAAAATTAGGGCAAATGAAATTCGGGCAAACGATAGATAACCGAGAAAGCCACTTGTCACTCCATAAATGACACAAGGTTTAATTTCGCCTGGCCTGTAATCAATCAATCAATAAATCGTTAAGCAAAAAACTGGCCAGTATGACTAATTTGGTGTTATTGTATGCTGTAAACTTACATTGACTTTTAAATGAATAAATCTTAAAAAGGTTCGTCGCTACATGATAGCTTTGTTACCCACTCAAATATTCTTTGCGAAGATATTTTACAATTAAAACATTAGATTAACTTGCTATCTATCTATCTATATAACTATCAATAAATTGTAACAAAAAATAAAGTAGCAAGTATAAATAAGTGTAGTCCGGCAAACTAAATTTTATATGAAAATTATGTAAGTACCTAATATGTAATATGAAGCACCGACTTACGCACCGACGTACCGCGAAATGACTACCTAATCCGATCACTGATCATAATGCATATACTTTTTTTTATCAAGTGTTGATAATTATCGATATGCAACATCGATAACTGTCCAGTCCCTACGCGCGCAAAAAATAATAAAAATGTCCGACGTCCCTGCATTCATCCAAACTTATTATTATAACACCCCAATCCGAAATCAATTCTATCCCGATACAAATACAGCACTATTTCCGTTGACAAGTCAATTTAATTTAGAATTCCTTCGAGATTCACATCCGATTTTGAGCCTTGTGGGGATAAAAATAGGGTTCTAAAATTGGAGTTTTTTCTTTTATTGTAAGTCAGTGATTTATGAAGGGTGTTAGAGGGAGATAGTTTGATCGGCGCGTCTCTCGCAGGTAGTTTTGCGAACTTTGAACAAAGGATCCGAAAGCGTTTTTTTCTTTGCGAATTAAGTTGTGTTTGTCATTTTGTGACAGTTTTGCTGACTTTGTTTTCGTATTGTTATCGAAACACGTGGCTACGAAACAAAACGCTTTGCTATTGAGAATGATATTAATTTTATCATCAGTAATATTAGACAATATACGTTAAATTAATCCATACTAATATTATAAATGCGAATGTGTGTCTGTCTGTCTGTCACCTCTTCACGCTTAAACCGCTGAACCGATTAAGATGAAATTTGGTTTGATGAAGTTTGAATCCCAGGGAAGGATAAGTATAGGATGGTTTTTATCCCGGTAATGGGGGGTGAAAGTTTGTATGGAGTTCCTCGCGGACGGAGTAGATGACTTATAAAACGATTTAAAATTAAATCGCCAGGAGGGTAAAGCCGGGGTTATATTAGAGCCACGCCGCGTCTCGCAACGCAATCGGTTACATATACATTTTTTACATTCGCTCAGTCCCGCGTGTCGCCACGTTCAATACAAAGTGCGCGTTGCGACAGGCGACGTGGCTCTAATATAACCCCGGCTTAAAGTACAAATTTTTGGCCAGTAAGTAGTTAGGCTGGAAGAAAGAAGTGGAAAAAGTTCCGTTGTGACACAGATAAATTAACCATACAATTGTATGGTTAATTTTCGTGTCACAACGGAAAACTTTCATAGAAAATTTTATTGAGTGAGTTATGCTGCAAGAATTTGGTCCTTACCCTGAATGAATTGTCAAGATAATTTCGTAGCACGCACTATTATAGGTGATAAGTATAGTGGTCGTAGTGGCGATGCGGGGCGGACAGATAAGCGTCCAGTGACCACTATAGGCGTCATTATTGTTAACTAGCTTCTGTCCGCGACTCCGTCCGCGTGGAACTCGTTTATATCGTAGCTCGATACAGACTTTCACCCTCCATTTCACCCCTTCAGGGGATGATTTACGAGATAAAAGCTATCCAATGTCCTTCCCCGGGATTCAAACTATCTCCATACCAAATTTCATCTCAATCGGTTCAGCGGTTTAAGCGTGAAGAGGCAACAGACAGACAGACAGACACACTTTCGCATTTAGGTATAATATTAGTATGGATGGATACGGGAACGGAAACCGATTAGAACTATTTTAGCTGTCGAACGAACGAGCGAAGCGAATGAAGTCCTCCATTTCAGCTTGGGCCAACATTCTTTCGTATGTCCGGCTGTTCTATCTCTACAGCGGGCGTAGCACGGTTGCCATTTTATCACTTATCGTTGTGGATAAGGCATCCGTCACTCTCGCACTCGCATACTTGTCAGAGCGTGATGGGCGTCTTTACCACAACGATAAGTGATAAAGTGATAAGATTCTCGTGAAATATTGTGAGCAGAGGCTCTAGTATAAGTTTTACCGAAACCAAACGTTACGACCGCGTTCGCGTTTAGCTGCCAAATCCCATACAAATTGAGGGTAAAACGCAAACGCGATCGTAAAGTTTTGTTTCGGTAAAACTTATAGTTAGAGCCTCTGGTTCGAGAATTAACTTACCTTCTGCAGTATAAAGTTCGCGTCTAAGGGGCACCAAACCTTCTGTAATCGGAAGCGGTGTTCGTTTAAATCGTTCGTTTAAATTAATTCGTTTAAAATAAATAAAAGTCGCAATTACGTTGGACGTATTTACATGCTCCCTGAACGACTTTGCAAAGGCCACTATGTTTGTACTGTGCAATAGTCAGTAATTATATTTGTAATTTATTTTATTTAAATGTGTTAGTATTAGTTATCACTCACTTCACTTGTCTACCGTATTAGGTAATAAGCCTGTAATGATAGATTTAAGTTATTGATTAAAAAAAAAAAAAAAAAAAAACTGAATGTATGGAAAGTTTGTCAAGTTTCTATGGAATGAGCTGCCGTCGCTATATTTAACGCTGATCGGTCTGTAATCGTGAGTTGATGGAACCGCCCTAAGTCATTTTTGATTTTGAAAATTGCTGCACCAACAGCTATGTCACAGCTCGTCTATCATGGGACGGCCGCGACAATACTCTCGATTTTTCTCGCACTATAGGTACCTCTTGTTCTAAGTGTTCTAATAGGTACAGTACGATTACTGTTAGTTAAGACCTGGCAGATCGATTGCCTTCATTTAATTTTCAACTTTAATTTCATATAGATAAAGCAGTTTTCAGAATACTGTTACCCACATCTACCGATTTAGTAATAACTATTTTATTTGTATAAGATTAAAGTTGAAAATTAAATGAAGGCAATCCATCTGTCAGGTCTTAACTAACAGTAATCGTACTGTAAGTAAGAGACGGATTGAAGTAGGGTTGCCAACCGTACTGTATTATATAGTATTGTACTATATTTTGACTCTTTGTACTATATACTGTTGAAGAAATATATAGTACGCGAAAATACTATATTTTGAGGGACCTTACGAAGTGCTTCAAATTGTCGAGATTTTTTACTAAATAGCAACAATGCCCAGCCAAGTACTACACTGAAAAAAAAGTATTGTTAGCAGTAGCTCAAGTTTTAGCTACCAGTAACATAAATCGGGGGACTGGCAAACTGAGTGCTACTAGTAGCCAAAATTAGTTTTGTAAATTTAGCATAACTTTGGTTACTACTAAGCACAGTTTGGCTATTCCTCAAGTAGCTCAACTAGTTCAGCTATATTTTTTTTCAGTTATATCTTTTACAGTGTAGCTACTATATTTTTGCCATTTTTTATGGAAAATACTCCCCCAAAAATAGTTGGCATCCCTAGATCGAACATGAACATGAATCAGCCTATATATATCCCTAGTACCATTTTAAGTTGGCACCACGTTGGGCCAATGATCACCGAGTTGGCCCAACGAAATGCCAACGAAAATGCTACTTAGGGATACGTCCCACTGCAGCTGGGCACAGGCCTCTCATGGATGAGATTATGTCGCGGCCGTCTCATTGATAGACGTGCAGCACGGCCATCATGCGACGGCGCGCGAGCTCTCTCGATTTTTCTCGCACTATCCGTCTCTTTCTTATTAGAACACTTAGAATAAGAGATATATAGTGCGAGAAAAATCGAGAGTATGTCGCGGGCGTCTCATGGTAGACGTGCTGGCCCCGTATCATGGTCGGCCTTATCACGCGATAAGTGACAAGATAGAGCGTCCGTCACTGGCTGACACCGTTCGATAGAACAAGACTGACGCTCTATCTTGTCACTTATCGCGTGATAAGGCCGACCATGTTGCCTGGACGGCCCGCGTGTTGTGTCGCGAGAGACACCATCCGTCTTTTATACTCTTACATAATAAGCTTACACACTTTTATACTAGGCTCTCGTTGGAGCCGTGACCGTCCATAGCATTCCTGTTAAGGGGCTCCACGCGCTTTTTGGCTACTTTTGACGAGTTTTGAATTGATATTCCTCCGTCAAAACTATAGATATATTTATGGAACAAACACCTATCGGTTTTTTAGTTCTTTATCTACATTTGCACGAGAGTTTTTTTGAAAATAATTAATATTTATTTTTTTATGATTTATTCAAACATGGTCCAAAAAAGCTCTGTTTTCGATATTATTATGTTGTCCATGCACTTTTATATATGAAAGCTACATATAACTGTTCCTTATTGACGTCTCTAACAACCCACGAGAGATTTTTATTTTATACTCATTTTCACAAAAGTTACGTCCATAAAACTGGTTTTTTGGCCTGAAATTGCCAAAGTTTGGTGCCATATATCCCGAAAACTGTGAGGTTTGAAGTAAATATGGGATACTATTTCGGTAAACCTCGTTGTTGTTAATACGATAAACCATAAAAAACACAAATAAACCGACAGTTATAGATCGAAGGTCATTGGCAGCTAGGAGCCCCTTAAGTGTTCATCAGCTGACCTATTTGCCACCGTACAAGTATAAAAAAATGCTCCCCTCTGGAATAGAAGGTCAGATGGCAAACGCTCGTCAAATTCAATGAAAAGCTTATTATAAATAATATAGGGGTCCAATTTTTATATGAACCTATAGACATGTTGATTTTGATGACCGGTTTAACCTGGGTATAGTTAGCCTTCGTCGAAACCGACGGTCCTGGGTTCGAAGCCCGGTGAGGGAAAATATTTGAGCGTTCAGCATTCACCATCCACCTATCTTTATTCCCGGTTGTGTCCTAAATGAGCACGGGATCCGTTTTGCCACCTAATTTTAATCCTTTTATCCCAAGATTTGGCATAGACACCAGTTTTACAAAAACTACCTACTGCCATCTGGCGTTGACCGTTCAGCATTAATGTTTATAAATACCCTTAGAGTATAGGCTTATCACAATTAACCTACTTAATTTGGGCGGTAATGGTTTATTTGTCGCAACTTTAAAAAAAATTGGAACTTGGACAACGAGTGATCATTGAGATTTGATACCATCTCACTCGGTCGTGGTATTATTATTACGCCAAATTTCATCTCAATCCAATACCAGACTATGCAAGATAAATTCCTGTCAATAATTTCATTTTTGGTAGGTACTAGCTTTTATTGATTATACTTTTCTATATACCATCATCAACTGCTCGTTGAGACGATCCTAACGAGCCCGAATTCAACGGGGTTACGTCTGTTAAGTCCTGAATTCCCATGGCCACCTTCAGTCTCGCATCATCAGACCAGCTCGATAGTACTATAATATTGAATTGTCATCCAAACTATACCTAAACCCAAAATTTCAACTCAATCGGTTGAATATGTCTGCATCAAAATTGAGCTGCAAGATTCCATCCGAACAAACATAATACTTACATTTCAAGTTAAATGCTTGTAGTAAACAAAAACCAGTGAAAACAATCGAATGATTCAGGTATCTCTAAATATATAACTTGGTCATTTCAGATGCAGCAGCAGATATGCCAGCCAGACCAAATGGGGTAAGTTGAGGGTAGCTTCCATTTGACCAGAAGACCGCAGCCATAATAACGCTACTTGCTCTATAGATGTGGTCATAGGCGGCTCACTCCGTGATTTGGTCGCGCCGCTACACGTACATACCGCCCCAGGGGGCATGTTAGGGCTGCCACGGAACGCACGCGTTTCATGCGAAAGGGATGGCCACGTTTGGGTTCGTCCGGCATACAGGGGATTTGTTAACGGAACCTCCTGTACGTAGTAAAGAAGACGTTGGCTGCGAGGCTGGATGCTCCATAACATAGGCACTGGAACGCCCTACATTGTGCAGGAACCCATGCCGGGGGGTGGAGCATCTAACACTTAGGATTAGGATTAAAATAATTTGTACAATAACCCTAGTTGGTAAGTCGTGATTGTGTATACTAACATTAACTTATGGATATTAATGTCCGAAATAAAGAATTGAATTGAATTGAATTGTAGTGCAAACGACAACACTGTTAACTGACCATCCTGTGTTTATATAGAACCCTATTACAATGCACTTAAGGTGCACCGATGGTCAGTTAGCTGTGTTGTCGATAGTACTATTACTTATCCTGTGACATTGTTGAGATTTAATGTGGCCGACTTTTTATAAAACTGTCATTGGAATTGGAAGCTTCTACCTCGGATGGTAGAGTTGCTTTTTGAATGGACAACTTTATTGCAATTCGGCATCATATGTGGTGTTCTGTTCCTGGTGAGTAAGGTCGCCACATCAATCAAAAGGGTCAATGGGCAAGCGTCCTTGGGCTGCGGCGTCTGCTTATCATCAGACAGGCCGTATGATTATGCTAATAATTATAAGGTCAAACTCGCGTATTCAACGCCATCACGGGCGCCATGTTTCGAACTATTCAGGAGTTATTTCAGTGTGTGACACGATACAGCTGCAAGAACACTCATTCTGAAGTGGAACTGCCGATAAGTTCGAAACATGTCGCCTGTAGTGACATTTAATATGTGAGTTTAAGGTGAATTGCAAAAAAATTACATAGTTAAGAGCCTTAATCTACGCTTTAACTTTTTCCATTGTGTAACGGCAATTACCCATTTTATACACAATGGAAAAAAAGTTAAAGCAACCGTATAAATATTCGTTTTAAACATGAGTCACGACAATAATTGGATTAGGCCGGGCCGTGTGCATTGTACCACAGTTGTGGTCTATAAACGACTGCAAGCTTTTTTTTTAATTTTTATAATATAGGAGGCAAACGAGCAGTCTTAAGCTTATCAGAACTTGTGCTGTTTCAGCCAGCCGCAGCAGGTGATGCTCTGTCCAGTCCGCCTGGTGTACGAGACACAAATCCTTGTCCAGCCAGGTAACACCAGTTTACTATCGTCAGTGCTGTATGAAGCCGCGTTCACATTTGTCTGTCGTGTTGTGTTGCGATGCTCTCTGTCGTGATGGCTGCTGTTCACATTTATCTGACGTGTTATGACGCATTATGACGCATTTTTATATCAGTTCGGTCTTGGTTTTATATGTTTCACGTGTGGCTATGACGCGTCGCGTCACAACACAACACTGGCGCGTGCACACTGTGTCGTGTCGCTGCACCGCCCCCCGCACCTCACCCGTTCTGACGCGGGGCGGGATCGCTTGTGATGCGACACAACATAAGCCATCACAACACACGGCATCAGATAAATATTAACGCAACCATATTAAATGTATGAAACCGATACCGTTCTGATGCATCACAACACAACATGACAGACAAATATGAACGCGGCTTCAGTAGTATTTGAAACATGCCTCACGAATGTTTAAATTTAATTATAAAACTCTTATCGCTATACTTATTTCTATTCCAGGGGAACAAATCCAACCAAACCAAACTCTCTTCATAAACCCACAAAACCCACCGCCATGGATCCAGAACAGACCTCAAAACCAGGTCATATACATGCAACAGATGCCAGGCAACATGGTGCCTTCCGTCTCACAACACATGGATCAAAATCAGATGTACTTGCAGAACTTACAGAACTACTACCCTCAACAAATGATCCAGGTGGATCAGATGAGGCAGATGCAAAACGTAGTCCAAATGATGCCAAATATAAACAATATCAACCAAATTACTGGGCAGAATGTCAACAATTTAGGTCAAAGTGTAACATTGAATGTTGGTCAGAGTGTTAGTAATATGGGTCAGAATGTTAGTTTAAATACAGGCCAGAATGTAATGCCAATAGCAAATGTTGTACAAAATGTAAATCAAAAACCTAATCTTGTTAATACTGTTAATATTGCTCAAAACGTTAACACCGATAGATACAATAGTACAAACGTAATGCCAAATCAACCAATGGCAAGCCATCAGAACACAATAGCGAATGCTACCCAAATGCAAGATCGGAATGTTAACATGAATCAGAATTTAGTAAATATGCAAAAGGTCGCAGAATTACAAGGTATGAGACAGAACAGGCAACCTCAAGTGACTGCGTCACCGACGCAGAATGTAAGGTACGCACCAAATGTTGGCGACGTGAGGCTATCTTCGCCAAATGTTGGTGACATCAGATCCGCAAACAGCCCAAGACCAATGAACATTGGTAATATCAGTAGTATACCAAGCAACATCGTGCAAGCCAATTTATTAAACAAAAAAGTTCCTTTACCAAATAAACCAAATCCAGCCATGCAAAATCAAGTTAGGCATTACAACCAGACATACTACAGACACATACAGCCCAAACCAATGAGCGTGGTACCAATACAGAACCAGTATCTACCGATGGGTGCACAGACTTTAAGCGTACCAAATCAAATCAACAACGACGTAAGCAGGAAAAGGAAAAGCGAATCCCCCGATGACCCTCGTAAGAAAATACCGAACATGAATCAAGTTACTCTACCAACTGTAGCTAATCATAATCAAACTATGTCAATAGTTCCCAATGTAAATAATAAAATAGCTAGCGTGGTACACACTGACGTTGGTGTAAATACTAATCCTATTCAAAGAGATATTAAGAAAGGAAGCCCTGTGCAACATAAACTAGCCAGGCCTATCCAGACTGCATCAACAGGTACCCAAGCTAACATAGCTAAAGAAAAACCCCAAATCGTCGAAATGAAAGTTTTACCTCTGTTAATTAAAGATGTTCAATTAGAAAGTGATAAGTTAATTAGAAACACAGTTTTTACCCAAGCGAGGGGACTCTTGAGGACTGAACCACATATTATGCAACCAGATGTTATTAGTATAGAAAAGATTGAAACCATAGTCAATCCAATTAACACAATTGTAATGAATTCAGAAACAGTTAAAGCTGAGGCTACAAAAATAGAAAGTCCAGAAGCTATAAAAATAGAATCACCAATAGTAAAACCAATAAAAATGCAGACATCAAAAGCAAACGAGGCAATGAAAACGGATCCGCCAAAAACTGATGACTTTGACGTTTCTATTTATATTAAAATAGGAACAGGAAGAGGGGATAGAGAACCATTAAAACTAGAAACAAATATAAGTACAGAGACACCTAAAGACATTGTAAAACAAGAAGAAAAACCAGTCCACTTGAAAAAACATGAAAAACCAGTCCAGTTGAAAAAGGAAGAAATACCGGTCCAGTTGAAGAAAGAAGAAAAACAGGTCCAGTTGAAAAAGGAAGAAGCACCGGTCCAGTTGAAAAAGGAAGAAGAACCGGTCCAGTTGAAAAAGGAAGAAAACCCGGTCCAGTTGAAAAAGGAAAAAGAACCAGTCCAGTTGAATAAAGACGAAAAACCAATTAAAGAAATCCCAGATACCGAACCAGAGATAAAAGCAGAAGCTACAAAAGAAGTAGTTGAAGCGAAACCTTTGAAAAAAGAAGTCGCAGAAGTCAATGAGGCAAACGAAGGAAATAAGAAGTTTACAGTAACTGCTATTAGTGACTTCAAAGGGAACGAGCTGCAGATAGCGGATGGCAGTGTGAGGAAAGAGGACACCGATAGCTATATACTCACGCATGTCTTGGATGGCTACGTCATACAGGAGTCTAATACTGCTTTCCCTGTAAGTCTATCTTCAAGTGTTTGATATTTAGGGCGAATTGCACCAACTTAAGAGTCCGCAGTAAGCTCGGCCGAATTTCACCTTCCCATACAAACGTAGTTACGCTCTCATTTTAAAACTACGTGTTGGATTGTGACAAAACTTTGCATGTGCAATGACATGAGGTATATCTATGTCTGTAATTAGTTTATGTAGCTTCAGATACCATAGTAAAAAAAATAAAGCGAATTTAAGTTTTTCATACAAAACTTGTTTTATAAACTGGAACCATATAAACTAATTACAGACATAGATATACCTCATGTCATTGTATATGCAAAGTTTCGTTGCAATCCAACACGTAGTTTTAAAATGAGAGCGTAACTGCGTTTGTATGGGAAGGTGAAATTCGGCCGAGCTTACTGCGGACTCTTAACTTGCAATGTATTGTACCTACAGTCAGCCTCATATAGATAGTAGCAGCCAAAGTAGCCAAATATATCGGAACACGTCTTTATCACTATAGGAGTAAGGGTGTGTTACGATATATTTGGCTACTTTCGCTGCTACTTACTATATGATTCTGACTGTACCCAACTTTGTTCGGGTGGAATATATCATACTAGCTGATGCCCGAGTGGTTATAGGAAAATGTATCATATTGTATTTTCCCGTGGGAATTAGATTTTTCCCGCTGGAAAAAGTAGCCTATGTCACTCTCCAGCTTCTAAACTATGTCCATATAAAAAAATCACATCAATACGACGCTCCGTTGCGACGTGAAAGAAGGACAAACATACACACTTTCGCATTTATAATATTAATAAGGATCTGCTCTTTCAACCGATTTAGCAGAAATTTTGGCTAAAGGTATAGTTTGTATGACTGATCTGATGATGGCGACAGGTGGCCATGGGAATTCAGTAGTTAACCGACGTAGCCCCGTTGAGTTTGGGCCCGTTAGAATCGTCTCAATGTTAGTTGATGACGGTAGACAGAAAAGTACAGTATGCATTAAAAGCTTGTACCAAAAATGAGATTTTTGACAGAAACTTATTATAACATTGACATAGACAACGACAGTATATACAATCAGTCTATCTCAATCAATCTAAATTTGATCCCGTGGCTTTGTCTGCGATCTTTGCAGTACGTGGACCGAGCCGTGCAGCATGTATTATATACAAGTACTAGCTTCCGCCCGCGACTTCGTCCGCGTGGACCCGGGATAAAAACTATCCTATATTTTAATCCAGGCTATAAACTATCTTCATGCAAAATTTCATTCAAATCGGTTCAGGCGTTTAAGCGTGATTGAGTAACAAACATCCAAACATCTAAACTTTCGCATTTATAATATTAGTAGGATACATAAGTATGTATAAGCATACATTGCTCACCAAAATAGCAAGCAAAATAACGAATCGTACTAATATTATAAATTCGAAAGTTTGGATGTTTACATGTTTGTTACTCAATCCGATTTGGATGACATTTTGCACCAAGATAGTTGATTTATAGCCTGGATTAAAACATAGGATAGTTTTAATCACGTGTCCACGCAGACGATGTCGCTGGCGAAAGCTAGTTAATTATAAACAAAAGTCGAGAACAGCCGTTTTTATCGCTAAAAAGCGTCTTCCAGACATCCTTTAGGGAGTACAATTATTTAGGTACTAACTGACAAATAATAATCACACAATTTCATTTCCAGATTCGCAGACCATTGAAAGAAAAGACTTTCTACCATAACACAGATCTAACTTCAGACCAGCGGAAAGAAGAGACACCATACAAACACAGAACAGAAGATGGTAAACTTATAAGGGATAACAGTAAAATACTGACCATTTCTGATTTAGATCTTAACGAAGATGATAGTATAAAAATTGAAGAGGAAAAGACTGAAGAGAAGGTTGAAGAGAAGACTGAAGAGAAGGTTGAAGAGAATATTGATGAAGGTACGTAAATGTAAATTTTATTTATCCTTACGTTGCAGTGTGGTGTCGGGTTACAATATCACCACCCCCTTTCCATAGTAGAAAGAGTGAACTGTGATCACATGATTACTGGACGAGCCCTTATACTTAAGCTAGAATAAGTGACCTGCTTAACTTTCCTGTTCAGTAGGTAATCTGAACAGAGACAACTCTGGAATTGATGAATTATTTAATAATTAATAAGTTCTCCTGCGATAATCACACATTTTTCTTCAATTTAGCAGTGCCGGTAAGCCGTGACGCGCGAACCTTGTGCGGTGTTAAGGTGGTTTTCCACCGGCGAGGCGAGGCGGGGCGTGGATGGGCGAGAATTGAAAGGGCCTTACTACCTATTTGCACTGAGCGCGCGCGCGCGCGGTAGAAATAGGTGGTAAGTCCCATACTAATTTCAATTCTCGCCCATCCACGCCCCGCCTCGCCTCGCCGGTGGAAACCCACCTTTAGCCCCGACTGGCGCACTGAGAAACGGGTCGAGATTTTGTTTGAGTGTGCGTGCGGCGACGCATAGATACTATGGCGCACACATACAATACAAGCCGCGCGCGGTGCGTTTGTATGAAGATAACGTACTTTCCACTCTTTCTGCTATGCCCTTTCTTCCCGTGGGTGTCGTAAAAGTCGACTAAGGGAGCAGGGTTGAAGTGTGTTGTGGGCGATGGGCTAGCAGCCTATCACTGCAATATCACATTTTGTCGATCTTTTTTATACCCACATTTATGTTAAAAGTGGCCCTGGAACATAAGTTTCATGTGCTCTGCCTACCCCTTTTGGGAATAAAGGCGTGAATGTATGTATGTATATGTATGTATGTACGTGTCTAAACAAACACTTCACGAAGACATTATCACACTTTTCTATGGGATTACACAATAAGTGTGTGTGCGAGATTGACTTGCAAAAGTGCCATTACGGCCTACTTGCAGATTAAAATTCATTTATTTCATTTAATCGTCACTTAAAATGTTGTTGTACACTTATCTTATCTTATCTTATCTAGATGAGGGCCCTTTCGGATGCACTTCGACCCGTCGGGATCTTTTGTGCATTTGCCCTCTCCTTTATGCCTACTCCCAAGCTCGCTCCGTCATTTCCACAAAGCGGATGATGCAGCTCAGCGGGAGCACCTTGAATTCCTTTGGTTGCGGATAGTCGCTACCAAAGTCACTCATTATTTGTCTGGCAAGGGCATGACATTCACACAGTAAGTGTTCCATGGTCTCGTCCTCCTCGCCACACATTCTACAGTCTAAATTGTCCGACAGTCCCATCATGGCCAAGAGATCCTTGACCCCGAAGTGACCTGTGAACACCCCAGATATGATTCTGAGTTGCTTCCTGCTGGATTTCCAGAGCTTGTTAGTCCAGCCCGAGTCCACTCCTTCTATGAAGAGCTTAGAGTGCCTTAAGCCCGCCTCATTCCTCCACTCGTGTTTGTGTTTGGTTTTGGCGTAGGCTTTAAAGGCCGAAGTTATGGTTCTCTGTGAGAGTCCCACAAATGGTTCTGGACCTACACGTTTTTGTACACTTAAAGAAACTCATAAATCATTGAGATCAAATAAATAAATAAATATTAGGGTACAATCTTACACAAATCGCTCACTCATCACTTACCTAGTGCCAGTAAGCTCAATAAGGCTCATAGGTACAGTCGACATTAGATATATGGGAGCGGCCAGAGTGCTCACAAATATCTGAACACGTCTCTATTGTCGAGGCATTAGAGACGTGTTCAGATGTTTGTGAGGACTGGGCGCTCCCATATATCTGGTGGCGACTGCATTAGATGACGATATATTTTATAGATTGTACTTAAATACATAAAAAACATCCAAGACTCAGAAACAAATATTCATGGGATTCGAACCCAGGACCGTCAGCTTCGTAGGCAGCATCACTACCCGCTAGGTTTTGCAAACAACCCACCAACCGATAAACCACTGAAAAATATAATTTATAATATGTTTTTTTTTCATTATATCGATTGTATTTATTTATTACTAGCTTCTGCCCGCGGCTCCGTCCGCGTGGAACTCGTTTATATTGTAACTCGATACAAACTTTCATCCCCCATTTCACCCCCTCAGGGGATGATTTCCGGGATAAAAACTACCCTATTTCCTTCCCCGGGATTCAAACTATCTCCATACCAAATTTCATCTCAATTGGTTCAGCGGTTTAAGCGTGAAGAGGTAACAGACAGACAGAGAGACACACTTTCGCATTTATAATATTAGTATGGATTTAATTAGTTTACACGGCCTTACAGCGAACCAATACGCCGAGAAACCAGATTACTTAATTATGTACAGGAAAACAACTTGCAACAAACAAATGGCATCACCTTTAGGATAACATTGCACGTACAAAACTCTGGATATATATATATATTATGATTATTGATTTGTAACTAACGAATGTCCTCAAAAATATCTGACATAACCATGTCTAGATTGTCTATGAATCACACTAAAGAATTCCTCTTATAGCATGTTTATCACCCTTGACTTCGGCTCGGTCAAATACCTGCGCTGCGATCCGAGTCATTTTTTGTTTTACCGCACTAGGAGAATAATTTACTAATAACGAATAAACCTACATATTTGTATATTGCTTAGTTAGGAACTAAGTCGATTCGTATAAGATAGTCCGCCAATTGTAATTATTTTTCACGTTGCGGTTAGAGAGCCTTATTACTAAAAGCGTTCTCATTTTTTGGATGGCATATTAACCCATGAATTGATGACCGCTTTAGCCTAGTTGGTAGTGACCCGGCCTACCAAGCAAGAGGTCCCGGGTTCGAATCCCGAATATTTGTTCCTGAGTCATGGATGTTTTCTATGTATTTAAGTATTTATTTATCTATATAAGTATGTCTATCGTCGTCTAGTACCCATAGTACAAGCATTGCTTAGATTGGGACTAGGTCGATTTGTGTAAGATTGTCCCCTAATATTTATTTATTATTTATTTAATCCCGGTTGATGTCTATGACTTTCTCTTCTTCTGTCTGGGTTTGTTTTGTTTTTTGTTTATTTGTGTTTAAAAAACTTTTCCGTTAAGAGCCCGAAGTAAGCTCGATTCTCCATACAAACGTAGTTACGCTCTCATTTCGAAAATACTTGTTGGATTGTAACGAAACTTTGCATATACAATGACATGAGGTATATCTATGTCTGTAATTAGTTTATGTAGCTTCAGATACCAAAGTAAAAAAATACAGCGAATTTAAGTATTTCATACAAAACTTGTTTTTGCTGTATTTCGTTTGTTTTATAAACTAGAACCATATAAACATTACGTGAAATGCGGCCGAGCTTACTGCGGACTCTTAATACAATAAATATTCCCATTGTTTTATTCAATAGTTAAATTATTAATAATTTTCTACTTTCCATTTTCCAGATCCACCTTTCGCGAATCTGAAGCCATCTGAAATCAAGACATGGACGGTAATATGTTTTTTTAATTTAGATAATATTGTTTTCAACAATAGCAACAAGATCACGCTGCATTTTTAGTGATTTTTAACTTAAATGGGTTTTTAGTGAGGTAGGGCACAGCGAAATGTCATCCCGCTCGAATGTGGAGCAGCCCAACTGGGGAAGTAGGTACCTCCGCCTTGCAGAAGACCACAGCCATAATAACACTACTACTTGCTCTGTAGTGGTGTTGTGTTCCTGGAGGTGAGCAAGGTCGCCAGAGCTCCCGAGGATGCGTTGCGTTGAGAGCGAGGGAATTCGTTTCTTCAGCTGTCGACACGCCGAATCCTCAAACATAATGAAGGGTCGGCAACGCCCATGTTACTCCTTTGAAATTGCATGCGTCTATAGGCTGCGGTGTCCGCTTACCATCAGGTGGGCCGTACGCTTGTTTGCCACCGTCGTATAAAAAAAACAGCTCTTTCTTGTGGTTATACTGTCCCGTGCCAGCCAGGAGAAAAATTATAGAGGTTCTTAAAAAAAATGTTACAATACCGACTTGAAGATGGTCCGTACAAAAAGGGGAAAACCCCACATTTGGTGATCTAAAACCCCACATTTGGTGATCTGAAACCCCACATTTGGTGATCCAAAATCCACAAATAGCAGTTTTAAAACGTGACTCAGAAGACGTTACCGTGCCAACTCGTTATAATCATCATTATAACAGCCGAAAGACAGCCACTGCCCCCTAAAGAGTGCCACAATGACCGGTCCTGCGCCACCCGCATCCAGCGGACTCCCGCGACCTGTACCAGGTCATCAGCCCACCTTGTAGGGGGCCTACCCACGCTGCGCCTTCCGGTACGTGGTCGCCACTCGAGAACCATTACGCCCCAACGGCCATCGGTTCTACGTGCAATGTGCTCCGCCCACTGCCACTTAAGTTTAGCGATTCGGAGGGCTATATCAGTTACCTTGGTTCTGCTGCGGATAACCACGTTTCTGATGCGATCGCGCAGAGAAACTCCCAACATAGCCCTCTCCATTGCCCTTTGGGTGACTTTGAGCCTTCTTATGAGGCCCATAGTAAGCGACCACGTTTCCGTGCCATACGTCATCACTGGCAACACACACTGGTCAAAGACTCTCGTCTTGAGACACTGCGGAATATTAGACTAAAAGATGTGCCGGAGCTTTCCAAACGTTGCCCAGCCGAGGCGGATTCGACGATTGACCTCTTATTCGAAGTTGGACCTCCTAACTGGACAGTCTAAAACTGTAGTATAACCTAAACTACACTAGACAAACCCGCCATGGTTCGGCTAGTAGTTGGTAACTGTGCAAAAAAGTACAGTCGGCAATTTGGACCTGCAATACTCAGGACAAGCTATGGTAATAATAATACCACGTCCGAGCGAGATGGTAGCATACAAATCTCAATAAGTGCGACAGAAAGTGAAATATCATTCGTTATCCCTGCCATAGTTCCATTTTATTTTAATTGCCGCAATTGATTTCGTATTCTTTAGGAGTCTTTGACCAGTGTGTGTTGCCAGTGATGACGTATGGCACGGAAACGTGGTCGCTTACTATGGGCCTCATAAGAAGGCTCAAAGTCACCCAAAGGGCAATGGAGAGGGCTATATTAGGAGTTTCTCTGCGCGATCGCATCAGAAATGAGGCTATCCGCAGCAGAACCAAGGCAACCGAAATAGCCCTCCGAATCGCTAAACTTAAGTGGCAGTGGGCGGGGCACATTGCACGTAGAACCGATGACCGTTGGGGCGGAAAGGTTCTCGAGTGGCGACCACGTACCGGAAGGCGCAGCGTGGCTAGGCCCCCCACAAGGTGGACTGATGACCTGGTACAGGTCGTGGGAGTCCGCTGGATGCGGGTGGCGCAGGACCGGTCATTGTGGCACTCTTTGGGGGAGGCCTATGTCCAGCAGTGGACGTTTTTCGGCTGATATGATGATGATGATGATGATTTAGTATGAGTTGTGGCAAATAAACCATTACCCGTCCAAATTGAGTAGGTTGTTTATTGTAAGCCATGAGCCAATTTAAGACCAGTTCTTAATTTAGCTGCATACGACCCTTCCCTCATTGTGGCAACACGCATAGCTTGACCTGAGTATTATAGGTACACTCAAGGGCACCAATATGTATACACCACAAAGTCTCAAAAATATGTAGACAGTATACATATTTATGTAGCTTTCAGTGAATACATATTGGTGCCCTTGACTGTCCATGGTCGGCAGTAAAAGCTTGTACCCAAATATTGATATATAATTTTTTTTACAATGGTAACATTTGTTTGACAGATCGACCAGCTGGCCGAGTATCTGTCAAAATACAAATGGACAGAGACTATCTCGGCGTTGTCGGAGCACGAAATCGACGGGGAATCGTTGTTTCTGGTGTCCAAACAGCAGTTGGAGCAGATCGGTGTCAGTGAGGAGCACGCGGATGTGATATGTGAATTTATCAAGAAAATATAAATAGATATTCATAGACATTTTGTGTAAAGTGAGAGACAGAGAGAGAGTTAAAGTGGTAAGTTGTAAAAATAGAGAAAGATATCGTTTAAGGGTGGGTTGCAAACCGTCTGTAATCGTAAGCGGTGTTCGTTAAATTCTGTTTGAAGTTTGACAAGTGTCTATGGACTGACAGCAGCCGGCGCCATATTTAACGTGGATCGGTCTGTAATCCTTGGTGCAACCCAAAGAGAATATAACCACTACGTTTGTAGAGGCGGAACTTCATACATTGTTTTAGGATTCTCTTTTGGTCTACTACCAACGTAGACAAGAAAAATGAGTGCACTTTATTGCCTTGTAATAAGGTGCAAAAGTACTGTGTTTTGTTAGGTTGGCTAAGTTTCGTTAACTATCCCGTACATTTTTTCATTCTATGAGAGTTTCCAAGCACTGGTGCAACCCATATTTAGAGTGCGTTTGAATGCCATGCATTTCAAAATTAGAAACAAAAATTTCGCCAACGATTTATCGTTGCGATAAGACGCAGCTGTTAGAATGAGAGGTATTTATTGTTGTTTCGTTCTAACTACACCTTGTTACGTCTGTAGACCTCAATAGAGTTGGAAGACAGATTGGTGGTACCTTTGATTCAAACAAATATATTGCATCCCTGTAGAACGTCAAAATGAACCAGAGTATAGTTTTTATCTAGTTAAATAGTATTTTTCACGTGAAGTTTACCACTACTTAATAACTGTCTTATCATTCTTGTGATTGGAAAGTGCCCTGCAGAGGAATGAGTCAGTAGATAGGACTAATCAAAAAGGTTTCAAGCTCAATATTTGTAGAGATTTAAAAGTTCTAAGGGCACACCTAGCAATTTGTCACTGCAACAATTCGCTATAGTTGGAGTTGGTTGGTTGGAAGGCCATCTTAGCGATCTGCCATTTTTCGAAGAGTTAAATTATTTGAGGAAAACCGCCTAATAACGTTAGATGTAAAACGAAAAGTGCGATAAGAGAGGCCTATGAGAGGCCCAACGTGTATTACACAACTGCTCAACTGTATTGTCGCCCTTGCAATTTTTATGTGCAGTATTTATTTAAGAGCCAGTTTGGCCTAGCCAGTCATATCGGAGCTCATAATTGGTCTAATCCATAATTAGTTAGGGTCGCCGTCATCGAAATCAATGAGGACTATACTGGGCAATATTGCTGTCTTAATCCAACTGTAGGAAACTTAAAAAAGGCTCTTGTATGTTCCTTTTTTTAAAAAAAACATTAAAAAACTTGCACCACAAACAAAGCAAATGCTAAGTCCAACTGCCCACAACTTCATGCCAGAGAGGCTTTACTTAAGTTTTACATTTATAGCAAGTTGGTGTGCCAAGTTGCATCGTTTGTAGTGTGCTTAGGGCCTCTCGCGAACTGGCGCGGCCTGGCCAACCCCAACACGGCCTGCAACACGCTGGCGCGGCCTTACCCTTAATTGGTGCGAATGACAGCTGTCATCTAAAGGCGTATCCCAGTGGTCCTGTGTGATGAACTGCAAACGTCCTGCAAGCTACAAGAAAAAGGAAGATAGAAGAATTAGTTTATCCTTCTCTCTCTCATCCCTCTATCGGCAAATGGAACTATTAACTATATTCCCACCATGAGTACTTTATTTCTATGTTCGGTTCAATTCTATGAACAACCAGAGGGGCTAACGCGGAACGAAAAAGAACTTCGTTCGTGTATCTCCCTCTCTGTCGCACTGCTAGTTCAATGTTTTTGTGCCCGTGAAAGGGTTAAAGCTTGCAGGACGATTGCAGCTCGTCACGCAGGACTGATTGGATGTATGGTTGAGACTATTTTATTACGGCCGACTTTTTATAAAACTGTCATTGGAATTGCCACCTTCCACCATGGATGGCAGAGTTGCTTTTTGAATGGAATACTTTGATGCAATTCGGCCAAGTCAAATAATGTCAAGTACAGTCAGCATCAAGTAGCTAAGCAAACACGCTCAAAATGACCTACACAGATCCTTATTCCCTTGAAATTAGAGTTCGTGTGTAGATTTCAATCGGTAGTAGCGACGGGCGGTGTGTACAAAGGGCAGGGACGTAATCAACGCGAGCTTATGACATTTTGAGCACTAGAACTGCTTAGCAACTTCTGCTGCTGACTGCACAGTCAGCTGCGAAAAAATATGACCTCCCCGCATTGAAGTTAGTATGCAAGCAGGTTACGTTTCGCTGCAGGTACCTAGGTAGCAAGTTTCGGTGAAAATTGCGTTGGTAACTATTCGGTTGGGTTCTTGTTCAACACAATCTGATGGCCTTAAAATATTGCTCATCTTTCGGTCTTTCTTCTTATTTATAATTACTTTAAGGCGTAATTAAGTAATTTTATCTATTTTTTAATGTGACTAAGATTCCTATGGCACGACCTATATTGACCGATTTCCTTATACTTTTATCTAGTTTTGTATTTTATTAATTACAATTACATGCCTGTTGGCAGAGATATGAACGAAAATTATAAGATGAGTTAAAAAACTATATTTTTGGATTACGCTACTTCTCTGTTGACCTCTACTAGGTTAATAGATCTTATATTATTGGTTCAGTCTTGCCGTAAAGCGCTCTATAAAAACCATAATCAATCCATAAACATCATTAATTTGCCTATCATACTGTCGAAATCGGCACTTCTAATTTGCATCCGACAGGCCTACACACACACACACACACACACGATTCTTATATCTATGATACTCAGCACGGCTAGCACGCGACGGCGCGCGAGCTCTTGATTTTTCTCGCACTATCCGTCTCTCTCTTATTAGAACACTTAGGAGAAGAGGTATAGTGCGATAAAAATCGAGAATATGTCGCGGCCGTCGTGTGCTAGACTTGCAGGACAAGCTATACGTGTTGCCACAATGAGGGACGGAAAGGTTCATGTGCAGCTGTATTAACAAACTGAGCTATAACCACGAACTTCGAATGTCGAATCGGATATCTCTATCGCACTTACTATACTCAAGTGACAGGGATGCAAGTACACGAACTTCGAGATTCGATTTTCGTGGTAGTGCCGCTGGTCTTAAAATGGCTGATTTTTCTCCTAGCGTTATTCTAACTGCTTGAACCCACTAAAATTATATTTTGATTTGGTCTGGAAGGACTCAGATGCTTTTATGTGAAAATTTGCTAGGTGTGTACCTTAAAGCACCCATAACCTAGCAAGCTTCCGGTGGATTGTTGCCAAATCGTGTCAGAATAGTCGTGTATTGTAAAAAAAAACTTTAAATCAGGCTCTTTTACACAATGGGCCATCATACCTCAGGACAGGGATGCAGTTATGCGTTTGAATGCGGTGGATGTGTCTTTCTTCCTCCATCCCATAGTTGCGTCCTGTATGGTGGGCTACGATGGCCCATTGTGTAGAGGAGCCTTTAGAAGCGATACAATACATCCTCAGACAGAGAAACTAGATCAATAAAAAAATTGGTCAGAGGCAGCGAACGTAAATAATTTATTTGTATTTTAAAAGTATCTTGTAAATAAAATCTACTGAAAGAGAATACGAAGGGATAAGGCTGCAATGTTATTTATAATGTAGATATTATATTTGTACAATACATTTGTATGATATTAAAAACGGAGATGAGAATAAAAAATATGAATGTACCAAGTTGGTTTTTATTTCACCACAACAGATACTTTACAATATAAGGGCACATCACACGAACGACTGCACAGAGACTCCACACTTTAAGGACATTTCAAATCCAAATAAATAATAAATTGAAATTTCACACAGGGCAGCACTGTGATACGTTTCATGAAGCTACAATTTACAAGCTAAACTGGCAACACTGAGGCGTTTGACCAATAAGTGGCGGTTAATAGTAAATTTAACAGCTAATGTCAAGTTTAGTATTGACCGCCACCGCAAGCCACGCCAGTGTATTACAGGCTTAACCACTGGCCATCTGACCAGTGCTGATGGTTTCAGGCCTCTACACAATCGGCCATCATGAGCCTTCATACAGGACGCAACTATGCGTTAGACGGAGAATAACACTTCCATCGCATTCCAACTCAAAACTGCGTCCCTATCCGGCGCCAAGATGGCCGATTGTGTGAAGCCCTTAAGACTTTTAACTTGTAGGTTTGTGAAGAGGCACCGTAATTTGTAACAAATGTAGTTAGTTTATAAAGCAGATTCCTAGTTTAACACCCGTATTTCCTGTAACAAATACATAAAATTAAACTAACAATAGGTTCAAATAACATTAATAAGTGATAAACGGAATCTTTTATTTTTTATGTATGTTCCCCGATTACTCAAAATCGCCTACACCGATTTGGAAAACTCTTTTTTGTTTGAATACCTATCCTTCCCTGGTGGCTCCATGGTCATCACATCAAGATCTGATGATTAGATCCTAGAGAAATCGATGGAACTCTTCAAATAGGTACCTAAGGCGAAGTACTGAATTTAAGTCGGTTAAAACTTTGCTTGAAAGTAAATTATTGTTATACTACATAGAAACCGGACGCAAATATATTTTAAGTTATAGCCCCACAAGTTTCTATTTAGCCGTGTCTACACCGGACGAGCGGCTCACCCAAACACCGTTCGCCCAAACGTGCTCGTCCGGTGTGGACGTGATTCGGGCGAGCGGAGGCTCGCCCGAGCCGTTCGGGCGAGCCTCCGAATGCTTGCCCGAACGGTTTGCCCGAGCCGCGAGCGGCTCAGCCTATGTGGACGGTGGTTTTGTTCGGCCGAACGACAGAAGGCGAGGGCGATTTTTGCCCTACGTATTATTATTCTAATTTGTATTTTATTGGTAACAGTATAAGGTCGTAACACATTTTCCGTGAATGCAAATCCCATTTTGTTTAATCAAACTTTTATATTTTGCTGTTAGCCGATTCGACTTCATTCAAAACTGAACGCTATTCGTAAGAGTATAAAGCCGTTAAACACTTTTTGCAATTGCATATTCTGCAAATAAAGTAATTTTGTCCACGCGTCCTTTTACCGTTTTGCTATTGAGCAAATTCGAATAGTTCGAATTTGGACGTTATTCCTAAAGAGATAAAGCTTTGAAAAATATTTGGCAATGGCAAAAACAAATTGGTATTTTATTTCTTCGTCTCTTTCATCAATTTTGCTGAGTTAAGTTGAACTACTAATAAGGTTGTAACTAGATATATTGGCGCGCAGGGGGCGAGAGGGGGGAGGAAGGGTTTCTTTTTTTTGCAAAATTAAAATGATTCAAGTTTTCACTTCTGCCGGCACTCCCGGAGTGCAACCCGGTCTTTTTTTTATCAAGGTAACTTATTAAAGTTCATTCGAAGTCGCTGCGTTGGAAAAGGTCAAGATTAGCTTAACCCCTATGGATACCTACATTACATATTAATATTGGGAAATTAGGGATCAAGTTATGCCTACTGGTGGTTGGTAATTTGGTAGTGAGACGAGTTGAGGCGGATTTGGGAATTGCGTAACTGAGTTCGACACGCATGGGTTTGTTTGTCAACTGGAAGGATTGGTAGATCGAGTAGTACCTACCTAGTAGGAATTTCAATAGGTAGGTATATTTGATTTATCACCTTTTGATCGTTGTTAAGTCAATCATAAATATCGAACTCACAAAATTTCACGAGAATCTGTGCATTTTGCGCATCCACATTTTGCGGCTTTTTTTAAATACATTTCCTCCGATTTCGAACTAGCAGAAGCAAAATTAATCTTGTCGCAGCGACAGCTGTGCGCACGTGCGGCTTCATCGCGATCGTGAGGTCAACTATCGGTAGGTAAATTCGCCCAAGCCGCGCGCGTTTGCCCGAACGCCCGTCCACACCTACCGAGCGCTTGCGGCAGAGTCTTTTGAGGGCTCGCCCGAGCCTTCTGACGGCTCGCCCGAACCGTTTGGGCGAGCGTTTTTGATGGCTCGGGCAAGCCGTTCGGGCGAGCCGCTCGTCCGATGTGGACACGGCTTTTGACCCTAGCCACGTACACGCTACTAGCGAACACAATTAGCGACACTAGCTCAGGGTCAAATTTGTTGTCAGGCTTTATATTGTTTTATTTACAAACTCACCTTTGAATCCTTCTCTTTTCCATATTTGCTTTGCTTTCTTCTAAACATCCGCATCCGGCCCCATCCCCGAGTGGACGCTGCAACAACACGAAAAATACCACCACCGCCAATTTTACAAATAAAGCTTTCAAAGCTGCCGGACTTATAAAGCGTTCATATCATATACTATATCAATTTGTGACAACAACCGCCTTCAAAGTCAATGAATTGAATGTTTGCTGTTTCTTTCCATCTTATACTTAGCTGTGTCTTTAGTTAGTCGTGACAAATTGCTAGGTGTATAAATTATAATGGCGGTATATAAAATGAAACGTCACCGTAAGTGCTCAATACATAATGTAATAAACCTCGAAACATATTTACAAACAATCACGTAACAAAAACAGCAACAATCAATGTCTCCTATTATTCTTACCCATCAAATTTACAAAATTGCTGAACTGAAATTTCCCGCGCAAATGTTTTTTACCTGGCAACACCTCCATGTCTTCGGCAGCCGAGTAATCATTCTTGGATGTTACGTCTTCAGAATAATCGCTCTCATGTTCCTGTTCGTTGTATTTTCTGGAACATTCGGGCCTGGGTCGGTCTCGGCTCGCGCTTCTGTAGCGAGGCTCCGCCGCCGGGGTGAATTTAGTGGTTTCCTGATTTAAAAGCTGTGTTGCCATATCAAAAGAATAACTAACATAGTTTTAAACAATTTATCCGCGGGTTTGTCTTCATTTAAAAGAAGGGGACTTTGCAAGGTCTATTCCCAGTAGTTATATTGATGGAAATAAGTAGTTACATTATATTAAAATTTCCATCAATAGAACTAGAGGGAATAGACCGTACGTTTGCAATAAATGTTATAAGACAAGATAATTTACACCACGAAGGTGGCATATGAATACGGCCTGCGATGGTAAGCAGCGGAGGAGTGACAAGCGTATCGCCGAACCTTTATCGATCTGAGGATTTGAAAATAAATGCAGGTACCTCACTCTAAAACACCGCATCGGCGGAAGCTCCGGCGACCCCACACCAAGAACCCAACGGCAGACATACCAACAGACCAAGTAGTGGGGTTATGGCTACGGTATTCTGTAAGGTAGAAAGACTTTCCCAGTTGGGCTGCTTCAAATATGAACGAGATGTGTCTATCCTCTCTAGAATAATGTTATCTTCATGCCGAGCCATAAAGTGGCAATGGCCGTATATACTTTACCGCCCTAGATGTGTAAAGCGATAAACTATAATTACCCGCGATTGCTGGCACATGAGCGTCTCGTAGAAGAACTTATCGGCTCTGCCTTCCGCCTTCGGCCGAGTTTTGATTGACTGCTCTTCGTCCGAGCTCTCGGAGGAACGGAGCTGGGGGCAGTCCTGCGCTGGATGTTTCCGCACACGAATACTGTAACAGGACCATTTAAACAATTTGGCGTGGTTACACAGTGAATACTATTGTACATATTATTACGATACTTACAAATATATGGATAAGTTGCTTCAGTAACGTCAATATGCATGTGATACGTATTGTAATACGAGTGTATCGAGTGATAAATAGTGATAATATAGTCACCGTGTAATCGCTGCCTTTGAATTTCAACGATGCTTATGGACCATACCAAAGAACCCAAATCAATTTCATCGACATCGGATCAATCTGATTGATCAAAAGCGTGAGTGGGTTAGGTTAGGAAAAAGACCAATAAGTGCACAGCTGTGTGAGGATAAAAAGCCACCAATTACATAGCATATTACATACATGTTCGAGACCTCGGCGTTATTTTTGATATGTCTCTTACATTTCATGACCATATCAAGCGGCTAGCTACTGATTGTTACAAGCGACTGGGATTTGTTATTAGAAATGCGTGTGATTTTAACGATCCCAGAGCAATCACGCTGCTGTACACGGCCCTTGTCCGGAGTAAGCTTGAGGTGGCAAGCATCATATGGAACCCAGCTGAAAGTACTTACGCCTTATTATTGGAGAAAGTACAGAAAACCTTCCTGAGGTTTATGTATAAGAAACTGTACTCCCTCTACCCTTTCTTGTACCCTACCAAGTTCCTGCTAGGTTCTCTGGGCTTTAATTCTCTTGTAGTAAGGCGTAACTACAATCTTCTGGTGACCACGTGCAGAATCTTACGTGGCGACACCGACTGCCCGGATCTAGTGGCACGAGCCGTAAAACTCACTATACCTTTTGTGCCCAAAGCAGTCCTGCGACCGAGACGTCACACTCTCCTGGCAGTCCCATCAACTCGTACTGTAGCACACAGAAACTCCCCTGCTATTCGGGCACTAAAACTGTTGAACTCGCTTCTGTCACAAGCACCGGAATGTGATGTATTTGCTAGTCGATGGGCGAATGTATGTCACATGTGTCTGAGATACTGCGAGACGATGGATGTTTAAATATTATGGTTTTTTCTTTTTCTTTTTCGGTTTTTACATGTTAATAATTATAAATTGTACAGTGCTTTGGTTTCTTACTGTCAACTGTATAAATTTTGTATGATTACATAAATAAATAAATAAATAAATAAATAAATAGCTAGCGCCTGTCACCACTAATTACATAGGTTATTAGTGTCTCTTTCTTATTAGCGGATTTTCCTCGCACACCGTTTTGCGACAGCTCTGGTGGATACTCGTTCTAAAGTTTACTAGAAGTTACCTTCGCTTGTTCTCCACTCCGATGGCAGGGGGTACGTTTGGCCGCGGGGACACCGGTGCAATGGGAGGCTGGTCTCCGCTAGGTGATTGCTGCAAAGACAAAAAGTAGCGCATTATCCACCTGTACCTGCACGGCTGTGGCTATCACAAGACGGCCCGCGGATAGTCTATCTCGGTCGTGCTATAGTCAAAGGTAATGTTGTGAGTTTGAGCATCGAGACGTATGCTTGAGCAACGGCTGTCAATCCCAACAAAACTGGCCGCGTCACGAGCTAAAAAACCCTTGAAGGGTTCAACCCGAGGAGACCAGGAGATTCTCTTTGAGTGAATTAACTTTTTTCCATCGCTACTTAGTTTTCATTGTTACGTCTCTAACAGATTAAGTATTTGTTGAGTTGAGAAATGTAGGGTTTTGTTTGTTGACTTATAAAGCCATCATTTATCTCTCTCGTTCATCATCATCATCAATCAGCTGAAAGACGTCCACTCCTGGACATAGGCCTCTCCCAAAGAGTGCCACAATGACCGGTTCTGTGTCAGACGAATCCAGCGGACTCCCGCGGCCTTTACCAGATCATCAGTCCACCCGGTACGTCGCCTTCCAGTACGTGCTCGCCACTCGAAAACTTTTCCACCCCAACGGCCATTGGTTCTACGCGCAATTTGCCCCAACCACTGCCACTTAACTTTAGCAATTAGATTCGGGAGAAGTCGTTGTTGTAACGTAAATCATATTGTCTTCTGGCTAACGGAGCAGAATAACCACAAGAAATAGTTAATAGACCCATTTTTCCGCTGGAGCACAGGTCTAAAAAAAAAGCAGGAGTTACTGCCGGCATGAGCACTAGGACTATACTCACATTGGCCCCCATATGGAAGTAGCAGTGAGTGATCCGCTGTATATCGGCCCAGGCCACTATGTATTTCGCCATGGAGAGCGGGATTTTCGGCAGGAAGTTCGAGTGGAACTTGCCCTGGCAGTAGATCGTGATGACGTCGGTGTCCTTGATCTCGAAGATTATTCGGAACATGGTGCCTGTAGGAGGTTGAAGTTTGTTATGTACCCTGATGGCGGTGAGCAACTATACGACCTATACGACTTGCTTGCCATAATGGGCACTAAGATATATCTGTAGAACGTGAATTTCATTACCATACTCTTTCTCTATGGGCATTAGGCACCTATACTCCCTTCACAAGCTGCAAGGAGCGACGGTCTTATTAACGGATCGAAATACATTTATTTTCCCTTCGTTATGGAATAGGCAGCGACCCATACGCTTAGAATTTCTTCATTACCGTTTAGCCTTCAAACTGCTGCGCAAAAGTGTGTGAGGTAAGTATAGATCTTTCAATACAGGAAAAGGCGCCTTACTCCTGCCCTGCTTCAATGAGGAGGAGTAGGGGGTGCGTGTATATAACTCTTTTCGCTGCGTTCTAAGGTGGCGTTGCGTTATGCATATAATATATTATATCCATACCTGGCCTGAACTTGAGTAGACGATGGCTCGCCTTAGAAAGGAATATTCGTGGAGAAACCACACTCAGCCGGGGCTGTATTATTTCTTGGCATTTATCTGCAAATACAGAATGAGAAGTCAGAATGGCTGGGGCAGTTGCCGTAAAATCCTTGTAAGATACTTTTTGAATGAACTTTCCGAATCCATATTAAGTTAAAGCCATTCTAAGATCTCACACTGTAAAGTGCTCTACAGGAAACCGCAAAGTTTGTCTCTGCGACAAATAGATAATATTTTGACCACATTCACAGGTGTGCGAAGTAAAAAAGGGCGTTGGCGCCTCGCGCTGGTTTTCTGTCCATTTGGATGTCACTATACTACTGTTCTGACATTTATGGACCGATTTTGGGCCGGAGCGTTTTCTCCAGAAGGCCAGTCATATCTGACTGAGTTCTTCTGGTTAACAGTGGGTTTCCACGAAACGATTTGCTAAATCGAAATGTATACCTACTTATCAGAACTCAAAATCTACTGACCAGGAACGAACATGTTGTAGTTGGTATCATAATTCCCGCTCCCTATCCAAAGGCCGTTCTTGCGCGACAGCGATATGATGTTGTCTCTATGGAAGCGCACGTCGAAATGGAGTACCACATCACGAGGTTCTTCGCCTTCCTGGGCGCACAGGTTCACCGACATTCTGGAAAAGAAACCTTATTTACCAGCAAATAAGGTATTATTTGGATTTGATAACTATTGAATTCCTTAGAGCGTTGTAAATACCGTATTCACATCAGATCAGGGACCGTAGACAAGGTTACAATCGACAAGCGCTAACGCCAATAGAAAATAATAAAATGTAGGGGAATGACAGATGCCGACGAAACACTTTTCGTTAACATCGATCATTCCCATACATTTTATTAGTTTTCTATTGGCGTTAGCGTCTGTCGATTGTAACCTTGTCTAGGGCCCTATAGATATACCTACAAACCGGTCAAGGTCATAACGGCGCATGGCAACATAATATAGGAGTCAGATAGCCACCTCTGAGTCCTATCCCCATCCACTGTTTGGTGCGGCCATGTCGGGCCTCGTCTTCAAGTGGATGAGAGTCGAATGAGCGATCGAAGGGAACGAAGTTCTATGCTTCGGCTTGGGCCGAAAATCGTTTATCTGTCCGGTGTCTGGTGTCTGTTCCACTGTTTTCGTCTATGGGTCGCATTTCCCAACCGATTCTCGTGATTTTTAATATTTAGTATAGTTTTTATTGCCGAATCACTTTTTCGTAATTAAAAAAAGACAGGCTCGCGAGTTCTACAGCTCACAGGGTAAGAGTAAGACCATTAAAGGTCAGTAACCCTCGCAGTACCTACTCTAATAATACAGTTTGCATAAAGTAGTATTGCAGTAGGTACTGCGATAAGGTTCTAAAATTTAAACTCACTCGGTCTCTCGATCGAATCACAGACCAACTGATGAATGAGTAAGTATAGTTACTACTTGTCTCCTTCGACAAGTGGTTTGAAATATAAAAAGCGACTTACTTTCTGGCATTTTTCTTAATTTTACCGCCAATTTCGATTCTATCTCCAATTTTGAGTTCCGCTGGTATATTTGCCGTGAACACCGGCATTTTTCTTCAACTAAATAATAAATATGAAACAACAACTAGACTTCACTTTAACAATAAAGAATGCCCTAGCTTTTACAAGTTAGGGCTTGTGGTCTTTCTTTCGCATTTTGAACGGTAAATTTAAGCATAGCAGCCAATATTTAAACGTTTGTACAATTTTCGTTTCCGGTTATTTAACCTAATCGTTGTTCTGTCAGCTGCCAGACTGACAATCATGCTGGCTAAATTCGTATGCTGTAAAAAGATAATCCTCACCCCGATAATCGTAAACCTTTATTGAGGTTAAATAAGAAACGTTTAAGCTTTGTATATGGCAACACCGTATTGTCACATTGGCTGACAGTTGACACAGTTTTGACAGTTTATGAGGAGTTGACTTGACCGCATCTTATCACTCATAACCTATTAGGACAATCACTGAGTGTTTTATCATTTTTGTAAACTGTATGTTCAGTTTTATCAGACAAAACAAATAATTTGGACAAATATCTTCAAAGTAGAGGTAAGTTCTCCACGCGTAACTGCACTTTAAATATTGAAAATCAGTTTGTAAAGTGTTGCATTAACTTGTATTTGTGAACATAAACTCTTATTTTATTAATCTTGATGCTTTGTTTAAGTGTAAATAACTACAGCCACGTTAGCCAGCTAATAATGGTGCTTATTAACGTTAATAAAGGTGACATTGTCTTGTGAAAAAACTTAAGAATTTTACTTTATTATATCGAAAAGTGATTTTATAATTAGAATACACTCCTGTATCGTAATGTGAGTTTATTATTAGAATACACTCCTTTAGGCCATCTTTCTAAGTTTTAGCGATATATTTAGTTTCAGTATTTTGCTTTAGTAGTGAAATATTGTATGATGTTTTACAAAATTGAATGTTATGTTGCATCAGTTTTTTTCTACCTGTTACATTGCTTTAATTACACGCTAGGTATTCTATAAATGGACACAAATTAAAATACCTTTAAGTATATTTAAGTTATTGGAGTAAATAAACGAAATATATATAAAAATAAATAAAGAAATTGGAGTCAATAAATAAAATCATTTCAATTAAGGCTATGGTGTCAGTACTAGATAACAAGTTAGAATCGAGTGTACTTTTGATTGAGCAAATGATGCAACCAATCTGAATTTGGTGTACTTTGCAAGGGTTAAATAAGCAATCATAATATTGATAAAATATTTTTTAAGTAAATCATACACATTATTTTTAAATTGATTCCCTTGCAACATAGGTGTAATGTAACTTAACAAATATTATAAATTTGTCAATTTTAGCTAAATTGTAGTTCAAATTTGTTTCTCTTTATCTGCCACTTAAAAAAAAGAAAGGAATAAAACACATTTTATTTATCAGAGATTTTAAGATTAATGCTGCCATCCTAAGCAAAAAGGACGCACCTGACTATGAGACTCGTAGTCCGATGCGTCCTTTTTGCTAAAGACGGCAGAATGTAAAAGGGCAGGTGCAGTGGTAGTGACTATTGCAACTTCCAGCCCACTACTTACATAACTAGTGTTTTCTGACTGTTACCTTTCACCAGACTACATCATCGCCATCCTCCTAACATTACTCCCGGTTCTGTCCCTAGAGCAGCCCTGATCTTCCAACCCAGAGAGAAAACTAGACCTTATTGGGATTAGGCATGTTTTCCTTCTCCGAAAAGCTAACGGTAAATATTCGTTCCGAAAAACTCATTTGAACGAACCGGGATTCGAAACCCACGACTGCTGCTTGACAGCCGCATGCCTGGACCACTAGGCTAGCGTTATTCCCGGTTGTGCCCAAAAAGAGCCCGGGGAATCCCAAGATTTGGCATAGGCACTAGTAGACTGTAGACTACATATTAAGGAATATTTTTTCAGTTAAAAGATGGTGGTATCCGAGGAGCAGAAACCAGTGGCTGAGGGTGATGCGGCCAGCAAGAAGGCCGCCAAGAAGGCTGCCAAGGTTGCGGAGAAACAGCAGAAGAAGGCTGAACATAAGGTACTACTTACTATTTCATTATTCATACACTGTAGACACCAATGGCTTAAGGGAAATCTGAAAGATTTGTTTCTGGCGAACTGCTAACGTATCAATTTCACTTCCTTCATCTGTATTTCCTGAGAACTACGATCTAGGTGCCTTCAGAATTACTCCAGGCAAAATACGGTTTTGAATAACATTAATTTATAATAGCGTTTTTTTTGTTGATTTCATTTGAAAATGTTATTCTAAGATGATATATTCAAGAATCCGACAAACTTTCCCGGAAGTAATTATGTAGATTTCAATGAAGAATGCATTGTCTTTTTTTTATACGATTTATCTTGAATATTATAGAGCAAATGTAAATGAACCAAAATAAAGACAAAAATATTTATTCATATTTTTTCTGACTTTTCAGAAGTTAGTTAACTTATCATTTTTTTGATGTCTGAAATTTTGTCGGATTTTGTCGCTGGGTAACTATTTAATTGATAATATATCCGTTACACATAAAAAATAAGCTATTATAAATTATTTCCAAAATTGACATTTTTTCCATACGAGTTGTCAGTTCATTTACTGGACTAAATAGGCTATTACTTAACCAGTGAGCTTCATTTTAGTCTCTCCCATCACTTACCATCAGGTGAGACTAATATCACTGGATATCATTTATAAAATAAAATAAAAAGAATGAAGACAAGAGGCTAGAATGGGGCTCATAATTTGCTACTTTAGTACGCGAAACCTACATAAAATGAGAAGAGAGTTTTTTTATAAATACAGATTTAAATAATTTGCCTTGACATAATAAAATAAAGATTGTAATTTAGCGTATTTATGGTAAATCGAGTTTACTAAGAGCCTGCACCATTTTATTATAATAATATATTCGAACTTTTTGGTTACGTTTACTAGTTATTTTTATCCTCATTATGTATCTCCGATTGTTCTTCACGGGGCGAACCCCCTTAATTGGAAGGCCTTTAGGGGTTACGTCCGTTAGTCCACTGACAAAGGCCTCCTCCAAGTGTCTCCACGGAGCCAGGGAGACCTGGCTCCTGCCTTTCTGGTCCAGGTGCCACCAGCTACTGCCTTAATGTCGTCAACCCATCCCCTGAAAGGTCTCCATATTTTCCTTGTCATGTTTTTTGGGTACCAGCTCATTATCGTTTTAGACCATTTATCGTTTCCCCTAATCGTGGGTCCTGCCCATCTCATTGGAACTTTATATTATTATATTCATCACAAGGAATAATTAGAGATTGTACCGACTGGTCGGGAAAGCCGGCTATCCAGCGCTAAGCGCCGATTAGTCGGCTTCTCGGCTAGTCGGAAAAATCCATAGTCGGTACATCTCTACTTAACAGCCAAACCCAACTCCCATTCACGTTATTCCCGGTTGTGCCCTAAATGAGCCCGAGGTCCGCTTTGACATCTAATCCCAAGATAGGCACTAGGTTTACGATAGCGACTGCCATCTGACTTCCAACCCAGAGGGAAAACTAGATCTTACTGGGATTAGACCGGTTTCCTCGCGATGTTTTCCTTCACCGAAAAGCTATCGGTAAATATTCCGTACATAAGTTCCGAAAAACTCATTGGTAAGAGCCAGGATTCGAACCCATGCCTGAACCACTAGGCTACCATAGCTACCATACCTGGTAAGCAGAAAGATATGTTATATGATGTTGTTCTTATCACAGGCAGCATCTGGCCAGCCTCAAGCCGAGGTCCAGGAGGCAGATTACTCCGAAGGCCGCTATGGAGTCCTCAAGCTGATCCAGTCAACAGGAGAGCACCGCGACAGGGTGTACACGGATATCAAGGATCTGAATGTTAAGATGGCTGGGCAGAGTGTCTGGGTCAGAGGTGAGGTTCATTGGATTTATCAGACAATTTCATAGCAGACAACTTTTTCATTCTTATGACGTAATTGCTCTCGAAAATAGTGTAATGTATGCACTGTTACTAGTAATTTTTCCATTGATAATATTTGTCGTTATCTGTATGTAATATCTTGCATTTAGTTCTGGAATAATTGAAAGTATACACGATATTTAATGTGTAAATAATTAGTTAAGTTTAAACCCCACTCCAAAGGTGTGTTAAAAGCTTACCATGTATATGAATTTAACCGTTTTAAGCACACACACCCAATTTCAACCCAAATCAACAATTGAAAACATCAATCAAGCAGGAAAAACATTTATTAAATTAGACTAAAGACGCGCACTGACAGTCGTCTATCGGTTACAGCATCAATAAAGGTTTCAGAACCCAGAAATCTGGGCAATAAATATTTATTCAAACAACAGTGACCATATTTCTGTGACAGCTCGTCTACAGACGTCCCGAGCGAAGGGAAAGCAGTGCTTCGCGGTGCTGCGTCAGAACTCCAGCACGGTGCAGCTGCTGGTCAGCGTCAGCGAGGAGAGGAAAGTCAGCAAGCAGCTAGTCAAGTTCACTGGCAAGTGAGTTACCTGTCAGCCAAAGTGGTCTGCCACTTTTGAGCCTTAATGCACTAATAATAGAGTCGAAAAGTGGTAGGCCACTTTCTTGGCTTACTGTACATGGGAAAATCGTAGTTCTAAGATGTATGCCTTCAATATGAATGGAGTAAAACGAACGTATGGATAATTCCCTCTCGTTTCGTTATCACACGCTCTCATTTTATTCCTATAATCGACCTGCTTAGCGTTGCAAGTAATTTAAGATGTCTTCCACACTGTAACAAACACAGAAATATGTATAGTATTGGTCGCTTTAAAAAGGAGCCCATAGTTCCTTTGTTATTTTTAACATAACTTAAGTCTATTACAAGCTTTTATTTACTTTTATTCACCTGTCCCGTTGTCTGTCTGGTCTGTAATCAAATCTTGCAAGTTAAATTTGACCCACTTCCCGGTGACCGAATGCGCTGAAATTTTGGGTATAAGTATAGTTTGGATGACAATTCAATATTATGGTACCATCGAGCTGATCTGAGGATGGAGACGGAAGGTGGCCATGGGATTCAGTACTTAACCGACGTAACCCCGTTGAGTTTGGGCTCGTTAGAATCGTCTCAATTAGTAGTTGATGATGGTGTACAGAAAAGTACAGCCGGCAATAAAAGCTTGTACCAAAAATGAAATTTTTGGCAGAAACTTGTATAAATATTAACTAAATAGTTTATTTATAACACTAACATGCTCTAGAGCATTAGACGCCTGTTATGCGACCCCCACTCTACAAAAATCCACTCGACGAAATTTACGAGCATGAGAAGTGAAAACATACTTATGTGTCCTATTCGGACGAGCGCATTGGTGGAGATTTATCACTTTAGAAACCACGGTGCGTTCAGACTGGCATTGACCCTCAGCGCCTATGGGACTTACAGCCATCATTATCAGCCTGTATATATCCCACTGGGCACAGTGGGCACTGCTGGGAGAGTTGGTGGATGGATCAGACATGTAAGTTTTTATTTTTTTCAAGAAGGTACATAACACTTATTCAGTTTCAACTCGCCAAACTGAGAGAACAGTTTGTTGACGAGACCCCGTTTATTTTTTACAGGTCTATAATGCACCTAAGTTTCTTACTATCATCATCAATATTAAGAGGGCCTGGCCCCTCTGTCGTTGCAGCATTCTCCAATCCAGTCTATCTTGGGCTCTCGTCTTTACTTCTTGGTATGTGTGGCTACAGCACCATTCCTTTATCTGTGTCATGTATGCTATTCTGGGCCTTCCTCTCCCTCTTGTACCTTCTATTTTGCCTTCCAGGATAATGACGTTCATCCCTTCATGTCTCAGTATGTTTCTTACTATACTTAATCAAAAATATAAATCTGTCTCAACTAACTTTTTATACTCGTCGACCTTAATGTTTGAATTAAGACTTCGTACACCAAACTTAAATCACATACTTTTTACTATGGAGCTCCCAACTCAACATTTCATAACTGTTGAGACAGCTAAAATGAGATGGACCAATCACGTGGCGCCTTTACTGAACTATAATGTATTTGACCAATAGGACGCCGTCATGTGAAAGTCAAAAGGTAAATAGACATCAACGCACAAAAAAGAAAAAGCCGTTGGTTGCACTTTGTTTTCAATAGATACCAAGTTTGATTAATTAGTTCAGTTGACTCGTAGAAAAAGTATTGTATACAATAGTTATATAATTAGCTTTTTAGTGTTCCGTACCAAAATTGGTCCAACGGAACACTTATGCGATCACTCGGAGGCTGTCCGTCTGTCACGGCCAGTTTTCTCGAAGACCGTTTGACATAGGAAGCTGAAATTTGGTATAAATATAGAAATGTATGGCCTAATTACATAAATAAAGTCTAAAAGGTGTAAACCCCAATAAAGGGGGCAGTTTGAGGGGTAATAAGGAGTTTCGCAATTTTTTTTTGATTGTAAGGAACGTGTGGGATTTCATTCGAAAGCTCGTAAAATTTTGAGACGGTATACACATTTTGAGTTCTTTTTACGATAGCTCTTACTAGTGTAAAATATGTCCAAATTTTTTTTTTTTCATACAGTGCTGTCCCTATCTCTATTTCAAAAACTATAGCCAACTAAGACTTGGAAATACACATGCATAACGGAAATTGTATGTAGACGGCGGGAAAATTATCAACATGACGCTAGCTTTAATAGTTTAAATTATATTTACAAATGAATATAAATAAAATCGATATAGCGTCTCATTTTACGCTGGTTCTTCAGTATAGCCGTGCCTGGTGACGTACATTGCACTTCGCAGTCTGATAAATGAATATTGATATAATGAAAACACAGCATTGTATTTCGTGTTGTTTCCTGTTTCCGATTTGTTCCAACCGAAACCGAAAAATACCCGATGTCAAGTTTTTATAAGTTTTGTATAAGTTTGTTTGTATAAGTGCGCGTGAGCGTGCGCTTAACTTATTTGGCTTGGTTGAAAACCGGCTTCACTAGGTCTTTCGTAATGCTCTGTCTATCTTTTTTCTTGGTCTGAGGTTATCGCTCGCTGATTCGATAAATTTAAAGTTATCAACACAAGACAGTAAGGTAAAGTAAAGTGTAAAGTAAGTGGGTAGACCCTACAAGGTGGACCGATGACCTGTCCCCGTATCATTGTCGGCCTTATCACGCAATAAGTGACAAGATAAGAGCGTCGTCTCATTCTATCGAACGGTGTCAGCCAGTTTCGGACGCTCTATCTCGACACTTATCGCGTGATAAGGCAGACCATGATACGGGGCCTGGTAAAGGTCGCGGGAGTCCGCTGGATGCGGGTGGCGCAGAACTGGTCATTGTGGCACTCTTTGGGGGAGGCCTATGTCCTGCAGTGGACGTCTTTCGGCTGATATAATGATGACGCATCAATATCGATGAATATTTTGGATTTTTTAATAAACCGATTAAATTGAGAACTAAAAAAAGAACTCCTATTGAATCTTCTTATATGCGGTTTTGTTTGGGTTACTAAAACACACAAATAATACTATGCTTAATAATGGCTTCAGATTTCAACACTACAAGCAGCTTTTGGTGTTCTATATTTTAACAGTTTTACATATCGCGGACTCTATTTGGTCAAAATCTAGAAACAAAATAGCATCAGAGTACGAGGTTCTTTATTTGATTTAAAATTGGAATACCGAGCTGTAGTGGTGAATCGTTAAATAATAAGATATATTTTGGATATACCAGTGAAAATGTCACCACCAATTTTGACCGTCATCTAATAAATATTAACAGGTAAAACGATACTGCTTCGGTTTCTTTCTTCAGATGTCTAATGATTACTGTAGTTAATACAAATATTTTAAGAATTCTGGAACGGGTTTAAAGGGGTTTGAAAATATGAATAGAAAGATTTTTGTCTGCGATTATAGTTTTTACAGGATTGAGTAACAGAATAAGGTATACTGAATCATTTTGAAGGGGATATTAATAATAATAATAAACCATTTATTACAGGCATCTAAGGCCCATAGTTACAAATAGTTTAAAGGCTACATACAATTATAAAATTAAATAATTAAATTGTTGCCTTATACCATTCAAGTTTGAGAGCTTGCTGCGATAATTTTGAACCCGACACCTATAAAAAAAGGCGAGGACCTAAAAACATTAGAATGACTCGTTTCTCGTATGTACTGGGAAATGAATATATTGAAGACGAATGCGTAACTGCATTTCACGGGATACTTTCAGAAAATTCAAGCTACCGTCCGCGCGACGTGCTTTTAATGCACGCTCTGCACTTGATTGAGCCTGTGCCTCGGGGAGAAGACCATTTACAAGTCATTTTCCGAGAAGCTCCCGGGAACCGACAATTTAATGACGTTGGACACTGGACTTGTGTTCATTTTGTAAATGGTGAATTAAAAATATATGATAGTTTGTACACCTGTCGCCACTGCAGGAGCAGTTTCTATCGAAACTTTTTTCCTTATAAGCCCCAGAAATCTTTCCCAGTCGTGCAGCAACAAACGAAACATACGATTGTAGAGTTTTTGCAATAATATAAATATAATTTTTGTTGAACTCCATTCAATAAATCAAGCAGTTTAGTTAGTAGTAGTTAGCTTCAAAATCAGGAGATAAAGTATGAATCATTTAAATAACTGAATGTACGGAACACTAATTGCTGAGTTCTGACTCGCACTTGGCCGATTTTTTAAATCTCGTACCATACCATAATTAGTCCACTCAGCAAGCTTCGTGGCCTAAACGTGGTACTCGACTGAAAAGCATACATTATATAACGATTGCATAAAATACTATTTTCAGACATTAACAGAACTTCTGTTTCATTTCACTACAATTATGTTTTCTGTTTGTGTCCGGGTATCATGGGAAAACTATCGAATGGATTAATATGCAACTTTCACTAAAACGTTCAATGGATCTTCGGCCACGCAATAGGCTATAAAAATTATAATGATAAGGGTGCAAAGGGGTTAAAAAATGGGGTTTAATTCGGTAAGCATCTTTTGTATATAAATAGTTTTTTTAAATGTAGATTAGATACCCACACGTTTATTTAATTCTGTCAAATCACAAAATTATGTGTCAAAAGTCTCCAAAAACGTTATTACTCAAAATGCCTTCAAGAAAGAGAACGAACCAGACACGAATTTCTAGAGAGGCCGCCAGAAAACGAGTGGCAGGATCTCAGGAGTCCGAAGAAGCTTCCCGGGCTTCTAGATTCCTTGAAAACAGTGAAGATAGGGAAGCACGTCTCGGCCACGATCGTGAACGCCATTCGTTGTCGCGAGCTTCCGAGACTATTACGGAACGTGAAACAAGATTAACAGCGGATTCTCGGGCTTCTGAAACATTTACACAACAAGAAGACCGCTTGACCTCTCAGAGAAGTCGCAAGTCAAGAACCATTCTTACCCCCAAAAATGACCAGGCCGCTGCTGTTAACGCTCGAATTTTAACGCAAATTGAAGGCGAGAACGCTCTCTACAGCTCGATTAACACTGTCTTAGATGAGGGAACTGCCACGACATACCCGGTGGAATTTTTAAACTCTTTGAGCGCATCAGGGTTACCAGCGCACACTTTGACCCTGAAGATCGGAGTTCCTATTTTGCTGCTTCGGAACCTATCTCCGCCGAAGCTGTGTAATCGCACCCGCCTCAAGGTAGTGAGACTGCAGCGGAATCTCATCGAGGCTCACATCCTTACGGGCTGCGGTGCTGGGGAAGCTGTATTTATACCGCGTATTCCACTGATACCGAACAACTTCCCGTTCCAGTTCAAGCGATTGCAGTTTCCAGTGAGCGTGTGCTTCGCTATGACCATAAACAAGTCGCAGGGGCAGACTCTCCGCGCAGCCAGCGTCGACCTGCGCACGGACTGCTTCTCTCACGGGCAGCTGTACGTCGCGTGCTCGCGAGTCACCAGCTGCGAACAACTGTTTGTGCTGATGCCCACTGGGGAAACTAAAAATATTGTATATAATGAAGTATTGTGATTATATTAATATCAATGTAGTTACATTAACTATGTACATTAATGCCAAAATAATTGTAATATTTCTTTATCGGCATTATGATCACCTTCGTGTCCTTCGAGGGATACAAGGCCGATATGAAGCACGGCGACTGGGCGAAGATCAGCCGTAGAGGGATAACACTCGCGCTATTCGGTCACGATAAGGCAATATTCCCGAAAAGGAGACGGATCACGCCATCTGGGAAAGGTGGCTCTTTTGTACGCGGACAAAAAATTCGGGGGTTGGGTACATAACATAGGTATAAATAACGTGTTTTTAATATTAATTACATTAATGTCAACTATTAAGTTTACATTAATGTAATTAATATTAAATATTTATTAATATGAATTGTATAATTTTTTCATGCTCCACTTAGGTGTCATTTATGTCTGTGTAGTAAGTACTTAGGGCCTATGCACCGTAAACGCGCGTTTGTATCGAATCACGTGTAAAGAAATCGACACAAACGCTTAAAAAACGCGGTGTGCATAGATTATATAGACTAATGTATAAGTCATAATGAAAAAAAAAAATAGTCAACGCGAACGAAGTCGCGGGCAGAAGCTATTCATTATAAAAAAAATACAATTTAAGCAGAAACGTCTGTTGATGATTATAAGATATTTATATTTTTAGAAACGGAGTTTTCAATTAAATTTAGCAATTTAAACTAACGATCTCATCGCACCTTTCACACCTGAACGGATTTAGATGAAATTTTCCGTAGGTACAGATAATTAAAGACCCTTGGAAGGATATAGGATAGTTTTTTATCTGGGAAATAATCCCTTAAGATAAATCATATTTCTAAGGCGATAAAAATTTCTACGCGGACGAAGTCGCGGGCAACAGCTAGTTCGTTATAAATGCATATCATAAGCGTCAGTCTGATCGGGGGAACCGTTTCGTTCAAGTTATATTTGTAATGGCTATACCCGTGTAAGGGAACAAAATATGCCCCTGACGGTATTGGCCAATGAATATATCCTATGTATTGGTAATAATGCGCTGACAGCTTCCTTCCAGATTTTAGACCAATATATATTTGTACGAAAAGAGATGTGACATCAGTGTAAAAAATGGTGGGTGTCGCTGACTCACAAGTGTCAAAAAAAAAGTTTGAAATATTTGACATCAAAAATGACCAGGTTAATGTTGACCTAGAGACGTCTTGTTTTTTGCGAATTTATTCCTCTTCATGCCATTAACAACATACGTTAATCACAAAAGAAACGGACCAGTAGTTTTCAAGATATTTAGAAAAGTAAAAAAGTGACATTGCAAGGAAACTGACAATAATTATGAGATAAAACTTGGCAGATTAATAACTAGCATTATTACCAATACATAGGATATATTCATTGGCCAATACCGTCAGGGGCATACTTTGTTCCCTTACACGGGTATAGCCTTTACAAGTTTATATTGCTGTGTATTTTCCAGCAATAGTGGGCGATGGGCTAGCAACCTGTCACTGCGATATCACATTTTATCGATCTTTTATATAAATGTGGGTTATGCTAAAAGTGGTACTGGAACACAAGTTTAATGGTTCTGCCTACCCCTTTTAGGGATAAAGGCGTGAATGTATATGTATATATTTTCCAGCATCACAAAAGAGTCCATCGTGGACGTCTTCGCGACGGTGGCTCAGACCTTGGCCCCCGTGGAGGCGTGCAGCGTGCGCGACGTGGAGCTGGCGGGCGCGCAGGTGTGGACCGTGTCCGCGGCGCGCGCGCAGCTGCCGCTGCAGGTCGAGGACGCGGCCAGGCCCGAGACAGATGTGAGTGGTAGACATTGTCAATGGTTTAGCCTAGTTGGTAGTGACCCTGCCTACGTAGCAAGAGGTTCTGGGTTCGAATCCCGGTAAGGGCATTTATGTGTGATGAACACGAATATTTTTCCTGAGTCATGAATGTTTTCCGCTCGTTGCTAATATACCGCATTCCCGAAATACCAGATTTTGCAAAATACCACATTCTTGATTTATCACATTACCAATATACCAAATTTGCAGTATAGGACATTCGATATAAGTACATAGTTCCATGAGTACTTTTCAACTTTATAACCTGGTGTAACGGGAATATGGTAAGCCCAAAGTGTGATATATTGATAATCCGATATTTTGCAAAATCTGGTATTTCGGGAATGCGGGTATATTAGCAACGAGCGATGTTTTCTATGTATTTAAGTATTTATTTATCTATATAAGTATGTTTATCGTCGTCTCCTACCCATAGTACAAGCTTTGCTTAGTTTGGGACTACGCCAATTTGTGTAAAATTGCCCGAAAAAAATATTTGTTAGTGACTGGCTTGAATGCTTGCCATTTGGGCTAAACTCTACTTCCGCTATTTTCGAAGTGCAAATTCATCCGATTCGAACGCGGCTGACACCACCGGACAGTGACACTATGCTGCCAGTATCACACAATACGACAACCTTAACTAAATGAAAGAGCGAGTGTGTTAGAATGAGATGGCAATATTTGAGTTTTCTAGCTTTTTTTAATGCTACGACGGTAGCTAACCAGCATACGGTCTGCCAGATAGTTAGCAAACACTACGGTGTCAGGCTACGGCCTATGGACGATTTTGCGACCCCAGAAGATCACGAGCAATGTGGGAACAGGACACATTTGTTGCGCTCTCTGTCGCACTAATATATAATCATGGCAAGGAATTGTATAGCCAAAATAATCCATTATGGACGTATAAGCGGCGGTAGCGAAGACAGCGGCCTCCGTGGAGACGTCCAGCAACAATGCACCAATGGAAAGCGATGGGCGAGCGAGTCCAGCAATGCAATTGGTAGTATTTTCCTCGCTCTAGCTCCAAGCTCTACTGAATGCCCCCTCAAAAGACCTTTGAGCGGGTAGACGTTATAGTTTGACTTTTATAAGAAAAAAACTCAGGTGCACAATACTTTTGGCTCAGACTTTTGAGGTTATAATCTTCACTAAGTACATGATTGTAGTTTTTACGTTACAGGACCCTGAAGCTCTTAAAATCCGTGTCAACCAAGACACCCGCTTGGACAACAGGGTACTCGACCTGCGGACTCCGGCCAACCAAGCCATCTTCCGGATCGAAGCCGGTGTCTGTCGCCTCTTCCGCGACATCTTAACCAGCCGAGGTGAGTCCCTGTTTGTAAGAGAGGGATGCAGCAATGTGTGAGAATGAGACCAGCCATCTTGCAAATTGAATCTGTCTGTCGTCTCTTTCGCGACATCCTCACCGGCCGAGGTGAGTCTACTCTGCACGGCTAGAACTGCGCGCGAACTGTCTTGAAGTTTCTTGGCCATTCAAACACGAATGAATTAGTAGCTCTATTTCTACCAGAACCAAAATAAGAGCTTTGGTTTTCCTAGTCACAAATGAAATAAATTTAAAGAACTGCTATTTCGATTTCAGAAGGATCTTACTTTGAGGATGAGACTTTCCGAGTGTAAAAAATTGCACATTTATTGCGAATAACGTCGATATACGGTATTTACATCAACGAAATGTGTCTTAACTACTGGTGCTGAAGATAGGGTAATGATTAATTGTAAACAAATTGCCTTAAATCGTCATAAGGTTGACTCGTAGAAAACTCTCATATTTATGATAGATTTTCAATTTCATTATTATTCATTTGTTCAGGTTTTGTGGAAATCCACACGCCTAAGATTATCTCAGCGGCGTCCGAGGGCGGCGCGAACGTGTTCACGGTGTCCTACTTCAAGAACTCCGCGTACCTGGCGCAGAGCCCGCAGCTCTACAAGCAGATGGCGATAGCCGCCGACTTTGACAAGGTTTGACAAAATCTGACATGTGTCAAACATTGCTAAATTGGTTTAGGTGTGGAGGCTGGTGGTACTTTGACAAGGATCCGGTGGTTTGATAATTTTTTCGTGTTTGACAAATGTCAAACACGTCAAATTAGTCAGGTTACACAAGCATTTATCCATAGCGGCAAATTGTAACGTAAAATCAATATAATGTACAAATGAGGAAACGTTTGAAACAAAGCTATTTGCTCCATTCTGCCGTAAAACTAAACCTTCTTTTAACTACGAAAACCACCAAATTGGTGCACTGTCTCAAAGTTACCCTGTATAACTTCTACAATGGAATCTGACTACTAGAGATTGTTTTGTTTTGAAATCGAGAGAAACTTTGTTCCGTTTGGGATAAGAGAAGTTCCCTTGAAGAGGATATTGCCCTTTATCAGGCCTTTCGGCGGAGGAAAAAAACCAGCAATAGGAATAGATGCGTGCGCGAGGGCAGCAATGCTATTGGTGTATTTTATCCTCGCTACCTCGCACAACTCTGCACGTCTATCATGGGACGGCCGCGACATACTCTCGATTTTTCTCGCACTATACCTCTTGTTCTAAGTGTTCTAATAAGAGAGAGACGGATAGTGCGACAAAAATCGAGAGAGCTCGCGCGCGGTCGCGTGATAGCCGTGCTAATCTTAAAACTGTTTTGTCTACAGGTGTTCACAGTAGGCGCTGTCTTCCGCGCTGAAGACTCCAACACGCACCGACACCTGACGGAGTTCGTGGGGCTCGACCTGGAGATGGCCTTCAAGCATCACTACCATGAGGTCCTCGACACCATCGGACAGACCTTCACTGATATATTCCGAGGACTGCGCGACCAGTATGTACACTATCGCGCCTCAAAAACTTATCTCAGTCCTTACTAAGATCTAACCTCATCATCATCATATCCGCCGAAAGACGTACACTGCTGGACATATGCCTCCCCCAAGAGTGCCACAATGACCGGTCCTGTGCCCGCATCCAGCGGACTCCCGCGACCTTTACCAGGTCAGTCCACCTTGTGGGGGTCTACCAACGCTGCGTTGGGGTACGTGGTCGCCACCCGAGAAACTTTCCACCATAACGGCCATCAGTTCTACTTGCAATACACTTGAAAATACAAGCTCCTAAAAGAGGGAATCATTGTGTTCTGCCGTTTTTTCCTGGTGTCTGTATCGTTTGCCCGAATTTTCATTTCCGCAAAAAGCCAATTTTCTCGAAGACCCTTAAAAGCTTTTGGTTTTTTTTGAATACTTATCATGTATGACTGGTTCGGTTAGGTTTGTTTTATAATAATCCTGAAAATGTCATGGATTCAGAGAGAAACTGCTTTTAGTTCAAATGTAAATTCGGACGAACGGTACAGTTTGGAATCAAGTTTTAGTGATTCAGATAGGTAACCATATGCCTGTTTTTAACCTAATTGTTGTCTCCTTGCAGGTACGCGTCTGAGATCGCGACAGTGGGCCAGCAGTTCAAGGTGGAGCCCTTCAAATTCCTGGACCCCCCGCTGAGGCTGGAGTTCCACCAGGGCATACAGATGCTGAAGGAAGCTGGTTAGTGGAATATAGTTGACATCTCTCTTAAAATCCTACTTGGGCCAATCCGTACTGATATTATAAATGCGAAAGTGTGTCTGTCTGTCTGTTACCCCTTCACGCTTAAACCGCTGAACCGATTGAGATGAAATTTGGTATGGAGATAGTTTGAATCCCGGAAATCATCCCCTGAGGGGTGAAATGGGGGATGAAAGTTTGTATCGAGCTACGATATAATCGAGTTCCACGCGGACGGAGTCGCGGGCAGAAGCTAGTCAACTATTTATTGTTGGTAGTTGCCATGGTTGCATGTCCTGGAAGACTATGATTTTATAGGGTTTCAATCCACTAAACGTGTGTGTTGGTGTCAATAATAAACCTATTATATGGTGGGGCATCTCATAAGCATGGCAGGTGTCCATATTATCATTTTTAACCCCCGATGCAAAAAGGGGTGTTATAAGTTTAACGTGTCTGTGTATCTGTGTCTGTGGTATCGTAGCTCCCAAACGGATGGACCGATTTGAATGCGGTTTTTTTGTGTCATAGATCATTTTATCCCGAGTGTTCTTAGCCATGTTTCATGAAAATGATCTGAATCTGATTAATATAGATAATAGATAACTGATCTAACACGCGTATCTTTTTTGACAGGCGTGACAGTAGGCGAGGAGGATGACCTGTCAACCCCCGATGAGAAGCTACTCGGCCGTCTAGTGAGAGCGAAATATGACACTGACTTCTACATACTGGACAAATATCCGCTCGCCGTGCGGCCGTTCTACACCATGCCCGACCCCAAAAACCCGGTAAGTTTCGGTTTTATTTAGTCACTAGCTGATATGGTGTGGTTATAGGAAAATGTAACATATTGAATTTTCCCGTGGGAATTAGAATTAGAGGTTTTCCCGCTGGAAAAAGTAGCCTATGTCACTCTCCAGCTACGACGTTCCGTTGCGACGTGAAAGAAGGACAAACAAACACACACACACGCACTTTCGCATTTATAATATTAGTAAGGATTGTGATAAACATCGTCAATTTGTATGGACAGTATCTTTATTGTTATCAAAGTCGTCATCGGTATATTGTTGTCATCAATACATAATTTTAATATCTGCAACCAGCGAACGAATAAGCCATAGAAGTCTAAGCGTCCCAAAATCCTTTTAAAATTGTTTGGATTATGTAATTAACCAAGATTATTGACGACCCATATAAAGGCGACCTCAATTTTTTAATTTATTGATATGTTCATTTAGTAAGTTGTCAACATGTACCCGTAAATATTACCTAAATCGTATGATAATTTAAATGTTACTTATTTCATTTTGTTTAAAAACCGACGATCACAAAATAGACTCCTAAAAATTGACTTTGTGTAATGCTGTATGTTGTGAAATAAATTAATATATCTATCTATTTAATGGCCCGACGGAATGGGTGCCATTGCCATTATGCGGGGATGGGGGCGGGGTGTCAAAACGATGCCAGGCAGCCGTTTAGTTCGCACACGCGCATACCGGTTTCTAGGCACGTGTTTGGGTATAAATTTGTAAGGAGCGCGCGTCCTATGGTTTTGTCGTTCGCTGTCTGCAACAACAAAGCGTGCATAAATATCTGACACGACTATTTCTAGGAACGTTAGGACGTGGCGAATATCTACGAATGCTGGCTGAGAAGCCAATTGGTCCTATGGGCATTCATTAGCGAAGTACTTTACTGAGACCAAGAAAAAAGATATTATGACTACACTGACTAAGCATTCCGAACAACCCAGTGAAGCCGATTTTCAACCAAGTTAAATAAGTTTAGCACACGCTCGCGCACAAATATACAAACAATTGCACGAAACTCTTCAGCACGTGTCGCAATGCTGTCAAGATCACCTATTTCGAGTTTTGTGCAATTTAATTTGTTCATGTGTGCGCGAGCGTGTGCTATACTAATTTAGCTTGGTTGAAAACCGCCTTCACTGGGTTGTTCGCAATGCTTTGTCTATCTTTTTTCCTAGGTCTGAGGTACTATACTGATTTTTAGATTCAAGGCTAACATGCGGAATTTTTACATAATTTATGATACGAACAACTTGTCTTGATCATCATCAGAAATATAACTGTTGCTATCAGTATGATTATCGTAACTACCTGCCGTTATTAATATTGTCATTGTTATGACGCCAGCGTTCTGTAGACAGTTCCAAATTATGTGAGCCAATTTGGCCCGTTTTCGCTATTTTTGACCACCAAATAAAAATTGGAACTATTGTTGTTCCGTAACTTAAAGAGTCCGCAGTAAGCTCGGCCGAATTTCACCTTCCCATACAAACGTAGTTACGCTCTCATTTTAAAACTACTAATTACAGACATAGATATACCTCATTTCATTGTATATGCAAAGTTTCGTTACATTCCAACACGTAGTTTTAAAATGAGAGCGTAACTACGTTTGTATGGAGAATCGAGCTTGCTGCGGACTCTTAATATGTACAGTCAGCATTATAAATGAATAAAGTTTTTCTATTCTATTCTATTCTATATAGTTTGTAGCATCCAAACCACCAAGTACTTCGTCACACATCGTTATTCCCATAGACATAAAGGTGTGTTACGAACTATTTGGCGCTTTCGACGTTACAGACTATATGACGCTGACTGTACAGCCAGCATCATAGAGTAGTAGCAGCCAGAGTAGCCAATCCACACTCCTATGGTAATAAAGACGTTGCGATATTTTTGGCTGCTACCAACTATATAAGACATAAGACATGACATTTATTCAGCAAAATAGTTTACACGAAGATATCACAAGTACCAGTCCCTGCACTAGGCTTGGCCTGTATCGCAGGAGTTTTATTAAATTGAATAGGTAGTATATTAAATATTATAAATATCAGTTTGAATGAAGAATAAAATGTATGTGTGTATGTTTTACTTGACTATTTCCAGAATCTTCTCTATGTCCTCATAAGGAAGTGAATTGAGCCATGATTGCACCTTAAGTTTTCCCTCGTTGAGTAGTCTTGCAAAGGATTTTTTTTACATATTTTATTATATATGAATGGATGGAGAAACGAGCCAAACCTTTGGGCAAAAACTGAATTTGTAGAGGAAACAGGAATTCTGAAATTACGTTTTTGCGATAGTTCTGTATACTCGACAGAATTAATAACCTTTAAGTGACATTTCAATATCACTCACATAATAAAACTCCCACGGACATTAAGTACATCCATGTTCTTATAGACCATCAGGGTCTGGAAGCGGCGACGTTCCCTTAGGATAACTTAAAGTACCGCTCTTTGTACTCTTTCCAGGAGAAGTATATATTTTTTTGCAGCTCCGCCCCAAGTGGTGATACAATATGTAATGACAGTATGACATATGGAAAGATAGACGGTTTTTAATAATCGTTTGTCAGCTGAATTGTGTAGACTTTTAAAGATATGATGCTGACTATACCAGTTTTTACGTCGTTTATATTCGTATTAATTTGACAGACAATCTTTTTGTTGACAGAAACAATCCAACTCGTACGACATGTTTATGCGCGGAGAGGAGATCTTGAGCGGTGCGCAGCGGATACACGACCCCGATTTCTTGACCGAACGGGCCAAGCACCACGCCATAGGTCGGTACCACTTTACAGGTCTAGTCATAGGGACCAGTATAGTAGTCTGCGAGATCCTAAGCGCTGCGCAGCGTATACACGACCCCGATTTCTTGACCGAACGGGCCAAGCACCACGCCATAGGTCGGTACCACTTTACAGGTCTACTCATAGGGACCAGTATAGTGGTCTGCGAGATCCTAAGCGCTGCGCAGCGTATACACGACCCCGAGTTCATGACCGAACGGGCCAAGCGCCACGCCATAGGTCGGTACCACTTTACAGGTCTAGTCATAGGGACCAGTATAGTAGTCTGCGAGATCCTGAGCGCTGCGCAGTGGTTACACGACCCCGAGTTCTTGACCGAACGGGCCAAGCACCACGGCATAGGTCGGTACCATTTTACAGGTCTTGTCATAGGGACCAGTACAGTTGTCGGCGAGATCCTGAGCGCTGAAAGATAATCACCTGTGAAGATGGTACCCAATAAAGAAAACTTTCTTTCTTTCTTCGGTACTACAGTCATAGGGAGTGTACCACGGCATCAACCTCATGCCAGCAAAAACTGGCATGTAATAGTACATTACTACAGAGGCCGGGAAGTAAGGGGTTGCCGGCCGAGTACATATAGACAGCCGAGCGAAGCGAGGACGGATAGTTATGAGGCCGGCAACCCCTTTTCACGCCGAGGTATGTATAGTGCTTTTCTCAAACATGCAATGAAATAAATTTAAAAAACCAAGAAATCAAACTTTAATTTCCATGGCTGAACGCCTTGATCCTGTGCCACAAATTGAGGAATGGAAATGAAAGAAGACGATCATGCATGCCCGGGCCTCCAATTTTGTATGAAATGCCATTACGGGTCCTCGTCTCGCTGCGCCCGAAACGTGACACTTCGAAGTCCATTATGAAGAACATAACGTCAATATTTCATTGCATGTTTGAGAAAATGTTTTTTTAATTTAAGTTAGTTAGTTCCTGTCTCTGTCACATGTGTAGATTCGTTATCGAAATCGCAGTGGTCACAGCAAGGCGCTGTAAGTTCGGAGAATAAAACTATTGTCTTTCAGTTATTTAATATCTTTAACACGTTCGCAACCAAGAACCCGCCTAGCGGGCACTCGTAATGTTTGCTCAAATGCCGGCTGAGCCCGCTAGGCGGGTAGTAGTATGAACTTACACGCCTAGCGAATTCTGTCGGTTTCTGGTGAATTGTTCCATTTTTAGTCCGGTTGTGAAAGTGTTAATTAAGTACCGCATCCAGACTCGAGGCCGTTCGACAGTGTAATTATAAACGCTAAAAAAGTCATCATTGTTAGTCATCGGAAGAGGCGCTCCAGAACTACAAAAAAAAAGTAATTGCAGTGCTTTCGCACCGCCATTGCGCTACTGAGATAATATTAACAATTTATTGAACCATAAAGTTGTGCAACACGACAGTCTTAACCAAAACGTTACAAAGATTCGTTCCTAGTTAACTTAAATTATATAAACTAAATCTATATATAAAATAAATATAATATAAATAATTATATAAATAATTATATAAAATAAACTAAATCTAAGTACTAACTAAAAACCATCGATACGTCTCTTTCTTACATTCAGAGAAATTTGAGATGCATCCATCACCTTGAAACATGACTTCAGTTACATGCCAACAAGTTACGTCACATCACGTCGAAAATACTTGTCTCCTCCAAGAAGAACTTAGGGTTAGTGGACGAAAAAATCCACCAATCGGAAGAGATGCGTGTGCGAGGCTTGCAATGCTATTGGTAAATCTTTCCTCTCACGCCGCTCCGCTTCCTCGCAAACTCACCCTTAGTCTTAAGGCGATGCCTTGATTTGAGTCGAACACGCCCCCTAGACAGAGACACGCTGATGCCTTCCGCGTACGAGGAAAAGAGATGTAACACTCTTCGGCTTTTTGAACAAATTTCGATAAATACCTAACTTAGAGACGTTTTATTTAAATTTCATAAAGTGAGATTTTAGATGAGATTAAATACTATAGTATTAACTTGATTGTGTCGTAAAATTATGTATCGTTTGAGTAGTTTCTGAGTAAAAAAAGGAAAATACAGACCCGACTTTGGATTTTTTTTTCTATCGAGGAAATATTAAGCAATCATGTATCGATAAAATCAGATAAACAATCATATAGTCAAGAATCATGTATTTGAAAATCAGACCTTATTGTTTCTTAATCTAGTCAGAACGGCGTTTCAAAGCATGCGATAATTTCCAATAGCAGGCCTTAATAGCAGGACCACGAGCGATCGATGAGATTTTCGACCAAAACTAAATTCTTTGTTTTTGACAGATACCAGCAAAATCGCTGCCTACATCGAATCTTTCAGACTGGGCTGCCCACCCCATGCAGGTATGATATATACCCTTGGACATGTATGTGTTATCCCTGGAATTATTATCTGAGTACTATCGACAACACAGCTAACTGACCATCGGTGCACCTTAAGTGCATTGTAAGTAATAAGGTTCTATAAAAACACAGGATCGTCAGTTAACAGTGTTGTCGTTTGTACTACGGAAGGCGCGGCGTGGCTAGACCCCCACAAGGTGGACTGTTCACCTGGTAAAGGTCGCGGGAATCCGCTGGATGCGGGTGGCGCGGGACCGGTCGTTGTGGCACTCTTTGGGGGAGGCCTATGTCCAGCAGTGGACGTCTTTCGGTTGATATTATGATGATTATGACATCTGAATGGCTGTCAATTAAGCCAGCTTGACAGGACTGGCTTCCCTCGAGGCGGCTTGAATCATGATACAGTCGAAGATTTAAAAAAATGCCCATCAACTACTGTAATAGGAAATAGAATAGAATTTGATTTATTTTAAATTGGAACTAAACAAAACAAATGCTACTCTGTTCCAATTTAGAATGATAATAAATTCCATTGAAGAGGATGCCTTTTAAAAACCTTTGTACGGTTATAGTGAACTATCACTGAACTATGTACCATTTAATTTACTTACCTATTTCACAAAGGGTAACTTAAAACTATAATAAAAGCGGAAACCTCTTTTTAACCCCTTTTGATTACGATAAGACTTCCGGGATACAAAAGCACTTGTAAAATGGGTCAGGTTAGTTTTTTTATATTTAATCGAAAATAAAACGAATAATTAAATCGTGTTCATATTTATATCAATTCTGAAGCGATCTATGCCAGTTGCAATGTAGTGTTTTTTTTTATTTAACACATTCACTGCCAAGAATCGCTACGCGCTACACTCGTAGCCGCTCCCGCGGTTCTCCCGCTAAGTAGCGGAAAGCAGCTACGGCGTAGGCGCCCGCTAGGCGGGTTCTTGGCAGTGAAAGTGTTTATATCGAAGCTAGAAAGAGGCAGACCAAGAAAACAGAAAATAGTGGATGGACTGCGTGAGAGGCGATATGAATAGGAAGGAAGTGTGTGATGAGTTGACAGGCGATAGAGAGGTATGGAAGAAATAAAACCGGCCAAGTGCGAGTCGGACTCGCGCATGAAGGGTTCCTCTATAAAAACGGCTAAAAAATCACATTTGTTTTAGCGGCAACAGATATACATAATCTGTGAAAATTTCAACCGTCTAATTATGACGGTTCATGAGATAAACTCTTTGATTTAACTGGCCGCCTGGTGACAGACGGACAGACAGACAGACGGACGGACAGCGGACGGAGCGCGCTGAGACATTTTTACGAGCAAAGTGTAAAATAACTGGACTTTTTTTTGGGCATAACACAGAGTTGATCCCATAGTAAAAGTTGTCCAGAATCATGGATATCTTCACATTCTGCTATTTTGTATCACGGCGAGAATTTCATCCTGTATACCTCTTTAAGTTTAGCGATTTCGGTGGCAGTGGGCGGGGCACATTGTACGTAGAACCGATGGCCGTTGGGGCGGAAAGGTTCTCGAGTGGCGACAACGTACCGGAAGGCGCAGCGTGGGTAGGCCCCCCACAAGGTGGACTGATGACCTGGTAAAGGTCGCGGGAGTCCGCTGGATGCGGGTGGCGCAGGACCGGTCATTGTGGCACTCTTTGGGGGAGGCCTATGTCCAGCAGTGGACGTCTTTCGGCTGATATGATGATGATGATACCTCTTTTATTCCAGGTGGAGGCATCGGCATGGAGCGAGTTGTGATGCTGTACCTAGGTCTCGACAACATCCGGAAGACTTCCATGTTCCCTCGCGACCCTAAGCGCGTTACTCCCTAGATCTTCGCTCTGGTCTGGCCTGGCTAGACTTAGCAGTCAGCTGACAGATTGTATTTAATAAAACATTTTCTATTTATTATGAGTTTTACCTACTTAAGAGTCCGCAGTAAGCTCGGCAAAATTTCACCTTCCCATACAAACGGAGTTTCGTTCTCATTTTAAAACTACCTGTTGGATTGTGACGAAACTTTGCATATACAATGACATGAGGTATATCTGTGTCTGTAATTATTTTATATGGTACCAGTTTATAAAACAAACAAAATACAGCAAAAACAAGTTTTGTATGAAAAACTTAAATTCACTGTATTTTTTTACTATGGTATCTGAAGCTACATAAACTAATTACAGACATAGATATACCTCATGTCATTGTATATGCAAAGTTTCGTTACAATCCAACACGTAGTTTTTAAATGAGAGCGTAACTACGTTTGTATGGAGAATCGAGCTTACTGCGGACTTAACTATTTTAGTGTGATACGACCATAAAAGGTAAAGGTTGCGGGAGTCCGCTGGATGCGGGTGGCGCATGAACGGTCACTTTGGCACTCTTTGGGGGAGGCCTATGTCCAGCAGTAAACGTCTTTCGGCTGATATTTAGACGACCTCCGTACCCTAGTTGGTAGTTACCCTGCCTACGAAGCCGGAGGTCCCGGGTTCGAATCCCGGTAAGGGCATTTATTTGTGTGATGAGCACGAATATTTGTTCCTGAGTCATGGATGTGTTTTCTATGTATTTAAGTATTTATTTATCTATATAAGTATGTTTATCGTCGTCTAGTACCCATAGTACAAGCTTTGCTTAGTTTGGGACTAGGTCGATTTGTGTAAGATTGTCCCCAAATATTTATTTATTATATGATTTTGATGATGACCATAAATTCAGTTTCTCATATAAAGAGTCCACAGGACGCGTGACTCGATACAAACGTAGTTTGGTTCTTATATTAAAGAAATTAATAAATATAAATATAAAGGGACAATCTTACACAAATCGACCTAGTCCCATAGTAAGCTCAGTAAGGCTTGTGTTATGGGTACTAGACGACGATTTATATAATAGATATAAATACTTAAATACATAGAAAAACATCCATGGCCCAGAAACAAATATTTATGCTCATCAGCTCATCACACAAATATTTGCCCTTACCGGGATTCGAACCCAGGACCTTCAGCTTCATTAAAACGGCATGCTAGAATAATACGAAACTGTATACACAATAGGATCCGCCATATCCAGGTCTGCGTGAGCTAAACTACGTTTGTGTGGGGACCCGACTTGTTTCGAGCATTCTGGGGATTCCCCCATGGCGACGTCGCGGGATACCTTGTCCAAACAAATCATACAGAAATGTTTTTTTTTTTATAATACAAAGACGGTGGCAAACAAGCGTACGGCCCGCCTGATGGTAAGCGGACACCGCAGCCTATAGACGCATGCAATTCCAAAGGAGTAAAATGGGCCTTGCCGGCACTTGATATGTTTGAGGATTCGCCGTGTCGACAGCTGAAGGAACAAATTCCCTCGCTCTCAACAACGCATCCTCGGGAGCTCTGGCGACCTTGCTCACCTCCAGGAACACAACACCCCTACAGAGCAAGTAGTAGTGTTGTTATGGCTGTGGTCCCAATTATGGCTGTGAGCCCAACTGGGGAAGTACTTCCCCAGTTGGGCTGCTCCACATTCGAGCGGGATGACATTTCGCTGTGCCCTAGCTCACCAATGTATGGAGGTTAAGGCGCCGTAGGATCATGGTCTTCTCTCCCTCTCACGCACTGAGCATAAGCGTGAGCGAGATGGAAGTACGTGCTCGGAAGCGCGGATATCATTACATTTTTTTGGCCGTTTAAATAAATAAAAAAGTAATCACTCAGTTCTCTCAAACATGATATAGCCGATTTTTAGAAGCAATTTTAATATTTTTAGCTTTTGTGCATAATTTGTTACGAATATTTTAATTGTATTTTAGACTTATGTTATGTTCGTGTTTTTTTTCAATCGAGCGAAAATTGCTTAATCATGTTTCGAATCACTGATCTCGTTGCAGAAAAGCCTCAAGATTACTATTCGTATTTTTGTGGAACCATATTATTATAAACAGAGGCATTATATTGTTTCAAAAACTCGAATGTGTTCGCTTAACTTTGCTGAACCTACGGCGCCTTAAGAGTCCGCAGTAAGCTCGATTCTCCCCCACACACGTAGTTACACTCTCATTTTAAAACTACGTGTTGGATTGTAACGAAACTTTGCATGTACATGACATGAGGTTCATCCAGGTCTGTAATTAGTTTACTTAGCTTCAGATACTATAGTAAAAAAAATACAGCGAATTTAAGTTTTCATACAAAACTTGTTTTTGCTGTATTTCGTTTGTTTTATAAACTGGAACCATATACACAGATTACAGACATAGATATACCTCATGTCATTGTATATGCAAAATTTCGTCACAATCCAACACGTAGTTTTAAAATAAGAGCGAAACTCCGTTTGTACGGGAAGTTGAAATTCGGCCGAGCTTACTGGGTGAGGACCAAATTCTTGGCCAGTAGTTAGCGTGGTTAATTGGTAGTATTTAAAAAGTTCCGTTGTGACACGAAAATTAACCATGGAATTGTATGGCTAATTTTCGTGTCACAACGGAACTTTTTAACTACTACCAATTAACTAGGCTAACTACTGGCCAAGAATTTGGTCCTCACCCTACTGCGGACTTAACTCACTTGGTGACGCTTGGCTACCCTGTTTGTATGGGATACGTCGCCATGGCGTGGTCGTCGGGAGACAGGACTCTAAGGATCTTTAACCCCAGTAACCAATACAGTCAGCAGCAAATGTAGATGATAATTTTAGTACTTTGTCGCACTTAACGTAACAATACATCACAAAAATGTAACAAGTTGACTTGTAAAATGTTATACTTTTACCAAAAAAAAAGTGACAAGGTAGTAAAATTATCATCTACTCTTGATGTTGACTATATTTGCGCTAGCTGTCATCCACCGCTGGGGGAATGCGCCTTTGATGGCGGCATTATCTCGCCATTTCACATGGTTGTCGAAAGGAACTGTGGTATTAATAGTACATTACTACAGAGGCCGGGAAGTAATAAGGCCTCATACATAACTATCCGTCTATATGTACTCGGCCGGCAACCCCTTTTCACGGCGAGGTATGTATAGTGCTTTTCTCAAACATGCAGTGAAATCAATTTAAAAAAACTCCAAGAATCAAACTTTAATTTTCATGGCTGAACGCCGGGATCCTGTGCCACAAATAGTGGAATGAAAATTAAAAAAGACCATCTTGCCGGCCTAGGCCTCCAATTTTGTATGAAATGCCATTACGGATCTCTCGTCTCGCTGCGCCCGAAACGTGACACTTCGAAGCCCAATATGAAGAACACAACGTCAATATTTCATTGCATGTTTGAGAAAAGGTACTATTAACACGTTCTCTGTCCCCATAGAAATGATTCTAGCAGTTGGAAGCTGTGAATCCATTGCGGAAGCACGGACTCCTGGAAAGCAGCATGACCCATCATTGGCACTCGGATAGGAAACAACACAACACGCCACGCTACGTTCTGATAACTCTGTTGTTTTAACGCTCTTAATATAACATACATACATACATTCACGCCTTTATCCCTAAAAGGGGTAGGCAGAGCACATGAAACTTGTGCTCTTAATATAAGTTAGCCTTTTTTTTACAGTGTTTATTTTGTACAATAAAGACCTATACTTCTATTCTACTACTATATTAATCTTTTGGAAGCTATTTATGCAAAGAGAATATAACCACTACGTTAACATTTATGTACGAAATTGACATCTATATACGCCAACTATTGTGAAGTGAATACAAACCTTTGTTGAAAGCATGAAGGTGACTTATTATGCCGATTTCAGACGGGGGCAGAACAGTACTGCTACTTTTTGAGCGCACAGAACAGTACTATCTTGTGTCCGGCAGCTGTCATTCCATAGAAACTTTTCAAACTTTGCCTAAAGTGGCCGTCAATAGAATTTGCTAACTATGTAAATAAACCGCCATATTGAAATTGTCTTTCACTATGGCGGTTTGTTTACATAGTTAGCAAATTCTATTGACGGCCACTTTACATTCAGATTGTAACGAACACTGCTTACGATTGCAGACGGTGGTTATATTATAACCCACTAGCTTCTGCCCGCGACTCCGTCCGCGTGGAACTCGTTTATATCGTAGCTCCATACAAACTTTTACCCCCACTTCATTCCCTTGGGGGGTGATTTCCGGGATAAAAACTATCCTATGTATTCCCCAGGACTCAAACTATCTCTATACCAAATTTCATCCAAATCGGTTCAGCGGTTTAAGCATGAAGAGGTAACAGACAGACAGGCAGACATTCCAGTTACGGCAGCGGTCGAGTGAGGTCGTGCTTATCGGTGCGCTCTTGCCCTATTGTTGTTGTAGCCCGAATATCATCTCCGACTACCTGCTCGCTCTTATCGCTCCCCCGCGAGGTGATTATCGCAATTACCACGTGGAAGCATCGGGTGTGCTAGTTAAGACTTTCTTAAGTCTCCAGTCGACCCGCGTGTCTCTGCCCCTCTGGAAATCCACGCTCGTAGTGGTCGCAGTCTTTCGAAGCTGTGGGCTAGACACTCTGTGGCTACCCGTTAGTTAAGACTTTCTCAAGTCAGACCCGGGTCTCTGTCCCTTAGAAAGACCACGCTCGCAGTGGCTGCACAGTGACGGATCCTAACGGTGCCAACGAAGTCGCTGTGTGGGCTGGATACCACCACGAAGCCCAGTACTGCGATCAGTCCGACTCTTTCCCTTCGTGTTAGGACACATAGTTGACATTGACACGGCGGACAAGTGGACAAGACTCGACACCGACATCAGGATAGCCTTCGGTTCTCATTAGGCGTAGGAAAAGTTTTAGCGGCGACCGACCCAGTAGGATGGAGATGCAAGACAGGATCGCGAGGATGGAGGAAGCCATGCGGGCAATGCAGGCCGAAATCGACCGCCTCGCCGCTGAGAATCAAAGGCTCAAGTTGGCTCTCAACGGCGAGGACATAGACCCGGCCCATGCGGCCCCCATGCGAGCTCCCACCCCAGCGGTCGCTGACTCGCACCACCAGGCCCATCCGGCCACTCCGACGGCCATTCTGACCGCCCAGGCCCCTAAGGCCATCATGGGACCGCCACCGCCACCGCCGCCGGCGGCAGCTGCGATCCCCTTGTCCCCGTCCCAGGCCCCTAAGGCCAAACCGCCCAAGCAGGGCAAAAATAAGGCAGTAAAGGCAGCCGCGTCTGCCCCAGCAAACCCTCCGGCCCCTCAGGCCCTCCCCACAGCGGAGTCATATGTGAGGCAGTCGCGTTCTCGCTCCCTTAGCGGGCGATCCTCCTTGCGAGGGGAACGCGTTGTCCCCCGCCCCCGCTCCCCCCGCCCCCGCTGTCCCTCCAGAGACCTACTAACGGACAGAGACACTCGACCTCCTATATTCTGACCACGACGACATGGACACGTCAGGATGGGTTACCGTAGGCAGCAGCCGTAAGGGAAAACGTGCGTTGCCGAAGTCTCCGAGGGCTCATTCGCCGGCGAAGAAAGCCCTTCGGACTCCCGCCGCCCCCGCGCCTTCTGCGCAGGCCCCTCAGGCCAGTAGTGCCACTTTGGCAACGGACGGCGGGTCTTCGGCCCCCAGATCGACTCCGTTAGCAAACCCGGACAAGCCGGACTCATGTGTCCTGATCGACACACATAGGTACCACACTGCCATGGCCATAGCCAGCCAGCGTGGCATCCGTGTGGTCGGCTCAGAGATTCTGAAGCCGCCCTTGGAAGGGATGCGCATCACGGTCCAGGGACCCGAGGACTACCGTGCCTTGACCCGTCTCTTCGACGAGCTGTCGATGGCCTACAACCGGAGGCTGACCTTCGAAGAGAAGGGTTACAGGGCCATCCTCCGGGGCATCCACAAAGATATCCCGGAGGATGAGGTAGCTGCGGATCTCAAACGCAAGGGGATCGCCGTCAGGGAGGTTCATCGCCTCTACAATAAGCAGAAAGGGAAGTACGATATCGTACTAGTAGTCACCGACCCGGACCAGCGTAAAGCAGTTCACTCCCTAGGTTCTCAAGATGGCTGTGAGGGTGGAGACTCCCAACAAGAGGACCCACCTCTCACAGTGTCATAATTGCCAGAGGTTCGGCCACGGCGCTCGTGGCTGTCACTCTCCCCCCCGTTGCGTCAAGTGCGCTGGGGACCACGCGACTCGCGATTGCGAGCGCCCAAAAGGATGCAAGGACCCGAACGGCATACGGTGCTGCAACTGTTTGGTTCGCAAGCTCCCCCATGGGCATACTGCCAATTATGGGGGATGCCCTTGCCGCCCAAAGAGTCGCGACATCGGAGCAAAGTCGAAGTCCTCGCCTCCCTCTGGGCGTAAGCTGGGCGCGGGCCGTGCTGCTCCCCATAGCACTCCGCAACACTACCCCGCCCTTCCGGCTGTAGGGCTAGGTGCCCCTAGGAACCCGCCGCCTTCTGCGGCCGCAGGTCCCCGCCCGGTGCCTTCTGCACCCCAATCTCAGGCGGGCCCCTCTGCATGGGGGCCCGCCGCTAGTCAAGCGGGCCGGCCCGCTATAGATCCCCTCTATGCGCTTATGCAGGTAATTCAGGTACTCCCACCGGAGGTGGCGAGCGGCCTGACTGCCCGTATATTCGCAACGACGACGCAGTATCTCGCCGCACCAAGCGGCATCCAGGTTCACGGTGCCTACTAGTATGGATAGTACATCCCAAAAGCTTAAACCTGCTTCGATTACCATTGGCATTTACAATGCCAACGCAAGCCGAGGTATGAAGGACGAGGTGATGAACTTCCTTCGCGATCACTCAGTAGATTTACTCCTGGTCCAAGAGACCTTTTATCGTCCCAGCATTAGAGCCTTTCGCGTCCCTGGATACGCTCAGATTAGAGATGATAGGCAAGATGGTAGGCCATTCGGGGGCACGCTCATTTTCTACAAACGTAACTTGCATTGCATAAGACTCAATCCCCCGCCCCTGACAAATATGGAAGTGTCGGTCTGTCGCATCTCGATGGAGGGTCACCCCCCGATATCGATTGCTTCAACCTACCTTTCACCTCAACGAGACTTACTTTTGACTGACCTCAACTCCCTAGCCTCCCTAGGTCCTTCGGTCATCGTGGCCGGGGACCTAAATAGTAAGCATACTAACTGGGGTTGCGTAGCAACCAATCCCAACGGCAATCGGCTTCATCACCTTTTGATCGATAGCCTCCCTTTCGATCTCCTTGCTCCCTTAGAACCGACTCACTTCCCTCATAACGTAGATCACCGACCTGACATACTCGACTTAGCACTGCTAAAGAACGTAGCGTTAACCCTGCGTTCTATAGAAGTGATACACGAACTAGACTCGGATCATAGGCCAGTCCTCTTGAGACTAGGTCCTCACCCCAATAGTACTCCTCGTACCAGGACACTCGTGGACTGGGACAAGGTGCAAACAGGTCTCTTAAAGACAGATCCCCCCTTACTTAGAGACATCCCAGACAATATAACTACAACCGAACAGACAGACCAAGCGATCGATTCTTTCACCAACTACCTCAACGCTGTACGAAGCGAGGCCTCAAGGGAGGTGTCGGCGGAGGACATCCAACACCGACCCCTACCTAGGGAACTGAGGGAGTTGGTAACAAGGAAAAATCGCGCCATCCGTACCTATTCAAACCACCCTTCTGCCGAAAATCGGCAAATCCTGAGGGACTTGTCTAACGAGTCCAAACAGCGAATTGCCGAATTTCGGGAGAACTCGTTCAGGGATCTGATGGGGGAGATAACGCCTAGTCATCTGGCTTACTGGAAACTAGCGAGATCTCTCAAATCCGATGCCTGTTGGACTATCGACCGGATCACTCAACCCCCGCGTTCGAGGACAGTGAGAAAGCCGAATGCCTTGCGAGTAGCCTAGAGTCCCAATGTTCGCCCAACCTCCTCCACACCGACGAAGCCCACATTAGAAGGGTCGATTCCGAGGTGGACAGGAGATCGCGTCTCCCCGTAACTTCACCCATTTTACCGGTGTCGGTTGAGGAAGTCAGTGCCCATGTCAGGCGTCTCCGTATTAGGAAGGCTCCGGGTGCGGATGGTGTATCCAATCGCATCCTGAGACTTCTCCCCGAAACCCTCCTCCTCCTTTTGGTTGGCATCTTCAATGCCGCGCTGACCAATGCTCACTTTCCAGCCGCGTGGAAATGTGCAACGGTCATAGGGATAGCGAAGCCCGGTAAACCCCGGACCTCGCCTGCCTCTTATAGGCCGATCAGCTTACTTAGCTCCCTTGGAAAGCTATATGAGCGGATCCTACTCTCGAGAATTCTCAGATTTACGGCCGAGAATAACCTCCTCATCGACGAGCAGTTCGGCTTTAGATCCGGACACTCATGCGTCCAACAGGTGCACCGCGTCACGGAGCACGTGTTGGACGGTTTCTCTCGATTCCAGGGGCTCAAGACCGGTGCTATCTTTCTCGACGTGGCGAAAGCCTTCGATAAGGTCTGGCATAACGGGCTGGTATACAAGTTATACCAGCTCGGTATACCGGACAGACTCGTACTCACCATACGAGATTTTCTCAGTGATCGAAGCTTTCGATACCGATTGGAGGGAACGTACTCGGACCCACACCCCATCCGGGCCGGAGTCCCGCAAGGCTCCGTGCTCTCTCCCACTCTCTACTCGTTGTTCACGAACGACATTCCCAGGCACCCTAAGGTGCAACTGGGGTTGTTTGCGGACGACACCGCGCTCTTTACGACCCATTGTAAGTACGCTACTATCCGGCGATACCTCCAAGAGGCAATCACCGACCTAGGTCGTTGGTTTAATCTTTGGCTTATCGAAGTCAACCCGGAAAAAAGCACTGCAATAGTCTTCCACCCGTCTGACTGCGTTAGTACAAAAAGACGGGTGGCTCCGATCCAGTCGTTTGACCGACCCATCCCCTGGGTCAACGAGGCCAAATATCTTGGAGTGACCCTCGACAGGAGACTGACTTTCCGTAGCCACATCCGTAGGGTTCGCAACCGCGCGTTGTTCGTACTAGGAAGGCTTGGGCCGATGATCAACAAGTTTAGTAAAATGTCACTTAGAAATAAGCTGACACTCTACAAGACTTGTGTTCGTCCAATCATGACATATGCAAGTGTAGCATTTGCTCACGTGCCTATGTCATCACTCAAGCCGCTTCAGGTCATTCAGAATCGTTTTCTCCGTAGGGCGACTGGTGCCCCGTGGTACCAATCGAACCTCAGCCTGCACCACGACATGGATATTAGCACCATGTATGGTTTCTTTAAGCAGGCTGCCAGACGTTATTTTGACAACGCTCCCCACCATAGGAATCCGTTAGTTAGGAAGGCTGCTGATTACATTCCCATCCCTCCCCCCTCTGTCGTTACTCGGCGCTCACTGATTAGGGGCCGCACGGTCCGGCGTCCTAGGCACACACTCACGGACCCGGACGACGAAATCACAGCGTCCATCGAAAGATGGAACGCTGCGCTTTCGGCGTCCAACACATCGCGTACACTTCGGCATTCCCGCCGGCGGGGACGTCCACCGCGAGATCGCGACAACACAGACACATACAGTCCCTATTCGTCCCGGTACCGCCGCATACCGGGTAGAGTCAGTCCGACCCAAGTCGGGCCTAGCTGAGTTTCTTGCTGGACTCTTCTCAGCTAGGCTAGGTTTTAGCGAACCAGCGATAAAACTCCCAGTAGTTCGACACCACTCACACCCCAGATTCGGTTGATACCGTTCAACCAATCTCACTGGAGCGCAAACTCGTAGAGTATTCCAGTGTACAAACCTTCCCGCGTGGTCGTGCCGGAGGCTCCCCCTGGATTTTCCCCAGGCTACCCTCCAACCACGCAATTCGACCGCTATATTGGGTTCGTCCTATTATAGCAACAGTCAGGTTCAAAAAAAAAAAAAAAAAAACAGGCAGACACTCGCATTTATAATATTAGTATGGATAGTCCGCAAGCCCACTCCCAATACACCTACGTCTCATGACAACATGATAAAATAAATGCGTGGCATGACTTTCGGCCATTTCAGGACTGACAGACTTAGGTTTACGCTCTCTACGATGAAAGGGCTAAATGATGCCACAATGCCTCGTAATGTTGCCATGCATTTTATCATGTTGTCATGAGACGTAGGTGTATTGGGAGTGGGCTTACGAATTACCACCGTTACGACAGCGCACGCCATAACATTGCCATAACATAATTGGCGCCGCGGACACGACAACATGCGACATTGGCGTCCAAAGGGGCAAAAACTCCGCGTCACCGTGCACTGACTCTTCTGAACGGTATACTTAGTAGCGACAGTGAACTGGGTATATTTTACAGCTCTGAATCTCGATTTCTCTCACTCGCCACCCGGTACTTGGAGTCTATTTCTACTCCAAGTTCCATCAATATATCTTAGAATATTTATTTTAGTAGTAAAAAAACAATTTACTTTGTTTTTTTTTTAATAATGTATACGTTGTGCTAATATTATGGCACTCCTGTTAACACGGGTAGCTTGACTGTAAAGTGTTCATTTAAGGAATAAATAAATAATAAATAAAAATATAGAATAGGATGAAAATAAAACCAAGTGAATACGAATAACCATTATTATAATACAATATAATTATCATCAAGTCCTCAGTTATCACAAACGCTAGGGCGAACCTTACTGATCGTACATCAATATTATTGACAATATTATCGTACGAATCCCACCTTTTGCCGATTCAATAATGACGATAATTGACACATTTCGGCACTACAAACTTCGGCCAGCCGTGTAAAATGACAATCAAATGTCAGTCTTATCCATACAAGTTAGGATACATGTATGACAAGTAATGGTCGATATAAACACCTGTAAAAGGCTTAAAGCAAAAGGCAGGAGGCGTACAAGATATAATTTACAACAGTAAAAACTACAACATAAGTTACATAGGAACCATACTGAACTATTGTACAAGAAATATTGACAATAATATTGATGCATTCAGCACCAATCGACACTCAACATGATTGCAAACTTAAATCACTTAAAATTAATCATTAAATAACTATTCGCTTATTTAAAGTAAAAGTAAAATTCGAAGTAAAATGCTTTGATATTATTACAATTGGAATTTCCATGTGTTTTATAGAAACATGTGAATTTCAGTTTTTTTTACAATGAATATTCTCTTTTTTCAAACGTTCATAGAAATGAAATGTAAATTAGTTTATTTTGTTTGTATGGAGGTTAACTTTCAAATTACTCAATAAATAATACTGGTAATTCGAGAAAAACAGTATAAATTACTCATAAAAACTTAATAAAAATTAAGTAATCTTAAGTTCCAGTTGATGCCTACATCATTACCTTGACAAAAACAACGAACGTGTTTATTCTAATATGTTATCCCTTCTAATGCTAACGACGTCTCAAGTGGTCTCAATAAGTTGCGACTATAGATGTTCAAATATACAAATCAGACCAGTATGTTTTCAAGTTCAACGTTTGTTTGCAACAAAGAATATGGGGTAGTCTTCTTAAGACGTTCAAATGCGGGTTGTCAAGATAGGATGACAGCAAAATCTATGCCTTGTCATGTCCGCATGACAGTAACATGGGGTATAGGAAAATGGTAAGGCGGTAATGGTAAGTGGTATGGCGTTTAGAGTACAGTTAATCAGCAGAATTTAACAGAAAAGGCAATCTATGTTGAATATCACTAGATTACTTAGCAATTTGACTGATTCATTATTCATTTTCTAGCAGTTACTTAATGATGCCATAGGAACGTTATCTAAATTGAAGGCTTGTGCTCAAAAATGAACCTACATACCTACTTGACAAAATTGTCAGTAAGGTCATTCCATAGAAACTTGTCAAACTTTCCGTAGGTTCAGATTACAACGAACACCGCTGACGATTACAGACAGTGTGGTGCAACCCACCAAAGTACAGTATTTCACCAACTGACAATTCATAGTACATTTCTCGTTCGACAAGTAATGACAGTGTACAGCTACTTTTTATTTGTAGGCTCGGCAATGTACGACGAACTGCCACAATTATCAAGTTGATGAAACATGGACAAGATAATCATTTTAAATGTCAAATAACTGCTACAATCTAAATGTCAAAACTGTCAATACGGGATGGTCCAATCAAACCTCTTTACATACCATTCAATATTACATAGACAAATTTGAGATAAAAAATCTACCTAATAATAATTCTGTATGAAGCGTATGGACAAATCACTGTTCAATAAGTTCGAACTTTTAACCCTTCAAACGCTACATAAGTTTAAAGTTAGCTAGCAGTTTTAAATTAATTTGATTTAACCCTTTCCTGGGCCGTCACCGTCAGGTCAAACTTATGCAAATTAAAAAAATGTAGGCTTGAAATAAGGGTTAATATAACGTCATGTATGGAAGACAGAGCCAGTTAAAGGGTTATTTATCAACAATTTTCTCAGAGAAATGTCCAATTAAATAAGTAGTATTAAAAGTTCAACTTTTAATATATTACGATTAATTATATACAGTTTTATATAAGTACCAGACACATTCGATGATATAGTAAGCTACTTTGACATCATAATTTCAAGTATAGTCCAATCAATAAGGAAATGTATTCTAACAACAATTGCTCCATCGTGAAAATCTATACTAAGGTAAATGTCCCAGTAATTGACACAGACCGATATTATTGGAATTATAGTGTTATCATTGGGATGTTTTCTTAAATAAGTACAGAAATCCATTTTTTCTTGTTTACCCATCCAATGTCAATTTTAACAACTGCGTTAGAGCGCTACGGGCGCCTTTCGCTAAATATGGAGTTAAGCTGCTACGGACTACGGCGTAGAACTACCAGCGTAGCGTAGCGGTGAATGGGTTAAGTATCTGAAAAAAGATGTATACACTTTTAAGTATTCGAGTTGAGCTATCTTGTGTTTCTACACAACTAAGTACATCACATTTTTATTTTATAATAGATTATGATAATTTCTATACAGATGTAGTATGAGCATAACATATATAAAGTTTTACTAAAATTATACAACTAACCTATTTATTTTTATGAATGATCTTTTTTTTTTTGATCAATTACATAATTATTTATTCGAAGAAAGAGACAACAAATGTAAATCAACAATATATGTATTGTGCTCCTACTACATTTAATTTGATAATAGGTATTACCAAGATTTTAGGAAAATTTTCCTATCCAATCAGTTTTTAGCATGATAAGAAACACAAACATCAAAGTACCTACTGCAAAGATACGCTTTTCTAAGAAACTTTGGGCTCACTTTAAGTTACAAGTAACTTTTTGGTTTTTGCATCTAAGTTTCCGAAGATGACTGATAATATTCATAGAATATTATAATATCAGTTTAAACATGCATAAGACCGAGAACAGTATTATTATTGTAATCTTTACAATATTGTGGATATGGTGGTATCCACTTAATAATTTTAAACCATAGGCTTTAGGTTACTGGTATCTTTCCAAGTCATTGTGCAACTGGTCTGCGAAAAGAAAATTGTCCTCTTTTGTTTTTTTTTTGTTATCTGTGCGATATTATACATTTTCCTGCATTTTCGCGAGTTATATTAACACTCCATCTATATCATAAATACAGTTCAAACTCACATATTATACTGATTTCTATTTGTGGTATTTTTTTATTTTAGATTAGAATGAAAGTGGGGTTTTGGTGGGTTGAATTACTTTTTTTATACAATATTCAAACAATTATTGACATTGTCTGACTAGTACAGTCACTATAGATTTTGACCCGTGAATAATTAGTTCTTGGTTTAATTTCCAAAACATCGATCCTAGAAGAAAAATTGTGAGGACCAAACTTGTAGAGAATCAAATTTCCTACAATTTTTGTTCTCACGGTTTTACTGTAAAATAAAAAATGGCAGAGTTATTCAAGAAAACCCGTTTTTCGAATATACGCAGGAGCCTGATTCAGTCTACTTTTTTAATTTACACTCCCAATAATTAAATAATAAATCCAAGAACTAATTATTACGGGTAGGGTCGGTTTTTTGGATATAATGACTGGGCTAGACATAAATTTAACACAGTGGCAGTTATAGTACAACATTTTAGGGTAAATACTGTATGTATACTGTGTGGGTAGAATATTGTATGTATTGTACATTATCACAAGCTGGACCAAACTACACTACAATCCAATTTTGAAGATAATATAAGATAAGACAATTTTGAATGTAAGAACTGTGTACCTTGGGGTGGTAGTCATAAAATTGTAGAATCAACAGTCCGCCTATTGAAGAAAAATATAAATCGACAAGTATTTTAAACTCGCAAGTTTGAAACGTAATTATGATACAGTTACAAAACACATAGATTTAGATAATTCTATAAAACACTGATAGGCCTAGCATTGTCCTGTATGATGAATTTACAATCAGGTTTTACTTAATATTAATAGCACTTTAAAACACTTATCAATGTACGTCCGGGGAAGTGTCCATTTTGTAGTAGACTTGAGAGTTGTCAAATTATCTCTGTGTGTTTAGACAGACGCTTTTTTCTGAGTTAAGTTCGAGAGACCAGGTCCTTATATATCACCATACAGTGGCGATTTGTCGTTTAAGTAACGATGCTGTGTAGCGACCATTTTTACATGTTGACTAAGAAATGTATGCTGCATATTAGCATTGTCATTTGACAATGACAAATGCTCACTATCCACTGACAATATTGCATATATTTCTGTGAGTCAATAACAACTCGTCGCGCACGACCTATTGTCTTGTCTCACTCGCACTGTGCTAGCTGGATTTTTGACAAGCAAAAATGGTCGCTTGACCAATAAGGACTGGCCATTTAACTTGTGCCTGTTTAGACATAATTATAACTTTTAACTTAGTAGAACTCACTGGTGACAATACGAACGGTTTAAATATTACATGGACCCCGGACTTCACTTCACTTTTACTTTCACTGCACTTCACTTCATCCAAACAACGACTTTAGATCCTCCTCGTACAGCGCTATGACCAGCATGATACCGATGCCCGTGGCCAGCCCCATGAGCTGGAGGAGGCACTGGCAGAGCGTGCCCTCGTTGCTGTGCGATGTGCTCAACTCGGGCATCTGTGGACAAGAATAATATTAGCTTTAGCTTTTAAAGAACTCGGGCGGACGCGCAGGGTAAAATATAGCCTATTTACATTAGGTGAGAGAATTCTTGAAATCGCATAATTAGTTCAGCAGATTACCACCGACATACAATCTTACAGACTTTTCCTCTTCATTATATTTATATAGACTAGTCAGCGCGGCTCCGCCCGTGTATAGCAAAGGTCGCAGGAGCTGCAGGATTATGCCTATACGCCCATCCAGAAAGTCCAATCTATACACTCTATATTTTTTTAAATTGGGTCTTCAGTTCCGTAGGTTAGCTCCTCCAGTTAGTTAGAAGAACTTTAGCGTCTAATCTTTAAGTATCAATAAAATGCTGTTACATGAATGGATGATTATTATTGAAACGAATTGTTCAGCGAAACGCACAGCTAATATAAAGATCATGACTGAATGGGTTGTTAGCCTGTATCCTGTCTTATGAACTTATGTTCGCGCAGAGACCGCTCAGGGCTGGGCTGGGCTACTGAGGGTAAAGTACTATACATATAGCTCCACACACCATACGACTGAGACTTACCGTTGTTGTAGTTGTACGTTGTTTTGATCCGTATACTCTGCCTCAATAGTCCTTAGAGCTACACTCACCCCATCTTGGTCAACATCTATCTTACGCACAGGGAACATAGGGAACGCTCAGATCTGGACTAAGTACTAACTTCCCTGTTTGTGTTCGTGTATACTCAGTGTCGGATCCAAGATGTTGGTTTGGCTTGATTACGTTTGGGGAGGGGCTGAGGAGCGGTGTTTAGTAAGAACTTGGCAGCTTCTGGGGCGGGCTTGAGCCCCCTTGCATCGTTACATCCGCTAGTTGTTACACTCACCATATCAACGAGTGCAATGTACAGGAACATGCCCGCTGCAGCTGCGAAGAGCCAGCGAGTGGCGTTAGGCGCGTGCCCCGCTAGCACGCCACACACCATGCCGCCGAGGCACAGCGCTGAAGACAGGATGTTGTAGCACACGGCGCGTTTGACGGACATGCCCGCTTTTAGGAGCACAGCGAAGTCGCCTGGAAGGATTAGTACATTCTGTTTATTATCCCGAAAATATGTATATGGGTAAGGACCAAATTATTGGCCAGTAGTTAGCCTGGTTAGTCGGTAGTTAGCCATACAAACTGAAGAAGTGAAAAAAGTTCCGTTGTGACACAAAAATTAACCATATAATTGTCGACGGAAAACTTTCATAGAAAATTTAATTGAGTGAGTTAAGCTGGCCAAGAATTTGGTCCTTACGTCGTCTGACCTTCTAATACTCCGCCGTATTTCTACTTAGATAATGTGTGTTTCAGAACTAGAAGTGCAGTTTTCTTTTAAGATATTTGTTAAAACAAAAAAAAACTAATCAACAGTCCAAAAGGTGTTGTGGTGGAAATTCGGTCTATGCAAACAGATATCACAAAAAAACTCAAAACGAAAGCATCTAAACAATAGTACTACAGTGGCAACAGGCTAGGGCTAAGTAAAAACAAATATCGAACATTTTACACTTTTCAAGACGAAACGAACATATTTTATAGGGTTTTGTATTCTTACCTAATTCGTGCGGTAATTCATGGCACAACACAGCGATGGCTGTTGAGAAACCGCCGGCTATGTTAGATGCAAACGCAGCACCTGGAAACAACAAAGATAAATAAATAGATAAGATTTCTTTCACAAATCGAATGAGTCCATTGTAAGTCTAAAAGACGTAAAGACCAGACGACTATTTGTTTATATATTTATAATATTAAGATGGGAATAAATATCATATTGGTGAGATGTAAACGCGTGAAGCCGTAATACTATTGTTTTTTCTGTTATCTGGCTTTAAGAAGTTACTAATGTTTTCCGTAGTAATGTTAGCCATAATCAGTTGTTCTAAATTCGATTTACTTACTCAAAAACAGTTTTTATTATTATTCATTATTACAAACCTAAAGATCTCTATACAATGAGTATTGTAATAATATTGAAGAATTCACGGTTCCAAAAAAAATCGCTTTTATAACACATGATACCTAAGTATTTATTGCAATCGATTGATAGGGTCAAAGGAAGGAAAACTCTAGCCACGTACGAGGCACTTGCAACGGTCACCACTAGAGAAAAGTGCAGGTTCCTCACTCTGGCGACTTTACCACTAGGAACACAACACCATATACCTACAGAGCAAGAAGTGTGGTTTTTTTTAAACAACGACGGTGGCAAACATGCATACGGTCTGCCTGATGGTAAGCAGGCACTGTAGCCTACAGACGCTTGCGATTCCAGAAGAACCACAAGCGCGTAGCAGACCCTTCTTTGATTTAAGGACTAGACACGAATCCGGGTCCCTAACTCTCAACACGACATCCTCGGGAGCTCTGGCGACCTTACTAACCAGCGCGGGTGTTACTCACTTACTCACTAACGTTAGTTGAACTACCCATTATGTAATCCTTTAAGAATCGTTATTGTGAGTTATTTGCGTCTGATGGCAACAATTGATCGTCCGCGCTGCCGCCATGGAATAAAATCGTGTGTTATTCAGAGAACAATGAAGAAAATAATATTTAATATGCGTTTTATCCTCGCTTTGTGGCGCCTTAATCTCACATTGTTTAAATTACAATGAGTTAGGGTCTATGGATACTTACATACCAATATTACATCTGCCTGTTACCTTTTCAGGCTTAAACCGCTGAACCGATTTAGATAAACATTGGTATGGAGATAGTTTCAGAGCCTGTGAAGGACATAGGATAGGTTTTATCCCTTAAAAGGGTGAAAAAGGGAGTAGAAGTGTCTATGGAAGTGCGATAATTGATGCCGCGTATGTTGGAAGTCTAATAGCATATTTAATGTTAGCCCTTAACTTCGGCAATGTACAGTAACGAAGCGTGCCTAACTAAATACTCATTGAAATTGTTAGTATTAATAGATTGAAATGTTAGCAACAGGAATATCCTTAGCACGTACAGCTACAGCTAGTACAAACGACAACACTGTTAACTGACCATCCTATGTTTATATAGAACCTTATTACAATGCACTTAAGGTGCACCGATGGTCAGTTAGCTGTGTTGTCGATAGTACTACGTAGAGTCTGAACAAATATGGGTGCATACAACTTATTCATAAATATGTCGCATCGCTCTTATCTCAGCGGATTAAGATTTCGGTACATATTTTCGCACTTGACTGCACAGAACGGAGTTTATTTTATTTTATACAACGACGGTGGCAAACAAGCGTACGGCCCGCCTGATGGTAAGCGGACACCGCAGCCTATAGACGCATGCAACTACAAAGGAGTAACATTGGCGTTGCCGACCCTTGATATGTTTGAGGATTCGCCGTATTGACAGCTGAAGGAACAAATTCCCTCGCTCTCAACACAACGCGTCCTCGGGAGCTCTGGCGACCTTGCTCACCACCAGGAACACAACACTACTACAGAGCAAGTAGTAGTGTTATTATGGCAAGGCGGAGGTACTTCCCCAGTTGGGCTGCTCCGAACGACACTTATTACTATAAATACGTCTAAATAAACAGTGACACGATATTATTTAAATGGCTCCATCATTGGTTATGCAGCATACACCATGACATTGGCCTTGTCGAGCTCCGTGCGTAACCAGGTCAGTCGTTGGCATTCCGTGGCGGTTCGTCGCGGCCTCAACAGTCAAGGAGGTGGATACTCTAATTAGGTGTGGATGAATAATTTACGATGCCCTTTGGATTGTATAATGCACCTTCCTTTGATGGATCCGATAGAAATATTTTGTGGGAATGCTATGGTCCGTCAGCTGACTAAGCAGCTTGAGCACATTACATCACATACACCACAGTGGCGAGGACTTGCTAGTTATGCTGTTTACTACCTATTACCTGTATTAGTACTTGCTTTTTCTTGGTAAAATATCTTAAAACAGAATTTTTCATGTTTGGTCTTGACTTGTTTTCCCTTGCTAGGCTTTTATTATACTCAAAAGGACTCCCTACGATGAACACAATACCAAACTTCAAAAAAGACGAAAAAAACTTTTGCTACGAGCAAGATTTGAGCCTGCCACCTTATGACATACGCGGCCAGCCGCTGCTACCAACTGAGCAATCGGAAACAATTTCTCGGTGAACGAATCTATCAATCAGTTCCCTCTTACAATGCTTAGGCTGGTTTGCACCTAACCTTCTAAAATCATAAGCGATGTTCGTTAAAATGTGAATGTTTCCATAACTTTGTCTAGTTTCTATGGAATGACATCTGCCGCGCCATATTTAGCGTTGATTGGTTTGTAATCGTAATCTCGCACCATCATTTCCACAAACCGCATGACAACCCAACTGGAGCACCTTGAATTCCTTTGGTTGGCTGCCTTTACAACTCACCCTTGGAGGTGCAAGTCAAGTTTTCCCTTTAATTTGAAATGTATATTTGGTTAGTAGACACAAGGGCAGACATACCTATAGCCATCCCGTCGGTGAAGTTGTGCAGGCCGTCTCCCATGATGACCATCCAGGCTACGGAAGACATGCTGGATGGAGGGGCGTGGACATGTCCGTGTGCGTGCGAGTGCCCGTGGTGGGCTCGAGAATGTTCCCTGGAACAAATTATATGCTATCTCTTTTGTGCCTAAAAAACCAACAGTCTAATCATAACAAGGTAAGGTCTAGTTTTCCCTCTGGGTTGGAAGGCCAGATGACAGTAGCTTAAAGTGCCCATGCCAAATCTTGGGATTAGGCCAAAGCAGACTCTGGGCTCCTTTCGGGTACAACTGGGAAAAACGCTAGGAGGATGTTGATATTGTGTGTTATTATAATATGTGGTCGAAATCTAACTTTTTCACACGATTTTAACAGTGGGGGAGCTAATGGAGAAAAAAAAGTGAATATTATAGAATGAGTATAAGCCAGAATTGAGCCTTTGGTAAGGCAAGATAACTTCAAACTTTGTTAATTAATAGGGTTAAGACTTACCTCAAAATTACGGTATAACTATCGCCATCCTTGAGATCCTTAGCACCATCCTCCTTATGTTTAATGTTGTTCATTTCCACCACTGCAGCTGGCTCAGCCTTCAGCAGCCAGTCCTTCGCTGTGGGTTCTTCTTTACCCTCAGCATTCAGGGCATTTGAGGAAACCACACTCACAGAATTATTCTGCTTCTTAGCTTTGGGACTAGGCGGGATCTGACCGTCCCGCAAGTGATGGTCGTCATGGGTGTCAGTGTCAATTTCATCGTAGCAATACGGGTATTCTGAATACTTGTGCTTACAAGTTTTAGTTGTCGGATCATTCTTTTCATCTTTCTTGAAGATTTTCATTAGTGAATTCGTCGTGGAGTTGGTTATAGGGGCTTTGGAGCCGCCTGAGCAACCTCCGACTGTCTCATCTTTCAACACACGGACTCTTGAGGGAAGTTTATCCTCCTCAAGCTTTTGACGACGTTTCCTCCACTCCACAACAACTGTCAGGCCCTTTTCAGTGAAATAGAAGAAGACGACCCCCAACATGGCAGCCAATCCTTTCCACATGCCATCGTTATGCGATGATGAGGGTGCTTCTAAAGACGTCCTTTGGTCGTGGTCATGTGGACTCATCGCGTGTGGCATTAGGTGCAGAAGCGCGTCACCACAGAGTGTGCCCACAGCCAACGCCACTAGGAACTGCAGTAAGTGATTGTAATACGTCTTATGCATTATAGGGATCACTGCCACACCTAGGAGACCGCAAGCACTGATGGCAGTGATACTTAGGAAGGAATACAGCCAAACAGCGAACATGTTTTTGTTGTTGTCGTCTTTCTCATCAGTCACAGCTTTGAGACTCTTTGTATGTACTTTAGTATGTTTGACACAATCACGTTTTTCGGAACCAGGTTGTCCTAGTTTCTGGTAAAGGAGCACAGGACAGACGGCGCGTAGAGTTTCCTCTGTTATTAGTACGTCATGGTCGTGGCTTGGGTCTGTGTGTTTGTGGTCGTTTTCGTCCGCTTTTAAGCCGTTGTTTACGGCTGTGATTAGCTCTGAACTGTTTAGGCACTGGAAGAATAAGAAATAATTAATATAGTTGTCAAAAGGAAAACATGGATGGATAAATTATACTTAATTTTGTGACATTTGCCATGCCAACCATTTTACAGCCATTTTCCAATATCCGATTGATGTGAAATTTGGCATATTGCTACTACTCGGAGAACGTGGAACGACGAACTACATCAACTCTCGAAGTACAAGAGATCAACCCGTCATCTTCGGGCTCATTTAATTTCTTTATGCCCTTCATGTTTTGGGCCCTTTCAACGAATGATTGTACATAAAAGTATCAAAAATGCCATTTTTGTCAGAATTTTATTCAGTCTAAGTTTCGAGAAATACCAGTAAAATCAATAATAAAATCTATTCCAAGATTGGAAATACTTTCGGGGATTCCGTGTAGGTACTATTTTTTGAAATACTTATATTATAGTTGAAAAAACACTCACGTAAGCAGACTCGTAAACGGGCGGAGCAGTCTTCTTCTCATAACCTCCCTGCACCAACTTAGACAGCTCCAACACATTCAGCATATCATTGAACCTCGTCAAATTCATCGCCATCCCATCCCCATTCCCATACTCATTGAAAATCTCTTTAATATACGTATCCGAGACCTCATCTAGGTGCCTCTTAGGTCGGTATTGTCTGATCTTCTGCAGTCTATGGTTGTATCGCTCTCTGGACTCTAACTTTCGTTTCTCCGTCAAGTCTACGGGTAGATTGTACTCGCTTGGTTCGTAAGTGCGGATTTCCTTTGTTTCGACGTGTGCGCCGCATGTGTGCGCCGCACATAGGAGGCAGAACATGCATACGGTCACGAGGTGGTGAGACATTTTGGGCTTACACTAGTTTTGCTTAGCTTAAATGTTCCATTAGGGGTCACGCGCGCGATCTGTGGACAAAGAGAGTGTTACATTAGTTATTGGTAATTTGGTAAGCAGAAAACTTAACTCCGCAAGATCTAGAAGTAAGATATTAACTGTATAATTGGAAACGGTTGCCCATTTTTTTTGTTTTTTCAGCTATGTCTAAGACCCCCTACGTCATGCCGCACACTGCGTCAAAATGCTTGTATGGACATGTATTGAGGTCGTCATCGTCACTATACTAACAATAACTTCACGGGTCCCACATCGAGCTTGTTTTGCATTGTAAAAAATATATTATACTGGTTCCTGGAAAATAACAAAGTAATCACTATGAAGGCGTATGTCACGTTATTTGGGTATCCTGCCGTTTCGGCAAAATATTTTTCACCAAATTTCACTTCCCGCAAAACTTATGCAGTAGTATCATTTCCCAAACGAGCAAATAGCACATTTTTGTTTCGCATTTTGTTCATCTGGCATAATTTTTCTTTGTCAAGTGTTATTAAGACAAAAGTTTATTAAGCAAACACTTTGTTTGGGCTAATATTGTTTTCCAAACAAAACATATGTTCAAATTTTCATTTCGCACACTTCACAGCATAACTTTGGCAAATATTTTATTTTTACTACAAACTAAAATGAAAAGACAAGCAAAACATAACATTGCACCTTTTATTGGAAAAGTTTTCTCTAAAATTAAAAATGGCCGAGTTAGACGCCTCCAAAGATTGATGTTTTTCAGGACAGAAAATTTTGGACAAAAAAAATCTAATTTCTGCTCCTTTTTTGATTAGAACTTTAAATAACATATATTTATTGAATATAATTTTTTGATTAACTTGCTCGTTTAAGAACTAGAGCGGTCCAAAGTTGCGAGTTCGGCCGGTTATTGGGTCGTGCATTAGGTATCAGGGCGGACAAAAATGGCTTGTCATAAGCGAACTCTGTCTTAGGTCGGTTAGGTTAGGGTTCACTTGTGTCCCTCAGATCAGAAATAGACACCCCGCGCAGCGGGGTGGCGTCGATTCGCTGGGGACTTCCACTAAACCCGCTCCCCTGAAACTATTACCCGCTTAGCAAAATATGTAATCTCACTCAAATACATTTCGTATGCGGGGAGTTTCAAAAAAATTGGCAGGTTAAGGTTAACTAAAGTGATGTTTAAGTCACGTCTAATCTGTCGGTTTTGTTACTAAATGTATGCGATTGACATTGACTGTCGGTTTTGTTACTATCCGTAACTATCCGTTTGAGGGTGATAAAATAATGAATATGCCCGCACTATACAATTAGGATCTAAATCGTATGCCATGCAATAATTTGGAAAACGAATGTTATGCCAAATAATACGTTTGACCAAATGAAACTTGACCATATAAAACTTTTCCAAGCAATAGTTCGCGAAGTAATAATTTGCCATAGGAGATAAGGCCAAGTGATAAAACGCGAAACAATAATTTGACTAGTGATTTTTTGCCAAATGAACATTTGGGATTTTTTTTGGGAAGTGAAACTGGGAAATAATTTTTGCCCATACAATAGAGAACCCGTTATTTGAAATGTCGCGAGTTTTATTTTTGTGTTTTTATTTAGGCGATTTAGATGAAATTGGGTATAGACTTAGTCCCGCGGAGAAGGAAATAGGATAGTTTTTATACAGGAAATCATCCCCTAACCTCTCAGAGGTGAAATAGGGGGTGAAAGTTTGTATGGAACTACGATATAAACGAGTTCCACGCGGACGGAATCGCGGGCAAGAAGCTAATCCTACTAATATTATCACTTATCGTATTTGACATGTAAACTCTGATGTAGTTAATTCTATTATGAATAATGTACTCATACTATTTTGAGTCTATGGATAGACATTTTGACTTTTAAAAGTGCCCTCGTGGCCTATTTGCTGAATAAATATTTTGAATTTTGAATTTTATCGTGTGATAAGGCCGTCCATGCTACGGGGTATGGATAAGATTAGCTCAGGACAGGGACGGGTGGCGTACTCAAGGAGAGGCCTATGCTCACTGGGTGGGCGATTACGGGCTGAAAATGATATGTTTTTTGCTTTTGTTTTCGTTTAATGCTTTGTGTTTGTCACGAATAAATTATTTCATTTATTTAGTGGTGTTAATATAAATGTAGTGCGTATTTGTAGTAAGCTTGATGTTACACAACAATGAACCGATAATGAAGATTTTATGAACCAATTGGCTGGTTAACGCGACGAATTGACGGCAATTGGCTACCAGCTGCGCAAACGAACACTCAAGAGCAATGAAGCGGGTCCATTTGCACTAAGGCTTTTTGCGTTAGTTTGCGATTTATCGTAATAAATTATGGATATTTTCAATGTATAAATGTATCATAAATACATACATAAACAAACGTCTCTATTCCCAAAGAGGGGTAGGCAGAACACATGACAATTAATTTATGTGCCAATTGTAGGTTTAAATGTGTAGAAAATATGATTTTGCAGGAATAGGTTGGTAGCCCATCGCCCACAACACACTTCAACCGGGTCCCCGTAGTACTCTTAAGACACTCGCGGGAAGAAAGGATCAAATTCTAAGTCTGGGTTGAAAATATCATTTCAAGTCAATCTCTTTTTATTATCCTAATTTTCGCTAAGCCTTGTACTAAATAGTCAGATCAAAGTAGGTGCGTTAATTATATTGTGAAAACAAGCGAATAAATTGATTGGTTCCGCTTACGACCATATAATAGGAAGTATTGTCTGCCTAAAGTAGACTTGTTGCGTGTAAATAGGTATGTCAAATATTCGGACACAAACGGTATTTGAAAAAAAAAAAAAATGCTAAGACGATAATAATCGTAAAAAGTTGCTATGTTGACTCTATAGTCAACATAGCAACTTTTTACGATTATTATCGTCTTAGCATTTTTGACCTATGTCAAATAGCCAAAATTATGTCGTATAGGTCGTGCAGTGTATAGCTTTCATAAAACCATAATATTACGTGTATGCAGTATAGGAAGCAATCTAATAGAGATTGTGTCATATCTCCACGCGCATGTCATTTTGATGTTTACACACGACGTCTATTGACGTCATCGTTGTCAGCGTCGCGCTAGAGTGTGACGGACTCGCACGTGTCAAGCGAACAAGCTATCAATTTGAATCAATTTCTTTAACATAGACGACTGCAGGTTGAAATTTTACGGTGACAGGGTACCAATAGGTTGTTTATAATACTAGTTTTCCAGCATCGTTACAATATGGGATGCCTGGCAGTAATAATACTATGTGAGCTGTAGAAATTGTGAGCCTGTCTGTTTTTTTTAACATGTTTTTATTTGAAAAAGTATAGGTTTAGGTTCAATAACCTGCTCACAAAATTTCACGAGAATCGGTTGAGAAATGCTACCTGTAGAGGAGAACAGCCGGACATACGAAATAATTTTGCCTCAAGCTGAAACGGACAACTTCGTTCGCTTCGCTCGCTCATTCTAAAGGTGGCATTTATAAAATAGCGCTTTTAGTATAAATTATACTTAAAAAATAAACTGAAAAAAATTGACTGCAGACGCCGGCGTCTGCCAACGCTTCTGACACTTACGACCCGTCCTATGTGTTCCCATTGACGTGTACCGCGACGTCTATTGACGTCACAGAGGCGTCAAGTGGAACATCGTCGGATTAGCGACGGCAATCCGACCGTGACATTGATTCGTCGCGACGAAATAACAACTGAGAGTTAACTGCTTCTCCAATTCGGTCGTCCGTGACGACTCGGCCGATTATTCGAGCGGCAGAGGTTCGCGATTCGCGGGAGCAAGAGATCCGAGCGCGGCCCCTCGCTCATACATAGGAATAGCGCACCGCTGTCGCTGCCGCCGCAGCTGGCAGCCATGGCCGAGCCCTGAGGGCATACCGCGAAACGAAAACGAACTGCGTTCGTGTTCTCACACTCTGTCGCACTTGACAGTTCGAGCGACAAAGACAGATACACGAAGTTCGTTTTCGTTTCGCGGTAGCCCCTCTGATCGCAGAGGGGCTACGAAACGCTCCCCTTTGTCGCACTTGCTAGTTCGAGCGACACAGAGGGAGATACAGGTAAGAAGTTCGTTTTCTTTTCACGGTAGGCCCTCAGGAGATATTATTGGTCAGGCATTTTTTACAGGATTGTGTCATTAGTGGCTGAAAGCCTCATCATCTCAACGATATCCCGGTTGCTGCAATATGATGAAGGCACTAGATTTTGCGGAAGGGACTTTAGGTATGGTATATGGTTAGTATCCACCAGAGATGAACTTAGCTAATATGTTTAGCGTGACAACTAACTGTCAAACATGGAGCTGTCAAATATATGTAAATACTACATGTCTTAAACCATTTACATCTGCATTACACAAATGGTTAGTCGACAAATGTTTAATGTATTTATAAAAAAATAACGGAAATATTAAATATGTAAGTAATATTATTAGTCAAAAGTTTTAAAGTTTTGCATGCCCAAATGGTGAGATGTGCAGATCCTAACGAAGTTGTTCCACCTTATTGTTACCCATGTCTCACTCAAGCAAATACATTTCATTTCGGCCAACAACCCGCCTCTCCGCCTGCGATTCCACCCGTCCGGGAGCACGTGCCTGCGCGTGAGAGCTTCTCGTTGCAGCCGAGTTGTTCCACCTTATTGTTACCCAAGTCTCACTCAAGCAAACACATTTCATTTCGGCCAACAACCAGCCTCCCCGCCTGTGAGTCCACCCGTCCGGGAGCACGTACTTGCTCGTGACAGCTACTCGTTGCAGCCGAGTTGTTCCACCTTATTGTTACCCAAGTCTCACTCAAGCAAATACATTTCATTTCGGCCAACAACCCGCCTCCCCGCCTGCGAGTCCACCCGTCCGGGAGCACGTACCTGCGCGTGACAGCTTCTCGTTGCAGCCGAGTTGTTCCACCTTATTGTTACCCATGTCTCACTCAAGCAAACACATTTCATTTCGGCCAACAACCCGCCTCCCCGCCTGCGAGTCCACCCGTCCGGGAGCACGTATTTGCGCGTGACAGCTTCTCGTTGCAGCCGAGTTGTTCCACCTTATTGTTACCCATGTCTCACTCAAGCAAACACATTTCATTTCGGCCAACAACCCGCCTCCCCGCCTGCGAGTCCACCCGTCCGGGAGCACGTACCTGCGCGTGACAGCTTCTCGTTGCAGCCGAGTTGTTCCAACTTATTGTTACCCATGTCTCACTCAAGCAAACACATTTCATTTTGGTCAACAACCCGCCTCCCCGCCTGCGAGTCCACCCGTCCGGGAGCACGTACCTGCGCGTGACAGCTTCTCGTTGCAGCCGAGTTGTTCCACCTTATTGTTACCCATGTCTCACTCAAGCAAACACATTTCATTTCGGCCAACAACCCGCCTCCCCGCCTGCGAGTCCACCCGTCCGAGAGCACGTACTTGCGCGTGACAGCTTCTCGTTGCAGCCTAGTTGTTCCACCATATTGTTACCCAAGTCTCACTCAAGCAAATACATTTAATTTCATTTATGCACATCATACAGACGAACTTTACGAGCATGATGAGTGAAATAAAAATGGCGTGAATAAGGTGACGTGTATGCTAATGAATTTTAATGTATGTAAATAAACAAAGGACAGTAACAGCTGACAGATGCAGTTCATTGTCAGTTTTCGCAGACGGCTATGCCTATTGTGAAGCAAATTGGTACTCTATGGAGCATTAACTAAAGTTTTTGTTCGAAGTTTGATGCGTATAACAAGTATTGACTATACTGTCATCATAGTATAATGTACAACATTATGTGTCTCATAAGAGTATTCAGTAGAATTTGAAGAGCGCTTGAGCGAGGCGAAGCGTCAAACACATCTGATGATGTGTTTGTCGCTTCGCTCCGCTCTGGACGTCTTTTGGCTGATATGATTATCAGCCAAAAGACGTCCATTACTGGACATATGCCTCCCCCAAAGAGTGCCAAAGTGACTGGTCATGCGCCACCCGCACCGAGCGGACTCCCGGGAGCTTTACCAGGTCATCAAGAACACCACAAACACATATATTGACTTAAACTTTCATGATTATCATATGATTTTTACTAAACGTAAATTTATTATTTATACACCATCATTGGTTGCCACAACATCGTTGGTGATACGCCAAAAACGCTTTGATAGCAGGTAAGGTAAGACGATTACTAACGTCGGTCTACTATTGAATAGAATAGAATAGAATAACATTTATTCATGACAACAACACATACATGCACATAAATCAAAATACAAAATAGAAGACACCATTACCACGGAACGGTTCCACCTCAGCGGGAGATATAGGTACGAAGTTCGTTTTCTTTTCACGGTAGGCCTTCAGGAGATATTATTGGTCAGACATTTTTTACAGGACAGCGTTGTGGTGGCCTGGTGGCCAGCGCATCCGGTGATTGATTGGTCAAACAGGGTTTTTTTGGTCTTTATTTATTTAACCAATCTTTAAAATAACAAACGTATGATCAAGCTTGATGTTTTCCGAGTATTTTCGCTAGTTTATTGTAAGTATATTATTTTTCTTTTCTACTGTAACATATACGCGATTAAATTCCCGTTTAGTGAATCATAATAATTACCGGTAGCTTTTCGGTGAAGGAAAACATCGTGAGGAGACCGGTCTAATCCCAATGAGGTCTAGTTTTCCCTCTGGGTTAGGCGGTCAGATAGTAGTCGCTTTCGTAAAACTAGTGCCAACGCCACATCTTGAGATTAGGTGTCAATGGGGACCCCGGGCTCCTGAAGGGGCACAACCGGGAATAACGCTGGATAATGAATAATTGCAGTTAATAGTTACTATACTAGCGAATCGAAGTCTATTTTAGTTCCTCCAGACTACGGTGTAAATAGCTGTAAAAATCGATGCCCCAACAGCCTTGGCGGTTATACTAGATAGCCTGGCACGTGTTAGCACATTAGGGCATTAAAAAAACACCGCATCGTTGCCATGGCAACCGTTACATAACATTATCATATATGAAGGACGTACCAAAATTAGCTTGGAACTCGTGGAAGTGAAACACACAGCCATACAAATATTATAAATGCGAGTGTGCCTGCCTGTCTGTTACCTCCTACGCTTAAACCGCTGAACAGAAGATGAAATTTGGAGTGGAGATAGTTTGAATCCCGGAGAAGGACATAAGGTAGTTTTTGTACCTTTGTTTGTTTGTGTGTTTGGAGACGCGATATAAAGGAGTTCCTCGCGGACGTAGCTGCGGGCATCGATTTTGCAGTCCCCGTCTTTTAAGAGACGGCTTATAGTTTCTTCCCTTTATAGATGACTAGCTTCTGCCCGCGACTCCGTCCGCGTGGAACTCGTTTATATCGTAGCTCGATACAAACTTTCATCCCCCATTTCACCCCCTCAGGGGATGATTTCCGGGATAAAAACTATCCTATGTCCTTCCCCGGGATTCAAACTATCTCCATATACTAAATTTCATCTCAATCGGTTCAGCGGTTTATGCGTGAAGAGGTAACAGACAGACACACTTTCGCATTTATAATATTTGTATGGATATCTATACTAATATTATAAAGAGGAACTCTGTGTAATTGAAGCTTTCGACGTTTGTATACAGAGGGGTAATCTCCGGAACTAGGACCTACTCATCCGATTTAAATGATTCTTTCACTTGTGTATAGAATGGACTTTGCCTATTTCCATCCAAGACTACGGACCTAATTGCGACTTAATTTTTCATTTATTTATTACGTTCGGAAATTTATGAAACTGAGTTTTTAATTTAATAATCTCGTTATATATATTTTTTGATATTAAATTGTTTTCTAGAAACATTCTAGACTAGTATTTTTAATAAAATTTTTACTTCATATAATTTTTATAATAAATTGCTAACAAATTAGCTTAAGATTATGTTTCTAACTGACGATTTGAAAGTGCTTGTTACTAGGCCTATTTGAATAAATAGTATTTTGAGTTCGAGTTTTGACCTATGCTATATTTTTAACCACCGACGCAAATAGAGGGGTGTTATATGTTTGACGTGTCTGTGTTTCTGTCTGTAGCATCGTAGCCCCTAAGAGAATGGTCCGATTTTAATGCGGTTTTTTTGTCTGAAAGCTGACGTGTTCTAGATGGTTAGCTACCTTTCAACAAAATCGGTTTAGCCGGTTTGAAATGAAAATGTCGAGGGTTTTTCAACTTTTGTAAGTTGTTATATCATGTGGGTTTGGTTGTATTTTTTGTAATACGCAAGTTACTAGTCTATACTAAAATAATAAAGAGCCTGTGAAGCTGTAAGTTTGTATGTTCGTATGTACGGGTAATCCCCAGAACTACTAACCTGATTTCAAAAACTCTTTCAACTTTTTTTATGGAAATTCAGCATGGACGTAGGTATATATTGCATCCCGCGACTCCACCCGGTTTTTCTGTAATGAGCAGCTAGTGTAGTGATATAATTTACTTTAAAAACAAAGTTTTAACTGACTTCAAATCTGTACCCAAATCGCTTCAGGTGTGCCTATAAAATGTGAAGAGTTCCCTCGATTTCTCCAGGATCCCATCATCAGATGGCCATGGAACCACCTGGGAAGGATGCCCTTTCTAACAAAAAAAGAATTTTCCAAATCGGTTCAGGCGTTATATAAAGATTCCGAAGAATTGAGAACCTCCTCCGTTTCTGAAGTCGGTTAAAAAGAGTCGCTCTAGACTAGCGGATATCATGCAACTTGGATACGTGGCACCAAGGCTGCTCCATCGATTTCGCAGTCTATTTAAAGACGGGTTCGAAGGTTCCGGAACTGGTTTTTGAACTTTACTTGTAATATTTTATTGACTGCCGTTCATATTTACGAATATATTTGTGTGACGTAACATGTTATAGGTCAAGTTATGTTAAAAATTGGAATGCCTTGAAAATACAGACGGAATCATGCTCATCTTTAGTGAGGTAGGGCACAGCGAAATGTCATCCCGCTAGAATTTGGAGCAGCCCAACTGGGGAAGTACCTCCGCCTTGCAGAAGACCACAGCCATAATAACACTACTACTTGCTCTGTAGTAGTGTTGTGTTCCTGGAGATGAGCAAGGTCGCCAGAGCTCCCGAGGATGCGTTGTGTTGAGAGCGAGGGGATTTGTTCCTTCAGCTGTCAACACGGCGAATGCTTAAACATATCAAGGGTCGGCAACGCCCATGTTACTCCGTTGGAGTTGCATGCGTTTATAGGCTGCGGTATCCGCTTACCATCAGGCGGGCCGTTAGCCACTGTCGTATAAAAAAAAACTACCGTGCAGCTCTCTGACGCCTGACACAACAGGATCGTCATCGTCAGAGTGTGTCAGATGAATGTGGATATAACTGTAATAAGTGTACGAAAGCGATATCGTTCTGACCGTCGTGACACGTCACGTCAGACCATTAGGTATCCTACAAAAAAAATCTAGGTCTAAATTAAGTTATTCACAGGATATTTTTTGTTAACTTCATACTTGACATGATTGAAGGAAATATAGAGGGGAAGCGAGGAAGAGGAACACCTAGAATAAACTACATAGAGCAACTCAAAAAGAGAGTTGATGTTAGGTCGTATCGAGACGTCAAAGAGGTTGCGTGTGATCGGAGTAGATGGAGGGCCTACTTTGAGCTACACCGACAAGAGCTTAGCTCTTAAATATGAGAAGGATTATTATGTTAAAAATAAAGAAAATTTAAACAGCACTCTTATTCCATACAACAACGGTTAGTAGGAATGTTAAGTTGTGAGGTCGTCATTCGTGTACGTATTGAGAGCTCCCATATATGAATAACTATCACTATCAAAACACTTAAATTCGTTATGTGTGAAACGTGTATTAAATAGCCGGCACGTATCAAATTTAAATGTTCAATAACCCTAAAGTTTAGTAGATAAGCTCTAGAGAAGCCGACAGACAAACAAACCGTACCGGACGATCACCTGCACGCAAATATTAGTCGATACCGATCGAAAATGACAAGATAACTATAGCACTTCCTGTCCATAATCTGATTATATGTTATTTTCTAGGGGGTTCTTAAAGTATAGATTTCTAATACAAGCTATGCGGTTGCCACTCTCTCTGACTCACCACCGGGAACACAACACCACGGAGGTAGGGCAAAGGACCATTGATTTATGCATTACGCATACACACACACACACACGCACACATACACACACACATATACACACACAAACACACACACACACACACGCACACATAAATTCTGAAATATCTTAACTATTATACTCCAAATATAAATAACTGTGTTAATGCTAATGTTAAATTATCTTTAATGTATTTAATGATGCACTTTCGTGATTTAATAATGTGGTGTCACAGGACAGGCTTAGCCTAGTGTGAGCCACTGTTTTTTGTGTACCTAGTCTAGCCATAAGTTCTGTTACAAATGAAATGAAACATATTTTTAAAAGGATGTAATTAATTTACCATAAGTAAATGTTTATTTATAGGTAAGTTAATAAGGTTTCTAAACAATATATTTTTTATTCAAAATGCCCGCCTTTAGCTTTAATACACGCCCTCAAACGATCCGGCCACACGTCTATAGATTCACGCACTGTATCCATTGGGAAATTTGCCACTGCTACCTTCAAAGATTTTTTTAGAGAATCGATATTGGCATGGCGTTTAGAGCAGACCATGTCCTCTAACACTGACCACAATTTATAGTCCAGGGGATTTAAGTCGGGACTGGAAGAGGGCCAATCATCTGCCTTGATGAAGTCCGGAACATTCCTTTGCAGCCAAATCTGGGTGGTGCGAGCTTTATGACCCGGGGCTGAGTCCTGCTGAAAGGTCCAGTGTACATTTTTGAACATTGTGTCGTTTAGTGGTTTAACTACTGTTTCTAAAATCGTGTCCTGATACACTTTAGCTGAAATTTTCACTCCTTTTTCGCAAAAATGGATCTCAGAGACGCCTTGATACGACACACCCCACCAAACCATGACGTAAGCGGGATGATGACCTCGCTGAATCCTTCCAACTATCTCTTTAGCTTCTCGAGAGTTGTGTGCGTACACTTTATCATTTTGTTTGTTGTAGTGCTGCTCGATAGTAAAAAATTTTTCATCCGTGAAAAGAATATTTTTATATTTCCCATGTGCGTATCGAGATAAAAGGCTTTTTGATCTTTCAACTCTCTTGTCCTTTAGTGACTGATTTAACATATGTCCTGTATATCGTCGGTAAGCTGCAAGACTCAAGTCATCTTTGATTATACGCGAAAGTGTCCTAGGTGGTATTTTCATTTCCTTAGAAAGGATCTTCTGTTTTCTTATGGGATTTCGGCGAATTCTGGCCCTTACAGCATTAACGGCTTGTTTTGTTTTAACAGTACGTGGTCGGCCAGATCTTTTACTGTCATCGACAGAGGACGTTTTGGTGTATCTTTGAATGGTACGATACACAAACATTCGACTGATCTCTAACTTTTTTAGTGTCTCAAAAATGTGGGACGGCTCCATTCCTACCTTATGCAGAGCAATCACAGCAATTCTATTTTCTTTGACACCCCACTCCATTATTAATTTACTTATTTTAATATTATATTGTATATAAATGGTGGCAAAAACATCCATGTACTTACGTCAAAACACAACATTCGAAATTCGAATTATTATTTTTCTTAAAATCATTGTTAACTGCCAGTAACAGAACTTATGGCTAGACTAGGTAAGGGCATATGTGAATGTATCTACTCTGAAATATTTTTTACTTTACTTTTTTACTTTATTAAGTGTGTTGCACCAAACCGTCTCTAATCGTGAGCGGTGTTCGTTAAAATCTGAATGTATGGAAAGTTTGTCAAGTTGCTATGGAATGACAGCAGCCGGCGGTTGCCAACCTACTATATTTTGACTATTTGCACTGTGTTGTGTTGGAGTAACATATAGTAGGTACGCAAAAATACCATATGTGGGGGTTCTTACGAAGTTTGCCCCCAAAAATAGTTGGCAACCCTAGCTGCCGGTGCCATATTTAATGTTGGTCGGTCTGTAATCTTAAGTTAGTGCAACCCGTGCGGCGATATAGTATAGATAAGTAATCTTTTGTTTACATTTTGACAGGCGATATAGTATCGATAAGTAATCTTTTGTTTACATTTTGACATTCTAACTCATTTTGTTGTTGTTATCACACTTAAGTGAAGACCGGAAATCACGCCATGTTTTTTTTAATCAATGCTAACGCCTCGATCTTTTGATTGCGCCGCGTTCATGTCACAAAGATAAAGATAAATAGCGCAGACAGATAGCAGCTATCTGTATGTGCTTAATCTGTCCGATTGTGAGTTTGTTCCGCAATCGTTTAAGATTCTTTTGATTTTACTTTATACTTAAATAAATAATAAAAACCTATAAATAATTGGGGACAATCTGACACAAATCGAAGTAGTCCTACAGTAAACTCATTAAGGCTTGCGTTCTGTTCTGGGTATACGACGACACTTTTAATAGATTTAAATACATAATAAAAACCTATAAATAATTGGGGACAATCTGACACAAATCGAAGTAGTCCTACAGTAAACTCATTAAGGCTTGTGTTCTGTTCTGGGTATACGACGACAATTTTAATAGATTTAAATAAACAATAAAAACCTATAAATCATTTGGAACATCTGACACAAATCCAAGTAGTCCTACAGTAAACTCATTAAGGCTTGCGTTCTGTTCTGGGTATACGACGACACTTTTAATAGATTTAAATACATAATAAAAACCTATAAATCATTGGGGACAATGAGACACAAATCGAAGTAGTCCTACAGTAAACTCATTAAGGCTTGCGTTCTGTTCTGGGTATACGACGACACTTTTAATAGATTTAAATAAATAATAAAAACCTATAAATCATTGGGGACAATGAGACACAAATCGAAGTAGTCCTACAGTAAAATCATTAACGCTTGCGTTCTGTTCTGGGTATACGACGACACTTTTAATAGATTTAAATAAATAATAAAAACCTATAAATCATTGGGGACAATCTGACACAAATCGAACCAGTCCTTCAGTAAACTCAATAAAGCTTGCGTTCTGTTCTGGGTACCTATACGACGACATTTTTCATAGATAGAAAAACATAAGTCGTAGTTTGATTTTCATTTTAAAACAACATACTGGAGTATAATGAAACTTTTTGTACACGAACACGATGATATCCGCCATATTAAAGAAAAAGGTCGGACACTAGTTTTCGTTGCTGGAAATTATAATAGGAAAAAAATACAGCGAGTAGGACATTTTCATACAGTCTCTAATCGCTTTATAATATTTTCCATTAGAATTTATAGTAATAGAAACTAGTTTCCGAACTAGATTTGGCGGATCGCATTGTGTACAAAAAGATTCATGGTATTCAAGTATGTCGTTTTAAAATAAGAATGAAACCAATTTTGTATGGGAAGCCGACGGTGCTGTGGAAAGAATGCCAAATGACTGAACAGATTTATAAAAGGCGCAAAGAAAAAAGTAAGATAATTTCGTGTGTCCTGCCTAGCCCTTTTTAAAACCCAATGCATGCGTATAATTTCCATCTATTTATAACCCGTCTTCCAATACGATAGCCTTGTTATGATTCACAATCTTAACGGCGTAACTCGTAACGTCGTTATTGTTTTCGTTATCGGCTCTGATAATAACGAGTACAGTCGAAAGGAGTGGCCCTGATCAGGTTTGACGAAATAATTCTATTTTCAACCTACTTTCAACAAGGAAAAGAGTTCAAAAAACTGTATCTGGACTACAAAAATCAGTTTTTTTCTACAAAAGGTAGGGGAGCATAATTTCGAATAGATTGTCATCTCCTAGATACAAATCGGTTCGGTATCTTAAACGCTACGGTGGACACACGGAAATACAGACATAGTGCTAAAAAGATAGCCCTTCCTTTCGGCTATGCTGTGCGGGAAAAAATTAAAAGCGATTTTGTATGTTCGTTGCACGTCGGTCATTCATTTTCATTACCTATCTCTACCACAACCCTGCACGTGTCCCCTGTGGGTGGTACTAAAGAGTGGCAAACTTTGAAGGCCAGAATAATATATACATACCATTACATAACAATAATTACGTTCTTTTAACGCCCGGACCTAATAACAACAAACTGGCTATAGTTTTTTTATAGGAATTAATTTTCGTTTTCCATTCGTGACAAAGTCACACAAACTAAAAAAAAAAAATTTTGAAAATCGGCACAGGGGACATCTCGTCTCGCATTTGTAATGATACAAGCAATAGATTTGTCTAATAAAAGGAGAATGTCACTTTTTTGGCTCAAAAAACACACTGTGCACACGAGCTTTCTTGTGCCAACCGCGCTGGATATGGGGGTAGAAGACGCGGGTAAAAAAAAAAAACTAGTAAGTTCATAAACTGTGATAGTGACTGGAAAAACCTTTACATTTGAGCCATGTTAATAACATTTGTTTTATATTAATTTCCTTTATCTTTTACACTTGACTGTATCCGATAAGATCTTAACAACGAATGTTATTGAGGACGTTCGTGCCATTTAACAAAAACATGATGTGTTAAATCATTCTGCGCAATACTTTGTCATTGTACAGTCAGCGTCACATAGTTAGTAGCAGCCAAAGTAGCCAAATATATCGTAACACTTCCTTACGCCTATAGTAATAAAGACGTGTTCCGATATATTTGGCTACTTTGGCTGCTACTAACTATATGATACTGACTGTAGAAATGTATCACTTGGTGTTGATTGCGTAAACTGTATCTATACAATTATAATATTGTACAAAGTCTGGTAAGGGTCGCGGGAGTCCGCTGGATGCGGGTGGCGCAGGGCCGGTCATTGTGACACTCTTTGGGGGAGGCCCATGCCCAGGAGTGGACGTCTTGATTGACGATGATGATTGTAGGTCTACTTTCTTTTGGAGTAATAATACAATTTGAGTCAACCTATTCAGTCAACGGGACTTGAAGCCTTTGTGGTACAGTTAGGATCGTATAGTCAGTAGCAGCCAGAGTAGTCAAATATATCGTAACACGTCCTTAGGGCTGTTTCCCACTGACGCCCAGTTTTTTGCGGGTACCGTTTTCTGCAGGATCCGATTTCCTGTAGTACCTATGCGTGCAGTATCCCGCAAACAGAATGCTCGTGTGAACGTTACTATATTAGCACGTATACTACTAAAACGGAATCCTGCAGAAAACCGTATCCCGCCAAAAACTGGACGTCAGTGGGCATGAGCTCAACTCTTGCAGTATTTAAGACATGTACCGAAATGTTTGGCTACTTTGGCTGCTCCATTTTTTTAATATGATGCTGACTGTCCGAGCCGGGGTCTGGAGCCCGCGACCTCCAGATTGGAAGTAGCGTGCTGTACCACTAGGCTAGGGGGTTTTCCTAAAGATATAAAAATAACGGGACAAAATTTGGTCTTACCACAAACTCGATTCCGCCCAGTACAAAATTGGAAAAACAATAAAACACGATCGCTATAACGCACTGTACGTAGTCGGTCCCAAAGTTCTGTCACTGGCATATTATTTTTAAATTTAGAAGATGATTTTAAGAAAATTTTATTGCATTCCATTTTTGAATGTTTGACAATTATTTTAAAACAAAAAACAGTCATTCGTTGCAATTTCTCACGATGGAGTGGACATAGAAAGAAAACCGAATAGCTGTTTTAGCATTGCACCGCTGTGGGCACTCGCCAAGTACGATTTTCAAGTTGCTCAAAAATTTAAAAATAACGCTTAGGTTTGTGTACCGTACTATTGATAGGTACAATGAAGTCTCCAGTGTTGAGGACAAGAAAATAATTGGCCGGCCTCGCTCCGTACGAACACCAGCAGTGATCAAAGCGATCAAGGCGCGCATAGCAAGAAATCCTGTCCGAAAACAGAAATTGATGGCTTTGCAGATGGGTGTCAGTAGAAAAACCGTAAAAAAGGTTTTAAACGAAGATCTTAGTCTACGAGCATACAAAAAAAAGCGTGGGCACTTACTTAATGCCCGTCTAAAAACAATAAGGCTTAAAAGATCCCGGAAGTTGTTAAAGCGGTACGCGAAAAATCGACACCGTGATATCCTCTTTACAGACGAAAAGATTTTCGAAATTGAAGAGAAGTACAATAAACAGAATGATAGAGTGTACGCTAGGAGCTCTGAAGAAGCAGGAAAAAGAGTTCCGCGGGTGCAACATGGGCATCATCCATCATCAGTGATGGTCTGGTTGGGTGTATCTTATTACGGGCCAACTGAGGTTCATTTTTTCGAAAAAGGTGTCAAAATCAGTGCGAAAGTATACCAAGAGACAGTTTTGGATAAGGTTGTCAAAGATCTGCCCAACACGCTATTTTCGGGACATAATTTTGTGTTCCAGCAGGATTCTGCGCCAGCACACAAAGCCAAGACCACTCAAGCCTGGTTTGATCGTCAAAAAATCGACTTTATAAGACACGAAGATTGGCCTTCCTCTAGTCCGGACCTTAATCCTTTGGTCTATAAAATTTGGCAGGTCTTAGAGGGGAAGGTCTGTGCTAAACCACATAAAAATTTGGAGAGCCTAAAGTCATCTTTAAGAAAAGCAGTCACTGAGATAGATATGAAAATGGTGCGTGCTGCGATAGACGACTGGCCGCACCGATTAAGGGCCTGTATTAAAAACAAAGGAGGTCATTTTGAATAATTTTGAGTAATTTTAATTCTTTATTAAATGTACTTTAAATCGGTATATAATTTATTAAAAATGTATTGCTACTTTTGTTTTTATCATTATTTTCATTTGTGACAGAACTTTGGGACCGACTAGGTAACCTAACGAATGAGTCAACATAACGCATAACTTCACCCTTTCGCGTTGATCACAATCACAACAAACACGAGGAAAAAGCAACCATATTGTTATAGCAACACGGTCTATACTCAATTGAATAGCAACAGCACTAATATCAATAGAATTACCTGTACCATTTAAATATGCACCTTAAAACGGAGGAATACCGTTGGTTTCAGGATGATTTGAAACTATTATGAAACCAGCAGCGCGTTCAAGCTGAAATTAACTTTAGTACTATAGAAATAAGGTCCGTTTTCAGCTTGTGCGTGATACCTGCGTATGCGCATACAGATGACGTCACAGCGTATTTATAGGCACGTGAATTGAGATTTTCGTTTAACGCCGCTGTAGCGTCGTTACGGTGAGGTGAAGGATATGTACGGAAAAACGCGATTGCAATTGAACGAATGGGGTTTTTTCCAGTATTATACTTTATTTGGAAATTGGATGTTGTTGCCATTATATAAGTGCGTTCTGAAGGTTTTTAATGTAAATACTAATGTATCTATCTATTTATAGACATGGATCATTTTATTTTTTACCTTTACACGTTGTGTATGGGTTTTTTCCAGTATTATACTTTATTTGGAAATTAGAAGTTATTGCCATGATATAAGTACGTTCTGAAGGTTTTGAATGTAAATACTAATGTATCTAGGTATATCTATTTATGCACATGGATCATTTTATTTTTATACCTTTTCACATCTATCTGAACTTCAGAACAGAGTTGAAATTTGGTATAGAGATCATTTGAAAAGGACTTTTATAATATTAGTATGGAAGTATGGATACTATGGATATTTAATTTGGTATGGAATAATTTATCATTGTGTTAACCTTGGCGAGCCGTTGTTTCGTTATCGTCGTTACGCGAAAGGAAAATAAATGGTTAAAATTATTTAACGTGGCCGACATTTTATAAAACTTGTCATTGGAATTGGAATCTTCTCCTTTGGCAGTACAGTTGCTTTTTGAATGGACCGCTTTTATGCAACTCGGCCAACTCAAATTATCTCAAGTAGGTATATGTAATCATACAAATGATATTCCTGGCAATACCGAAACGGTCACCAACTCTATATACTTATGGTAATTTTGGTAATACTAACGGCGGTTTTCAGGCGTTACCGTCAAATACACACTTATGATAAACACATTTGAAGTGGCAGATATGAATCAGTACAAATTTTATAAAGGTGACGTTCTACGTCGAACGAGCGAGCGAAGCGAACGAAGTTCTTGCTTCAGCTTGGGCCGAGAACTGTGTGGTGTCTGAACCGCGTTCTCCTCTACAGAGGCTCTAGTATCTACCTATAAGTTTTACCGAAACAAAACTTTACGATCGCGTTTGCGGTTTACCCTCAAATTGTATGGGATTTGACAGCTAAACGCGAACGCGGTCGTAACGCTTTGTTTCGGTAAAACTTATACTAGAGCCTCAGGTCGCATTTCTCAACCGATCCTCGTGAAATCTTGTGAGCAGATTCGTTAATTATATAGAATTTATTGTCGAGTCACGTTTTGGAATGAAAATAAAATAAAAAAATATTTCCGCGCGAGTTCTACAGCCCACAGCCACTAACCTATATAATAATATTTGTAACCTAATATTTTAACCACCTAATAGCCAGCGCACGAAAAGACCATAAAAGTCCAAGTAGCGTCGCAAAATGCCCCCACAGAATGGGTGCCATTGCCATTATGCGGGGGTGGGGGCGGTCGAAACGATGCCAGGCAGCCGTTTAGTTCGAACATGCGCATGCGCATACCGGGTTTTAGGCACGTGTTTGAGTATAAATTTGTAAGGAGCTCGCATTCTATGGTTTTTTCGTTCGCTGCCTAATGTCCATCAATCTAAATCCATGCTAATATTATAAATGCGAAAGTGTGTCTGTCTGTCTGTTACCTCTTCACGCTTAACCCGCTGAACCGATTTGGATGAAATTTGGTATAGAGGTAGTCTGAGTCCTGGGGAAGGACATAGGATAGTTTTTATCCCGGAAATCATCCCCCAAGGGGATGAAGTGGGGGGTGATAGTTTGTATGGAGCTACGATATAAACGAGTTCCACGCGGACGGAGTCGCGGGCAGAAGCTAGTACCTAAATAAAAATGCCGTTGACATTTTAATCAAGTATTGTGGGAAATTGAACTGAAGTTCGTTTCCGAAAGGAACTGATACACAACAAATGAACATCCTTATCAACAATTTGCTTAATTTTATGTGCTCTGCCTACCCTTTTTAAGAATAAGGAGTGTATCGTGGCGGCGCGTGAGAATTTTCTTTGGGCAGCCCGCCCGGATCAAAAAGGGGAGCTTTTTTGATGATTAATGTACGAGTTTAATTAATGTACTAATATTATAAATGCGAAAGTGTGTCTGTCTGTCTGTCTGTTACCTCTTCACGCTTAAACCGCTGAACCGATTGAGATGAAATTTGGTATGGAGATAGTTTGAATCCCGGGGAAGGACATAGGATAGTTTTTATCGCGGAAATCATCCCCTGTGGGGGTGAAATGGGGGATGAAAGTTTGCATCGAGCTACGATATAAACGAGTTCCACGCGGACGGAGTCGCGGGCAGAGGCTAGTAGTACATATTACAAGAAATTCTAGGCAAGGTGGTGGGAATCGGTATGTATGGGCGGCGCCAGTAATATCTGTAAATGTGTGGCTATATATTATATCTCAAAAGGATTCCAAGTCAAGATAACCCATCATATTCGCATATTTCAGAGAAAAGCCCTGACGGACAGATAATAAGATGAGCCTTGAAGGTAGCATTCAACTTATATACACCTCACTCATCAATCAACATTCAAAAGTGCACTCTAAACTAACGAGAGAAGATATAATTTAGCTTGACAAATGTTTAATATTAGCTGGAATTCTGTATTGGCAATTGCAAATGGAATTGGACTTTAAATTAATCACCTGAAGCTCCTTTTTCCTATGATTGGTAGATGTAAATTCTTCCAATTATTTTAATTGATTACGAGTCGTAATAGTGGGGGTTAAAGTTCAATATTCAATGATACGATAGGTATTTGTAGAAATATCTGGATTAGAATCAAAGAGGCTTTGATTGTTCATTTTTGTGCATTACGATAAAATTGATTTATAAATGGTTTCATATAGGAATGGAAGTTAAAGAAGCGGTCGAGTGTGAGTCAAAACGAAAATTACTTTAAAAACAAAGTTTTAACCGATTTCTATTCAGTACTTCGCCTTATTTGAAGAGTTCCCTCGACTTCTCCAGGTTCCCATTATCAGATCCTGAACTGATGACCCCATGGTCCCCCGACCACCTGGGAAGGATGCCCTTTCGAACAAAAAAAGAATATACCTAATCGGTTCAGGTGCTTTCGAGTAATCGGGGCACATAGGTACATAAATAATTTACTTTAAAAACAAAGTTTTAACCGACTTCAATTTAGTACTCCGAGCTCCGCCAAGCCACGAGAACATTTCCACATTTCTTTTCCAATTTACCACATGAACTGTTTTCCGAGAGCAAATGCGTTGATTATTAGAGAAAAAAAGTCGAAGTTCGTAATATATGCATCCCTCTCACGCGAGTAAGGGAGTGCGATAAAGATGGAAATACTTGAACTTCGACTTTCGAAGTTCGTGGTAGCGCCGCAGAGATGTGCGAAGATATGCCTTTTCTTATATTTGACACCACGAATGATATGACAGCGATCCTGGATATTCGCCCTTATACAAGAACACCCTTGTATTATCTTTTACAATAACCCAAAAGACGATTAGGGCAATAAAACCCTTGAGCTCGCGTTTTCTGTTTCCCATTGTATTGCACGGAGCGAGCCGAGACCATTAGTGCAGGTAGCAAACTCACATAAAGGAATGTCGATATTGTCGATTAGTTGAGTGAGTGAATAGGTACATATCTTGTGCATGCATTCAATATCCATACTAATATTGTAAATGCGAAAGTGTGTCTGTCTGTCATTATTATTATTATTTAAATTATAAATTGATTATCTGCTTTTGTGACATTTAATGTAAGTTAATAATATTTGTTTTAATTTAATCTTGTTAGTTTTATTTGTATGTTAAAAATATATTTGCATGCATTTATAAATGTGTTTTATTGCAAATAAATGATTGATATTGTCTGTCTGTCTGTCTGTCTGTTGCCGCTTCACGCTGAAACAGCTGAACCGATTGAGATGACATTTGGTATGGAGATAGCTTCAATCCCGGGCATGGAAACATAGGATAGTTTTTATCCCGGAAATCATCCCCTGAGGGGGTGAAATGGGGGATGAAAGTTGGTATCAAGCTACGATATAATCGAGTTCCACGCGGACGGAGTCGCGGGCAGAAGCTAGTTTATTATAAGTGGTCGAATATCTACCAAACATGCCTTAACTAAGTCTTCATTTTGGAGCTCTTCAAGCATGACGAACACATTTCTGCCTATATTCGGTTGTTACATTGTCGATAGCATCGTGAAGTAGCTTTTCGACGTCTACCGTTTTAAAAGTATTATTTGTTGTCGCAACTTCTCCTTTTATTTGAGCCCATATTAACTATATTGGATTATATTGGTATGGTGGAAGTCTAATGACTTCGTGCCCGTATTCATTAGCAAGCTGATCTTCTTGTTTTTTTGTTGACTGCTCCACTTTTTTTAAAAGCTAAATAACTGGGCAACTACAGTGAAAGTAAAATAAAATAGAATTACATGGACGTTCAAAACACTTCGTAATCGACACATTGCCATCACTACGACCGCCGAGCTTTATCACCCCTGCCTCGAGTTTCATGGCGTCAGTCGTCTTTTGGGTTGAGGGCGAGTATAAAACCGTTCATCCAATTGTCTAATCCATATTCACGTGAATAGCTCAACCAAAAGTGACAATAAAAATCTGAAACATTTTTTATTCATAGATGTTATTCGAATGAATATTCTCATTCTATGACATCCATTTAAAAATTAATAATCGACAAAGTCCCAAAATAGGCGAAGCTTATATTACGAGTAACGATACTAGGCGACGATATACAGGGTGTTTTTTTTAAATGGGACAGTATGGGGAAATCCGAATCTAAAGGAGATAGAGGAAAAGTGCCCAAGGAGACATTAGGTGTTTTTTTTATGTAAACAAATTTGGCTCGTTAAAATTTTTGGTCAAGCGTGAGTTGTTCTTAAAAAAATATAAAGTTGGTCAATTTTTTTTTGACGCGGGTCGGCTCTGTTTCATGTAAGGATTATTTCATTGTATGGAAAGAAAAAAATCTGAACAGCAGAAGTTGGTCAAATTTAACATTTACTCAAGTAATAAACCAACTGCATGAAGATTAGTTTTCATTAAATTTGACCAACTTCTGCTGTTCAGATTTTTTTCTTTCCATAGAATGAAATAATCCTTACATGAAACAGAGCCGACCCGCGTCAAAAAAAATGGACCAACTTTATAATTTTTTAAGAACAACTCACGCTTGACCAAAAATTTTAACGAGCCAAATTTGTTTACATAAAAAAACACCTAATGTCTCCTTGGACACTTTTCCTCTATCTCCTTTAGATTCGGATTTCCCCATACTGTCCCATTTAAAAAAAACACTCTGTATACTCTTTGAAACTACCAAGAGCAATGAAAGTGTAAATGAAAAAACTTGAAGTAAACAAAGATATAAATCCCTCGTAAACGCGTAAGAGATAATCCTGCCAATCGAGTTAAAAAACACGTTTATCATAAATCATACAGTAGGGAAAACAAAAACAAGTTGTACGAAAATAGAGTTAGACTAATCTTTGGTAATACTAGCTTCCGACCGAGACTTCGTCTGCGTGGACTCGGGATAAGAACTATCCTATATTTTAATTCAAGGTATACTATCTTCGTGCAAAATTTCATCCGAATCTGTTGAGCGTGATAGTGTTCGCATTTATAATACTAGTATGATAGTAGGATTATAAAGAGGAAAAGCCTAAGATTGTAGCATTGTATGTTTGTATCGTAGGCGGTAATCTCCGAAACCTCTTATCCGGTTTAAAAACATAACACCTGTGTATAAGTGTAGAACGGACATAGTCTATATTTTATGCCCCAGCTTTGTCTGCGTTCTTTGCAATATGCGAGTGAAGCCGCGAGGGCAGCTAGTTACACATACATCCATCCATACTAATATTATGAATGCGAAATTATCCGGCAGTTTGTTACCCTTTCACGCTTAAACGAATAAACCGTCACTGTTATGTCAAACATGTCAATGTATTTCTCACATTTGCATGCATACAAGAACCATAAAATAAAAAAAACATGCAAAAAATATCGACCAATATAATCACAAACATTTACCATTTGCTACGCCAGATAGCTACCTACTGCAAGTACTGCATATAATTTACTTTAAAAACAAAGTTTTAACCAACTTTCAGTACTCCGCTTCAAGTGTGCCTATAAAATTTTAAGTCTTCCCTCGATTTCACCAGGACCCCATCATCAGATCTTGACCTGGGTGACCATAAGGATATCCTTTGAAACAAAAACAAAAAATCCTAATCGGTCCTAGCTTTTTCGAATCGGGGATCATACATAAAAAATAAAGGAGTTTCTCAATTCGTCGGTAGAATTGAGAAACTCCTTTTTCGAAGGGAATTCGTGAATGGCCCAGATCGCAGGTGTTTGTGGCCCGAACTGACGGTGAGGGCCATAAATATGCGATCTGGGGCTTTACGAATTACCGCCCGTGGTAAGTACACAATTTTACGTCTTCACCTGGCCACAATGCGAGTTTTACCGTACGCGCAGCGTGCAGTAAAACTCGCATTATGGCCAGGTGTGACGTAAAAGTACTTTTCAATTACAAAATAAAAACAAAAATATGTAAATACTTACAAAGAAATACTGGCCACCAACAACTTTTAAGAAAACGCCGGAAAGAATATTTCAAATTTCAAATTTGGAACGCTGAGCGCCGCGTGCGCCAACGCAGGCCTTCTGCTTATCAATCGGATAACGACGTTGGCGTAACGAGCGTTAGCCATAGATTAGCGAGTGCAGAGTGAACAGAGGTTATATAGCTGGTTTAGCAATTATCAGTGTTGGCCACAGAGTTAAATACCTTAAGACAGAAAAAAATTGACGACCGCTTTAGCCTAGTTGGTAGTGACCCTGCCTACGAAGCAAGAGGTTCTGGGTTTGAATCCCGGTAAGGCATTTATTTGTGTGATGAGCACGAATATTTCTTCTTTAGTCATGGATGTTTTCTATGTATTTAAGTATTTATTTATCTATACAGGGCGTCCCAAACTTATGGGACATGAAGGGGAAGTACCTTAAATATCGTAGATAGTGAATTTTGCTCAAAGAAGACTTTATGTTATTTTTAAAAGTTAGTAATTCTGCATTCATAGATTTTCTAAAAATTACTTGCTTCGTCTGGGAATCGAACCGACTAAAATGTGAAAAAAAAATCACCCTTTTTTATGATGCCAATCGAAAGAACAGCTAAAAAATAATAACTCAGCTTAAGTAACATAGTATTTTAAAATAAAGGAACAACGTGAAATTAATCATTTTAATCGAATAAAAAACATACATGAAACTGCCGTAGTCAATTAAGTAGGTATTTTTTTGTAAATTAATTAATTAAATGCTCAAAATGTGATCCCTCTTGTCTTACGCAAATCGCCAATCTTTTAATAAGCCCGCTGCCTGTTGATTTTCTAATCATTTTATGGTGAACACTCGATGTGATATGGCACAATTCTGTTTGCAACTCGCCTACGTTCTCGTATCGCTTTTTGTATAGCATATCTTTCACGTATCCCCAAAAGAAGAAATCTAATGGTGTGAGGTCCGGGGATCTGGCCGGCCATCTAATAAAATAGATTGGCGATTTGCGTAAGACAAGAGGGATCACATTTTGAGCATTTAATTAATTAATTTACAAAAAAATACCTACTTAATTGACTACGGCAGTTTCATGTATGTTTTTTATTTGATTAAAATGATTAATTTCACGTTGTTCCTTTATTTTAAAATACTATGTTACTTAAGCAGAGTTATTATTTTTTAGCTGTTCTTTCGATTGGCATCATAAAAAAAGGGTGATTTTTTTTTCACATTTTAGTCGGTTCGATTCCCAGACGAAGCAAGTAATTTTTAGAAAATCTATGAATGCAGAATTACTAACTTTTAAAAATAACATAAAGTCTTCTTTGAGCAAAATTCACTATCTACGATATTTAAGGTACTTCCCCTTCATGTCCCATAAGTTTGGGACGCCCTGTATAAGTATGTTTATCGTCGTCTAGTACCCATAGTACAAGCTTTGCTTAGTTTGGGACTAGGTCGATTTGTGTAAGATTGTCCCCCCCCTAATATATATATATAATATATAAATACTAGGTACTACTAGTAGTAGGGTGAAGGTGGTTATGTACCCATAATTCTCGGTAGATCAGTTCATCATCAAATTCGTATAAAAAATGTAAATGACGGGTATCCTATCCGTGTATAGACTAAACACGATGGTAAAAACGTTAATACCTAACATACATATAATATCAGTTAAAGATAGTACCTATAACCTACATGTACGATTATGAGTAACCAAATAATAATTGGACATTATCACGGAAAGATAGCATCGTCACGTCAGTGTAATAGTACTGTATTCATTTACAAATTTAAGTCGTACAATAATTAATTATTCCGGGAATTCCGGCATTTATCTTAGTTGCACAAGGTGGACTGATGACCTGGTAAAGGTTGCTGGAGTCCGCTGGATGCGGGCGGCGCAGAACCGGTCACTTTGGCACTCTTTGGGGGAGGCCTATGTCCAGCAGTGGACGTCTTTCGGCTCATATGATGATGATGATGCCATATTTTTTTTTTCCGGAGCCTAAAATTTTCGTAACAGGAAGTAAAACGCCATACATATCAGTTTTGTACATGCCTAACTTATATTCGAATGTGGCTTTATTTACTAAAGTATCCTGATTTCATAGTTAGTGACAGTGGCTCTTCGAAGCTTGCCTATAGGAGACAGTTGAACGCCTTATCCTAAGTCCTGGAAGTTAAACGGAAAGGATTTTTATTATTGTAGGTTCAAAGATAGAGAAAATAAAATGATAAGTCGGTACGTCGGTAGGCGATTGCCCCAAACTATCTTGTCTAGTTATGTTTGACATCGCGTCACTGGTTGATAAATGCACGCGCACTGGCATCTATGAGGCAACGCAACCGTATCTGCTATATAAATAAACAATTGCATTTTATACTCTTTGAAGATACTCACTAAGGGAATCGAATCGCGACCACTGCATGCTTTAAAAGTATGTAAAGCATGTGCTACACGGTTAACAACCGCGGTGTCTACCACGTGACCTTGGTAGAAAAACAGCCGTTGTAAACCATGTAGCCAGTGGTTGCAAACCAAATTTCGCATGAACTTGGTTGGCAGGCGCGCTTGGCAAACCATTTGGCAGAAAAAGTGATTTACAACCATGTAGCCGCTGGCTTTAAACACGCGAACGACAGTCGCACGTCGCACGCACCGAGTGTAGACGTGTCGCGCAGGTTTAGGTTCAAAATGGCGTCGGCGAACGAACGAGAGGTGGTTACCGAACTAATTGAACTGTATAGAGACCTTCCGTGTCTGTGGGACTTAACTAGTGAGGAATATAATGAATCTAGCCAAAAAAAATATTTTTGTTTTTGTTCATCAATTGCACACAAAAGTGCAAAACAAACTCCGACCTTTTGAAATTTCGACCAGTAAGGGGCCATGGCGTCTCAGTAGGTGTTCCGCGCACGTTTGCCCGGCACAAGCGTTTCACAAGTTTGGGGCCGTTGTAAACCGTGTAGACAGCAGAGCTTCTATCTCGCTTCTACCAAGGTCACGTGGCAGAAACCGCGGTTGTAAACCGTGTAGCACATGCTTAAGTAAATTGCAAAGACATGTTACTTATATAGGTATCACAGTTTATTACGAAGGAATTCGACACGGTAGTGATAAGATTTAGTAAATAGTATAGAATAGATTTTTGCGTAGGTATTGCAAAGTACGCCAGCGGAGTATCGGGATAAAATATTAGTATAGCCATCCAGATCCATTTTTTTATGTATACTAGTGAAAGATTTTTTTAGATCCGTTGCGTAGTTACCTACTGAGATGACACTCATCTCTAAAATACTTTATATCTCGAAAATCATCCTTGATAGGTTGAAAATGGGATGAAAGTTGGTAAGCTGGTTACAAAACAAAAGAGTTATACCTAGTAGTTTTTTATACTTAGTTTGCTCCATAATCTATATATATATATATATATAAGAATATTTATATATTTTTTTATATAAAAAACCTTACTTATTAAGAACTAGCCTCTGCCCGCCACTCCGTCCGCGTGGAACTCGTTTATATCGTAGCACCATACAAACTTTCATCCCCAATTTCACCCCCTCCGGGGATGGTTTCCGGGAAAAAAAATTCCTATGTCCTTCCCCGGGATCCAAACTATCTTCATACCAAATTTCATCTCAATCGGTTCAGCGGTTTAAGCGTGAAGAGGTAACAGACAGACAGACAGACACACTTTCACATTTATAATATTAGTATGGATACTCAGATGTACGCCAGAACGGCTAGGGTGTCCAAATAAACGTCCAACCCGTATCTCCATATATTTCTGGCGCTTAATTGCTCACAAATATCGATAAAAACGTGTTTGTCGGTCCGTCCTTCAACTTTTAAATCGGTTTACTCGCAGTTCGTCGAACTTTGCAGACGATGCAAAAACTACATGTGTAACACAAGCGGCACTCGCGGCTTCGCTTGAGTACTTAGTAGGGTGAATCGTATTTGTCTCTAGATGCTCTGGTCACAGTAAATGCACTCGCGGATACTGCCACATTTTCTAAAATAGTGCAAGGTTGAACAGTTTTTTTAATCCTGTCATGAACTTTTTTTTAATGTACATCTAAACTGTAAAAATAACAGTATAAAAATAACGTTACCAGGTTTAAATCGGACTCGTATAAACCCATTAAAAAAAAACAACGTTAACGGGGCGAGATATCGCATAAATCGTCATTTATGGATATTGATATTTGTATGACGGGATCCCGGAAATTGCTAATACAGTTGGGTATTATAAAGAATAGTATATTATGTAAATCAAACTTGTGTTAAATATTAAAAAAAAACGTATTCCGGTCAGCGAACGAAAAAACCATAGAAGTCTAAGTAGCGCCGCAAAATGTCCCCACAAAATGGGTGCCATTGCCATTATGCGGGGTGGGGGGCGGGGTGTCATGGCTCCTTTACATGATGGCCTATCCAGGTGGCCCACTAGGATGGGCCAGCGTGTAGAGAAGGTAGTGGTGTCGAATGGCTTATGGCGTGGCGGGATAGCGATGGGATGGCAGCGGTGTCGGTTTTTCGGCCGCACATCAAAGGGAGTGAGCCAGCGATGGTGGTACGCCTCTACACGTGACCCATTCCGCAGTGCGCGTTCGACCGCGGTTGAGTGTGGACGTTCGTGCTGTGTATTTTTTTTTAATCAAAAATGACGTGTACGTGGCTCAACACGAAACAATCAAGTTTTTGGAATTACATCGGGGAGAAGAGAAAGCGTAATATGTAAATAGGTAAATTGCCGCAGCAGCTAACGCTGCGACGTCCATCTCGCAAAACGATTCGACCACAACTGAAATGTCGCCATCGTGTAGTGGCGTTCAACCATCGCATGGCCATAGGGCTGGGCCATAGGATGGGCCATCATGTAGAGGAGCCATCAAAACGATGCCAAGGAGCCGTTTTGTGCGAACATGCGCTTACCTGGTTTCAGGCACGTGTTTGGGTAGAAATTTGTAAGCAACTCGCAGTCTATGGTTTTTTCTTTCGCTGATTGCTTTATTATTTACTTAAGGGGGGACCAGAAATTTTTGACCGCGAGTGTATAGTTTTAGTTGGTAAAGTATCTCAACTATTGTAGCTTAGACCTTTCTACTCATGCGCTCCTTTTAAAACCAGTTTTTAAAACCAGGCACGGGATGTACCGCCGACTACCCCGACTTGCACTTAAGTTTACTGTATCGGCGCGTGGCTGTGCGTGTGCGTCGCATCTGACGGGTTTGTTTCACTGCTTGTAGCTATCTATCTATCTACGGGCATCTATGTGTTCTGGGTCACTTATGAAACCGTAATGCTGTGTGTTTAAATTTAAAGCCACCAAAAGTAGGGTAGGGTTGACATCCCAACAACACATGCACTGCCAAGAATCGCTACGCGCTACGTTTGTAGCCGATGCCGTGGTTTTCCTCGTATGTAGCGGAAAGCGACTGCGTCGTAGGCGCCCGCTAGGCGGGTTCCCGGCACTGAATGTGTTAAACCCCATCTGGGCCATCTTCTAAGAATGTTAGAAGTCCATGTTGCAACATTGTTTCTAAGAAACTCTCAAGTCTCTTGGCAAACACAACAAGTTGACAAAAAAATAACAACACGAAATAGTTGATTGTCCCAGTGTCAATTACAAGTTCTTTTTTTCTTCTTGTTACGCAAAGATTGAAAAAACGATATATCTCTTTGTAGTTTCTTTGTGCGAATTCGTGCACACATAAACGATCTCATAAAAAACTTTCCATGCAAAAAAGAGGCCAAGTCTCGAAACTCTTCCCCCGTAAAAAGTTGTGAGATATTTCGTAATACCAAGTCTCACGCATTCTTATTATTCTTTATTTGCTAGCTAAATACAAAATGCAACTTGGCAATCACACAACTTTACGTCATTTATGGATTTGCGAAAACTGTGTAGTATTGTGTGATTGCAGTCACAAAATTTTATTTAGTTGGTTATTTATGCAGTTGGTGTATCTAGAAAACTGGACCGAAATAGCAAAATATATTAGTTTTCCCTTGATTTATACACTAAGCACTAATTGTATATTGTATTGTCTGACGAAACCTGTGGTGGATGCTTTATCCGTGGAATGACGAAACCTGCGCTGTGGATCTTGATGGTATGTACTTAGTGGTTCAGTTTTATTAATTTTGTGTTTTTTTTTCTCTATAAAATAAAAATTCATATGAAAAAAAAAATAATTTTTTTATACTACATTTGAAGCTTCTATGTCTGCTAGGTGCCTTGGACTTTTGAAGATCGGTGAGTGAGTCAGTGTCTAAATTAAGAAACTTTGACTAGTTATAATTCTTAAAGTAATGGTTCAATTTGAATGAAATTTAAAATATACCGTGTTTATACATTGCCTGCCTGGTTACTGAAAATTCAGGCTTCTAGTTTCATCCACAACGAAGTTATTGGGGGGTCGAAAATGGCCTGAACTGCTTCGAGAAAAGGATGCTATACGGCCGTGCCGCTGTTTTGCTCGACTTGGCGGGGGCACAGCTGTGGCCCCAGACCCTAATGCTCTAAAAACAGGACAAGTGCGAGTCGAACGCGTCCACCGAGGGTTCCGTACAAAATTACAAATGTATAGTTTTCAGATTTTTCCCTGTACTTGTAGTATAAGACGAAATTACTTGCCAAATTTCATAGTTCTATTAGGTCAACGTACCCCCATATATTTTGATTCCCCTGAGAGTATCAATATATACATTTTTTGCGGCATAAACCGCCGTACCTTTTTAGGGTTCCGTACCTCAAAAAGAAAAAACGGAACCCTTATAGGATCACTCTTGCGTCTGTCCGTCCGTCCTTCACAGCCTATTTTCTCCGAAACTACTGAACCAATTACGTTGAAATTTGGTATACATATGTAAGTTTGTGACCCAAAGAGGAACATGTAACGCAAACAAATGAGTTTTAAACATGGGGGCCACTTTTAGGGGAGAAATGAGAAAATTAAAAAATAAAGTTTTGCATATACTATCGTGTTACATATCAAACGAAAGAGCTCATTGTGTGCATCTAAAATTTTTTTATTTGGAATTTTAAAATAATAAGTTTAGAAATTATTTAAGAAAATAGCCAAAAAATTACCATTCCCCCTTCATCCCCGAAACTACTAAGTACAATTTTAAAAAAGCTTATTTTTATGAAACGTCAAAAACGCTCCGTTAGTAAAAAAAAACAAATCTCAAATCAATTAAATCTTGTGATGTACGAATAGAATAGAATAGAATTTTATTGTTTAACCGTGTTACATAGATGGTATAAATATTACAAGGCCCCAACGGTACGGAACCCTTGCAACGCCGACTCGCACTTGGCCGGTTTTTTTACGTTAACTTACAAGTTTAATTTTTTCACAGCTCTAGCTTCAAGGGACTGTAGACCTGACCCCGTATCATGGTCGGCCTTATCACACGATAAGTGACAAGATAGCGCCTCTGAGTCCGTCACTGGCTTACACCGTTCGATAGAACGAGACGGACGCTCTATCTTGTCACTTATCGCGTGACAAGGCCGACCATGATACGGGGTCTGAACGGTATATGGTTTTAATTTCAACTTGATACTGTAACGCGTTCCCGATATAAAGGGTCATGATAGACGGACAATACGGACAACAAAGTGATCCTATAAGGGTTCCGTTTTTCCTTTTGAGGTGCGGTACCATAAATAATAAAAAAAAAACTTATCACTGGATTAAAAAAAAATTAAACTGTTTATTTTTTGATTCACTAACGATCCGATGAAATTTGCAATATAGGGGTCACGGCGACGAACAATCGATCTAGCTAGGTCCCATATCTGGGAAAATTGTTTTCTCTATTCACCCGGGCGCATCCATACAGTATGTTTTATGTGGAAAGCATTAAGGTATCACAACCCACGATCATATGTCGGCATAACGTGATATTGTATCGTTCTGTGAACTCTATATTATGGACATACGACGCGTAACATGCACGTTAATATAAACACACATCATGCATTTTTGACGAATACATCTGCTTATGAATAGTTTCGGTTAGCTGCGAATATGCAAATGGGCATATTCGCAGCTTTTCGGTGAAGGAAAATACCGTGACAACCGGGGTCTAATCCCAATAAACAGTTTCCCTCTGGGTTGGAAGGTCAGGTGGCGGTCGCTTTCGTAAAAGTAGCCTACGCCAAATCTTGGTGCCAAGCCAAGCGGACCTCGGGGTCGTTCGGAGGCTCTAGTATAAGTTTTACCGAAACAAAACTTTACGATCGCGTTTGCGTTTTACCCTCAATTTGTATGGGAGTTGACAGCTAAACGCGAACGCGGTCGTAACATTTTGTTTCGGTAAAACTAGAGCCTCTGGAAAAACGCTAGGATGGATATGAGCTGCGAATCTGCCTAACCAAACCACACAGCAGCGATAAAATACATATAGAAATAGGTAGGGTTGTTTAGTCATATTAGGGAGCGACCACACCGGTGCTTAACGCTGCGTATACGCGTTGACGTGTCGTATGTGTCACGTATTCTTCATACATTTTGCTGCGTTTTACGGTGCGTTAGCATATTTTTAGCAGCGGTGTGGTCGACCTTTTTACCTTATACTTCAAAAGAAAGAATGCGAAAAATATGCCTAATGACGAAAATCCGAGTCAAATATTTAAAAAAAACTACAAAACCACAGTTTTGATGTTGCTTGTCAGAGAGAAATCGGAAAACGCTCGAGGTGCGTGACGTCACGGATCTCGAGCGACACAGTGAATGGCAATCTTTTAATATGAAGGTACGTAGGTTTGGCGGAAAAGGTATACAGAATATACCACTCTAACTTTGGATACTTAAAACTTTGTGAATATTTATTCTCTCATGTTACTTTTTTCTCTATTTATATTCTCAAACCTTTTTCGAGAAAATTCTAAATTACCTATAGATTACTAGCTTCTGCCCGCGACTCCGTCCGCGTGGAACTCGTTTATATCGTAGCTCCATACAAACTTTTACCCCCCACTTCATCCCCTTGGGGGATGATTTCCGGGATAAAAACTATCCTATGTCCTTTTCCAGGACTCAAACTATCTCTATACCAAATTTCATCCAAATCGGTTCAGCGGTTTAAGCGTGAAGTGGTAACAGACAGACAGACAGACACACTTTCGCATTTATAATATTAGTATGGATTTAATTTTCCCTATGGCTTCACTGACCAGTCAGCTCTTAAGAGTCCGCAGTAAGCTCGGCCGAATTTCACCTTCCCATACAAACGTAGTTCGCTCTCATTTTAAAACTACGTGTTGGATTGTGAACAAACTTTGCATATATAATGACAAACGAACAAGTTTTGTATGAAAAACTTAAAGTCGCTGTATTTTTTTTACTATGGTATCTGAAGCTACATAAACTAATTACAGACATAGATATACTTCATGTCATTGTATATGCAAACTTTCGTTACAATCCAACACGTAGATTTAAAATGAGAGCGTAACTACGTTTGTATGGAGAATCGAGCTTTACTGCGGACTCTTAAAGGGCCAAACACTAGACATACACGTAAGTACGGAAATATTATAGTTCGACCAGTAGCGTATCAAAACAAAATTAGTCCAATAAGGAAATGGTACTAGCTAATAATACGATCGTTTATTATCATAATTCGTGTTGTTATTGTGTCCGTAGTGCGCAATTGCGGTATTATTGCACGGGTACATAATGTTGCACTTTGTATAATGGGTTTATTTAACGAAAATGCTGGTGCTGCTGTAAGTAGGGTCATTTCGGCGGTTAGCGACCACCTAATTTTATGTGCCGATTGGCGACCACTTAGCTGAGTTGGTGAACTTTATATTTCCTCGGTTTTTTAGTAGATTTCTATTCTAAAACAACAACAAAAATGCATTTACAACTAATTGTCTCAATAGGGTCTGTAGAATTGATGTTATCTTCAATAGAAAAAACCTTCTCCTTCAGGTGGTCGCTAACCGAAGGTGGTCGCGTAACCAGCGTAATGACCCTACGTGTTCAATATTTTTTTTTTATTGAATTTGGCAATTTTGCGGTTTTTTTGGAGATACGTAGTGGTTGATTCGAAATGCTTGTAATCAAACTTTACAATAAAAAGAATACGTATATAAAATTTCGATCAAAGCGGAAAATTGAAAGATTATTCGCCACACAAACACGAAATATATTTATTACAATTAGACATTAATTAGATAATTGTCGAATGTATGTATTAGATAGGTATGTGCTCCTCGTAGAACTTGATAAAAAAAAATACAGTTTTCGGCAGACGCATACGAGGCCTTCTATAGTATTATGTTTCATAATATTTCAGTAAATTAATAGTTATCCAACCTGCACAAAATTCTTGAAACATTTCATACGAAAATATAAACTGACTCACCTAAAGAAACTTCTAGAAGAATATAGAACCTCGAAGGATGAAACACACCCCGAGACTGAAGCTGTAACCGTTAATCTGCCATTTTATATTGAAAAGTGCGCGAAAAGATATAGCCAATGCGGAAGGCGGAAGGATGCGTTTTTATTCTAAATTCAAATTGACTTCTACGCCATATTACCTTACCGAGTCACCTGGAATTAAAACTTTATCGCTTTGTTAATACAGTTCATTGTACAATGATTTTGATTTAATATGCGACGTTTGTAAAGTAACGTCGAACGAACGCTCCATTGGACAGATTGTTTCGCGCCCTTTTGTTTAGATTTTTTTACAAACTTAACTTTACCGCCCAATTGGGGAAATCTTTAAACAATTGCAGTTGAATTCTATTTTTCCGCACGCAATCTCAATTTGTTAGTGCTGATCTGTAACAACATTTACTTTACCGCTGGAAATGCAAAGTTAAGTTAGCGGGCAAGTTTAGTGTGTGGTTTATTTGACAGCAAAGTTAAGTTGGTAATTTTCACATTGTGCATTTTTTTGCGTTCACCGTTTCCTTGCGGAAGAAAGTTTGGATAGGTTTGTAATGTGTCTTAGGTTCTGTTTGTGGTTGGGTGTTTGAAGTTAAGCGTACCTATTGGAGAATGCGACCCCTCTCAATGAAAGCTAGTGAAACCGCTACACTATAATGGCGACATTTGTGAAAAGTGGCGATGTAACGGAAAACTTGTCGAATTTTGCTATTCATAATGTCTAATTAAGTTTCTAATTCTTATCCATAGATAATATTATAAATGCGAAAGTAGCTGTCTAAATGGGGGGTGAAAGTTTATATGGAGCTACGACATAAACGTGTTCGAATCGAGATAGTTTGAATACGGGGGAAGAATCCCAGAAATCATCCCCTAAGTATCCCCCCGCAAGGGGGTGAAATGGGGGGGGGGGGGCGAAACTTTGTATGGAGCTACGATATAAACGAGTTCCACGCAGAAGAAATCGCAGGCTAAAACTAGTGAGACATATTCGTGAACCAGGAACAATTGCCAAATCTTGGCACCGGCGTGACGCATCGAGGGATTCTCTTGGCGCTGTCACGCATGCTGGCATGACGCCTATTGGGTCGCATTTATTGTTGTAAGAGCCTATAAGGCAGTGGTTCCTAAACTTTAGTTAGGTATGGACCACTTTAAGAATTCCAAAAATACCGCGGAACCCTGGTGAAGACAACGTTGAAAAAAAAACTCATGTTTCATGTGACCTACGTACCTAAACTACGTCAAGAGTGAGCGAAGTGGCCGTGAACCCCTAGCAATCATGTCACGGACCCCTAAGGGGTCCATGGATCACACTTTAAGAAAACATGCATAAGGCTATTTTGTTGTATTGTACACCTAGTGCAGCTCGAAAGTAATGCGACTTCCTGATTTATTTTATTTTTATTTTATTTATTTAAGGAACAGTTACAACTTACAAACTAAGCATATCTTATCATCACATGCGATCCGTCAAAACTGATCATCCTGTATTAATATAGAACCTTATTACAATGCATATAAAGTGCACGGATGGTCAGTTAGCTGTGTTGTCGATAGTACGTGCCGGTCAGTTGTTACTCAAGTCAATACCAATTCTTTACTACGCGCCTTCATTTAATTGTGCTTCCTGGCTGGCTCGGAATGTAGGCGGTACGAATGCAGTACTGTTTTAAGCATAGAGAAAGGATAGAATAGAGAGATTCACATACACACATGTGTGACAAAGACAATACCACAAGTGGGAACGAGATACAATGTCAAATCTCCCAGTGTGTATAGGATTTTTTTGTTTGTCACCACCTGCCAAAATATGGTAGTGATACCGACGTCACGGACTTAAGGCGATGCCTTGATTTGAGTCGAACACGCCCCCTAGACAGAGACAAGCTGATGCCTTCCGCGCACGAGGAAAAGAGATGTAACACTCTTTGGGAATGGCTTTTTTGGACCAATTTCGATAAATACCTCACTCACGTTTTATTTAAATTTCATAATGTGAAATTTTAGACGAGATAAAATACTATAGTATTAACTTGATTGTGTCGTAAAATAATGTATCGTTTGAGTAAAAAAAGGAAAATACAGACCCAACTTTGGATTTTTTTTCTATCGAGGAAATTTTAAGCAATCATGTATCAATAAAATCAGATAAACAATCATATAGTCAAGAATCATATATCTGAAAATCAGACCTTATTATTTGTTAATCTAGTCAGAACGGCGTTTCAAAGCACACGATAATTTCCAATGCACAAGCCTTAATACGACTAAAGTATAGACATCTGAATAAGAATAAGAAAAAAATATTCACTTAAACAACCCCTGTTTTACAGTATTTTCTTCTGCCAAACTGCAGGACAGTTTGATGTCGGGGATGTATTAGTCTTCTGATACTTCCAAATTAAGTAAGTTTAATTTACTTCTATGCGTAAATGCATTACCCAACGTATAAAAAAAAATAGGATCATATATTAAATCCTATATCTCCAGTTTTCAGTTTTATTTATGTCGGTTTTCAGCAAGATACCAGTGGCATACGGACATGACCAAACTATAAGCGTTCTGTTAACGGAACCCAAAAATCTACTTTCGAGTTCATAAGATTTGGTATCCATCCAGTTTTTTCACATCACAATACTGAGATAACGCAGTAGAGCAACTCAAGGTCGCGTTCCATTTATCTTACCCATTTATCGGTCGTAAATTAGTTTCTGACCTACCGTGCGTGACACACCCACGTGATGTGACGTCAGTTATATATTATTTTAGAACGAATCTACGCTTGTCTACGATCATATACTGAATAGGGCACGAGGATTGTCTCGCTCATATATGTAGCAGCCAACTGGGGAAGTACCTCTTCACAGACCAGCCATAACCTTCTTTCCTTTCTGTAGACAGTAGCAACAGAACATCAACCGACCTTCACTAAGGAAGTATTTTGGCCGAAGGAAGTCAAGTTAGCGTTTTCGCGGTCGGTTACCTGACACCAAGACATCGCGCATCGCAGTAATATGGGCCTTTATTGCCTACTAACTACTTGCTCTGTAGCAGGGATGCCGCGGATGCGACTTTTTAGATATCCGCGGATGCGGATGCGGATCTTGAGGAAAAGACTCAAAAGCATAAATACGCAACGTCTTTAGGGTCACGCAGTACTCGAAACACGTTGCGACTGATTTACAATCGTTGCAAATCTAACGCATCACGCACGATGCGGATGCGAATGTCTGCAACATCCCTGCTCTGTAGGTATGTGCCGTGTTCATGGTGGTGAGTATGGTCGCCAGAGCTCGCGAGGGTGGGCTGTGTTGAGAGCGAGCGGCATGTTACTAGCTTTCAACTCAAATAATCAGCAGAATTTGGCCTTTCGACGGTGGGAGCGGTACTGCCTCACCTGGAGGGCTGGGTCGACAGGCGACACGGAACGTTGACGTTCCACATGGTGCAGATACTCACTGACCATGGATGCTTTGATAAGTATCTGCACCGCCTAGGGAAAGAGGCAACCCCCTGTTGTCACGAGTGTGGCGCGCTTGTCGACACAGCGCTTCACCGTGTGGGGGCCTCGGACCACCTTACAGGCGGTAATAGGGGCAAACCTCTCACTGTCGAGTGTCGTCAACGCCACGCTCAACAGCGAGGAGGCGTAGAGAGCGATGGCCTCCTGTGACGTCGTTATGTCACAAAAGGGGGCTGCGGAGCGGGCTCGTGAAAACGATCCTCTCGCGGAGCCGCTTCGCCGGCGACGGACTGGAGGCAGAGCCAGGCGCTATGCGCTTCTAATGCCTCCGCCGTACTGGAACCATGCAGGGAGTCGGGGCAAGCCCTGTAAACAAAGGTTCCACAGGACTGGAGACGCTCGCCTAGCTGACGCCTCGAAATGGAACCAGAAAGTAAAGGCCTTTTTAACTGACTTCAACAAAGGAGGAGGTTCTCAATCCTTCGGAATCTTTTATTTTTCATGCATGTTCCCCGATTACTCGAAGACGTCAGGACCGATTTTAAAAATGTTTTTTTTGTTCAAAAGGGCATCCTTCCCAGGTGGCCCCATGGTCATCAGGCCAGGATCTGATGATGGGACCCTGGGGAAATCGAGGGAACTCTTCAAATAAGGCGAAGTACTGCATTTTGAAGTCGGTTAAAACTTTGTTTTTAAAGTAATTGCTCGCAATTTTGACGCGACGAGATATATCTATGGTAACCTCTAAACTCTAAGCACACTACTGAGAGATGCAAATTTAGTTGGAATGAGACAGCAATACATACATGTATCTATCTGTGATGTAGACTGCACGTGTATAATTATACATACCGCATGTCTGCAATTCTGTCTGTCACGTCTTATTTATAACGATGCCGAAATAGAAGTCACAGTAATCCGGGTTATTTTTAGAGGATCGTGGTTCTAGCCATCCGTAACATTTGGCGGGTTTTTATATAACAGTAGATAGGCTACAAGCAGCAAAGCATGCAAATCCACACAAACGTCGGGTGCGACGCACTCACAGACACGCGTTGATACAGTAAACTTAACTGCAAGTCGGGGTAGTCGGCACATCCGCACGTCTATCATGCGACGGCCGCGACATACTATCGATTTTTCTCGCACTTACCTCTTGTTCTAAGTGTTCTAATAAGAAAGAGACGGATAGTGCGAGAAAAATCGAGAGAGCTCGCGCGCCGTCACTTGATAGCCGTGCAGTCCGCGTGCCTCCCCGTGTGCCCCATAGAACTGGGTTTAAAAGGAGCGTAGTAGGCAGCGAACGAAAAAAACCACAGAAGTGTAAGTAGCGTCGCAAAATGGCCCCACAGAATGGGTGCCATTGCCATTATGCGTAGATGGGGCCGGAGTGTCAAAACGATGCCAGGCAGCCGTTTAGTTCGAACATGCGCATATCGGGTTTATAGGGACGTTTTTGGGGAGAAATTTGTAAGGAGCTCGCATTCGAGCGAAGGTGTAGAAAGGTCTCAAGCCAAGCGGCGCTACTTGAGTTAGATACCGCTATAGCTTAAGGGGCTCCCATACGCCAATGACCTTCGATCTGAATCCGTTAGTTTTCAAAAAAATGGATAATTAATTCTGTATTACCATTTTTCAAGTTATACAATATCAGAAATGTTAAAAAGGAATCAAATTTTCCCATATCTGCACCTGGAAAGCTAACTTCAATAAACCGAGGACGAGTGTCGAAATGAAAACTACTAAATTTCGTTGATTTTTGACGGGAGCCCCCTTTAATACATTTACCGTGGCAGTAGGCAGTAACGTCTGCTAACGAAACGTATACATTGCATATTAAAGGTACAGGTTTTGCCCGACCGCAGACAGCAAGCCCCCCCATTCTGTAACTTGTTTTAAGCTCACCTCAACGCTCAGACGCTCACCCACAAATATATCTTGACACCGCGATGCGTAGTAACTAAGCGTAGGTAGAGGTCTAGTTTCGTGACGGGTGACCGGCGGTGAGCCGCATTAGCGCGTACCGAATAACAGCCCAGCAGCAGTTTCTACGTATTTCTTTGACGGCGACGTGTCGCTTCGCTGGCCACGAAAGGTATTTCATAGAAATACATAGAGATTTAAGAATTCTAGATCAGTATATCTGTCGCGCTGACGTAGGTGAGACCGCGCGCTAGTGCGATAAGGACAGTTGAATAGCAAACGAGGTAAGTGTAGAGCGTAAGTGGAAATACGTGATCTGTGCCTACTCCGGGAAACTGGCGTGATTATAAATGTGGCTTCTAAACGGGGCCACATTTTCCTACAATATCTGGCCGGCAACTATTGCTGTCTTACGCTGACCTTGTACGCTAGAGCAAGATGCATATACTTGCCGGCCACACATTGCCGTAAAAATGTTGCCAGTTTAGAAGCCCCAAAATTTATGCAAAATGTAATGTAAATATGTGTCTATTGTATTGTTCTTTGTTACCGTCCAAGTCGTAGCGGTGAAGGTGAACTGAGTATGTACATTATTCTATATCGTATGTTACATAATTCAAGGTAAATCGGAAAATGGACAATTCTGTATCATGTAGGTACTATTATTAAGGAGCCAAAGTTAATATAATATATTGGCCATAAGTAGTTTTATATAGGTACTACGGCGGTGACAAACAAGCATAAGATGTGCCTGATTATAAGAAACCACCATAGCCTATGGTCGACAGCGGAGAAGAAGAATCACAAGAGCGCTGCCCGATTTCCTACGAAGATGGCAAATAAGCATACCTCTTGCCTTATGGTAAGCTGCAAGTCTATCATGGGACGGCCGCGACATACTCTCGATTTTTCTCGCCTCTTGTTCTAAGTGTTCTAATAAGAAAGTGACGGATAGTGCGATAAAAATCGAGAGAGATCGCGCGCCGTCGCGTCATAACCGTGCAGACACCGAAACCTGTGGACGCCTGCGGCTCCAGAGTCACAAGATTCAAAAGCATGTTGCCGACCCTGTATTGGTTTGAGGATTGGTTGTGTTGACAGCAGATAAATGTAGTTCTCATTCTCGCTCTCAACACAGCACATCCTTTAGCTCTGGCGACCTGAATCACCGCCAGGAACACCACACCACAGACTTAAAGCCCTCCCTTGAGTGTCCCCTACGAAGAAAGAGGTCCTGGGTTCGAATCCCGGTAAGGTAAATTTATTTGTGTGATGAGCACGAATGTGTGTGAGTTATGGATATTTTCTATGTATTTAAGTATTTATTTATCTATATAAGTATGTGTATCGTCGTCTAGTACCCATAGTAGAAGCTTTGCTTAGTTTGGGACTAGGTCGATTTGTTTGAGATTGTACCCTAATATTACTTATAATTTATTTTATTTATTTCGATAGTTTACTCAGCATTGATTCGTCTCCCAAACTAGGCATGTCAATGCCTCGCGCTGCTGTACGGCCTTATATGGAGCGCGCTTTATAAGGCAGTGAATTCGAGCTGGCCGTGTGTGATGGGATGGCGAATTTAGTGATCGTCTGGGGACAAAATGTATGTCACCATTGCCATCGCAGAGAACAATTTTACTGTATTTTGTAATCCTTTTTGAGAACATAACGTCCTACACTGAAGGAAGAGAGCAAGCTCGTAGTGGCAGAGACGAAAATCTGGCGGAAGATTCTGGGACCAATCAGGAATGAAGACGGGAATTGGGAGAGGAGGAAGTATATGGAGCCTGGAAGATCTGATGGCCATGCCGGACACAATACGGGTGTAGACTCCAAATTTATTATTACTCCAAGAAACAAGGCAAAAAAATATGCATAGTGACGAAAATCCCATTCAGATATCTCAAAGAATAACGAGTTACTTGCTATAGAGAAAGAATAGAATAAAATAGAATAGAATCTTTATTTGCTTAGAATAAGTAGGTACATCAGTGACCTTTGTTGTTATATGACAATAAGTATCTTATTCTGCTATTTGTATTGTGTAATACTAGCATGCAAATATCTTAAATATTATTGCTAAATGTCCTGAGACAGGAAATCTTTTACATTGTAATAGTTTTTTACAGTTAAGAGCTTGATTAATTGGTTTTTAAATCTATTTAGAGGTAGCTCTTTCAAACATTTCGGTAGCTTATTAAATATTGTCATGCACATAACAAAGCAGTGACTTGAGTACAATGCTGTCCTAGGAACGCAATCACATATGTACCAACAGTCCAGGATTTCGTTGGTTTCTAGTGGAAATGCTTGCAGCTGTTTTAAATAAATACATATGCCTCTTAACGAACATGCAGATTTCCAAAATATATAAACAGGGTAGGGGTAATATATTACGTTTTTTGAAGAGCGGTTTGCAAGACTTGTAGTTAGCGAGACCGCAGATAGCCCGCACACATTTTTTCTGTGCCACAAATGCAATGCTCGAGTAATTACAATGTCCCCACAAAATGAGTCCATATCTCAATACTGAATTAACATATCCATGATATGCAGCTAGAGTGGCCTGCAATCCTGAAGTGCGCCTTAATTTATGTAAAACATAAACAAATCTATTCAATTTGCAACGGACCTTATCAATGTGAGCTTGCCAGTCTAAATGTTTATCTAAAGTGACTCCTAAAAAAGTAACTGCAGGCAATTCTTGTATTTTTTAATTTCTAAAATGTATATTAGTGCTAAGATTTTCACCTCGTTTGAATTTAAACTGTACGTAGTGGGTTTTATTAATAGTAATCTGTAAATTGTGCATTTCTAACCATTTTATAACAGTTTCCATCATTTCGTTTACTTTACATTCATGTTTTTGTATATTTTGATTCTTTTCCGATGTAACAATAAACGATATATCATCAGCAAACATAACAGATTTGTATGGAATTATATTAAGTAGTTAATTTATATAAACAATGAATAATAAAGGCCCAAGTACACTGCCTTGAGGAACTCCAAAATAATTACGTTTTAATTCTGATTTATAGCCAGTTTCTACTTTATGTTCATCTAGTTGAACTATTTCTACATATTGCTTTCTATTTAGTAAGTAAGTTTTTAACCAATTAAGAGCAAGACCTCTAACACCATATTTTTCTAATTTGTCTATAAGTAACGCATGGTCTACAAAGTCGAAAGCTTTTGACATGTCTAAAAATACCGCTGTAGTGTGCCGTTTTATATCTAAGCTTTTAACAATGTGATGAACAAGATTAAAAGTAGCTAATGTCGTAGATTTATTTTTTTGGAAGCCGTTTTGTTCTGGTTTTATTATTTCAAATTTATTTAAGAAATGTATGAGTCTTTTGTACATGCATTTTTCAAAAAAAAATGCCAAAATTGGAATCAATGTTATGGGACGATAGTTTCTCATGAATAAGAATAAGAATAAGAATAAGAGTGATTTATTGCAAACTGTGTTACATAGGTAGGTAGTGGTGACAAAATAGTTCCAACAGTTACCTGATTCAGGCATGCAATACTTATTTTATTTTATAAAAGGTTTTTGGCTTAATTAGTACACAGTCTTGTCATGTCTTTTTTATCATTTCTTTTGAATACAGGCTTTACTATGGATATTTTCAGTAGTTCTGGGAAAACGCCACTCTCAAAGGAGAAGTTAATTAGGTGTGTAATAATTGCGCTAAGTTCATATTTACATTGTTTTATGACATATGTACAAATTTCGTCAAATCCTACAGCTTGTGTATTATTTAATGACGTGATGACATTCACAATTTCTGTTTCGGAGAATGGCATTAAAAACATATTATTATTACTACAAGTGGAGCTCAAAAGAGAATATCTCTTGTTCCCGTTTTCTAGATTTTTACCAGTCTCATTAGCTATACTTATAAAATAATTATTAAAGTATGATGCTATCTGATCAGGTTGACTAATTTCTTTATTATTGATACAAATTTTATCTATATATGATTTAACACTTTTATTTTCCGTTTCTCTCTTTATGATATCCCAAGATGCTTTGCATTTAGTTCCACTATTCGCTATATAATTTTTGTTTTTAATCTTTAGCGCTTTATTGATACATTTTTTCAATATTTTTGTATAAGTGTTGTATTCAATTTTTTTTGTTCATTTTTGTCTTTGTAATATTTAAATCTAAGTATCCTTTTTGTTTTGCAGCTAATTTTTATTCCATTTGAGATCCACTTTGGTTTTCTATAGAGTTCACATGAAATTTTTTGACGTTGAATCGGGAAACAAAGGTGATAGAGGAGTGAAACTATATCATAAAATTTTTTAAACGCCCTATTAAAGTCATCTTCTATATATACTTCAGAGAACGAAAGATTATTTAAGCATTCTTGAAACTTCTTGATATTTTCCGAGCAGTAGTCTCGTTTAACCTTATAATAGAACTTATTTTCAAGTAAATTATTGTGTACGTTAAAGCTAAGCATCTGAGCGGTATCATGGACAGAGAGACTAAGAGGTAAGACGTCAGATTTAGCATATTTTATATTACTTAAAATATTGACAATGCATGTTTTTGCTCTTGTGGGTTTTTTTATATGCAGTGTAAGATTGTAAGAACACGCTCGCAGACCGTAACAGTAAATGACAATCGTTTCCTGTGAAGGTGCGTTTTGCGGAAAAGGGACAGAATCTCCTCCCCCTTATCACAAAACTTTGTGATTATTTAATCCCCTGCTTAACTTTTTCTCGATTTCAAATTTTTTTTAAATCTTTCTTTCGGGAAAATTCAACATTATCGGTTATTTTATTTTTACCCCCTATTTATTTATTTATTTATTTGGGTCAGTCAACAAGGCCCATATTAACAAATACCTTACAGACTAACATACATAACAATATACAAAACTTATAACAAAACACAAAAACATGTTAAAGGTGGTTTTCCACCGGCGAGGCGAAGCGGGGCGTGGATGGGCGAGAATTGAAATTAGTATGGGACTTACTACCTATTTCCACGCGCGCGCGCTCAGTGCAAATAGGTAGTAAGTTCCATACGATCTAAACACCCTTAGGGCATCCAACTGGCGTGAGGTGGCGCAGAATTGGGAAGAGTGGCGCTCTCTTGTGTCAGAGGCTAAGATCCTCTTTGGGTAATCGAGCCCGCGTAGTGAGCAAGTTTATTTTGTGTCAAGTGTCGAAACTATTGAGCTTGTTAAAAAATTAAGTAGGTAATAAATATTTGATGCCTATAAATTAGTGGCAATAGAGACTCGTCCCAATTTTTGTTTGTTGTGACGGAATAAAAACTCAAACCCTTCCTCTCCCCAATGGCCGCTATATCGGCACCTTTATCTCCCTCTGACAAACATATGCACAACTTACTTTAAATCCAATTGTATTATTTATTAAAATTAAAAAAAAAACGTGGAAACGTTGGTTGTTATACCCAGACACACATAATAGTCCGTGGGAGAGGAGGGGTACATATACCCTAATTAGGTCTCCAGTAGTAATTACTAGCGATCAATTTTTCAAAATCGATGGATCATTCGACTGAGTATAGAAATACAGACGTCAAGATAAACATTAGTTGGCAACGCTGTGACTTGTTAATAAAGAACTCGCAAAAATCATAAATGAGCTTCAGTTTTATCTCAAGATATAATTAGCTATTACAGTGCCATCTAAATTAGAATGACAATTATCGTGAGTCAGTTGTGCGCTCCGTAAATCATCTCCCACGCTTGCATATATGCGAATATGCGCAAGAGTCGACTGGAGAACGTGGTAGAACGGTGGCTAAAATTACTATAGATACCTACTTTTGACAGGACGGCCCGCGAGCTGTGTCGCGGCGTGATAGACTATCCGTCTCTTTTTAATTAGAACGCTTAGAGAGAGACGGATGGTCTATGTCGCCGCGACACAGCTCAGAGGTAAAACCTATCGTGCTAGCTGGGTTGCTGCGGAGCCACTCGGATCCTCAGTTCAACGAAGACTTCAGGAAGCCAACCTTCCACAAAAAGGCCTACTTGAGGACATACGAACATTAGAAAAACATCGGTTTAATCGCAACAAGGGGTAGTTTTCCCTCTGGGGAAGGTGATATGGCAGTCGCCTCGTAAAACTAGTCCCTACGCCCATTGGCATTTTGCCAAAACGGACCCCGGGCTTCTTTAGGGTACACCCGGAAAAAACGAGGATGTTGATTAGCGGACGCTCGCTGCACGGGCCATAAGGAACGGAACACCTCTGTTGCACTTACTTGCCATTGGTGCAAGAGAGCGTAGCAGAAGTTTCCCTTTCCCATATTAGTATGACCCCGCGGGGAGCGAACATTTGATGATAGAATATAGCGCACCATCTTTTTTATGCCGACACCATAGAACCCCAAATGGTCGCGTGCGGCACGGTTTCAAAGAAATTCCCTCCCTCGAACGCTCCGATTGTGGAATGAGTTCGCAGCGGAGGTTTTCCCGAGGGATTAATGTATGGAGCTCTTCATGAAAGGAGTGTATGGAGTGTCTTAAAGGGTCGGCAACGCGCATGTGACGACCCTGGAGTTGCAAGCGAACATAGGCTGTGGTGACCGCTTAACGTAAGCTTGTTTGCCACCGGCGGGGTACAGAGCGAATTTGAAGCAGAACCCGACCGCTCGTATAACGATAATTATCGATTTATCGTTAGTGTTGTTAATCAACTCCCACGCTTACTTATATGCGCCAGCGATGATCAATAGCGCCGTAGCAAAGGAATTACTTCATTAAATATTTATAGAGACGCGCGGGAATAAAGGCAGTCCGATTTTATAGCCGATTGTCGAATGCGATTGTCTGATCACGCAGAGACCGGAATTCTCGTGGCACTTTCGAGCTGTCATAGGGACTTCTCATGATCATATTCATATTATATCGATACATTATATATCACAACATATTAAACAAGATTTAAAGTAGAGGTAAACAACAGGCGGTCTTATCGCTAAATATATATGCAACCAAACGAAAATAATGGAAAGTTAATATTGTCTCATTTAATCAGTTCAGTTCAGCGTTATATCAATTTCATGTTCAAAGTCTGTTTTAGTGCTAACAAAGTGTTTCAACATTAGTTTCTCTATAAAAGAAATAGATAATCATTACTTTTCTAAATTATCTGGCATTAAATTACTCCTTTTACAGTCAAATGTATCGATATAATGACGACCGCTTTAGCCTAGTTGGTAGTGACCCTGCCTACGAAGCAAGAGGTCCTGGTTTCGAATCCCGGTAAGGGCATTTATTTGTGTGATGAGCACTAATATTTGTTCCTGACTCATGGATGTTTTCTATGTATTTAAGTATTTATTTATCTATATAAGTATGTTTATCGTCGTCTAGTACCCATAGTACAAGCTTTGCTTAGTTTGGGACTAGGTTGATTTGTGTAAGATTGTTCCCCAATATTTATTTATTTATTATTATTTATAATATGAATATCGGAAGTCTATAAATGAGAAGTCCCTATGACAGCTCGAAAGTGCCATGACAATTCCGGCCTCTGCTGATCAGACTACCAGAAGGCGTCAAAATCATATCACTAGTTACCACACAACTGCACAAGTTATGCACTTATTGTATTTTATTTACTTTAAGAAAACGAATGTACACAATGTATACTCTGTGGTGGAGTCAATAAATACTTTTTTCATTTATCTTTTTTTTTCATTAGTAGACAGTTGAAATTTTCGCAGATGATGTATATCTGTTGCCGCTATAATAACAACAATTAAAAAAATTAAGGGGGGTTCCCATACAACAAACGTGTTTTTTTTATAGATAATGTTACGGAACCCTTCGTGCGTGAGTCCGACTCCCATGCTGACGTGCAGACTGAGTTTCCAAAATTGAGAATTTTTCCCAAAAATATCGGTAATTTCTTAAAATGTTGCAAATTTTCTTAAATCCTTGTGAGAGTTTCCAGAAACTACCGTCAACATCACATTTTTCGACACTTTCCGCAACATTGTGCAGTGCGTTTGTTCGCAATAGTATAATGTTTATATAGAAATTTCTTGTTTGTGGTTTGACGACTTATACAGTAAAAGATAGTAGAGTTATGTCTTTAATATACTGATTAACATGGAGACTTGGCAGTAGAAAGCATAGTGAAAGGTAGCTTGGATGTAGTTACACTTACTTAGTTAGTTATACTTACTATACTTGGCTAGATGTAAGTAGGCTTTAGATGTATTTCTAGCATTCTGAACCAAATGTTATTTACGTATTGTTTGTAGTGTGAGTGGGTCCGTATTTATTACTTGAATCATGAGAATTGTAAAGTAAATAAATACATAAACATTTAACCGCAAAAATGAGTATCGAAGTCAGACATTGCTAGGGACACTGGTAACTTACTAATATTATAAATGCGAATGCGTGTGTGTGTGTGTTTGTTCGACCTTCTTTCACGTCGCAACGGAGCGTCGTATTATTGTGATTTTTTTTGTACGGAGATAGTTTAGAGGCTGGAGAGTGACATAGGCTACTTTTTCCAGCGGGAAAACATCTAATTCCCACGGGAAAATTCAATATGTTACATTTTCCTATAAACACGCGGGCGAAGCCGCGGGCATTAGCTAGTAGACAGATAAAAGTGGAAGCCTTGTTGACCGTTGTAAACAATCAAAAGTAAATTGCTGTTTTGGAGTTAAATATAGCGACGTATTTGTCATACAATTTATTTTTATTGAAACATAAGAATCCTAGTGATCTCTATAATGTAGGTAAAGCCACATAGTCAGAGTCTTTTATATCTCTGTCCCTTGTTAAGAAGTTGAGGCGGATTATTGGTCTATAAAATATAGGGAATACCTCTCCTCTCCTGATTGACTGGGGTACTACCTAAGTGTATGCAATAATAAATACAACTGAAGAAACAAAATCAAACCGTTTATAAACAACTACTTATTGGGCAAGATACACAGACAACTTGGTATTGCAGTTGCTTTCTTGGTATTCCGAATTTCAGAATATTAAGTGCTTTATTGAAAAATTAGTTTACTTTAATAACAAGCTAAAAAAAAGGATACAGTATTCTCTCTGTTTCTTGACATAAGAGTCCACAGTAAGCTCGGCCGAATTTCACTTTCCCATACAAACGTAGTTACGTTTACTAATTACAGACCTGGATATACCTCATGTCATTGTACATGCAAAGTTTCGTTACCATCCAACACGTTTTGATTGATTGATAGCCTAGTGGTTCATGCCGTAGTGTCGTAGGTTCGAATCCCGGCTCGTATCAATGAGTTTTTCGGAACTTACGTACGGAATATTTCCCGCTAGCTTTTCTATAAAGGAAAAGATCGTAAGGAAACCAGTCTAATCCAAATAAGGTCTAGTTTTCCCTCTGAGTTGAAAGGTCAGATGGCAGTTGGAAACCAGTCTAATCCAAATAAGGTCTAGTTTTCCCTCTGGGTTGAAAGGTCAGATGGCAGTTGTAAACCAGTCTAATCCAAATAAGGTCTAGTTTTCCCTCTGAGTTGAAAGGTCAGATGGCAGTTGGAAACCAGTCTAATCCAAATAAGGTCTAGTTTTCCCTCTGGGTTGAAAGGTCAGATGGCAGTTGTAAACCAGTCTAATCCAAATAAGGTCTAGTTTTCCCTCTGGGTTGAAAGGTCAGATGGCAGTTGTAAACCAGTCTAATCCAAATAAGGTCTAGTTTTCCCTCTGGGTTGAAAGGTCAGATGGCAGTTGTAAACCAGTCTAATCCAAATAAGGTCTAGTTTTCCCTCTGGGTTGAAAGGTCAGATGGCAGTTGGAAACCAGTCTAATCCAAATAAGGTCTAGTTTTCCCTCTGGGTTGAAAGGTCAGATGGCAGTTGGTAACCAGTCTAATCCAAATAAGGTCTAGTTTTCCCTCTGGGTTGAAAGGTCAGATGGCAGTTGGAAACCAGTCTAATCCAAATAAGGTCTAGATTTCCCTCTGGGTTGAAAGGTCAGATGGCAGTTGTAAACCAGTCTAATCCAAATAAGGTCTAGTTTTCCCTCTGGGTTGAAAGGTCAGATGGCAGTTGTAAACCAGCCTAATCCAAATAAGGTCTAGTTTTCCCTCTGGGTTGAAAGGTCAGATGGCAGTTGGAAACCAGTCTAATCCAAATAAGGTCTAGTTTTCCCTCTGGGTTGGCAGGTCAGATGGCAGTTGCTTTCGTTAAACTAGTGCCTATGCCAAAATCTTGGGATTAGTGACAAAGTGGACCCCGGGCGCCTTTAGGGGCACAACCGGGAATAACGCTAGGATGATGATGTGCATAGATATCTCAATTTGTGAAGGTTTTTTTTTTATATTTGCATCTATGAGATTTATTGGAATTCACAAGAATGAAGAAAGGTATAGGTATGTGTATGAACAGCATCTAGGTCAATAGTACTCTGTACAATACATACATACATACATATAATCACGCCTCTTTCCCAGAGAGGGTAGGCAGAGATCATGGATCTCCATTTGCTACGATCCTGACAAACCACTTTCCCTTCACTCACTTTCATAACATTTCTCATACATGCTTGTCGTTTTAGGGTACTTTTGACCTGGCCCTTTTGCAAGATTTCTCCAATTTGATTGGAGAAAGTTCGCCTAGGTTTTCCCCTTCCAACTTGCCCTTCCACTCTGTACAATACATACCAATAAGCTGATTGCCTTGTGAAAAGCAATCGTTGAACTGTGATAAATATATATGAGATAGTATCCATACAAATTATATCAATGTAGCACTCTCTGTATGTCTGTTACTACAGATGTGCCAGATACATGTTTCGCCGAATATGGATATTCACAAGACTATAATATATTCTTGCAACTTGCATAGAAACCCCTCCAAAATTATTTGTTAATATTTGGAACTTGAAATGAACCATGTAGATGAATACATACATAAAAATGACAAATATTTGATATTGTCTGTTACCATCTCATGCTTTAACTGATATGAATTTTTATTAACTTCCAAACCAGGCTGTTACAAAAAGGATTTAAGAAATCAGGATATAACATAGTGTGGATTTGATAATCACTACAAATCAATATTCAGCTTAAATAAAAATATTACAATTAAATAAGTCTATACAAAACTATTAAGTATGTAGATGCGATACTTAAAATCAATACTTAATTAATTCAATTAGTCCCTAAATTCAACACACTATTCTACTTAAATTGAACAAAACCAACAACATATAACTGTTTAAATTACAATGACTGAACATGTTAATTTCACACTTAACTATAAAAAAAGAAAGTGTGTCAAACCATAGACAAAACCACTATTGTATTTGTGTACAAATAAGTTAACTTTAAACCTTCAAGGCACGCATTTCTCGCGCTTCTCATAATATCGCAAATGGACTTTCAAGACCTATTTTCAACAAAAACCACAATAACAAAAGCGTAAAAACGACTTCCTGAGAAGAATAATTGTTTAAATAGCGATAAAAACAGTTTCCTATTACGTATATCCTAAATTCAGACGTTGCAACCAGCAACTAGTTGCAAAAAGCAAGCCTGTGATGCGCCGAACGGAAAACGTATTGTATCACATACCATTGGTGTTTTCACCTATTTTACCCACTAATATCAACAGCCACTAGCGTATAAACACGCGTGACATTACCGTAAGTAATCAGCAGCGTTTTTAGGCTACTTGACACCGCTGGAAGAGCCGGCCTTCCAAATTAAGACATAACAAAATGTGCTCAGTTTGTAAAAACACACTAACCTTTTTATAAGAGCAACGGCGTCTCCGGCGCGAAGACGTAATTCCATTCAATGGTTAACTCAACAAAAACCACTATAGTTAACAATTATTATCTATTTCACACAATAAATGTTTGGTTTTTTAATATTTTCTTTTATGACACTCGCGGACGTGAGCGATGGAGCGCGAAGCGACGCACTCACAGATTGTAAAAAATGTGCATGTCTATTTCTACGTACGGTTCTGTGTTGCCACTATCACTTTTTATGACAATAAAGCATCAACAGTCATAAATACAATAAAATGTATTAACATCTCAATAATAAATTATTAAAAATCGTTAATAAACCTTCATTTGTGACAAATACACACTATAGTAAAGTTGTCAATAAATAGAAATTCTGAGAAGGAACTAGTATTACCGATTACCGAACGAAATTACAGCGTTGCCAGATGGTTACATTTCTTAAATTTTTCGTAACTTTTGACCCGCTCGCGTAACATGTAAGTAACATTTATTATTCAGGGAATTTTCGTAACATTAAGAGTAGGACTGACACCTTACTTATGTTAGTAAAAAAAAACCTACTCATATAAAAGTATTTCGTGGTCGGGACAGTATACGACGATTTATATTATTATTTTTGAACGTATTGACATAGGTGACATAAGGGATAGGAGTTTCATTGATGTCATTTTTGACACTGACAGAAGTGACAGTGATAGCAAAAGAGATATTTAATTTCAAAAACAAACCGAACGTTCGTTACATCTCGATCTCTGTCACTCGACTCGCGCAAACTAAGACAATTTTAAGACGTGAGAATGAAAAACGTAACTTTTGCAGCAAAAATGTAACATTTTAGGAAACGAAACGTAACTTACGACTCAGGGGCCCTGGCAACACTGCGAAATTACAAACGTCACTGTCATACCAAATCCATTGATTATTCCACTTTTCATTTCCGATCTGATATTTCTGTGGCCGCGTTTTAACAAAATTAGAACAACAAATGCGATAATTAGGCTGTTAAACTAGTTATAAATTTCTGCTGTCAATCATGATCAAGGCAATTTTGGTATTCAACAACCATGGGAAGCCGAGATTATCCAAGTTTTATCAGTACTTTGTGAGTATACATGAAGTATTTATAAAGTTTCCTTTCATTTGGTATTAAACAGTTATTTAAGATTATCTTAGACTGTACATAATAGTGTTTTTAATTGACCTTCGTCAAGTTTCGAGTTTAATCTGGGTTTTATTATAAATATTTCACTGATTTTCTTTCTAAAGCTTTCACCACTACGAGTTATGACCTCGTCTGCTTTAAAAGACAAGCATTTTGTTACTGTTTTGGTCATTTTCCTTTCAATTAGGTGTACAGCTCTAGTAGCAGTTTTAAATTGTTGACAGTCATCCTAGGGCAAATTTGAACAACCTAGAGCTCAGTGATGGGGGTTTGGCAAGTCTATAATAAAAAACTTTTTAAACATTTCCAATATCAATAAATATGTGTATGTGCCCTTACCTACTTTTTTCAGTAAGGGTACCATTTTAAACATTTCTAATAGCATAAATGATGTGTGTAATGCTCCTATTTACTTTTTTTAATAAGCAAAGCAATGTCAAATATATGTTGCATTTGTATTTTACAGAATGAGGATATGCAGCAGCAGATAATAAAGGAGACCTTCCAGCTGGTGTCGAAGCGGGATGACAATGTATGCAACTTCTTGGAAGGTGGAAGGTATTCAATATGTTGTATATTTCAGTAAGTCCCATACCAACACTGGTCCACCATGGGAACTGTACTACCCAACCCCTCTCAATCATCTCTCTTTGGTGACCTAGCCTTTGGCCAGCAGTGGGACTCATGCAGGCTAATGATGATGATTATGATTATGGTGATTATGATGATATTTCAGCAGTCCTCGAATTTTGCAGCATATTTAGGGCTAATGGGGTTTTTTTACCTAATAAAACGTTGGAGGTCTTTTTTGGTTTGAAATGATGCAAGATGTATAAAAGTATCATTAATAATCCATATCCATACTAATATTATAAATGCGAAAGTGTGTCTGTCTGTCTGTCTGTCTGTCTGTTACCTCTTCACGCTTAAACCGCTGAACCGATTGAGATGAAATTTATAGTTTTTATCCTGGAAATCATCCCCTAAGGGGGTGACATGGGGGATGAAAGTTTGTATCGAGCTATGATATAAACGAGTTCCACGCGGGCAGAAGCTAGTGATAGGTATATATTATTCATTCCATAAGGGAGTACTCAACTATTTCTCATTGCTTGTAGAAAGGAGACATTTTATCGCTTCATTTTATCGCACCATTATAGTTTTGACAGTTTCCAAATGAACAAAAATTCTAATCAGAACAAAACAGCACACAACACATTTGGGACCAACCACATATTACATAACAGCAACAGGGGAATTTTGTGTGACATATATGTGGATGATCCCTTTTGGTTGACATATGTTTGTTAAGTTTGAAGAATAAGATGGTACACTTGACGGTACTTTGCTTTCCGGATAAAGGTTTAACATTTTGAATAACTGCATAGTGAGTTTTAGTTTTTTATTGACTAATTTTCAAAATGCCTTGGTTTTTTTTCAGTCTTATCGGTGGCTCGGACTACAAGCTAATCTACAGGCACTATGCCACCCTCTACTTTGTGTTCTGTGTGGACAGCTCGGAGAGTGAATTGGGCATTTTGGACCTTATACAGGTAAAGATCTGATAGTATTCCTTTTATACGGTGTTCAATTACTGTTGTCATTTAGTAACTTGTTCACATATACCTGTAAATATTTCCTTAATCATATGATAATTTCAATGTTACTTATTTGATTTTGTTTAAAAACTGACGATTACAACATCCTAAAAATTCTGCAATTTTGAGTGCAGTTGTATGTTGTGAAATAAAAGAATCTGAATCAGTATAAATAAATAAATATTAAGGGACAATCTTACACAAACGAAACTAGTTGCTTGGAAATCAAGTTAAGCGATGCTACGAAAAGGCTTTCCTGTTCCAGCGCCCCACGCTTTTACAATCAAATATTATAATTAAAAGCACATTGTTTACACTTCAGCCCAGAAATAGAGACAACTTGAACGATCCAGTTTATTTTTGGTTTTTACGTGCATTTATAACAGCGTGTTTTTCTAGTGGTTTTTTAAACTATAAATTTATTGTATTCTAAACTGACTCATGTAATAGTTCAGATTCAGCTAAATAAAATTTTGGAATACCTACCGAAAAAAAATGCTAATCGATGTAGATATCGTCCCTGATTTTATTGGATCAATGTGCCGTTTATTTTGAACAATTGGTTTTAACAAATTAAATTCCACAACATCATACAATATCTCTAAGTTGAGTATACCTCTTGGCACAGGCCTCAGCTAACATTGTCATTATTTGATTATGGAATTCTAAAAACAAATGAAATGTCGATCTTTTTGGAAATTTTAAGTAACACCCTGGCTTATATTATACACTTTTATATTTTAGGTATTTGTGGAGACCCTGGACAAATGCTTTGAGAATGTCTGTGAATTGGACCTGATCTTCCACGCGGATGCTGCCCACCAGGTCTGTAATTCCATTGTTAAAATACAACAATTTAAAACCATTTCCACAGACGACTCATTGTGGTGAAATTCAATGTTATATTATTTTTATACAGATTATTCTCGCATTATCTGCATTTTTACACTAATCGATTTTGTCCTAAAATAATCTAGGTTTAGAGGGAAGGGTCGAACAGGGCGTGAAAATCGCTGTATAATCGCCAAAAAACACTTCTCGTAATTAATTGACGCCTTATTACTGAATGCCTCAGGTGCTAGATGAGCTGGTGATGGGCGGGATGGTGCTACAAACCAACATGGCCGACATCCTGTGCCGGCTGCAGGAGCAGAACAAAATGCAGAAGGCAGAGGTATGTAGCAAAACTTGGCTAATCGATGATACTCTTTATTGCAAAGTTACTCTATCTACAGTTACACTCTTTATGTCATTATTAACTTGGATAGTAGCGCTATTTATCGTAACTATTGTACAAATGTAGATTATATAGTAACTTCGCAATAAGGGTATAAATAATCTATCACAGAATTACTGCATATCACCGATTAGCCAAGTTTTGCCCTACTCTAGCTTGGAAAATAATCCTCATTCAAAATTGCTCCAACGGAATATATGCGACCACTCAGTGGCTGTTCGTCTGTCATAGGCAGTGTTACAAATAATTTATTACGTCAATGATAGGTAAAATAGGTGACAGTTATAAGTAGTATTCGGTTCAGCTATATATGATGTGTTGTATATGTGTGTGTGTAATAATATAATGAGAATTATCTCAACATGTCTCACAAAAGTTTGAATTCGATAATGAGAATATTTGGGGAAATACATCCATTTAACTAGTCTAACGGTTGAGAACTGCGCTGTAAGGAGCAACCTGAGAGGAAAGTGTTGGAATAAATCTTTAATCCGATTATGGAAAGAATAATCAATATGTAACCAACATTTTTGAAAGCTCTTAGAAAACGTCGCAAATTGTGACGTCACAATTCTGTATTTCCGCACAAAATTCCATACTATAACTACGTAAAATATAACTTGAGCCCTGCGACAGCTGTCATCTCAGTACAATTTATAACCTTAAAATGTAAAATTGTACTGAGATGACATCTGTTATAGGGACCAAGCTATATTTTACGTAGTATAACAGCATTTTTACGTTTCATAAAAAGTTACTGACTTGATTATCAGTAAAATTATTGTACAAGTTGGCGCTATCAGCCAATTTGTGCAAGTTAAGTGTAATTTGCACATGCAAGAAATTGTATGCAAGTTTAAATACATTCCGAGTTACCGAGGTATTCCGAGTTCAATGGATCTATCAAACCACTCAATGTAGTGTATTTTTTTTAAATCTCTGCCTTGTCTTATGTAACACAGTTTCGGACATGGTTTTTAGTAGAATATGTTTTTTTTCTTTGTTATTTATTTATTTATTTAATATGTTACATGACATTACAGACATCCAATGCGTCACACAACTAAGATTAAACATGTTAACAATAGCACATTATAAAAAGAACAGTATACACAAAAGAGAATATTACATTACACTCGAGGGCCTGGCATCCATCACCTCACAGAACTTGAAACATTCTTTCCTCACACTTGCCCATCCCCATACAGACAGATCGCACTCCGGTGCTAACGCCAAGAGCGCATTTAGTAGTGAGAGAGCGCGGGGCTTTCAGTTTGGCTTATTTTAAGTAGGTTAAGAACTATCATTGAAATAAGCTTTCTGTTGCGACTGACTGTTGAGTTTGTTCCAGCGTTTCTTCTTAACAGTGGTCTTCTTTTTCAGAAACACTGTTAGAATTTTGACTTGTAAAAGTGCCATTACGGACTACTTGCAGAGTAAACATTCATTTAGTTAAACTTGCATACAAATTCTTGGAAGTGTATATTGAGCTATAAATTTTCTCAAACATGCAATTAAATATTGACTTGTGTTCTTCATAGTGGGCTTCAGTGTCACGTTTCATTCCACAATTTGTGGCACAGCATTACGGCGTTCAGCCATGAAAATTAAAGTTTGATTTCTTGGAGTTTATTTATTTAATTGCACGTTTGGGAAAAACACTATACATACCTCGGCGTGAAAAGGAGTTGCCAGCCATAGCTATCCGGCCTCTGTTTGTGTACACAGGCAGGCATATCGGCGGCGCCGGCGCGCGCGGTGTCCGCCGTCAAGAGCATGAACCTGCCGCAGCAGCTGCGTGACATGCGGCTGCCGGACCTGCCGCAAGCCATCAAGGTACGTCAGAAGAGGCAGGCCTATCCATATTGTCATATCACATTATTATTTCCAAAATGATTATATCGCGCAGCGTGGGGGTCCGCTGGATGCGGGTGGCGCAGGGACGGTCATTGTGGCACTCTTTGGGGGACGCCCATGTCCAGCAGTGGACGTCTTTCGGCTGATACGATGACGGTGATGATTATTCCGATAGCAAACAGAAACTAAAAAAAATATCATTTTGGATGTTCAGTTATGGTGGTACGTCGACAACCCTAACCGACTCCATGATTGCCAAAAAATGACAGTTAACTTAGGCAGTGGATCTTCTGTACCTTTAGGTATTATTAATTATTCTGTGGAAGAGGTAGGGCAGAGCGGAATGCCTTCTCGCTTATATATGGCGCATAATGATAGGACTAAGTCACACCTTAATTGGCAATTACCGTCCCACTTCCTAACCAGGGGGAAACGTGAAACTTTATACTCACGGTGGGCGGTAAAGAAAGCCTCGGATGGCATATTTATCGCCGTTGCCTTTGACCGTCAATTACCGCGATCCGAGTTCTTTTTTTGTTTAACCGCTGTTGTTGTTCCAAAATAAATGTATTCCTTTCACAATAACATATGGGTCATAAAAAAAAAATACCTTAATTAGTTTTTCCTGCAGTCAATAACCGCAGCTATATATAGCTATATATAAAATATTTTAGCGTATTAAATTATAAAAAAAAGACCCCGTTTAGCCGTCTTAAAAGTTTAATCAATAAAAGGGGTGTAGACCAAACAAAATAACCAATAATGTTTAATTTTCCCGAAGAAGGATTAAAAATGCGGATGAAATAATCACAAAGTTATAAGTGTCCAAAGTGGAGGGGGTATATTCGGTCCCTTTTCCGCAAAACGCACCTTCATATAAGACGGTTGTCATTTACTACGACGCTCGCAGATCGTGACGTCACGCGTTTTCTCTCTAATAAGCGATATTAAAACGGTTGTAGCCTCGTAATTCTTTGAGATATCTGAATGGGATGTTTGGAGTAATAATCAATTTCGAGTCTACACACGTTTTAGACTTTATAGCCTTTATCTATGGCAATGTTGTATTTCTCTCGTCACAATTTTGTGTTTATATCTGGTGCTTTCAGGACCTGAAATTCTGACCGCTGCAGCAGGCGTACCCCGCCACCCCCGTCGCCCTCGCCACAAACATAATAAACACGATCTGCCCAGACAAGTACCAGAACCTCCAAAAGCCCGAACTCAGCAGCAAATTCTTCGGCAGCGAGACGCTCAGCACCAAGTTCGCTGAGAGCTTCACGGAGAACTACCAGCAGACTGAAGGCATCAATTTTCCAGATTACGAGACCCAGAAGGTGGAGGGATATCAGGATCTGAGTGGAGCTGTGGAGTATAGTAGGAGGAGAAAGAAGAAGAAGAAGGGTAAGAATTGAGGGCGCCGATGTAGCCAAGATGTGCTTAAAGGTTGTTCCAAACTAGTTATACTTGGGCGGATCAACTATTTCCTGTCACTAGTTGCCATGGTTAAGTCTCCTTTTTTAAAACTTTTTTATTCGTGTCACCAAATGTGGTGTTTCTTAACAAGTTCGACCCGTTTTTGTATGGACAACCTTTTCTAGGCAACTGTAATTTTGTCTCCTGGTTAACGGAACAGTATAACAACAAGAATTAGTTGATTGACCCACCTACTGGCATTTTTATCGGCCTTGCCTTCGGTAATCCTGCAAATGTCTGCGATCTGAAATATTCTTAATTTTTCCGCATATAGTAAAGTAATGTACTATTTCACACTTGCTAATCAGAAAAGAGTAATTGTTGCCCTCAAATGAGGAATCAAGGGTGTACTTTTCCTTCCTGGTCCTGCTTTTCAGAGAAGAGCCATTATTGCGCTGAAATGAGAGATTTCAATTTTCCCCATAGAACCAGTGAAAAGCAGTATGTCTCGGTGGCATAATTATTCTCTCATCTTGAGCGTAAACACTTGAGTCCGAATCCCTCGTTACGCTCAAGATTCTATTGTAGGATCTTTTGCTTCACTCAGGAATCGTTATACCGCCCTCGTCGAAAATATGTAATTTCGCTCCATTGCGACACAATGTACTATTAATTACTCGACTTTGCTCTAAAATTATTTGAAATACATTTAAGTAAAGATTCAATTATTACATTAGCTAGGTAATTAAAATGTAGACGAGTACAAAAATAAGTGCTACTCCGAAAAAAAAAAATGGTGGATTTGAATTAAATGATTATCATTAGATTATCTATCTGTCCCTGGTTTCAAATCTAAGAAGTCTCCTCTTTAATAAGTTACGTACTTTTAATTGTATTGTTATCTGTCTCGCTCTAACATTTTTTTGGTCTCTTCGTCCGCGTAGCTTCTGTTTCTGACTTTAGTAGTAATTAGTACTAAATAATTTCAAATGTTAATGGTTGAGATTATCTTATGTGGCCGACTTTTTATAAAGCTGTCATTGGAATTGGAATCTTCTACCTTTGACGTTAGAGTTGCTTTTTAAATGAACCACATTGAAGCAATCCGGTCAACTCAAATAATCTCAAGTACACAATTGTGCACTTTACTGTTCGGTAAACGTTAAATATGGCGTCGGCAGCTGTCAAGTCAGGGAGAACTGTATTCTGATACAAACCAGATTTTATTGGGAATGACATTTCTCTATTTATTCAATCGCATGGCATACATTATTTTGGCCTTTCAAATTTGTCACTCTTTAATACCACCCAGGGGACACGTGTAGTGTTGTGGGAGGTAGCTCCTGCGGACGCGAGTAACAGTTGTCCCCCCTTTGTCAAGTGAGTGGCCAACTCGACTGTTAAGAGTTCTTAAGCCTCCCGAAGGCCTCTAAGTCGGCTTACGACTACTGTCATAGACAGCAGCCGGGATCAACTGCTTAGCGTGCCTTCCAAAGCACGGAAGCGCTCATTTATATTAACCAGACAGTTCTCTATGGAACAATCGGCCTTAAGCGTTAGTAGAGGTTCTATTATCAAGAATTGTGTCTCCCTATTTCAAGAATTGATTGTGTATCCTTTATCTTATTAAAGAATTTTCTGGGGATTTATCAAGAATTTTGCCCCCCAAATTGAAGAATTGACCACGGGTTGCAATAAAAATTATTTTCGATTTTACTTGAAAGCAAGGATTGTTTTTCTTCATATAAATGTATATAAAAATTAGTAATGTTACATTCCATTGTATATGTTTTTAAAACACAAGTAAACGCTTTTATAAATATTGTTATTGTGAAAAATACGTTTACGAAATAATAATAAAAACAAATTTAAAATGTCTATGGCGAAAGGCGATGGTAAAGCTTGAATAGTAAATAATACTTCTAATTAATTGTATTTAGCTTATAAGAAATATATTTTATGTTACAATGAACGCTGTATTTTATTATAATTTTCAAACCGTTGAAATCCCATATCAACATAGTAAGCAAAAAGAAACCGTTGTCTTAATTTAGACGAAAACAATGATATTTTATGTCAATGTTCGATATTTTATGTCATTGTGTGCTATTTTTTGTATTTATATTATTTATTATTATTAAATATCAACTCAAGTAACATAACGGTATATAACTAATATGTCAATGTTCATTTAATAATTTTGAGACAAAGCGTGCCTAAGAAAATGGGCCTATTAAACGCTTAAACCATTAACTGCAGAGTGCTGCAGACGGATAAAATGATTTTGTAATATTGAATATAGCGTCATCTCTTATTGCGCCCACAAAGCTCTAAGACACGTGTATAAGCGTTTTGAGTCTGACGAACTTAGAACGCAGGTAGTCGTAGTAATCGTTTTGTCAGTTCGCCTACTGCCCGCTAGATGGCGCTTATTTCAGAAATGTTACAAACTATAGCAACTACTCGACAACAGATTTCGTAACATGTTCCGTACGGCAATTTTGGCATTGTAAAATAATTGTCAATTATTTTATTTATTTTGCCGAATAATAGTATTTTACATTTAAAGCCACGGGATATGGCCATTTCGAATTTTATATACTTACTGGTGAAATAATTTTAGGCTAGTTCCGGAGATTATTCCCTACTTAGAGACTTACAAAGCTACACCTTCACAAACTGTGCCATTATAATATATTGGTTCATGCATGCAACCATATGCAACTGATTAGATACGGAGCGAATGCTAGGAGTTCGTATCGATATTCATACTCCAGGCAAAATACGGTTTTGAAAAACATTAATTTATAATAGCGTTTTTTTGTTGATTTCATTTTAAAATTTTATTCTAAGATGATTTATTCAAGAATCCGGCAAACTTTCCACCCGGAAGTAATTATGTAGCTTTAAATGAAGCATGCATTGTTTTTTTGTACGATTTATATTGAATATTATAGAGCAAATGTAAATGAACCAAAATAAAGACAAACATGTTTATTAATATTTTTTCTGACTTTTTAGAAGCTAGTTAATTTATCATTTTTTTGATGTCTGAAATTTTGTCGGATTTTGTCGCTGGGTAACTATTTAATTGATAATATATCCGTTACACATCAAAAAGAAGCTATTATAAATTATTTCCAAAATTGTCATTTTTTCCATACAAGTTGTCAGTTCATTGACTGGACTATCATACTAGATCTATCAACTAAGCAATTCCCCCAATCCAAATGTAACGATGTCTTTAGCCGTAACTTTACCAAGAGGGCCAAAGCTGTAGAAATATATTAAATGTGAATCTCAGAATCCATTCCTCGACTATCAAGCTGTTCTGTTATGTGATATTTGTTTCTCTCTCTCTCTTAGGCATTAGCTAGAACGAGACGTATTTTCAATTTTACGTCAGTATTTCTGATGTTTCGTGAACCATGAAATAAACATTAATTCCGGTGCTCATCATCATTTAAAATAACATTACGGGTGGGTACCTAAAATAACAGACGCTATTTGTTATTCTAAACCATTTTGTTTTGTAAATAGGTACCTACAACACGCTATTTGATAACTGTATAATATTTCTTATTATATTATTACCTACCTACAAACAAAACTTACGAAAATACTCGGAAAATATCAACTAGGTATATATACCTAATCTGACTAGCTTGTCGTTTCACAAAGATTAAAACGCATACTGCGGGCGTAGCACGGTTGCCATTTTATCACTTATCGTTGTGGATAAGGCATCCGTCACTCTCGCACTCGCATACTTGTCAGAGCGTGATGGGCGTCTTTACCACAACGATAAGTGATAAAATGGCAACCATGCTAAGCCAACTGGTATATAACTCAAAATGCATACCGGCGTTTAGGCCCGAATCACACTGGCGCGACCTGCAGTGGCGGTCAATAGTACCTAAACTTGGCAACAACTGCCACGGCAGTCTGCGAGATGCTCAATAGGTACTTATTTACTGACAGCTTATTTCATAGCTAAAATGGTTGCCATAAAAAAACCCGACTCGTCTCTACGTATGACTTATTTTGCCGTTCTCCGCTCCGATCTCTCTTCCTCGTATCGCCACCGCCTGCCGCTTGAGTCTTGGTCGCACCGTCAGGCTTGTGCCTCAAGGCGCTTCGGCTAAACTCGCATCTCGCGCACCGCTGAGGTATCGATATACCCACGCAAAGAGGTTAGGCTCAGCGGAATGTCTTCTCAGGCGTGGAGCTCGTCGGGGGAAGTCCCTCTGCCTTAACAGAAGACCGCAGCCATGATACGCACACCGCTACTTGCCTTGTGGTCTGGTGTTGTGTTGCTGGTGGTGAGTAAGGTCGCCGGAGCTCCCGAGGATGCGCTGATGTGCTAGGGACCTGTCGTCTCTAGCTACTGTCAACTTGAGTCTGTTGACTGTGTGTCAACACAATCAATACTCAAATCAATAAAGAGTCGGCAGAGCGCTTGTGTTTTTTTGGTGTTGCAAGCGGCCATAAGCGAAGGTGTCTGTTTACCATCAGGCCGTATGCTTGTTTGCCACCGTCATTAGTACCTATAAAAAAAGGCTATGAACGAAAGCGGCGAGCGCGCGTGAGCTTGATGCCACGATTTGAATGTTTGTTAAACATCAGTTTTGTATTTCGGTTTTGTACGTAAGTACATATTATTGTTTATTATGTGTGTACTATGGAAAAATACACTAAGATAATAGATTAAATAACAAATAAAACTAAAACTAAAGGCAAAAAAATTGGCCCAGAGGCTCTAGTATAAGTTTTACCGAAACAAAGCGTTACGATCGCGTTTGCGTTTTACCCTCAATTGGTATGGGATTTGACAGCTAAAGTCAAACGCGGTCGTAACGTTTTGTTTCGGTAAAACTTATACTAGAGCCTCTGATCGCCAGGCAGTAGTGCCTAGAAGGCTGGTAGCGTTGCCACGTCGTATGGCAATACTTACTGACCCTCTGGGCGAGGTAAAAACCAGCTTTCTGAGTTGAAGTACGATAGGTTTTATCGTCACGTTTCACGGCGAAAATGTACTGAAACGTCACGTAGAACATTTATTTATTTATTTATTTATTTATTTACTAGCTTCCGCCCGCGATTTCGTCCGCGTGGACCCGGGATAAAAACTATCCTATATTTTAATCCAGGCTATAAACTATCTTCGTGCAAAATTTCATTCAAATCGATTCAGCCGTTTAAGCGTGATTGAGTAACAACCATCCAAACATCTAAACTTTCGCATTTATAATATTAGTAGGATTCAGCCTTAAATTGAATATACAATTTTACCCATAGGGCATAGCTAAAATAATCATACACAACAAAATGTAAATAGTAATAATTAAAAGTAGTCACAATGTCAAAAAAATAAAATATATCAGCTGTCATCACAATAAGCTTAAATAATAAATGTTAAAATACCTGTAAATACTAATTTTTAAAGTCCATCAAAATAATAAATTAAAATTATCAATAAGCGAAATTCTCATAACAACAATTCATAACATATCATTAACATGCCTAAAAAATTCATTCAAATTTTATATAATTCCTTATGGACATGAGACTAACAGGTACTTCTTTAAAGCGAAAAAAATTTTTGTGCGCGTCAGGGATTTGATCGAACTTGGCAAAGCGTTATAGACATAACGATAAAATGTATCGTCATAGGCTGGGCTGGTCACGTGAAGCCTCGACCAGAGGGGTAATCTCGTATCGTATACATTTGTATGGATGTGTATGTACATACAATGCGTTACGTGGTCGACCAGAAGATCACTACTACTTATGTGCCCTAATATTTATTGATTTAAGACATACACAAATAACATCTTGCAAATTGTTATCCTCCACAATAATGGACGTGGTTATAAAACCGTTTTACAAATACAACAATACCTACCAATTTATTTGCAATATAACCCACAATTTGACCGCCGCAGTGACCGGTCGTAATAAGGATCATTTGTAGAGAAACTTGGCAATTTGGCACTAAGTAATGCAGAGGAAGTGGTCAAGGAAAGTAGGTCATATAATTTTTGAGTAAATATTTCGCTTGGACAGTTCTTGGGTTCAGTCGCTACCTATCTTAAGACAAGCGTTAATTTTTTAAACAACTTTATTCCCATCTCGCCTCATTATTAGTGCGTCGTGCTCACACTTGGATACGCACTAGCGCAAGAGATGTGCATGAACAAACATTATTTACATGTCAGTTCTATCTTCAAGAACGCGATATGTAGATGTAGGTGGTTTTTGACTGATTTTTCTAAAAGTTTTGTTTGTCAATTTTGATGAAGAAATAACCTGTTCAGGATATTTCTTTAAAACCAAATGACTAGCATATATTAAAAAGGCTTTATTCGAATTATCGGGCTACGCGCAGTGTAGGGATCCGTAGTTGCCTGTCTGTCTCAGTTACATCAAAGTGCGGTGCGGTTGCGTTGGCCGAATTTGTACGAAAATTGGCCTTTCCACGTACGCATTAAGTGTGTCGACTATTACTCGGTAACTACTTGTCCGTGATAGTTTTCATTTTAAATTCATTATATGTACTACTACCCCGATTTTTTCACATCCCCACTAGTAGCCATTTAGCCGGCAAATGGTAGGACACATGACTGGAACAAAAATTAGGGCTTTAAAGCCCAATAACTCGCAAATGAAGCACTGATTTGAAAAATGGTTTTAGGAAACCAATAATATTTTTGAACAAGCTATCCAACGATAACCCACAACATGGATTTAACGAGAAAAATAATTTACATCCCCGCTTTAGGTGTAAGTAAGGTAACCCATAAAAAAAATATTTCAAGGTTTTATTCTTCTGTTGTGTCGGCGTGAATGATTATATATACCCATGCCAAATTACAGTTTTCTAGTAGTAATAGTTACTGAGCTAAGCCGAAGACGGACGGACGGACGGACGGATGGACAAACGGACAGACGGACAGTTGGACATGGCGAAACTATAAGGATTCCTTGTTGACTACGGAACCCTAAAAAACATTCGTATATTTATTTGGTTCTAGAAAACGGCTTGAGTGCTAGCAGTATTTATGGGGCGAAAAATCGATCTAGCTAGGTTAGGTTTCTGGGAAAATTCGTTCTCTCCGGAAAAATACGAGGAAAAAGTCGCTGTGGAAATCTCTGTCCCTCGGGTAAAGTCAAAATTGTATGGACTAATCTGAGGATAATTTATATTGATATTGTTTGAGGGGATAATCTTACACAACTTTGTGTTATGGGTAGGTACCTACAAGATAACGAAATATGTACTAGATATAAATACACAAATACATAGAAAATATCCAAGACCCCGATTTTTTTTAACTCACTTTTTTTTTTAATGTCACTCAAATATTTTCCTTTATCGGGATTAAAACGAAGCTTCGTAGACAGCGTCCCTACACAGAGAAAAGTACATACCTACTTGATACGAGGTAAGAGGTTTCTTGAACCAAGAATTTATTTAGGAAGATGGTAAATTATTTCGAATGATACGAAATTATATGAGCCAAGATTTATTCCTTTTGATATCTGTTCAATTCAAGTAATATTTCCTAATTTATTACTAGTTGCCGGAGGATCAACTCTACTGCTTACCTTGTTTGCTGATTGACACACTAAATAAATTGTACAGAACCCGATCGCCAATAATTGCAAACCTCGACAAAGTCTGACCGCAATCATCCGAAACATCCTGCGGCAGTCCGACCGCCATATGTGACCACAAGTGACCATAATTGTGGACAGACGGACAAGCAAACAATTGAACATACAATGCTGTGACCCCGATGGGATTTTAGAATAGCTGCCCGCTTCGCCTGCGTTACCAGGGGCGGCTCACTCGGCGATTTGGTCGCCCCGCGACAAGTAGGTAGGTACATGCCTACTGGCACCAGGATGTTAGGGCTACTACGGCACGCATGCGTTCTATCGCAGCGCCTTGCAATATACACCGTGGGCCCGAGTAACCAAAAGATTTTAACCATGCATTCCTGAGGTCATTATGGAATCAAATCTTGAGATCATTATGGATCGCTCTTTTTCTTGGGTGCCTCAAGTGAGTGAAGTGAGCAGGAAGGTATTTGCTGCAGTGGGGTCTCTCAGGCGGCTTCGTAATTTTCTGCCTACTGCAACTGAAACTTTACTTCTTCCTATTCTTGATTACGCTGATGTATCCTATCTCGACCTTTCTGAGGAGCAGCTTAATAAGCTTGAGCGTCTCCAAAATGTCTGCATTCGGTTCATATTTGGGTTACGCAAATATGACCACGTTTCTAGTTTCCGTTCCAAACTCAAGTGGCTCCCTATCCGTTATCGCCGTAACTCTCACATTATTTCGCTTCTGTTTAGTGTCCTTTTTAACCCTGCAACTCCCCGCTATCTCAAAGAGCGTTTTAGTTATTTGAATTCTGTTAGATCTTCTAACAATTTGCTATTAACTGTGCCTTTGTCATCTTCCAAATTTTACAGTAGTTCGTTCACCTTTAAGGCTATTCGACTGTGGAACTCTCTCCCTCTTCATATAAGACAAGCTAAATCTATCGCCAACTTCAAATCTCTTCTTAAAGAACATTATTTGTCTTTCCCCTAACCCTGATTATCCTACTATTATTATTATTGGCTGACTGTTTATGTTTTATATATTTTTATTTGTGTTATTTGTATATATGTATGATTGTGTATGTATGTTTATATATAGAGCTATATATGTACGTGCATTAATATAATTATTTTGATTTTTGGCTTATTATAATCTCTGCACAACCTACTACATAATCTAGTTTTATCTCTTTCTCCGATACCCAAAGGTTGTCTGGAAGAGATCGCTCTTCAGCGATAAGACCGCCTGTTGTCTACCTCTACCTACATGTTATTGTATTGTTTTTCTTTTTAACTGCTTTGTTTGTGTGAGGTGTGCAATAAAGAGTATTTGTATTGTATTGTATTGTCATTAGGAGTGAAAAAAATTATATGAACCCAACTCAAATTCAGCAAAGAAAAAAACTTTATTTTTCTTGATTTTTCGGTTTTTGTAAATAAAACTTGGATAACTATCGCTTCTCCATGGAAGTTATCCCTTTTAATAAAACGGTAACGATTTTTTTTTTCAAAAAAGGATCAATTTTGTGAGTGGTAGCTGGCACTTTGATATCTGTCAATAGGTACGCGGAACTGGCCAACATCGGTAGCAACGTCGCAATCAAAAGAGCTAAATTCACTTTAGTAATCACAACAAATATTTTACATGAAAATTGGTAATATCGTCAAAACTAAGCCGGATTTGACTGGGGTCCATAAAACATTTTTTGCTTCTAATGACTTGAGGCATGCATGGTTAAAATCTTTTGGGTGACTCGGGCCCAGGGTGTATACATAAAGGGATGACCACGTTTATGCTCGTTCGGCATACCCAATCAGGGGATTTGTTAACGAAGTACTATTATTTATTCTGTGGTATTACAGAGAAGCTTGTGAATAAAATATAGCTTAAGTTAATTCTGAAAATCTACTACTGCATGGTGGAAGAATTTTTTGTAATTGGATAAGTGGTTCCGGAGATTACCCCCGACATACAAAATTAGAAAGATATGATCTATATTGTAGAAACGTTACCACTTTATTGAACGAGCGAGCGAAGCGAACTTCTCCGTTTCAGCTTAGGCAAAAGTTCTTCTTGTCCGGTTGTCCGGCTGTTCTCCTCTATAGGGCGCATTTGGCATCCCATTATTGGGAAATTCTATGAGCAGGTTCGATAATTATATGGATTATTTTTTAGATTCAGCTTTGAGGAAAAAAGAGGGACTACAGGCCCCGTATCATGGTCAGCCTTACCACGTGATCCTACTATAATATTATAAATGCGAAAGTTTAGATGTTTGGATGTTTGTTACTCAATCACGCTTAAACGGCTGAACCGATTTGAATGAAATTTTGCACGAAGATAGTTTATAGTCTGGATTAAAATATAGGATAGTTTTTATCCCGGGTCCACGCGGATGAAGTCGCGGGCGGAAGCTAGTAGGTCATAAGATAGAGCGTCCGTCACTGGCTGACACCGTTCGATAGAACCTTGTCACTTAGAAATCTTGTCACTTATAAATCGCGTGATAAGACCGACCATGATGCGGGCCAGGTGTACGGCTCACAAAGTCACAATATACCTATGTCCCAAATTCCCTACACTACACAGCGCACTACATTTAGCCAGGTCTAAAGGCAGCTTTTTCCTTTATTTGGTCGATATAACTGCGTCCCGGTCATCCCCTGCCTCTTCTTCCTTCCATCAAATAAAGGAAAAAGCTTTTGTCGTGTCATACTCGTATCAGCCAATCAAAGGGCTGGCGTACGACAGACATAAATGGAAATACTCCACCGGCAAGAGGGCAACTCTTAAAATTGTGATGATTAAAGGCCGCTTAGATAATATCTATAGGGTAATAGGATTGAAGAATGTACTTAGAACACTAGCATTTCATTATTTCCTTCGCTACGCAAAATGTAGCCTGCAAGAGGTCGCTTTTCAGCGATAATAACGTCTGTTATATTACCGTTTTGTTTATCTTTCAAATCGATAACTTAGGTACTTATCTTTATAAGCTTAATCTCTATAAGCTTTATCTGCTTAAAAATGGTTACCTGTCTAAAAACTGCTTAGGCGCGAAATCTACAAACGTACAATTATCAACTATTTGAAATAAAATCCTCAATAGATGCCTTCCATACGCATAATTACATCAGATTTTATCTAAAACCCACCATTCATATGTATCTATTCAATCCAGAATCGCAATTCTCACGCACCTGACACGGACATCAAAACATTTTGACTCCGCGACAATTTATAACGCCGGTGCGTTTGTCCTTTTTTCCCCACTTTTTCACCCACTGCGCTTTTGTGACCTGCATGGGTGGTCAGGCGCCCAAGTGACACAACTGACAAAGATCCGATGGTGAATTATGGGTAGTTTTGAGCTGTGCCGCTTTGCCCGGGCCTTTATTGTGTGTTTAGTGATTGAGATCATTATCGGGGGTGATTTAGAAATTTTGATAGGTTTTTTAATCTTTATTTGTTTTGGGCTTTTGTAAATAGCTTCCGATTCAAAGAATGCAAACTATGTATATATTCTGGGCTTTATTAAACAAATTTGAAATAGACTTTCACGTGACTTACCCATCCTTAGTACCAGTAAACCAGTTTAAACCTATATAACAAGACACTTCCAGTGTGTAGCCAAGTAAACTCTGGTTTTACTGTCAAATATGGTTATTTAGTACAACTTTTTACATCAGCTGTTATAAACAAGGAATACTAACTAAATTGAGGTAATCGAAATAAAATGATTGACGAAGGGACGTAGGTATGCAACATTTACGAATCTCTCTTCGCCTGACGTCTCGTCAGAAGCATTAGTCAGTTGTAATTTGCAATAGGTAGGTAGATATTGTAATCTTCCTCGTTACACCATTAACGGAATAAATATGCCAAAAAAGCATTCTATGCTAAAAAACATGCCAAGATTTATAATATCGTCAGGAAAATGTTATCCAGAATCTTCAGATTCTGGAGCATTGCGTTGTACGGAAAAGAGACGGACTTCAACTAAGCGAGATAGAGAGAAATGAGCATTTGAGATAATAAGATTTCTAATTCAATACGTTTATTTGGTTCCCTGAGCCTTGCTTTAGTTTTCCATTACAATCCAGATTTTTCGTGTAAAAACGTATTAACTAATAGATATATATATGTATATTTATCTACTGTCTACCTTAGTTTAAATAATATATGTTTCAAAAAGTAAAATGAACTTATAAGGATTACGTAAGCGTAGCGGATAACACGTACCTAGATACACATATCAGAGTTCCTCCCCAACTAGTGAGGTTTCTAGCGTTTTTATAAATATATTTCTTCACGAATCTAATTACTACTTGCTAAGCGTGTTCACAGAACAGCCCTAGATCAATCCACAAACAAAGAGTGGTATAAATAGCACCATTTTTTATTGAATGCTTCATAAATTCTCTACAGCGTAATCCGCAGACCATATCTTCACCAGCCTTATAAGTTTATCGTTTAATTAACTGGATGTTTTAAGTTACGATTTTTACGTAAATCGCCCACACCTGCGATTGCTTGAGTATGACCTGCATGGTTGCCCAATACAAATATAGTTGGATAATAAAAAGATTGACATTGCAATTATTTTCAGACGTTTCAATTCAATTTTCCCCTGTGAATCCCAATTCGCCGCTGTGTGAGGCAGCAGAGCGGCAGGAAAAACAATCACCTATACCATCCATAGATGCGTGAGCAAGGCTGACAATGCTAAGTATTTGCGGATTTTTTCCTAGCACACCGTTCCGCTAGCTCGCACAGCTTTGGTGGAAACTCGCCCGTTTTTGTGTCTGTAACAAACCTAGAAATTGAAAACAACTCATTTCTTTCATTAGGTCTTTCCAGAAGATCAGCATCAGCTTTTGAGTTAGCATTATGCTGCCATTTCGTGGCGTATAAATTTTCTTTCTTTCTGCGGGATAATATTAGTTAGAAAAAGACAAGATGAGTCTCGTGGCTACTTTATGTCATAGCTGGTTAGCCAGACTCAGACTATTATAACATAGGTATGCTATTTTAGTCACTTTTTGTAGCTAAAACGGTAAAGAAGGTATCAGTAGAATGGGCATTTTGCAAATAAAATGTTAATAAATTTAATAATTTATTTATTCACGAAGTAAACTTAATTCTATTAACATTTTCTTCTGCCAAACCACAATGCGGTTTGTTGGCAGACGATGCTCCAGTTTATGCACAAATATATGTTTACAGTCGCGACATTAGGTATGTAGGTATGTAAGTTAGTAAGTATTAAGTAGTTGTAAGTAATTTATAGCACAAACAAGTTTATAGAATGTGTTTAACTATAGGTATTACAAATTTAATGTATCTTTGAATTTGGATAGTAATTCAGTGCTTGTTTTATATTTCAATTATTGTTTAGTTTTACATGATCGTTTTATATCTGATGATTAATTGTTGTAAATCTTGGGGCTAGGTATTTTCTACATCTTTGACCATAATAGTTCGTGAAACTAGGTACCAATAACTAGCTTCAGGTAATCAGCTTCTCTATTTCTAGTTAACCTATTATTGCTAATTACATTTTTGAATTCATCATTAGAAAAGTGCTCCATGGCCAACAGTAACACTACTCTCTCATGAACTGGCAGGATTTTACATTCAAGGAAAAGTTGCTCGTAAGTACCTACTATTTTTCCATTTGGCTTTCGTCTTTTTGTCAACCATACATTTCATAAATCTAATTTTATTTTATCTAAGTAGGTTTAAACGTGCATCCGTAGCTTGCCAATCCATAAGACAATAGGGAGTCCACCAAGGCATAATAAACTGTGTACATAGTAGCCTTGTCCAATAAAAACTTCAAGTACTTAGTGGAATTTTACAAGTACTGATCTTAGTTTATCGCATAAGCTGTCGATGTAAACACATTTCGAGGTGTTTCGATATGTGTAAAATAAACAAATTTCGAGGTGTTTTCGTAATTTTGATACGAGAACATATTCGTAAATAGAATGATGAAAATTATAGAAAGAAAGAAAGAAAACATTTATTCGTGGACAAAACAATGGGTATAAAAAACAAAACACAGTAACGTAAAAGTAGCGGGGTCCACGAAAAGGCCCCGACTCAGCATGGTGCTAACCTAGGAGGCCAGCGCTGGTCTTCCGTCGGAACCTTTACACGAGTTACCTCCTGGAAGGCAACACAAAACAAATACCTACGCTAAACATATTTAAAGGAATACATAGGTATCTTAAGTAAAAATAAGCAGTAATGTAAGTGTGATAGAGATAGAGATATCCGAACTTCGACATTCGAAGTTCGTGGTTATAGCTCAGAGTGGCACGGCAGATTGCAGCGTGTGAACGCGTCGCCAAACTGTGTGTCAGTGTCACTGTCACTGTCAACTTGACAGACCGAACGCAACTTTTATTTCGGATTAGCGAATAATTGAATATACGTTAATACAGAAACGGAAAACAAGTTAAAAATAAAACCAACAACAAGTTAAATATACTTAGACCGAGCTTGTTCTAGGCGTTTTATATACATACAAGTGATTATTTACTTATAGAATCATTCTTATCGTACAAAAGGCTACACTGTGATGGCGTGTTTCCAACGTTATTTTTACCACTGTTACAACCTGTTTTTACTGTAGTAGTTATATATATATGTAGGTCTGGTAGATATCTATTACATATCTACGTAGGTATTTCTTACACTAGCTTACATATGCAAGTTTTTATTTATTTCCACTGTTTTTCAAATGCTTCTTGAAATCGCAATTTGAAAAGCAAGCGTGCAGTTCTGTAATGATAGTGATATGTTTTTTTCAAAATATATGAATTTATAATCATTTTACTGCATTGAGTTGAATTCCCTAAAGGCCGAGCCCGCGGTCCGCTTTGACACCTACCCCCAATTTGGCTAAGGCCCTAGTTTTACGAAAGCGACTGCCACCTGACCTCCCAACCCAGAGGGAAAACTAGACCTTATTGGAATTAGACAGGTTTCCTCACGATGTTTTCCTAAATATATTCCGTACGCCGGGATTGGAACCCACGACCGCCGCTTGACAGCCGCATGCCTAAACCACAAGGCTACCGTAGCTCTTATATAATATTACTTCTTTATAATATTAGTAAAGGTTTGTTATTTTTGAGATTTATCTAGTTTTCATACCTACTTACTACCGTTTATTTAATCAATTGAATTATTTACTTGGATATTCTAGATTCATACGTGAATACTTATCTATTTTATTTAAGAGGCAAGTTTAGGTATTGGTGGAATACAATGTCAACCTCGACACAGTGATTCTTCTATGTAGGTTAGGTCCTGGTGTCTTAAATCTGGGCCAGCATTCCATTTACGGCTCGGTTTTACTAAATAGATATGAAACAAAATTGATCTTCTATGGAATTGCGGCCCAGTGCTGTGAAAAAACGAAACAACACAAAACCATTATAATATTCTACTTGTAATTTTCAAAAAAGTACCAAGCCATAACCAAAACATACCGCGAGTTAATAGCGTATAGGCGTTCCACAGATAATATAGATCGTGGCCACAGATCATATAGAGTCATCCCGCGGCTAGTCATTATGAGGCAACATGGCCGACACAATTGACAGTAGAGTGGCCATGATGGCCATGGTGATTGAAAAATCCTGCTAATCCTACTAATATTATAAATGCGTAAGTTTGGATGTTTAGATGTTTGATGTTTAGATGTTTGTTGCTTAAACGGCTCAACCGATTTAGATGAGATTCTGCACGAAGATCATGAATTAAATTATAGGATCATTTTTATCCCGGGTCCACGCAGACGAAATCGCGGGCGGAAGCTAGTGTTATAAATGCGAAAGTTTGGAATTCGATTTTTTCAATCCCGCTTAAACGGCTCAACCGATTTGGATGAAACTTTGCACAAAGATAGTTTATAGCCTATATTGAAATAAAGGATAGTTTTTATCCCGGGTCAGTCGAAGTCGCGGGCGGAAGCTAGTAAATATGATAATGTTTTGGATCTTGTATCATCATCATTACTTAAGAGCCTTGCTCTTGTCGGTGGAGTAACCGCCACTTTTCTCTGTCCATTGCCAGCCTCTTGGCTTCCTCATACGACGCAACATCAGCTTTATCTTTTATTTGGCTAAAATATGTTAGCCTAGGCCTTCCTCTGCCTCTCTTGCTTTCAATTTTACCCTCCAGGATGTTTAGGAAGAAACTGTCGTGCCGTATCAGGTGGCCCACCATCTCGCCTCTCCTATTTCTAATACATCCTAGCAAACATCTTTTCTCATCTACCATCCTTAAAACCTCTTCGTTTGTCTTTCTCTTGATATAGTAATTAAATAAGCCTACACCTATGCTTTCAAAAAATCGCTCATTTTCAAGTTCCACCTAAAACTTGGTCACCCTACCCAATTGACAAAAAAGTAAAATTGAACCCGAAAGATAATTATTATTTTACGAACCCGGAGTAAATTATATGTATTCTGGCCTAGACCCTTCACGATCCAAACTTAACTAGACCTCCTCCAATATGTAATAACCATAAAATCAGAGTTCAAAGTAAACTGGTTAATTTTGAGTTATTAATTTCTTTTCGGCTGTCCATTTTGGGTGTGAAAAGGACCGAGGTAGGTTATTAAGGTGTGTTAGAGAGGGACGAACGAGTTTTTTTAAGGTGAAGTGTATGGGCGGCGTTCGTGGTGATTATTGTTTTTTCTATACATGGTGTTTCTAATTTTTAATGTGCTTTTTTCAATTTCTTGGGTTCTTATAGTGATGGCGGTTTGTGGTTTTGTACTTATGTTTAATGTCTCTAGGAAGTTATGTAGCTCATGTACGAAAATATATTCAAAGGTTGAGTTAAAATTGACAAAATAAAACGAGGACATTTTTGAAATAGGTATTTCGAAATGATGTAGGTACCTATATAAATCATATTGTGTCCAATACGAGGAAAAATGCGTGAGAACCTAATCTGGGATTCTAATGACTGAAATTTCAACTATATTTGGGTATTTTGAATATTTTTAATATATTGTATGCAACATACGTTTCTTTGACCTAGGTAATATAACTTTGGATCGAATGTTAGACTCTGAGGTATGTTTTATTTGCGACAGCTTATAACAATGATAGAAAGCCTGAATATTAATAGGTACAAAAAAGAAAGAAACAAAAGCTACCTTATAATTTTTTTTTCGATAGAAAATTGGTTTATTCATTATTTTTTTTACAAAGTAAGTAAATTGTAATTGAGTAAACTATATAACTTAGACTTAACCTTTGACATTAAAAACTATTCAAATTAAAACTTAGGTACTTAGGTCAAATTATTCACTATATACATATATTACTTTTTACATAAAATGCATGACCCGGAATATAGAATTAGGTTACTTATATGAACATTTGTGTGCCCTAACAGGGTGTCATGGAGGCCTTTTGTATAACCAGAACACCTCATGTACATGACTTTACAAATAAACATTCTATTCTATTATATTCTAAAAAGAACCTGTAAATCCCGGATAATTATGGATGGTTATATTCTTTCTCTCGTTGGCTGGTCTGCCATCCCCCTCTATACAGTCGCGTCATTTGTAATGTATTTATTTATCGCACCGCTTTTGATTTATCCCTCGAGGCCCTGCGGCGATGGCGATTGGGAAAACTATTTCCTATTGTATTGTAGTCAGCTGAAGAAGCTACGCGAGCCTAGTGCTCGAAATGATCTACACATGGACTGTAATTTCAAGGGAATAAGGATCATTGGAGCGTGTTATTCTGCTTAGCCAACTTCTGTACTAGCCACTCACTTGCTTGTGGCAACCACAGTTGCCAATTTCGCGCACCCCTAAACTGATGGTGGCAACTGTGGTTGCCAAGCGAAGTATGGGCTTCTTTGATAAAAAAATTTTTAAAGCAATTTAGGCTACCTTTTTTAAAATCCAAAATCCTGTGAGCAGGATACTACATATACTCACCGGCAATAAATTTGGCCCAAATTAGAAAAATGCATTTAATTATTTAAAACATTATTTAATCTATTCAATTTATGGTTTGAAATCACGAAAAGTTTTTGGGCAAAATTCTGCCGGTCAGTTTAGTATAAAACAAAGCCGCTTCCCGCTGTCTGTCCCTATGTATGCTTAGATCTTTAAAACTACGCAATGGATTTTGATGCGGTTTTTTAGATAGAGTGATTCAAGAGGAAGGTTTATATGTATAATATAGTACCCGTGCGAAGCGGTCGCTAGTAATGTATAGCACTTTAAACTTACGCGCAATGTTTACTTTATTAAAAGATCGACGGGTCTAATTCGATATTCCCTAACGTTACGGCGCGGGTTTCACCGACCATGGACGTCAATATTATGTACTATATAGCTCCTGCCCGCGACTCCGTCCGCGTGGAACTCGTTTATATCGTAGCTCCTTAGGTTTCACCCCCTTAGGGGATGATTTTTGGGATAAAAACTATCCTTTGGCCTTCCTCGAGACCCAAACTGTCTCTATACCAAATTTTATCTACTTAAATCGGTTCAGCGCATTCCCTCTGGCCCACTGCATTGTCTTACTGATTAGGCGTGAAGAGGTAACGGACAGACAGACAGACACTTTCGCATTTATAATATTCGTATGGATTTTATTTTAAAAGCTTTTTTCTTAGCAAGTTACATGGTTGAGAATTGAGACGTTCTAAAGTACTAACCGAGGTTATGAGGTTTATCTTTAATTGAAAAACGTTGCCTAAATACTATCCCACGCTGTCACGACTAAACTCTTACTATAATAAAACCACTAATATTCCTATAACAAACCCGTTATTACTGAGAAATAATGTTCTTTTTCCCCTAACTCAACCGCCAATGCAGGTGGTTATTTAGAAATCTTATCGAGGCTAGTAATAAAACATTAAAACTATAAAATAAACAAACATAAAACTTTTCGAAATTGAGTTCTTTTTAGTGTCATTTTTGTGACTCTAGTAAAAGAATTAGAAGGATTTTATTGATTTTATTTTCACTTTATACATGCACGGTGAATTAGGAATATAAATAAAATCTAATGTTTAATAACCATTTAGGACAAGGGTGAGAAAGTTTGGTCATGTATAATTTATGATATGTAGAGAAAAATTATAAAACTTAAGTAATCATCATCATATAAGCCCAAAGACGTCTACTGCCTCCCCCAAAGAGTGTCACAATAACCAGTCCTGCGCCACCTGCATCTAGCGAACTCCCGCGACCTTTACCAAGTACCTATATTAAGTAGGTACTATCGACAACACAGCTAACTGACCATCGGTGCACCTTAAGTGCATTGTAATACGAATAAGGTTCTATGTAAACACAGGATGGTCAGTTAACAGTGTTGTCGTTTGTACCTAATAGCTGTTAGGTATAAATACTCACACTTGAAATTAATCAATATCGGTGGAATAGGAAGGGGAAAAGGTGGATTTTTTTGGTAAAAAATATTCGGCAGAAAAGTAAACACTTACAGTTACCATATAATGTAAATTTTATTTAAAATGTAGGTGCATTACGCCTGATTAACACTCCAAACAAAACAAAACACACTCCATTTACGTGATGCCAACATCGAGAGCGGAATAATTTCCTCAATTTATTACGATCTAAAGGACTGGCCGCAAATAAGTCGGTAAACACTTTATCGCGAGGGCCGTCGTCTTAAATTTAAAAAAAAAACGACGACCTCTACAAATTTATATACAACGGCGGGAGATTTGAATTTGAATGTTCTTTTTTTGAAAACTAAATGGTTTTCGGCGGCGATATAATGTTGAGATTGGAGATGGATAGAGTTGACATTAGAATGGTATAAGGACAAATAAATGCATGTAACGAACGTCTAACGGCCATTCCCAATAATCAATCCACGGATAGTTTTCCTTACCAGCAGTTACATTTTGACACATTTTCTATTACGGGTAATCTGTCAAAATGTAGCTGCTGGTAAGGAAAACTATCCGTGGATTGATTATTGGGAATGGCCGTAAAAGGTTAGGTAGTCTAAGTGGTACTAATGGTGTTGGTAGTAGAGTAAAAGTATCTATGTAAAATGATTATTATTCTTGCTATGTCAACCAACTGACAAGGAGGTATTTTACCTGTACATTACGTTGATTGTATAAATAAGTAGGGACACTCTATGTAATAGGATCTTGCAATCACATTGACATCACAAAAGCTTTTATTTTTAAATAACCTGTTTTGTGAATTATATTTAGCACCTAGCAAGAACATCGTAGTTGTGATACCTAGACATAAGTGGTATACAATTGCAAATCATTTCGATAGAAAATTTCGGACATAAAAAAGTAGAGGATTTATTAATATTAACTTTGACATTCACCATTTCAATAAAACATATGGTAGCGCCCATATTGCTCTCTGTTAGACATCAATCATCTGCGTTCGCGCAACTATGTGCACTTCACCTCGTTTGTGGTGCGCGTACCGCGCCCGCTGCAGGAGAACATCGCATGTCTGCCGTACTTTTTAAAAGGCAGTCTTCTTCATAAAATTTACTTGTAGATGACTGCCTTTATAAGAATTACGGCATTGTGCTGACTTCTGGCCGAAGGGTGTCGTGTTTCGACGGTTCCGGGGCAATCTGCCGAATCCTACACCGGAGATGACGAAGCAACGGGGCCACGCCGTTTCGTCGCCTAAATAGTATTATTTGTTGTTTTTAGTTTCGTGACGCATTGGTTATATTACTGTAATGTCACGTAAATGTATTTTTCAATAAATAAATAAATAAATCAATAATCGAACTCCTACCTCCTCTAACAAGTCGCATTTCTCAACCGATTCTCGTGAAATTTTGAGAGCATGTTTATTAATGTTTTTTTTTGTCTGGTTACTTTATCGAAATACAAACATATTGAAAAAATATGGGCTCGCGAGTTCTACAGCTCACCGAGCTGAGCTAAGTCATAAATATAAATGTACTACCATGTAGTCTCCACACAACTCATTGTTCTAAATCGTTTCTGATTTCTAAATCCGGTAGGGCCGCGCGTATCGGCGCGATTTTTCATTGGCCCCTTTTAAAAAAGGAACAGCTTTTTTTCAATTCGTTTTAAGACCCCGGCACCAAAGGCTCCGGCCAGGTAAGTTTTATGTATATTTTTTTAATCACCAAAGTGGTTAGATGGTTTTAAAGTTACATAAGTAAGGAATCACTTTAGTTTAGGTTTAGGTAAGTGGGAGCGATTGGCTAAGTGTTATGCTGCTTACTTACTTTTTTGCAGATTCGAATGACCTTTATTCATTTATCTAGGAATTCTAGGACATCGGAAAGAAATAAAAAAGTGCGACTCGGACTCGCGCACGAAGGGTTCCGTACCATTATCTATAAAAACAGTAAAAAAAAAGTTTGTTGTATGGAAGGCCCCTTCAATATTTATTTTATTTTGTTTTTAGTATTTGTTGTTATAGCGGCAACAGAAATACATAATTTGTGAAAATTTCATCTGTCTAGCTATCGCGGTTCTTGAGATACAGCCTGAAAAAAAAAAGTTTGTTGTATGGGAGCCCCCCTTAAATATTTATTCTATTTTGTTTTTAGTATTTGTTGTTATAGCCTCAACAGAAATACATAATCTGTGAAAATTTCAACTGTCTAGCTATGACGGTTCTTGAGATACAGCCTGGTGACAGACAGACGGACGGACAGCGAAAGTCTTAGTAATAGGGTCCCGTTTTTACCCTTTGGGTACGGAACCCTAAAAAGATGAAATACTTGTTAGTTACTATTGGTATTACGAGTTATATTTTTCTATTTGGACATGCCTGTATGAAGGATAATCCAACTTTTTTTTAATGCGATAAAAAGAAGTACTCATAGATATAACGGGTTTGTTTCTCGATCGTGCTACTTGGTTTCGTGTTCTATTATAATATCCATACACAGAATATTTCTGTTTTGTATGTTAATTTGATATTAGGTAAAATAGCTTGACCGGTTTAATCCCAATAAGGTCTAGTTTTCCCTCTGGGTTGAAAGGTCAGACGGTTGTCGCTTTCGTAAAACTAGTGCTTATCCCAAATCTTAGGATGAGATGTCAAAGCGGACCCGTCAAAGCGGACCCCGGGTTTTTTATTTTTTTCATAGGAGGCAAACGAGCAGACGGATCACCTGATGGTAAGCGATTACCGCCGCCCATGGACACCTGTTACCAATGTTACAAGTGAAAGTTTGTAGGTATGTTTGGATATTTTATATTAATCATGCAAAACCTGCAGCAAAAGAGCGGAATTCTGAATTTTGTAGACTCATGATACCTTTTATCCCAGTATTTATCCTCTAACTCTCATCAGTAACGACTGATGACCTGGTAAAAGTCGGGGGAGTCCGCTGGATGCGGGTGGCGCAGGACCCTGGAGGCCTGTGTTCAGCAGTGAACGTCTTTAGGCTGATATAATGATGATGGCATCCTCTAGGATCTCTAATAGATGAAATGGCTGCTATAGATAAAGCGGGTAAATTATTTAGACTAAGTACTTATAGGTTCGAGCGTAAAGTGTCCGATTGTAATGGAAGTTGGTACTACATGGGCATTTGACATGATCTTCGTCTTATCCATGTTCATTTTTAGACCAACTCGCTTGGTAGACCAAGTCACCCAAAGCGCTATGGAGAGGGCTATGTTGGGAGTTTCTCTGCGATCGTATCAGAAATGAGGCTACCCGCAGCAGAACCAAGGTAGCCGATACAGCCTTCCGAATCGCTAAACTTAAGTGGCAGTGGGCGGGGCATATAGCACGTAGAACCGATGGCCGTTGGGGCGGAAAGGTTCTCGAGTGGCGGCCACGTACCGGAAGGCGCGGCGTGGGTAGCCTCAAGGTGGACTGATGACCTGGTAAAGGTTGCTGGAGTCCGCTGGATGCGGGTGGCGCAGGACCGGTCACTTTGGCACTCTTTGGTCCCCCAAAGCCTTCGGCCTCCCGGCCTATGTCTAGCAGTGGACGTCTTTCGGCTGATATGATAAGGACAGGTTGCACCAACTTTCGATTACAGACCGATCAACGTTAAATATGGCGGCGGTTGTCATTGCACAGAAATTTAACAAACTCTCCGTTAACTCTCTCTCTGCTTACGATTACAGCCGGTTTGGTCCAACCTACTAGGCACGCTATCAAAGTTTACAGTGAAATGACTTTCAAATAACTTAATATTAAAGAAACCATTAAACCAATTATCAAATAAGGGAATACGCCACCGAAAATATTTCGCCGAAAACTGTCCCCCGTAAACGGAATTCGGCGTGAAATTCGGCGTAAACGCCATTCAATGGCCGACACTCCACTTTGTTTATGCTCAGGTAAAAACAGTTACATTGTTTATGGTCCCGCTTGACATGTTTGGGGTAAACAATAAAAAAAAATCTGTGCAGTTTATTTCGTGCGTACCTAAGTATAATAGCTTTCGAGACAAACGCGTAGCGAGGCATTTTCAAAGACAAATTTTGCTTTTCCTAATGGAAATACAGCGTTTGAATATTTAATGTAGTCATAGTCAAATCCCGGCCGAAAGCCTCCTATATATACTTATAATAATTCTGGACAACTTTACTGCCCTACCTGCGATAGAGTTTTTAAAAGAAAGTTCGGCTTTGCAAGATCACGCTCGTAATTAGCTAGGGTCGCCGTTGCCGATTACGACATGGATAGCTATATATAGGTACGTATAAAGATGGTGAGGTAAATGGGAAATAATATGAATAGAGGATAAACTGAAAACATACCTTCACTCATCTCTTTTGTGTTTCGCCAAGGTAACGTCCAACAAATCTATTTTAGTTAAATTACCGTTCTAATTATTTTGTATTTATTTGATGAGAAAGTGAGATGAGAAAGTGACAAATCACATTTTAGTTGACAGGGTCGTCAAGTTTTGTGAATAGGTAAGGGTAAATCTACTTAAAACCACGAAGAAGCGCCCCACTCCCAGGGCTTCACCATAGACACAACGTCAACTGGCTTCGAAAAGGACTACGGCGGTACCTCCTCAATTGAACGATCCATAACAGTGAGTCCGCTTTTTCTCCTGTGACACGAATGGTTTTTTTTTTAAATTCATTTAATCCAAATTCTTTAAAATAATTATGTTGCACATAAAGCCACTATTTAAAACCTGGAAGGTTTAGGTAATAGTTGGCGAGATCGCCCGGTTCATCCCGCGTTCCTTAAGTTAACTAATTATAATATAATACTTGTAACAAGGTGCTATTGTTGACTACAATTTTATTCCTTTAGAACATTATACTTTAATTACACGTGTAGGGGTTTTCTTATTAAAATGCTCCCTGACGTTTCCAACGTCTCGCATACCTAAGTAAAAAAAAACACCTTAATTATTTCAGCTACACAATTAGGTATATCGCTTTGACAGATCACACGCAAGTGTTGCCATTTGATACGCCGAAACGCCCTCATTTAAAAAGAATGCCGATAAACAAAATTAAGTCGGCGATTTCAGGCGCCCGGCATCGTGTGTGGCCCGCTTTAGTGTTCCGAATTTGAATTTCTTTGGCATTCAAAATTTAAATAAAAATTCTGATGTTTTGTGTTCCGAGTGTTAGTTTTTAACGGTCAATTAGGTTTTTGCTGGTCTTGTTGTTTGTATTTATTCTTTGTTACAAATTGTTTCTGAAGTTTTAAGAGAGCAGCAATTTATCAGATAATAATTAGAATTTTGGCTACCTGTGTGTTTAGGTGATAGCCTGCAGATTTAAATCTAAACTCAAAATGTTATTTTAAGTAAAGTTTGAAGTAGGAACTACTTAATTAACAAATGTTAACTATTTGATTATTTATTAATAAAAATAAGAACATATATATATATAAATATATAACTAATTATAACCGATGAATACATATAAATATGCAGCTTATATACAATATCTTGATGCTTTGTAAACTTCGCATAACATATAGGTAAAAGAGGTAAGTATTTTACAAAGGAAGAAAATAATTTAGTAAGTAGGTACATTCTTACAAGAAAAAAGCTAACTTAATAAATGAAGACTAAAAAAATTGCTTGCATAATAAAAAAATACTTCTTTTCTATTTATGCATTGGATTATCGCTGTTAAAACAACGTTTGCAAATTAATATAATATATAGGTACGTAATTACAATACAATACAATATATAAATGACTGAATCAACCGCACTTATTAACCAACGATTAAAAAAACAAAAACACACGAACAATACAGATCGCAAACATAATTACACGCATTCGAAATATGAAATTTAGAAAATTCAAAATGGTTCCAAATGCGTTCGGTAATTGGCCGCGTTCCATTCTTCGTTCAAATCGCAAAATCAAAACGTATAAATTATAAAACAAATGCATTGTAAAATAATGCTTAATGTAATTGTATTGAATTTGGAATCGCGTGGTCTAATTTTTATTACTATCTCTTTTGATTTCGAAGAGTACGAAGTTGATGCAAAAATCAACACCACAGCAAACAAAGTTTTGTTTTCAAAATGTTTATAGGTTCCGTTACAGAAAAAAATGGCAGAGGGATTAATTAATATGTGTTTATTAAAGCGGTTGGGTTTATCGTATTTTTTTTTAATAAACATTATTTGTTCGATATCCAAGATCCACTTTTAGGTCTTATACAAGTATGAAGACTTTCCAAGTAAGAACTAACTGTACAATACAATACAAATACTTATTCTTTCTTGCATACCTACCTCAATACATGAATCAAATAAGCGGTCAGGCGATTATACTCTAATTTATAATTATTATACCCATTTTAAGTTGCGAGGAAACCTGCTATTTTTCATGTATTTTATGATACATCATTTTATCATGTGTATTATAAAATCCATATTTCATTGCTTCTTTTCAAACTTCGTATTTAAATTACCTGACAAAGAATCCAAACAAAAAGTGGTTACTATTTCGGCGCCAAATACACCGAACGAACACCGATATTCAAAAAAGGAATTGAATGTGTCCTCTAGATAGTTATCTACGCCTCTAATGGCCCATTGTCTTCGAAATTTAAAAAGGAACAAATTCGAAATTCGCTTTTTTCTTCTAAATTTAATTACAGCCATTTTTACGCATGTCAAGTGTTTTAAATTCTAAACAGCCGTAACTGTCATTGTATGCCCAGTGACATACTCCTTTTAACATCTGTGCGATTAAAGTGTCTTTGATATCCAAAGACAAAGTTTTTTTTACAGTTGGTCAACTTTCAAATTCTATATATTTTGTACTGATAATATGATTTCGAACTGAAACTAAAAGTTTGCCGTCAGGGAATACGTCAGTTCGATTTTTGAAAATTGAGATTAGATTTTTATTATCAAACCTGTGATGACAAAAATAGTCGTTAAGCTTTAAAATTAGTCCTTGCAACCCGTGTGTCTGATCTTGATAACTCGTAAAAAATAAGTAATTAGTTACTTTAGATCAGTAGTTAAGTTATAAAAGAGAGTTCTCATTTTTTACACTACTTCGGTGGCAAATAAGCGTATGGTCCGCCTGATGGTAAGTGGGTACCGTAACCTATTGATGCCTGTAATGCCAGGGGACTCGCATGCGCGTTGCCGACTGTGTCAAAATCTGTACACACCTTTTTGAAGAACCCCAAACGGTACGAGTAATCCCTGGGGAAACTATGGCAGGGGGTTCAGTCCACGTCCTCATTTTACTAAATGACATTGTGTAAGACCGCGGTCTAGACGCCACGCCAGCGGGCAGCGGGGCGATAAGCGTGCGTTCATAGATTGTGTCTCGAACAAGTGTTTGAACTGCTGGCGCTCTGTCCGCGGCCTAAGAAATATTTCAGCCTAGAGAGGCAAAACACCGAAGAGAAATTTCCAAAGTAAGTATTTAAGAATTAAAAAAACATTTTCTTCGCGGAAAGTTTTGTAATATTTTATTTTTAAGTAAGCTCCCTAAATGAAAGTTCGTGTCCAGTCACTATTCCGTTCCTATATTCTTGTAAATGTACTGAAACTCCATTTCCAATCTAGACAATCCTTTTTTTTACCAATTATGTATTTACTCCTGTCTGGTTAATTCTATAAATAAATAATAAGAAATAATAAATAAATATTAGGGACAATCTTACACAAATCGACGTAGTCCCATAGTAAGCTCAGTAAGGCTTGTGTTATGGGTACTAGACGACGATATATATAATAGATATAAATACTTAAATACATAGAAAACTTCCATGACTCGGAAACAAATATTCATGCTCATCACACAAATATTTGCCCTTACCGGGATTCGAACCCAAGACCTTCAAATCAGCTTCGTAGGCAGCGTCACTACCCACTAGGCTAACCGGTCCTTAAAATGTGATGATAATTACCTATAAAATAACTAGTCGTAAGAAAACAACAATTAAGTTCCCGGTTGCTTATCCACTTTAAACATTAAAAAACTAAGTATATTCATATGATAGAAAAACATAAACAACATTTCACATCAACTAACTATTAAATCACTTAAAAATACATTTATCAATGTAAGTTCACTGTAAATGATTATTTCATTAAACATATTCAAAAACACGAACAATAAAGCTGCAAAAATACAGATAATAAAACCACTATCGAACCATCTAATCGTTTATTCCAATGCCAACTCACAAAGCACCCATTAGATACCAAATAAAAACAATTTAAACTTAACAAAACAAAATTCTTACATAATACCAACATGGCGAACCAAGCGAAACCATTTAAATAGAACCGGATGTTATAAACTAGCATTATGGGGCGATTATACGAAAAAACACTGACTTCCGTTGTGACAAGAATAGGAATGAAAGTATTAAAATTAAAATCAGAACGCAACCCTCGCAATAAAAAAGATTTAAACCCTTTATCTATGGTTGCAGTGACGCGAAACCAAATGTCAGCGTGACGTTAAGAACGACTAATCGGCAAAATTGATATGATAAATAATAAAAAGTTTGATAAGTAAACATGCATAAACAGTTTATGATATACAAACGACGTACAGACTCCAATTTGTATTTTTTATATAACGTATTAGTTTCAAAAACCAATTTCTGAGTATATGATTTGTTGTGTTTTATTTCGCAATCCATGAGTATTGTAATAGAGCTATAAACCGATATACGTAAAATTTAAGAGACGCAATAAATTTAAATAACTAAGTATCATCACGAGTAATAAATACAATTCTACGACATAAAATCGGTTTAGAGCAATTCAATAATTGTTTGAATGTAAAGCAATCCTGTAAAATCATAAAATCACCTAAATCTTTTGTCACATCGATTACAAACGGGTGACCAGTGTCCCCGTGTCATAAAACTCCGGAAATAAAAACAAATTGCACCAAACTGACGTGTATAACAACAAACATACACCGCCGCTTGGCATAGGTACGAGTAGCGGCACTCGCAAAGCCTTGGTCTCCCGCTGGCTAGAAAAAGTTACGGTGCGCAAAAAGTTTGCCTATGGGCAATGGAAATTACATTTATGAAAGGACAGTCGCCATTGACCAGCAGTTTGAACATATACGCGGGAAAATAGTGTATCACATCACATTAGGTCCTGTCCTTGAATCTCTTATGATTAATGATTATGTATAAGTACATATCTGTTTGCGATATTTAGCGAAAATGTTTCTCAACTATGCATTACAAAATCTTCGATAAATTAAAATAGCCAAATTGTTTTTTGTACGGTTGCATGCAAATAAATACAAGACACTATATTTTAACAATGAAGTTTAACTTCATATTTGTAATTTATTGTATAAGTAGTTTAATTATAAAATACGGAGATTTCAGAAAAATAATTATACAATTAAATTAATTTAAAATATTGTTATAATTTTATTATCTTACATATTATTTGAACAATTTACCGTCAGTTTAAAAAATAATATGCAACAACCTCTAACTGCACAAGGAAAACCGCCCAAAATCCATAGGCAAAAACCTTTTTAATTCGCACAGACCCAGGTAACGGCCACACAGCCGCGCGGCGTGTCAAAGCGATGTTCCATTTTCAAAATATTTTGACGTTAATAGCCACTTTTGTGGAGCAGTGACATATTGTTTTTTTTCCGTTACCGCCAAAGGCAAAGGTATCAATGCAAAGTGACTTGCGCGTTGATGTGTTGTTGGCAATGTTGGCATTATGGGTTTTCTTTAATTGTTTGTATTGTGGGCGGTGAGTTTTGTTTAATAAGATTTGTCAATGCAGTTGCATGGGTGGTATGTTAGTTTTTTTTTAATCCTCTACTTTACTGAGATTGGTGTAAGGTAACTTATAAGATTACTATGCATTGGTTAAGTACATTTTATTGAGACTCAATACTGCATAAGGAAAGGAATATGGGAGATAAATTAAAAATGTAAAAACTAGATTTCGATTCTGAGGAGACTATAAAGGGTACCTACCTAGATTTTTTTAATATTTTAGTTTATATGAGGAAACCGGATTGGAAAAGGATTTTTTTATTGTTGATGTGGTTAATTGATGGCCTACATTCTGAGAACAACCTCTTTGCGCCGAATATATACCTTCTCTAAAACAACTCTAGTCTATAAATCATTTAAAACCATAAACAATAAAAAAACAAAGACAATAAATATGGCCGCGCTTAAAATTCAAAACCGGTAGCAAATCGCACCCCTGAAGTGAAGTGCTCTTATCTCCACAAACAATTGCTTATTGTTTATACAACAAATAAACCAAACCAACTTATACCACTCATAGCACGCGCTCAAATGACCAAAAACCAGATACAGAAGACCTCCGATTGCTTATATTTCAATTGTTTCACAGTCCTTTTCAAAATAGCTTTACAACCCACAGTTTTTAAAAGACCTCCGCTACATTAGCGTTTCCATAACTATAAAGTGTCTGCGTAATTTGGCCTTCACAACCAGTTTAATCTGAGCCGTATAATTTCACAAAAAGAGCGAAAAGAAAGGCGTGTTTAAATTAGACAAGGATACAATAGGACTCTTTGTACCCGTCATTACTTTGGTCAGTTTTGCGGTTGACAGCTGATGTCCATCCTTTGTAATTAGAGTTTTAGGTTATTTTCGCAGCCCCAAAACCGCCGAAAGCGCGGGAAATCTGACAGATGTCAGTTTATTTTTTTAAGAAAGCGTTTTTTCGTTAGTGGCCAGTTGTGACCGCTTGTTTCGTATTGTAGAAATTTGAAGACACGTGTTTTTGAATAAACAGGCCAGGTGTTGCCTGTGGTAAACAATAATGATTTTAAGGCGTTTGCATTTGTTGTAGTGTTTGCACAAAACGAATAAAAGTAAACATGATGGGGAACATGTGTAATCTTCGACGTGGCTCGTGGCCATCTTTGATTGATGTGAATCTGTACAAATACGTACTTCCATGTATTTTTTTAAAGATACATTTAACGTATAAGTAGCTCTTGGTATTGTCCGGAGCGATCCCTTTCTTATGCTAGCACTATTTCTCCAAATAAATAAATAAATAATGCGGGTCCCAAACTATGCAAAGCTTGTACCTACTATGATAAAAAATACGTAAGTATATAGAAAACATCCATTTCATTTCATTTCATTTCATTTAATACTGCAGTTGTCATCTTCAGGCATTGGTCGAGTAACATCGCCAGCACCATCATTGTGGGGTTCACTAATGTTAGACCAAATAACTTTTGGCCAAATGTTTCATTTGACAAAAGTTTCATTTGTGCATTTTTTTCTTAAATAGAAAGCTAGGATTATTATAAAACAAACCTAACCTAACCTAATGACTTCTATTTGATGATATTTAAAGAATACCCAAAAATACCACTGTTTTGACGAAAAATGCATTAGGTCAAATGAAACATTTGTCAAATGATACATTTGGCTAAAAGTTGTTTGGTCAAGAGAGAGGACCATATTGTGAATATAGAAATTATAAAAAGCAGAACTTTACATAAGTATGTAAGTCGTCTTCTCTTCACTAATGTTGCGGTGCCCAACAGGGTCCACAATTAAGTTTTATTCTCATCACTTAGCAACTAAAACTTAAGTTTACCTAAAACCTTGTAAACTAACATTGTGGAATGCAATAAATGATTGAGTATTGAGTATAGTTAAAATTATTTAATGTGATAGATTCAGATTCAGATTCTTTATTTATAATATTCAGTATTTTACATGTTAATTTGTTTATAATTATATTATGCACCTTTCTAAAAGTTTATTTAAGTTTACATGTCAGATTGTTTATTTTAACACTTTCGCGACCAAGAATCGCTGCGCGCTACGCTCGTAGCCGATCCTGTGGTTTTCCTAGTATGTAGCGGAAAGCGACTACGGCGTAGGCGCCGGGTAGGTGGGTTCCTGGTAGCGAAAGTGTTAAAGTCACCATCGAAGTATTGACATAATAATTCGAAGTATTCACATAATGTTTTATAAAAGTCTTGAACAGTAGAGTTGCTTTTTTATACAACGACGGTGACAGACAAGCGTACGGCTCGCCTGATGGTAAGCGGACACCGCAGCCTATAGACGCATGCAACTAGCTAGTAAGAATAAAGTTTAGTAAATAATCTTAAAAAATAAAGATTGTACTAAACAAAACCCATCATGTATATTTGTTTCTTACTGAAAGTAAACAGTTTAATTTTTTTTTTTACTACAAGGGAGTAACATGGGCGTTGCCGACCCTTGACATGTTTGAGGATTCGCCGTGTTGACAGCTGAAGGAACAAATTCCCTCGCTCTCAACACAACGCATCCTCGGGAGCTCTGGCGACCTTGCTCACCTCCAGGAACACAACACTACTACAGAGCGGGATGACATTTCGCTGTGCCCTAATAGCTCACCACGGAATTGAATGGACTTCTTTGCTTTTATAATGGACTTCTGTGATCCAATTCGGTCTACTTAAATAATTTCAACTACACGTACGTGTGATTTTAAGTCATATCTTTTTTCATACGTTTAACTGCCGCATAGATTTCGCTCAGTATTTCAAAATATGTTTTAAAATAAACCACACCTAAATTAATGGACTTACTTAAGACGTGATGTAATTTAAAAACTCTTGAAGTATAAACGGTTTTATAAATAAATAACTATAGTACCTAATCACTTCTAACACAAATGAAGTGACACCCCATCTACTGACGTACTGGAAGCTCCCTCAGAAGATTACCAGGGATTATGAGGGTAAATATAAAGCAAAATAAATAATTAGTTAACGCACCCTCATGGGCCATCATTTTATAAAACGTCATAACCGCCATGTTTCGCCGATTGTAATGGGCCGTTACGATGATGATCAAACAATGGCTGCCGTAGACCGCCGCACCCATTCTAATGGGTTTCCGAGGGTGGGCCAAGGGAGCTCTAGCGGTAATGGACTCACACCTTTCTGAATTTATTCAGTGTCGAGAGAGTCGCAGCAATACAGCAGTGAGATGCGTTGCAAGCTGAAATTAGTCAACACATTTCGGCTTGCGGCAGCTACGGCTCGGCCTCTTCTATGCCATACAGTCGCAGGAACGAATCCTGCTCCAAGCAACCCATTTTTCGATTTTCATATAAAAGTTGGTCGATGAATGCTTTAGAGTTTAGAGGTATGTTTCGCGCGATAATTCTGAAATGGGAACGCGATATGTAAGTATCAGATTGATCCAGGTATCTGCGAAATAGAGACGAAAGGGTTTTTTAAACGTTTCAGATGCAAATGTAAGTAAGTAAGTGAATCTTTGTCTGTCAATCGAGCAAAAACAGCTCAACGGATTTGGAAGATATTTGGCATAGAGATAAATAAAAACCTGTACTAAATAAATGGGTTTTTTATAACAGAATTCATCTCTTTTAGGGATGATATTCCGTCCGGGACGGGAAGAAATTTAGCATTGAATTTCAAGCGGACGCAGTCACAGAAAAAAAAATTACAAATTTTGAATCATTAATTGCATCAGCCCAACGGGTCGGCAATCTTCACGATTCCTTTTTGCTTCCACGTATCCAATAACAACAGTAAATGTGTAGGTATATTAAGAGTCCGCAGTAAGCTCGGCCGAATTTCACCTTCCCATACAAACGTAGTTACGCTCTCATTTCAAAACTACCTGTTGGATTGTGACGAAACTTTGCATATACAATGACATTAGGTATATCTATGTCTGTAATTAGTTTATATGGTTCCAGTTTATAAAACATGCGAAATACAGCAAATAAAAGTTTTGTATGAAAAACTTAAATTCGCTGTATTTTTTTTACTATGGTATCTGAAGCTACATAAACTAATTACAGACATAGATACCTCATGTCATTGTATATGCAAAGTTTCGTTACAATCCAACACGTAGTTTTAAAATGAGAGCGTAACTACGTTTGTATGGAGAATCGAGCTTACTGCGGACTCTTAAAGTGTCTTTATTTACCACACATTGCATGCCTCAGACCAGCCCTAAAAAGCCAAAAAACCAATAATCAGGAACGATACATGTCAAGCATCTTGTTCGACAACGCGAAAAAAGTTAAACAATAGTACTGGTCGGCCATTGGTCACATGCCCGATATATACAAGGTGTGGCCTGAACCAAGGGCTAATAAATTAATAAGGCATAATAATTATGAGAACAGTAAAATAAAGAAAACATTGCCAATAAATCACAGTTTTGAAAATACTTGGTTAAACTTATTTTTGCTATTTCTAGAGCAGTGCAATGCAACGAAGAGGTGAAGTGGCAGCTGTTCCTAAGTTTCTGTACCAGCGTCTACACAGCAGAATTGAGGTCTAATTTGCTCAGGACATGCGCGTGCAGTACAACAACGCGTGGCGAGCTTTATTTCGCCTTCCGCGATGGTGCAGTGCGAGTACGATGTTCGCAGAGGGCCGCGCGCCGTGCTGGCCCGCGCTACTACGAGCGAGGACAGCTAACGCCAGAAAGGCAATCTATGGCTCCTCCAATACACTGCTTGCGGCGGTTAGCGAGTGGGATGCCAGCCCGCTGCATCAGCGATGGCGGGAGTACCACAAGCCTTACACTGCGGCCTTGGGGTAGCCGTATGTAAGGCAACTACAGTCTATTTATTTATTATTATAATTTTTTTGAAATTCTTAAATTTTACTTTGATTCGTTCAAGTAATGCACCCATGGACTTTTTCTGGAATAAAATACTTCATTTAATTTAATTTTATTTTATTAAGGTTTTTATGTAAGTACATCAAAATATAAGTTTGTGTCAATAAATTACTAAGTAGCAGTATTTTAATGCACCTGCATCCTTTTTGCCTTTTCGGGGTGAGATGGCTTTACCAATGAAGCTATAGGTGCCAATTGCCAAGCCAATTTGATTTTAAATGGATTCCCTCTGTACATACACATATTAAAAATCGTGATAGAAAAACATAAAGATTTCCAGTTAGTGAAATAAAGAACTTCTACAGTTTTTAGGGTTCCGTAGTCAACAAGGAACCCTTATAGTTTCGCCATGTCCGTCTGGCCGTCCGTCCGTCCGTCCGTCCGTCTGTCCGTCCGTCTTCGGCTTAGCTCAGTAACCATTACTACTAGAAAACTGTGATTCGGCATGGGTATATAAATCAATCACGCCGACAAAACGGAAAAATAAAATCTTGAAAAAACATTTTGGGGTACCTCCCCTCCACCTAAAGTGGGGATGTTTTTTTTTCTCGTTAAACCCATAGTGTGGGGTATCGTTGGATAGCTTGTTCAAAAATATTATGGGTTTCTTGAAACGATTTCGTTTGCGAGATATTGGACTTTAAAGCCCAAATTTTTGTTCGAATCATGTGTCCTGCCGGCTAAATGGCTGCTACTGGGAATGTGAAAAATTCGTGGCAGTAGTACATATAATGAATTTAAAAGGAAAACTATCACGGCTAAGTAGGCATAACTAGTTACCGAGTAATAGTCGGACAACTTAAAATGTACTTAGAAAGGCCAACTTTCGTACAAACTCGGCCGACGACGACGACGCAACCATTTAGTTGGCGCGCGCGTGTCGATGTAACTAAAAAGACAGGCAACTACGGAACCCTACACTGCGCGTGGCCCGACACTCACTTGGCCAATTTTTTAAATCTTCTTTTACTGAGTGTTCTTTTACTTAATTAAAGGTTCTAATTCGTCTTCCCGGTTCTTCAGGAATTTCATTTTGGCTAGGCCTAAACTAAATTTGGTAGGTAAAGTGGGGTAGATCGACGAGATAGAGGGAGATATGTGATATCCTAGAAAGTAAGAAATACCATATTAAAATAGTACCAAATACCAAACTTACACAAGGATACTCCCCTTCCAAATACTCTCAACCATGATACTTAATTTATTCTAATGACATTAATGAATTACAGAGTCGCTTTACTTAATTATTACAATATAATATCTAAATTCTTCACCCATGAAGTAACAGAGAAAGACATTTTTATTTTTTCAAAATAAATTACAACGAAATACTAATAAGCTTAAAAATTAATTAATTTAATAACTTGCCCCTGCTACAAGCCACACCCTGTATGCCCAATACATACGTTTTCTGGTTATTCTGTTAACATCAGGTTATAATTATAATTGTTGGACACCATGGGTGTCCATTTAGTGTTATAATTATATCTGTAATTCAACATATTTGCGCACATACTGACATACATACAAACAACCTAAAAAACGGGAACGCTAAAGGTTCAGTGGGTTTAATTAAAAGGCAGTTAGTTAAATTTTTATTCAATATTTTTATAATTATGGCAAATAGGCTACCTCAATACTGGCAGGTGATCCGGTGCAACATAAATACAATATCCTAATCACGCAAAAATATTGTATGTACAAGCAATTCCACTGAGTTACGGATTACCATACGTTATATATTGATTTATACTTTTACGATTCTCACACATTATTTTCACGCGTATAATTAACTTATTTATTTACCTCACTGAGGTCTCCCAACGTTACGGATGCGTCGCAATCGCAACGTCGGGAGACCTCATTATAAGCGTTAAAGTTCTAGTAAAAATAATCACATACGTTTTGTCACTCATTGGAATTGATTGAAACTAATAAATTTATTTTATTTTCGTGCCTCTCAAATTATTTATTCGTTCCTCTTGCGGTGGAGGTTGCTGGGTGTTGGTGCTCGGAGGCCAAAACATTTTTTAGGGAAGTGCGCAGCTTACAAGATCTCTCTTGGTCTCAATCCTCGCTCTGGGTCATTTCTGGTGCAAAGGTTAGATAGCTATTCAGCGCGGCAATGCGGCTAGCGTTATGGGCACCTTTGCACCTGGAGTGACGCGGGGCGGGTTATTCGATACTTAGTTTTTAATTTGACTTAGGTGGTATTTAATATTAGTTTTAGGTATTGTACTGTATTATTTCGATTATGGTTTTTATTTTCATTAGAAAATATTTTTTTATTTTATTATAGGACACTAGGAAAGTGCGAGCATTATAACTACACTCTGACAAGAAGTAAAAATCAGCAAGAAAACAAAAATCTAAATTGATGGTAGTGGAAACTGTAACCAATGGACTTCAAATCCATAAAAGTTACGTGCGCGTTGCCAACTCTCTAACCGTTAGGGGATTCGCAGTGCTGATTAGACGAATGCAGGTACCTTTTTATACCCCTATGGTGAACCTCACGTGAGTGTGAACAGCGTGAGGCCCCCAAGGTGGACTGATGACCAGGTAAAGGTCGCGGCAGTCCGCTGGATGCGAGCGCAGGACCGGTCATGATGGCGCTCTTTGGGGGAGGCCTATGTCCAGCATTGGACGCGTTACGGCTGATGATGATAATAACGATGATGAATGGTGAATAAACATACTAGTTATAACAGTTATTATGGCTATATTCTAATGTTCAAAATAAATAAATATTAGGGGACAATCTTACTCAAATCGACCTAAAGTCGCCGTCAATGGAATTTGCTAACTATGTAAACAAACCGCCGTAGTGAAAGACAATTTTAATTGGTTTGTTTAAATAGTTAGAAAATTCTATTGACGGCCACTTAAGCCCCATAGAAAGCTCAATAAGGCTTGTGTAATGGGTACTAGACGACGATATATTTAATACAAAAGAACAGTTTTTTTTTACTGTTTAAATGCTAGACTGCTAGGATGGGATGCACCACACCGTCTGTAATAGTAAACGGTGTTCGTTAAAATCTGAATGTATGGAAAGTTTGACAAGTTTCCATGGAACCACAGGTGTCGGCGGCATATTTAAGGTTTATCGGTCTGTAAAGTGGCCATCAATAGAATTTGCTAACTATGTAAACAAACCGCCATATTAAAATGGTCTTTCACTATGGCGGTTTGTTTACATAGGCAACTACGGAAATTCCATTGACGGCGACTTTAATCGTAAGTTGGTGCAACACGCCCGTCTCTGTCCCTGGGAAAGAGTTTGCCAAGTTTATACCCATACAATTTAGAGGGAAACTCGGCCTTATTTCATACACACATAAAACAATTTCAGCCATACTTAATCAGGCATGGGCGACTAATCAATTTCAACTGAAAATCTTAATTTTTCATCGTTGACTTAATGATTTTTTAATTGATCACAAATCGATTTGCTTTTATAAGCGTTGAGCTCAAACCTTGAATCGAATTCGGCCCATGAGAGAGGATGAAACGGGCATGTGTACTCATTTTGGTGAGATTTTCGTATATACTTAGTTTGTATCTTTGTGTGTTTGTAGCTTTGCAACTTTGTATGTAGGGGGTAATTTCTGGAACTGCTCATCCGATTCCAAAAAATGTATCACTGGTATATAGATATTGACTGGTTCTTCAGGATGGTGGATACTAACATTATAAATACGGAAGTAACTTTGTCTGTCTGTCAGTTACTTTCCACGCTTAAACTACTGAACCGCTTTAGATGAAATTTAAGGCATGGGGATAGTTTGAGGCCCTGGATGGTAATAGGATTTTTTTTATTTCGGTAATTTTTTCTTAAGGGGGAGAAATGGGGTGTGAAAGTTTGAATGGAGGTACAATATAAGGGCCAATCAACTATTTCTTGTTGTTAGACAATTTGACAGAGTTTCTTAGAAAAAATGTTACAATATTGACTTCGAACGTTAAGAGATGCGCCATCCAAAAAGGGGTAGAACTGACAAGATTTTTTTTAAATAAGACACAAAACCCATAAAATTGCAGTTTCAAAAAGTGACCTAGAAGACGTAACCATGCCAACTAGTGACAGAGAAAAGTTGATTCACCCATAAACGACTTCCACGCGAACAAAGTCGCGGGCAGAAAGCTAGTACATAACTTTTAACTCGTGGCACTGCCCGCGGTCTTTTTAATACTCACTGCTCACGTGACATGCAGTTATATACTAACTTTACTTGTTTCAGGCATACCATTTAGTATTCATTGTTCAATATGCGGCATCTGAAACCTATAAAGAGTGGTATCAAAGTGAGTGTTAAAACATTAATAAAAATATACGGGGTGTGGCGTGTAATAGGAGCAATAAATTTGAATTGATGAAATCGCACTTACCCCGGTGGCGCACTTGCCCCGACTGACCTTACCCCCCTATTCTATATCGGTATCCACCGTTTCATTTATTGCTCCTGTTAAAGGCCACACCCTGTATGCTTAAGTTAAACTTAGTACTTACTCAAAGCCATTAGTTAAACCAAAAAAAAAATATGGTCGGTTTTCTATTCCAGATACCGTGAGGAACTGCACGCTAGGCTCCACCGTCAAGTATTACAAGCCAAATATGGTGTGCAAATGTAGCCAGCCTGGCGTCATCGAATCCTGCCAATTTCTAGGAACGAGGGACAATTCAGCGATCATGCTCCGAGGAACAACTCGGACTGCTGAAAATGGAAAAGGTAGGAATATTGCGTTATAGATTACTGGCTTTCGCCCGCGATTCCGTCCGCTTGGAACTCTAATATATCGTACCACCATACAAACTTTCATCCGCCATTGCATCCTCTCCGGGGATCTTTTCCGGGATAAAAACTATGCAATAGGGGTGTAGACACTAAATAAAATAACCAATAGTGTCATATTTTCTCGAAAAAGGATTAAAAATGTAGTCAAATGGAGAAAAAATCAATGCGAAAGGTTAAATAATCACGAAGGTATAAGTGTCCAAAGTTTTAAGAAGGGGTATGTTCTGTCTCTTTTTCGCAAAACGCAACTTCATATGAAACGATGACGCTGGAAGATTGTGACGTCACGCTAATAGGCGGCAACGTGCCGCGCCCCATCGTGTTCGACGCGGCCCCCCGGCAGCATCCTGTAATGTGACGTCACACTGTTTGCGTTTTCTCTCTCTAACAAGCAATATTAACGGTTGTAGCTTCGTTATTCTTCGAGATATCTGAATGGGATTTTCGTCACTAGGCATATTTTTTTGCCTTCTTTCATTTGCCACGTTTGGAGCGCGCGCTTATAACTTATCTACATCCATAATAATCCATACTAATATTATAAATGCGAAATTGTGTCTGTCTGTCTGTTGCCTCTGCACGCTTAAACCGCTGAACCGATTGAGATAAAATTTGGTATGGAGATAGTTCCCGGGGAAGGACATAGGATAGTTTTTATCCCGGAAACCATCCCCCGAGGGGGTGAAATTGGGGATGTAAGTTTGTAGGGTGCTATGATATAAACGAGTTCCACGCGGACGGAGTCGCGGGCAGGAGCTAGTCTTTTATATTACATCATTAATGATGATAACGAAATGAAATACAGTGTAACCACTGGATCCCTAAGGGGCCTGCAAATTTGTCTCACATAAAGTGGTAGGTATTCCATTTACCCAGTGTCTGAGATATCCAGGTAAATATATATAAATCTGTCTCATTTACAGGGTCGCCCGGTCTTACAGGTGACATTAGAGGTAATTTCAGTTTCATCATTTTTAACAATAATCAAAAATACACTTAAATAATCAAGCACGTTTTGAATATAATCAGTACAAAAATGCGTCTATCCAAGCAAACAGTCATTTAAGTTTGTCTTTGGGAAATATCAAATTCAGGCACAATTAAGCGCAGAATTTTCGGGTAGACTAAGAATTTGTACTTAAACAAGACCGAAATTGATACTCATGAAATTCAAATAAACAATTTAGCCAAAGTATTCTTTAAAATACAGTCTTTAAAGAGGTAAAATAGACCCGCTCTCAATTATAGAAGTAATTATGACGATAATATAAGAATGTCTTTTGGTTTAAGTAACATGTTGTGCCTGTTTGTTTCGAATAAATAATGCACATTTTTTAATTTGCAGTTGTGTAATATCTGTAGAAATCGATATTGTCGATGGAAGGCGCACTACCCTGGACTGACCCTATTATTATTATTTTTTAAATATTTTTTTTAATTAGCCTATATAGTGTCCCACTGCTGCGCAAAAGCCTCCCCTTTTTTCCGCCACTCGTCTCGGTCCTGTGCTAGCGTTCGCCAATCTTTACAAAACGTATCAAGGTCGTCCCGCCATCTCCTTTTCGGTCTGCCTCTACCTCGGAAGCCATCTTGTGGAAGCCATTCGGTGGCTAATTTGGCCCATCGCTCCGCGTGCGTCCGGCAGACATGTCCAGCCCAGTCCCACTTTAGCTTCGCCGTCTTGGCACACACATCTACGATGCCAGTTTTGGAACGCATTAATTTATTTCCCTAATAGTATTTTATGCAATTGTTATATAATTTATGCTATTTCAGTCGAGTACCACGTTTAGGCCACGAAGCTTGCTGAGTGGCTTAATTAAGGTACGAGACTTAAAAAGCTAATTATATAACTATTGTATACAATACTTTTTCTACGAGTCAACTGAACTAATTAAACAAACTTGGTATCTATTGAAAACGAAGTGCAACCAACGGCTTTTTCTTTTTTGTGCGTTGATGTCTATTTACCTTTTGACTTTCTCATGACGGCGTCCTATTGGTCAAATACATTATAGTTCAGTAAAGGCGCCACGTGATTGGTCCATTTCATTTTAGTTGTCTCAACAGTTATGAAATGTCTTGTTGGGAGCTCCATAGTAAAAAGTATGTGATTTAAGTTTGGTGTACGAAGTCTTAATTCAAACATTAAGGTCGACGAGTACGAGTATAAAAAAAATCCTTTTCACACCCGCTATACAGAAAAGAGTAATTGTTCTCAAATGAGGGGTCGTAGTTGTAATTTCCTTCCCTGACCCTGCTATTCAGAAAAGAATCGTTGCTACCCTCAAACCAGGGATTTCAATTATCCACATAGGTGTGATAAACAGTATTTGCCACTCGGTAACCTCAGACCAAGAAAAAAGACAGTCTAGTGAAGCCAACCGGTTTTCAACCAAGCCCCATAAGTTTAAAAAAATTAAAATTAAAATCCATTTATTTCAAGTATCACATGACTCATACAATAATCGACATAATACCTTAACACACTAACATTAACCTACTAGAATTATAAACAATATGGCATCGGTGGTAAACACATTGAAAGCAGTCACCAATTTCTCAATGTGTCAATGTCAACCACAGTGCTACCGGGCGCATGTAGTTCACAGCAATATGTAATATATATATGGACAAAACCTGTCCGCAATCATTGCCAGGACACTGTTGGAGCTGGCACGCACGCGTCAAGCAGCACACGCTAAACAAATGAAATCGCACAAAACTCGAAATAAATGATCTTGACAGCATTGCGACACGTGCTGAAGAGTTTTGTGCAATTTTGTTTGCATGTGTGTGCGTGAGCGCGTGCTAAACTTAATGTAGCTTGGTTTTGTTTGTATGTGGTTTGGCTTCACTTGACTGTTCGTAACGCTCCGTCTGTCTTTTTTTCTTGGTCTGAGTCGGTAACAAAACTATTTCCGCCTTGGGCATAGACACATGAATCCCTGCTTTCTACTTTAGAATTGCTCAGTAAGTTGTGAGAATCGGCATGGTTACGTCTAATGATGATAATTTCTGATTATTGTTCAATACTGTGTAAACATAATTATAGAAGTAAACAATAGTACATTGTTGTAAAGGCCAGAAATGAGGCAATAGACGGACGAGTGGGTTCGAGGTCCGAGCCGCTAGGTGAGGACCTCGAGTGATTGGGGAATCGCTGTTCAAACTGTCCAACAATAACAACCACTACTACAATGAAACATTGTAGTAGTGGTGGTTCAGGTGCTACAGCTATTGCCTACTTTCCAGCTTGGTTTTAGACCATCTATTGCCACATTTCCGAACAGTGGCGTGAAAAGAATATTATTGATTTACTAGCTTCCGCCCGCGACTTCGTCTGCGTGGACTCAAGATTAAAACGATCCTATATTTTAATTCAGGCTATAAACTATCTACGTAAAAAAATTCATCCAAATCGGTTGAGCCGTTTTAGCGTGATTGAGTAACAAACATCCGAACAGCTAAACATCCAAACATTCACATTTATAATATTAGTAGGATTTTTCTTTAATAGGTAAACAAACACGATACTTAAATGGGAGGGTATTTTGTTAAATGTTAGAGAGGTGTTGGCAAAATTCTGGTGAGGGAATAACAAAAAAACAGCCTCGGCCAAAAGTGCAATAGATGGACTTGTCTCCTTCGAGGTCCTTACCTTCGGCTCGGACCTCGAACCCACTCGTCCATTGCCTACTTTTTAGCCTTTACAACAATGTACTATAATTCTTTAAATAGGGTGGTAGGTGACAAATATACGAGAATGTGATTGATCGACACTCATAGTTGGCCTGTTCGTGCGAAGTCCAACTAACCCCACCGCAGCTTTGAAGCCTTAATTCTGACCATCTTTTGCCACATTTCCGGTGAAAAGTATATAATTTTGCTACCTTGAGAATTATTTTATTACAGATTGGAAGCCGAAACAACCATGCTTCACACTAGCATTGCCTATTTTCGATGGTTGCAACTGGTGTGGGTGTGACGGTGGCAAGCACACTTGTACGAAAAATCCATGTCTCAAAAAGTTAAAGGGGTCTACAAATATAGGCATGATCGTAGAATCTGGGACGCTTAATATAAATACATTCGGTAATTATTTCTACCAATTATTATCCAACAAGTTCGAATTTGTAACTTTAGTAGGGTAAATCGCCAATAACTGGCCCCCTCATAAAAGTGAACTCTGTTCCCTTACAAACAGAATTAAATTTAGTATAAAGTGGCCAGTTATTGAAGGGTGGCCAGTAATTAACACCTTATACTAAAAATAATTCTATTAGTTATATATAGGTGAATAGAGTTCATTTTTTGTATGAGGTGGTCAGTTATTAAACGGTGGTCAGTTATTGGCGATTTTACAACAGTTTTTCAACCAAAAGGCGGCTTTATGGCTAAGGAAAGGAGCTCCACATAAAAATATACTTCTTGTATTTGAAACAATATACTACTTTAACAACAGGGACACGGCCTTTTAATTGCGAAGCGTATGTGGCACGTGGCTAAACAGAACAGTTGCTTTGTTGCACCGATGGGTCTTAAGATAAGAATCCGTACTATAACAGTAGTTAAAATAAACCAAAGTGGACGTTGGTGGAGTCGGCGATGCAGTTCTACGAGGCACATGTTTTAGTTTATTGTACCGATGCCTGTCTGTGTGAGCGCATCCAATGGGACGTTTGTGCGGAATTGTTTTACTGCTTTAAGAGTCCGCAGTAAGCTAGGCCGAATTTCACCTTCCCATACAAACGTAGTTACGCTCTCATTTTAAAACTACGTGCTGGATTGTGACGAAACTTTGCATATACAATGACATGTGGTATATCTAGGTCCCAGTTTATAAAAAAAAACGAAATACAGCAAAAACAAGTTTTGTATGAAAACTTAAATCCGCTGTATTTTTTTACTATGGTATCCGAAGCTACATAAACTAATTACAGACATAGATATTCCTCATGTCATTGTGCATGCAAAGTTTCGTTACCATTCAACACGTAGTTTTAAAATGAGAGCGTAACTACGTTTGTATGGAGAATCGAGCTTACTGCGGACTCTTAAGCCATTGGTATTTACATAGCTATAGCTTAAAGGCTGTGTCAAAGCCGGGCCTTCGTCGGGCTTCTAATGGGCGAATCAACTTTTTTCTGTCACTAGTTGCCCATGGTTACGTCCTATGGGCCATTTCTTAAAACTGCAATTGGGTTGGCTTTGTGAATTTTTGTTTATGGGTTTAAATGCAACAAATGCTTGCTGAATTTAAACTTTTTCTTGTCACGTTCAACCCCTTTTTGTACCTACGGCCCATCTTTTAAGCACGTTTAAAGTCAGTATTGTAACAATTTTTCTAAGAAACTCTGTCAAATTGTCTCTTGGCTAACGGGACAGACTCTCTGTTCCGACTCTTTTATTGGCCCTAATACACTTTATACACTCGATCCTAAAGAACTTCTTGCCGAATTGATTACACAAACCCCACCCCAAAGCGCAAATTACACATGCAATAAATTGCACGCAACTTTAACTACATTGCTATCTCGGTAATCGTCAATTTTAAGTAACTTGCATGCAATATCTTGCATGTGTAAATTGCGTTTTACAGAATACTGCAGCCATCACCATCGTCATCATATCAGCCGAAAGACGTCCACTGCTGGATATAGGTTGGTGGCTGGATTCTTCGTTCGCTGGGCTGGTGGGGGTCCTGTCTCTTGACCAAACAGCTTTTAGCCAACTGTATCATTTGACAAATGTTTCATTTGACCTAATGCATTTTTCGTCAAAACAGAGGTATTTTCGGGTATTCTTTGAATATCATCGAATAGAAGTCATTAGGCTAGGTTAGGTTTGTTTTATAATAATCCTATAAAGCTTTCTATTTAAGAAAAATGAATTAGGTCAAATGAAACTTTTGTCAAATGAAACATTTGGCCAAAAGTGGTTTGGTCTAACATTAGCGAACCGGGCTGGTGACGCCAACGCAGGCCATATGCTTGGTTGCCACCGTCGTAGTATAATAAACAATGTACTATTTCAGGTCCTGAAAAATGTCCAGAAAAAAGCTATCAACACGAGGATGGATGCAACTGGTGTACTTGTACTAATGGCTGGTTGTTTTGCACTATAAAGCATTGTCCTAAGAAAAAACAAGAAGTCAGTAAGTAATAGTACCATCGCCGACAGAGTCAACTAACCATCTATGCATTTTATGTGCATTGTAACAAGGTTCAATATAAATACAGGATGGTCAGCTAACAGTGTTGGCGTTTGTACTATCAGCAGAGAAATGTGACTCACTGCATATAAGTTTATATGCGGACCGTCACGTTTCGCGACAGTCTACATTACCTACTCACCAAGGGAGTTAAATTAAAGCAAAGAATGTCTCAGATTGCAGGTGTTATTGAGAAGAAAGCGAGGGCCATAAATAGGTGATCTGAGGCTTTCCTTGCGCCCGTGATGACTACAACGGGAAGTCAGAAAAATCCCGAAGAGTAATTTGTCCGAATCCATCATTATTCCGAAATTTCAAAATTCCGAACGCACATTTTCCGCTAAATGAAAGTATTGACGCACATGATAACTTAGCTTAGGTTAGGTTAGGATAGGTTAAGACGCATGGGTGACAGATAATATAAAAATAAAAACCATTACGCCAGGGGGTGTAATATAGGCTATAGTAGTTCTGTACGCCTGCCGCGTTATGGAGCCCTTTACGAGCAAGTGTGATTGAAATGGGATTTTATAGACGCGTAGCGGCCGGCAATCGCGTTGTTATGGTCAGATGTCACTATTTTACCGTGATTACCGATAAACAGGAGAACGTCGTTATCGAAATTGGAAATTACACGCGTGTGCAGGTACTTTCAAATTAACTTAGGCCAATTAACACGGATTAACATTATGATCAACAAATAATAGATTAGATGGATATAATAATTATTGTGTCGTAGTGTTTTCGGAATAAAACTAGAACAAAAACAAAACAAATCTGTAAATGCCAAACTACATTAACACTATCAAATATATTATATGTTCACACACACACACACACAGAATACAGTGGATGTTCTACATCGTAAAACATTGTCATTTGACGTTACAATGTTTGATGGTTAAGTTCGCAAGTTGCTCGTAGTACGTTAGGCCAATTACCCACGGGTTTTTTGCTGAAAGTGCCATGCGACGTCGCATTTAAGCAACTGTTCTAAGTCTCCCAGTGCACAGTGGATCGGATCTTTTTCCTGTGACTTCAACATCTTAGTTTGTACATCAACATGTAAGGTAAACGCTCACAGTGCTCACTTGATACTTTCAATCGTATGTGTGAGGGTTGGACATTAGGGTGTCATGCATTGTTACGTTTACATTATTATGAAAATATGGCAACCTATGGAGCTTGTCGCCCCAGTCGGCCAACGCTCCATACTAATTTTTTTCTGTTTCTTCTTATCAGAACACGATACCTGTTGAGCCCTTGATCGGTTCACACCCCATTTTTGGTACACCCTGTATACCTAATACCACTAAATTATACTGAAGTCTAATTACAGAAGTCTCGTATATCCCCCAGGTAGGTTGATTCGTTACCTTGTGTCCCTCAGAGTGGGACTCGCTGTCGAATCAATATTGCTCAAGAGGGGATACAAGGAAAAAAACGTCCCTACCAACATTGTCTTTCGAACTATCTGGCACAAAAGAACCCCACGGAGATAAAGAAAATATTTGGCTAGCCTATTTACGGAATTATAATCATCGGGATTTGAAATCACCCGGGAGATGAAATAGCGACGGTAAAAAAATCGGCCCACAGAAAATATATGAAGAACAATCATTTTTCGGAATTTTGATATTCGGGCTTACATTTTACGGGGTTGTGATAGGTAACCACATCAAATATTGTTACAGACAAGTGTCTAAATAATCCAGATGGTGGGTTTTATTCTGACGACGGCTGTAACTGGTGCAGCTGTGGCCCCGACAACACTGCCCTATGCACACGTAGGGGCTGCATAAAAGAAAATACGCAGTCGGGACAGGGTAAATTGAGTCTTTTCCTTTAATTTTATGGCTGATACTATCGATTCTTAGCATGCTATGACGTGCAGGTCGATCGCGTAACGCATTGTACGTACGTTAGTTAGATCTAACCTCCTAAGGCCCATGGGCCTACTTATAGGACTTAGCCGTCATAGGAATTTAAATTATATTCAACTGGAATAGAGTTGCATTTGTTTTGTTTCGAGAACTTTTTAAAGCAAACGAAAATCGACTCTATTTCCGACATAATACGATTTCAATTCCAATGCCATTTTGTGTTGTATGGTGGGCCTTAGGAGGCTACGTCACTTTTAGTATGGAAAAATTACAGTTGAGTTGTCTTAACGTACGTTCGGAACGTTACGTGAATGCCCCCCAGGTTAGGTAGATCGAAATGTCAATTTTTATATGGGGAAAAGACAGTTGAACTGTCCTAACACGCATTCAAAACGTTACGCGATTACCCCTCAGGATAAATAAATCAATATTAGGGGACAATCTTACACAAGCCCAATTGTAAGCTCAATAATGCTTGTGGTATCACTTATCAGACGACGATATATTTTATAGATAATTATAAATACTCTAATACATAGAAAACATTCAAGACTCTTAACGATTATTCATGCTCATCCCACAAATATTTGCCCTTGCCGGGATTCGAGCCCAGGACCTTCGGATTACGGTACGTACCTTATTAACAAAATCAGTCGGAATCTGCCTACTTGCCGGAATTTGTGCGGTAACGCACCGACTGGACCAAATCACATGCTGCGTCCTGCTACACCGTCGACGCAGCTTTATGTGTCCCGACTGCACTACACTACGAAAGCAGAGGAATAGTGGAGTAGGTATGTGCGCGGTGAAGACCTGATTCATCCTGAGGGTCGTGAGGTTGGAGTCTCGCCATAACGTGAATTTTATTCCTTTGTGGTAAGATTTTGACCGAGGGGAGTGGTTGTTTACCTGAGGCCACGAAATTGCGCAACCTACCTACCTACCTAATTTGGCTCAGGGACCCAAAGAGGGTCTTGGCCTCCGAAACGAGAGCACGCCAGATGACAGATGTTAACGAAAAGTGTTTCGTCGGCATCTGTCATTCCCCTACATTTTATTATTTCCTATTGGCGTTAGCGCTTGTCGATTGTAACCTTGTCTACGGCCCCTGGGTCGCCCAACCGGGCGGCGACCAGTCGGACGTGCCACGTACGCTCTCTTTAACGTAATCGTAAAATTAGCATAATATACCTAAGTTTATATTGTACGCCTTTGCGCGACAGGATATGGAGAACATAAACCATTTATATATTATATAACAGCTCTATAAATCCATAACCATGCAAAATAATATTTTGAACTACCCCCAAAAAATATTTTGAATTTCGAAAAGCTGAAACGACAAAATAGTACATTACGTATACGTATACGTAACCGCCCTAGATACGTATCTAGGGCGGTGAATTCGTAAATGCCCCAGATCACAGGTGTTTGTCACCTCAACTTCGGTTCGGGCCATAAATATGCGATCTGGGGCTTTACGAATTACCGCCCATGGTGCATACACAATTTTACGTCTTCTCCTGGGTGTGAAGTGAGATTTGCCGATGGTGCGTGCGTGGGCGGTAAATCTTACTTACCGGCCAGAGTGACGTAGACAATATATTGAACGCGCTCCCAGTATTCCACGAGAATCGGTTGAGAAATGCGACCTGTAGAGGAGAACAGCCGGACATCCGGAAATTGGAATTTTGGCCTATATTAAAAGTAATATGATTATAATTATATAAAAAGTAAAATATAAAACTATACATACAAAATATAAAATCATGATAAAAACCTAACCTAGAGCGCCGCCGACAGCGAGGCGAGGCGGGGCCTAAGCTACCAGCGTGGTCAGGGCGGCAGAGAGAGGAACCTCCTGACTATCCGCGCAGTGTCCAGGGAGTACCGCCTTCTGTAGGTATCTGACCTTTGATCCAGCCATCTAGCGAGAGTCTCTTGATGTGTTGGACGAGACTTTTCGCTGTTAGACCGCTCGCAGAAACGACTATCGGGACAATGATCGTCGAATCAACATCCCACACATTCCCACACGGTAGTTACCTCGTGAGCCAGGTCAAGGTACTTGCTGGATTTGTCTTCTCAGCCTTCACAAGGTTCTCATCATGGGGGATGGTGATGTCGACGAGCACTGCCTGGCGTTTCGATCGATCTGTCAGCACGATATCAGGCTTTCATGGAATGCAATTGTGAAAATGAAACGAATTATTATTTAGGCGACGAAACAGCGTGGCTCCGTTGCGTCGTTAGGTCCGATATAGAATTCGGTTGGTTGCCCCGAAACCGCCGAAACACGACACCCTTCGGCCAGAAGTCAGCACACGCGATGGTTCCCGGCAGCGGCAGCGGCTGCGGCACGCGCACCAAAAACGAGCTGAAGAATTATGATATCTGATTCATATTATGTATTGCAGCACGGGATCCATGTAAAGGAAAATGGTTTGGGCGCGTTCTGATGCCGGATGGTTGCAACACGTGTGCCTGCCTGTTCGGGCAATCAACCGCATGCACTATTATGTACTGCCCCGAACCCGAAGAGACTTTAACAAATAAATGTAAGTCCACTATACCAGGCGGAGGTGGTTTTGTGTCATACAGAGATGTAGGTTCGCATATCTCCTGCAAAAGTTAAGGCTACATACGCACTGACAGTGCACGCATAGTGCGTGAGCTGCGAAGTGAAACTACCGTTCCATAATACTTATTCTTAACCGGCTGCACTGCACACACTAGTCACCTAGCGTGTGCAGCCGGTTAAACAGAGTATAGAACGATCGTTTCACTTCGATACTCGCTATGCGACTCGCTAAGCTCTAGGCACTAAGCAAGCTACCTGTTAGTGCATAGGTATGTAGCCTCAGGGCTCTAAAGCTAAATTTTTGGTTGGACTCTTTTCGGCATAAGCGGCGTCTCCTGTTTTATAATTATTTGCGATAAAAACAAATTACTTATGCAAGTAAGCGCCACAGGAAAGATGACTTTTGTTTTTCTTATTGTGTATGACCTTTTTATCGCACCCGAACTCGGATTCGGAGCTTTGATATTTAGTTGGTGGGAGTCGGGATCGGAACTGAACTCGGATTTGGAGGTTTTATACAAAATTTGTGAGAATTGGAATTGGAGCCGAAGTCGGAGGCAGTGGCGGAGATGGAAAAGAGATTAGGTGCACAAGAAAACAATAATTTTGTTGTGCACGTCAGCACGCGTCAGGCCGGGAAGGGTTCCAAGGCCGGACCTTGACGACACTGCTTACAAAATCAAAATATTTATTCAGCAAATAGGCCACGAGGGCACTTTGACAAGTCAAAATGTCTATCTATAGACCCTAAACAGTACGAGTCATTCATAGTAGAATTAACTATATCAAAGTTTACATGTCAATTAAAAACAAAAAGAGAATAAAATACGATTTAAAATTAGAGATGTATAAGGTCTCCAAGTGTCACAAAATGATAGCTTGAGTTGAGTTGTATGTTTTAATCCATGGAATCCATATCTGATCCATGTTATGTATTGCAGCACGGAATCCATGTAAAGGAAAATGGTTGGGGCGCGTTCTGATGCCGGATGGTTGCAACACGTGTGCCTGCCGTTTCGGGAAAACGACCGCATGCACTATTAAGCGCTGCCCCGAACCGGTAGTATCTTTAACAAAGAAACGTAAGTAATAGTACATCACTATAGAGGCCGGGAAGTAAGGGATTGCCGGCCGATATAGACGGCCGAGCGTAGCGAGGTCGGATAGTTATTAGGCCGGCAATCCCTTTTCACGCCGAGGTATGTATAGTGCTTTTCTCAAAGAAATAAATTAAAAAGAACTCCAAGAAATCAAACTAATTTTCATGGCTGAACGCCGTGATCCTGTGCCACAAACAGTGGAATAGAAATTAAAAAAGACCATCTTGCCGGCCTAGGCCTCCAATTTTGTATGAAATGCCACGAAACGTGACACTTCGAAGCCCATTATGAAGAACACAACGTCAATATTTCATTGCATGTTTGAGAAAATGTACTTACTACTATACTATACTAGGGATGTTTCGGAGGTGGTTTTGTGTCATACAGAGATTTAGGTTCGTATCTCTCGTGCGGACAGTGCAAAAGTTAAGGCTACGTACACACTGACAGGGCACGCATAGTGCGTGAGCTACGAAGTGAAACTACCGTTCCATAATACTTATTCTTAACCGGCTGATCTGCATTTCGCTTGGTGACTAGCGTGTGCAGTGCAGCCGGTTAAACACAGGGTAGAACGTTCGTTTCACTTCACTACTCGCTATGCGGCTCGCTGAGCTCTAGGCACTAAGCAAGCTACCTGTCAGTGCAGTGCAGAAACACGGAGGTGGTTTTGTGTCATACAGAGATGAGGACTCGCGTCTCTCTGCACACGCTAGTCATCTAGCGTGTGCAATGCTACTCCTACGAAATTGGCGGACGGCCAAGCAAGGACAGAAAATCTAATATGGAGTGACCTTGCACATAACTAATGACCTATTTAATTATTATCGTTTACCTATTTAAGTATTATATCCTACTTATATTATAAATGCGAAAGTTTGGATGTTTGGATGTTTGGATGTTTGTTACTCAATCACGCTTAAACGGCTCAACCGATTTAGATTAAATTTTGCACGAAGGTAGTTTATAACCTGGATTCAAATATAGGATATTTTTAATCCCGGGTCCACGCAGACGAAGTCGCGGGCGGAAGCTAGTATTGTATATATTAACCATTTGAGTTGGTGTTATCAATAAAGTATTGTATTTAGGCAGGCCGCCGTGCTTCCGGCTCATATCCACACGGGCCGAAATCACGCGGCGGCCACAAGCAGTCCGCCCATTTCGTACCTGTGTGTGTTCCTTTTGTGAGAGGCTTTAAAGCGGCCTTTAGACCTGGCTAAATGCAGTGCACTATATGGGGGACGGCAGATAAGCAATCTCGCTCTAATCAGTGAGTGCGAGTGCATTTAGCTAGGTCTAAAGGCCGTTTAAATACTTTCATGAATACGGCCATAATGGGTTCTACAGATTACTTGATTTTACCACAATTTGTCGGTAAAACATGTCGAAGTCAAAATTGGGTGTGGCGTACATATGTAACAATCCGACCACATATGCATGCAATTTCTCAGTATAACTCGTTTGACACTTGAATAAGCAGCGCTACATGCCTCCAGACAATAGCAATTAGTCAGCTTCTGATTAATTGGGACTTACAAATCATGACTTGTAAAGACCCCATAATAGTATAAGATTTGTTTCAGTAAGTTCCAGCGTGTGCAAAAACGGCTCACGCCGCGTTAAGCCCGACGAGTGCAATGTTTGCCTGTGCGACAACCGCGGCGTGGCGGTCTGCACAGTGAAATATTGCCCAGGAAAAAAATCAGTATTGAACAAGAAAAGTAAGCTGATTCTTAACCTTCTTAGTTATGTTAAGACATCAACACATATTTTTATTACATTGTGGTCTAGCGAAAATAGCGAAATACCTACGATAAATTCAATCGAACTCGCGGGCGTAGCATGGTTGCTATTTTATCACTTTTCGCTGTTGATAAGACATCCGTCACGTTCTGACAAGTATGCGAGTGCGAGAGTGACGGATGTATCATCAACGATAAGTGATAAAATAGCAACCAAGCTACGCTATACTTACTGCAATATAATGAATGAATGAAAGAAATCTTTTATTCTAGGTCTTCACCGACCCATATAAGGGGTGTTAGTTACATTTTACTAAATCTCGCATGCGAGTTGTTGCACCATGTAAATGGGCCTTTATTCTTTAATTTACCAACCGGACAACTGGTAAGCTTAGTGGGTAGCGACGCTGCCTACGTTGCTGAAGGCCCTGGGTTCGAATCCCGGTTAGAGCAAATATTTGTGTGATGAGTATGAATATTGGTTTCTGAGTTTTAGATGTTGTTTTATGTCTTATCTATCACAGTGGATGTTGATTACGTGATTTGTCTACATATAATGGTTTGTAATATTTATGGCTTATAATGTTATGTCAACTAAAGTTATGACATTATCCGTTATGGCAAGTGAAAATTATTGCAAGTTAAAAACGTAGGTATCCCAGTTTTGACTAATTTTAACAAAAACCAACTAAGGAAATTGTTAGTGTATACCAAAGCGGCATGACGAGCAACGTTGCCTCATTTTGTCTCTGCCTCCTTTCCTCGCTATTTCCCCACGTCACTCGACGAGTGTGTGATAGGGGTAGTCGAGCACTCTTAACAGAGTGGTCATGTCATGTCACTATCGTTTTGAACCACCGCAGCTCTTGTAATGCCTCGCCATGTGCTGCACGGTTAGCACAATACGGCGCGCGAGCTCTCTCGAGCTCTCGACTTCTCGAGCGCTATCCGTTTCTCTCTCATTTGAAAACTTAGAAAGAGACGGATAGTGCTAACCGTGCTGTCTCTGGCGGAGTGAGATGTGTGATTGCGATGTATTAGCATGCATATATATGTTTCAGAACAGAAAAAGAACATTGCTCTGCTGCAAGGTAAAAAACACAATCCGGCGAATCATAGGATGAAGCTGTATGCGTTAAAAGGTAAGTTTATATTCGTCATCTTACTGACAAGGAATTTGCATTAGTTGTGTCGATTTTATTTCGCATTAATGATGATGACAATGCAGTAGTTTGGTATAGTGCGAATCCCTTTTCTAAAACGGATCTCATCTTAAACCGGTTTAACAACGCCATTGTTTAGCCGGGTGCCGCATATTCATCGAAATGATAAGGCCATGTATAATAAATACTTTACTCCTTTTTTTAACATGAAGCTATAAAATATACCTCGAATAGTTACTTTCGTAAAACTAGTGCCCCAACACTTGGGCCTGCCATCTGACCTTCCAATCTAGAGAGAGAACAAGACCTTGAAGACGGAAAAATCGTGAAACCTTATCTAATCCCAACGGATTAGATAAGGTTTCACGATTTTTCCCTTCACCGAAAAGGTACTGTTAAATATCATATTATATGTGCATACGATTTGAAGAACACATAATAGTTTGTTTTAGGTAAAATTACGAAAATGAAACTTCTGTTGCTAACGCTTATGAGAGTGAAGCGACGTAATAAAACTGTCCGAATTGTAGCACATTATCTACTGCTGCCCCCCTGGCACACTAGGTTTTATGTCCGACGTAAAGCATTCGTCCCTCTTGCACTCGCCTATTTGCCAGAATGGGACGAATGCTTTATGTCCGACATAAAACTTAGCGTACTAGCCCCTTGGAGCCTTGGAGTAGCTAATGTTTGTTCTATGGTTTGTGTGTAGTTGTTTTTCAACCCTACTTCGAAGATAACAATCCTACTAATATTATAAATGCGAAAGTTTAGATGTTTGGATGTTTGTTACTCAATCACGCTTAAACGGCTGAACCGATTTGAATGAAATTTTGCACGAAGATAGTTTATAGCCTGGATTAAAATATAGGATAGTTTTTATCCCGGGTCCACGCGGACGAAGTCGCGGGCGGAAGCTAGTTAAACAATAGATGCCGGTTGTTGGTTTCAAGTACTTTTCGTCATCTAAACTAAAACTAACTATACTAGTCGGGATTCGAGCCCACGACTTCATTGGAAGTCGCCCCGGCTGCAGTGGCTCTTTTAAATAACTTGCCGTGTGTGTGTGTGTTTCTTGTGTTGTGTTGTTGTGTCTTAGTTGGCGTCTCGCCACAAAGTGAGTTCCAGTTCATTTGTGGTGAGAGTGCCAACCGAAAAGCTGGCCACCTTCGCGAAGGAGGAGATCTGGCCGAACGTAGGTTTGAGGCCGGTTATTTGACACCCGTAACATGCGCCGCGCGTCGCCGTATTAATGTGTTTGTGTTACAAGTTTTGTATGATATCTAGGTTAAAGCTAGACTGCTTAACTCTGTCCTCGCCAGCGCGGCGCGCAGGTGCGAGGGTAGAGCGCTGGGCTTCGCCTCCCGCACGTCGCCCGCGCCCCTTTATCGTCTTACCCCTACACCCGCGCGCCGCACAGGTGAGGGCTGAGTTATTGTAAGGCCTGAGTGGACGCCCCGCTCAAAGCGGAGCGTGCAGCGTCCGTATAAAACAAATGCAATTTATATGGACGCTCCACGCCCCGGTCTGAGCGGGGCGTCCAGTCGGGCATTACACTTAAGCGGTCTACTGAATCTGTTGTTTTTAAATATGTGCCTTGTTGCCTGAGACAGATAGATAAATAAAATAAACCAAACTGTCCCTGTATTTCAGAGAAAGCCCAGAGTTGTAAAGTCGGAGAGAAGTTTAAACAGCCATACGCGACCTGCAACTGGTGCACCTGTGTAGAGGACGGCGTGGTCACTTGCGACATGGAAGTGTGCCCCGGTGACAGCTTAGAGGGTGAAATTAATTAATATGAATACACTAGCTTCTGCCCGTCCGTCGTAACTCGTTTATATTGTATCTCCTATTTCACCCTCCATTTCTACCCCTTAAAACACCCCCCCCCCACATCCCCCCTACATCCTTCCTAGCCCCAAACTATCTCCATACCAAAGGGCATTGGGTAAAAGTGTTGTCATTTTTTTTTGTGTGCGGCCATTCGTAATACTGGTAGATTATGATAGATCTATTCAAAACAAACATATTTTGTTATAAAATGTAATACAAGATATATTACACGCCGCGGTGAGTTATGCCGCACCGCTCCGTGTGTTCCGCGACTCAACGTCAGAACGTAAATATATGAAGAGTCAAGTGTAAAAATATGGGTGCATACAAATTACACGCTCTCACGTCAGCGGATTAAGGTTTCGGTACATATCTATGAGAGGATTAAGTCGATACATAATATTGCACTTAAATGTATGTCCGATTGGTCTAGCTGAGCTGAGACCATCAGGTAAGTGTAAGTACCCGTCCTCTCCCACTGACCCATATGTGGGTCAGCATTTAGTATGGATTTGCGGACAAAAAAAATTTAGCCCGGGAGAGGAGGGATGTCGCCAGAGTTGCCGATATTGCGATATGCTGAGATTGACCAGGGGCGCTGCCACGAAAAGCGAATCTCGAAGTTCGTATATCTCTGTCTCTGTCACTCGAGAACCATAAACCATAAGTGCGATAGAGACGGAGATATACGAACTTCGAGATTAGATCTTCGTGGAAATAGCTCAGCGTTTTGTCTCTAGCCTAACATAACTATTTAATCTTCAAATCAGTTTCTGCAAAGCGCTTGTCACTCTTCAGCGGGCGTAGCATGATTGACATTTTATCACTTCTTCTTGTTCACTCTTGACAGTGTGGTCGTGGTCATCATTTCAGGTGTTGGTAGCAAGCTTCACAACACGCCGCCATTCTTCTCTGACAGTCGCCTTCCTTATTTTTGCGTGTAGTGATGCATCTTCTGCAGCTTAATCTGGACTGTCCATATCATGAGTGACCTGCCTCGCGGTCTGGTGCCCTCGACCTATCCCTGGATCACGAGTCGCTCGATAGCTACGTTTCCACGACGACATAATGTACGTGCCCGAATAAAGTTGGGATGTGTGACTGTACGCTGATACTCTACTTGATGCCGGGATCCTTCAGTATGGATTTTATCACTCATCGCTGTGTAAGTATAACACGTCGGTCTCGTTCTGACAAGTATGCGAGTGCGCGAGTGACGGATGTCATCCACAACGATAAGTGATAAAATGTTAACCATAACTACGGCAAAAAGGTAAACCACATCACAAACGCCACTCAGTTTAAGTCCTTTCTCACCAAATTGCACAACAATTTTAAGCTTCCAAAGTCTATTACATGACAATCCAATGACAATGTTGTTTTTTTACTTCACAAGGCTTGTATCAACAAAGCCCTACCGCGCTCAAACGCGCCGCAATAGAAAGTCGATATTGTATATGGTTAAAAAAAAGCTATTGAAGTTTGTTGTGTAAAATATTGACCGATGTTTGTAGTGTAATACCGGCACGGCTAGCATGCGACGGCGCGCGAGCTCCCTCGATTTTTCTCGGACTATCCGTCTCTTTATCTTATTAGAACACTTTGAACAAGAGATATAGTGCGATAAAAATCGAAAGTATGTCGCGGCCGTCGCATGCTAGACGTGCAGGTGAATTAGTGGGTATTTTTAACCGACTTCAAAAAAGGAGGAGGTTTCTCAATTCGACCGTATATATATATATATATATATTATGTATGTCCGCGGATAATTTCGTCGTTTATGAACCGATTTTGATTATTCTTTTTTTATTGGAAAGGGAGTATCCCAAGGGTGGTACCATGGTAAGGAAACCAGGATCTGATGGGGGAATCCTGAAGAAATTGAGGGAAACTCTCGAAAAAATGCTCTTTCCGACTAGTGTGTTCCTTAATATTAATCAATATAATAAAGAATTTTAAAGCCCTATTATTTTCCCTAATAATCAACGCATTTTCTCTCGGAAATCAGTTAATGTGGTAAATTGGAAAATAAATGTGGAAATGTTCTCGTGGCTTGGCGGAGTACTAAATTGAAGTCGGTTAAAACTTTGTTTTTAAAGAAAATTATTATTAGAATAGGATTGCATATGTTGTGTTGTCCGTTGGTTTAGTTGACATTTTACGTTGGAAGTACTAGTACACTTAATGTTTCAAAGACAAACCAAGTAACTTTTTTCGCCTGTCTTCTTTAAGAATAAACCACATGTTCCCACCTAGGTATGTTACCTCATTCCAGAGGGTGAATCACGTAACGTTTCGAACGCGCGTTAGTACAATGCAACTGTCATATTTCCACATAAAAATTGACATTTACATCTACCTAACGTACTTAAAATGCGTAACGTGATCGACCTGCAGATAACATTCGATTTTAAACGGACAAATTCTTCGACGTATCTTCGTTTATCTAGGATAACAAAGGGAAATGTTGTAGGTACTAATTCTACTTATTTCGACCTTTCAGTGCATTTCAAACATAACAATACTTTTTTATACATTTCACGATGGTTTACCTTGAAAGCATATGACGATTATCGCGCAATTTTTCTAATCTTAAATGGAAACACGGTATAGGTAGGTTCAACGGTATATCATATCCATACTAATATTAATATTATAAATGCGAAAGTGTGCCTGTCTGTCTGTTACCTCTTCACGCTTAAACCGCTGAACCGATTGAGATGAAATTTGGTATGGAGATAGCTTGAATCCCGGGGAAGGACATATGATAGTTTTTATCCCGGAAATCATCCCCGAAGGGGGTGAAATCGGAGGAGGAAAGTTTGTATCGAGCTACGATATAAACGAGTTCCACGCGGACGGAGTCGCGGGCAGAAGCTAGTGTTCTATCAAGAAAATCATTTATATATACGGGTGAAAACAATTTAATTCAAAATAACGACAATTAATAAAAACAAACATAAAACTTAAACTATAGGTAAAAGAGATTTTGAAATCGGACGAGTACTTAGTTCCGGAGATAACCCCCTGCATACAAACTAATACAAAGTCTCAACCTCAAAAAAAATGTTCCTCTTTAATTAAAGCCTTCGCCTTAATACATTAGTAGAATAATGAAATTCATAATCACACTAGTATAACAAAGAGTTTACAAGGTAATTTGGAATAATAATTTAATTTTCACCTGCCCCCCTTCCCCACAGAAGCGTGCTCTATCGCGACGCTCGTCGCCCGAAATCAATTTGCATGGTAATGTGAGTTTTACGGGCCCGGGTGACAAGCGCTGTTTTGGGGGCTGATAATGTTTCAAATGATGAAAATAGATATATAAATATGAATATTATAAAGAGGAAAAGCCTGTGACATTGTTATTCAAAATAATTATATCCTGGAACTCCCCACTCCAAACAATTTCCATGTTTGGTCGAATTGAGTCTAAGCAATAATACTCGTATATTTCAATCTAGTTGACTTGATCGGTTGGTAAAAAAGAAATTTATTGAACGAGCGAGCGAAGCGAAGTTTTCCGTTTCAGCTGGGGAAAACATTCCACGTCGTGCTGTCCTACTGTCCGGCTCTCGGGCTGTCCAGCTCTCAGGCTGTCCAGCTCTCAGGCTGTCCGGCTGTCCTGCTGTCCGGATATTGGGCTGTCCTGCTGTCCGGCTGTCCTGGAGTCCGGCTATCGGGCTGTCCGGCTGTCCTGCTGTCCGGCTATCGGGTTGCCCGGCTGCCCTGCTGTATCGGGCTGTCCGGCTGTCGTGCTGTCCGACTGTCCGGCTATCGGGCTGTTCGGCTGTCCTGCTGTCCGGCTATTGGGCTGTCCGAGCTGTAGAGGAGAACAGCCTCTATACATGTCACATTTCTCAACCGATTTTGTGAGCAGGTTCGATAAATTATAAAAAAAAAATTGCCGATTTAGTGTTTGGTTTTCACAGATTATAAAAAAAACGGGCTCGCTATCTCTAGAGCTCACTTGTATATACCTGTATAGAAAACTCTCATGACAATCAGACATATTCAAATACATATAATGAAAACAAGTCACTCACGTATGTATGCATGACTAGGAACCGCGAATCGGTTCGAAACATGTCTAGTTTAGTATGTATACATATATATTTCAAAGTTTTAACTGTACATGTATATTCCAACATGAATGAATAGCATAATCCAATAACTAACCAAAACCCTCTCGCGTGCTCAACGCCCGTTTGTACTACAATAATTCATAAAAATAACTCAATACCCACACCCCTATTAGAAGAGCATAAAGACTATATTCCCGTGGCGTTGCCTAATGTTCCGTGATTACAGGGTAGGCTTGGGTTTCCTCCAATTCGATGGTTAATAGGTTTTAGGAAAGTGAGCAGTTTGCTGTCCTCTGTTAATGATTATGAATGTTAGGGGGTATGCAAGGAACCCACCGAAATTAGTTCTAGGTTTCTATTATGGATACTAGAAGAGTTAGAAATAATACTCATAATTACACCATTATAACTCTATTCATTGGCCGTTCATTTGACTCCGCTGACGGCGGTAGGCGGGGATCATCTAGAACTCGGGGTGCGAAGAAATGTAGGACACTTTACGCTCGAAGTTGTAAAGGATTGACGAAGGAAGGAGAACTGGCAAGACTGTCCAGTTAGGTAGGTCCGACTTCAAGGAAGAGGTCAATCGTCAAATCCGACTCGGCTGGGCAGCGTTCAGGAAGCTACGGCACATATTTTCGTCCAATATTCCGCAGTGTCTCAAGACGAGTCTTTGACCAGTGTGTGTTGCCAGCGATGTCATATGGCACTGAAATGTGGTCGCTTACTATGGGCCTCATAAGAAGGCTCAAATTCACCCAAAGGGCAATGGAGAGGGCTATGTTGGGAGTTTCTCTGCGTGATCGCATCGATATAGCCCACCGAATAGCCTAACTTAATTAGCAGTGGGCGGGGCACATTGCACGTAGAGCTAATGGCCGTTGGGGCGGAAAGGTTTTCGAGTGGTGACCAAATATAGACTGTTAAAATCATATCCCTTCCTCTCGGCTCTGCCGCAGTCGGGCAAGAAGATGAAGTAGGTACCAGCAGAATGAAAACATGTTAATAATCACACTCTCAATATTAAATAGCGAATGGAGAATACAAAATCACCTGAATTCGTTGATGGTAAGACATCGCGGTCGTTACGGAGGGTACGACATAAAACCGATTCTTTATCGGTATCGATTGGGGCTCTACTTTATTCTAATTGGTCTCGGCTTTAGGGATCCTTTGACTCTATAGCGTGGACTCAATCAGGGCCAAATCGGCTTCTTAGATTTCTCGATAGTCATTTTATTAGGCGGGGAGGGTCCATTTCAAGGAATAACAGGATGATGATAGGGGGGGTCAAAACGGTATGACGGTCTTCCTTAGAATAACATTTTTAAAATGAAATAAAAAAAAACGTGAATATAAATTAATGTTTTTAAAACCGTATTTTGCCTGGAGTAAGGGGTAATCGCGCAACGTTCCGAACGCGCGGTAGGACAATCCAACTGTCATTTTACCATATAAAATTACAAATTCAAAAAATCATTCAAACATTTATTCGGGACGAACAAATGAAACAGTAAAAAAATAAATGAAATAAATTAAAATAACACTTTAATTTTTGTCACGAAATAGACCCAGCTCAGCACGTTGCTAAGCTTTACAGCCAGCGCTGTAAAGCTTAGCAACGTGCAGGGTCCATTCGGTGAAGGCACGCTAATTTGACATTTAGATCTACCTAACGTGCGTACCATGCGTTACGTGATCCACCAGCGTGTCAAAAGGACGGATCGGATCCGAAACTACACTGCGCTCCAAAACACGCATGGCTTGATGTGGGTGTAAAAACTGCCAGGCTTAAGCGGTACTCAGCCGGCTACGTCTGTCGCATGCATCCAGACAGGTGGGTATAGCTACCAAGTGGGTGCCACACGACGGGCGATGCAGACGCAGGGAGGATACTCAGCAGTGAACGTCTTTCGGCTGATATGATGAAGTATGTGTAAGCGCGACGGACGGAACCTTCACGTACTTACATCTTCGAACACAATCCTTGATATTGACACGACTTTCAGTATCTCGTACCTATACACTGATAATTAACTGGAATGTATTAAAAACCGTTTTTATGCGAATTCTTGTGTATCGCGCTGGGCGAAACTAATTGAATTTTAAAAAAATTGAGTGGATAACACTTTTGCGGTACTTTAAGAGCGTGGTCGGTAATTGGCCTCTCGGTGGCCGGATAAGGCGGATGTCACACTGCGCCGCATCTCCGGAGCTCGTTGTATATAAGTACCTCAGTTCGTATATAAATTCCGTGTGGTACGACACACTGCACCGCACCTCTGTCCGGCGACATTTGTATGCAGATCCGCACCTCCGTCCGGAGATGAGGCGCAGTGTGACATACATCTGACCCGTTTTATTATATGCTTGAGATTAGAGTTGGCCGAATGGTATCCAAGTAGTCCATTCAAAAAGCAGCTCTACCGTCCTAAGTAGAAGATTCTTATTTCAATGACAGCTTTATAAAAAGTTGGCTACAATAAATAATATCAACCGTACATGGTCAGTCGAGTTCGAAGATGGCACGATCGAAGTGACCAAAGATATGTGAACACGACTTGCTATGGGCATAAGTTTGATAAGATTGATGAACCGATTCGTTTTTTTTTTGTTTGTAAGTACTTATATGGTTCTAGGTGGGTCCCATTTTTTCAAAAATTCAATTGGTTGATGGGATCCATGAGGAATTGAGGGAGCTCCTCAATTATATTAAGCACGCGTGTAGTGATTTTGGTATTTTCTATTATAACTCGTGTAGTTACACCCGGAAATCATAAATTTGGTGGAGTGGAATTGATGATGAAGACCACAGATGACTTATGGAATTCCTCAATTATGTACTTAAAAGTACAAAAGTATATCACAGATTCTGATAAGATTTCGTTGAAATAGCAACTAATGAAGTGCCAAAGGTGATCCTTGTGGAATCGACGGAAGTCCTCAAATATTATCGGGTCACATACAGCGATTGAGTTTTTTTCTCTAATAATCAACGCATTACCACGATTATATATACCTAGGACAGACTATTCAGTTAGGTAGGTCCAACTTTGAGAAAGAGGTCAATCGTCGAATCCGACTCAGCTGGGCAGCATTCGGGAGGCTACGGCACATATTTTCGTCCAATATTGCGCAGTGTCTCAAGACGAGAGTCTTTGACCAGTGTGTGTTGCCATTGATGACGTATGGCACGGAAACGTGGTCGCTTACTATGGGCCTCATAAGAAGGCTCAAAGTCACCCAAAGGGCAATGGAGAGGGCTATGTTGGGAGTTGCTCTGCGCGATCGCATCAGAAATGAGGCTATCCGCAGCAGAACCAAGGTAACTGATGTAGCCCTCCGAATCGCTAAACTTAAGTGGCAGTGGGCGGGGCACATTGCACGTAGAACCGATGACCGTTGGGACGGAAAGGTTCTCGAGTGGCGACCACGTACCGGAAGGCGCAGCGTGGGTAGGCCCCCACAAGGTGGACTGATGACCTGGTAAAGGTCGCGGGAGTCCGCTGGATGCGGGTGGCGCAGGACCGGTCATTGTGGCACTCTTTGGGGGAGGCCTATGTCCAGCAGTGGCTTTCGGCTGATATGATGCTTCGGATTTCATGGTCTCGGATTTCAGTTCATGTGGTAAATTGGAAAAGAAATGTGGAAATTTTCTCGTGAACGAAAACTTTGTTTTTAAAGTAAATTATTACATTACACCATTGACAACCGTTGTTATACGTGCAAACATTTATTGACTTTATAATTTACTTTAAAACAAAGTTTTAACCGACTTCAATTTAGTACTCCGCCAAGCCACGAGAACATTTCCACATTTCTTTTCCAATTTACCACATGAACTGATTTCCGAGAGCAAATACGTTAATTATTAGAGAAAAAAACCCAATCGCTGTATCTGGGCCGATAATATTTGAGGACTTACGTCGATTCAACAAGGATCACCTTTGGCACTTCATTAGTTGCTATTTCAACGGAATCTTCTCAGAATCTGTGATATACTTTTTCAATTTCATGTACAATTGAGGAATTCCATAAGTCATCTGTGGTCTTCATCATCAATTCCACTCCACCAAATTTATGATTTCCGGGTGTAAATACACGGGTTATAATAGAAAATACCAAAATCACTACACGCGTGCCTAATATAATTGAGGAGTTCCCTTAATTCCTCATGGATCCCATCATCCAATAGAATTTTTGAAAAAATGGGACCCACCTGGAAGCATATACTTACAAATAAAAAAAAAATTACGAATCGGCTCATCAATGACGGAGTTCTGAGGTAACAAACATTGAAAAAAAAAAAAAAATACAACCGAATTGAGAACCTCCTCCTTTTTTTTTAAGTCGGTTAAAAATAAGTTTATGGTACCCTTAGGGTGAGTTATCCACCAGCGCTGTGCGAGGTTGGAAGGCGGTGAGCGAGTAAAAAATGCACCTATAGGAAGCGGCCAGCTAGGTGGCTGGTTGTAGTGTTGGTAGTGTTGGGTTTTTTCCTCTCTCCTTATACTATACGGGGCTAAACCGCGACTAACTAACTAGCGGCCCACCGTGCCTAAGCGGCTTCCCCGCGTATCTACTGCAAAGAACGCAGGCAAAAATATAGCCGCGGAATAAAATATATAAAATATATTTCATTTCATTATTCCTTGATAAAACGTAGTTTTACATGTCAATTTGTTTTCCTATAATCCTGAAATTCAACACGCAGGTGAAGGAATTTTTGAAAGATGAGCGATTCCGGAGAGTACCCATTCAATTTTTATTCAAAGTAGATTCTTACAGAATACTTTTTGAAGGTCTAAAATTACAAAAATCTTATAAATAATATTCATCCAGAGGTGGAGTCGTTACATTAGTCCATTCATTAACTTTAATTAACAAACACTCATTTATTTAAATATAATCCATTAATTATATTATAATTAACAAATACTTATTTATTTATACTTAAGTATGTATTAGGGATAACTGACTGGATCTGACCATATGTTTTTGTCTAGCAAATATTCGCCTAATTTATAATAATCTCTACTACTTAATGTTTATTTTACAAAGGCCTTAAATTTATTATCTGGCATACTTGTAATGGCACTGGGTAACTTATTATAACAAAGTGTACATAATCCCATAAACGACTTCTGAACCTTTCTTAACGTAGTACTTACTGCTATCAATTTATCTTTATTTTTTCTATTGTATTTCTGAAAATCACATTTTTTACGAAATTGTGTAATGTATTTTCTTACATATATTATGTTTTCGTAAATGTACTGACAAGGCAAGGTCATTATATTAATTGATTTAAATAGTTCCCAGAGCGATTCGCGACTTTTTAGGCCGTACATTGCACGGACTGCTCGTTTTTGCAGGATAAATATGGACTCAACGTCAGCTGCCCTGCCCCACAGTAATATACCTCGTAGCACATGATGCTATGGAAATAACTAAAATAGACGAGTCTTGCTGTAGCCACGTCAGTAAGCTGTCTTATTTTTTTTATAGCGTATACAGCAGAACTGAGCCTTTTAGACAGTGCTGCAATATGAGGACTCCATTGAAGCTTGGAATCAACAGTGATACCCAAGAAAACTGCATTTTGGACGCTAACTAAATCTTGGTTATCTATTTTCAATCCTTGTAAGCTACCTTTTACGTTAGGTAGCTTAAAATGCATACATTTGGTTTTCATGGCGTTTAGTACCAGATTGTTAGCCGTGAACCATTCGTGTATGTGTTGAAGTGCATTGTTTATACTGTATGTATCCTGGGTATCTCTATTTACTTTGAATATTAGTGATGTGTCATCTGCGAATAACACTATTTTAGAAAGTTGTTCCGCCATATATGGAAGGTCGTTAACATATATCAGGAATAAGAGAGTTCCTAATATTGATCCCTGTGGAACTCCGATTCTAACTTGATATGCTGCTGAATTAGTTCTATTTAAAACTACTGTTTGAGTCCTACCTGTTAAGTATAACCGTATTAAGTCGAGTGATTTTCCTTTAATACCGTAGTAATTTAATTCAGCTATCAAAGTCTGATGATCCACGCAGTCGAACGCTTTCGACAGATCGCAGAAGATGCCAATCGCGTCTCTTTTCTCTTCCCATGCTTCAAAAATATATTTAACTAAACATACTCCCGCGTCTATACTCGATCTTCCTTTGGTAAATCCAAATTGTTGCGAATGAAACAAGCAATTTTTATTAAAATGGGTAAGTAACTGTTCCATTATAACCTTCTCGAAAATTTTACTCAGCACAGGCAAAACCGATACAGGTCTAAAGTTTCCAGGATCCTTGGTATTGCCGGCATTGAATATGGGTATAACTTTACTCTCTTTCATCAGATCAGGAAATATGCCTTCGTCTTTACATTTATTAAATATTAAAGCTAAATTGGGTGCCAAAATGTCTATGATAGCAGTGCATACTTTAACAGACATCCCCCACACATCTTCTGTAAATTTAACTTTCACTTCTTTAAATGTCTTTACAATCTTTTCTGGATTGACGTGCTGGAATTCAAATTTATGTTTACCTTGGATTACGTGTTTTATAAGAAAATTCTTAGACCTACTTGAAGAGGAATTGAGTAATTCAGTGGTTTTCTTGGGGATGTCCGTGAAAAACTTTACGAGCTCTTGGGCTACTTCTAATTCAGAACTGATGATTCCTTCTGATGTTTTGAGTACTATGTCATTGATTGGGGATCTGATATTCCCGGTTTCTTTCCTAATAATGTTCCAAATCATTTTAATTTTGTTTTCAGCTAAATTAATCTTATTTCGAATATAATTTGATTTTGCCGTCCAGCAGACTTCCTTAAATATTTTTGAATAACTTCTGACATACTCCGTGCAACTTTCGGTTCGTATTGAATTCTTCAATTCATACAATTCAAACATTTTTTTTCTACTTTTGCGGATACCTGGAGTCGCCCAATCACTAAACTTAAAATTTTGTTTAACTTTTACCACTTTGATAGGAAAAGTTTTATCAAATTGTGTTCTTACTATTGAGAACATTTCCTTGTACATGATATTACCACTAACATTTTCTAGCCCTTTTGTATCGCCTTGTGATATATAATGGCGCACTTTCATTAAATTGTTGTAATCGATGATGTGTTACTGGACGTGATTTAATTTCTATTTCAGTCGCTACTGCTTTCATATATGGTAATAAGATTTCCTGACCGGTATGGTCTGACTGCATGATATTAACGATTTGTTGGGCTAATATATCATAGTTTACAAATATATTATCTAAACAAGAAGATGAGGAGGATGTCACCCTAGTAGGTTCAAGAAATACACATTGCAAATTGAATGAATAGAATAAATTAAACAGTTTATGACACAATAGATTATTATCATCTAGAATATTTACATTAAAATCTCCACATATCAATATATTCTTATTTTCTCAAACTCTCTCATTACATTCAAAGTTACATTTTACAGCTACAATCTCACAGACATTTCCTCTTTATAATATTAGAATAAGTAGATTAACTTATGTGTGTGGGAATCGTGAAAGTTTACATCAATATATTATACAACCCTGCTGGACTCTAGGCTGGTTTAGACTAGCCTAAAACATTATTTCCCCAAACCTTTTGCAAGACGAATATTTCTCTCGCAACTTCAGCAGTGAGGCAAAATAACTAAAAGATGACAAAGCGACCATTACGGCACACGTGCGAAAAACTACGATGGGAATGCCGAAAAAGGCTTAAGTAACGTAATTTTCCATATACTTATAAGGCTTTTTTGTGTAGGTAAAGTTCGTTATTGGATTTGGATATTGGCGTAAACCGCTGAGTGGGGCTGAAAGTGTAATATCTAGAAGTTATTAAGTTTAGGTGTGACTTTGGATATAAGAACGTAGCGGTTACGGATGTATTTATTCAGGAGAAACGCTTACAGCCCGTTTATAAAATGTAATAAAAAGTGCACCGTTAAAGTATTTATTTTAAATACCGCATTGGCGGCAATAGTACATTGTTTAACGAGGGGCGTAAGTGGAATATCGCGAACAAGAGTCTACCAGAAGCCCGACGCCGAAGGCCTAGGGCTTTTGATAACTCGAGTTTGCAATATTCTTACGCCCGTGTTATACACAATGTTTTTCATCACATTTGCGAGGAAACAAATACATTTTAGATGAAATTAATACAAATCGTAATAAAAACTGCGATATGTCAGTTGTCCATTTTGTTGAATTTGACGTGAGGCGCGTATGGCAAAGACCCTTCGGTATACAGCCACGATTTGAAAACATTTAAAAACATTTTACATTAGACACTAAATAACTACATATTAAATCTGTAAATAATTCTGTTATACATGTTTTAGTAGTGTTTTTAAGTTTAAATTTATTTATAAATACGTTTTCAGACATCGTATTTGATATTTAAACCTCTTTGCTTTGTAACTGCAGCATGAGTGACAGATACATTTTAAGAAAAAACCATTACGCCCGTGGGCGTAACATAGGCTATTACAGCTCTGTATGTCTGCGCATTATGAAGCCCGTTTCGAGCAAGTGTGATGAAAAAGTTTTTTTTTAATACCGCATTGGCGCCAAATAATCAAATAAGTTCGCCTTTGTACTTTGATCTATTGTGTGACATGTATATTCTTTAACGTTATTGTGTACAATAAAGTGCTTACATACATACATACATACATAATGTAACGGCCCACCTGATGGTAAGTGAGCACTGTCGCCTATGGACGCTTGCAACTCCAGCACGGCTATCACAAGGCGGCGCGCGAGTCTCGATTTTTCTCGCACTATCCGTCTCTCTGTAGAACACTTAGAACAAGAGGTATAGTGCGAGAAAAATTGAGTGTATGTCGCGGACGTCTCATGCTGGGGTGTTACAGGCGCGATGCCGGCTCGTTAAAATTTTATACACTCCTTTTTTGAAGAACCCCATACTTTAGGCCCTCGGGAAAACCTCGGCAGGCTCATTCCACAACCACTAGCTATATGCATGTCCCACAGCTGGGCAAAAGACTCCCCTTGATTGCCATGACTCAAGTATCTGCGCTTATTCCGGCCAATTGCCAAGGAGGGTGTCTGTCACCCGGCTATCTCTGGCTGTCATCCCGGTGTCTAGCTAGGCCTGTCCTGTCTCCATCGTCCTTGCGGCACCCACTTGGTGGCTATGCTAGGCCAATAAACTTATACTAATAATGAAACGCTTTGGGCGTAAAACCACTGAATTTCATAATACCTTATTCACTAATGCCCCTAATTTTCAAAATTTCAAATTGTCTCATTCTTAAAATGAACGAAATTCATTATGACTTTGACCTAAAACGTCATATTCTCTAAATACCTAAAGATTGAAATGCACATTCCTGCAAATACCGAATGATAGAAATAACTCAAACTGAAAACACGTAAATGGCAAAATGCCTATTTTTTTTTCACGAGTGGTTATTTGAGCGAATGATTTGATATTGATATTATGACTTTAGTACTTATAGTGCCTGTTCAACGTGCCCCGCTCTACCCTACATATGAAATGGACTGTACCTAGGTTACAACGCCGTTAAATAAAAATACAGGAATATATGCTATAAAAAAAATACCTTTATTTAATTCTCCGTGTACCTAATACAAATTTAGGTATTTTGAGGTTTGGCTGTTTTAGGCATATGTTATTTTGCAATGAAAGTGTTTTGAGTCTAGCCATTATGAGACTAAGCTAGTTTGAAATTCGGCCATATTAAGATTCCGGTGTTGTAAGAAAAAAAATTAGGCATTCTGCAATTTAGGTATTTTGAGACCAAGAAGTTTTGAGATCTGGGAATATTGATAAAGAGGTAAAATGCAAGTTTGTGGTTATAAGCCCAAAGCACCGGTTGATATCATGTATTAATTGTCACTACGACATGTTCCGAACGTTTCGGGATGAGAGTACGCGCGGCCCTATCGAACGGAATAGGAGGTCAGTTGGAGAAGAGAATTCGGTCCTTAAAAAGAATCCTCACTATACAATGAACAGATGTCTGTATAAAAATAATATGTACCTACCAACGCGGTCCGCCTATGACTATTTTTGTCTTTTTATGTGCTCTAATTGTAGTTAGTCGACACAAACAAAATTAGTCAAGTAGCCAATTGTCTTCATATATATCAAGTCAAAGGCGCGTGTTTCACACGGCGAGCAACACTTTGCTATACCAAATGTCGAGCCAAATTGATCCATGCTGCCGGATTATACAATCAGCCATACATGCTCACTGAATAACAACATACAAACTTAAAGAAGAGTGAAAAAACATTCTCACTACAACTACAATTGTACGTTCCTTTGACACTGCCTTGTATCCCTTGTTAGTCGGCCCAAATAAGTACATTTATAAATATAAATAAGGAACCAGGGATATAATACTTCACAACACAATGGGGGAACAAATGTTCTGCGTCGACCGTTGTCACTTTTTCCATGTAAATGTTGGGCGTAATTTGTGAGGCTTTGTCGCCAACTTTTTTCTGTCGCCGCGGGGAAAGGATTACGCGCTGTGTGCGGATAAATCAATTCGTTTTCAATGCTTTGTTTTAATTGCGTTGCACGTTGTACTGTCTTAATCTTAACATCAAAACAGTGTGATTATTTTGGTTTGGTTGGTTGGTAATGAGTGGTTACCCAAAGGGAGCTTCCCGCTTTGGCAAGACAATATTGGCATGGGGTATTTAGTAATTTAGTGATGACGTATGGCATGGAAACTTGGTGGCTTACTATGGGCCTCATAAGAAGGCTCAAAGTCACCTAGGGCAATGGAGAGGGCTATGTTGGGAGTTTCTCTGCGTGATCGCATTAGAAATGAGGCTATCCGCAGCCGAACCAAGGTAACCGATATAGCCCTCCGAATCGCTAAACTTAAGTGGCAGTGGACGGGGCACATTGCACGTAGAACTAATAGCCGTTGGGGCGGAAAGGTTCTCGAGTGGCGACCACGTACCGGAAGGTGCAACGTGGGTAGACCTCCCAAAAGGTGGATTAATGGCCTGGTAGAGGTCGCGGGAGTCCGCTGGATGCGGGTGGCGCAGGACCGGCCATTGTGGCACTCTTTTCTTTAGGTCTCGTAAAAGTCGACTAAGGGAACAGGGTTGGAGTGTCTTGTGGGGGATGGGCTAGCAACCTATCACTGCGATATCATATTTTGTCGATCTTTTATATTCATTTATGTTAAAAGTGGCACTGGAACTTAAGTTTCATGTGATCTGCATTCCCCTTTTGTCTAAAGGCATACATCTATGTATCTATGTAATGACCTCGATCAACATTTTTGCTAATCTTAGGTTCTAAAACTGGTTTTACTTTGTTATTACTTACTTATTATTATCAATAGATAAGAGATACCCAAAATAAATGAAGATATATTGCGTGAAAAGTTATTGTGTCAGTTTTCAACATGAGCTAGAGGACTGTGGCTAAAACTGGCGGACAACATTGATATATTTTTTTTTGTTATAATTTAATTTAAAAAAATTAACCTAAGAAATTATTAGTAAGAATTGCAATTGTTTTAGAATATACACAATAAAGATTTTTAAGGGTTTCCTAGCTCCCAATGACCTTCGATCTGTAACTGTCCCTTTTTTCGTGTTTTTTTATAGTTTATAGTATTAACAACAACGAAGTTTACCGAAATAGTACTTATCCCACATTTACTTCAAAACTCACGGTTTTAGAGATATATATGGCACCAAACATTGGCAATTTTAGGCCAGATTTTGGACGTAACTTTCTCACGTGGATTATCATGTAGATTGCATATATAAAAGTGCATAAACAATATACTAATATCGAAAACAGAGCTTTTTTGGACAATGAGTTTTTTTTAAAAGGTTTTTTTTAATGATTTATTGGCATAAATCTAGATAAAGGACTGAAAATCGATAAGCTTTTGTGCCATAACTATATCTATAGTTTTGACGGGGAATACTTGTATCAACTAAAAACTCGTCAGAACTAGTCAAACTCGCGCGGACTTAATGAGATCAATCTAGGGGACTGTTTCTGGGACACACGGGGGACTGCAGGTTTGGGCACTATGAAATAGTTGTTGATATAAATAGGGTCATTACGCTGGTTACGCGACCACCTTCGGTTAGCGACCACCTGGAGGAGAAGGTTTTTTTCTATTGAAGATAACATCAATTCTACAGACCCTATTGAGACAATTAGTTGTAGATGCATTTTTGTTGTGGTTTTAGAATAGAAATCTACTAAAAAACCGAGGAAATATCCTTTCAGTTCACCAACTCAGCTAAGTGGTCGCCAACCGGCACATAAAATTAGGTGGTCGCTAACCGGCGAAATGAACCTAGTTTATATCAATGGGTACGCTTAGAAAAGGTAAATTGAGTAATAATCATTTATAATTGATTAAAAATTATACAGGGCGTCCCAAACTTATGGGACATGAAGGGGAAGTACCTTAAATATCGTAGATAGTGAATTTTGCTCAAAGAAGACTTTATGTCATTTTTAAAAGTTAGTAATTCTACATTCATAGTTTTTTTTTTTTTTCAAATTTAAGAACAACATTTAAAAATATCACTTCTTTTTAAAATATCTTAAAAAGTATGCATTCAAACAAACGCTGTCATAAACTGTTCCATTTTCAAATTTAACAATTATTTATTTTTGTTTTAAATTTGCCTTCTGTCTAGCTTACAGAGGACGTATTGAAATACTAAGTTTTATCAAATTATCATTTTATCCACACGTGCACTTATAATAAGGAAAACTTATGCCAGTACCTATCTTTGGAATGATAATATTGCTACTTTTCGAACGTCGTCTTCGGCAATAAATAACTTTCTTGAAATTTGACTCAATCATTTTATGGTGTTCCTTTATTTTAAAATACTATGTTACTTAAGCTGAGTTATTATTTTTTAGCTGTTCTTTCGATTGGCATCATAAAAAAGGGTGATTTTTTTTTCACATTTTAGTCGGTTCGATTCCCAGACGAAGCAAGTAATTTTTAGAAAATCTATGAATGCAGAATTACTAACTTTTAAAAATAACATAAAGTCTTCTTTGAGCAAAATTCACTATCTACGATATTTAAGGTACTTCCCCTTCATGTCCCATAAGTTTGGGACGCCCTGTATATAGGTATGTATAATAAAGTATTTTTTAATGTAAATTGGCCTGAACAATGAATATCGAGTTTAAATTAAATTCCTTGTGTAACATTTATATTGTATTTTCTACTGTGAAATCGTAATACTTAAATTGACATTGTTTATTTTTGTTAAAAATTAATTAACCACTAGTTGGTAAATGACAATCCGTAATCGGATATACTATTTCCACTTTCTGTATTGACATTTTGAATAGGTATTATTTAATTTTTATTTCTTATTATTGACGATTGTGATAGGGATTTTCATAATTTTGACATTGTATGCGAATATATACTGCTCAAAACAAAATAAGGGCCATTGTTATTATTGGACATAACTAATTGATAAGTGGCTAATTAATGAACTCCCGTATAAGGATACGAATGTATTCTGAAGGCAGAATCTAACCTCTTTCATGCTGGAGTTCAAGTCTAAAAGCTAGAAAAAATATATATTACTGTTTAATATAATTTTCACGTAACGATCACCATACTTGTGGCCCCTATTTTCTTTTGAGTAGTATATATTGTAAATTTATCTCGAAATAAATAAAGTTTTGTGAATATTTTTTTTCCTATTTGAAACTATTTGAGACAATTTTAAATACGCCACTTCTGCGACGTGTAAAAGTGAAGAGTAAGCCTATAGCATTCAAGAAAAAAGAATACGTGGAACTACTTCAGGCACGCTACAGTCGATGCAATTTGTCACACCAACTTGCTATGGGTCGGAATGAAAAGTATGTATCGCTGTCTCACTTCACCTACAAGAGCGAAAATCAGGGCCACGATTCTATTTGTCTTATTTGACAGAAAAGGCTATCTCTAGAAGATCGCTTTGATTGATGTCTCTTTCATTCTGATTTTGAAGGACAGACTTAAAAGCCAGACATTATTTTAACCTTTCTAACCAAGTGTCATTTTCAATGCTTTTACTTAGTGGACTGTGGCTGTGAGTGTGGATAGCGCCTATGATGATTAAAAGTATTAACTTAAGTACTGTAACTCGCTGGAAGCTAGACTGTAGAGACCGATTCTGCAAGTTCACCGTCGACTTCAGTTCGGTGGAATATAGCTGAATCATTTCGTATAGACATCATAAGCGCATTAAAAAACGTAACAAGGTCTACCTTTCTCTCCGAGTAGAAAATTCATATGGCAGTCGCTTTTGTAAAACTAGTGCAGTGCCTACGATAAATCTTGGGTTACGGCATTAAAGCGGACTCCGAGCTTCTTTACGATGGAACTGGGAAAATTGTAAGGAGGACGATGAATTAATACAACTGACGATGGTAATTAGTATCATATAGTAAAACCAAATATTATCCTCCAATACCACTCATTTTACAGACAAAAAAAAAGCAACAGTAGATAATCATTTTGTTAGCTATGTATTGTATTTCGTGTCATAAAGAAAATGTACAAACATGGAGTGACGACGGCAATGACAAAAAGAAAAGATGGGGCGGAGGGGGAGGTTGGTTGTAAAATCTTGCTTAGTTTAGAATTCCTGCTCCGTCTTCGCAATCGAAGGCTTTGATGTGTCTTCTGGTGCCTACTTATACACTATTTTCAACACATTTGCTCGTAACGTACCTCTTATCATGTCGCTTTTAGGCTCATAATCCTGGGTATTAAACACGAGTGTTTTATAACATTACGAGACTCGTTTGTTATGGGGTATACAGATTATGTGATTTTACCCCAATTTGTCAGTACAACATGTCGAAGTCATAATTGGGTGTAGCGTAGGTACAGATGTAACAATCCGACCACATGTGCATACAATTTCTCAGTACAACTCGTTTGACAGTTGGATCAGCAGCGCAACATGCCTCCAGACGATAGCAATTAGTCAGCTTCTGATAAATTGGGGCTGAGAAATCATGACATGTATATACCCCATTTGGCACCTTGCAGCAAGATGCATGAACACGGTGCATTCTTAAATTAACCGGGTTGTACAGAATTTACACCTTTTTTGAATTCTCGGCAAATGGATTCTTACTCGACTAAACAAATTAAATCCTTTTTGTTCATTAATTGACTATTTCTTTTTGGATATGATATAGAAACGTTTAATTTAGTAAAACTATTCACTTTTGATCATTTTAAATCGAAAATATTTATTTTATTTTGTATTGGCTGTTTAGAGATTTCATGTAAGTCTGGCTTAACACATGCGCGCGCACTACGCAAACTTCACGAAAAAACACTGTTGCGCGCCATTATAGGTTATTTCAAAAAATATTTGTAAACATTGTTTATGCGTGTTTGGTTATTATAAAAACAAATTACTCGTGGTGACTAGAAAAGTGATAAATAGAATGGACGCCACTGGAAATTCTTGGCGATGTACAATATGTGAGTAAAGAAAATAACTTGGCAGGCCTATAAAATTTTCATCTTATGTAAAGGATTTTTCCTAGCAAAATGTGTTCAAAATCGTCGCATGAAACGCGTGAGCTTTGATAAGTACATCAGAGGCGGAATTATTCACGCGTGCCGCATCCCTTGTATCACAATGTACTATTTCAAAGTTGTTCGCAAACCGACGAAAGCGGTCGCTATCTAGCGAATTTTGGAACCTTTTCTATATTTTTGACTAATCTATGGATGAAAGTGCTATATTTTATTGTTGGTTTCAAAACTTGACTATACTCCGGGCCTATACTATTGCCATCTATTATGCGTGTACATATAATATGTATATATTTACTAATCTAAAACGACCAACTCGGCTAAGTGGTCGCTAATCGGCGAACCGACCGTACGGCCTTAGGCTTGGCGTGCGTGGAAGCGAATACGTGTTAAGAAATACCATACTGAATCCAATCCAATACGTTTAGCCAAATACAGCCCAAGGCTGTATGTCGTGAAAGTGTTCGTAATTAATCGAATAATGAATATCAGGTCATTTCAAATTGCTATATGATAACATTAATTAAACTACTTTGTTAATTATACGGCTGATTACGAGTATGCGTTAGAATTAATACGCAGAGTTGCAGCATTTGCTTCAAAATCCATAATAATCCTACTAATATTATAAATGCAAAAGTTTAGATGTTTGTATTATAATCACACTTAAACGGCTAAACTGATTTGGATGAAATTTTGCACAAAGATAGTTTATAGCCTGGATTAAAATATAGGATAGTTTTCATCGCGGGTGCACGAAGACGAATTCGCGGGCGGAAGCTGTTACCACTTCACGGTTAAACCGCTGAACCAATTTGGTATAGAGATAGTTTGAGTCCCGGGGAAGGACATACGATAGTTTTCATCTCTGAAATCCCTCAAGAGTGTGAAATGGAGGGTGAAAATTTTGATGGAGACGATATAAGCGAGTTCTACGCGGATGAAGTCACGGGTAGGAGCTAGTACTTAATTAATATTTGTTACGAGTCTTGGGGATAGATTGCAGCAGAAAATCAGAATTGCATAAACAATTTCTTAGGGCGTGTTGCACCAAACCCTCTGTAATCGTACAGCGGTGTTCGTTAAAATCTGAATGTATAGAAAGTTTGTAAATTTTCTATGGAATGACAGCTGCCGGCGCTATCTTTAACGTTGATTGGTCTGTAATCGTCGAGACTCTCAAAAGCACACTTGTTTTGTCTTTGGTAACCTCTTTGTGATGTCATCCCTTAGCTTTCGTATGTTTTGAACGACGCCACGACAGCGTGAACTTTCTACAGAAACGCTTTTCGAACTACATTGACCAAATACAAAACAATGTTATTTATACAACGTCGTGTAAAATTGCTGCTTTATTTTTCCAATTTTATCTTGGTATTAAGACCACTACTGGGAAAAACGACAGAAGAAGGATGATAAGTTTTTCCTATTTTCCCACAAAATTCATACGAAAAACGGCGTTTTTGAAGTTTAATAAAAGATACTGATTTGACTATCAATAAACATCCCAATTGTAACAAACCAACGAAGTATGAACATTCAATATCAAACAATACATAACACGCTTGAACACTTAAGCAACGATCGCAATATCATGGCAATAAACAAATGGCGAATAAAACTTTATCACTGCCCCATACATATTGCACAAACTTACAACAAACCTTGACAACTCACAAACTAACCACACCGCCGTATAGCTACTTAGAAAACCGACTACTCTTTCGCCGCTCCCGACCGCAAGCGTAACTTTGCACAACACTACACATGTTACGCAACCATAGACAAAATAGACAATATTAACTGACAGATGCGCGTAATGTTCCGCCATTCCGCGCCGACCAATCACCGGCCGGCATTTTTTTTTCCAACCACAGACAACAGCTGCATGTTTTCATGTATTAACGCATGTTATTGGGCGTTTTTATAAATACATTTCGCGGTAGGGGATGTTTTCTATGATGATTTGTGAATGATGACGTCGGGGGGTAATAATTCTAATTCTGGGTTGGGGGCCATCTTGTGTAACAATGGATTTGTTGATTAACTTATAAGATAAAAATGTTTCATAATTGAATCTTGTAATGGCATTCCTATTGTGTTTGTTGTGTTTTTGTCGTTTCTCATGGATAACGGTACTTTTACTACATTGTCGAACGTTTTATCCTAGTAATGGACCCGATTCTACGTGCACATGGCTTAACTAGCCTAAAACTAAATTGTCTAATTTTTAGACATCGTTTACGCGGCAGATTAAAAACGACATATTTAGAATAGCATTTAGGCAGCTAAGTAAGTTGTATAGACCGCCTAAAATAAGAAACGGCAGTTTCAAATTAGCGCTTCCATTGGATTATGACAGCTGCTCATAGAATAGCAAAGTGTTTTAGCGACACCTAAATAAAATTGGAAGTTTAAAAGCCACTATAGTGGCTTCTAAACTTCCTAATTTTATAATCGGGTCCAATAGCGAATTGAGCTCTTTCTAATTCTGATTTCAAATCTCGGTAATAATATTTTTTTGAGCAGAGCAGAGTCGAAAATATTCGACTAGGTACCTACTTAGGAACATATGCGTAGTATACCGATACTATTTTTTTTAAGCTTCCTGGCTAGGTTAATTTAGAAGCCATGGCATTTATTTGTGTGATGAGCACGAATATTTGTTCCTGAGTCAAGGATTTAAGTATTTATCTATTACAAGTATCAATATCGTCGTCTAGTACCCATAGTGCAAAGCTTTAATTATATAATATTTATTCATTTTAATACGTTGTATAGACGACCGCTTTGTGCACCTGCCTACGAAGCTAGAGGTCCTGGGTTCGAATCCCAGTAAGGAAATTTATTTGTGTGATGAGCACGATTTTTTGTTCCTGAGTCATGGATGTTTTCTATGTATTTAAGTATGTATTTATAAATAAATAAATATAAGGAGACAATCTTACACAAATCGACCTAGTCCCATAGTAAGCTCAGTAAGGCTTGTGTTATGGGTACTAGACGACGATATATATAATAGATATAAATACTTAAATACATAGAAAAACATTCATGACTCAGAAACAAATATTTATGCTCATCACACAAATATTTGCCCTTACCGGGATTCGAACCCAGGACCTTCAGCTTCGTAGGCAGCGTCCCTACCCACTATTAGGCTAACCGGTCGTCAAAATTGTATTTATCTATATAAGTATGTTTTTCGTCTTCTACGATCCATAATACCTACAAGTATTGCTTAGTTTGGGGCTAGTTCGATTTGTGTAAGAATGTCCGCAAATATTTATTTATAGTTTTACGTTTTACGCGGGTGCATTTGTCTTTAGCAATCAACTTAAATCAATAAAGAGTCGGCAACGCGCTTGTGCTTCTTCCAGCGTATATAGGCTTTGACGTCTGCTTACCAAGCAGACCGTAAGCTCGGTTGCCGCCTTCATAGTTTATAAGAAGAACTTTGGAAATAATTTATAATATCTTAAGAAGAACATAATATTTTTGGACCGTTTTTAAGCAGGAACATTCCTTTTTCAATCTCAAATACTCCCTAAACTTGGCAAAAATAAAAAAATCGTGCGTTCTAGCCTCTGTTGTACTGTATAGAGCGCGAAAAATCGATCCACAAAAAAATGCAAAAATGTGACTAAAAAATGTGTGCATTTAAAGATACACTGTCAAGTTTAGGGTACAACGGATAAATAGCCATATCGGGTCAGTTACAGTAGGGACTTATATCTTCGTTAGTTAACTTATTTATTATTATTACATAGGTACTTAATAAAAGAAAACACACACACATTTAACATGAAAAACGTTCAAAATCGGTGTGAAACAGATCACGGCTATTTAAATGGTAAATTAAACTACTGTCGTGATCTGTGCCACACAGTGACAAATGATAGGACAGTTGTACAAACGCCAACACAGTTAACTGACCATCCTGTATTTATATTGAACCTTATTACAATACACATAAAGTGCACGGATGGTCAGTTAGCTGTGTTGTCGATAGTACCTATCCGCTATCACCAAAGCCAGTTCAAAGCAAATCAATAATAATATGACATGTAAACTTAAAGAAACTTTTCTTAAAAATAAATATCTGTATCTGAATTTGAATTTGAATCGAATCCCTCGGAATCTAAATATTCCGATTCAGACCATTCTAATACGAGTAATACCGCTTCTTCAAAATGCAAATCCCCACTATCCTATTTCAAAGAGTCCGACGGCGTTCTAATATCGGGTCAAAGGTGAAACTAGAGCTTAAAAGAAAAGCGTTTGTCTTTGGGTTTCTTTTTTTTAAGTGGCTTGTTTTCGATTATGACATTGTAGGTTTGTGTTTTGTTTTGAAAGGCTATTTGATGTGCGTGAAGCAATGTAGATACTCTGTCTTCAGCATTTATTAATACTAAGTGCCCACGCGATATCGAACGCCAATTACAAAGAATCCAGGTAAAGCCGCGGGATGAAATATTAGTCCAGTCAATGAACTGACAACTTGTATGGAAAAAAATTAAAATTTTGGAAATAATTTATAATATCTTATTTTTTATTAGTAACATGTCAATTAAATAGTTACCCAGCGACAGAATCCGACAAAATTTCAGACATCAAAAAAATTATAAATTAGCTAGCTTCCGAAAAGTCAGAAAAAATATTAATAAATATTTTTGTCTTTATTTTGCTTCATTTACATTTGCTCTATAATATTCAAGATAAATGATACAAAAAAGACAATGCAAGCTTCATTTAAATCTACATAATTACTTCCGTGTGGAAAGTTTGTCGGATTCTTGAATAAAGCATCAAAAAAACGCTATTATAAATTAATGTTTTTCAAAACCGTATTTTTCCTGGAGTATATTATATATAGCCTATGCCCGTCGCGGCGACCTATTTTGAAACCAAATAAGTAGTTTCGGAGTTTAAGCCCTTACTATATCCTACTTACTATATACCCCTTATTATAGGAAACCACATAAGGTTGGTAAGGAGAACTTCCCAGTGTCGACACTGGCCTAATACACGACACTTTCAATCTAGTGTCAAAACAATAGGTGTCAACTATTAGGCGTAAGGCGTCATAGGCTCATAGCATTGATGGGGCGTTTACCTTACGAATAATACAGTAAGTATTATTATATTATTGTGTTCGTGTGTTTTTGTTATATTATAAGTTTTGTATATTGATATGTATGTTAGTCTGTGAGGTATTTGTAAATATGGGCCTTGCCTGATACAATTACAAAAAAAAGTATTTTAAAAATGTTACTCAAACAAAACGACTCGTGTATTATCACCATTATATTCGGCCATAAAAAAAACATTATATTCATGGAGAGTGTATATGGGATGGCCGAAATATGCCCAAGCTATACTTTTTAAGCCAAGATGTAGAATTTGTAGCAGGGTTGTTTTTTTTTCTCTTTGATTTTACCAGAAAGCAGCCCCCGCGAAGGAGACGGGCGACTGAATCCGTGATTACTGTATGGTAAATGATTTCTAATGGAAAAAGTGATTGTGTGTATGAATGATGATTGATGAGTGATGGTTGTAATGGATGATATGGAGGTGGCGAGTGTGCAAAAAGAGGCTATTGTAGTTTCTTTACGAATGATTTCCTGCAGGTTATTTGGTCCCATATGGAGATTATGACAGGTGATATCGTGGTTAAATATCGGGTTTGTGAATTTCACCTATACCGCTTCAAGATAACCACCGATGACCTTTGCCTGTGAGATGGAAGCACCTCACAATCCATCGACCACCTTTTAAGAGAGCGGGGTTGGTAGAGTTAGGCCGTGTCGAACTGAAATGAAATGAAATGAATGATTTCGAGTAGGAGACTTGGCGCTACTTTTCAATGCTGAAGGCTAAAGAGCTAGGGAGTCTTGGCAATCACTTTATACAGCAAACGAAAAAACCATAGAACTCTAAGTAGCGCCGCAAAATGGCCCCACAGAATGGGTGCCATTGCCATTATGCAGGGGGGCAGGGTGTCGAAACGATGCCAGGCAGCCGTTTAGTTACCGGTAGTAGCATACCGGGTTTTAGGCACGTGTTTGGGTAGAAATTTGTAAGGAGTTCTGACTACATGGAATGTTTTTAGTGGGATGTTATTGACTAAACAGAAGAATGATAACATAAATAGTGTTTTAAATCTTTCTGACATTGTGATGGTTTTGCTGATTAGCGCGCGCCCTTTGCAACCGTAAAAACTAACTTTATTTATTCGGGAGGTTACATCGTAATAAATATTCCGCCATCTGGATAACGTGATAAGTAATTAAAATAAAACAACATGGTTATAAACGCTTCGTGAGTCCTTCCAAGAAACACACTCAAAGCTTCAACGTTTAATAATTCTAAAAAGAACCTCCTTTTTTGCAGTCGGTCGAAATATATGAACCTGTCTATGTCTATATGTATTTTCAATCAATCAATCAAGCGTTTATTGCACCATGGTAAACAAATACAGTTCTTACATGTATAAAACACAAAAGTATCTGAGCTAGGACACCAGCCGTTTTTACAAGCTTTCTATTAGCTTGCAACTTGCGGGTGGAATTTTGCAACGCAATTTTGAAGCAGATATCTACAACGGGTTACCCTCATCTGGCAGAATAATATTGGTCAGAAATACACTTGGCATAAAATGATTCGCAGAACCACTTTCGGTCGAATGGTAATTTTGCATAAAGGTATAGTAGGCATTACTACTACCACGCATACGACACATTTTTCAGCACACTGTTTTGTAGAACATTACTTTGGCCGACTTTGGTTTAGCATCATTTTATGTATACTCCAGGCAAAATACGGTTTTGAAAAACATTAATTTATAATAGCGTTTTTTTTGTTGATTTCATTTGAAAATGTTATTCTAAGATGATATATTCAAGAATCCGACAAACTTTCCACCCGGAAGTAATTATGTAGATTTCAATGAAGCATGCATTGTCTTTTTTTATACGATTTATCATGAATATTATAGAGCAAATGTAAATAAACCAAAATAAAGACAAAAATATTTATTAATATTTTTTTTGACTTTTCAGAAGTTAGTTAATTTATCATTTTTTTGATGTCTGAAATTTTGTCGGATTTTGTCGCTGGGTAACTATTTAATTGATAATATATCCGTTACACATAAAAAGTAAGCTATTATAAATTATTTCCAAAATTGAATTTTTTTCCATACGAGTTGTCAGTTCATTTACTGGACTAGTACCATAATGATCCTATAGCTTACTATTACAATAGCATAATTCCCGACTCGCTATCAAAAAGGAAATACAGTCCCAGAGTCACCGTTAGGTACGACGACGAGCGAAGCGAGGAGGAGTGTTAGGTGTCGTGTGACCCTACGCGCGCGAGCCGAGCGAGCGGAGCGAGCGTGCCGCGGCAGCGGCCGGCGAAGCGCCAGAACCAATTTTAGGGTTCCGTAGGCAACAAGAAACCCTTATAGTTTCGCCATGTCCGTTTGTCGTTCCGTGTGTTGGTGTAATCATTATGCAAAAAACTTAACTGCGAAAGTACTATTCGGAAGACGTTATGGTCATCAACATTATGCCGATTCGATGTAATAAAAATCTGCGAAATGATTTATGCCATGCTCTGCGTAAGGTGTTTCTGCCAAACGTTACTTCTGCCACGTATCATTATGCAAATCAAATATATGTCAAAAAAAAATCTCCAACACAATAGTGAACCATCTTCAACAGATAGACCTGAAATTTTGGTTAAAGATATAGTTTGGATGATAATTCAATATTGTGGTACAATCGAGCTGATCTGATGATGGAGACAGGAGGTGGGCATGGGCATTCAGTACTTAACCGGCGTAACCCCGTTGAGTTTGGGCTCGTTAGAATAGTCTCAATGAGTAGTTGATGATGGTATATATATAGAAAAGTACAGTCGGCAATAACAGCTTGTACCAAAAATGACATTTTTGACAGAAAATTATTGTCTTATTAAGTCTGTCAAACATTGAATTTTTGGTAGAACCCGTTATTGCTGATTGTACTTTTTTTCATTAGCTACTCGTGTATAGGGTTCCCAATCGTTAATTCCACCAATAAGGTGATCAATGAGCAATCGTCGGTGGTACCATAATTTTGCATGGTCACCGAACAAGTACCTTTGGCACTCTTTGGGGGAGGCCTATGTCCAGCAGTGGACGTCTTTCGGTTGATATGATGATGAAGTACCTATGCTAAAGCTCAGATCTGTCGATCGAATTCTGAACAAACATACGTACCTACATACATACGAACAGAGATAGGTTTTTTATACTGCCAACAGCTTTTAATCTCTCACAAAACCAAAACGATAGTAACAATGGCCTAAACTAGCTTAAACAGTGACTGCTTTCATTTTGTAAAGGGAACCTAATACTTAGACAATTGAATGTGATGCAACCGCGAGGGTGCTAACTGGCCCAAATTACCCACATCCCAAGGGATGAAGGACACTGTAGGGCCCCTATTCAAGCGATGCTGCTCAAGGGCTGTAATCCATTACGTACTTACCTCCTGGACATTTCCCTACTTACCTCCGTATTCATAAAATTTAAGTAACCTCTGTTTGCTGAGATGTGTTATCCCTTTCTGACAAAAACTTTTCAAGGATCAAGAAATGGAAGGTAACGTCAAAAACGCGACGTCACTTGTTTCTATTTCCTAGAAACTTTATGTTAATTAATTGAGCTTTTTGACGTTCTATAAAAAAATATTTACCTATGAGTCCATATACCTATTGTAGATTTAAAAGCGGAGATGTAAAGTTATGATGGCGCGAAATAACTTCATATCAACCAGACATTTTGATTGCAACTTAATGTTTTTTCTTTCCGTTTGATATTTCCGCTGTAATTCAACCACAACTTATTCAATATACCACGGCCTGGGGTGCAAAGTGCCCCGCGGATCAACCCACCCCATGTTTCGGCATTACCGTTATTTACATGTTATGGTGTTACGCTCACCTCAACATCCGTTTTTTGAACGAGCGAGAGAAGGGAACGAAGTTCTCCGTTTTAACTTGGGCAAAAATTCTTTCGTATGTGTGTCCGGCGGATTGATGTTTGGCTGTTCTGTATAGGTCGCATTTCCCAACCGATTCTCGTGAATTCTTTTGAGCAGGTTCATAATTATATGGTTATTAGGGTTCCGTACCCCAAAAGGAAAAAAACAGAACCCATATAGGATCACTTTGTTGTCCGTCTGTCTGTCTGTCAAGACCATTTATTTAGGGAACGCGTGGAGGTATCGATTTGAAATTAAAACCATATACTAAGGTCTACATTCCCTGGAAGGTGTAAAAAAAAACAAACTTCTAAGGTAACGTAATAAAAAGATGCGGCCGGTTATGCCGCAGAAAACGTACATTTCGATACTCTCAGGGGAATCCAAATTTACAGGGATTTTACTTTTCCGTTGACCTAGAAATGACATTTGGCAAGTCATTTTTTTAGATCCACCCGGCACACGCACCGCCTCGCCTTACTACGTTACGTTAGCGACTCCATACTACGTTACGTTAGCGATCAGAGTCGCTTACGTAACGTAGTATGGCGAGGCGGTGCGGTGCGTGTGCCGGGTACCATCCACTTGGACTACGACCTCTAGAGCGTTTGCCTTCAATCTTGGCAGTATTTAAGCATCAGTTTATGTATTTTAAGCTCTACCAGGGTTAAAGCGACAATGGGGTAAATGCGTATTTTGAAGATATCTTCGAAACGCAACATTTAAGAACTATCACAGCCCTCAATGTTCAAATTACCTATGGTTACCAAACATTAAATTTATACGATTGTAATAGTTCCAAAATGTTCAGTTTCGGAGATATCATTAAGAACCGCATTAACCCCATCGACGCATTTGCCGCGGTTGACCTTATGGAGAACCAACAGCTTTTGTAACAAATCAAGACTTTAAATCATAAATCAATCATTTATTCGTGACAGCAAATACACACTAATACATATAGAAAAAAAAAGAACTATTATATGCGTCACGAAATGGGCGGCTCAGCATGATGCTGGCTTTAACTGCCAGCGCTGGTCTTCCGCCGAGTCCATTTGGTGAAGGAACGGAAGGCAGCACAACAAGAGATATACAAATAAACACAAAGTACTAGAGAATGATAACATTGATAACATAACGGAATAAGTAATTTAGTAGACGTAGCAATTTGTCGGCATGCGACGAGTTGCTACTCCTGGTTAGGCTTACTTTGACTTATATAGACAGCTAAGTACAGGATCTCACTGGTAGTACCAACAGAATAGGTAAAATATAGGCAAATAAACGTATTTGGATGACTTAATATAAGTTTTTACAATAGTGGTTGAGGCCTCCTAGTAGGTTTTCTTGCACCAGTATCAAGAGGTTTCGCTCTTCCATTAAATAATACATAATATTAGTGTCTTAGTCTATTTTTAAGTACCTAATTATTATAAACGATTTTATAAATTACAACATAAATATAGTTTAATTTTGTATCTAATAACTAGTGCTAGATGCTTTAAAAAACATTAAAGTGGATATACTAAATCCGCATTTTAAGGCAAAACAAAACAGAACATTATAAAAAGTTATATTCTACCCTCAGACCAGGTCTGAGATTCGACCTTACAGTTAACACTCAATCTCAAAATAGATCCATCGCATAAAACTGACCAGTTTATTTGAAAGCATTTTATCTAAACTCCAACAATTAATTAGTACAAACAAATATCCAAAGCTACCAATTACAGCTAAGATGGCGGCCAATTTCCCGCCAATTAAAGCAATCGTTCTTAATTCGAAACTTATCGCCCAATCGTTCCCACCGACCCGACCAACCTACTTTATTACTGGCCGATAACAAAATAATCCCACTTTTAAGAAAAATAAAGAACAAACTTATTCTTAATCTGTGGAGTAATCACGAACTAAACCCGCCGCATACTTTTTAATGGTTGAGGCTGTGATGGTGGCGACACTGCCACACGTAAAGTCAAGATTGCGGTGCCGTATTTAAAAAACTATAAAACCCCATCCACACTACTGGACATCAGAAGCGGTCGATAAAACTGGCTAATTTATAACCGAAATCCTCTATAAAGGTACAACATTATTCCTTATAATATTTTAGAACCCTATGTATAAAGCTAGCCGCGGAAAAAAAAGAATTTCAAAAAAAGAACTCGATGATGAGGTAACGAACGAGGCGCGGTTGGCGAGTTCCTTTTTTAAAATCCTCGCCGCTTCGACGTGTGTGGTCCGATTTAGATCGCGCTCAAAGAAAATTCAATCCTTATATCATATAAATACAGTTTAAATTGGAATGGGTGGGAGTAATGAAATTTTCCACTTGACGCCGGTATGTATTGGCTATTCAAACATTATTACGAAAGTATTAAGCGTTTTAGAATTGAGAACTGAAGTTTTCAGTCCAAGATCCGTGTTCGATAGGTAAGCTATTTGTGAGATAATTAGGTGGTTTTTAAGCGGTTTAGCAATCGAATTCGATTAATTACGTTTATTTACGGAATAAATATTAGTCAGTAGATAAGTCTTGTACATATGTAATTGTATTGTTTTCACGCAACATGCATCGTAATTTAATGTATCTTCATTAAAAATAATAAGCTGTGTTGATTATTCTTCTGTTTTATTCATGATTAGTTTTGCGAATTAGGTACAATTGCCAACTAACTAGGGTCATTACGCTGGTTACGCGACCACCTTCGGTTGGCGAACACCTGAAGGAGGTTTTTTCTATTAAAGATAACATCAATTCTACCGACCCTATTGAGACAATTAGTTGTACATGCATTTTTTTGTTGTTTTAGAATAGAAAAAACCGAGGAAATATCCTTTCAGTTCACCAACTCAGCTGTGGTCGCCAACCGGCACATAAAATTAGGTCGTCGCTAACCGGCGAAATGAACACACGGAATAAGTTGAACACATTGTATATTTTGTCATAAAATAAATAAATAAACGGTATCTTCACAATTAGTACTGTTACCTGCATTGATTTATTATTACTAAGACTGACTGACTGGCTACCTAGAATAAGAATCTTGACCTCTTCCATCACGCCGCCATCTTGGAAAATTTGTATTGGTCGCCACAGACTATGTCCAGTCAATGAACTGACAACTTGTATGGAAAATATGTCAATTTTGGAAATAATTTATAATAGCTTATTATTTCTGTATGACGGATGTCTTATCAATTAAATAGTTAACCAGCGACAGAATCCGACAAAATTTCAGACATCAAAAAAATTATAAAATTAACTAGCTTCTGAAAAGTCAGAAAAAATATTATTAAATATTTTTGTCTTTATTTTGGTTAATTTACATTTGCTCTATAATATTCAAGATAAATCATACAAAAAGGACAATGCATGCTTCATTGAAATCGACATAATTCTTGAATAGAGCATCTTAGAATAACATTTTTAAATGAAATCAACAAAAAAAACACTATTATAAATTAATGTTTTTCAATACCGTATTTTTCCTGGAGTAGGTACTTAGCAAATATGCCGACTCGCATCAATGTCATACGCCAAATTAAGGTAGAGGATATCTGCTCTAAACATTTAACTGAATGGTTTAAGTACAATTTTTAATGCCACGTTGCTGTTTTATATATTATCTGACGCGACTCTTTTTAACCGACTTCAAAAAAACCGACTTCTCAATTCGGTTGTATTTTTTAATATTATTTATATTTTTTTATCATTTTTTTCAATGTTTGTACCTCAGAACTCCGTCATTGATAAGCCGATTCGTAAAACTTTTTTTTGGTTTGTAAGTATATGCTTCCAGGTGGGTCCCATTTTTTTCAAAAATTCAGTTGGATCATGGGATCCATGAGGAATTGAGGGAACTCCTCAATTATATTAAGCACGCGTGTAGTGATTTTCGTATTTTCTATTATAACTCGTGTATTTACACCCGGAAATCATAAATTTGGTGGAGTGGAATTGATGATGAAGACCACAGGTGACTTATGGAATTCCTCAATTAGGTACTTAAAAGTACAAAAGTACGATACTGATAAGATTCCGTTGAAATAGCAACTAATGAAGTGCCAAAGGTGATCCTTGTGGAATCGACGAAAGTCCTCAAATATTATCGGGTCACATACAGCGATTTTTTTCTCTAATAATCAACGCATTTGCTCTTGCAAATCAGTTCATGTGGTAAATGGGAAAAGAAATGTGGAAATGTTCTCGTGGCTTGGCGGAGTACTCAATTGAAGTCGGTTAAAACTTTGTTTTTAAAGTAAATTATTATAAATCCATATCAGCATGTGAGTTAACATGACAGGTGAGATGACTATGGGTAGGTATATATTTTATGTAACCAAAGCGAGTTGATTAAAGGGCGGACAACGCGAGTCCAGCGGGAACTTTTGGAATCTGAAGCGTCCACAGGCTAAGGCGGCTTTCTATCAGGCAGGACGTGTGTTTGTTTGTCACCGTCGTGGCATAAAACATATATATTAATTCAGACTGCATATACCCACATTATTGTCGTCTCGGGAGCGCTCAGCACGTCTAGCACACGACGGCCGCGACATACTCTCGATTTTTATCGCACTATACCTTTTCTTCTAAGTGTTCTAATAAGAGAGAGACGGATAGTGCGAGAAAAATCGAGAGAGCTCGCGCGCCGTCGATAGACAATTGTCTATGATATAGATTTTATGTTATTCTGCACGGCTAGCACGAGACGGCGCGCGAGCTCTCTCGATTTTTCTCGCACTATCCGTCTCTCTCTTATCGGAGCACAGACATTCCCAAGTATGAGCTGCCACTTTTCGTGACTAAATTATTCTACATACGTAGTGGCTCAATGAGATGTAGATTCGCGAAACTGTTAAAAATACACGGCGAATCCTGAAACATATCAAGGGTCGGCAACGCCCATGTTACTACTTTGGAGTTGGATCGTCTATACGTGTAGGTGTCCGCTTACCATCAGGCGGGCCGTACGCTTGTTTGGCACCGTCGTTGTATAAAAAAATTCGTCAAAAAAACACTATATACTGATTGAACCTGCTATCAGAATTTCATGGGCATCGGTTGGTAAATGCGGCCTGGCCCCTATTTCACCAACTTCACAAAAAATGGTCACCTGACTCTGACAATTCGCCATACATTGCTTGTTCTATAAGTTAAGGTGGTCGCTAGGTTACTTGTGGAACCAGCAATGTATGGAGAATTGTCGTTTTCAGGTCATTGTCATGTTGGTGAAACAGGGACCTGTAGAGGGGAACAGCGGGACAGACGCCGAACATGCGAAAAGTGTCGTCCAAGCTGAAGCATAGAACTTCGTTCGCTTAAACTTTTTCTCAACGAGTTCAATTAAACATTTTCTCTTTAATATATTGAGGAATTCGGGATTACCCCGCTTCAACTATGTCATCATCCTCCCCTGCAAGCGATATTTCCGGTTTTGCCCTAAAAAAGCCCGGGGTCCGCTTTGGCACCTAATCCTCAGATTTGACCCACTTCAGCTATATGCATTAATAATACATATACATATACAGGGTGTAACAAAAATGGGGTATGAACCGATCAAGGGCTTGGCAGGTATCGTGTTCTGATAAGAATAAAGAGAAAAAAAATATTTTTTGATGCGATTTTTTTACATTTGTATGGAGCTAGTCGCTTCAGTCGGCCAACGTTCCATACAAAGGTAAAAAAAAATCGCGTCAAAAAAAATAGTTTATCTGGAAAATCTGGAAAGTCCAGCGTTCCGTTCCACGCAGTATATTAAATGTAAATCTTATGTGTGAAATATCAATTACAAATATATCATTAATAAATAAATATAAATATATTACAAAAGGATATCGTAAAAAACGGGATTTGTGAAGTCATAAAAACTAATAATAAGCAAGAATCCCTGAAGCGTCGACATCATAAAATACCTGTTTCATTTCAATTATCAAACGCCACGGGTGCCATGCTGAACTTGAAGTGAGTTCAAAAAAAATAAGGCCCTTTTTATGTGATTACTTTAGTGATGTGCCTACTACTAGCATCCCGCCAGGCCAGATTTATAGACGGCGAATAGTCGGCGACTAGTCGGCAAAAGATACCGAATATTCGGCACTTAATGACACTACTACTAGTTTATGAATATTACTTAAAGTTTTATGAATATTTCCAGTATTTCACTTATATACTTAAATAAAATAAATAAATAAATATAAGGGGACAATCTTACACAAATCGCACTAGCCCCATAGTAAGCTCAATAAGGCTTGTGTTACGGGTACTAGACGACGATATATTTAATAGATATAAATACTTAAATACATAGAAAACATCCAAGACCCAGAAACAAATTTTCATGCTCATCACACAAATATTTGTCCTTACCGGGATTCGAACCCAGGACCTTCAGCTTCGTAGGCAGCGTCACTACCCACTAGGCTAACCGGTCGTCATACTTAAAACAAATAATGATCATAAACAAATACGATTTTTTTATTTTCACCATATTTGAGATGTTTCGACTAGTCAGCAAAGCCGACTATCCGGCCACATTTATAGTCGGCGTACAGCCGGTGACTAGTCGGTCGCCTCAGCGCCGATTAGTCGGCAAAATCCATAGTCGGCCCATCTCAAGTTATTAATATCGCCTTTAGATTCAATCAAATATGTATATGCCTATTAATATTCCTTATTCGGGAAGTAAATATCCAAGTTTTCTAAAATCTTTTTAATCATCAGCAGTCGCAATGGAAAATTTAAATCTGTCAAAGAAATATTGTCGTTATATAAAAACTAAAAAGCGAAAATCTAATTGACAAAATAAAACAACAGAAACAGTTGCACCTGTTCCTAAGAGCTTTGTAGTTGGCCAATACAGAAGTACATATATTATCCGCATTTTCAAACTATTAAATAAAACAAATCTCGGTTTTCAAAACTAAAATGTTTTTGTGTAATATTTTTAGGAATATTGAAATGAAAATATTCCTAAAATTGGTCATACTTATTTTGATATGTTAGCAAAATTTTACTGTACATACATACATACATACATTCACGCCTTTATTCCCAAAAGGGATAGGCAGAGCACATGAAGCTTAGGTTCCAGTGCCACTTTTAGCATAACTGGGTATAAAAGATCGACAAAATGATTTTTTTTTTAACTGTATCTACAGATAAGTGTTATCGATATTTCACTTACGAGTTTATAAGGATCAGAGCTATTTTTGGAGCGTTGCAACAATTGTTCCAGAGGAATTTCAACTAAATGAAACGGCAACGCGCCTGCGACTCGCCTGGAGCTGTTGGGGTCCATAGACTACGGTAACGTTAGGCGGGCTTGTTTTCGACCAGCCTGATATAGAAACACGATCTTGAATCTCACATAAAAAACGTTGAGTTAAAGATAATTATAATACCTATTAATGCATAGTTTTTATATACATCAAAGCCTTGCTTATTAGCCAGTTGACTCAAGTCACGTAATATAATGCCCATAATGACTACGTTAGAGATAATGTTGCCATAAAATTATAAATCGCCTCAACAACCGCGTTTGCGCTGGCAACCCGCAATTATCTCATTAATCGTGAAGCCTAATAGGCTGGCAACATTGATGCGCGTGTAATTATACGCACTTATCTTAAAACCGGGGTAAGTACGGATATTATAAGGGGTATCTGAGTTAACGGGTTGAATTAGGATTGGGTTAGTATTTGTCGCGTTAGCTTTCACGTGCAAAACTTAATTAATTTTTACTAATAACTAAGCTTCTCGCGCGGCTTTGACCGCGTATTGCAAAGAACGCAGGCAAACCTGCGGGATAACATATAGCCTATTACCATTCAGAAAGTCATTTCTACAGACAAGTGAAAGAATTTTCGGAATCTGATACTCGGTTCCGGAGATCACCCTTCACATTCAAACTTACAGTATACAAAACTACTATCTCACAGACTTTTCCTCTTTATAATACTAGTAAGTATAGATACCGGTTATTCTCAAGTATTAAAAGGCAATACGGGCGACATGTTTCGAGCCCTCCGGGAGTTCTTATTAATAAGTTACTTTAAGGTAAAAATCTACCGGCAGCGGACTGAGTTCCAAATGGCATTTATCTATCAGTATCTTTTTAAAGCATTAGCAATAAGCAGTTGTCAAATATAACTTCGCTTCTTGAATAGATACTTTGGGTGGGTTGCACCAAGCCGTTTGTAATCGAAAGCGGTGTTCGTTATAAAACTTATAAATGTTGTAATATTATGTACTTAAGGAAAGTTTGACAAGTTTCTATGGAATGACAGCTGTCGGCGCCATGTTTAAAGTTGATCGTAAGCTGATGCAGCACGCTTTACGTATACATTTGAAATATCAAAGTAGCCTAGCTTTGCCGTTCAGTCTTTGCTTTGATTGGCTGATCAATCACATGGTAGTTAAAGATACTAGGAAATAACGTAATATCCTATACTAATAAACGAGCAATATTACCTATTCGAATTTAATCTTTCGAGAGACGTGTTTAAAATAACACTAATAATTACACGGTTATTATTAAACGTCACCAACGGTGACATGTTTCGAACTCTTCGGGAGTTCTTCCAGAGAAAATACTCGCCCTGAAGAAGAACTCCCGAAGAGTTCGAAACATGTCGCTCGAAAATGGATTTAACGATTTCGATGGCACTTGCAACATGGGGTTTTTGAAAGGGCGAATAATTGATCCAGCTTGGCTCACACCGGGGAAGGTTCGTTTTCTCCGCATTTTCACCCGAGAGTTCGGTCGCCATATACATATATATACATGTAAAGTTAATATATAATCTAAACAGCCCGCATACTTTCGCTAAGCATAACCGTATAGGTATAAACTTACCTAGCAACCCCCCAATTACCTTATTACTGCGGAGGCTGGCTCAAGAGCCGAGCGTGTTATGAGGCCCGCTATAATTATCGTACTCTTGTAGAGAAGGCTTTCCTATGAGATATTGTACCTACGTTTATCTGTTTATTACCTAGCTCTGTATGTTTGTTACATTGTCATGGGTAAACCACCGAACTGCATGCTTTAGATGACGTGGCGTGGACATAGTCGGAGGCCCAAATATAACGTTAGTTAAATCATTTTACTTCACCCGAAATCAAACCTTTGTGGGCTTAAATGGGTGTGAAAATATAGGAGTGCTCTTCTCTTAATAAGCTTAAATAGAAATACTTTACGTGTACCTTTTTGTATGTATGTCTGTATTTTTAATGAATCAAGTGTTCATTGAAAAGCAAATTTATGTAATTTGCGACATTCTGCCACTATCCGAGTGACAGTGCGTGAAGCCTTTCACCTAATTATAGTCATTAGTCACTCGCAATTATCAGCTGTAATTACTGGGTAAGGCAGCTTTCACACCCGGGCGGGATTGTTTACTTACGTGTCTTTAGGGTTCCTTGAGATAGACGGAAGCATCAGCGGGCGTAGCACGGTTGCCATTTTATCACTTATCGTTGTGGTAAAGACACCCATCACGCTCTGACAAGTATGCGAGTGCGAGAGTGATGGATGATTATGGACAATCGACACGAGAAAGGCTATTTGAATCTGCCTTTGAAGCACTCGCTACGCTCAAGATTCTCACAGTCAGCTGTAATTACTGGGTATGGCTGCTTTCAGAGCGACATGATTGTTTACCTACGTGGTTTTAGGATTCCTTGAGATACACGGAACCACGAGGGCGTATATATGTACAAACGACTCGAGAAAGGCTATTTGCATCTGCCTTTGAGGCACCCGCTACGGGTAAGGCCGCTTTTGCACTACTTATGTGGTTTTTAGGGTTCCGTCCTTGATATAAATATAATAACTAGTAACCCGTTTCACGATGCTAAAAATTACAATTTTACAAGTCTGGCAACACTCGTCAAATGTCCAGTCATTTGGTCAATATTTATTAATTTATATTTAGAGAATCAACAGCTATAGAAACACATCACTACATAGTATAAAACAAAGTCGCTTCCCGCTGCCTGTCCTTACGTATGCTTAGATCTTTAAAACTACGCAACGGATTTTGAAGCGGTCTTTTAATAGTTAATTTTTAATAGATAGAGTGATTCAAGAGGAAGGTTTATATGTAAGTATAATATAGTACCCGTGCGAAGCCGGGGCGGGTCGCTAGTTAATTATATAGATAAAATACAATAAGTCAATTACAGGTCCCCACCTATAGTATCAAAGTAAGATCACTATTATTACATTGTCAATACCAATTTAGACTTGTAAAACTGTGAAACAGACTACAGGGCGACTATAGACAAACGACACGGAGAGCAAAGCATCTCGAAGCCTTTGAGGTGCTCGCTACGCTCAAGATCTAATTTTAAATTTATCTATTTTTCATAGAATCCTTCGCTTGCTGGGAACTTTATCTTAGTACTCGCAAATTCGTTGCCTTGTGGCACAAATAACTAATACTGGCTCTGTGAGCTGTAGAATAGAACTCATCTTTTTTTCGGTCGAGAAATGCTACCTGTAGTGGAGAACATCCGTACAGACGCCGGACGCACGAAAGAATTCTTGCTCAAGCTGAAACAGAGCTCCCTTCGCTTCGCTCGCTCGTTCAGTTACGCACCTGGCTATAAAAGGGCTATTACCAACCGTATAACACTTCCTGGCCAGGGGAGATTAAACATTTTACACTGATTACTGGCGGTAGTAAAAATGGTCCTTAACTTTGCCTCGGGCGTCAAATAGGTATTAGCGATCTGCCACATTCTTTGTTTAACCGCCCTAGGTGATTAATCTAGGTACTATAGTCATCATCATCATATCAGCCACGATATCCAGTATCCACTGCTGGACATAGGCCTCACCCAAAGAGTGCTACAATGACCGATCCTGCGCCACCGCTTCCAGCGGACTCCGAATTGGAGGATTTTTCAAGACTCTGGACTGGGGAAGGCATCACTGATTTGCTGACGATATAGTAGTTTTGGCTGAGACCATGGAGGTCTTGAGTACGATACTAGATGACTGGTTATTTGGTCATGACAACGAAGATCATTTCATGTCACGCCCCATAGGGGTGAAGACACTAAATAAAATAATCAATACTGATGTATTTTTTTGAAAAAGTATTAAGAATGTAGTCAAATGGAGAAAAAATCAACGCAAGAGGTTAAATAATCACAGTTATACCTAGGTGTCCAAAGTAGAGGGGGTATGTTCTGTCCCTTCTCCGCAAAACGCACCTTTATATGAAACTATTGTCATTTACTTTCGACGATCGTGACGTCACGATCTGCTAGCGTTGTGTCTCTCTAACAAGCGTAATTAAAATGGTTGTTAGCCTTCTCATTTTTTGAGATATTTGAATGGGATTTTCTTCTGAATCTGATCTTTCTTTTGAAGTAATATTAATATTTGAGTCTACACCCGTATTCCTATAATCATCATTATTATCGTCATATCAGCCGGAAAACGTACTAATGTGGTATTTTACAGTCTCACCCAAGCTCTACACTCACAAAGCTTGTATGTGTTGAAAAATGCATGTATGAGTGTATTAGTCTGGTCCTCCCCGTTTCGGCACCGATTGGAAAAAAGAAACTTGACAGCTAACACAATGGAAGACGAGACCGCATGCCGGGCTCACCTTGTATACAAAAACGGCGTTACAGCACGGTGTATAAATATGAATTTTGAAACTTAGATCCAGGGATTACGGTTCAATATTGTATGCATGTTTTTAGATTTAAAGTACAATTGTAATGGGACTTGGAATCTTTTTGAGTTTGTATCGAAACTGACCTTCACGGGTTGTTTTGATCGAGTCAGGTGGGTTTATACCTAAGTTTGATATTTGGTTGTTATACATTTCTTGTTCATTCTTTATTTTATTTAGGCTTTAGTAGAGGAGATAGTCGGTGAGATTGCCAATCCGTTATGGAATAATTTACGTCGGGCTGGTAGTACAACGTAATTTCTATGTATACCTCTACGTTTGTCATAAAACGAGCGAGCTCATCACCAACAAACTGCTCCGCAGCTTGGTGAAATGATGTATTTACGGTGCACATATTTTATATTTACATGTAAATTTTAAAAAAGTCAAAGAACATATTGCTCTAGTAATTACACATATGGTATGTCTCCTAATTCAAACCTATATTAACGGATTTGGCATTCTATTCTTTGGGGTCATAATAATTCCCAATCAGACGGGGTTTGATTTTTTCACTTCTCTCTTTGTTTCTGGTTACAATGCCTTCCGAGTACAATACAACAACGCATTTAGGGTACTGTTGGGGCTGCCTCGATACTGTAGATTGTTTTTACGCAACAATGCGAAAAAGATGTGCCTCCTTGGTGCGCAGGGTGAGGGCCAGCACCAACAGTATCCTGGAAATGATCTCGAGCAGACTGGACTGTCCGTACATGAACTGGTGCTGTACAGTCTCAAGTGGAGGTGTTCAGCAGTGATCCATGACTGGACAATAATGTACTTAATTTTATAAACCTACTAACCTTACTTATAAGTAAAACATAAAATGTGTACCTAACTAACAATATGTGGATCCTGGGGGTTATTATATTATTATTATCTCTTTATTCTTATTTCTACTTAAGTTAGGTTTGTACAATAAATTTATAAAAAGTAAAATATAGAACTATACATACAAAACATAAAATCATTATAAAAACCTAACCTAGGGTGCAGCCGGCAGCGAGACGGGGCCTAAGCTACCGGCGGTCAGGGCGACAGAGACAGGAACCTCCTGACTATCCGCGCAGTATCCAGGAGTACCGCCTTCTGTATCTGGCCCTTGATCCAGCCATCTAGCGAGAGTCTCTTGAGGTGATGGTCGAGACTCTTCGCTATTAAACCGTTCGCCGAAACGACTATCGGGACGATGATCGTCGAGTCAACATCCCATATGGCGGTTACCTCGTGAGCCAGGTCTAGGTACTTGCTGGCTTTGTCCTTCTCGGCCTTCACGAGGTTCTCGTCATGGGGGATGGTGATGTCGACGAGCACTGCCTGGCGTTTCGATCGATCTGTCAGCACGATATCAGGCCTATTGGCAAGAATAGTCCTGTCCGTGATGACAGATCGATCCCAATAGAGCGTGGCACGACCATTTTCGAGAACTGGCGCAGGTGTGTACTTATAGTAAGGCACTTCGGAGACCACAAGACCGTATAGCAGAGCAAGTTGCTGGTGAATAATTCTGGCTACAAGGTTATGTCTGTGCAAGTACTCGCCGTTAGCAAGATGACCACAACCGGAGATAATATGCCTGAGTGACTCCCCGGGACGGCGGCATGCCCGACAAATGTCGACCGTACCGTCCTTCAGGATATACCTCCGGTAATTGTTCGTCATGATAACTTCGTCCGCAATTGCACAGACAAAACCTTCAGTTTCCACGAAGAGATCCCCGAAACGTAGCCAGTTCACCGACGCGAGCAGATCTACATCGGGCCCTGTGAGGGCCTTGTAGAACCGCCCGTGTAGCTCCTTGCTCCTCCACACCGCCCTGCGGTCCTCGACGCTCATTACTTTAAGTCTGCGCCAGTTCTCGTTTGCCAAGGAGAGCGGGGTGAAGTTTCCGTCTACTGCTACTACGTCACGATGCATCCCACACTCGTTGTTTAGGAAATAATCCCTGAGACTGCACACCTCGCGGTTGTGGAGGTCTTTGGCATTTAGAAAGCCGCGACCTCCACACTTCCGCGAGATGTACAGTCTCATAACAGACGAGCGTGGGTGTAGCATGCGATGCGCAGTAAGCAGTACTCGGACTCTTCGATCCAGGGCATCCAGCTCAGTCTGAGTCCACCTTAGTATGCCAAAGGAGTAAGTAAGCAAGGGCATCACCCAAGAGTTGAAGGCACGCACCTTGTTGCCGCCCGACAAAAGACTATTAAGTACTTTGGTCAGGCGACAAAAGAAGCGCTCCTTCACCGCTCGCTTTACGCCCTCACCCTCAATACCCAATGACTGTGACATACCAAGATACTTATAGGTTTCTGCTTCGGAGATAGATTTGAGAGACATTGTCTCAGAAAGTTGCAAATTTGTTGAATTTACAACTTTCCCCCGCTGTACATGCATGACCGCACACTTATCGACACCAAATTCCATTTTGATGGCGCTACTGAAGACTTCTGTTGTTTTCAGTAGTTCCAACAGGTTATGTCCATTCGGTGCAAATAGCTTAAGGTCATCCATATAGAGCAGATGAGAAATGACCTCACCTTATTATTATTATTATTTGTATCTTTTGACATGGTACTATAAGTCTAGAAAAAATTAAGTGCGAAAACGCGTTTTTATTATCACCATCTTGAAAAAACAAATAATACCTAATACCTATTTACTATTTGATTTTGGGGGCATTGACTCGGAATGTAAAAATAGAAATACTGAACAACTTTTACCATAGGACCATCCATGAAATTGAAAAATAAGAGTTAACTGTAAGTTAACTGTGATTTAACTAAGAGTTAAATTATGGAACGGCTGTTTTTTTTGCGATGTTGGTGTCACTTTTAGTATGTCAAAAAGATACAAAAATATCCTAATAATATTATAAATGCGAAAGTTTGGATGTTTGCTACTCAATCACGCTTAAACGGCTTAACCGATTTGGATGAAATTTTGCACGAAGATATTTTATTGCCTGGATTAAAATATGAGATAATTTTTATCCCGGGTCCACGCAGACGAAGTCGCGGGCGGAAGCTGGTATATAATAAAAACAAACCACGTCTGTTTGGGAATTAGTATGACCTGCCATCTATTATTTTTCATATAACTCCTGAGCAAATGGCGTACGTAGTACGTACAAGGCGTTACGTGATCGACCTGCTGTACTACTTGGAGATACGTATCTGCGTTTAGGTACGCCCTAGATGGATTTTTTTTCGCTACCGAGGTCACATACTGATTATCTCACATTCTATGAGGAAAATTAAAATAAAACAGCCAATAGCAGGGAGAAAAGTACAACTTTGATCCCTGGTTTGAAGGCAGCAATAAGTATTTTCTGAAAAGCAGGTGTGAAAAAATTGTTGTTCTGCACTAGTTTACGCTGCGTACCCCTTTTGGGAATACGGGCGTGAATGTATGTAAGTACAGTCAACGTCAAAGCAATTATGCAATTTTTTGCCTTATCAAAAGGTAATAAGGTGCAATAGTGTAAACATATCTGTGTGGTCGACCGCATACGTATTGTACTCAATGTAATTAAACTTTTTGAGTCTATTGTCTCGTCCAAAGTAATTTCCTATAGGTGTCGGTCAACACCTGCCGGTAATGAACGTAATTACGTATAATGCCTAATTAGGGACGCAGCGTTATGTACTGTTATTACGTGCGAAAATGGGTAATTAACAATTAAGGGTTTCGAAGCGTGCTAAGTTACCGTTCGGTTCCGTAGGTCCGGCTGTAGATTAATTATGGTGGAATTACAGCGACCAGCCATTTTAATCTTATCTTACCGATTTTAGCCATGGCTAAAGATTTCGCATGGAAGAAATATAGACAACTAGCTTCTGCCCGCGACTCCGTCCGCGTAGAACTCGTTTATATCCTAGTTCCGTACAAACTTTAACCCCCCCATTTCACCCCCTAAGGGGATGATTTCCGGGATGAAAACTATCCTATGTCGTTCCTGGGGACTAAATAAGTTAACGTAAAGTAACTCTAGAAAAAAAAAATATTTCACTACATAGTATAAAACAAAGTCGCTTCCCGCTGTCTGTCCCTATGTATGCTTAGATCTTTAAAACTATAGCAACGGATTTTGATGCGGTTTTTTTAAAAATAGGTAGTGATTCAAGAGGAAGCTTTATATGTATAATACAGTACCCGTGCGAAGCCGGGGCGGGTCGCTAGTATTTTTATAAAAAGACAAACAAATTATTTGATGAACGCTACTATAACTAAAGTTGGTTCGACACTTGACAGAGATGTTGGTAATTTACGGGGAACAAATATATATAACAGGAAAAAGAAGCGTCGGTCGGCCACCAACTCGATGGGTTGACGACGGAAAAGACCGCGGGTCATTCCTAGATGAGACTACTCAGCACGGGACCGGGATAAGTGGAGTATAACTCGAAGAGAGGCTTTATGCTCAGCAGTTGGCGATTACAGGCTGGTAATGATGATGATAGTAAAATAAACATTAGGTACCTAGCTCTTCATTCGCTTGGTGTAAACCCGGCTCCACACTTACGTGCTTTCTCGGCTCATTATTCGACCTGTGGCACTAATAATCACACGCGCTTTATACCTCTAATTATACGTAATGCATGTGCATATCTTAGTTAAATGGAAACGTCGTGCTAATGGCGGCCGACGGGTATTTACTTGCCTAAATGGGTTATCAAGAAATGGAGAATGATTTATCATGTTTTAACACGTTCGCGAAATACGAGTTTCTTGCGGTAGTGCGGAATAAATAATAGTAAAGGTTAGTAAAAAGCCACTGTAGGCTAGCGATAAGGCTCGCGACTTTTAATCAGAGAGATATTTAATTGCGTAACTTTTAGAACGAGCGTTCATCATCAGCCTATATATTACTTCCCACTGCTGTAAATTCTTTGCACGTTTGTAAATACCCGTAAACAATGAAATAGGTATGTTAAGACGTCAAACAAGATTGACCACTTAATAGAGTAAAACAACAATTAAACAAAATACAAAATGTAACACAACAGTCACGTGCCACAGTAGGATAACGGGCCAATCTTAAACACAATTACACAAAACCAAAAACAACAAAGAAAACAAAAACACAATACACAAACACAATTAGCAACGCCGTAAACAAATTCTCTTTGCCCAGGTGACAAGAGACAATTCCTTACCTTTTCTGCTTGTCAAATAGAATGTCAACATTTTAACAAACTTATGAAATGCCGCTGGTGAAATTTAGAAATAACGCTTCCTAATACAATTTGTTGAACGACACGTCAACACTAGCGCTACAATTGACAACAGTACTAACTTGGCAGTCGTTGAAAAAAAGAAACGTCAATATTTTGGCGTGATTTGAAACGCAGTCGGGAGTATACTTTTTGAAACTGCGTCAAGCTAAAATAAACTTTACATGATTGCTTTAAAGTGTATTTTTAAAAGAGATGTCTGAAGTAAAACTCGGATGCCAAATACGTTACGCTCAAAACTAATGAATTCGATTTGACTCTGTATTGAAATTTTCCTGGAAACTTTACCTGTGCAAGTTTAAATTTACATTCTTTAACCGTTTTATTTTGTTAAGTGTAAGGTCGAGATTGTTAATTTTTATTTCTTTTAACTTTGCGTCGACCGTGCATTTTTGTGGCAAATTGATTATCAGGTGTTGGCGTTCCTTTTTCGGAAATTGTGACTTATTTCCCGCCTTTTGTGCTCTATGGTCAACAATGTTTTTAACTCCCGCGTCATGTGGCCAGTATGAAATCGTTGAACCATAAACATTCGCTTGTTACTTTTTAAGGTATTTTGGTGTGATTTATTTTCTGCGTGCAAATACGCTGTAGGCAATTTACTTACTTTGTTGAGCCTAACAATATGTTACAGAATTTGTGTGTATTACAAAATTAACAAGACTTGTACCTACATTTAGATTTTGATCTCATCCGGATCATCCCACTAGACCTTTTTAGGATTAGGCCGGTTTCCTCACGATGTTTTCCTGGCTAGGTACTGTCAAATGATATTTCGTATCTATACCTACATGAGTTTTTTGATAAACTCTGTGGTTCGACACAGTGAGTGGCTTAAAACGTGGTCTGGAGTGGCTTTTTTGAAGCAGGTTAAATTAATTATTTAGAAAGTATTCGATACATTTTTACTTACTTCGATGTAGGTATTGTATTAGACACAATGTAAGGTGGCCATCAGTGTATGGATCGCCAAAAGTTTGATGGTATTCCGTAGGTATGCCGTTTTTAAATGAGAAACTACGAGACGACGACTGGCGACCCTTCACACAAGATGTGCAATTTGAATAAACACTTTCATAAACTTTATGACTTTTTTCTTTACGTTTCAAAAAAGAACAAATAAAAACAAAATTATTTATTCGTTTTAACACGCAAGTATACACCAATATAGATATCTGGTGGACCACAAACTAGGCTGAGCGTGTATCTAGGGGCCCAGAAGCCTAATCACGTAACATTTCGAACGCACGATAGGACAATTTAACTGTAGATTTTCTATATAAAAATTGTCATTTTGATCTAAGTAAGTACAATGCGTTACGTGATCGACCTGCAGGCCCCGTAGCATGGTCGGCCTCATTACGCAATAAGTGACAAGGCCGACCATGAAACGGGGTCCGGTGTGCAAATATGTGACACACATTTGGTAGATGAACATAAAAACATTTTAACAAGAAGAATAATAATACAATACCTACGAAGAGACAAGACAAGTGCACGATACACACACATACACACACATACGCACGGTGTGTGTATTGTGTGTATGCTATGAAAGATACTTTCTCAAATTAAGACCCGCAATCAATATAGTTAACAACTTTTAGCCAATAAATTTTATGCAACGTCAAAATTATCCACTAAAAGTGGAGGAATAGCGGTTTTTAACCGTTTGATGGGTATTTTTAACAGTTTAATGAAGTTAATTAAATCAATTAACAACACAATTAAAGGTGTGACTAATTACCCGACGATTTTTATGGGTGAAGTGAAGAATGCCGTAGGTAATAAAATGGCGGATGATGTCTGAACTTAAAATACACTCGCGCCAGAAAACTCATCTCTCGATTTAGTAATAGGTACTTAGATAGGTACCCATGTAGGTGCCTAGGTGGTAAAGTTTCTTCTTACATTTTAAGGTGTATTTTGTTGTAACCAGCGTTATATTAGCTGGCTAAAGAATTTCAATCCTAATGCTTTGGGCCGCTTCAGACCGGAATGACGGCGCGGCGAGCACTTTCAGTGTCAAATAATTTTAAACTTTATCTACATACCAAAAAGTCCAGGTGGCCTAGACAAGGTTACAATCGACAAGCGCTAACGCCAATAGAAAACTAATAAAATGTATGGGAATGACAGATGTTAACGACAAGTGTTTCGTCGGCATCTGTCATTCCCCTACATTTTATAATTTTCTATTGGCGTTAGCGCTTGTCGATTGTAACCTTGTCTACGGCCCCAGTACCGCTTGAAAACCTCGAACGGGGGACCGATTTTTGACTTTCGAGCGCTCGAAAATCAAATAAAAGTAAATACGTTTGTAGTGTCAAAATGGCAGGCACTTACTTTCTACCAATATAATTGAATACGAGTGGTCGATACCACTCGTTTTTCAATTTTCTATCGCTATTTCAAAATAATATTTCATAATTATTGTCAGTTTTCGAGTGAAAGAGTCGAGCGCTCGAAAGTCAAAAATCGGTCCCCAGGTCGCGAGGCGCCACGCGGTGTCGCTTGGCGTACTGGACTGTTTTAGTATGTAGATAAAGTTTAAAATTATTTGACACTGAAAGTGCTCGCCGCGCCGCTGCCGGCCGCTGCCATTCCGGTCTGAAGCGGCCCTAAGTTAGCGTTAATAACGTTAATATTAACCTTAATTAACAATGTTTATTGACATTGCATATACCAATTCCGTTAACAACACTACGCTGCACCAAAAATGCTACAAAAGTTACGATCACTGTTCATAACAAATTGCTTACGTAAATGTTTCACGGGTCGCACTCACTGAATAAACTTATTTAAAGCAATGACGCGTAGGTACCTAATTTCGGAGTCCGAGAGGCAGCCGGGTGGCTCGCAGTATCTGAGCTCCCGAAGTGTTGTCGAACCGCCCTGTGCAACCCAAATTGAGCCACTGAGACTGAGGTGGCCGTTTGAAACAGTGGTTGCCTGAAAGTGTACGCTGTTTATATAATGAAATGCTGGTCTAAATCGAATACCTGGCGACATTTTTTTTTCACCCAACAAATTCCCTTACAGACCAAGTTGGCTCAGTTCGGGTGGCACAGGGTAGTTCCACAACGCTTCGGGAGCTCAGATACTGCGAGCCATCCGGTTGCTTCTCGGACATCGAAATTACGCGTCATTGCTTTAAGAGTCCGCAGTAAGCTCGATTCTCCATACAAACGTAGTTACGCTTTCATTTTAAAACTACGTGTTGGATTGTAACGAAACTGCATTTACAATGACATGAGGTATATCTATGTCTGTAATAAGTTTATGTAGCTTCAGATACCATAGTAAAAAAATACAGCGAATTTAACTTTTTCATACAGAACTTGTTTTTGTTGTATTTTGTTTGTTTTATAAACTGGAACCATATGAACTAATTATAGACATATATATACCTCATGTCATTGTATATGCAAAGTTTCGTTACAATCCAACACGTAGTTTTAAAATGAGAGCGTAACTACGTTTGTATGGGAAGGTGAAATTCGGCCGAGCTTACTGCGGACTCTTAACAATTCAGCAAGGCAATCATGAGACAGCCCGCGAGCTTTCTCGATTTTTCTCGCACTCTCTCTCTTATTAGACTGAGAACAAGAGGTATAGTGCGAGAAAAATCGAGAGTATGTCGCGGCCGTCCCATGATAGACGTGCTGGGTTCTCAGGAAGCTCGACACCAGTCGGCTCTCCATGCAAACATTACACGCGTAGACTGTTGATTGTAGTTTGGCTCTCATATTACGAGTAAAACAACTTGCTGGAATAACAGGAAACTTTGTACACACAAGGGGATCCCCCATTACAGCGATATCTATAGTTCAAAAAGTACCTAGTGAGTGTAAGTAGTGAGAAGTGGTGAGGTAGGGCACAGCGAAATGTCATCCCGCTCGAATGTGGAGCAGCCCAACTGAGGAAGTACCCCCGCCTTGCACCACAGCCATAATAACACTACTAACTTGCTCTGTAGCAGTGTTGTGTTCCTTGAGGTGAGCAAGGTCGCCAGAGCTCCCGAGGATGATGCGTAACATGTGCGTCGACGATGGCAATGACGATGGAAACAAGCGTACGGCCCGCCTGATGGTACGCGGACATGGACGTGGTATGGTAAGTGGACACCGCAGCCTATAGACGCATGCAATTCCAAAGGAGTAACATGGGCGTTTCCGAGCCTTGATATGTTTGAGGATTCGCCGTGTTGACAGCTGAAGGAACAAATTCCCTCGCTCTCAACACAACACATCCTCGGGAGCTCTGGCTATTGCTAAATACTCTACTTTTCATTTCGATTACGAGGAAACTAAACGAGAAACAAATACCTACCCAAAATTAAATCTGAATCAGTGTGATCCTAATACTATAAGGCTAATACATGAGAGAACGCTGGACGATGGTGACGTCATGATTGCGCAAAAGGGACAGAACACCTCCTCTTAAAACTTTGTGATTATTTAACCTCTTGCTTTGCTTTTGTCTCCATTTGACTACGCTTTTAATCCTTTTTCGAGAAAATACATTATTGATTATTTTATTTAGTGTCTACACCCCTATTGTTTGAGGTCATTCTATGAACGCCCGCTCCTCGCTCCGCTACCCGCTGTCCGCCTCCGCTTTATGGGCGATCCTTTTGATATTTTTGTCTTTTAAAATGAACATTTGTTCACTACGGTGGAGCCGAAAAGAAGGGATATGGTTTTAGCAATCTATATTAGTATTTACCTACGTGGTGCTCCACCGTGCACCGTAGCGAATAGAATAGATTAGAATACCATAGAATAGAATATAATATAATAGAATATAATATAATTTAATAGAATAGAATAGAATTAAACATTATACTTCAGGTGATGTAGAGGCTACCTTTTGAATTCAGTTAGTTCTCCGTATTCTCGTTGCAGTTGTTCGATCTTATTATGCATTTTCAAGTGATATAGATACGGTAATAATGAATCATCACATGTATTTCGAACCTAGGTACATTTTCAACCGTTATGGACATACAAAGTGTAAAAAAAAAATTTACTACATTAACACACACGTTCTCTACTTTTAATTTTGATTTTGTAAAGCAATCACACCTGGGGGCCTAATGGGGGCCTAGACAAGGTTACAATCGACAAGCGCTAACGCCAATAGAAAACTAATAAAATGTATGGGAATGACAGATGTTAACGAAAAGTGTTTCGTCGGCATCTGTCATTCCCCTACATTTTATTATTCTATTGGCGTTAGCGCTTGTCGATTGTAACCTTGACTACGGCCCCAGGAAGTACAGAAGACCACAAAAGATTTATCATAAACCCAACTGATTTTTCACTCCCACGATTAATTCGATTAAGAGGAATCCAACTACATTTCTAATATCAAAATCCATGTAACCGTTTGGACTGTAGCTCGTAAAATATTTTCTTGGCCACATAAATACCTACTGTAGAGGTTCTATGGTTTAGCGGGCTAGTTATACAAAAATAACGGCTTCTATGTTTAAATTTAACTAGCTTATTGAGAAAGCTGTTGGATCAAAAAATGAAGATTGATTATGCTGTAGTCCTTGAAAATAAATACATTATAGTCATATCGATGAAGTGTGCGTACCTATCATTAAAGAATTCACCGACCCCATACTTAATTGGGAAGTATAGCTAGCAGCTCGCGCACCCTGAGCTACATCCCCATATATGGTGGAGGTGCGGGGACATACGCTAGAAAAAATATAAAAATAGTTTTTTATTTTTTAAGTTTAGTTTATAGATTTATTCAATTTTGAGGCTCTCACTGAAAACCAGCGTCACGGCTCCCGTGACAAAATGCCGAGTGAGGCTCCCATTTAGCATATTACATATGATGCGTAACGTTTTTGATTGTATTTTCTTTTTCCTTTTTTTGTGCGCTAAATAATTATCACAAACATGAACCCTGAGACAGTCGCGTTATAAAATAACACCACTTCTTGCTCAGAACGTATGTGGTGTCATGTTCCTAATGGTGAGTAGGTATAAGGTTGCCAGAGCTCCCGAGGAGCGCTGTGATGATAGGGACCTTCATTTGTCTCAAGCTGTCAACAGTATTTAAACAGTAAAACGTCTGCTAGACGGTCGCCAACAAGCCCCTCTGACCGAGCGACCTTGGTCCGGACCGACCGTGTGTGCGTATGAAATTTTGCTGCAAACAACTGTCCACACGGTCGGTGCCGCACAAGGTCGCTCGGTCGGAGGGGCTTGTTGGCGACCGTCTAGCAGACGTTTAGGCTTCTCACAGACTGGCGCGGCCTGGCCGCGGCGGCGGTCAATAGTAAACTTGTCATGTCATTATGTCTATTGACCGCCACCGTAGGCCGTGCCAGTCTGATTCAAGCCTTAATCCTCAACTATTTTTTGTAAGCTATTATGTATATCTATTTCGAATATCTTTGAAGTGAACAAAGTGAAAATATTGAAAATTAAATATGACAATAAAAGTTAATTGTGAATTATTTTAAAATTCAATTAGTAGAGTCGCTTCCCTTAATCCCCTGTCTACCCTTTCTTGTTGTGCATTTGTTTTAAATTATCATACCCGATCATACGCACCTAGAAATATTTCCGTGTACATTATTATTTAATTCAGAAAAAAAAACCTATAGAAGCTTCACAGTGTAGGTTATTTTTTATTTATAATTAGGTAGTGTACATTACATTTTCAGTTTACGCTAAATGTTAAGTTTGGTGTTTATGAAACAGGAAAACCTATTTAATTGCAATTCAAAACTTAGTTACTTTCCGTCTTTCAGTAACAGGTCAAATTACATGGCGACCTGAAGGTGAAAAACCCATAAAACTCTCCTTTATCGAAACATAACAATTTCATTCCAATAACCAATCTAAATCAATATGTAGGTGTTGCAATACAAAATGGTAACCATTTTTAAATTGCAATAAAACCAACATCAATCAAAATTTAACGATTAAACACGTTTCAGTAGCCGTATCGGCTAGAGTTGTAAAACGAATTAAAATATGCCACAAAATGGCGTCCAACACCACAAACCTTTAATTATTCGAGAAATCCGAGCGGACCACACACGTAGCTCATTTGAACCTGAATCATAACAATAATTGTATTCACCGCTTATAATTTTGCGCGCACGGACGAAAAAAAGCAATATTAAAACATAACCTTACCTTATTAATGTGTCAACAGCTCAATTTATGACGAGAAATGGCTGGCTACGCCCTAAGCGCGGGAAATTCTGGCCAATCGCTCGCCACCCCTTCTAACCGAATCGCATCAACCGAGCTATATCTATCTCTGTTTACCATATGATAACCAGTCTATAAAGAGCTCGCATCAAATGGATCTCTTTCTATTTTAAACACCGTTGGAGTTCTTTATATTCTGGACTGTTTCGAAGTTCGAAATTTGAAATTCGTGTACGACTAACCATGATATACGCGGATTATATCATTATAGACTGTATGTCAACGGCTTAAGGTTGATAATGTTCGATAGAGAAGTTGGTGCACTGAACTTTTTCTCAGGTTAATGAGTGCTAGCCTGGATGACATTATTTATTTATGCCCGGCCACAGAGCACGCTTTATTTTTTTTATTTCCGAGCCGTGATTATACGCGTTTCATGTGATTGCGGATTGGTATTTATTTGTTTTTATTTTTGCAACTGACGGTTTTAGTTGTCGAGGTTGGCTGCGGCTTCATTTGAGATAGAATTCTTGGAATGTTTTTAAATGGTTGATCTTTTTTAATTTGCCTTTAGCACCTGACTATTTTAGAAACATTTCTAAAATCATGAGGTACATTTCGGACCTAATAATTGAACTTATGAAGATAGGTGATAAATGTGTTTAGGTATCTAAGTACTTTTTTTTATTTGCTAAGCGGAAATGCCCCGAATTTATCCATTTTTCATACCTTTCGTGGAAAAACCTTTTCAACAGACCAGTTGAAATGTCATCTTTCATAGACTTAGGCGTAAAAAAACACCACTCACCTTTACTGTATTTTCTATCTCCTGATTTTTTTCTTGTTTCTATTTAGACATACTAAAGTCGAAGTTAAGTAGGTATTATAAAATTAACACATTGTGGACATCGAGAGGCAGGCGTACACAATGAGTATGGGCGTCTGTTTATTTATTTATTCATTATTCAAAATAAACTGTCGACGTTGTGTTCTAGCACCTATTGTTTGATTATTCTTTTTTTAGTGGCTCTGCTTCAACCCCCTTTAGACAAACATACATTGTTTTGAGCCGACATACGCGGTACGTCGCTGAAATTGACGCCAAGGGCACTATTGTCGTGCCTCAAATGTGATAAAGATTTGAATTGGATTGGTAACTTGCTTTTCACACGTACCTAGAGATACTTGAGAGGCATGTGAGGACGTCGTTCAATTGAAATAGGTACAATTCTAATTCGATTTTAACAGTGCGAAATTGAGCCTCTGAACAAAGTTTACGATGCGTATCACCGTGTTGTGCTTATCTTTAATTTTTAGTTGACTGAATAGAATATTAGTTATATTTCATTGATTCTAGCCCGTACCTAGTCACCACTGAAACTCCCTTTCTAAGAAAAAAAGAAGAAAGAGACAGCGGATTTTACAATGTGAATGGTTAAGAGCAATATTTGAATAGGTATTCATTCCATGATGAATCTCGTTTTATCACTGGGTATCACTAGGTAGGTAGGTAAGTTACAGACACTATAAGAAAAATTAAATTTCAAATAACGTTCTTGCGTTGTTGTTGCGTGCAGGTTGGTAGGTAGCTATACAAAAGTAAGAATTAACAAATATGAACTTTGATATTAAAATATAAATTCATAATGTTTGTAAAACGCTGCACTGTTTTTATAGTTAAGCCAAGAACACCTACGGCGAAAATAATAGAGTTGTCCAGGGAATATTTGAGAAACTTCCCGATTGAGGAATACTGGCATATATTTCCGAGCTCGGAATATTCATCCTAAAAGCCAAAAAGCTAACGGTATAATAATCCGTACATAAGTTCCGAATAACTCATTAGTACGAGCCAGGATTCGAACCCACGACCGCCGCTTGACAGCCGCTTGCCTGAACCACTAGGTTACCTTTCAGAATATTCATACTACAAATTGGGAATATTCCCAGTAACTGCTCATACTTACAAAAACCCAAACAAGATTGAAGGCACGTAGCCATAATTGAAACGAAGAAAACACTACGTGATCAAATAAAAAAGGAACTTTAAAAAACTCACTCCACAGACTCAATATGCCATAGACACATTTTTTAAGCCGAGTTCACACACTAACGACCAACGGAATTAAGTTTTTAAACGCCGCGGCACTTTGAGAGGCAATCATGGTCCAAAGATGGCCGACGGTTTTTGTTTGTGGTTCGGGGATGTTCGAATTTGGAACGGTTCCACTGATGTAACGACTTTTTTAGGTAGGCAATCATTTTTATTTTTTTATTTATTTTAATGTAGAGTCTAACATATTTATTGTATTCATGTCATGTAAATTACATTAATTATTTCATATATATAAACCACTGGCGCATACTAACCTACCTAATGCTGCAAGGAAACACTCTTTCTTATACTTAGACCTAGACCAGATCAAGAACAGGTTTTAGTAATACTGAAATCAGGAAATCAGAAAATAGTTCCCCATTTTTATTTATCCAGAAAATGTTTTAACAGAATGTAATGTTTTTAAATTCCGAAATGCGATTAAACTTACCTATAACCTTAATAGGTTAATAATAATCGTATAGTATGGATAGTGTAATTACTATCCCTACTATACTGACAAAAAAAATAAAAATAGCTGCAATAATAATTATCAAAAAATATTTGATGCATGATGTAGATTTATCTTCAAAGTTTTTGTAATTTGGTTTAAATAACTCTATAAATAGCCTGGTACCTATACGATAGGTATATCTTCATACAATATTTCCAAGCACACCATACAAATTACATAACAACCCACAAACCCGACTCGAGTCTCCCGCGGAGCCAAAAAAATGATATAATCCAACTCAACAACATATTCCCCAAAATTACGACCCGATTAATACATTCATAATCCACCCCTCTCCCTCTAACTCCCGGCGACAACGCCTTATCTCTTTCTAGTCATTTCAAAAATGGAATCATGCGCGAGAGCATGAAATTACGCTTTTTTTTCATCTCAGCGCATTTGAATTAACCGCCGTCCGGTTCCAAAAGGTCGTAATGGTTAATGTTTTAACGTTACAAAAGTCAAGTTTTGAATTCAGAATCCCGAAGGCCGTTGAAAGCGGCCATCTTGTTCTTTTTTTAATTATCTCGGTTTTTGAAAATATAAGTTGGGTCGGATGTCATTTGGGTGCGATTTGGGAACAGGATGATTCGTTTTTAAAACCGTTGCTAATTATGTTCCTTAGTCATCAGACTTTGGCTTAAAATACAATACAATCGAGTGTGACACATCCAGCATTCTCTTGTTTTACAATTACAAAATGTTTTTAAAGGAATCTCTTGGTAGATATTGTTAGCTAAAGTTAATAGGCAGCAGGTGTACAATTATTTCATTATGCTAGTGTACGTGAGACGTGAGAATAGTGTAAAACAAGCCAAACGAAAAAAAGTAGCTGAAAGTTATTAAAATCATACCTTTCATATAACTACGGATTATTAGCTTGTTTGTTCGCATGTTTACATTACTAATTAAATTCATTATTTTATTGGCCAACATGCAACGTTTGCCATAATCATCATTTGCCCATAGTAGTTTTTCTCAGTAACTGTAAACTTTCAGGATTCTTATAAAAAACCTTACCTAACCTACAGAGCTCTATACAAAGTTCATTTAAATTGTTTTGCTAATGTTTTGGTCTACTCTGCCTACTAATCACTTATACGGTCAATCAAGGTTATAGAAAACACAAGTGTTATGGCAAATTAAATTATGGATACTTATCGTACGTATCCGGTTCAAATTGAATATTCAGTTTAAACAAATTATTAGCATCAAAGTCGATGAGGCTCGACATATTATTTCACAGGTTTAAATTTAACTGTTATAATTTAAATAGAGACAGACTGTAATCATTTTTACTTAGTGTTATTTAGAGTTAATAAAATTACTTTTGTTAAAATTGTTGGATGAGCGGGTCGTCCTAGGCTCTGCAAGACCAAAGGGAGGCCTCAGAAACTGTAAATCTATGTACTTTATAACTGATGATAAAGATATTTTGTATTAGTAAAACATCACCCTGTACTCCCGAGAATAATCACGTATCTTAAATTCGGTGATTAGTTCGTCCTACCGACAGATGGCGTGTTTAGGTAGACCGCATTAATTGTCGAGCAGGTAGATTTTACTTCATTCCGGACATGTGGACTGGCTGAAAATAGCTTCTTTTTTTAACGACCTCAATTCTCGTTTGAAGATTCCCTCCGATTTCGGTTAAGACTATTATATTATATTTATAAATATATATTTGCGGGCTATCTTACACAAATCGAACTAGTCCCAAACTAATAAGCAAACCTATATAATACATATATTTATGAATTAGCTGCCTGGGAGCTGCCACGTATTGCAAAGAGCGAAGGCAAACCTATGGAATAAAATATAACCTCCAGACTTCCACCCGGAAAGTTAATTCTATACACAGGTTAAGGAATGTTTAATATCGGATTTGTGGTTCGAGATTACCCAAAACATACAAACTTATAAACTTACAAAGCTACAAAGTCACATACCTTTCCTCTTTATAATAATTATAGCACTTATAGATTAGCGACTTTAATTTATTTAACGATTTTAAGAGACGGCGGGTCGCTGGCTATGTCCGGCTCGAAGGACCACAGCAGCTGTAAGTGTTTTTTACATACATATTTGTCACATTAGATGTTATTCATTACAGTATTCTGATACTACAATTATAAAGAGGAAGTGTCTGTAACTTTCTAAGTTTGTATGTTCTAGTTGGTTCTAGTTAAACTCCGGAACCGATTATCAGATTTCAAAAAATCTTTCACTTGCGTGTAGAATGGACTTTTTTGTTATTTTTTTGGTTATAGGCTAATATATATATCCCGAAGCCGCGCGGGCAGCTATTGTCATATAAATTGAAAAATACATTTTAAATATCATTAAACAGTACACAGTGAACTTTACAAAACAGAACATAACAAAATGGTGCCTATTTCTATAAGCACACATATGTAAATGTATGTATATATGTACGGTTCGCAATATATCTTGGCAGCCGTAAATATACCTAAACAAATATTGTAGAGGGGCATTAGGGCTTTTGTGGACGCACCTGCCGGTTCCCGTGTAGGGTGACCATGAGGCGAGCTAGCGAGCGGGACAGTATTTGCTAAATATAGCATATACCCTATCTGAAAATATAGATAAGTATGCGTAGAATTTTTTATTTCGCTGAGTTCCCATTTTGTTGAAAAGTATTTTCCCCAAATACTAGTAAATGTCCCAGAGCTCGAAGCTGTCCTTGTTGTGACACCTTCAATCTTACATCATGTAAATTTTGGAATATAACAATTAACTTAGTTAAACAGTTCCATTATATGAAACCTGGAATTCTACTCCATTTACTTTCGACCGAGATCAATTAGATCTAATACACATTTAAATCCACCATGTACATGCTAAATTCCGCTGGCCTGGTTCCGACTGCAGCTGCCCCATACTAAACCTGAATACTATAATTAATTTGGCGTTTTTTTATACTATTATACTAATAATTTGGCGGCGTATTTAATTGACACCAAATTCACCTAATGAAATAACCCTACCCTCAAATCCCCAGAATGCTGGTCACCCCATAGCCCAACCCCAAGCGTTCATATTTCATAATTCACTGAACATTTTTCTTAATCTATTTCACGGGGTGGCCAGCTTTCAGCCCGGGGTGCCATTTTGTGTCAGTAAAGTGCTTTGTATTTACAAATATACCTTTTCACAAATGTACGTATGGAAGATACCTACCGCTATATATATTTCATTTGTTTACTTAGTTTACTCTGTTGAATTTTAGAGCTTAGTAAGAGTTATATTACTTTTACAATAAATTGAAGGGTCGCCAAAACGGTCAACTCAAGTAGACTCTCTAGTTTGGTTCTCATATTAGAATATAATAGAAAAACTTTATTCAACATCACATGACAATTCTAGTTATATGGGAACCTTAAAAGTAGACTTAACATTTAATTTAAAATTAATCCTACAGTTATCATTATGTGATGTTAAAAAGGGGCTTCAGCATAATGTTACAGTAGTAAGGCCACTGCAACGCTGGTTTTCAGGCAGACCCTGGTAACTATATTAATCCTTTTTACATTGCTCGCTGTTTGTCGGGAACGAAATGTCTCAGTTTGTGTGTGCGCGTGTGTGTGAGTGTGAGTGTGTACGTATTTGTATGAGTGTGTGTGTGTTTGACTTGACGGAATACGGAGTGTGTGATATTGTGTCGTAGGAATGAAATATTAAAATGGCAGACTTGAATAACATGAAACTTTAATTACCAATTTGTTACATAAAATGTAAACCTTTACCCCCTTATTCATAAAACTTAAAATGCCTCTGCTAAATAAAATGTGCTTTGTCCCTTTCTTACGAACACAAATGTCAAAGTGACAGATAAGGACAAACGAATTTTAACGCCATTTCAGTTAAAAGAGGCTTGTAGGACGTTTATGAATACGGCCGTTAATCTTAGTGTATGCTTATCTACTTTCTAAGTAAGTTACTAATCATACTATGGATGCTCGGTACAATGCCTTGAGGCCTTTTGTAGATTAAACTTAGTTTTAATTTCATTAAGTAAACATAGACGAATAAAAGCTGCATTGTCCAAATTCACAGCACCGCCTGTTATTTCTCTCTACTATTTATTCGCTGTGTTCTGTTATTGGACTTTTGTTCGCATTAAATTAGTATTTGTATTGTATTGTACTACATTTATATTTACTTGAAGCCAACATAAGTATTAAGTAATTAATGACTATCGTTATGTATGTATGTATGTATGTATGTGAGCACTTTATTGTACACAATAACAGGTTAAAGAATATACATGTCACACAATAGATCAAAGTACAAAGGCGAACTTATCCCTATAAGGGATCTCTTCCAGGTAACCTTTGAGCAATTGTGAGGAAGGTAGGTAGAGCGACCTAGGCAAACTTATACAGTGTACAAAAACACAGAGATAATGAAAACCAAACGTAATTGGTATTAATTCTAGACAAATAAAAACATGCTAATACATATACAGGGTGTACCAAAAATGGGGTGTGAACCGATCAAGGGCTCAACAGGGTTTTTTTTTACCTTAGTATGGAGCGTTGGCCAACTGGGGCGACAAGCTCCATAGAAATGTAGAAAAAAATCGAGTCATTTTTTTTTTCTGTTTTTCTTATCAGAACACGATACCTGTTAAGCCCTTGATCGGTTCATACCCCATTTTTGTTACACTTTGTATAAATATAACATATAAAATATAATACACACTATCATAAGTAATATATATCGCAAATATACAATAAATAAATAAATACTATATTCAACCAATTCACAAGTCATTGGAAAGCCACAACTTCTTCAATTTCATCTTAAGTGACGCCATTACCCTTACCTATTAGGTATTACTCACATACATACAATAATCACGTCCGTTTCCTAAAGGGGTGGGCAGAGATCACGGATTCCCACTTCCTACAATCTTGACAAACTATTCTTGCTTCATTCACTTTTATTAACTACTAGCTTCCGCCCGCGACTTCGTCTGCGTGGACCCGGGATAAAAACTATCCTATATTTGAATCCAGGTTATAAACTTTCTTCGTGCAAAATTTCATCTAGATCGGTTGAGCCGTTTAAGCGTGATTGAGTAACAAACATCCAAACATCTAAACATCCAAACATCCAAACTTGCATTTATAATATTAGTAGGATTGTTAATGAAACTATTTTCAAAGTATCATAATCAAACAAATCAAAAAGATAGTACAGCCGAAAATGAAAAACTATTATGGCAAAAGAAGTTCAAAGTACCTAGTGCCAAAAATATTCAATAAAATTAGTTTACTAAGAGAAAGTCCTAAATTAAGTAAATCTATGATAAAAACTAGACTAAAGGAATGTCTTCTCGACTTTTCATGATTGTGTGGGTGTGTGTGTATATATATATATATATAATTTCTTTGGTATGGGGCCCACGAAATTGTTACCTAATTAATCTTATAAGATGAGTTTAATAGGTTAAGTTAAGTTGTATTAAAATGCAGGCCTCCCCCAAAGAGTGCCAGTGACCGGTCCCGCGCCACCCGCATCCAGCGGACTCCGGCAACCCTCACCAGGTCATCAGTCCACCTTGTGGGGGGCCTACCCCCACACCGCCGCGCCTTTGTATGGCCCAACTTGAGAAGAAATGTTAGAAAAAAAATCGAAATATACGGCCCAAACGGAGAAGAAATTTTGAAAAAAAAAAACTGAATATGTATGGCCCTACTTGAGAAGAAATGTTAGAAAAAAAAACTGAAAGTATGAAGCTTTGACAAGTTTATATGGACTGACAGCCGGCGCCATATTTAACTTTGATCGTTCTGTAACCGCAAGTTGGTGTAACTGAACGTAAGTACTTCATTGACCGTGCTCATAAGATTTCACGAGAATCGGTTGAGAAATGCGACTTTAGAGAAGAGGGCATACCCATTTTTGTCCAACCTGAAACGGAGAACATCTTACGCGTCGCCGTCGTCCACTTGTTCAATTACAAAGAGATTAAATTTGTTAGGGTTCAACGCAATCTCCCGAATTAATCATCCGATACACAAATTGTGGCACCAGTGGATAGGACATATATAATATACGGTATACATGGCATATAATCGACCTTCAGGGTGGATATTCATACTAAATATAAATATTTGCGGACAATCTTACACAAATCGACCTAGTCCCAAACTAAGCAAAGCTTGTACTATGGATGCTAGATGACGATAAACATACTAAAATAGATAGATTAAATACATAGAAAACATTCATGACTCAGGAACAAATATATATTCGCGCGCGTCATAGAAATAAATGCTCTTTACCGGGATTCGATTCCAGTTCCAGGACCTCTTGCTTCGGGTCACTACTAACTAGGCTAAAGTGGTCGTCAAAATGCTGAAAATGTTATATTCATATTCATATAATTTATTGCATTACATGTTTTATAAATGCGAAAGTGTGTTGTATGACTGTAACCTCTTCACGCTAAACCGCTGGACCGATTTGGTATAGAGATAGTTTAGGTCCCGAGAAAGAACATAGGATAGTTTTTATCCCAGAAATCATTCCCTGAGGGGGTGAAATGGGGTGAAAATTTGTATGGAGCTACGATATAAACGAGTTCCGTGCGGACGGAGTCGCGGGCAGAAGCTGTATATTATACCCCGATGCTTTGCTTGGTTTTTTATAAGGCGTGGGAACCGTACGTGCAGCTAGTTATATTATAAATGTATATTTCTATTCCCAAAATACGTTACTAAAACAAATTAAAGACTAACAAACATCAGATACTTTAATCTGCTTTCCAACCGCCCAAATTTCTCTATTCAATTCATTTTATTTACTCCTATAATTGACTTAAATAAACCCTAAGTAAAACGACGTAAGACCAATAAATTGCTCGCACAAATACGTCTCTTTTATTCGTATCAATGAACTTATTCAAAAAGTAGCAATTGTAGTGAAATATAAAGGTTTTAAGCTCTTTTGTAATTGGTCGTTACAAAGGAAGGAAGCCATTACACAATTGAATGGATAACAAACATAATTGTGTCTGTTTTATTCAAAACACGCTATTCGTCTATGGTTCCGATTTTGGGTTGTTGTGAATATATATACTCATACTCGTTTATATTATAGGCATTTCATGTTACCTAAGGTACTGATAAAAAGTCACAAAAAAACAGGAAACGACAGTAAAGTTTTGCCTGACATCTTCATGAAGAATACTAGCGTAATAGGTACCCTTTAATCACAAACTTTTGAATCCCTCGTTACGCATTATTCGACTTTCATACAGCCAGAGGACCTTCACTTGGCTCTAGATCAAATTTTTCGTCCTCAACTACTATCTAAGTTACTTTACTCCCCTGTGGCAAACCTAATAATTCCACTCGTAGGTGAAACGTCGCCCAAAAAACAATCCATTTAAACACACACCTTTCAAAACAAAAAGGTTCAAGTATAAAATAATCTAAATTCAAATTTAATCCTCGTCAGTTACAAAACATAGTTCAAATTTGATTGTCTCTGAAAATACACTGAACGCATTCAAATCTTAAAAACATTCTTTGTTTATGGAACCCAGTGAGTTCGAAAATTGAAAACGCGCGGGAAATCTGACAGCTGCCAGCTAAGAGGTGATGATTAAGGCTGCCAAATCATGTTTGCGGGTGGCGAAACTTGGAACTATATATTTTTTTACTATGAGGGTGTATTTTGTTAGACAGTGGCACCGCCGTGGCGGTAAATGTAAGTTGGTCGCAGATCAATAGGGTTGGCAGTGAATGCTTACCGGCTAATGTGTTTTTCATTATACTGCCTGCCTCCCCAGAGTTAACCATAGAGTAACAGCCCCGATGGTATTTTACCGTAAGCATAGATAAAATAAAACTGTTATTTAATTTTTGCATGTACCTACAGAAGCAATGTTAATTGGTTGAAGAAGAGCCTTCTTCTACCTTTGGCCTATACTGATACTGCCCAGTTTTAGGGGGAATACTTATTTACTTGTTTATAAAACAAACGAAATACAGAAAAAACTAATTTTGTGTGAAAAATTTAAATTCGCCGTCTTTTTTTTACCATGGTATCTATAGCTACACAGCTGCCACAAAAATTAGCCATAGAATTCTATGGTAAATTTTTTGTCACAACGCAGTTTTGAACTAGGTACTACCGATTAACACTTTCGCAACCGGTCTAAAAATGGAACGTAGATTTTTTTCGGTCCTAGGCGTGTAAGATCATACTACAGCTGGCATCTGAGCAAGCATTAGTGAGTGCCCGCTAGGCGGGTTCTTGGTTGCGAACGTCAAGAATTTGGTCCTCACCCAGATCTTAGTGTCATTTTTTATATGGAAAAATGACAGTTGAATTGGCCCAACGCGCGTTCGAAACGTTACGTGGTAAAGGTCGCGGGTGTCCGCTGGATGCGGGTAGCGCAGGACCAGTCACTTTGGCACTCTTTGGGGGAGGCCTATGTCCAGCAGTGGACGTCTTTCGGCTGATATGATGACGATGGTCAACACGACGAATCCTCAAATCTACCGCGCTTGCGATTCTTCTGGCGTCGCAAGCGTCCATAGGCGACGGTGTCAGCTTACCATCAAGCGGGCCGTATGCTCGATTAACCGCCACCGTTAAAGTAAAAAAAAACGGCCAAGTGCGAGTCGGACTCGCGCACGAAGGGTTCCGTGCCGTCTATAAAAAAGGCAAAAAAAATCACGTTTGTTGTATGGAAGCCCCCTTATATTTTAATTTTATTCAGTTTTTGAATATTAAAAAAAACAAACTTTATTGAGTAAAAATAAATTTGTTATTATAGCGGCAAAAGAAATACATCATCTGTGAAAATTCTAACTGTCTAACTATCACGGTTCATGTAGCTACATTACTAGGGTGGTAAAACAAAGAATGTCTCAGATCGCAGGTTTTGGTTTTGGCTTGGCGCTTGGCTTTGTTACCGCCCGTGGTAAGTACAACATTGTACACATCTCTCCCTGGCCAGGATGTGGGATTTTCCACACGCGTAGCGTGCGGTAATTTCTCCTTTATGGCCATGACTGAAATCAGTAAATATTGTTTTATAATTACCACGATGATCACGTTTCTAATTATCTAACTCAAAATGACAGATTACAATACAAACAGGCCTTTCACTTGTCATATCACTCATAATACATAGTTAATGCCACTTGTATGTACATCCAACGTTTAATTAGTTCCAATTCAACTGTAATTAATAGAAAGTCTCCATAATTATGCAGGTCGAATTAAAACCAATTTCCGTGTCAAAATGTCGAGGAATTGAACATTTGCAAAGAGTGAGGTTTGTTTTCAAATATGATTTAAAAAGTGTCCAAATTAGCCTTAGGTCAGTTAAGTGAAACACAGTTCTTTCGGAAACCACTATTCCGCGTCAGGATATATCAATTGTATTTTTAGGGTTCCGTACCTCAAAGGGAAAAACCGGAACCCTTATAAGATCACTTTGTTGTCCGTCTGAATTTCTGTCAAGAGCCTTTATCTCGGGAACGCCTGGAGTATCGAGTTCAGAAATCAGAAATCACAAAATTTATTTGCTCCAGATACAGTCAGAGGGTTCTTACAATAACTATAACTTAGAAAAGTTGAAAAACCCCGACCTTTTCATTGCAAAGTCCAATATCTCAAAAACGACTGAATAGATTTTCATGTAACATAGCTAAGAACACTCGGGATTACATAAGCTTTCGAATAAAAGAAATCGCATTCAAATCGGTCCATTCGTTTGAGAGCTACGATGCCACAGACAGATACACAGACACGTTAAACTTATAACACCCCTCTCTTTGCGTCGGGGGTTAAAATGGTGTGCACAGTGTATAGCCTGCGAGCAGGCGTGCAAATCATTAAATAGTATATTTAATGTCACAACTACACACATTATACAAGATCAAATGTCAAATGTTATCAATAATTAGGAATAATACACTAATAATCGAATAATTTAATTATAGTCACAATAATAATAATTAATTTTATTTTTCGTCACATTAATAATAAAGTTAAAACCATATGTACTCAAGATATAGGGAACATTCCGTTGACCTAGAACTATGAAATTAAGCAAGTAACATCGTCTTATACTATAAGTATAGGGAAAAAAAATCTGAAAACTAACATTTGTAATTTTGTACGGAACCCTCGGTGGGCGAGTCCGACTCGCACTTGTCCGGTGTTTTTGAGGTGCATGAAACCCTTAAGTTGGAATCATTGGGACTTGTACTTCTCTACTCAACTCCCTAGTCCTCAGTGTTTTGTTATTTCCCGACACCGCAGTCTTCATACAAATTACTGGTTACAAGTTTGCATGTACGTAATTACATGCATATTTACATGTTGCGGTAACTGCATGTTAGTGTAGGTACTGTTTACCGACGTTGTCATTAGTATTGATTGAATAACATAATAATCAGTCTCGCCAAAGGAATTGTTGATATCGCCAATTATCAAAGGGTTGTATTCTTATAAACGTATTGAATTGGGCAGTGTACATATACTACTCAAAAGAAAATAGGGGGCACAAGTATGGTGATCGTTACGTGAAAATTATATTAAACAGTTTTTTTTTTCTAGCTGTTAGACTTAAACTCCAGCATGAAAAAGGTTAAATTCTGAAGGATACGGGAGTTCATTAATTAGCCAGCTATCAATTAGTTTATGTCCAATAATTAAAAATAAAATAGAAAAATGTAAGTGGCCCTTATTTTTTCTGCGCAGTAGGTATATATTTGACATGACATGAACCAGCCTATATATACGTCCCACTGCTGGGCTCTCATGGATGAGAGGGAACGGGCAGTAGTCCCCACGCTGGCCCAGTGCGGGTTGGGGACTTCACATACACCTTTGAATTTCTTCGTGGATGTATGCAGGCTTCCTCACGATGTTTTTCCTTCACCGAAAAGCTAACGGTAAATATCAAATGATATTCCGTACATATATAAGTTCGGAAAAACTCATTGGTACGAGCCGGGATTCGAACCCACGACCGCCATTTGACAGCCGCATGCCTGAACCGCTAGGCTACCGTAGTACATACATTTAAATCCTATATAATTAAACGAGCAATATTTGTATATATATATATATATATATTTGCAATCACGTTTTCGGAAACGGCTCTAACGATTTCGATGACATTTGGAATGTAGCAGTTTACAGTGCTGTTATTCGCTACGCGTTAAAGCGGCTCACCCCGCCGGTCACACGTTAAGAAACTAGACCTCTACCTGCGCTTAGTTACTACGCATTGCGGTGTCAAGATATATTTCTGGGTGATCGCTGAGGTGAGCTTAAAACAAGTTACAGAATAGGGGGGCAGGGGCGGAAATCGATCTAGCTAGTCTCATGTCCGGGAAAATTCGGTTTCTCCCTTTGTTTTCTCTATTTTCACCCGAGTCGCCCAAGAACTATATTTATTTATTTATTTATTTATTTAATCTTTATTGCACAAAAGAATATCTTATAGTACAAAAGGCGGACTTAATGCTATAAAGCATTCTCCACCAGTCAACCTTAAGGCAAAGCAGATAAAATGTGGGCAGTGCAACTTAATTTAAAACAAAAACTCTTTAACATGTCTAAAGATGCGATGAATAATAATATAGTAGAATACGATACAATATAATATGATATAACAATATATACCTATTAATACATACATATGAATATAGATGAAACTTACAAAACTGATAGATTATTTTTTAGACAGTATAGTATATGACAGTATCTAATAGCTGCCCACGTTAGATCCGCCAACGCGTTACAGAATACATACCTAGTCTATACATAAAATATAGCTTTAACTAAATTCATCCTGAATCTCAATTCTCTACACAGGTGAAAGAGTTTTTGAAACCGGTATCCGGATACCGGAACCATATTTCCTTTCCTACATACAAAACATATAATTTAGAACCCTGAACCCCCTAAGATATTTCCTCTTAATAATTATTGATTGTGTCGCTAAATGGATGGTAGGCACCACAAGTTGCGGTAATTTCACACATATGATAGTTGATTAGGATAGCATCTATACTATCTAATTGTCATAGCAAAGTAAAAAGTTAATTATATACCACAATTAAAAAAAAACTGCATTGAAGGTTCGGACATTCTTTTAGGTACTGTCATGGCGTTGCCTAGTTTTTTATTATTGTTTTACACGGGTCTAACGCGATATAACAAAGCGCGAGAGTTTAAACTGTTATATAGGTTTTATTATAGAGTCATGAGCATTTACAAACGCTCCTCTTATCCATGACCAGGGCCTTACAACAAAAGTTGTCAGTTAACAAGGCACCAGAAAAAGCTTACAAAAGAGCCTAGAATTCTAAAGGCTGTCCTACACGTCTTTAGATCGCGCATCTTGGAAAAGAATCGTGCAAAGGTATTATTCTCGTATTAAATCCGTGGCTGCGATGTCGAGGGGATTTTTGAACGAGCGAGCTAAGAGCTGGTAAAGGTCGCGGGAGTCCGCTGGATGCGGGTGGCACAGCACCGGTCATTGTAGCACTCTATAGGGAAGGCCTATGTCCAGCAGTGGACGTCTTTCGGCTGATATGATGATGAGCTAAGCGAACGAAGTTCACCGATTCAGCTGGGGCAATGGACGTCTTTCGGCTGATTCCGGCGCCTGACTGGCAGTTCCACTCTCAATCTCAACCGGTTCACGTGAAATTTTGAGTGGTTTCAATAATTATATAGAATTATAACCTTTCTTATATATGTAACATATTATATTATAATTTTAAGTCACGGATAAATAGGAAAAATATAACAAGAGCAATAAAAAACTAAATTGGTTCTAACTACAACTACTACCTACTACTATCTACAACCTACTCCTCTCACCTACCTACATATTTTTGCGTGATTTACCTGTTTCCTAAAAAGTACGCGAAAAAATTTTTTTGTTTACAAGCTGTACTAAATTTTAAGTTGAAAACAGTCCCTTTGCAATCATTATGTTGACATACTTTCCTATTCAACAATTTAAATTCTTGAGATTACTAAATATTGAATGCACTTACTAATTTGTTTATGTTTTATATGAAATAAAGAATTAGAATTTGATTGTGAATTTCATTTTGAATTAGAATTAGAATTTTTGATTACTTTATGATGTAGCGAGTTTTAAGAAGTAAAAACATACAGTGTGGTAAATAATTAATTGACAAAAAAGGTTAAACATGTTCAATAGCTTATACTGACTGGATTTAAAATATAGGTTCGTATGCTGTATGGGTGGCTAATGTTACAGTAGTATACATATATATGTATACATACATTATCCACCCATACAGTCTGTGCCCTACCCTACAACGTGAGAGTACGAGAAAACGTAGTACAAGGAATCTGTATATCATACGCATGACACCTTTTTCGAAAACGCGAGGTCCTTAATAATATTATTCACTCGCCACGAACGTTAATAAGAGAACACACCCAGTAACCTTTACTCGTGTAGTAGTCAGGTGCCGCCATCTCGCGGCGCGGGCGCAGATCGTTAGTTAACGCGTGCGCCCGCGCCAGCCGCGCCACACACGACGTTCCGGCGCGCGCACAGCTAAAGATAGGCTACTGATTTAGTTTAATTTAACTTGCTTAATCAATCCGTATTTATGAGGGGTTGCGGGTTAGGTTATAGATTTAGACGACCGCTTTAGCCTAGTTGGACCCTACCTGCGAAGCGTGAGGTAACTGGGTTCGAATCCCGGTGACGGAATTTATTTATGTGATGAGCACGAATATTTGTTCCCGGGTCATGGATGTTTTCTATGTATTTAATTATTCACTGGCAGGAATCCGCCTAGCGGGCGCTTACGCCCTAGTCGCTTTCCACTACATACGAGGAAAACCACGCGATCGACTATGAGCGAACGCGCAGCGATTCTTGGCAGTGAATGTGTTTTGTGTGGCAAATCGGCGCTATAAGGCACGCGTGCGACTTTAAATTCGGAGGTCGTTTGATTAACCCAGGCATAGTTTTTGGTCTTCTTTCATTTGGAATTCTTATTATTCTTATTTTAAATTAATCTATTAAAGTGACCCACACTACCGTTGTGGAACTATACGATGTGCAAGTTAAAAAAAAAACCGGTCAAGTGCGAGTCGGACTCGCGTTGCAAGGGTTCCGTACATCACAAGATTATAAACATATTTTTTTACTAACGGAGCGTTTTTGACGTTTCATAAAAATAAGCTGATTTGATTTTTGTCAAATACCGTATGAAGTCCGACTCACGCTTGACTGCACATTTCTAATAGGTTTTTCTGTCATCTGTAGGGAAAGAACTATTTTGTGTATTTTAATCAAAATTTTAGACTCTACTAGTTTCGAAAATGAAGGGGGGGAAATGGTCATTTTTTGGCTATTTTCTTAAATAATTTCTAAACTAATTATTTTAAAATTACAAAAAATAATATATTTTGGATGCACGCATGAGCTCTTTCATTTGATATGTAACACGATAGTATATGCAAAACTTAATTTTTTAATTTTCTCATTTCCCCCCCTAAAGTGGGCCCCATGTTTAAAATTCATTTATTTGCGTTACATGTTCCTCTTTGGGTCACAAACTTACATATGTGTACCAAATTTCAACGTAATTGGTTCAGTAGTTTCGGAGAACATAGGCTGTGAACGACGGACAGACAGACGCACGAGTGATTCTATAAGGGTTCCGTTTTTTCCTTTTGAGGTACGGAACCCTAAAAAACCAAAAAAAACAGCAACACCGAGGCCCTCATTAGCAGCGAACGAAAAAACCATAGAATGCTAGCTCCTTACAAATTTCTACCCAAACACGTGCCTGAAACCCGGTATGCGCATGCTGCCTGGCATCGTTTTGACACCCCGCCCCCATCCCCGCATAATGGCAATGGCACCCATTCTGTGGGGCGATTATGCGGCGCTACTTAGACTTCTGTGGTTTTTTCGTTCGCTGCTCACTAGCTAACTTTCTAGAGGAGCTGGGTGGTTAGAGTAGCGCTACCCCGCCGTTTCACGCAAAATAGGCAAACTGGAAGTCGATTTGTGGAATATGCCCAGTATAACTAAGTAACTAAAGCCCAATTGGCAATAAAAGCCTGTTTTTTATTTTTTTGCGCTCTTACCTACTCGCTTGCAGTATGCTGCAAGCCCAACCCCGCATCTATTTCCAGACGCATTTATAAAACAAACAGATCCCTCATATTCTCTATGATATTATTTATTTTCTATCGTTTGATATAAAATAATTTTATTACAGGAATAATATTGTGACGCCTGCTTGGATGATATTGTTTTAAGGTATGATATGCTCTGATGCTTTTCTGAAATTCGCTAATTATGAAATAGCAGCAGTATACTAACTACAGCTTCGTTTTTCCTTTTTTCCGTGGCTGCCGCAAGAGTCGGTTACGGGTAGGTATAGGTTGAAATTCCAGCAGTAACCTACAACAGCGATAGGCTAGCAAACATATCACATTTTCTCCATATTGCTAAAACGACTGTGACAATTAAATTTCATACGCCTGTAAATAAACACTCAGAAAAGGCCATAATATGTCCGTGTTCGAACGCCTTTCTATGCGGGGCCCGCACCGCCCAACGCGCCGCGAGTTGCGTGCGTAGTCTGTATTAATACAGGGTGAAATATTATTCACCGTTCAAATTTTGAGGAGTTCCGGTGGGTCGTCTCGATCAAAATTGATCAAATAAATTGTATCCAAATGGCGAAAAAAAAACAGCTGTTCCATACATTTTGGCGGCTTAGTTCACACCGTTTGTATGGAACAGCTGGTTTTTTTTTCGCGACCGAATCACCTCCCAAAATTTGAACGGTGAATCATTTTTCACCCTGTATAATAAAGAACAAAAGTCTGTAAGATTGTAGCTTTGTAAAAACTTACTTGCTTATATAAACATATAGGGTTAATCTTACCACACATCCGATTTTAAACACTCTTGCACCTGCGCATATAAGCATTTATCTTAACCCGCGACTCCGCGCCAGGGTCCTCTCCAAACCGCGGGCAAAGCCGCCCTGGCAGCTAGTGTAGCGATTCAAAGCCCGCATTACATGGAATTTCCGATCACTCATTTATTGAAACCCGTCACCGGCATTATGCGCCATCATCGGCCCAATTTGCTACCGACGTCTAACTCGCGGGCGACTCGACAAAACGAATTTAAATAACAATTGCTCAAACAACTTTTAAAAACAAACGTCGTCGGCATCAAAGGGATGTCGCAGAATTGATAAGTACAGAAAGTTAACTTTACACGCAAGCTTCTAAATTCTTTGGCTTCTAAAGGCGATTTAATACTCTTTGTAATCCTTTTCAATCTATGTAGGACGATGTAGATCAGGCCTAACATACCTGATTAAATATTAAGGTCAAAGATTTTTTCTTTTGCTCTGAAGGCCGCATCACACGCAATTTTTTTATCATTATCACCTAACTAGGTTTTTCCGCGGTTTAGACCTTGAGGTGAGGATGTAGATCGTTAACCTGTGAAATTAAGCCGACTTTGTGTGGTGTGTGGTGAGGTGACGGTCACAGGACATACAAATACTCTTTATTGCACACCTCAAAACATGAATCAAATAGACATAACAACTTAAAAATAGACGTTAACCACTGACGGTCTTATCGCTAAAGAGCGATCTCTTACCGACAATTTAGGTAGCGGAGAAATAGCAACAAACAATTACAAATAGATAGGGGGCGAGTACAACACACGAGTACAACACTACGTCATCGCATTTCAATATATTCCACGCGCTTTGATATGTTAGCTGGACGCGCGTGTAATATGCGATCGCGTGAAACAGCTGCTTAAAATGTGGAATTGGAAGCGACAAACCTAAATATACTTCATTATGCAGTCCATGTAACATTCATTACAGTCCCATTAATTGAACTCCGCAATTGTAGAACTCTTGATGTCTAGATTCGCGTTCAATTTAGCATGAAGTTAAACGATTACTAAGCAAGTGTGCAGTTTGCAGTGGCAAACGATGCTATGTGTCACATCAACTCACAGAGATGAAGCTATATTTAGAATAAAAGCTATGTATTGCGATCTCATACCAACTATAGCCGCATCTCTATCGGCTGTTGTGACACATTGCAAACTTATACCAGGTACCTATCGCTTATTTTTTGAACCAAGCGCGCTCTGTTTTCAACAATAATAATATGTTATACTATTTGATATCGACACGTTTGTTTCTTACGTTAAAATAGGTTCGCGTTTTTACAAATTATTTTTCAAACTATGTCAAAGGTTAGAATACAAATGAATACCAACAGCGGCGGCAGCTAGAGGTTCGTACATTTTAATATATTTTACGTCACACCTGCCCATAATGCGAGTTTTACTGCACGCTGCGCGGACGGTAAAACTCGCATTGTGGCCAGATGAAGACGTAAAATTGTGTACTTACCACGGGCGGTAATTCGTAAAGCCCCCTTCGGTTCGGGCCACAAACACCTGCGATCTGGGCCATTCACGAATTCACCGCCCTAGGTACGTAATGTACTATTTTCATAGGGGTGCCGATTATGCCATGATTATGCGCTATAGACCCTGCGTGTTGGGAGGAGCTAGTTGCAATTGCAATCAGGTCGTCTTGGCGATCTACCATCTTTAGTAAGATCAAATCCTTTGAAAAAAACCGCTTAACCACCTTAGACACAAAACGCCAATTGCGAAAGGAGAGGCCTAAACCTTCCTACGTGTACACCTATAACGCAACTGGCCAATTCTACTGTCCCCCATGTAATAGAGTTTTTAAGAGTAAGTTTTGCCTAGCCAGCCATATCAGAGCTCATAATCGGGCAAATCCGTAATTGCTAGGGTCGCCGTCATCGAAATCGATGAGGAGGACTACATATATATATGCCATGAAACATACAACAATGCCAAAAACTAGCTTTTGACTCTTAATTTGGCTAAAAAATTAAAGGTGGCCTCGGTGATGCTAAATAGCCCAAACGTAGTTGAGAAAAAATTGAAAATACAAAAAGATGACGTAACGTAAGGCGTTGTAAGAAGGAACTGATTGAAAGATTTAGTGGCCGAGACAGATTGTTCCGATAGCTCTGTTGTTTAGTAGCGATGGCTCAGAGCATTCAATTTTCATTTCTTCCTATAATTCGAAATTTATAAATTTCGTTAACAGCGCAGCGTTACTGCTTAAAATACAAGATTAATTTACAAAAAGATGGTCTAAGGCAATTTTTACCCGGGTGATCACTGTCAAATTAGGGGTTAACAAAGCGGACTTTCTTCCCCACAATCTAAGCTACACCACAACAATGGCGGCGGATTGACATCTGACAGCTATTTAGGCGGCAAAGCCGACAGCGTAGCTTGTTAACGTCGCCATGATGAAATTGCTTTTTTGTCTATGGTACTGGGTAATTTATACTGCAAGCATGGGAGTGTATTAAAAATGTTCTAGAATATTTTTATGGCCTAATTGCCAGTTATAGCTTCATTTTTATGAGTACATGTAGCAACTAGCATGCTATCACGTGTCTTCGTAGCCGGAGTGAATTTATAAAAGTGCGCGCGATGGATCGAATGACTGATTAAAATGGACACATGTAAATGTCGAAATGGTTATCTATAGCCATACAGACAAAAATTTATTTGAATCAAATTTATAACAGAAGTTACGAGTAGACTTGTTTCAAAATATAATGAATCAAAACAAATGCAAACTGATCATATCCAAATAGTAAAGCGCCGCAAGTATCCACTCTTCTCTACACAGGGCCAAGCACCGCTACGACTTTCACGATAACTCTAGCAAACGCTCCAAGTTGTAAATGCTCTTCCAAAAATTTTCTTCACAGACTTGACGATGACGGTCGAAATTATAAATTGCTCGGCTCGGCAAAAAGCTTGAAGCTAATATAGGTACTATCGTTTCGCTAGAATGCTCGCCAGTGTGCTCGCTAAAACGCTCCTGTTTATTTTATTTTACCCGTATTGCAACATTCGCTTGCTAGAATCCTCATTACAAGTGGTCTAGTCTAATAAGTACAGGTGCTACAAGACGTAATATTTTACAGTTATCACTGCACGAGGCCAAATTCTGATGAACCAGGCGAGTGATAGGTCATATGGAGTCTGGTTCCTATCATCCTGCCTATGGAAGAGTTTGGTCAACAAGAACTGAGGTGTAGTCACGTAACGTTCCGAAAGCGCCAGTACAGTAATTTTTCCATATAAAAAATACTTTTTGATCTACTTAACGTACGTACTATCGACAACACAGCTAACTGACCATCGGTGCACCTTAAGTGCATTGTAATAAGGTTCTATATAAACACAGGATGGTCAGTTAACAGCGTTGTCGTTTGTACGAATGCGTCACGTGATCGACCTGCAGGAAATGATGTCACGATCAGCATTGACGGAGCGGCTGATGATGATCTAGCGTTAAACTGCAACCAAATATAAAAGATAAGATAAGTACTCTCAAATAATGTTCAACACATTCACTGCCAAGAATCGCTACGCGCTACGCTCGTAACCGACCCCGTGGTTGTTCTCGTATGTAGCGGAAAGCGATTACGGCATAGGCGCCCGCTAGTCGGGCTCCTGGCAGTGAAAGTGTTAAAAAGGTACCTACTTACTATTAATTCGTTTCATAGTATTTAATGATATAAATCATTTGTCAATGACAAACAAAGTTTTCGATTATAATTTTCTTTGAAAACAAAGTTTTAACCGACTTCAACTCAGTACTCCGCTCCAAGTGTGACATTTTCAGGATCCTACCATCCGATTCTGACCTGATGACCATGGAAGGATTACAAAAAATAAATATATTGAAAATTGGCCCTGGTGTCCTCGAGAAAACATACTATTTACGTAAAAAATAAAAGATTCCGACGAATTGAGAATCTCCTTTGTTGAAGTCGGTTAAAAATAAGTCAAATGCACTTTTCAGAATATTCAATTCAGTTCTAAAAACCGACAATTTATCATTTTACGTACCTATTCAAAAATTCAACTTAAAATTCGATCTTTTCGGCCGCGGGGTAAAAGCCGGTAAGTCTAAAAATCACACAAACCGGGAGACAATAGATCGTTAACATGCAGCCGCAGTCGGGGCTTTGCTCACTTATACCGGTTTTTTTTTAGTTAGACACTGTTAAAAGCAAGCTTTGTATTTATTTACTGTAAGGTACCTATCTGCCTATGGAGTTAAACTAAAAAAGTGAGGTTCGTCTAGTCTAGATAATTTATTTTATTACCATTCATGAAATATTTCTATTAAACTGAATTGGATTGTAATAATAAAGACCTATATACACCTAATAAAAATATTGTGCTAATTATGTCTTAATATTAAATAAATAAAATAAATAATAATAAATATTCGTAAATAAATAAAAAAGATGTTAGATAAACAATAATTCTAACTACCTACTTAATTAATACTACTAGATACACATATCAATTCATAATAAGACTCAAAGCTTTGATTGTTAATAATACTATTTATATTGAGATTAGGTTATATGATAGTAAATCAGTTTAGGTACTTTAGTTCTTTAAATTCATTTCAAAAAATGTTAGCAGATACTACCTAATTCTTTTACATAGCGTGTTTTTTCTCAGAACCTATATAATTATAGTAAGCTTTTGCTTTTCACTATTTATATATTCCATTTAATAACTCAAACTTTTACGTTAACTATAACACCCGGTTCTATTTTCATAATAGGTAGGTGCGTGGTGCCTTTTAGTGAGAAACATTTGTTTTCTTCATTATTTGTGAGGTGATACTTAAGAATAATGAATCATATCTAACTACTTTCATACAGTGGCCATGAGGCAAGCCAAATAATATCAGCCACGCAGAAAAAATTCAAACAAAACCTGAACCTAACATATCCAGAGCAAAAACTACATCACAAGAAAATCTAAAAATACCAAAACAACTTAATTACGCTATGACATTTAAAAAGAAAACGCTCAATAATTCATCAACCGCCTATCAATATAATAATTCTGTCAGACTTTAATTGAAATTCAGTACAAAAGCACGATATTGATACATTACGAACGCAAAAGAGCCATACCGCCAATTTACAACAGAATTCACAAATCCTCCAAGCCCACTAAATACACAATCACGTTAAATCAACTGCTACACCCGTCCCGTTCTTGTAGCAATAAACCCGTTAAGATAAAAAGAGACGTGGCCCATTTGAAAGCGTTGGAGCCTAAACGGACAACGCCTACAAAAGTGAAGGGGGTAGGGTGAAAAAAAAGCTTGTTTGTTGAGGGGCGTGTCCCCTTGGCAGCTCAGTTAGTCGACCGCCGCGGTCGTGCGCAGTCGCTCCATCTGTCAAAGTGACAGCCGCGTTCCTTATTTGAATTACAAACTGACATGCATAAATCGATGTTAAAAGTGAGCTGTGACGTTCGATCGGCTGTTTAATTTAGAGACATTGAGTGATTGACGGGTGAATAAGTTGTCATGGCTTTTGAAGATCGTTGCAGTCCGAACCAGGCGAACAGTCCGGGGCCTGTGGCGAGAGTGCCGGCTCCGCACGCAGAGAACTTAGGCTCGTACTGCCAGCCTAGCCAATACACCTGCACTACCATCGAGCCAAGGTACGAGCGCAGTACTCCAATGACGATTGTCAAGGTCCAGCCTAGTTCACCGCCTCCAAGCCCCCAAGAATACCAGAACTACTACAGAGCCGAAACGCCCGATGTCAAGCCTGTTATCAACCAAGATTTCGAGCGGAATCAGAGACCACAGCCGACTATACCAATAAATTTCTCTATAAGCAACATCCTTCACCCCGAATTTGGTCTGAACGCTTTAAGAAAAACAAGCAAGATCGAAGGACCGAAACCCGTCGGGCCGAACCATAGTATCCTCTACAAACCTTACGATTTATCGAAGCAGAACGACTTCCAGAAGTACAGTTTCGACTACCTGAAGTCTAAAGAGCCTGACTTCAACAGATTGCCTCCGTTGGGTGGCTTAAGGCAGACTGTCTCGCAAATCGGTGAAGGGCAGAAAGAGAAAGAGATTCCGAAGCCTGTTGAAAACAAGAGGCCTGATTCAGCTAGCTCAATAGTATCTTCTACGTCCAGTGGTGCTCCTTCTACTTGTGGCAGCTCAGAAACGAACCAGGGGAACTCTAATCTATGGCCAGCATGGGTGTACTGCACTAGATACAGCGACAGACCTAGCTCAGGTAACTTTTTAAATTAGTTTTTTTTAAATAGCAAACGAGTGGACTTCTTGTTTATCTGGCCTGCATAGCGGCTTGTTAAATTAATTAACTAATTTTGAATTTTAACTTTTAAACACCATTAGCGCTAAACATCACAGAGACAGATTTAGATCGGGCCAATTTTTAAATTCGTTTTTTTTTTGTTGATAGTTGTCTTATTTTTGTCATAATTGAGTATTGACTCAAACTCACCCAACTAGAACAGAATCCTGTACTTAGATATAATAACTACTAACAACTTTTATTTATTAATTGTTTTGTTTATTTTGGTGTGGGCAGTTTGTGGAAATAATTAGCTAATTAGGAATTCGAAGGTGGTTTTTTCTATTTAAGCAGCATTATATGATACTACTGAAATATAAAGTTATCTGCCCTTAAGTTATATATTAATGCTGTTTTTTGTTCTTGATTCAGTTTAAAGCGTTCCCATACATATCTATATTTTTAAATCTTATTAGTATCTTGTCGCAACCTTAAAACTTTCTACAATAACCAAATTGATTATTTAAAAGCGGTTCCATTACTAATTAGGAAAAGCTTACAGGCAAGGGAATTCTATTAAAAAAACCCAAAAAACTACTTTAGTAACAGTAGTAAGTATACCTACTGATAATAATCCAGTACCGACGGCAAAGTAATTAAATCTAATAACACAAGGTTTAAGATTTCGTTGGCAGTTGGCAGCTGTTGCCGTTTTTAGAAGCCTACCTAATGCCACTTCATTTGACGCGACGGAACCTGTAGGGCATACGTATTTTCTGTAGTTTACTGATGGTGATGTCGCCTAGATTTACCTGTCGGTACACTGTCAGCATTATATTATATTGTGCGCTTTACTATGCATTACTGCATTCGTACCGTCCCCTATATTAACTTCACGTGTGCCTAAGTATGTTTGCATACATGTAATTAATCTTGCAGGTCGATTTTCACCCACTTCCATTTGTCGTATCGATTTTAAACTTTGCAAGTATGTATAATAAATGACATTTCAATTTGGTACCATCGAGTTGATTTGTTGATTGAAGGTGGCACTCTTCAATGAATAGTAAAGATTTTACTAAAAACATATTAAATCACCCCCACACTTTATTGTTAATGAAATATAACTAATGTTCAATTTAGGTTGCGGCTTTCCTGTAGTTGAGGCTGATGTTATTTGAAATACAAAGTGGTGCGGTTTTGCCAATTTGCCGTTTTAGTCATTTTAATGCAGTCATGTTTACGACAATTGTTTTGTTTTGCAAGGCTGAGCAGTCTTTTTGGTTATTCCAGATACATTATATATATTGATTTTGTGATTTACGTTTTTTTTTGATGGGGGAGCTGGGGTGGAGTGGAGCTAGCGATTTAACGTTAATAGGCATACAAGGCGGAAAAGGCCCTAAGAAACTACCAAATTAAATGCACATACCTAAGTACGTATATAAACATGATGTTTTAAAATTATCTTTAACGGTTACATGGATTTCCAATAACTTTAACCGTGATAGTTTTAGCATAAGTTAGGTAGGTACTAAAACAATATTGTTTTGCTATTCTATTCAAACTTCTATACACCCCTGTATTTTTCCGCTGACTGTACATCAAACTTTTCCTGATGTGTTCAAACCACGGAATAAAGAAATACTTTATTCCGTGGTTCAAACGCGCTAACGAAGTGTTAACTTTTAAACGCATTCAGCCGACAAAGCAAACAAACTCAAATGCTCATAAGGCTAATAATCAAGTTAGACAGTCTTTAGTTATACCCGCATGGTTTATCCTCCATTTATCCATCTTATAATGGACGAGTATTTAATTTATTTATATATACAATGTGTATACCTACACGCCCGGATTGATAGGTCATTGCGACGGTTACGCGACCAGCACGACAAGACGGCCCGCGAGCTGTGTCGCGGCGAGATAGACTATCCGTCTCTTTCTAATTAGAAAGAGAAGAATAGTGAATGATGAACGGATAAACCTTACTTCAATGGCTCACCGACCCAATGCGAGTCTTGGTCTTATAGACTCAAAGAACAAAGAACGCAAGCAAACCCGCTGCACGACATATACCCTATGACCATTTCCAGTGGTTCTAGTGATTAATTATTACATAAAAACTTACAAAGCGGCAATGTCATAGAATTTTCTTCTTTATAATATTACAGGTAGAGTATAAGTAGAAATTATTTAACGTCACAATTTACACAATAAAAAAACAAAAGAATAACTTTAATACGCGGACGTTAAGCAGGATTCCCCAAACAGCATAAAGCCGCGGGCAAGCTGAGGCGCTGGTTTTTGGTGGGGACCTAACTATCAGAAGTAATATGAGGTTACAAAGTTGCCCAACTATGTAACCTTATGGTGTACCATAAATTAGAATACAATGTCGAATAGCTATTGATACAAAAAATATAGAGACACGTTGTGTCTTTACCGACACAAAATCATATAGAGACGTACTTATCTAGCCTATCACGTGACATTCACAACTTTTATATGCTTCCTAGAAATCATAGATAACAGAAGTCATTCCAATGTTACAAAAAAGAGATAAAAATTCAAATCGTCTACTGTTTTATTTATATTAAAACGTTTTGTGATTATAATGTTTGAGATTATTCCGTTGGCAACCGAACAGCTGTTAGCTGTGTTTGAATAAATTGAATTTATTATATTATTCATGGGCTTTTAGTTCTTGGGTGCCATTGCTAGGAAATGTTAGTTTGTTGGATAAGTAAAGACGGTTTAAACACTGCGGGAAAATGTTTAACTATAATTAACCATACATATTGAACGGGCTTGGCTCTCCCGGCATAATCCTGATGGTACTGTATTGGAGAAGCATAATAAGAACACTTCCAATAAGTAAAACAAAAACTTTACAACACATTCTGACAAAATCGCTACGCGCTACCGTAGCTAACCCCGTGGTTTTCCTCGTATGTAGCGGAAAGCGACGACTGCCAGTAAAAGTGTTTTACCACGATGGTAGTAAATACAAAGCAAAAAAGAACACGGCCCGTGTTCCAACGCCTACCCCACTTGGCCACAAACATGACCCTACGATTTAATTTCATATTTTAGTTAACAAGGCTTAATATAAATAAAAGCGAAAGATTTAGGAAATTATCTACGGAAATAGAGAGTTATTATATCAGGTAATGCTACTGAACTCCCAGCGCGCGAGCACACCATTCACTAGTTCGTTTTCATCGTTGGCGGTCTAAAAGTCCCATAAATAAGTACAGAAACGCTTTATAGTTTATTGTTATTAAGCAATTAGGCTCAACTTTATGCAAATTAAGTAAAGAATTCGAATAAAGCGGCGTAAAAGGAAAAAATGCGCGTACAATGTTTTTTATAGCCTAAAACAATAAAAGCTTGTTCCGACTAATTATAATCGCATTTATTATTCAGATTACAGTTAAATTAGCCAGTTTCTTATTTTTTTCGTTTTTCAATTTATGCCGCTTTGCCTTCGGGGCTTTTGATGATTCACTGATTGTCCACATAGTGTCCCTGTATGCGTCCCAATTGTATATACTCCTCTAATGATTCCGACGTAACGGGCTTTACCACGCTGGCCAGGGTGGGTTGGCGACTTCAAATCAATCCTTTGGTGTGCGTCGATTTTAATCCCCGAAGCAAACGAGAGGTGTAAGTTTTAACATTGCTTATCTGTGGTACTGTGGAAAGTCTTTTCTACACAGATGTAGGTACACCTGCCTTTCAAGTATTTTTTTTGTATTTCAAACCTTTATTTTGTGTCTAGTTTTGAACACAACGAATCCTCAAATCAATAAATGGTGAGCAACGTCCTCGTGAATACTCTGCAGTCACAAACGTCAATATGCTACGATATCTGCATCGGGCAGGCCGTCTGCTTGCCTCCGTCATGATATAAAAAAGAATCCTTAAAAATCTGCAAAGAGAAGGCATTAATATTTGAATGTTTTTGTTAACCTACCGCGGTGTGACAGTCTTGACAGGTGTCATGACGGCGATGACTGACAGACAATGACTACTTACTAACTTACAACGCCCATTGTTGTAACCATTGTTGTTATATTTGTTTTAAATGAAAGCTTTTGACTGTAAAATTACCACGCATACGTTTTGTTGTGATTCTCGTTACGGAAGCTAATTTGGGGTATAAAGGTAATGGTATTACAATCTGAGTGGACCAGTCACTTGAAAGGTTACATACTGACAGACATTGCGGAAGAAATGTCTACGTATTACACATACCATGTACCTAAGTAAAAGTTCTACTCAAAGTTTTACTCTAAAAATACATTAAGGATGTAAGTGCTATTAGTAGGTACCTATGCCGATTCAAAAATTCTTAAATGAATCCTTACTAATATTATAAATGCGAAAGGTGTCTGTCTGTCTGTCTGTCTGTTACCTCTTCACGCTTAAACCGCTGAACCGATTGAGATGAAATTTGGTATGGAGATAGGTTGAATCCCGGGGAAGGACATAGGATAGTTTTTATCCCGGAAATCATCCCGTGAGGGGGTGAAGTGGGGGATGAAAGTTTGTATCGAGCTACGATATAAACGAGTTCCACGCGGACGGAGTCGCGGCAGAAGCTAGTATCTTAATAAGTAATGCCTAATCTAATAAGAAAGGTCCTATAAAGGAAAATAAAGGAAACCACATACCAGGCTAGAAAGTGTATCTTACATACTTACACCCTTTTGAAATGCGATATATTGATGAATTTATAATTCATGCAACACGCCTAATCATAATCATAATCATAATATCTTTATTTGCATTAAACATTACCGGTTACAGGTGTTAAGAAGTATGACTGACTATATGGACAAAAAAGGGAAAAACCAAGAACTAAGACGAGCAGGAAAACTATTGTTTATAAACAAACAAATTATTTAAAGGTTTACTTTAATTCTTAGTACTGTCAAAACCAAAAACTAAGATGAACAGGAAAACTATTGTTTTAAAACAAAAAAAATATTTAAAAGCATACGTTAATTCGCAGTACTGTCACTGGTAGCCAATAAGTAGTCTTTCAAAAAAATAACATTTATAAATATCAGATTCCTGAATCCATAGCTCTGGTCACGTAACCGAAATTCCAAGAAATTATACCTATTTGGCTACGACTTGAGAAGATCGAAAAAATAATGTGACTGAATTAATACAATTCAACAAATTAGTTTTTTTCGCTGCTAAACTGTGTAATTGTAAAGTTTTTAAATTACGATAAAATAGTTTAAGTAGATGCCGCTTTTAAATTGAATTCGTAAAAAGAAAATTTAATGGCATCATGAAATTGAAAAGGCCCACGGTAACAAGACCAATTATATCATAAACGACTTGTTTTTATTTTTTTAATACCGCGTCGAAACCTGTCTACTAAAACGCGTCCATTTAAAAAATAAAAATGCGAATTGACAACATAATTACTGGTTATTTTGCAGCGAATATTGCAATATTTATTCACACTTTCCAATCAATTCCAATCAATTATGGACCTTATCTCGTAAATACTTAAGTTAAAAACTGTTTTAAGACGGTCCCATTCACACAATGACACTTACCATATTTCCCTTACACGCTCACAAGCTTACGTAAACGAATCATCAAATGCCCTTTAGCTTTTATATCTTTTATATTAAGATTGGAAATCGAATGGCTGTAAATTTATTGACGGCAATTTAAAACAGGTGAAGTAATGAAACAATTTAGGAGCAATTATTTCGCGCGATTATCATTTTTTTGTTCGACGGCCATCTTGTGTAGTGTAATGGCGGCACGCCCAGTTGCCAGAGGCAAAAAAGGTGTGCGTACTGCGGCAGCGGTGTTTCAGTGTTGCTAGTAATTTTCCTTTTTTTCGTGTGGCGCGTATTTAGCGAGGTAGTTTGTGGAACTATTGTAATTAAGAATGAATTGTGGTGTTTTGACCGGGTAATGCTAACGAGTATGTGGTCCGGCAACTAGGCGGTTTTTTACGGTATTGAAGTTTTTGCGGCAATATTTAGCTTCCGTCGAAAAGTGTGATGCAGTTTTTATTGGTTTTAATCCAGTTGTACAATGTAATATTAGGTAGCTACCGTTACGTGGTTGGGACGTAGGTATCAGACAAGTTTAGTCAATATATATGGTGCATTTTGGCGATTAAGTCCTTGTTATTTTGAAACTTTAACTGTCGTTTTCTAACCCAATATTCAACCCAATTAGGTACACACAATTAAAAAGTATGTGTGCATTTCCTATTAAAAATCTGCTTGATAAAACTATCGTACCAGCTTAATTCTTATAAGACAACTTACTTTCCTATTAGACATTTTTGAGTAAAATCACTTAAGAGCTTATTTGTCGCGCCATCCCCTGTCAGCTGATCAAGTGATGTTGGAAGTGATAGTATATATTATGTTTTTATTACTTACCTATATCACGACAATGTTGATCCTAAGCCCTATCATATAAGTTCGCAGGTACCTACTAAATCCCTACCTAGTTGACTTGAGGTCTCAACGTCCCAGTGCTGGACCCTGACCCAATACTCGACACTTACCATCCTAATTCATAAGAATAGAGGTGGATTAAACGGTCAAACGCGTTGACCTTAGTGATCTAGGTATATTTGTGTAAGAAATGCAGGTATTTGAGTCGCTAAAATGATAACTATTTTAACATACTGGTTATGCTAATAGTGCTTTTTACTAGCATATCGTTTTTGATGCATAATCGATAGTCGTAACCGATTATATCGATTTACGAGCTCGCGCCAACTATCGACTTAATTTAAGCGACAAAAGTTTTTGTCTGTGGTTTTACGTAGCTTTTTTAGGGTTCCATAGTCAACAAGGAACCCTTATAGTTTCGCCATGTCCGTTTATCCGTCCGTCTTCGGCTTAGCTCAGTAACCCTTAGGTACAACTAGAAAATTGTAATTCGGCATGGATAAACTAATCACGCCGACAAAACAGTAGATTATAATGCTGAAAAAAAATTTTTTTAGCGCACCTCCCCTACATTTACACAAAGTGGTGATGTATTTTTTTTTCTCGTTAAACCTATAGTGTGCGATGACGCAACCGCACCATTTAGTTGGCGCGCGCATGTCGATGTAACTAAGACAGACAGGCAACTACGGAACCCTACACTGCTCGTGGCCCGACACGCACTTGGCCGATTTATTAAGCTTTAGGCATATTTATGATCACTTAACTCATTGTCTGATTAACTGCAGACAACTTCTATGGAATGACAGCTGCCGGCGCCATGTTTAACGTTGATCGGTCTGTGATCGTAAGTTGGTGCAACCCGCCCGCCGGGACAGATTACACAAATCGTCTTGATTTGTGTAATCTGTACCCATATAAAAAAATTGGCAGTAATGTTTGGCATTTTGTAACAGTCCGGGATCCGAACCCGGTGGTGCCCGGGCGGAAGGTGTTCGATTTTATGCGATCTGGGAACTCTCCCGGAATCCGACAGCGCCGGTTTGGGGAGCAAAAACCGGGTACAGTCGCGGACGAAAGTGTTACGAGGGTTGGTGGTTTCTTGTGTTCGATTTCTGGGCACTGTCGGCACCTTAAGTAAAGTTATTCATAATTAAAATCGATTTAATCGAAAAGAAAATATCAAAACCATAAATGACTATGAAATAACACTTTAGTGAAAACCGCGTCAAAATTGGTCCAGAGGGCCTACCGCGAAATGAAAACGAACCTCGTTCGTGTATCTCCCTCTCTGCCGCACTTGCTAGTTCAAGCGACAGAGAGGGAGGGAGACGAAGTTCGTTTTCATTTCGCGGTAGCCCCTCAGCAAGCACGTCTAGGCCCGAGTATTTTAGACATCTATAGACATTTGATACCATTATAATTGACGACCGCTTTAACCTAGTTGGTAGTGACCCTGCCTACGAAGCAAGAGGTCCTGGGTTCGAATGCCGGTATTTATATGTGTGATGAGCACGAATATTTGTTCCTGAGTCATGGATGTTTTCTATGTATTTAAGTATTTATTTATCTATTTAAGTATGTTTATCGTCATCTAGTACCCATAGTGCAAGCTTTGCTTAGTTTGGGACTAGGTCGATTTGTGTAAAATTGACCATTAATATTTATTTATTTATTTAGCTATACATTTTTAGGTCAAGCAAGTTAGTATATAAAACAGTATCTTGTATCAGTATTTGTATTTCTCGACACGAGAAACAGGAATTGATAGACTCATGAATAAAAACATCAACACAACGGGAGATAACCGGCCGTGCGGAAACATATATTGTAGATACAATGTTGAGTTTTTTTAAACCATGATTGTGTCAAACAGCTAGTAAGGGCACCGGTATATATGAACGTAGATCTCGCACGGTCTATGTACAAGGGCCAGTATGAGGGCTTGCTGCGTTGACAGCTTGGGACAAATACAGGTCACACTAACTAATTCACGGCCCGCCCTCCCACAGGTCAGATCGCGCCAGGCCAAACTGACAGGCCATGGGAACCATCGCGTCTGGCCTGGCGCGATCTGACCTGCGAGAAAGCATCAGGCCGTGGGACCCCGGCATTAGTGTGACTTGGGCACGGGCACATCCACAGGCGTGGCACGATCCGGCCTGGCTTGTGACAACACGGGCCGTGGGACCCCGCCATAATTGTACAGCGCATCCGTGAGTACTCGTATAATACATCACCAGGAACACATCATCACTTAGTTTTGCTGTTTTAATGATGATAAAACATAATAATTTTGTATTAAGCAGTAACGCTGCTAACGAAATTATAAATTCACAACTAAACAGAAAAATTAAACTAAAATGGTAGGTTTGGGGTGGCGCATATCGTTCCTGACGATTTCTCAATATGATTTGAGACGTTGGTGCCGTTACAAAAACCTATATCTTCAGGTAGATGTCACTACACGCCTCCCTAAGGCGTGATAAGAAGGAACTGATAGAAAGATTTAGTGACTGAGACAGATTGTTCCGATAGCTCAGTTGGTTAGTAGCGACGGGCCATGAATGCCCGTGGTCACCGGTTCGAATCCGGCTCGGAGCATTCAATTTTTTTTCCTTTTTCCTTTAATTTAAATTGATAAAACAAATATTCGAAATAAATCATAATATATACTTTATGCCTGATATTTTAAGGAAATGTCTCGCACGGAGCCTTCAAATTACATTATCTCAAAAACTAATGTACGCTTTGTTGCAGGTAATTTAAAATAAAAAGTCAAGTCACAATTAAAAACTACCTATATAATTTAGCGGCTAGTTAGTTGTAACGCTTGCGTTCGCGACTCTACTCGCACGAATTTACTAATTAATGTACTTCCCGCAACCGCGTCAATTGGTTAAAACGAATTAGGGCTGCCCCAGCTCAATATAACGTCGATAAAGCCGACAGTCGACAAACTAACATGAACGTAGACTTAAGTATACGTTCGGGTAAATACGCTATGGACAAAACTGAAACCTCCAATAGGAATAGGGCACGTTCTTGTGGATTATAAAAAATATATAGGTATAATGTCGACTTGGTGGCGAACTGGCGCACGGCCCATCCTACAGTACCGTTTACTGTTGCCTATGGACGCTTGTGACACCACTGCGTAACTTAAAAAAGGCGAAATTTGTTGGAAAACGTCAATCTTGTCGAACGAGCGAGCGAAGCGAACGAAGTTCTATGCTTCAGCTTGGACAAAAATCGTTTGTTCAGTGTCCCGCTGACCCGCTCACGTTTGCCTTACTTTAAAGTTTTTTTTAAATCTTATTTTTCCTTCTAAATTCACTAACAGAGCGTTTTTGGCGCTTCGTAAGATGTTATCGATTTGACTGTACCGTATTTAAGCGTGCTATAACTGTACAGTCTCAGACGAAGTGATACTTCTATGGCAATCGTTAAGTACTTAAATACAGTAGTGAGTAAAGATCTTCCCGCATTCCACATGCGTCCAATTTCGGTTTTCCGTTTTGCATTCTGATTTAACTTCAATTTTGCGCGCTATCAGAGGCTCTAGTATGTTTTACCGAAATAAAACGTTACGACCGCGTTCACGTTCAGCTGTCAAATCCCATACAAAGGCTCTAGTATAAGTTTTATCGAAACAAAACTTTACGATCGCGTTTGCGTTTTACCCTCAATTTGTATGGGATTTGACAGCTAAACGCGAACGCGGTCGTACCGTTTTCTTTCCGTAAAACTTATACTAGAGCCTCAAATTGAGGGTAAAACGCAAACGCGATCGTAAAGTTTTGTTTCGGTAAAACTTATACTAGAGCCTCTGAACACGGTTGTTTAAGAACGGGTAACGCGAGGCGTGAGCTGTTAGGCGGGTATGGAAACGCTCACGCTTGTGCCTAAGTGTAGGGCCAGAGTGCAACGAGCGGAGCGTGGAGCGTCCATGAATATAAATTGCATTTGTTTAATGCACGCTGCACGCTCCGCTCACAGCGGCGCGGGCACTCAGGCAGTCCCTTCAGTCATACAGCAACGCCATATGTTTGGGGGACCATGGAAAACCATGACCTGCCATGTGCTTATCTTATCTAGATGAGGGCCCTTTCGGATGCACTTCGACCCAGCGGGATCATTTGTGCATTTGCCCTCTCCTTTATGCCTACTCCCAAGCTCGCTCCATCATTTCCACAAAGCGGATGATGCAGCTCAGCGGGAGCACCTTGAATTCCTTTGGTTGCGGATAGCCATTACCAAAGTAATTCATTCTTTGTCTGGCAAGGTCATGACATTCACAGCACAATAAGTGTTTGCATGGTCTCATCCTCCTCGCCACACATACGGCGCGGGAACTCAAGGCCGTCCCTTTAGTCATACAGCAACGCCATATATTTGGGGGACCATGGAAAACCATGACCTGCCATGTGCTTAGTGGCGGACGACTTCTTTCATACATATTGTATACCATCGGTGCACAACGAGAGTGTGGCCGCTTCCGAGCCGCAAGCTGCGGGAGTGGCTCACGGTTGCCTAAAGTCATCCGACGTATCGTGTTGTGACGGTTACTACAAGACGGCACGCGAGCTGTCTCGCGGCGAGATAGACTATCCATCTCTTTCTAACGGTTCTAATCAGAAACATATGGATATTCTCGCGTCAACACATGCCGCCTAGTGATAACCGCGCCGTGCTGCATACATTTAGCACGGTTAGATTAACATTCATCTGATGCGCTCTGACTTGATTTCTTTTGTGTCTTGTGTCAGAGAGTGCACCAAAGAGTATGAATGCCTTAACTCGACGCTCGTGGAAAGCGCGTAACATTGAAATCAATTTGCAATGCGAAACTCAAGTCTCAGATCGTCCCCAAGTAATTAAATGTTCTTTTCCTTGATTCCCAGGCTTTAAGTATGACATTATAAATGAATGCAAAAACTAGAGTTATTGACGAGGTGAAGACAGCTAATTACCCGAATAGTGATGCCTCGCGACGGTGCTTGCGTATTCCTTTTTGAACAAGCGAGCGGAGCGAGCGAAGGTCTACGTTTTAGCTGGGGCAAAAATATTTCCCATACGGTGCGTGTCAGGATGTCCTCCTATACGGATAGCATTTCTCAACCGATTGTCAAATTAATTTTTGTCTATGATTTTTTGGAAATTAAAAAGACACATTCTCAGCTCATAGAGTCACTAGTTGTTAATTTATTTTAGTTATTGAATATACAAACAAACATGATAATCAATCATTGTAATTAGCAAATGAAGGCCAATTCATCAGTCATCAATGGAAACCTTCTGTCTTTAGCACGTTTAATAGCTGTCATTATGTGATTTTAAATACTTTGTAATGATCCATTGACAGTGTACTTCAGTAGTTAGCCATCAAACAAGTTTAAGAGTCCCCAACGCGGTCGACTCAAGTTGAAGCTGCTCCATACAAACGTAGTTTGGGTCTTATTTTAAAACGGAATACTGAAATTTTTACTTAAGATACCTATGTATTCTTTATAATATGTTAGCGTAGGTATTTGTTTTGTGTTGCCTTCCAGGAGGTGACTCATGTAAAGGTTCCGACGGAAGACCAGCGCTGGCCTTCTAGGTTAGCACCATGCTGAGTCGGGGCCTTTTCGTGGACCCTGCTACTTTTACGTTACTGTATTTTGTTTTTTATACTCATTGTTTTGTCCACGAATAAATGTTTTCTTTCTTTAAATAACATGAATTTTTTATACAGGCTGTACTAAAAATGGGGTGTGAACCGATCAAGGGCTCAACAGGTATCGTGTTCTGATAAGAAAAAAAAGGAAAAAAATATTTTTTGATGTGATTTTTTTACCTTAGTATGGGGCGTTGGCCGACTGGGGCGACAAACTCCATAGAAATGTAAAAAAAAAATCGCGTAAAAAAAATTTTTTTTCCTGTTTTATCTTATCAGAACACGATACCTGTTAAGCCCTTGATCGGTTCATACCCCATTTTTGTTACACTTTGTGCACACGGAGATCCGCCATATCTAGGTCGGAAACTACACTCCATCGTTTCTGTTGCTAGTTATAAAATAAATATAACAGAAAAAAATATATAGAAGCTTTGTATGAGAAATATTTTACTCGCGCATGGTAGAAAAAAGCTACGTTTGTATGGAGAGCCGTGCGTCCTGGCGACTCTTAAAGAGCAATAAAATACCCACAGCAGTTAATTATTACTAAGATTACTACATACCTAAATTAAAAATGTAGTACACACCTGACACAAAAAAATACTTGCATGAACCATCTCGACAGAGCTTCGATTAAAGCATTCAAGTCTGTTCATTCGTTTGAGAGCTGCAGACAGACACACAAATACATTATTTAACTTATAACGGTCGTTTTCGTCGGGGTTTTTCACCTTTCATCCCGTAATGGGGTAAAATTGTGGCCAGCAAAAGCTATGGTAGCCTAGTGGTTCTAGCGGCGGTCGTGGGTTCGAATCCCAGCTCGTAACGAGTTTTTCGGAACTTATGTATACGGAATATTTACCGTTATCTTTTCGGTGAAGGAAAACATCGTGAGGAAACCGGTCTAATCCCAGTAAGGTCTAGTTTTCCCTCTGGGTTGGAAGGTCAGATGGCAGTCGTTTTCGTAAAACTAGTGCCTACGCCAAATCATCCTTTAGGGGCACAACCGGGAATAACGCTAGCAGTAAGCAATGGGGTAAAATTGACGATTGAGTTCGATTGGGAGTTTACGCAGTCGAAGTGATAATACTAGTCTAACTTTTAACGGATCGTTATAAAACCGAGCCCGAGCTGTTAATTAACGATTAGTTAAGCTAATTTGCAGTTTACTGTTTAGTGAAGTGTAAAGTTTACACTTGGCTTGGCCGTGTCCTAACACATTAACGCTTTCGAGGGCTGTGGAGAAATTAGTATAATCGTGCCGGTTTTGTAATGATTGGTAATGTTTAAGAGTCCGCAGTAAGCTCGATTCTCCATACAAACGTATTTACGCTCTCATTTTAAAACTACTTGTTGGATTGTAACGAAACTTTGCATATACAATGACATGAGGTATATCTATGTCTGTAATTAGTTTATGCAGCTTCAGATACCATAGTAAAAAAAATACAGCGAATTTAAGTTTTTCATACAAAACTTATTTTTGCTGTATTTTGTTTGTTTTATAAACTGGAACCATATAAACTAATTAAAGACATAGATATACTTCATGTCAATGTGTATGCAAAGTTTCGTCACAATCCAACACGTAGTTTTAAAATTAGAGCGTAACTATGTTTGTTATGGGAAGGTGAAATTCGGCCGAGCTGACTGCGGACTCTTTAAGGTAAGCGTCCCAGTGGCCGACAGTATGTAATACATGACACTTTGAATCATATGACAGGTGAAACATATTCAACTGTTAATTAAGGTGTCAAACATCAAGTCGTTTACCTTACTCACGCCTGTATTCCAAAAAGGAGTAGGCAGAGAAGGGAATTTAATTTTCATTGTCACTTCAAGATATTTTGGCTAAGCCAGCACCTTAGCCCAAAATTTGGCTTAGGTACAGTCAGCAGCAGAAGTTGCTAAGCAGTTCTAGTGCTCAAAATGATCTACACTCGAACTCTAATGTCAAGAGAATAAGGATCTGTGCAGGTCACTGAGCGTGTTATTTTGCTTAGCTACTTCGATGCTGACTGTACTTAGTCATAGTCATAGTCATAGTCATAGCATTGATTGCAACCATAGTTTGTACAGGTCTTAGTAACTAGGTACATTTGGACTCATATGGACCCTGGTAGGGCGTAGCAATTTGATATACTTAGTTTTAACACAACGCAAAATATCAAAGATTATTTTTGGGTCCGCGTGGGGACTACTGTCGACTCCCCCTCGTCCATGAGAGGTCTGTGCCCAGCAGTGGGACGTATAAAGGCTGATGGGGCTGATGCTAAACATTCTCTGGGTCTTCAGACGATTCAAGCAGCGTTTTGTGAATACATAGTAGAGCACTTTTTTAAATGGCTATGTAGTCTATACAGTAGTCCTGCGGCATTGTCTTCCGTAAATGTGTCAGGAGAATTGTACATTGGGTACTGGCTGTAAACCTAACTGTTTTGGCTCATGATGAAGAGGGTCTTGGCCTCCGAAACGAGAGCACGCCAGTTCCTGCCAGCTTTCAGCTTCAAGACCGCACAGAGCCTGCACGCTATCCCCCCCGCTATTCTGCATCTAGGTTTTAGCTCGCCTCAACGCTCACCCACAAATATCTTGACGCCTCGATTCGTAGTAACTAAGCGGAGAGGTCTATACCTCTTTCAGTATAGCAAGGTGCGTGTGGCAGCGGTCACCTCAGTGCAATTGTTACTTAAAAAGTAAAAATTGTACTGAGGTGACAGCTGTCATACGCACCTTGCTATACTGAAAGAAGTATAGTTTCGTTAAGCGTGACGGGGGTGCGCATGAGCGCGTAGAGATTTACAGCCCTGGGCCGCCCGAATGGGCGAACAGTTGGTGGGCCCAAGAACGGTCCGACTGCCCGATCCTCTCCCATTCGCGGTAGATAACCGAACCAGCGAAGTCTGTGGGTGTTCGTTTCCTCGGTCACCAACTCCTTACTGGAGAGACACGTAAAAATATCAAGTTAAAGATTGCAGTTTGATGTGATCAAAGTCGTGACCGAATTTCTTCGAATCTACTTTCTTTTGCCACAAACTTTCGACATCGTCCCACCCCTATAGTACTAAGAACAGGCCACCGGGCCGCCAAGTTTTTGCCGGCCGGCATGCTATAATGACTTGATTTCAGTTTAGGTGGCCCTCTTGGAGCACAAGTGCAGTAATTCTGGATATTTACACGTCATTATTGGACTATGCGAGATTAATTTAAAGATTTAACGATGTAATGATTTTTGGAGACAGTTTCGAAGGACCAAAATTGTAGTTTACATTGTAACTAAGTGTTCTGAATTATTTTGAAATATATGTGGCGCATCGTAAAGTTTATATACCACTGTGGTAATACATAATACTGAAGCCAACTAATTGAAAACTATTAAGTTTTTTTGTAGAAAAACACTCCTTTTTCTAGATAATTAGTATAGTCTTTATATTTCTAACAGAAAAGCAAGATAAACACATTTCATTCGATTTATTGTCATATTAAGTCTAATTTTAGACGTGTTATTTTGGTTGACTATCACACGCTACTACTAAATTAAAACTCATTAGTTAATTGGTAATGTTGGTCCTTCGAGCCGGAATACAAAAATCTTTACACTTAAAAGTTTAGTATTAGTCTAAGTTTGTACTTACGTGAAAGCCATGTCTACAATTTTACACCGTATTCCTTTGTAATAAGGATAACAATGTAATATCTTTGACGGCTGTAAATGTGACGTATTGGAATTAAGGCAGTGTTGGGGGTATGTTAAGATTACGGGCATTTTGGGCTGCAAAGTGATTGTTTTAGCGACGCGTATGTTAGAAGAGATGGATGCGGTATGAACGTATCAAGCGATCAATACAACGAATCCACAGATCGATAATATCAATGTCATAAAGACTTTGTCAGGGAAATACTTTTCTCAGTTATATGTCCTTCTCTTTTTCAAGTTTTTGTCTTGTTGCTTTTTCTACTCTTTTCATAGTTTATTCTTTAATTGTCCAATTAACAGTGAAAAGTATAAAAATTCGAAATATCACTCCAATGGTACTTTTGTAAAATAATATTTACCTGATATTTTATGAATTTTCTCATATTTAAAATACTTATTTTACCTACTATAAACAACCGCATCTAAAAATCCCAATATTTTCATACATCCTCGCCACTCTATTAGATATTCAATACACATCCTTACGCCTCGCCTCCACCAACTTACAAGAAACAATCGTAAGCACCTTATCCCGATACACATAAAACCCATATTCGTCTAACATCACAGTAAAATCAACTTTGTTGCATACCAAGCTAACGTTAACTACGCTGCGAGCTAAATTGAAACTTAATTTCGTAGCTTTAAGGTACGTTTTTGTTTGCGTTCAATAGTGTTATGTTACAGGGTAACCATTTGTTAGGAATTGATTTTTTCTGATTTTCCAAGGGTAGTTTTGGGGGGTATAATTTGGTAGGTAAATGCGATGGGGAGGATTCTATTACAACTTCTTGGGGTGTTTAGGTGTAAAAAGAGACTTTTGAAGACAGGTGATTTAAAAATATTTTTCTGTTGTACTGTTAAAATTAATTACAGTACGCGCACCATAAGTTTGCATCTTCGATGCTAGCTATATAGTTTGTTTTAGTTTAGATGACGGAAAGTACTTAAAACCCATTACCGTCATCTGTTGTTTAATTATTATCTTCAAGTACGGTTGCAAAACAGTTACGCATAAACAGTAGCTAGACCAGAGGCTCTAGTATAAGTTTTACCGAAACAAAACGTTACGACCGCGTTTGCGTTTAGCTGTCAAATCCCATACAAATTGAGGGTAAAACGCAAACGCGATCGAAAAACTTATACTAGAGCCTCAGTACATGTGCCTGTGACTTCGGTCAGTTTTATGAGGTCTCTTTGTTATGTTTTCCTTTCATATTAAGCGACAAAAGAAGTTGTAAAATCCCACGTACCTATATGCATTTTCGTCATTTTAACCAAACTATACCCATTGGATTGGCAAACTTTTAAGACGTAGTATCAGCCTTAAAACTCCAGTACATAGTTAAAAAAAAAAAAAATTTTGGCGCAATAGTTTCTCAACCGAGCCTCACATCACAAGCCCCGCGAGCCGCGGTTTTCCGACCCCGTCACTAGACTGTTTACAATGGGGTTGGTATTTGCAGATGGCGCCAGCATAGGACGAACCTGTCAGTCCTGCCAAACCTGTTAAATTCTTGTTTTTTTTTGGAATTTTCTGGTTTAGAATCATGCCGTTTAAGCCAAATCCCAAAGAAAAAGGCTATTGACAGGACAGATCTATAATGGCGCCATCTAGTCAAACATTTGACAGTTGCCAACCCCATTGAACCATTATTTTGGCGCGGTAACTCGCTAACTTACAATTTAGTTCAGTCATTATAGATTTTGACCCGTGAATAATTAGTTCTTGGTTTTTTTTCGTAGGTCCCTCGGGGGTTCACTGGGAGTGTAAATGCCAAAAGTAGACTGAATCAGGCTCCTTTGTATATTCGAAAAACGGTTTTTGTTGAATAACTCGGCCATTTTGGATTTTACAGTAAAACCTTGAAAACAAAAACTGTAGGAAATTTGATTTTCTACAAGTTTAGTCCTCACAATTTTTATTCTAGGATTGATATTTTGGAAATTAAACCTAAAAAAAGGTGAGAACCTAAAATTGTTCAGAATTTGATTCTCTTCAACTTTGTTTCTCTTCATTCATGCCGTAAAACGTGGAACATAGGAGATAATGATAATATTTTGAATTTGTCGCGTTTTTCAGTTTTAATTTCCAAAATATCGATCCTAGAAGAAAAATTGTAAGGACCAAACTTGTGGATAATCAAATTTCCTACAATTTTTGTTCTTACGGTTTTACTATAAAATCAAAAATGGCCGAGTTATTCAAGAAAAACTGTTTTTCGAATATACACAGGAGCCTGATTCAGTCTACTTTTTTAATTTACACTCCCAATGACCCCCCCGAGGGACCTACGAAAAAAATCCAAGAACGAATTATTCACGGGTAGGGTCGGTTTTTTGGATATAAAGACTGGACTAATTCTGCGTTTTGTTAACTTATTTATTAAAGAAAATGTAATTGCAATAATGTTTAAGTACTTTTTTTAATAAAGGTAATTACTTAAAATAGGAATACAGAATATAGTAAAATATATATATATATATATATACATATATATATATAACTATTGAATATAAAAATTAAAAATAAATTTTCAGTAGGTACCAACCAATATTTTTTTTAATATTATGTGAAATAAAATGAGTAGAATTATGTAGTTCGTAAAAAGTACTGATTAATATCATAATCATAACATACATTTGGTCCAAATTATTGATTAAGTATCTAAAATAGGTATTTATAACTCGATAGGATGAAGTTTAGTGAATTTTATTTCAGCAGTTTCAATTGAAGAGAATGGTCGTATGTTCTGAATGGTTTAAATGCAATAATAATAAAAATAATATATATTTTAGTTTGATTATTAAGCTGAACCTTTAAATTAAAATAGGTATTGTGTGATTACGTCTGCTATTCTACTTTGTATTAGTTTGCGTGTCGTGCGTAGGTATTGTTAGGGATAAAACCCCGTGAAAATGTGAAGGGACTCAACTTAAATTACTTTAAAAACTTCGTGTGAAACCAACACGAATCCAAACGATCATTTTGTGTGAAAACAACAATCATTGCGTCGTTCTGAAGTGAAATATGTTTTCATTGGGTATGTCGGCCATTCAAAATGGCGGATGCCGTAATAAATTCCATCTTCGTTAAGGCCTTCTGGCATTGACATTAAATTCTTAATGTGAGGCCTGATTCAAGTTTTAAATGGTCTTCGAATAAAAGCGATTAGGTGATTAAACTTGATTACTAACAAGTTTGTATTTAGATAATTGAGACGAGATTTTTGGTTCATTTCAAGTTAAGTTAGAAATGAGAGAGAGCATAATCATAAAATTACAATTTTGCCATCTTATATATACGATGCATATTTATGAATGTTTATGAAATTGAGATTGAGTGATTTAAACATCTTAGCATCTTATGAATATGATAATACCAAAAACAAACAGGTTCACTCAATTATATGATACCCATGAGCAGCGTACCTAGTTATAAAATTACCTAAGTAAATTTTTACTCCTAAGGCCTAATAATTTACTTTAAAAACAAAAATTTTAACTGAATCCAATTCAGTATCTTATCGCATTATTTGAATAGTTACCTAGATTCCTCCAGTATCCCATCATCAGACCCTGCCCTGCTGACCACAGGACCAACTGGGAAGGATGCCCTTTCAAACAAAAAAAGTATTTTCCAAATCGGTCTAGGGGCCTTCGAGTAATTGGGGAACATAATTATAATAATAATTAAAAACAAGCGATTTGAGTCCCTCCTCCATTTTTGCAAAATGCTATTTAACCGACTTAGAACCTAGTACCTAGTGCTCCAGCTTGTGAAGATAGCAGTCCCGGACTTGAGTTCCGCGCCACTATTTTGCATTGCACGCGGCTGCGCCTACTCATTAGCACAGGGATTTGGACAATGTTTCCGACCATTTATCCATTTAAGGGGGTGCCTTGATTCGAACCTACCACGCCACCTAGACAGAGACACGCTTATGCCTTCCGCGCACGAGAAAAAGAGATGCAACATTCTTCGGGAATGGCTTTTTTGGACAAATTTCGATAAATATCTAACTTGAAGATTTTAGATGAGATAAAATACTATAGTATTAACTTGATTGTGTCGTAAAATAACGTATCGTTTGAGTAGGCTGAGTAAAAAAGGGAAAATATAGACCCAACTTTGAATTTTTTTTCTATAGAGAAAATTTTAGGTAATCATGTATCGATTAAATCAGATAAACATATTGAATCATATATCTGAAAATCAGACCTTATTGTTTCTTAATCTAGTCAGAACGGTTTTTCAAAAGCACGCGCTAATTTCCAATGCAACGTCTTAAGAGTCCCCGGCACGGTCGACTCAAGTCGACTCCCCATACAAACGTAGTTTGGTGCTCATTTTAAAACAGCATTCTGGAATAACATGCAACTAGTTTCTATTGCTTTTCATTATTATAGAAAAAAATTAAGCGATTAGAGACTTACTATGAAAATCGTTCTACTCGCTCAATTATTTTTCTATTTCAATTTCTAGCAACATAAACTAGTTTCCGACCGGCCGATCGCATCCATACTAATATGTCTGTCTGTCTGTCTGTCTGTCTGTCTGTCTGTGTGTCTGTTACCTCTTCACGCTTAAACCGCTGAACCGATTGAGATGAAATTTGGTATGGAGATAGTTTGAATCCCGGGGCAGGACATAGGACAGTTTTTATCCCGGAAATCATCCCCTGAGGGGGTGAAATGGGGGATGAAAGTTTGTATCGAGCTACGATATAACCGAGTTCCACGCGGACGGAGTCGCGGGCAGAAGCTAATTGTGTATAAGTTCATGTTATTATTGCTCTTATCATCGTTTTAAAATGAGAACTAAACTACGTGTGTATGGAGAGTTGAGCGTCCTGGCAACCCTCAGTTCCATAAAAACTTCTAATGAATTATTTTAGACAATTAAAACATAGTAATTGTCACACGCTGGTTAGGGGTGGTCGTTAGGGAGGAATGTTAACGGGGCAAGTTGCCCCGTGTTTGCGAGAGTTATGTTTCTACGGCTAGTTTATTACCGTTGGCAAAAATGGTTAAAGGCCTCCACCCACCGAACGCGTGTCGTGCGCGGCGCGTGTCGGGCGCGGTTGAAGCGGTATATATTCACACAGCAAGCGGGCGGCGTGTAGCAACGCGTGTGCAGCGCAATGTGTACCAACACATTTAATGTGTATCTCACTGTCTCTATCACACTTAGCAGCGCGGGCCCGCGCGGGCCCGCTCGTCATATCTCTCTCAATACCAACACATTTAATATGTATCTAACTGTCTCTATCACACTTAGCAGCGCGGGCCCGCCGCGTCATGCCTCTCTCACTACCAACACATTTAATATGTATCTCACTGTCTCTATCACACTTAGCAGCGCGGGCCCGCGCGGGCCCGCTCGTCATATCTCTCTCAATACCAACACATTTAATATGTATCTAACTGTCTCTATCACACTAAGCAGCGCGGGCCCGCGCGTCATATCTGTCTCACCACCAACACATTTAATATTTATTTCACTATCTCTATCACACTCAGCAGGGCGGGCCCGCGCTTCACACGCGACGCGCACGACACGCGGCCGCGCTGCCGGGTTGTAACTTTAGCGCCGCGGGCCTGCGTTCGGACCGCATTCGATGTGTGTTTGAAGTGTAGTTTCAATGCTTTACAACGTGCCCGCGCAGCACACGCGCCGCGCACGACACGCGTTCGGTTGGTAGAGGCATTAAATAAACTCATTAAAACTCGGCAAATCCTGATCGCGGCCCTCTAAAATTTTTTTTTAGTAAATCTACTACATAACTATGTAGCAGCGTACTATATATCTACAATACATGAACCCCACAGATTTCGAAAAAAAACATGTGGTCAGACGTACAGAGGGGCTACCGCGAAACGGAAACGAACTTCGTTCGTGTATCTCCCTCTCTGTCGCTCCAACTAGCAAGTGCGACAGAGACGGAGATCCACAAACGAAGTTCGTTTTCGTTTCTCGGTAGGCCCTCACACTGCAAGAACGACATGACGAAAGTATAGGGTTCCGTTTTTGCCACTTTCGATTCGGAACCCTAAAACAGTTTCCACTACAAACATTGAAACAAAAAGTTATCGAAAAATGATTTTTAAAATATAGGTACTGATGCATTTTTTGGTTTATAATCTTGAGACAAACTTCAAAGCAATTTCATTAGGTACTTTATACTCGTACATATTCACGTGCTAACTTTTTAACAAGTGCCAATATCCATATGTCATAAATTTTAGATACAAAACTTAAAAAAAGCATTTATATAATTTAACGCAGCAAAATTATTTAAATGACTACCAACATAACGCATTCCGAAACCGCCATTTTTTAAGACACAAAACACTCGGCCGTTTTTCAGCTTTCCCTCGTTACGGAAAACACTGGCAGCGTTTTGTTTAATTAAAAATAAGAATAAAAAAGTTAGCGGCCATTTTATCGAGTGATAAACTGTTTCGAACAATCCTACTATCCATACAACCAACAACCTTAAACCTGTTTGCGTAGAGTTTAAATTCTTTTGTCTCGCAGAGTAATTCGGTGTACAATTTTTCAAACGGTCGCAAGATTTGTGTTTAGAACATTTCCGGTTCTATTCTGAAAGCTATAAAATACAATTTTCATTAAAGCAGCGTGTGCTGGACACGCGAAATTAAGATTTATTTCGAGTAGTTATAGAAAGTAATATTATCATTTACTGGCTACTATTTTTTAAATTTTGTGTTTTCTGTGCAATCATTATTTTCAGCTTTAACGCCGCTGCCACTAAATTCGAATATATCTCCATAATAATTCCAGACCCGGAAAATCTGAATTGCAAAATCGATTTTCGTGGTTATAGCTCAGATTGAATAGAAATCGGTATTTTTTGTAGGTAGGTACTATCATATTATTTAAAAAAAATACACTACTTATAATATTTTGAAATAGAATCGAATTGAATATCATTTTATAAGTAAATAAAAAACTATGCACACACACCAATTTCATTATTTAAATAACACAGTCATTGCTTCTGAAAAGTAGCGCAAAAGTTTAACCAATGTCGGGTAAATGAAACCGTCTCACAATGACACTAAAGTCGAATATCCATTGCGTTGCGAAGTGAAAAAATCTAAATTCAAAGTACAGGAAGGCACAGAAGTGTTTATAGCTTTTCCTCCGCTGATAGGTTGAATTTATTGTTAGTACAGTCACACGCGAAATTGTTAGATCCTTTTACAGATTACTAAGTGATTTAATATAGTGTTAGTTGAATTAAATAGATTAGCCATGGGGATTTACATATTGTCTAGATTTTATCGATAATGCTGTATTGTTTAAAAATAATGTTTTAGTCTAGTTTTAAGGCAGGTCTATTAATTAGGTCTTATTTAAATAAAATACTTGCAGTATTATGTAAATCCTTTTTGACTTGGTCGGATATTAAGTTACGAGACTTTACAAACGTTAACATTAACTAGTGAGGCTAACCATGTGAATAGCAAACTAGTTGAGAGCATTCAATTCATTTCGATAGTTTCTGACTGAAATTATTGGCTGACACATTGTGTTGATTAAATTGAACCCATCTCTTCTCCTACTTGACTGGCGAGTAGGCTTGGCAGATAAGTATAGAAAAATCTTTTTAAAAAACGTTTGGAAAACACTACTGATCGAAATAAGTAAAACTAGTCAATATTTTTTGATATCCTAGATAAACGAAGAAACGTAGACGAATTTGTCCGTTAAATATGTAATATTATATGACATGAGGTATAGACATGTCAAATGCTACTCTACTTTACCGGTGAGTAGATGCGACTAGGCTAGAGTATCTAAAATCAAGTTCTTCACCCGATTCTCCCAGGAATGTGTAGCGCTAACTTACCGATTATGAACGCCTCGTGTTTCGACCACATTAACTTTATGCAAATCGTTTGATTTATTTCACACGGAAATTGGAATTCCCGGATTCTTTCAATTTCGCACTTGCGGTGTTTTGCTTTAGTGTTTAGAAATTATAATTACTAATATTTTTCTTATTAATGAGGGTATTTTTCAAGTGCTAAGTGATTTTAATTAGAAAAGTTTCGCATGTTTCGAACAAAAAAACATACGATTCGCGACTTATAATTTTCAAAGCCAAGCGCCAGTAATAATCGCTTTAGGTAGTTTCCTTATTAGCTATAGGGGTGTACTGTCCTGAAAAAGGATTGAAAATATTTTCAAATGAAGAAAAAAGTAAACCAGGGGATTAAAAAATCACAAAGTTATAAGTGTCCAACGTTTTAAGAGAGGGTATATTCTGCCCTTTTTCAAAACGCACCTTCATATGAAACGATTGTTACTTACTATGACAGATCGTGACGTCACGATCTGCGAGCGTTTTCTCTCTCTAACAGGCAATATTAAAACGGTTGTAGCCTCGTAAATTATTTGAGATATCTGAATGGGTTTTCGTCTCTAGGCATATTTTTTTGCCTTCTTTCTTTTGAAGTAATAATAAATTTTGAGTCGACCACCCGTATTTTGTCGAAGAACGATGCAATGAAGTTTTAAAAAGACACTACTTATTTATTGTTAACACAGAACCTAATGGTCCTAAAGGCCTGCCTTTTGAACGATAAGTTTTTCTCATTGGGCATAAATAATAAATCCTACTAATATTATAAATGCGAAAGTTTAGATGTTTGGATGTTTGTTACTCAATCACGCTTAAACGGCTGAACCGATTTGAATGAAATTTTGCAAGAAGATAGTTTATAGCCTGGATTAAAATATAGGATAGTTTTTGTCCCGGGTCCACGCGGACGAAGTCGCGGGCGGAAGCTAGTAGTTGAATATACAGCCTCGGTGACGCAGGACAGCCCCGAAGATTTTGGTCAGGTAAAAAATAAATAAAGACCAAAGATGGCCAAAGATTTTGTACAGCCGGATGGACACTGCCAAATTAAGGGTTAGATATCCTTATCGATATAATATAAGTAGTATTAAGTTCTACTACAAGCCCAGTGTTTTTTTTGTTTATAATTTATTTTGTAAATGTTGCTTAATGGCAGCAATTTTTAGCGCTAGTAAATTAGTTCTTTCACATAACGGATGACATTCTAGGTCTACCATAACACCAAAATGGCCACCACAATTTATAATAACGACCGCGCACTTACGTCATTACTCTCCGTAGTTTCGGACCCCTATTCCTTAATTGGTGTGGGTGGGGTTCCGCCCAAATGGTGTGAAAAATGCGGTATCTGTTGTGTACAATTATGTTATGGCATGTAATATTTATTAGGTTTTGGTGAGGGGCTGTGAGGATCGTGGTAGATTGGTCCAAATGAAATAATTAAATGAAGAATAATCTGATATTGAATAACGTTACTTAGAGTATGATACATGTAGTTTTTATTTGATTTTATTTATTCTTATTATTCCTTGTGGCTTTAATAATTGCAATATACAAAAATATATAGCAATTCTAACTACGGCATATTTTCATATAAAAACAAACTACGTACTACAATTTTTTTCATGACTTTTATTTAGAAGCTACATTAGAATTAACTATGAACTACCCACATGTATTGTTTTTGGTCACAATTAATTTCGAACAGAGGGTTCATTAGTTACTTAATAGTTAATTAAGCCGCGTTACTGTAATTACAGTTAATTATTATTTTGGTAAAAGAGTTAATAGGTACCGCTATGTCCCCTTAAGCTGTGTTTTGTAAGGGTTAACAATCCTATGTTAATTGCTTGTAATCAGTCTTCTGCTAATTATTACCTTAGCAGTAAAAAAGAGGGATTAGGTTTTTTTTTGTGAAAACCGCTTTAATTTATACTTGTAAGGAGAGGGCAAAGTTTTCTTTGAAAACGTTAAATGAGACTTTCGTAGGTACCAATTGAAAAATTCAAAAACGTACTTTATATTTTTCTGCATTGTTGTTGATAAAAAACTTTATGATCTTTTAATAGAAAAAAAAACTACTATAGCAACCTGAAAGCTTTTCATCTGATAAAGTTTTGTTTACAGCAATCCTATCACGCAAATGGCGCATAATTAAACATGAAGTCGTTGAAGATCAGCCGGTAAATATATAAAATAATTGTATTAACATTTTGTTTCTTTTTCCACCAGGTCCTAGAAGCCGGCGGATGAAGAAGCGCAATACCCCAGAAGAGAAGAGACCAAGAACTGCCTTCAGCGCAGCCCAGCTAGCTAGACTTAAGGTACATACCAGAACACTGGAGCATTATCTGTCACAGCCCCTTTTTAACGTTGGAGAAATGAATGAACACATCCCGCCCGATCAGAGGACCAGTGTGGGCATGACGGACTAAAGGCGTCAAAAGCCTTAAACTACCGTCTAAAACACAACGAGTGCCGGCTCCTCGGCTCGGGTATGTGCTGAGGAAATGTCTATTTTGGACCCCATTTTTTTTCCAACAATCATAGTAGAGCGTTTCTCAAAAAAAATGCCACTATTATTAATTGTACTTATAGGAATTTTATGTTAACTATTTCCACTCAGAATCAGGAGCTCTTTCGACCCTGGTAGGACAAAAAACTGTCCCAAAGATATTTTTCCTATTGTGTTACCATTTACCATCCACTTTGTATGGTGGTAACACAATAGGAAAGTTCAAAAATGGGATCCTATTGGGATGGAAAGACATCGTGATTTTGAGTAGAAATAACATAAAAGTTGCAGAAAATCTCCGAAAAAATGTAGTGGCATTTTTTTTGAGAAACGCTCAGTTGATGGTTGAAGATTAGGTCACGACCAGTTCGATAGCTGATACTGACCTTTACTGCCTATATACCCATTTACCAAGACTCGGACTGATTGGTCTGGGCTGCGATGCTATGCAAAATGAGAAAATCTACCTTCCTCTTTATGAATTAAATTTCCACAGTGCAAGCGAGATAGTAGTCGCTGAGGCAGCAAGTTGTACTAAACTAAATAAAATAGACCCCCTCCCCCCCATATATTCTAGAAATGTTATCCGTTCTTTGAGACTAATGTCCTGTTTGTCCACAGCACGAGTTCGCCGAGAACCGCTACCTGACAGAACGGCGGCGGCAAGCTCTAGCCGCGGAACTGGGGCTGGCTGAGGCCCAGATCAAGATCTGGTTCCAGAACAAACGCGCCAAGATCAAGAAGTCAACGGGCCAGAGAAACCCTTTAGCCTTGCAGCTGATGGCACAGGGGCTGTACAATCACACCACGGCGACTGAGAGTGAAGAGGAAGAGGAGATTAGTGTTACGTAAAGGAGTTGTCTTAGTAGATTTTTTCTGTTGCTGTAACATCGTGAATGGGTTTCTTCGGGTGATGAATCATTATTACCAGCCTCTCACACAGCACAACGTAACTAAGATTAGTATTTGTAGCGTCTCAGCTGTCAACTGGCTAGCCCTGATAGCAGTCAAACAGCAAAGTCAATAGAGAAAAATTGCAAGTAAATAAAATAATCTAAATAGTTATGATGAATTTGATCTGCAGTAGTTTTGCGTTGATTTCTGTATCAGCATTGTATTAGATAAAACAGCTACTTTTAGCAAAGATTCTTAATTAAAAATGACCGAATAATGAAATCATATACTGAGGCTTAAAAATAATAAAATAAAAATAATGTTTGTATTAGAAGACATATGAATGTAGAACACAGCTGTTTTGACCTTTAATTAAAATCAAGATAGGTTCACATAATTAGTGCTATTAAAAATGTTCCTGTACTTTACAATTAAAATAAGAAAAATATTTATTTCTTTTCGTAATTATAGCTTTGGTAATAAAAGGGATTGTAATAATAAATTATTATAGGTTAGTAATAATATGCCATCATCTGATTAAAACAGGTTAAAAGTAAAAACGTAGCATAATCCTTCTTGGGAATTTAGGTTATGATGTTTTTACTTTATGCCGTATAATAATATTTTAGACTTATACATACTAATTGTCTGGCTACTGAAGTAGCTGTGATATAAAAAAATACATAATGTATTACACAAAAATGTATGAATGTAACCATTTTCTTTTTTAAATGGATCATAATGTAAAACGTAATTGGGAATAATTATTAGATAAGTCTAATAATAATCCATAACAATGCGCAAAAATTAATGTTTGTTTATTTGCTATAGCGTTTCAGTCGCTCCAGACTTTAGATTGTAAGTTAATTTAATAAAATTTTATTCTATTAAAATCATGAATGTCTGTAAAAAAAAAATATTGGCGTAAAGGATGTAAAATTATTTCTATTTTTCACTGTTTTATAGACAAAGCACAAACAATTGGCAAATGATGCGATATGATAACCAAATAGACATAAGATACAGTAATAGATTAAATTATTTAAATTTATTCAACATCGTGTAAGTGAAATGTTTAAACAGTAACAATTAGTAAAATGCAAGATTTTAATTATTAGTGTAGTGTATGACATCACATGTACAGTATTCTTTATGTTTGAGCTACGCTAAAACTTAGGCTGTATAATAATATTATGTAGAATTGTGTGCGAAATTATTCAATATTATTTTACGTCACACATGGTCATAAAGTGGAAATCACCGCCCGCTTGCGTGCGGAAAATCCCACTTATTGGAACGTACAATCTTGTATTCACCACGGGCCGTAATTACGAAACTATCAAATCGCATATTTATCGCCCTCGCCTTCGGCTCGGTCAAATAACTGCGATGTGAAACATTCTTTGTGTAACTGCCCAAGGTGACTAATGTTCTAATATAATCTTGCCTGTGACTACTCCACCCAAAATAAACCATATTTTGTGTTATTAGATCGTTTATCGTGTTTCACGTCGACTGTACTTTTATTTTTAATGAAATTAGTCACATTTCTTCCATTTTCGTTTGTAAATATTAATTTTAAATTATCTATTGGATGTTCGGTCTTGACTGTTTTAGTTTTAATTGTAAAAAGTAATAAATTATATCTATGGTTTTCAAATTTAAATTTCGGTTTTATTCTCATGTTCCTAGTTTTAAACTTATGCTTCTTCAAAGTCCTTTCAAAGGCCATTTGACAGGGGCTACAAAACAAAAAAATATCTATATCTGAGAAGAAATTCAAATGTGTGTGTAAAGTCCCCAACCCGCACAGGGCCAGCGTGGGGACTACTGCCCGTTCCCTCTCATCCGTGAGAGGAGGCCTGTGCCCAGCAGTGGGACGTATAAATAATGGGCTGATTTATTATTATTATTAAATTGGCAACACTGAGATGCTTGGCCAATAACAACTGACCAATTTTGGATAATATAAGGGGCACAGAAGAGTAGCACGTTGCCGACCCTTTATTGATTTGAGAATTGGTTATATTGGCTGCTTGAGACATGTAGTAAGGTAGCCTAATTTTCAACACAGCGCATTTCCGGCAGCGTCCGAAAAATCCATAGAATGCAAGCTCCTTACAAACTACCCAAACACGTGCCTGAAACCCGGTATGCGCTTGTTCGAATTAAACGACTGCCTGGCATGGTTTTGACATCCGACAACCCCGCGTAATGGCATGGTGTCAAGATATATTTGTTAGTGGACGGTGAGGCGAGGTTAAAACCAGTTACTGAATAGCGGCGCTGTAAGTCAGCAGCAGAAGTAGCTACGCAGAATAACACGCTCAAAATGATCTAGACAGTCCTTATCCTCTTGGCATAAGAGTGGTGTGTAGGTCATTTCGAGCACTTGACCCGCGTAGCCACTTTTGCTGCTGACTGTACTTCCCCAGTTGGGCTGCTCCAAGTATGAGCGAGATGGCATCCCACTGTATACCTTGCCTCTATACTTGACTTGTCTCGTCATATTGCACGCATATATTTCATCAACTATACAGATACGTTAGGGTGTTGCACCAGAGGGGTAGTCACGTAACGTTTTGAACGCGCGTTAGGTAGATCCGACTGTCATTTTTCTCTATAATAATTTACTTTAAAAACAAAGTTTTAACCGACTTCAATTTAGTACTCCGCCAAGCCACGAGAACATTTCCACATTTCTTTACCAATTTACCACATGAACTGATTTCCGAGAGCAAATGCGTTGATTATTAGAGAAAAAAACCCAATCGCTGTATGTGGGCCGATAATATTTGAGGACTTCCGTCGATTCCACAAGGATCACTTTTGGCACTTCATTAGTTGCTATTTCAACGGAATCTTATCAGAATCTGTGATATATGTTTGTACTTTTATGTACATAATTGAGGAATTCCATAAGTCATCTGTGGTCTTCATCATCAATTCCACACCACCAAATTTATGATTTCCGGGTGTAAATACACGAGTTATAATAGAAAATACCAAAATCACTACACGCGTGCCTAATATAATTGAGGAGTTCCCTCAATTCCTCATGGATCCCATCATCCAATTGAGATTTTGAAAAAAATGGGACCCACCTGGAAGCATATACCTACAAATAAAAAAAAAATACGAATCGGCTCATCAATGACGGAGCTCTGAGGTAACAAGCATTGAAAATAAAAAATAAAAAAAATACAACCGAATTGAGAACCTCCTCCTTTTTTTAAGTCGGTTAAAATATAACATTTAGATCTACCTAACGGACAATGCGTTACGGGATCGACCTGCTGGCCCCTATTTCACCAACTTGACAATTGTCACCTGATACTGACAATTCACCATACATTGCTTGTTCTAGAATTAAAGGTGGTCGCTAGGTTACTTGTGTATCCAGCGATGTACGGATAATTGTCGTTGTCAGGTGACAATTGTCAAGCACCAAACCGTCTGTAATCGTGAGCGGCGTGCGTTAAAATCGGAATGTATGGAAAATTTGACAAGTTTCTATGAAATGACAGCTGCCGGCCATATTTGAAGTCACCCCGTATCATGGTCGGCCTTATCACGCGATAAGTGACAAGGTAGAGCGTCCGTCTCGTTCTATCGAACGGTGTCAGCCAGTGACGGACGCGCTATCTTGTCACTTATCGTGTGATAAGGCCGAGCATGATACGGGGTCAGTAATAGTTAGTTGTCAACCCACCCCTAGTCTAACGAGACTAGATAAGAACGTGAAGAGAAATCGGAAGCTGAATAGGGAGATGTAACGACATGCAGGTGCAGAGTCGGTGCGGAATCAGTGTCAAGTCAGTACAGAATACAGATTCTTTACTGCGCATCTATAAGTACATTTAACATACAATAACATCGTGACTGGCACGGGATGCGCTGAAGTGGGGTGGTATGTACCTTTTTTTTTTCGTGGAGTAAACCTGCGAACCGGAGGATGACTGGATTATGTGGTGTTTCTATCCACTAAAAACTCCACGGTGCCCTGCATCTGCGCTCTCATGCAGGGGACTCCAGGATCTCATGTTGAACGCACGGGAGCCCCCCTCGCGCAGCGCCAGATTTAGCTCGTCCTAGGGCAAAGAACATTGTCACCTTCCCTGGGGTCCTTAAGCGAGTGCCCCAGCCCCCGCCAGAACACTGAGAGTAGCCCGAACTCCCCGTTTATCTATTCAAAGATTGTCTTTGCGAATTTACACAGCGATTTTCCTTTCTGAGTGAATATTTAGAGAAAACGGATTTTCCGTGAACGAGACCTAGCTACATACCATTCTTTGCCCCGTGCTGTAAATCTCTTCGAAATCTTTAGAACTGCTTTCAAGATCTTTCCCAACGATCAAAGGGGGGGGGAAAGTGCCTCCGGCGCGCCTCACTCTAAGCTTTATATCTGCATAAATTTAGCAACTATATCCAGTTTGGTGTCTTTTTCGTATAATTCGAGGATGAAGAATTCATTTTTGTGACTAACTTGTCAGTCACCCATACAAAATTCAAAATTCAAAAAAAAAATTACCGTTTTTATTTTCGAAAATCCTCTACAGAATTAAAACTATTAGGATTAGCTCTAGAAAAAAAAATACTTGTGAATAGCCCAGTTATCCTACTATATAAAATAATAAACTCGTCATCCATCTATGCCCTATAATTGTAATAAAAAAAAATGTTTTGTGTCGCACCGTGGACCGTGCTAAAGTCGCCGCTCACCATCGGGACTTTGGCCTCAGGTCTCGCTTGCAAGACACCTGAGGATAGTGAGTGCCCGTCGGGCTCGCCCTAGGGCCTTCGGACCTGGTCTCGCATAGGGAACGCTCTCTAAATGGATACTTTGGTCATCTCTATAATTAATATTATCCACGACCAAGTTTATTTGTGACATTTTGTGACTTGGCAATCACACAACTTTACTGCATTTATGGATTTTTGCATACCTAAAACTATGTAGTATTGTGTGATTGCCAAGTCACAAAATTTTATTGAGTAAGCAAATAAAGATTAATAATAAGAATGCCTGAGACTTGGCTCTTCGAAATATCTCACAACTTTTTACGGTGGAAAAGTTTCGAACTTGGCCTCTTTTTTACATGGAATGAATTTTATGGGATCTAACTTCTTTTTGTAGGTTATTGTGTTATCAAATACATACAAATTATGAATGCAGTCCCATTCTTACTTTTTTGTTCCATTCACTGCAAATGTAACTTGGTAATCCTATATATTTTTGTGGGATTACAAAGTTAAGGTGTATTTTAATATTTTGAGGATAAGTGTATTTTGTTAGCTGCTGCCGCTACATAGTTCTTTTTAAACTTATGTAAGGATTTTAAATTAGAAATAAAAACTTACAAGCTTTTATTGCTGACTGTACTTTTCTGTATACCGTCATCAACTACCCATTGAGACGATTCGAACGAGCCCAAACTCGATGGGGTTATGTGGTTTTATTACGGAGTTTCTATGGCCACCTTTCAGCTCCATCATCAGATCAACTCGATGGTACCATAATATTGAATTGTCATCCAAACTATACTTATACCCAAAATTTCAGCTCAATTGGTCACCGGGAAGTGGGTCAAATTTAACTCGCAAGATTTTTCCCATACTATTACCTAACAGGGCAAGTACATACTGAATTCCCATGGCCACCTTCGGTCTCCATCATCAGATCAGCTAGGTGGTACCGTAATATTGAATTGACATCCAAACTAATTTAAAATACCCAAAATTTCAGCTCAATCGCTCACCGGGAAGTGGCTCGCAAGATTTGTCCCATACTAACATACTAACAGGGCAAGTTAAATAGAAGCTTGTAAAATATATAAGTAAAGTTAAGAACAGCGGAGGGTAGGAAGTCGTTAGTTTTAAATACTAATGAGGTCGCGCTAAAAAGGTTAAAAAGCACTGGTCTAGGATATACGTCTATTTATATATATATATAACTAGTATATAACTAGTATAAATAGATAAGTTGTACTGCACAAAATGACACGCTCATCACCTCCAGCGATTTTTGCCATCCTGACTAAACTTAGATCAAAGGACGTCGGCTTCGATTCCGCGAACGTTTAAATCATGGCTGACTTAACGCCTGATTTACAGCTTTGTATGATTTATTCCAGTGAACATGAGAGGTACTTAGTGCTTAGCTGTGCGAGGTCTTGTTTTGTTTGGGAGTAGTAGCGCCCGCACATTATGATGCGCATGCGCAATACACAATGTATGAAAGAACTCGTCCGCAGCAACGGGTACAATATGTATACCGTGTCCGTGCGTAGCTTGTGGCTCGGACGCGGCCACTAAATGGCCGTGTACATAGTAGAAAGAGTGCAAAGTACCTTATCTTCTACATACGCACCGCGCGCGGCTTGTATGTGTGCGTCATAGTATCTATGCGTCGCCGCACGCACACTCAAACAAAATCTGGACCCGTTTCTCAGTGCGCCAGTCGAGATTTTGTTTGAGTGTGCGTGCGGCGACGCATCTAGATACTATGGCGCACACACATACAAGCCGCGCGCCGTACGTTTGTATGAAGAAAACCTACTTTCCACTCTTTCTACTATGATATGAAAGAAAGAAATCGTCCATAGTTTGTGGCTCAATATTAGCCCTTAGAAGGAATCTGGCGATATTCATTGAACCTTTAATTAGTTAACGGCAGTTAATGGCCGTCACACTGGCGATCATTGTCTCGCATTAAATCACAGAACTGTCAGTTTCAGATGTGATTTAAATACAACTTAAGTTAGGTTTGACAATGCAAGTGACATTAATATCTCATCTTCCTAGCGTTATTCCCGGTTGTGCCCCTAAAGAGCCCGGGGTCCGCTTTGACACCTAATCAAAAAGATTAAGATTTGGCATAGGCACTAGTTTTACGAAAGCGACTGCCATCTAACCTTCCAACCCAGAGGGAAAACTAAACCTTACTGGGATTACACCGGTTTCCTCACGATGTTTTCCTTCACCGAAAAGCTAACGGTAAATATTCCGTAGGTACATAAGTTTCGAAAAACTCATTGGTACGAGCCGGGATTCGAACCCACGACCGCCGCTTGACAGCCGCATGCCTGAACCACCAAGCTACCGTAGCTCCAAGTGACATTAATATCTACGTAATGAATATTGTAATTGACATTTACATACAAAAGGTTAATTATAAGGGGCATGTTTAGTTTCCTTATTTGTCGGTAATAGCCACTTGACTGTAGCCGAGCGGTGTGGTATGTGACCGTCAATCTGTAGGTGTTGGGTTCGAACCCCGACTTACCAGTTTTTCAAAAAACGCATGTATGATGTACGAAATTGTTTGTATCGTTTGATATTTAACAGTAGCTTTCGGTGAAGGGACATATCGTCAGGAAAACGGTCTACTTAAACTTAATCCCAGAAAAGTCACTATGCATTACATTCGTACTGCCCTGCGTCTGGATGCGCAGACGCAGGGCAGTACGAATGTACGTACGTGTAAGTCGCCAATGAAGAAGCACTCGCAGGCGCGCAGCAAATTATTTGTACTGACGTGACTCACAGATGTCACTGACAGCTAATGGCCGCTCCACACAATGGGCCATTCCGACCCATCATACAGGACGCGGATATGCGGTAGAACGAGACTAGAGAAATATGATTGTCTTACTCCCTTTAACGCATAGTTGCGTCCAGTATGATGGGTCAGGATGGCCCATTGTGTGGAGCGGCCATTACAGTTTACTGATACCGTACCGACTCCGCACCGCCTAATGTGGATGTGTCTTAATGTGAATAAGTGCAGTGGCAGTGACGTTCTGTACAGTTGACTTTAAATATACATACCTTCGTTTTATTAAATTGAGTACAGTCCGAGTAAATTTAATTTTGTGGAGAATAGTTTTAAAATTCAAATACAAATTCAAATTGTTTATTTCGTGTAACCAATTAATGACACATAACTAAATTAACACTAAGTAAATACAGACTAAGTATCTACATTTACCACATTTTACACACACACATTTTAGTTTATTAAACATGTTTTGTATTGATACCTACATTCTAACACTAGGAGCTCTGTGAGCTGAAGAACTAGCGAGCCCGTCTTTTTAAAAACGGAATCGACGAATATATTTAACTATGCTCACAAAAATTCAGGAGAATCGGTTGACAGCCACCACAAAAGCCACCTACAGAGAAGAACTGACGCGATCATTTGTAGTTCAAGCCGCTGTCAACACCGAATATTATTTGCCATTGTCTCAGCATTTGGATGAAAATCATATTTTTTCTCCCTAGACCTATAAATTCAACCGACCAATGGCGCGCGACCGAAATACCCGTCACTGGCCATGTGTCAACTATAGTGACACCTCTAATTGGGTACCAATTAGGAGCCGCAGCCATATTTCATAATATTTAACCGTGTAATGTTGCCGACTAATGTTGCGCAGCGTTTTGGGGGTTAGAATACAAAATTAACGACAGTTTAGAGTTGAGGGATATTCCAGAAATAGCTATTAGCTATAGCTAAAATATTATAAATGCAAAAGTTTGTCTGTCTGTCTGTCTGTCTGTTACCTCTTCACGCTTAAACCACTGAACCAATGTTGACGAAATTTGGTATAGAGGTAGTTTGAGTCTCTAGAGGAGGATAGTATCATATGACTATTTATCCCGAAAATCATCCCGTAAGGGGGTGAAAGTTTGTATGGAGCTACGATACGAGTATAAAAGAGTTCCACGCGGACGGAGTCGCGGGCAGAAGCTAGTATCTAAAACTGAGGATTTTATCCGCTTCGCTCGTTGTTCAATAAATCTCTCTATGAATTCCACATGCTGGTGGGTTCAGCTTTCCATGTTAATCTTAACCTCTTCACTGTGTGTTCAGCCGTGTGTCGATGTACATAAGTTTCATCGAGTGGCCGCTAGATGGCGCTGTACCGTTCTGGTCGATTCCTAGATGGCGCTATAGAGATTTTTCCGGAGAAAATGACCTCTGGCCAGTACTAATTGAATTTTGTACAAGTTTAATAGAAGCTACGTAGTTCTGTGTTCGAAACAGCCCCTTTGTTATCTCATGCCGGGATTTATACCCAGGACTACTAGCTACGTAGAAGTTCACCAAAAAGGCTATGCTAAACACATTCAATGCCAACTTTTTCGTAGCGCTACTTTAAGGGAAAAACAGTTTGGTAAGGAAAGTGCCTATGAGGGCGCCCATCTGGTACGGAAAATGGCATCATCATCAACATCATAAGACGTCCACTGCTGGACATATGCCTCCTCCAAAGAGTGCTACAATGAACGGTCTCCTGCGCCTGCATCAAGCTGCAGCGGACTCCCGCGAACCTCAGGGTGAGGCCAGACGAGCGTAATTTGTCAGCTGTGAGTCGCGTAATTTCGGTCCGCTATGGGCAAACCGAAATGTCCATCTATGGGCGAACCGAAATAAGGCACTCACAGTTCGCAAATTACGCTCGCCTGGCCTCACCCTTACCAGCAGGTCTATCACGTAACTCATTGTACGCTCGTCAGATAGATCTAAATGTCACTTTCGTATGGGACTTTTGTCCTAACGTGCGTTCGAAAAGTTACGTGATCACCCTTCAGGACAACAGTATGCTTGGTGGCTATAGTAGTTAATTTCTCGATTATGACATTCATCAGAGAATCCTCCTCCTATAGCGTTATTCCCGCTTGTGCCTAAAGGAGCCTGGGGTCTGTTTTGGCATCTTAACCCAAGATTTGGCATAGGCACTAGTTTTACGAAAGTGACTACCATCTGACCTTCCAACCCAGAGGGAAAGCTAGACCTTATTTTAATTTTAAAATCATAACTTGTTCAAAACGCTAAACTTATTTATAATCCATATTTTACCCTCCCCGCGGACAGCTCCTGTCCTTAGCGTTAATTATCGTCAGTCTGTCTGTCTGTCGGTCGTTATCGCGTACTTAATATATCTCTTAACACGTAGTAAAGTAACTAAATGTGTTTAACTGGCTGAAACACCGTTTACTGAGCCACCTACAGGGATATATAGGTAAAAAAACTTATGAGGATGCTAAATGGCGTGCGGTCCATTAAAAATGACAAATTCAAGGTTCGACTAAACAGTTTCAAATACAAAATTCAACCTAGGTAAACTTTTACCATTTATAGAATGTTATTAAATAAGGGATAAAACTGGCCAAGATCGAGTCGGAATTACGAAGCGGTGAAACGCGCCGGGTGCCGCCGCGGTGATAGAATTACTTACAGAATAATAAAAGAAAAGAATAAGAAGAAAAAAATATAATGTGTTTATACACTTTTTTATTTTATTTTATTATTATTATACAGAAGAGTGTAAAGAGACACAGATGTCTCTCTTTACCTGGCTACGGCAGAGCAGGAAGGAAGGTATAAGATTTTAGCAGTCAGCTATGTTTATATTGACGTGTGTTCCACCATAGCTTTTAAGATACTAAACCGATTTTGATAAATGAGGTAACAAAAAATAGCATCATTTCAGTTATCTTTCCGTACTTTTAAGAGACATTAGTAAAACGCAAAAAAAACAATAATCTTTATAACACTATTTTACTGTTTGTTAGATGGATTTCTCGATATTTTTATTTTCTTGTATAAAAATTTCCTAACGCTTATTTTTCCGCGAAGCGCCAGAACGGACTTAACGGATATTTTTTTCGAATAAAGTTGCTCTCCTCCAGTTCTATTAGACTATACTTATATATGTATTTTGAATAACATGTATGGAAAAATTGCGTATAGGAAAATAAGAGATAGGAAAAAAAAAATATTACAAAATTTTCTTCCGTTAAAAATCACAAGCGCGGTAATTATGCGAATGAGAAGTTTTGCGAGAGGTAAAATGTGAAGGTATGAAATTAGTAGTAAGTATGGTAAAATAAATTTGTGGAAAAACAAGCGTTCGGAAATGGGAGTAGAGACTAGGCAGCAAGAAGTGGGAGACGCACTGTCGGTAATTGTCACTTTACGGCCAAATGGCACGTAATGGTACATTTTACGTCTCTTGTGGTCAGGAGGTGGGATTGGGTAATTGCCACTTTATGACTAGGCGTGAATTAAAAAAAAACTTGTCATCAGGGGGCCGATTTTTGAGTTTCGATCGCTCGAAAATTAAATAAAAGTAAACGCTATTGTAGTGTCATAATCACAGGCACTTACTTTCTACCGATATAATTGAACACGAGTGGTCAATACCGCACGTTTTTAAATTTTCTATCGTCATTTCAAAATAGCATTTCATAATTTTTGACAGTTTTCGAGTGAAAGAGTCGAGCGCTCGAAAGTCAAAAATCGGTCCCCAGACATGAATGAGTTCATGACATACCCTATACATCACACAATAGTTTTATGTCGTCACCGTGTGAAACTAAGTTGAACAAACTACTTTTGTCACGAATCCATTTTTAAAACTAAACTTACCTACCGTTTATTTTTGTACGAAACTGAACCCTCCGACCAGTATGCTAATAATAGCGCACTTAATATGATAGACTGTGCGCACTGACAGATTTACTTACGGTGTTTGTATATTCACGACTGCTTTTCAGGTGGAGTGGTTAGAGTTGTTTGTAAATATTTTGTATTGACGGTCTATCTGAAAATTATTAGTTTGCAGTATTCTGACTGACAAGTTTTAATGTAAACTATCGAGTCTAGAAACATGATGTGAGGCAGGAGTAATAGGAGTTAACTACGCTACGTGGACAAATTATCTGAGTAATCATCCTGAACGAGTAATCTTTTGCTAAAATAAATAAATGGGCTATGGGGCCATTCATAAATTACGTCATCGTTTTTTGTGGATTTTAGACCCCCCCCCTATCATCATCCTGTTATTCCTTGAAATGGACCTTCCCCGCCTAATAAAATGACTATCGTCATCCAATGGCCAGACCCCCCCTATTTCTGTATCCCCCCCCCCGCCCCTATCATACTGTAGCAATGTAATTTTACAATAGTGTGATATTAAAAATTATATAGATTATACTGTTTCAAAAAATTAACTCGCTGAGTTTTTCGCCGCTTCTTCTCGTGACATAGATTTTCTTCCCGAACTGATGGTAATTTATCGAGATTCATGGGTAATCAATAAAGTCTAATTGTCCCTATGGGTTGGAAGGTCAGATGGCAGTTGCTTTCGTGCTAGTGCCTACGCCAAGTCTTGGGATTTAGGGGTCAAAGAGGACCCCGGGCTCCTTTAGGGGCACAGACCAATCAATAACTTTGACTTCGACTTTAGACTTTGATTAATGAGGGTTTTTGAGAATGCCTTATGTGCATGCTGGCAGCCCTGGCGAGAGGCCTTATTGACAGCAGCTTTTAAAATCCACGCATCGTTTGGGTTTCTCAAAAAAGCATATGTGCGTAATACATACATACATACATTCACGCCTTTACTCCCAAAAGGGGTAGGCAGAGCACATGAAACTTATGTTCCATCGTCACTTTTAGCATAACTGTGGGTATCTAGATCGACAAAATGTGATATTGCAGTGATAGGTTGCTAGCACATCGCCCACAACACACCTCAACCCTGCTCCCTTAGTCGACTTTTACGACACCCATGGGAAGGAAGGGGATGGTGAAATTCTAACCCGACACCACACGGGGTATGTGCGTAATATCATTTGTTGCAGTGATAGGTTGCTAGCCCATCGCCCACAACACACTTCAACCCTGCTCCCTTAGTCGACTTTTACGACACCCATGGGAAGGAAGGGGATGGTGAAATTCTAACCCGACACCAAACGGGGTATGTGCGTAATATCATTTGATATTTAACAGCATGCATTGATATTTCAGCTTTTCGGTGAAGGAAGCGTGAGGAAACCGGTCTAGTCACACAAGGCAGTCGCTTTCCTAGAACGTAGTGCCTACGCAAAATCTTGTAATTTAGGGTACAACCTGGAAAACGCTAGAAGGGTGACGAAGGGTTTGACTCATGCTTTGCTTTTGAAAGCGCCCTAGAGTTACTTAGTCAGACAAAATAAATATTAACTGTAAACTGTACCATGTAGGCGCCGTTTACCAATCGAGTAAATTAAAAAAGTACCCGACTTTCTTAAACGGAAGGACAAACGAGTCCAGCAAACGTTACAGTTTCCAAATTATCACCAATCTTGTTCTACAACCGCCGATGTTTACCGACCGCTCACGATGTTTACCAAATAGTACCGACACGAAGTCTTCTAAATTAAAAATGTAGGCACACTTACTAAGTCTACAATCAAATTTGAGCCCTCTCGTGTTAAACGTAAGATCAATATTTGAATGGAATATTTCGGTACTATCGTCCTACTTTAATAGTGTAACGATCATGATCGAGGTAAAATCTATACGAGTACACAATATTGACTTTTTCATACAACGGATACCATGTTATACTTGCATTTGAATTGAGAAGGGAATGCTTTGGGATTTCGAACATTTAAGTGCAAATATAAGTTGGTTTAGTAAAACGAATACATATTTAATAATGCGTTCGGAAGTTTAATCATGTCGTAGTGAATGTTTGAGATTTTTAATTCACGGGCGACAAAGTTTAACTTGTTTTAAAAGTACTAAGGTTAAATTAAATATTGTTTTGAACAATGATTGAGCATTGTTCTAGTGTTTATAGTAATTAGAACAATGGGGAATGTGTGGTGAACTGATTTTAAGTCAAATATTTCGGTCATGACTTTTGATTGACTAGGGCAACTTCAAATCCACTTGGGAATAGGAGGTTAATTCGTTCGTAGTTAGTTAAAGATTTTATGAATAATATAAGACCATGTCTTGGTTTGTTAGACCATTTACCTAGAGGTTGACGCTGTCGTAGGTTCCAAATTTTCCAATCCAGGTAGTTCATGGAACTTAAGTGTATTAAATATTCTTGAAAATTACTGAACTTAGCCATTTCGATGTATCGTTTTATATAAGGCTGATTTTAGAGATTCATTTACTCAATAAGTTAACATCCCATTTCCAACAATCGTAAAAATAGGTATGACAATATATTACGAACACATGATATGATACAAATGTAAAACCATTAAATGAGCGTTTTCATTTTTTTTTTTTTATTAGGGAAATTTTACTCGTTCCACCACGTCATTTATTGCCAATTTTCGTGACGTGGTGGTACGAATTAAATTTCACAAAGGAAATTTCTTAACGAGTAATTTTTTTGGAAAACGCCAATTATCATGTGTTCGTGTTAATTTTTATTTGTTGTCTTCATTTAAACTATCTCAACAATGTAGTGCAAGTTAAGATCCAATATTTTGCGGTACAACGCAGTGTAATAGGTTTTCTAGCAGGAATGCAGCGCGGCAGGAAAACATGTAAAATGCAGGCGAAGTGGAGCGACCACACACGACGCGCGTATGCGCAGTCAGTATGGACATGACTTTCGTTTAAGTTAAACCGATTGTTTTTTGACGCTACTGCTCGCGTTTTGGCGAACTTTGGTCTGAATTGAGGTTTCAGAAGTGTGAATATAACGTAAATAAGTTCCGAAAAACTCATTGGTACGAGCCGGGATTCGAACCCACGACCGCCGCTTGACAGCCGCATGTCTGAACCTCTAGACTACCGTACTTACCTATAATTATTTGGAAAATTCTGGGAGATGGACTTGTCTTCTTCAAGGTTCTCCTTCGGTTATCCCTCGCCTACTTTCTAGACTCTACAACAATGTACTATTTCAGTACAGTAAACAAAAGAGCCATTATAGCCAGCGCGCAACTATATATCAATCTGCGTGTCGTGGGTAACCTCGGTTGTGGGTACATACGACTGGGTTTAAAACAAAGTAACGTACGTAAGGTAGGTATCTACAATAGTTATTTGTTATGCAAGGCTGCAAAGTTGATGTTTGGCGCAAGTGCTTGTATTGAAAGCCGAGCTAGCGAAGGATGAGCATAGCGAGGCTTTCAAAGCACGAGACGCCAAACATTGAGTTATATTACTAGAGTAGACATCATCTAGCATACGTTTGCGCATGTCAACATACTCTCATGAGAGTATGCGGCCTGATTGGAAGACGTCAAGAAAAATGTTCTGGGTTGCCAGTCTATACGTAGTAATAGTAATGACGCCAAACAACTTTGCTGCCGAGCGAAACACACAACTTTTCACCTCACCACCGCGAGGAAAATTGTAAATGTAATGATAGTAATTTGCACCTTTTACTCATTTTCAATAAAGGTTTGTTTACATCTCATCAAGATCAAAGCATTTTATAATTATTAAATGTAACATAAACATTTTTGCATCTTAAAATAACTCCACGCTTACTTACATTAAAGAAGTCAAGTATTGTTGGGTACCTAAGTACTCACTCACTACTCAAGGCTCAAATACCTACGCATATTTTACTTTTTCCGCTTACTTAGCAGGCATTAAAATTCATACATGTACCTATATCTTCTGCACTAAAATCTATAAATAACTTCCATTATTTTGATTTTACTGTGGCTTTAGAACTAAACAAAACAAAATTAACTGTATATGAGTTTTTTCTTAAATTCACTTTTTTAAAGGCACACAATTCCAAATGTTCTGAAAAATAAAACTTCGTGTTTATATTATTTATTTGTATTGTATCCAGGATAAGTCAGTCTAATTATTAATATTTCATATGTAATTAAGAAAGATTAAGAACTATTTATTGCATTTTATCAAAACTATAATAATGAATTATTGGCATAACACCATAAGTTTCTGAACGCAGGATAATGACCTCTCATTCTGTATAGAAAAAAGTTGGATCTCGCGATTGACCGTCACGTTCCAAATTCAAACACTCTTTCCACGCTAGCGGATATAATGGACTTTTGGGGGCAGATTTTGAGCGATAAAGCAAGCCTTCCGAGCCGGTGAGGTGAAAAAACATTTGGTAGCTTTTCGGCGAAGGAAAATAGCGTGAGGCAACATATCATCGAAAGGCCAGATTATTGCGTATTGCAAAGAAAGCAGGCAAACCCGCGGTATAATATATAGCCTATAACCATTAAGAAACCCATATACACGAAGGTAATTTTTTTTTTATCGGATGACACCGACTTTTCCTCTTTATTGAAAGAGCGAGCGAAGCAAAAGAAAGAAGCAAAAGAAAGAAGCAAAAGAAGTTCTATTCTCTGCTTCAGCTTCAGCCGAAAATCGTTTGTCCGGTATCTATCCCGCTGTCACGCTGTCCGGCTGTTCTCCTCTACAGGTCGCATTTCTCAACCGATTCTCGTGTTGTGAGCAGGTTCGTTTTTTTTTCTAAATTAACTTTTTCGAATTTAAAAAGAAAATTAAAAATAGTCAAGCGCTCCCAAATTCTACAGCTCACAGAGCTACTTGTAATACAAGAGATAACTCTATCGCGGCGCAAGATATACTATGTTATACTTTACAAGGAATATCTCTCGCCGCAGCCTCCCTAAGTCTTTCGTTACCCGGGAGCTATAAACAGCATTAATAATAACAGACCGAGAGACCAGTGTAGTGGTACGGGGGCGAGTCTTCTGGTACGAGGCAAGTCTCGTGCTTAGGCGCAAACCAACACTGATGTTCATACATCAACCTTCATACGTCAACCGGAGAAGCTCATCTTCAAGAGTGCACGGAGCCGGGGTTCCTCCAAAAGAGAAGCCCCTCGCACCGATGTGGATAAGGAGGGTTTCACATTGGTGTCTAGCAAACGCTAGCCGCGAAAGAGCTAGTGCGGTACAGCAGAGCCAGTTGGTTCGGGCCTGCGGGTTGCCACACCGAGTAAAGCGCTGTACGTGCCGCGCCTGCACTACTCCGCCACGGCTGGTGGTATATTCACCAGAAGACTGGCTACTCGCTGAGGGTTTTCCAGCTGCGTTCGCGCCACTACGTGCACTTCAGCTCGTTTGTGGTGCGCGTGCCGCGGCCACTGCAGGAGACCATCGCGAGTGCTGGTTTCTGGCCGATGGGTGGCTTGTTTCGGCGGTTCCAGGGCAACTTACCGAACTTTACACCGGACTTGACGACGCAACGGAGCCACACTGTTTCGTCGTCTAAATAATAGTTAGTGTTTTAAAATTATATTGTATGTATGTTAGTTTGTTAGGTATTTGTAACTATGGGCCTTAGTTGCCTGAAATAAATGTTTATTATTATTATTATTATACACACACCAGCCTATTGCAGTCCACTGCTGGAAGTAGGCCTCCCCCAAGGTACGCACAACATCCTCTCTGGCGTTTTCACCATCTAGTCACTACAAGCTACTCTCCAACACACGGCACATTAGGCCAACCCGACATTTTACCAACATGACAATAGGGGTGTAGACACTAAATAAAATAATCAATAATGTCATATTTTCTCGAGAAAGGAAAAATGTAGTCAAATGGAGAAAAAAATCAAGTCAAAAGGTTAAATAATCACGAAGTTATAAGTGGCCAAAGTTTTAAGAAGGGGTATGTTCTGTTCCTTTTTTGCAAAACGCTACCTCATATGAAACGATGACGCTTGTAGATTGTGACGTCACTATAAACGGCAACGTGCCGCGCCGCATGGTGGTCGGCGCCGCCGTCGACGCGGCCCCCCGGCAGCATCCTGTAATGTGACGTCACACACTGTTTGCGTTTTCTCTCTCTCTAACAAGCAATATCAAAACGGTTGTAGCTTCGTTATTCTTTGAGATATTTGAATGGGATTTTCGTCACTGGGCATATTTTTTTGCCTTCTTTCATTTGGAGTAATTATAATTTTCGAGTCTACACCCGTATTAACACTAAACAACATTTACTTACATTTTGGGTCTACAAGAACAGATGGTTCCTAGGACCTGTGGCGCTACCACGAACTTCGAAAGTCGAAGTTCATAATACATGCATCCCTGTCACTCGAGTAAAGGTGTGCGATAGAGATAGAAATACCCGAACTTCGACTTTCGAACTTCGTGGTAGCGCCGTTGTATGTGGTTTATGGCGCGAGGGGGCTCCAGTGCGTTCTGAAAGAGATTCTGATGGAGTCCTCCGCAAGAAAGCGCAGATGCCGGCTGCCACTGAGTTTTAGTGAATAGAAATACCACATATATTCCAGCCATCGACGACCGCTTTAGCCTAGTTGGTAGTGACCCTGCCTACGAAGCAAGATGTCTTGGGTTCAAATCACGGTAACGGCATTTATTTGTGTGATGAGCACGAATATGTTCCTGAGTCATAGGTGTTTTCTATGTATTTAAGTATTTATTTTATCTATATGAGTATGTTTACCGTCGTCTAAATAGTACCCATGGTACAAGCCTTGCTTAGTTTGGAACTAGGTCGATTTGTGTAAGATTGTCCCCTAATATTTATTTATTTATCTCCCGATGATTACGACGCGGAGCAAGTACGCAGGTTGTCTCCACTAAAACAACAACAAACAGGACCCGGTATGTAGTGGTACCAGATGTGTACGGCAAATCGTCATAGTGTTTTTTTATTCTACAGCGGTGGCAAACGAATATACAGCCTGCCTGATGGTAGCAGACTCCGTCGCTCGTGGACGCTTGCGAAACCAGAAGCATCACAAGCGCGCTGCTCATCCTTTACTGATTTGAGGATTAGTGAGGTTAGTGAATTAGGGGCCTGTATACTGGTCACCAACTTCAAAAAAGGGAGAGGTTCTCAATTCATCGCAATCTTATATCGACTCGAAGACGCCTCGACCGATTAGGAAAATTCTTTTTTTGTTTGAAAGGGTTTCTTCTTTGGTGCATCCCGTGAGGATTCGAAAGTGGTATTCTGGTGTGATCGAGGGATCTCTTCAAGTAAGCCCACTGAATTGAAGACGGTTTTTAAATGTATTTTTTCCGTTAGGTTATCGTAGGTATACGAAACAAAACAAAAGTTTCGTACTCAAGCTTCTGTCCACACACCACTCCGTAATTTTTGTTTAAGAACACGCCTTCTATACTATGTATTACTAAAGCTTTCATAAAAGTTCCTTTCAAGTTTGACTGCACCACAACTGAGCTTACGCGGTCATGTTTACACGGCGTAGTTTCGCTGTAGCTTCTTAACCACATCAATCAAATTATCGAATGCAAGCGATTAATAGCTCTCCTATAGAGTGCGTTAAACAAACGGCTGGGAATATACGGGGTTCTGTTCCGTACCGGACCGCAGTGGCATTCACGAGAATCGGGTGAGAAATGCGACCAGAGGCTCTAGTATAAGTTTTACCGAAACAAAACGTTACGAACGCGTTTGCGTTTAGCTGTCAAATCCCATACAAATTGGGGGTAAAACGCAAACGCGATCGTAACGTTTTGTTTCGGTATTTATTATTATTTATTTATTATTTCAGTAAAGCACTGTACAATGACTTAAAACTAAATACAACGTCCCACAAAACTGTTTGCACAGTTTGACTGTGGGATCCAAGAGTCTATATAATTTGAGGTAGTCTTAATGATAATGAGTCTATATAAAGTGGCAAAGTCCTAATCAGTCTATATAATTAGTAAAGTCTTAAGAAGTAAGAACAGCTTTAAATGATGTTGTATAAAGTGGATAGGTAACTAGATATAAGATATTTGGTATTTAGGTATTTATATACTATCGAGATAGTGTTTCAACAGGGCTCTTTTAAATTTATTTTTGTTTTTCTCTTGTCTAATAGCCGCAGGTAAAGCGTTAAGCAAATATGGTAAACGTTTTTCGATGCGCCTGTCCCCATAGTAATTGCTTACTCTGAGAACGGCATACTTACCTGCAGCTACGGATCTGGTACCAAAACTTATACTAGAGCCTCTGTAGAGGAGAACAGCCAGAGAGTGGGACAGACACATTTGAAACATAGAACTTTGTTCGCTCGTTCGAAAAGTAACACATAAGTTAGAACCTGTCCTAGCTTTTTCCTGATTGTATCGTACCTCCGCTTTGCCATCTAATCCTAAGATTTGGCGTAGGCCTAGTGCTGAAAGCGACTACCATCTGACCTTCAAAACTAGAGGAAAACTAGGCCTAGTTTTTAAAATTAATTTTATATATTTTCCATAAAAATATAGGTTACATTTTATATGACATATTATTCGCGTTTATTGGCGAGGATTGCACTCACTTTCTTTACGAAAAAAAGGCGTACCTTATAATTAAAAATTAAAATAATGCTAATACAAAAAATAAAGCTAAAACTAAAAATTAATATATTAGTTAAAATAACTTTTTTAGTTTAGTTTCTATAATTATGTTTAGTACTTTCACGATCAATAGCTATTTCTTAGAGAGATGAAAAAACTTATGAACGCTGAATAAATAAAAATAACCTATATTAGCATTTTTTTTAGCCTTTTCTTGAAGATGTGTACTTGCTAGTACCTACTTTAATGTTCCGGAAAGATTGTATCAAAAAAACGAGCTGTTAAATATTTTAATGTTCTTTTGACGTGGTAAGGCTGGGCTCACACAGTCTGAATTCATGCACTGATTCATAATCTGAATTACTCAAGAGCAAAAAACTCTCTAGTAGCAATGCTGTACAAAGTGTACCGTTTTATTTGTTGGTGTGTTTCAGACTATGATTCACTGCATAAATTCCGACTGTGTGAGCCGAGCCTAATTATTAGCTAGTTCCGTGTAAGTTCGACGCATCGCAACTCTCAGTTTACGGGTACACTAGGAGTGATTTAAATTCGATTCTTTTGTTAGGATTAAGACTGTCCGAGTTTACACCCGTGTGTACACTTGCTCTCGCACAATCGCGGGCCGGGATCAAAAAATGTATTGGCAAAGCGGTCCACGGCGAGACTACTTGGTACTTGATGGGAACTCCCGCCGGCATTTCATTTAGATACTTGAAATAATAGCCACTGCAGCCGAGCTGTAAAACACGCTTTCAATCAGATGGGTAATTTTGAAACTTTTCGAACGAGCGTTGGGAAAAATCAACTGCAAATGTCCGATATAATATGTAGTCATTTATATTAACCTAACGTACGTGTATACAAAGCGTTACGCAATAAAACAATTGGAGGTCGTGTGTCCAAACCCTGGCTCATACCACAGCGTTTTTCAAAAACTTATGTACGAAATGTAATTTGCACATCTGGAGCCACCGGTCTAAGGTCTAACAAGGTTTCGTTCTGGGTGGCCAGTTCACATTTGCAAAGCTAGTGCCTACGCAAAATCTTGGCATCAGGTGGCAAAGCGGACATGGTCGGTTCGGTTAATCGTACTATTGTGTGTGTTTCAAGAAATGGAAGTATCAAGAAAACCGTTAAATAGTCGCATAGGCAAAAGCTTGCGACCATATGAAATTTGACACCACGTACGCAATGGTAGATCACAATTAGGCAACTACGGAATTATTTTCGGCACAGCTATACTCTTAAAAAATAGCACGTGTAACTACTAACAACAATTAACGAATTAAAGTTCCTTCACATTTTTAAAAAACTCGTTCTCAATTTTGGCTATTCCAAAGGTTATTTATAAAGATCTTAAGTGTCAAGAAGCTTCATATGGTTTTTGCCGTCTTATTTCACGCAGGTCTGAACGTGGCTAAATTCGTGGCGAATTGATCTTATGCATTTATTAATCTTGGTTATTACTCTATCAAAGCATGCACGTTTTACGATTAGGTACCTATACGCCGGTTAGATGGTTCTGTCAAAAATTCAGAAATCCGCCTTTTAAGTTATTTCTGGCTTTCACCAAAGAAATATCTCAGTTAAAACTGTTTCGAAAATAAAAATATATTTTGGGATTATGATCAGTTACTAGAGACATGTTTACCTACCTATCGCAATCACAAAAATTTTATTCCCAAATGTATCGTTTAACCGAATTTTCATTTCGGCCAAAAGCCGTTTTTCTCTAAAACTATGAAATTTTCAGGATTATTATAATACAAACCGAACCTAACCTTATGGGTTCTACAAGATAACACTTTTTTATAAAGATACAAAAACTGCGGCCATGGAGAATATTGGCTTTTTGCCGAAATTCAAAGTCGGACAAGCGATACAATTGGAAAATGCAATTTACTGATTGCGATAGGATACCGTGTAGACTCAATAGTTGTAGCTTTCTGGTCTTTATTTCAGCAACTTGAATATTGACCATTTACTGTTCACTAAATCGTAGTATAGGGATTCCGATATAGGTACAATAAAATGGAAGAAATAATCACCACAGACAAGAACAATTCGTTGGCCCAAAAGCATTCACTCTCATGCAAAAAGGATTGTTCAATGCCAATTACTTTTGAGCCAGGAATGCTGTCTTCAAACTGTCGATCAAACTCATATCTCAAATGTTTGCATGCAAATCGTTACTTAAACATAATCCCCCGTTAAAAAACCCCAATTAAGCCTTTAAATGATGATTAAACTGAATCTATCAACAACAATCATTAACTCGCGAACCCTAAAAAATCACATAAAAAAACTGCAAACTATCAAGACTTATTGTGCACGACTAAATCGAAGCGGCATACTACGACTTGGGTGGTCCAGGGTGTGCTGTCTCTGTCGCGCGCGCGGGGAAAGGTAGCGGCGTCCCGCTCTGCCGGAGGTTTGGGTGCCAAAGATTATGGAGGTAGAAAGTTGGGTGGGAATCTTGTTGGAATCTTATTAGCAAATTAGTAGAGGAGTGGAAGAAACCTTTGATTCTACATATTTCTTCATAGCTTCGAATACCGATCGCATTTGAATCTGTTTCACGCCCATGGAAACTTGGAAAAAAAATCTAATAGTATTCTTTTATACTTACGTAGTTACCATGGCGGTGGCAAACTTGCATGAGGCCTCACTGATTACCATCAGTAGACACCGTAGCCTATGGATGCGGTAAGCATACCTGCTTACCGCATCCATAGACTACGGCGTCTGCTGACACTGGTGGTGTAGGCTATAGTCTATCGCTTGCCATTCAAAAGCGCATAGTTTTGAGAATTCGTTGTAGACAATTTAAACCCCAGGTCTCTATACTCCCAACACAGCGGTTCCTTGGGAGTACCTTGCTCGACCTGGCTATCATCATCATAGAAGCCTAAAGACGTCCACTGGTGGACCTAGGCCTCCCCCAAAGAGAGCCTCAATGACCGGTCCTGATGCGCCCGCATCCAGCGTAGTCCGCTACATTTACCAGGGTTGTTATTTGCTATTCGCGCATTTGTTTGCTGTAGTGGTCTGGATATCATGGTTGGGGAACGCTAGCCGTCCAATAAGCCCACAGGATTAAAGCGCCCCGAAATCGTCCCGGGGCGCTCTCCCTGGTCGTGCCCGGGCCAGCCGCGAGGGTCAAAGTAGAATGCGTCAAGCGAACCTTTGGCACTCCTTGGCAGCGTCATGGTTGGACTATCGTTGAGGGTTTAGTGGGTAGTCTGTGCCCTCTGTCCGGGAGTCCCACACACCCTTCTGGTCCCATCCCTCCCCCACCCCAGATCGGCCGGTCGGTGCGTCAAAAATTTAAAATGGGTCTACCTACGCGCTTTCTGTTATTATCATCTCATTCCTGGCAAAATCCTTTAAATGAAAAATTTGTCCAACATAGGTAGTTATTAGGTATTACATTTGTTCAGTATCACTATGTCATCTCTCTCTCTTATTCTTTGATATTCCTCTTTATCATTACACATTCGCGATCCGCGTTCCCACTCGCACGCTCTCCAAAATTTCTACCCGTCTCTCTCCCACACTTGCTCTTATGACCTAACATCTCTCGCTCTAATGAGAATTTCTCTTTTTGTTAGACTTGTACAATTACACTAAAGGTCGTCGTTTTGACTTTTTCGGCTTTTTAAGGAAAGGTATTGTCTTAGTTTTCATGAATATTGATGTAGTTGCGTGTGTGTTTGTGTTAAGTACTGTCTTGTGTAGCCACACACACACACACACACACATTATTGTGCGCATGTATAGGTACCTGTATAGCTGACAACAGTTGGGGGCTAGCTTATCTTGCCAAGTCTAACAGCCAAGTCGCGTCGCGTGCGACAAAACGACTCGGTGTCTCACTCGCACTGTGCAGATTAGAAAGAGGTGGGCACATTTCCTCGTATCGCATCACGTCGCGGCTTCAGTTGCTCTAACCCCACAGTTGCACAATCACTATCTCTAACTAATTACACCTTATGATAATTTGTCAATTTCTGATTGACATGATCTGCACTGCATAACTCCGAACAGCCATTTGTCCGAAAGCATATTTATTTTGAATTTCATCATTCCGAAAATCATTTTTAGGGTTCGTCCGTCCGTCCGTCCGCCCATCCGTCTGTCAAGACCATTTTTCTCAGGAACGCGTGGAGGTATCAAGCTAAAATTTATACCAAATACTCAGGTCTACTGTCCCTTGGAGCTGTGAAAAAATCAAACTTCTAAGCAAACGCAATCAAAAGATACAGCCGTTTATGCCGCAAATTTTCGAAACTCGCAAGGGAATCAAAACCTACACAGTACTTCCCGTGAACTCAGAATCTTGAAATTTGGTACGAAACAACGTCTTATATAGCACAGATAAAGGATAAATTACAAAAACCGTAAATTTTACGGAACGTTCGGTGTGCGAGTCCGACTCGCACTTGGCCGGTTTTTTATATCTTGCACATTGCACTCCAATTTACAAACACTATAAAAATCAATCGACCGATTCTCCCAACTTATCTAAGAATGCCCTCACACCTTTGACCTGTCCGTGGAAATCAAAACATACAGCTCTAATTGGTCACCGACCACGCCTGTCGAGACCCTGTCAAACTGTCAAACGGCTGTCAAAACAGAGGGTATCGGCCTAATTGATCTAAACGGGATAGCGATCTCGGTGTTCGGTACATGATATCTAAGTCTTAGTTTAATGCTGAGAATGTGGAACAATTTTGGGGTTTTAGTATGAAGAAGCTTTATGGTTCTGTACGGAATTGGTTATTGAACAAGCGAGCGAAACAAACGAAGTTCTCATTTTATGTGTGTATGTAAACAATTTATTGTATACAAAACAGGTTAAAACGTAAACATGATATAAATATAAGATTAAGGTACAAAGGTGAACTTATCCCTATCCTTATTTTAGTATTACTAACCCTTATTTTCAGCTTGGGCAAAATATATTTTGTACATCAGAGGGGTAGGTTAGGTTAGAGGTTTCCAACGCGCGTTAGGTAGATCCAACTGTCATTTATCCATATAAAAAATGTCATTTAGATCTATTTAACGTTACAAACGTGCGTTACGTGATCGACCTGCAGAGGGGTACTCACGTAACGTTTTGAACGCGCCTTAGGACAGTCCAACTGTCAGTTTTCCATATAAAAATTTACATTTAGATCTACCTAACGTACAGTCACGGAATTTGATTGTTGAGCCATTTAGGGGTCACTTTATATTGGACAATTCATATCATATGTATTGATAAACCATATAACCTTCATCCCCAAATGGCTCAACAATCAAATTCCGTGACTGTACGTACAATGCGTTACGTGATCGACCCGCCGGTTTCGGCCCGGCTGTAATGTTATCCTCTAAGACGCATTTATGAACCGATACTCGTGAAATTTTGTGAGCAGTTGCAATAACGTCGGTATTTTTTTTTTCAAAGAGACAGGTCCCGAGTTTTACAGCTCACAAGTTATTATTAGGTAACTATTAATAATGAAACATAACTAAGTGTTAACTAATTCATCATATCTGCCGAAAGACGTCCACTGCTGGACATAGGCCTCCCCCAAAGAGTGCCAAAGTGACCGGTCCTGCGCCACCAGGTCATCAGTCCACCTTGTGGGGGGCTTACCCACGCCGCGCATTCCGGTACGTGGTCGCCACTCGAGAAACTTTCCGCCCCAACGGCCATCGGTTCTACGTGCTATGTGCCCCGCCCACTGACACTTAAGTTTAGCGATTCGGAAGGCTATATCGGTTACCTTCGTTCTACTGCGGATAGCCTCATTTCTTATTTGATCACGCAGAGAAACTCCCAACATAGCCCTCTCCATAGTTTTAGTATTAAAGAATGTAAACGTATTGTAATGTCAACCGTTTTAGCCTAGTGGGTAGAATGAAGCCTGGTATGAATGGTAGCCTTGAAGCTGGCGGTCCTGGGTTCGAATCTCAGTATCCATTTTGCCACGTCCCAGTTCTCATTGCGTTACTATTTTCTATGATCACATAGCATACATTTTTGTATTTTATATATTTTTGAACGAAGCAAACAATTTTGCGATCAAGTTCGATAATTATACAGTTTTTGTAAAAAAAAATATATTAAGACATGACTCACGAGTTCTACAGCTCACAGAACCACACTAATTTAACACTTTCACCGCCAGGAACCCGCCTAGCGGGCGCCTACGCCGTAGTCGCTTTCCGCTACATACGAGGAAAACCGTGGATCGGCTACGAGCGTAGCGCGTAGCGATTCTGGGCAGTGGATGTGTTAAAATGTTTAAAATAGCAAAAATAAGTGAATATTTCCCATTATATTTTGGAATTGCAAGAAACGTATATTTTTACTGTTGTTTACTACCTACCGTATTATATATCTATCTATACTAATACTTTAAGAGTCCGCAATAAGCTCGGCCGAATTTCACCTTCCCATACAAACGTAGTTACGCTCTCATTTAAAAACTAGGTGTTGGATTGTGACGAAACTTTGCATATACAATGACATGAGTTATATCTATGTCTATAATTAGTTTATATGATTACAGTTTATAAAACAAACGAAATACAGCAAAAACTAGTTTTTTATGAAAATTTAAATTCGCTGTATTTTTTGTACTATGGTATCTGAAGATACATAAACTAATTGCAAACACAGATATACCTCATGTCATTATATATGCAAAGTTTCGTTACAATCCAATACGTAGTTTTAAAATGAGAGCGTAACTACGTTTGTATGGAGAATCGAGCTTACTGCGGACTCTTAATAGGAAAGATCTGTAAGATTGAAGCTTTGTCTAGTTTCGAGTAGGGTATATAAGCTTGTTGTAATGGGTAATCTCCGGACTCACTAATCCGATTTCAACAATTCTTTTACATGGATGGTCAAAGGCTATATGTTATCCCGCGGGGTTGCCTGCGTTCTTTTGCAATACGCTAGCGAAGCCATGCGGGCAGCTAGTCTCAATAAACTCAAGTTCCAGTTCCTTCAAATCGGGCGTTAAGGTTATTTATAACCACATTTTTATTTACTAACATTAAAACCCTGTCGAAATGACGCTTAAAGTGGGCCTATAGAATTACCCCGGTGTCACCCAGCTGTAATGTGTTGATTAACCCGCGCCGTGGGCATTACACGTGTTAAGTTACTATGGAGATTATAATTGATATATTACGACCACCCAGATGGTTATTCGCGATATTGTGTGCTTTAAAGAATGTTTCTTGTGCTTTTCCATACGAGAGCATTTTACGAAAACATATGTAATAAATATTATTTATTTTTTAATATGAGCACACTGCTCCATCGATTAAGCAGCGCGCGAGGCGACACTGTCGGTAAAGTAGCTCGCTGTCAATATTGTTACGTGTTCGCGAGGTTGAGAGGTTAAAGAAATATAAATTGTGACAGTCCACGGTAAAAAGTACTTTATGGTCGGTATGGAGTTACGGGCAATTTAATAATCTGCAATTGTTAAGCTATCGATATCAAAATAGATTATTGCCCTAAGAATGATAGTTACGGAGATTTGATTTTTTGAAAAATGTACTGTAAATAATGCAAAGTTTTGGAAACTGACTGTTTAAGTTTAGGTCTCTAAAAAACTATGTTACTGATGTAAGTTACATAGTGGACTAGGAAATCTGGTTAATTGGGCTTCTGTCCATCAAAATATATACCGCAAGTCTTAGAATTGCAAATTGAATCTTGTACAATGGGACAATTAAATATGACTGATGATTTATTTCAAGGATATGATGTTGTGTTATATTTTCTCAATGTTAGGTGTAGATAGTCAATATTTTATATGTATCTATTATAAGACAAGTTATTAACAAAATATAAACAAGAAAAACGAAAATTAGTAGTCAAAATTCTTTTATTTTTGATTTTCATGCAAAATCACAAACATAACATAATTGAGTTCTAATGTAACAATGAAACATTTTTTTTTGCATAAATCAACAAAATCTGTTCATTAACATCAAATATAACTATTAACTTCGTTATCAATCATTAATCCTATCTTTTTAAGTCACTTAAAGTTACATCACAATAATAGTCTTCGTTCCATACATTTATGAAAGGGTACCTTATGGAAACACATCAATACATATATTAGATAAATTACGATAATTTACATCCTAGAAACCCTTTTCATTCATGGTTACTTTTATTATTTTCTTATACTAAATTATCACAAATAATTAAGATCAGTTCTTTTTCGTAATCTACTTAAAACCTAAATTTGGTCTTATGTAAAGAAAAGGTGCCTTATGGCTAAGTTTAGTAATTTTAGTGATCGGCTTGCTCTAAACGCCTTTTTTTACAGAAAAATACACCCCCGCGAACTTGGTTTCTGTGACCCTCTTCACCACAATATGAGCATGTAGGCTTTTTGCATTTTATGATTGGCAACTGCTGAATACCACTGGTACTAGGCTGAGGCTGACTAGGTAGTAATTCGAGAAGGCTTTCTAAGGGATCATTATCTTTAGATACTGCTAGCTGGGGAGTTGGGCAAAGTATGTCTTGGGATTCAGATGGTACGAATTGCCTAATTTTTTGAAATAGATACTTTTGTCTCTCGTAGGAGAGGCCTTGTGGTTGAATAACTTCAGGCATTTCATCATTCACAAATGTATCGTTAAAGACAACGTGCTGAGCACAAGTTTCAGTAGCGGAAGACTTTTTACATAAAACTTGTACAATTGACATTTGGTCCGTTTTAAAATGACTGTATGACAATAATTTTGGCACAGTAGATGGACTCCTTGATTTAAAAAAGATGAAATTAGAAAAGATACAAGAGCTAAGCATAATTTTAAACTTATAATCGCCATAAAGTACCTTTTCTACTAAACTTGAAAACCATAATTAAGTGACTTTAAACTCATTTATACGGAAAATAAAAACAGGTAAAGAATTCTTGCATGTTATATTTCTTGATAAGCTATTAAAAATATAAACAGCATTTTTACCCATTTTTACGAAACATTTAATATCTCTGAAACTAAAAACCGCCATAAGGTACTTTTTGCCGTGGACTGTCACTATGTTAAGGTGATAATATAATTAAGATAAGATAAGATAAGATTTTATTTGTAGTTTAAGTAGTTTTTTTACAGTGTCCTTAGGTGGTACATTATTGTACTGTAATTTAGAATAATTGTTATAAATAAGAGATTGGCGAAATGAGAAATAAACTTTAAATGTTGTTTGTTCGTTTACAGGTGAGATTTTAGTTGTTAGTACATACATACAAACATTCACGCGTTTATCCCTAAAAGGGGTAGGCAGAGCACATGAAACTTGTGTTCCAGTGCCACTTTTAGCATCAATGTGGGTATAAAATATCGACAAAATGTGATATCATAGTGACAGGTTGCTAGCCCATCGCCCACAACACACTTCAACCCTGTACCCTTAGTCGACTCTTACGACACCCACAGGAAGAAAGGGTGTGGTGCTATTCTTACCCGACACCACACGGGGTTGTTAGTATGTACTTATGATGTAGCTCGGGATATAAATCCTTACTGATAGAATAAATCTTTGTTTACAGAGCAACGCTGTGGTTTATTTTATGTCAATCCGCCTAATTGAAGAAAATTCATATTATAATATATATAGGTATAGCATCAAAATCTAGTTTCCAACCTATAGACATCGCGGATGTTATTCCAATATGTTTTAAAATGAGAACCAAACTAAGTTTGTAAGGAGAGTCGACCGCGCTGGGGACTCAATTGCTTTTCTATCTGACGTGACTTTCAACTCATCACACGGAAATATAACTAGTAGGTGACCTCACGATTTGCCGTTGTCACTGGTTTTACGAAAGCGACTGCCATCTGGGGGCCGATTTTTGACTTTCGAGCGCTCGAAAATTAAATAAAAGTAAATGCTATTGTAGCGTCATAATCACAGGCACTTACTTTCTACCGATAGAATTGAATACGAGTTCATACCGCACGTTTTTAATTTTTCTATCGCCATTTCAAAATAGCATTTCATAATTTTTGAGAGTTTTCGCGTGAAAGAGTCGAGCGCTCGAAAGTCAAAAGTCGGTCCCCTGATCTTCCGACCCAGGGAAAACTAATCCTAATTGGGATTAAACCGTTAAGAGTTCGCAGTAAGCTCGGTCGAATTTCACCTTACCATACAAACGTAGTTAGGCTCTCATTTTAAAACTACGTGTTGGATTCTGACGAAACTTTGCATATACATTGACATGAGGTATATCTATGTCTGTAATTAGTTTATATGGTTCCAGTTTATAAAACAAACCAAATACAGCAAAAACAAGTTTTGTATGAAAAAAATAATTTCGCTTTATTTATTTTATTATGGTATCCGAAGCTACATAAACTAATTACAGACATAGATATACCTCATGTCATTATATATGCAAAGTTTCGTTACAATCCAACACGTAGTTTTAAAATGAAAGCGTAACTACGTTTGTATAGAGAATCGAGCTTACTGCGGACTATTAAAATCACAATGTTACCCTGCACCGAAAAGCCACTGTTATGTTTCTGTTATTATTATTACATCCAATGATCGGTTGTGCCCTAAAGGAGCCCGGGGTCCGCTTTGACAACTAATCCCCAGATTTGGCATAGGCACTAGTTTTACGAAAGCGACTGCCATCTGACCTTCCAACCCAGAGGGAAAACTAGATCTTATTTGGATAAGACCGGTTTCCTCACGATGTTTTCCTTCACCGAAAAGCTGAGGGTAAATATTCCGTACATAAGTTCCGAAAAACTCATTGGTACGAGCCGGGATTCGAATCCACGACCGCCGCTTGACAGCCGCATGCCTGAGCCACTAGGCTCGCTCTTATTATACAGGGTGTCCCAAGAAGTAGTGGTATACTGAAGCTGGGAGGTAGAGGCCTAGAGGGCTATCTGAATCACCCCCATGTATGTTCCGCGATTTTTCGTATTTTCGAAGTTATGATTTTTTTTAATTGACTCATCTACCGCAATAAAAATCTCATCGTACTCGGCGATAGCTGAATAATTAAACAAAAGTCATAACTGAAAATACGAAAAATCGCGGAACATACATGGGGGTGATTCAGATAGCCCTCTAAGTCCTCTACCTCTCAGCTTCAGTATATCACTACTTCTTGGGACACCCTGTATATCAAATGATATTTCATAAAAAAAATTATTGAAAAACCCAGTGGCACGAGCCGGGGTTTGAACCCACGACCTCCGGATTGAATGTCTCGTGCCTTACCACTCACAGCAACATTGTCACAGCTATAACATTTTAATTCCTACCGTGTATACATATTATTGCGCGAGCCACGTGTAATTGATATATTGCGCCACCCACGTGGTTATTTATTTCGGTGCGTACGAGACGCGGAGCTGATTGGTTGGACGTTAGGGTTGTCACTTTTACTTAATTTACCCGACTGGCTTACCGCGTCGTTGGCGGATCACAAAAAACCCAGGAAGAGACACGGGCTAAACTATAGCCTGTGTCCATACCCAAGGTGCTGGTGAAAGATTATTTTTAAATGGAAGGGTAGTTTCGGCGTTTACCCCCTACATATCAACTTACAAAGGTACATTTCACAGACATTAAAGTTGTGGCAAAACTCGCCTGTTAAGATGTCACACATAAATTAATTTTGTAGTGCAGTATGCTGGTAACGAAGTTATAAATTTTAAATTATAGTAAAAATTTAAACCTTCGAGTCAAATTCGAACCGGCGACCACGGGCATTCATGGCCCGTGGCTACTAACCAACTGAGCTATCGGAACAATCTGTCTCGGCCACTAAACGACGTTGGTGCCGTTAAGAAGCCTAAGTCTTCTGGTAGATGTCGCTAAACGCCTCCCTAAGTGGTAGATGTCGCTACACGCCTCCCAAAGGCGTTGTAGGAAGGAACTGATTGAAGGGTTTAGTGGCCGAGGCAGATTGTTCCGATAGCTCAGTTGGTTAGTAGCGACGGGCCATGAATGCCTGTGGTCGCCGATTCAAATCCGGCTCGAAGCATTAAATTTTTAAATTTCAGTGCCAAAGTTTTCGTAGCGCTACGCTCGTAGCCATAACATAGGGAAATCCGTATAAAGAGGAAAGCGGCTACCAAACAGAGCGCAAACCTAGCCTGTTCCTGCAATGGTACTCAAAGTGTTAACTGTTCAAAGGTTAACTGAACTAAAGAGGTTCTCAAACCTTTAGGTTACCTTTACGTAGCGTCTGCCACCCAAGCAGTTATTATTTGCGCGAACGCAGTGATAGATCGACGCGCGCGCTGATTGGTCGACGGGTGAATAGGGTTGGCAATACCACTATACCATACCACTAATATTATAAATGCGAAAGTTGGATGTTTGGATGTTTGTTACTCAATCACGCTTAAACGGCTGAACCGATTTGAATGAAATTTTGCACAAAGATAGTTAAAAAAAAACCTGGTCTAAACTATATTTTTATCCCGGGTCCACGCGGACGAAGTCGCAGGCGGAAGCTAGTAATTCATAAAATAAATGAAATTGCATCAAGTAATGGCCAATGACCCCGTATGGTATCGGATTAAAATTCCACCACCCCCTTTCTTCCCGTGGGTGTCGTAAAAGTCAATTAAGGGAGCAGGGTTGAAGTGTTGTGGGCGTTGGGCTAGCAACCTATCACTGCGATATCATATTTTGTCGATATTTTATACCCACATTTATGCTGAAAGTGGCACTGGAACTGGAGGCAGACCTAATCGTTTTGGGAATAAAGACGTGAATCTGTATGTATGTATGCAATTACTAAATATATTGCGGTAATACCGCTAAAAATAATAAGGTACATGGTTAATTAGTAATACATGATCAATTTTTGTAGATACATTAAATAAAGATTGTATAAATAGCATTGCTAACTCCACAGAGTTACGCACCAAAAATATTCTTTTGACTAGACTTTAATTAATGCACAAACATAATACCTATAGGTAGTTTAATTAAAAATCAGACTAGCAATCCAACTTCAGACAAAACCAACAGATATAATGTTTGAACTTAATTAGTCCCGTCATAATTAATTAATCCCTCGCATTGACAACCCTAGCGTCAAATTAGCCAAACGCATTGCACATTCTATTTTCAAAATTCCTTTTACGTATATTGATCGAGTTCAATCGCTTTCGCTTTGTACAGATTTATTTTTACCGTTCTTTAAAGAAATGCCATTCGATTTTAAACCTTAAGAGTATAACATAAGGCACGTAGTGTAATTATTCAGGCGCATTAAAATACTTTACTATTTCTACAGTTTATAAAATAAAAGTTGTTCTAATATGTGCTTAAATGTTATTACAATAAGGTGCATACTTCGTTTTATGGTAATTACATTAAATTTGTTAGTTAGTACGTTAATAAATGTTTGTTTTTAGTAAAGATAGCTTGTAATAGAGATGGCGCCACTCCGAAATATTCAATTATTTGTTTAATTGTTGTAATTAGTTGCACCATTACGCAAGTTTTGCGGGATTTTGCAAAAATAACAGCTGTGTCTGCGAAAACCATATTTACGTTTGTAGCTAATGTACATTTTTTTTGAAAATCTCCTATGTTTCGTATTGTTTATGTGGAAAATATACCACAATCGTATTGTACCTACCCTCGATATAAAAAGGTACTCCCACAAGGTGGACTGATGACCTGGTAAAGGTCGCGGGGGCTAAGTCCGCTGGGCGGGTGGCGCAGGCCCGGCCATTGTGGCGCTCTTTGGGGGAGACTTTTGTCCAGCAGTGGACGTCTTTCGACTGATATTATAATAATGATTATTGATACAAAGATGCAGCAGTAAAAAACTGCACAATCAGACCGAGAACCGATTTCAGTGTCTCTGGATTCCCGGTGTACTCCGTCACCAACACGTTACAAGAAAGGCAAATTCAATGTTTCAATTGTGTGTCACGAATAAATGTTTTTCTTTCTTTCTTTCTTTCAAGGTTCAGCTCTTGACTATTTCCTCCTCCATATAAACCGTCTTTGTCATTCTCATATTGGAAGCGTTCTATAACTTTTAAGAGTCCGCAGTAAGCTCGATTCTCCATACAAACGTAGTTACGCTCTCATTTTAAAACTACGTGTTGGATTGTAACGAAACTTTGCATACACAATGACATGAGGTATATCTATGTCTATAATTAGTTTATGTAGCTTCAGATACCATAGTAAAAAAAAACAGCAAATTTAAGTGTTTCATACATAACTTATGCTGTATTTTGTTTGTTTTTTAAACTGGAACCATATAAACTAATTAATTACAGGCATAGATATTCCGCATGTCAATGTATATGCAAAGTTTCGTCGCAATCCAACACGTAGTTTTAAAATGAGAGCGTAACTACGTTTGTATGGGAAGGTGAAATTCGGCCGAGCTTACTGCGAACTCTTAGCCATTAATCTGCAAAGAATTGTCAAGTACAGTAAGCCTAAGAAGTGGTCTGCTACTTCTCGACTCTATTACTTGTACATTAAGGTTCCAAAATGGTGGACCTTTCGTGGCTGATTGTATTACATCTGTCCCTTTAGATGACGTTTGCTCCGTAAGGGTGATTGCCAAATTGGTTCCTAATCGCGGTCAACAATCATCGCTGATAATCTATGACTGCAATTATACTTAGAATTAGCAAAGTCATGAATAATGCTGACTGTGAGTTGAATCGGCAGCTATTTTTGAAACGACTACGTTCCACTACTATGAAGTTTGTAGGGAAACAGGAACAAGCGACGTCACTATTTTACGTGCACTTCGGCTCGTTTGTGGTGCGCGTACCGAGGCCGCTGCAGGACTGCAGGAGACGATCGCGTGTGCTGACTTCTGGCTGAAGGGTGTCGTGTTTCGGCGGTTCCGGGGCAACCTACCGAACTCTACACCGGAAGTGACGACGCAACGGAGCCACACTGTTTCGTCGCCTAAATAATAATTCGTTTTTACTTTTATAATTGTATGTGTGTTAGCCTTTAAGGTATTTGTAACTATGGGCTTTAGGTGCCTGAAATAAATGGTTTATTATTATTATTTACTAGATCAAACAGCGTCCATATTTATAGTAGAGTTAGATCATATTAATACTAATTAAAGGAGAATATTTGTATGTATATATATACCTATATATATATACAATCACGATCTCGGAAACGGCTCTAACGATGTCGATGACGTTTGGTATACAGGGTGTACCAAAAATGGGGTGTGAACCGATCAAGGGCTCAACAGGTATCGTGTTCTGATAAGAAAAAACAGAAAAAGTTTTTTTTTGACGCGATTTTTTTTTACTTTAGTATGGAGCGTTGGCCGACTGGGGCGACAAGCTCCATAGAAATGTAAAAAAAAAACGCGTCAAAAAAATGTTTTTTTCTGTTTTTTCTTATCAAAACACGATACCTGTTAAGCCCTTGATCGGTTCATACCCCATTTTTGTTACACCTTGTATGGGAGTTTACGGGGGCGAGAAATCGATCTAGCTAGGTCTCATGTCTGGGAAAATTCGTTTTCTACGTATTTTCACCCGAGCTGAGCTCGGTCGCCCAGGGACTGATTGCTAGCCGCCAAAGTGGCCTAATACTTTCAAGACACCTCTCTATTAATGTAAGAAGAAGGATGTGTTACGATATATTTGGCCCTTGCTGCTATTGAGAATAAAAAGTTGCAAACTGTACAGGTGGACCTGCGTGAACTGCAAATCCATACATTATAAATGGGAACGTGTATGTGAGTATTTGTTTGTCCGTCTTTCACGGCAAAACGGAGCGACGAATTGAGGTGTTTTTTTAAGTGGAGATAGTTGAAGGGATGGAAAGTGACATAGGCTACTTTTTGTCTCTTTCTAACCCCCCATTTCCCTAAAATGGGGGTGAAAGTTTGTACGGAGCTACGATATAAACGACTGCCACGCGGACGCAGTCGCGGGCAGAAGCTAGTTACTTATAATTGGCAAGAAGTGAGTGGCGCTCTTCGTGTGGACCAAGAGTCACTTTGGATAGCTGAGCCAGCGGAGTAAGTAAATACCTTATCATCATCAAAGTGCTCTTAAGAGTCCGCAGTAAGCTCGATTCTCCATACAAACGTAGTTACGCTCTCATTTTAAAACTACGTGTTGGATTGTAACGAAACTTTGCATACACAATGACATGAGGTATATTTATGTCTATAATTAGTTTATGTAGCTTCATACTGTATGCTCAGATACCATAGTAAAAAAAATACAGTCAATTTAATTTTTTCATACAAAACTTGTTTTTGCTGTTTTTCGTTTGTTTTATAAACTGGAACCATATAAACTAATTAAAGACAAAGATATACCTTATGTCTATGTATATGCAAAGTTTCGACCGAATCCAACACGTAGTTTCAAAATGAGAGCGTAACTCCGTTTGTATGGAGAATCGAGCTTACTGCGGACTCTTAATATGAGAGTGAGACTTGGACACTGCCCCAGAGAGACTAAAATAGCAAAAATATATTCAAGCTTGATGTTTGACGAGTATTTACATTATTTTTGTTGTAAGAATAACATATATTTATTTGCCAACTACCGTATTGGACATACTAAAATGGAATAAGTCGCAATCGCTAAGCTTCTCACACCGCCATATACCATCCCCGACAGTTAACCGACTCTGTACCTTGTTGCAATGAGATACGGTCTAATGATGCTTAGCATGACGTGTTGCATTTGCATTTATGTATAGGCACATTTCACTCGCAAAACCTCCAAAACCAACTCTAAAATACATTTACAAACTCCATTATAACATGAGCTCGCGTTCCTTATGCAACCTTCCTCGCAACGGTTCTTCTTACACTGGACTTTTATATCCAGATTGAGGAGACCTGTACTTGGTAAGCCAGTGTTTGTAAGTAGTGTTCAACTTATTCTGGTTTCATTGTCTTCGTGGGTGGTCGGAGGTTTTTTATTGCGTCTAAAGTTCGTTCACATCGATACGAATGTGGTTTTATTTTCACAGTTGGTTTTTAGACGTCTAGTTTCGTCGCTCGAGAATGTATGTATTTAATTAGCTCGTTATAGTTATGACAATATTTCCGAATTGTTTTTTACTTTTTACCTGATTTAACTTACTTATAGTATGTAGTGTTGTGTTGTGTTTCTGGTATTAACTAAGTAGCCAGAGCTAGAATATTATGAGTGTTAGTTATCGATTCGTAACACCTGTTTCCTCTCTGGCTTGGACACAGTCGGTCTTGCAAAAACTAGTGCATGTGCAAATATTTGGATTAGAAGCAGAATCAATCATTTAGGCACTGATCCCACCGCCGGCTAGTAAGCTAGAAAAGTTGGGCGAGTAGCATTACATTGCGGATCTGTAAAGGTCGATTGATCACACTGTGCCTGGTCAGCACGCAATGAACCGTTACTCGCCCAACTTTTCTAGCTTACTAGCCGGCGGTGGGACCCCCTGGTTCCACCGCAGTGCCTTATTCGCTACACGTGGCTACAAAGTAGACTACAAAGAAAAAGTTAATCTATGCCTTGTCACTCTGCATGATGCTAAATTTGCAGCCAGCGCTGGTCTTCCGTTGGGTCCATCCAGTGAGGTCCAGTGAGGATTACCTAGTGGACCATGGGCTCCTTTGGGATGCAACCGGGATAACGCAAAGATGACGAGCTGACTGGCTAGCCGGGCCAGAAGGCTCTAACCTTCGGTTCTTCCAGAGAGACGGCACAATATATTGTCATCTCGCTGATATTGCGAGCAGCCCAACTGAGACTACTTCTTTACTTCTGTAACGCTTGCGAATCCACAGCATTCACAAGGGAGTTTTGGGAGTCGACAACCACTTATTGATTTAAGGATTCGTCGTATCGAGACTAATGCAAGGCTTTCCACACAGCCCATCCTCAGGAGCTCTGGCGACCATCTCCAAGAACACAACACCACATACCTTAATAGCAAGTAGTGGTATATAGTGGTAATGGCCGCAATCATAATAATACCACTACTTACTACACACTTCAACCCTGGTCCCTTAGTCGACTTTTACGACACCCACGGGAAGAAAGGGGGTGGTGAAATTCTAACCCGACACCACACGGGTTTACGGGGCCATGGGCATCACACCGTTGACACGTGTTATTGAAAAAAAGATAAGTAGAATGTAGGGAACAACTGTTTATTGATTTCTGTGATCGCGTAAAATAATGTTGTTACACGGAACAGAAGTAGATCAATAAAACGTATAAAGCACCCTTATAGAACGAGTCGGGAATGCGGGGTGGAGACTCGGGCTGGTTTACATGCGGCCAACTTTTACTTGGCTGATATAGTGGCAACAGACGGGGTGTCATGGCGGCTCTATTTAACGTGAAATTCAAAGCAATGTCGGTGTTACAGAATGCGTCATATCTTTTTGACAACAGTTCTTAAAATCCATCAATAACATTGATGATGATAAAACATGATAGATTGATTTTAAAACCTAGACCTCTCGCGAAAGTTCTGCCAACTGGTCTGGTCTGGACAATACATTCGGAAACACTTATTGATATAGTGGCAACCGACCACGATTTGTCACGGCGGATCGATTTGACCAGATTTGACATAATCAAATTACATTTAATGAAAGCCGACAGACCGGTGCGGCCTGCGGTGGAGCTCAATAGTAAACTTGACAGTTAATGCCCGCCACCGCAAGCCGCGCCAGTGGAATTCAGGCTTCGCACTCACCATCATTTTAATGACAGCTAGCAACATTTTGAATTTTCCTTACCTTAATATGTTTATTCAGATTTGTAGCAGGAAGTCACTAGGAATGATAATCCTCTAAACGAGATCTTGGCAGATAAAGTGGAGTAAGGTTTCTTTTTTTTAATAATTGTAAATTTTTGCATGTTTTCCTTTAACCCTCGCGCTGTGCCGCGGGTTTGTAAAACTAACATACTTTCTCCAAGCATATAAACGTCCGAAACTTACCGTTTATTTTGCAAGGAAGACAGATCAAGTATGAATACGTGTTATTTCGCTTGGTCGCATCTATCAAAGATCTGTGCTATGTTAAATTGATTTTGACTTACGGCCATTTCCAATAATCAAGCCACGGATAGTTTTCCTTACCAGCAGAAATTTTGACAGATTACCCGTGGAAAATGTGTGAAAATGTAACTGCTGGTAAGGAAAACTATCCGTGGATTGATTATTGGGAATGGCCGTTAAGCAATAGCGTCTACTAATAGGTACAATTACAAATTTCAAAGTTCACTGTCCAGAGCTGGACTAACCACCAGTGGACTTAGAACCAGCGACTTTCTGACTGAATGGTCCGGTATGGCAGAAGGTCGCTGGTTCGAGTACAGCTCCGGGAAATATTTTTTTTATATTACTATTTATTATTATTATTATAGCCTCTTTATTCCTTAATAAATACTATTCACAATTATATTTTGTTTCATTTCATGCATGCATTATTATTTCACATTATATATTATATATTTATTTATAGTAAGCATACAATAGTTTTTATTTATTTTTTATTATTATGTATGTCTTTCCCGCTCACGGGACAATGACGTCCCGGACCTTTGGGAGGCGTCCGTGGAGCTAGGTACCTACAAAGTACCAACTGAGCCAACACGTAGAGGCCCTTTTGACAATTTAATAAAATGCAAGGAGTACACCGAGCGGATGCTGTCCCTGCCCGTGTCATGGGACGCACACAGGGACAGCACCCGCTGAGGAGTATAGGGCCTATTGATGGTTGATGGAATCTAAATGAAACGGGTTATTGGGTGAAAATGATGGACTAGTGGCTGGGCTATTGGGTGAAACATCGGACGCCTGCCTAATAAAACTGTCTCACTTTTTATCTCTGGCAGACGGTGACTCGCCAACTGCTAGGTGGGCCCCTATTAATAGCGACATTAAAAAATGGCCTAAGGGCAACACCGGTCAGAAAGCTGGGGGGAAGAGAGGTGGCACTGGACTTTAAACAACTTTGGTCTTCCCCTACTTCGTTTACCAACTGGTCCTATCCACGTAGTTACTATCTTTGTCCATTTTTGATTGCTCATACGTGCCACATGGCCCGCCCATTTCCATTTAAGTTTTTTACAGTGTTGTACCGCGTCTATTACATTCGTTGTTTTTCTTATATCGGTATTTTTTTTATATTATTCCTTTTAATTTGTAATGCTGTGATTCTATACATATAATATGTACACTCAGAAGAAAATATTAAACATAGCCGTTTTCAATGCTCGAGAGAATATTAATCTTCCGACGGAAAGATTCAAAATTTTCGATAAAAGTCTTCGGAAAGATCTTGCAAATTTCATTAGTTTCACATTTTTATGGAAACTTCCCGCAGCTTGCACATCTGTAAGAATCTGTAGTAAATCCGTCAAGCAGGCATAGAACGACGAGTAAATATATCGCCATGTGAGCCCGGCCGGCGCGGCACGCAAGGAATGCGTGCTCGACGACGTTTGAAATTAACTGTTTTTCGCCGATTCCCGCGGGGTGTGATCTTCCGGGACTTTTATAACCCTTGCTAGTCCGGTGTCCGGGTTTGACAGTTGTTTTTCGATAGCTTTGGCACGTTGCTGTTACGGTGGGTGTATATTGCAATCAATATAATAAGCAAACGATGTAAAACGACCGCTTTAGCCTAGTTGGTAGTGACCCTCACCTTGCCTACGCAGCAAGAGGTCCTGGGTTCAAATCCCGGTAAGGGCATTTATTTGCGGATGATGGATGTCATGGATGATTTTTTATCTTTGTAAGTATTTATTTATCTATATAAGTATGTATATGACATAATGAAATAAGTTTATTAGACAAAAACGAAATACAATATGCTTATCACGACCCTGTGTCCTGAGCTACGAAACCCTGTGTTACATATAGATAGATAGATAAATTCTTTATTCTTTCCCACAACATACATGGTAAAAACACAAAGAAATTGTAAAAAATGAAATAGAGACATGCAGCTTAGAACTAAATTAAATACAAGTTAAGTGCAAAACCATGTGTCGTGGCATAGACAAGGCGCTGGCTGAGCATAATGATGTGGCCAGCCACGTCGCTGGTATTCGGCCAGGACAGGATCCAGTTTCGTATCAAAGTTTTTTACACAAGTATATTATAGGTTGTACAAGGCATCAGAATATCGTCGCCAACTACCCATAGTAGTACGCTTAACTTCGTTTTTGACTAGGTCGATTTTTGTAAAATTGACCGCATATATTATTAATATTATAAAACGACAATTTAACCTTAGTACTCCATATTCATGGTATCAACAGTTCTTCGAAATTATCTATTATTAGATTATTACCTATCTACGAGGTCGTGATAGGTAATAGATACTTCTTAGTACCTTCACTTGATTATAACAGATTCAGATTCGTTTATTTCACAATAATACATACGATATAAATTTGCATTAATGTCAAAATTACAAGAATTTTTACCATGATCGTCAATAGTATTGAAATATAAAAATAAAATATTATTCTATCTCAAAAAGGATCGTCATTTGTTGCACAATATCATGAAATTTACACTATTATTCATATGTAACTTTCATGTGAACTGAAATAACTGTCTACGTAAAAACTAGTACTGAAATAACTGTTTTACTTACGTTAAATTTAAAGAAATCTAGACATGCCTTTTGGGTTAGAGACGGGCCCGTTGGCGAAGTTTCTCCCGGAGTTGAAGAATACGGATAATATCAACTTTTGTACATAGATAACGCCGTTGTATTGCGGGTAGGTAAACTAATGATTATGAAGTAGTTTTAATGATATTAAATTATATCAGTAGTTTGTTTCTCATTCAAAACGCAATGCTAGTTTAACATGAACCTTTGTATGCACCATGGGATCCGCCATCTAGGTCCGAAGCTAGTTTCTGTTCTTAAAAATTAAAATAGAACGAGTAGAACGTTTTCCATACAGTCTCCAATAGCTTCATTTTAATGTCTCTAAAATGGCAACCATGTTTCTAACAGCAGTATTCTACGACCCGGTGCTGGTTATATTTGTCAGCTTACATTTCTTTTAATTTATTCAAATACAAACAACACCCACACTCAATTATCCCCAATAAAACTTTTTTAACACCCCAATCTTGCACCCCTTTAATTTCGCGGAGAGACAGACAGACAGGGGCGTTGGCGTTTTATTGGAATTTTTGCGGCGGCATCGCGAATCGGGAATGCTGGTTCGATTCCCGGCAAGAACTTTAATTTTGTATTTTTAAGGGGTGGGTTATTTTTAAACTGTATTAGGAGTTGAGACGGAGGGACAGTTTTTTTGCGAATTTATATTCGACTTCCCTAGATATGTATTGAATTTAACTGTTGACACATTTTAATTAAACTATTTGCCTGACACTTTGTTTGGTTCGAAGCGCTTATAGCACTCCCAGATTCGCATCTATTTTGCTGGCAACGTAAGTCGCAATGGAGATATTTTTTAATGTTAATGCTTAGCAGTTGACCTAACCAAATTCTAGCTACATAGTAGTTAAGTAGTTGTCAATTTAGTCACAAGCTACAGACAACAACAGATTATGAACTCTCTTCTCAGTTAAACATATTGCTACGTCTCTCTGGTTAGATCGGTCAATCCACTAGGAAGCCTTAGCTTCGGTGGTTCCAAACCGTAGGTAATCCTAGGCTACGTCCGTTAAAATCTATTTATTTGGGAATCTTGAAAGTTCTGTAAGAGATGACAGCTGTCGGGACTATATTTAACGCCTACCGGTCATTTTGGATTGAACGATCTATAAGAATATGTCATAAGCGCTTTAGAATAGAAATGACGTAGTGTTTCTTTATGTATTAGTTGTCAAAAACTTAGGCCTCAAATTCATTCATCAGCATCAGTATCACATTTGTATCCATGAAGTGCTGGTGTCTATATTTCCATTCCTAAGAATACAACCGCCAGTAATATTTAAGGGAACAATGCCAAAACAGGCCTTCCGCACAGTTTGAAGTAGCTGTTTATGGCTACAAACGCCGAATTCTGCACGAACCCTAAGCCCGCGCCTGGAATGAACTAATTATGGTTATTTACAACTGATTGTACCTACCTACTCTGCTATGCTGTCAAGTATTTGTAATTTTTCTCACGAATTCCTTATCGCTATACTCTTGAGTAGTACGAAAATTAAGGAACACACGTGGTCAGTAGTCACAGGGTTTTTTTTCTGTCGCTAGTTGCCATGGATTACGTCCTTGGGTTACTTTTCTTAAACTCTCATTTCTTGGGTTTAAATCCACCATATGGTGGATTTTGCTGACATTTTAACCCATTTTCTATGGACAATTCACACCTTCCGGCCATCTTCCAGGAGATATGATTTTGTGTTTACACTACGTGAGCAAACAAGCATACGGCCTGCCTGATGGTAATATCGTTGCCTATAGACGCTTCCAAAACTGGAAGAATCACAGGAGTACTGCCGACCCTACTGATTTGAGGATTTATAGTGTTGACAGTTAGAGAAGAATATAGGTTCATTCTCAACACAACACATCCTGCGAACGAAAAAACCATAGATGTCTAAGTAGCGCCGGAAAATGGCGCAACAAAATGGGTGCCATTGTCATTATGCGGAGTTGGGGGTTGGGTATCAAAATGCCTGGCATCGGCAGCCGATTAGTTCGAACATGCGCATACCAGGTTTTGGGCACGTGTTTGGGTAGAAATTTGTAAGGAGCTCGCATTCTGTGGTTTTTTCGTTCGCTGATCCTGGGAGCTCTGGCGACCTTACTCACCACCAGGAAACAAAATGAATGCGAGATTCTCTTGAAATCTCAAAAGCTTTTCATTAAATTCGGCACACCCATTTTGGATACTTCAGGTCGGCTCTCAAAGAGAGCGCATGAAACACATTGCGAGTGCAAATAAGGTTGGTTGGTGAAGCGACCAATAAAGACAAATCCGTTCGCTTTCATTAAGAGTCCGCAGTAAGCTCGGCCGAATTTCACCTTCCCATACGAACGTAGTTAAGTTACGCTCTCATTTTAAAACTACGTGTTGGATTGTGACGAAACTTTGCATATACAATGACATGAGGTATATCTATGTCTGTAATTAGTTTATATGGTTCCAGTTTATAAAACAAACGAAATACAGCAAAAACAAGTTAAGTACAAAAAAACATAAATTCGCTGTATTTTTTTTACTATGCTATCTGAAGCTACAAACTAATTACAGACATAGATATACCTCATGTAATTGTACATGCAAAGGTTCGTTACAATCCAACGCGTAGTGTTAAAATGAGAGCGTAACTACGTTTGTATGGAGAATCGAGCTTACTGGACTCTTAAGAAACTCGTACGAGTTTCGTTGAGTCCAGTAACAGTCTTTATGCGTACAATGAGGAAACAGGATGCAAATAGAAAATAAATTAAACAAATAGCTTTTTAAACTTCTTTTAATAATGTTTTCCTATAAACTGCTACTTTACGGTGCGAGTTGATGAAAAACTGATGATTTAAGAAAAGTAACAGTTAACAGTGGCAGAAGTAACTAGATCATTCATTAAAAATCTGCACTCAAAGACTCAAATGTAAATAATATAAGGACCAGTTTCCAATAACCGTACTTTGTTTAAATATTATTTAGAATGGCTGGTTGCGTTAACCGATCCGTTAATGATGTGGTCGAAACTCGTCCTTAGATCTAAACAAAATAAGTATATTATGCTGCTTTATTTTTACTTCAATTGTTGACTAATTCACTAGGGATGTCACAAGTAATGACGTTGATCATATTATATATTTATTGCAACTTTCACGATTGTCATGTCACACATTATTATTGCTAAATAAGTTAATTACACGCGATTAAGTCCCGTTTGATGATGATGAATTAATAAGGTGTTGAATAATAAGATCAGAGTCAGTACTAAACAGAACAGAAGAAAAGATTTCTTATTCATTTTATATCAAAGGGAACAATTTAAAAATGCTTTGTTTGGAGCTGGATTCGAACCTTTTGCAGAATCTGTTTAACACCTAGGCCAGTTTCTAGGCTCTAGAGCGTTCAGCATGAGATCCTGGAGTCCCCTGCATGAGAGCGCAGATGCAGGGCACCGTGGAGTTTTTAGTGGATAGAAACACCACATAACCCAGACATCCCCCGGTGATTGGGTACTAGGTTCGTAGGTTTTCTCCACGAAAAAAAACTGAATTCTCAAAATCGTCCCAACGAATTTCTAACTCTTATATTGTATACATATTTATGCATCTCCATCTCCAGTTTGTCACCAACCCATACAACTCTACTAATACTGCTACATTGCACAATAAATAATAATTATTAGAACTTATCAAATATTATTTACACGATATTTTAAATTATTTATTTATACAATTCGAGTGGGACATTATTCGACCGGAGCCGCTATAATTGTATTATTATTTACTTAAATATTTATTTACAAGGCCATTTGTTATGGCAAATTAATAAGAAAGACAAATAAAATCATTCTACCTCTCTCACCAGATCATCTTTACTATTATAAAGACAGAGACAAGAACTACAACGGTCTAAGCTCTTGGCTTATTATAACTAGGTGTTTCCAAGATGATGAACATTATTCAAATTGTAAAAAAATGGATAACTACGGTGGCAACCCTATTCTCAAGGCAACTGTATCAAAATGACTGAGCTGCGTGCGTATCTATTTGCAGTGACACTTCTATGCGCTAGTACTATTTATCGTTCTTACAGCGAGATTCAGGACAAGGCTTTATTCAGATTTCGTGCAAAAAATACTAGAAAAAAACATATCAACGTAATTATTTAAAAAAAATTGTTTTAACTTTATTTGACGTCACAACTATACAAACAATAAAAGTATGATATATCTAAGAGATATTTAAATTACCTATATACATGATATTGCACAAGTCTCTGATCTAATTTAATAAAAACTGTCAAATTAATCATCTTAGTTTTCATATATTATGTCCTGAATAAAACCTTATTGAACGTTAATGTTTGTTTTAAAAACCATATGTCATGGCACTAATTATTTAGGAACAAAAAACAGACAACAATTCAGAAACCTTAAAACATAACAAAAAAATCTAAATTTTGTCATGAAACAAATCAATCTTAATATTTGACTAAAATATTTTTACCTCAGTAAAAGTAAACTATTGTGTCGAAACTACAAATGCACTTTTTATCGTCTCTAGACTATTCTGAAAAAGATAATTTTGCTAAAAAATCGAGACTAAAAGTGTTTAAAAGTTTTTTGAGCTGCATTTTGAAAGTAGCTTTACCAAAGTCGCTTGTACTTTTAAACAAAATACTATTCTTAGCATTTCTATTTTTTAACAAGATTAAAACTCAATGGCAGCGCTTATTTATACACAGTGAGTATTATTGCAAATTTATCACGATATTCAAAATTGTGCATATTGCTTCAATAACGTCAATTTTGGAGATATAAATATTGTTATGAGGTATCGCGTGATAATACTCACTTTATAATATATGCCTTTAGTTAATAAAGTCGATGCAAGCGACAGCTAGCTGTCTCTGTTTTGTGTTTGTATTTGACTTACATCTTTAGTCTCGCCTTTTTAACACTTAACCCTTCCAAATCACTGTCTATTCTGTTGCTCTCTTTCCCTGGCCTTCATCTCCAACTCCTCTTCCTCTCTCGTCAACGGCACCGTACTGTGGTTATACAGCCCCTGTGCCATCAGCTGCAAGGCTAAAGGGTTTCTCTGGCCCGAGGCCTTCTTGATCTTGGCGCGTTTGTTCTGGAACCAGATCTTGATCTGTGCCTCAGCCAGCCCCAGTTCCGCGGCTAGAGCTTGCCGCCGCCGTTCTGTCAAGTAGCGGTTCTCGGCGAACTCGTGCTGTGGACAAACAGGAGGTTAGTCTTGGAAATAGAGGATGTATTTCTTTGCGCTACTTTGGGACAATCAATCATTTATTTATTTAATCTTTATTGCACACTAAATTGGTTAAGGCGTCGAATAGTTCTGGTAGAAAAAGGGGAACTTACACTTTATACAGTAAGCTAAGATAGCTGTCTTCCACTTTTCGACTCTATTATTTGTAAATTAAGGTTCAAAAGTAGTTGACCACATTCTTTGCTAGCTGTAACAATAGGCAGACTCAATGCCATAAGCATTTAGGCAAAGCAGATAAATTGGACAATGACAATGTCTTCTTGTGAAGGGAGTGAATTTAACTATTAACTAGCACACGAGGTCTAGTTTTTCCTCTGGGCTGGAATGTCAGATGCCAGTCGCTAGAAAAACTAGTGCCTCCGCCAAATCTTGGTGCCAAAGTGGACTCCGGGCTCCTTCAGGATACAACCAGGAAAACTACTAATAGTCATCAGACTAGGCATCGGAGTTTTTGTCGCATGGTAGGACTAATAACAAGCTATGGAGTCGACATTTGCCATAAATGTAAACTCTTATTCATACTCATACTCATTTATTTAATTAGTTAGGTTTTTTTAATTATCAATAACATCAACGTTGACGAGTTTAGAAACGATTATTTAATGTTATCTTTGGAAAATAAATATTACAATAAAAATAATTACCATTTTTATACTGATTCAATTACGAAAATTCACAAACCAACAAAAGATACATTAAAACACGTAAAAAATATGTATATAAAGATAGGAGAATAATCTAATAGAAAAATATTTTTTGATATAATTCGACTAAGATGATACACGACCGACCGCTCTAAAGGCATTTTAAGATAAATTAAATATGAGTACGAGTTTACATTTATGGCAAATGTCGACTCCATAGCTTGCTATTAGTCTTACCATGCGACAAAAACTCCGATGCCTATTGATGACAAGTCAGGCAAGTGGTGTTCTTGAAAAAGGAATTGTACCTACCTTTAGCCTAGCCAATTGAGGGCCAGAGAAGGCAGTCCTGGGGCGTTTTTCGTCAGTCTGGACGGTCTCTCCGGGTGGCTTCTTCGGACGGCGCGTGCGCGGACCTAGACAGAGAGAAAAAGAGTTTATGCATACATTTGTGACGCAACTGTAAGGAAACGTCGAATGAAACTGAAGACCTGACCCTGCACTGGGCTAGCGTAGGGTCTACAATTCAATTGGGTACTTTCCTGGGAAAAAATAATATTACTATATTTAATCAGTCAGTTACATTATCAAATAATATTAGACACACGTGTGTGACGTGACCACACGGAACTTTAACGAGCTATATCTTCATCATTTTGAGTTTGATAGACAAACTTTTAATTCATTTACATTATTATTATGTAATGTAAATGTATTAAAAACAAAAAAACTTGCATGCTTAGTTTAAAAGCAGATTGTATTGGACACCAAAAGTTTGTACCACCTTGTGTTGTACTACATTCTTGCAATGAATAAATGATTATGACAAAAAATAGACGTCTCCAATATTTTTGGATAATCTACTTAAGGTAGGTTCAATACAAATCGTCTTTTGACATTCGCAGGCTAACGGCGTGATATTTTAAGAAACCTTGTAAACAACTCTCGTAAATTGGCTCTCCATTTGCGCGAAATTCCCCCTTAAACTATAATAATTTGAGAAATTCGTTTGGGACGTGACACTTGGAATACAATTTTTCACAAACTATTCTATTTTATACAAATTAAAACTATTCTATTTTATTCTAGGAAAGGGGGACTTTCGCGCAAATGGAAAGCCATTTTGGTGAAAGCGTGTTACATAAGTTTCTTAAAATATCACGCCGTTAACCTGCGAATGTTTAAAGACGTTTTGTATGGAAAGTGAGCCATCATAATGGATTTTTTTTTAAGTTTTAAAGTTCGGCGGTTAAAGCGCCCCCTTTATGCATAACGGAAATATAATGCTAAATCAACCAATACGGTAACAATTTTATTTCCATTTATTAGTAGTGCGTTGCAAAATTGAATCCTTGAACATTTTAGGTAGCATGCCTTCATAGCCTCATTGTGTTCCATAATCTATTATTTTGTATGGTGTCATAAGTACTGTTTACGACAGCACAAGAAAATATTAGAAAATAAACCGCTTTACCTTAAGTCAAGTTTGCTTAATATACATAGAGCCCAAGTGTTTTATGTTCTCATATATTATAAAAAGAATGGGATTGGATGTCCCATGAATTCTTTGAATGATATATTTGACAGAAGGGCAATATAAAACAAATTATATTTGCATTTATTATATTTGTCACACTGTCGTTCTGATATTTTAAATGTCTAACAAACTGACAAATATGAAATTGATATTAAATACATTTAAGTAGTAGAAATAGACTCCGAAGAGTGCGGCGCGTAACCCATGCATTTGCTCTCGGAAAGCAATTTATGTGGAAAGTGAAACGAAATGTGGACACGTGGATGTGTAAATATGTCGAATGGCTAAGCACTTAATTGAGTACGATTTTTTGTTAAATAACGTTAATATGCTAGTACATCCTAGTGTATAATATTATTATATAATGTTCATTAGATTGTATATAATACCTACATACTTAGACGATCATTAGAAGTGAGTAATGGAAGAACAAATTAAGTAATTTTGATTGATTTTGCTTTTAAAGTATTTTGCTTTCATTAGTTGACAGTTTAAGTAAAAAAACACTTTAAATATAACACAAAGCACAAAAACACCAAAAACACACAGCCGAAATAACACATAAAATGACTTAGCATGCAACAACACACACAATAGCACAAAAACAACGCATGGAATTAACCGGGGTTCGGGGGCAAATGTCGTGTCAGGCAAAATAATTAATATCTATGGATTGTCTATGAATCTGTCTGACAAGCCTACAAACGGCCATTCTTGAAAGGATCCAGCAACTTGACCTTGGCCCCATTCAAACAGTGATTATAATCACATGTTACACGCAATATTAAAGCATTATCACGTGAATATTGATGCAAAATCTGATTGAACTGTACAATAATATTGGACATCCAAATATTGTGATAATAATGACTGTGTCAGGAGCCAATTATGATATTGAAAAGTATGATAATGTATCATAGTGCGTACACACTAAGAATGATAGACGATTAGGAATTTCGGCCGTTCGCTGTAGTGTGTACGCACCATTAAACACTAAGGGCGGGTTGCACCAAATTACGATTACAGACCGATCAACGTTAATTATGGCGCCGGCAGCTGTCATTCCATAGAAACATGACAAATTTTCCATACGTTCAGATTTTAACGAACACCGCAGACGCTTTGGTGCAACCCACCCTAGCACGAAAATAAACACCAACACAAAACACACATTGCAAGACAAAATGGTCCCTCGACGATATTCCCATGCAAGCGGACGATGCAATATCTTAACCAATTCAGTGTGTGGACACGTTAGACAGTTAAAATTGGTCAAAATATTTCACCGACTGCCTGCCGGGTTGCCATGGTGAAGATGTTGTCTGTAAAAAAACATGAAATACCCACGTCGCCCTGGGGACCGATTTTTGACTTTCGAGCGCTCGACTGTGGCTCGACTCTTTCACTCGAAAAGTGACAAAAATTATGAAATGCTATTTTGAAATGACGATAGAAAATTTAAAAACGTGCGGTATTGACCACTCGTATTCAATTCTATCGGTAGAAAGTAATTGTGCCTGTGATTATAACACTTGAAAAGCATTTACTTTTATTTAATTCTCGAGCGCTCGAAAGTCAAAAATCGGCCCCCTGATCTTCACTAGAAAATTCAACTTATTTTCTCAAATGTCCTATCGCAATCACTAAATTTCATTTCTCAACAGTATCGTTTGTTCGAATTTTGTTTCGGCAAAAAGCCAATTTTCTCGGAGACCCCAAAGCTTTTGATTCTTAATACTTATCGTGTAGAAACCATTAGGTTAGGTTTGTTTTATAATAATTCTGAAAATGACATGGCTTCAGAGAAAAACGGCATTTAGGACAAATAAAAATTCGCACAAACGATATCTGCAGTTGGTAAACTATTTTTAGTGATTCAGATAGGTAACCTTCCTCGGAAGAAAATACTCATGGCAGTTGCATAACTTTTCAAATGATCAGTGTTAGGAACTTTAGGACATAACAATATCAAGCGTCATATAAAAAACACATTGTTTTTTGATAAAATGTATTCTTCTGTAGCTAAGCTGAGCTGCGTTTAACAGGTATGGCATTAACTTCATAACTTTTCCTGGAAGATTAAGATTTTTTATACCAGGATACTGACAAACAAGGTCGCCTGGTAAGCGGTCACCGTAGTCCATGCCCGGAACTGCATGTGTCACTTGCGCATTGCCAACCCTTTATTGTAAACATAACACGGCTTAACTCTCGATAAAGAGAAAAAAAAATCTCGATGCACAGGCTCATATACTTACTTGGATTTTCATTAATCAAAATTATCAATTTGCTTTGAGGGTTCCGTAAAAAGGGAACCGTTTTGGAACCGGCGCGACTCTGCCCGTCTGTCCCTCTGTCACAACATTAAATATTTGATATCCTCCTGATATGAGGTGACGAACTGAATTGAGAAAATCCAAGTAGTGTAAAACCAATTTTGTACTGAAACTGTCAACTTTTTATGATACGTGTTTAACTTTAATGATATGGGCTAATACTAATCCTAACTATGTAATTACATGGTATTGTAAATTTATAAAAAGAAGCTAAACTGCTAATACAAAAAAACACAAGGGTCTTTTTCTGCTATCACGAATGTATGACCCGAAAATTCCAAATCTATTGTCAAGTGATTCTTCTATTCCTCAACAATTTTTTTAAATATATTTTTCCACAGAATCCGAGACTATTCTACCTTTAATCGAATGACACTTTTTTGTCCCAACTTTTTTAAATACTCTGTGATGGATCGACGAAGGTCATTGCCCACGTATTTTTTCTTTAACCGTATAGACATTTTTTCTACTTTGGTTATCATTTCAGTCGTTTAGTTCGGTTTTTTGTATAGTTTTGTGGACAGTGTGAAGAAGGGTTCACGCACGAGCTGTCAAAGATTTGACATTATTAATGTATGTGTCAAAATATTTGGGAAAATGACCGTATCATTTGGTTTTTAATACGGGTCAAAATGACACATTACTGTTACACTAACTGTTTTTATGTTTACTTACTTTCACCTTTTAGGATAGTCAGATTATTATTTTTGAAAAATAATAGATTGGTATGTATTAGGAACTAATTGGTCATAAGTTATTGTCCAATCATACATGTAATATAGCTAAAATAAAGCTTGTTTATTAAAATTTGAGTTTGAAACAATAAACATGAAATAATTTAACCTAAAAGGAAAGGATTTTTCATTGTGTTAGCTAAAACAATTAAAACGAAAATTGGATAGTTCTCACGTGGCTGCCGTGAGGTCCCGTACTTACTTCGTCCTAAAACAAAAAGAAAAACACAATTAGAAAAATTTTGACAACTAAAATAACATTCGCACACATCAATTGTAAAAAAAAGGAACTGTTTATTTTATTTCTTCGAGCATTTTAGGAAGATCGAAAACAATTATTCAAAGTTCTTGAAAAGCTCAATCCTATTTATATGTACCCCAAATTCAATAAATAAAAATGTTTTATTACGTAAGATCTCCATAAAGTTTCATTCGCTTAATAAGTCTGTTAATTACCGATGGTATGCCGAGAATTTTTCGTATAACGGTTTTGGCCTACATTAATTATCCTATACAAAAAATTATTGAAATTTTCACAGAACTATGTTTTAGAACAATTGTAATTAACATATTAATCTCTCTTTTTACTGACCATTCACTAGGCCCAATTATCTTTAATCAGATTCATAATTAAAAAACAAAAATCTTGTCTATGCCTTTTAGAACCAACATGGTGCATGATAGAGCCATTAAACACAACACTTGGTTATTTATTCATGTCCAAATTTATATTAACATATTTAATGTAACTGGTTTTAATTTCGCCATTTCTAAAACTTGTTTTCGTGTTAAACAGAGATAAAGAAAAATTATAGACTTAGTAAAATCACACGATTCCGTATATGAATTAGAAGACATTATAGTGATCTATTCATGCCATAATTGTTATACTTATATTAATACATACTATTATTATAATTATAAAGGACCGGCCACATTGTCCTGTGTCATATGTCCAACATTGGACGTGTTTCGACTGATATGATGATGATGGTAAGTATAGGTATACGGTATTGTAATGAATATGAATACTCTATGGATTATCATATTATTTACTACACACATTCACACACACAGGCGTTAAGTCCAATTACCGGAAAACTAGCAATAAAATTGTTATTTTTTCCAATCGCAACACCTAGTAATTTTACAGCCAATCATATTTTTAATTAAAAAACAACGTGTAATTTTCGCGCCCGAGTCTTTCATTAAAACGAGTAAAAAAATAAAACAGGTATTTTATGCTACCTCGTTTTACGAAGGAAATGTCAATTATTGAGTCAGAGATTGCTGACCTTTCCGGTGAATTATCGATGACAACTGTGGATTGTATGTTGGCATTATTGAAAAAGAATGAAATGTAATTATTGTATAATTAACACTTGGTATTCTTGGTAAATTAATACATAATAAGAGTAATTAAAGTCTAAAATATAGGTAACGTGTTTATAAGTAACAACCTACTAAAACCGAGACATATATTATAAGAAAAACTAAAATGTCTTAAGATACTTAGAGCGAAGGATAGCAGTGCAAATTTAATTTAAAACAAGTTTCTGTCAAAAAAATCATTTTTGGTACAATCTTTTATTGCCGACTGCACTTTTCTGTATACCATCATCAACTACTCATTGAGACAATTCTAAAGAGCCCAAACTCAACGGGGCCTCGTCGGTTAAGTACTGAATTCTCATGGCCACCTTCCGTCTCCATCATCAGATCAGCTCGATGGTACCATAATATTGAATTGTTATCCAAACTATACCCAAAATTTCAGCTCAATCGGTCACCGGGAAGTGGGTCAAATTTAACTTGCAAGATTTGATTACAGACAGACAGATAGACAACGGAACAGGTGAAAGTAAATAAAAGCTTGTAAAATAAAGTATTGAGCTTTACGCATGACACTCAATGCGGCGATGTCAATATTATCGCGGATTACAATATTTTTTAGATTTTGCTTCATTTTACCCATTTTTTCCAGTTATTAACGTGATAATAATGTCTGTAAACGGTGCCCATATGGCCAGAATTTTATTGGCACTGATTAATCTGACAGTCTAAATCTTACACTCTTTTAAGCTTCGGTTTCGTTCGCCAAGCATCTGAATTGTTCCAATTGTTTCCCATGAGATAACTAGGGGATCGGGTTGAGGCGTGTTGTGGGCAATTGGCTAGCAATCTGATATTGTAATAAGTATCACATTTTCTCCGTCTTTAACCACCATTGCCGGAAAAGTGGCACTGAAAATTCAATTGAATGTGCTATGCATGTTACCCTTGTGGAAACACCGGCGTGGAATGTATGTATAAACGGGACTTTCATAAATAATAATATTTAATAAGTCTGTCATATATTTTAATGACAGGATCGCTCACGACAATAAACAGTTGGTAATGGATCACTAACTACCGAGTATGTCTTAGTAAAAGCTTTTCAAAGAATCAAAACATACATATAAAGGTTTCACGCAAGATTTTCCATACATAATGTAAGGAAAATCTTGCGTTCTTTTTGGGACACCCTATACTTAGCCAGTGCATAAATTACAAACCTTGCATCGCTTTTACAGTTGAGTTAATTATAAAGGTCATTTTCAGCAAAAAAATATTACTAACACGCAGAAATCCAGTGCTAACGAAAGTTTAAATACGCAACGTGATCCATAGATAATTTTATGCCTTTGCCTGATTCGTTAATGATTAAAATTGTAATAAAATTCCTCAAACTGCGTGGCGGGACGGTGTAACCTCCTTACAAAACCGGACATGAGCCACCAACGACGATCTTTAATGAAGACATTTGCCTCCAATAAGCAACCCATTATTACTACTTAGCTGATAAAGAAACTCGTAATACCTCAAGCGAATATCAATCTTGAATATTAAGATTTAAAGTTCAGTTTTAGTTGCAGATAAATCGCAGGATAGATGGAAACGTCCCGTTCGGAAATTCGAAATTCTGTTCGAAATTCAAAACTCGAAGATGAATTTTGAACTTTAGCATTTTTAATTAAGAAATATTTCAGGTTGAGGCCTTTTGCCTTCGTTTTAATGCTTAAGAACAAATCCATAATGAACGTTATTGATAGTATATTAAAGTTTACTTTGCATTCTCTGTAAGAGTTAATTAATTAGAATATAATAAATCGTTAAAGGCAATTAAAGGTTATGTTTATTTAGGATGGGTTTTATGTTGCCAGCGGCAAGATCAAACGTTCGGAAGCCGTGGTTTTGAATTATTTCTTGTGGCAACACGATTTATTGATAAACTAGCTGCCTCAGTTGAATTAACGGACATTTTTATTTAATAATAACTCAAAATAAAAACACATCTTTTGTGTATTCGCGAATGCATTTACTGTGACGTCTTTTAAACATACTATCATTTACAGTGACAGACAGATGGAAAGACAAAATGATTTTATCACGGATAAAGCTTTTTATGTATTAAATATCAGCTTCGCTTGAACACAGATAGTACTCGCTGTTGCTACGTGCATGTAAATACAAGATGGCCGCCAATTAAACGAGCGATATCATCTCAATTATGTGATGTCTTTATTAGTAGGCTGCGGGTGGTCCGGGCTTCGATTCCGGAGGCATACTATTTATCATAGTCGGCATTGTTTTGCTCATTTTAAAATTTTAACTCAAACGGCCTGACGAAGCCAAAGGTCACGTATTCAGTTCCCGCCAGAGGCACACTTTGACGTTTTGTAAATGTACGGGTGTGTGATTGATATAACGTTACGCTTGATATTAAGTAGCAGAACGAGCCTTTTTGTGGCAACACTGACTACGATTGTTTTAAAACAGTCCGAGCGGACCAGCTCAGTGGTACTGTTATTCCTAATAGCTAGAAGTCCAGACATGAGGAATATGTTAACACCTACATAGGAACTCAGAATAATGTAGTAAGAAAAGGATTTCTTAGGGGTCTCAGTCCAGCCTTGAAAGCCTTCCGTACTGGAGCTCCGTGTCCAGTCCTAGAACCCCTACGCGCCAAGTCTCGCACCGTAATTATATGAGCACCGAGCATTCTCCAAATCCCTGCGTATTCCAGTAAGCCCTGCATTTCTAGACAGATCCGTGGAACCTACGGCAAAGTTTGAAGCATCCAGGTAAGCCTAGAAAGCTCTACGTACATAGCTTTTACCAAAGCCCTAAGTACAATCAGATCCCTTGGAGCTGTAATGCGTATTACAGCTCCAATGTTCCGTATACTGTCCTTTGACGCCGACTTTACCAGAGCCTATACCAAAGCCAAGCGTACCGTAGGAGCCCACCCTGCCCACCGCGTGCGTGTAAACATGCTTGGGTGGTCGCTCAGCCAGTCTGCACACAGCACCAGCTCAAAAGATGATGATGACGGAGATAAGAAGATATCATCATGGTATCCTCTTCTTCCTTATCGGGGACATAGGGCTCTTAGAAGGGTTTTCCAGCTCCTTTGATTCCAAGCACGCTTCCAGTCAAGGCAGTTGGTCACGTCAAGTGCCAGCAGAAAGCCCTGAGACCTGGCGGGCCAGTAAGAAGGTCTACTAACCACGTACTAAGACTCCCATGCCCCTATTTCACCACCATGACTACTGTCACTTGACACAATAGGGGTGTAGACACTAAATAAAATAATCAATAATGTCATATTTTCTCGAAAAAGGATTAAGGAAGAAAAAATCAATGCAAAAGGTTAAAATAAATAAAGTTATAAGTGTCCAAAGTTTTAAGAAGGGGTATGTTCTGTCCCTTTTTCGCAAAACGCAACTACATATGAAACGATGACGCTGGATGATTGTGACGTCACACTTATAGACGGCAACGCGCCGCGCCCCATCGTGTTCGACGCGGCCCCCCACAGCATCCTGTAATGTGACGTCACACACTGTTTGGGTTTTCTCTTATTCTTCGTTATTCTTTGAGATATCTGAATGGGATTTTCGTCACTAGGCTGCATATTTTTTGCCTTCTTTCATTTCAAGTAATAATAATATTCGAATTCCGTATTCAAAGTACATTGGTAGGTAAGTAACGATGCTGTTCAGGGCCTTTGTTCGTTTGTTTTTTAGACCGAGCATTGTCAGGAGCATTGTCAGGAGACAGCATTATTAAGTTGATAAATGGGATCATTATGTGATTAGAGAATTGTGGGTGCTGAATCCAAGATACTACAAGATGCCAATCTGGTAAGAAGTCTCGGCTCAGTCTAGACGCCCCCCTCGTAGTACTAGAAGCCCTAAAGTCCCGCATCGGGCCCCTGTGCACGCGCTGCCCGGCGATTGCGCGCAAACACGCGCAGGTGGTCGCCCACCCAGGCCGCGCAGAACACCAGCTCAAGTCATGCTGCCGTGCTCTCTGGAGCACAGCGGAATGTGTCCAGAATAGATCTAGTCGAGGGCTTCTGAGCCCCTCACAGTCCTAGAAGCCCTAACGGCCCACATCGCCTTACGGTAAGCAGACGTTTTCAGTCCTGTGGGAGTAGGATAATAGATTATATGACCCCGTATCATTCTTCGGCCTTATCACGCGATAAGTGACAAGATAGAGCGTCCGTCTCGTTCTATTGGACGGTGTCAGCCAGTGACGGACGCTCTATCTTGTCACTTATCGTGTGATAAAGCCGTCCATGCTACGGGGTCTGAACAATCTGGTCAAGTCTTGGAGTAATCAGATCTAGTCTTAGACGTAAGTCTCGGTCCAGTTTTAGAGACCTAGGAGCCTCGACCCTAAAATCCCATATCTGAGCCCTACACTGCTACTATACGCTTTCAGACCCGTGGGGGTCAGTTCTTCAGTCTCGTGGTATCCTGGCTTATCTGAGCAATCTAGTAAGAAGTCTGGGTCTTTAGAGGCCTGCTGGAGCTCCATACAGTCGTAGAAGCCCTAAAGTCCCGCACCGGAGCCCTGCGCACGCGCTGCCGGCGCCTGCGCGCAAACACGCGCGGGTGGTCGCCCACCCAGGCCGCACGGCACATAGACGTGCGTGGAACTATTATAAACTTTTAACATTATAGTTTCAAAGTGTTACTGTTATAGTATGTTGAAGTCAAAATACTAGCAGTTCATAAATATATGTACGTACCCATACGTAAATATCGGAGCAACCTTATATACACTTATCGGTAAAGTCATGTTGACATTCTTTAAACACTGTCCGGGCACATAATATTTTGCCAGGCAACATCACGGGCTCAAATCACGGACACACGCGTGAGGACGCTTTTCGGTACATATGGACATTAGGCTGGTCTACGGTTTAGTGCTACAAGCGTAGCGTGGCGGTGAATGGGTTAAAATTCAATGGAGTCTTCTTCTCAGGTGTCCTTTGTAAAACAACTGTTTTATTTTCCCAATTTCTACACATTCACTAATGTACCGAAAACCACAAAGTACGTATCCAAGCACGATTGGTTGGTACTATTTTTATCTACACGCAGGAGCAATGAAAGAGGGTCCATTTGGAAATGGTCATCATACTCCTAGGGTTATTCCCGATTGTGCCCTTATTCTGTTTTTTTTTATCAGGCAACAAGGCTCATATTACAAATACCTTAAAGACCATTATACATACCTATCAATATAAACTACCCTAGGTACTACTAATGAGCCTGAGGTCCGCTTTGGCACCTAATCCCAAGATTTGGCGTACCACTAGTTTTTACGAAAGCGACCACCATCTGAACTCCCAACCTAGAGGGAAAACTAGACCTTATTGGGATTAGACCGGTTTCCTCACGATGTTTCCCTTCACTGAAAAGCTGTTGTTAGAGTACATTGTGATACAAAGCTCAAAGCTCATGCGTTTTATACAACGTTTTTCAACATATTTGCGAGGAAAAATCCTTTTCATAAAATGAAAATCTTAAGTATGTCTTTAGTTATTTCCTTTCGTTATTGATTTGCAACAGGTTTTTACACCGTGTTCATGCATACATCTTGCTGCAAGGTGCCAACGTGGCTTATTCGGGATATGACCATAACATAACACACGGGTATCGTAATGTTAAAAAACACTCGTGTTCATAATACCCGGGATTATGATCCTAAAAGCGACATAATAAGAGGTACGTTACGAGCAAATGTGTTGAAAATTATCAAATGATACTTATTCAGTACATTCGTTTTTTGGTATCTCAGTGGTTACGTGCCGCGGTTTGAACCCACGACCTCCAGGTTGACACTCGCGCGCCTTACCACTCGGCGACAGTGGCTCTCATACAAAATACATTGCTAATAATTATTATTTAAATTACTTATTTAAAACCGCGACTCCACCCCGTCTAGAATCATGCGTTGTGCGCATGTCACCAAAATATTTCAAACCGCCTGGCTTACCACATCCCACCGGTTCCCACACAAAAAAGCACCCAATCCCATCCAATTAAGACGCAAATTTGCATATCGCGACGTGCCATACTTACTCATATGGCACGTAAATGAAATTCAGACGTATATGAAGATAATTAGGGTTGATATTAGATCGGGTTACTTTAAAAGGATTATGAAGGAATTTGATAGTAGTGCGAGAGTTATTATTTTGAACGCTCAAGACTAGCTTTTAGGGTTGATTTTCGTATGGCAGCTGAACTATCTATATAAAGATTTTGTGTGTGAACTAATTGAGATATCTTCCGTTGTCGTTTTGTTTTGTCCGTCTGTCTCAGTATAGCTTGAATGTTGTTTTATTGTTGTTTTTTACAGACTGTATTAAATGGAGCACTTTAACTAACTTTGGAGACAGGATACCTTTTGAAGTGGAGATTACTCTTTTAATAGTAGAAGTACCTACCATTATTAAGCCTTTAGTGAAAGTCACCAATCAAATCAAAACTCAATTTGCATTCGCTTTTGGCGATGCGAGAATACATGCCCGAGATTGAGGCGAATTATGTATTTCTTTAACACCATGGCGGTGGGGCGTACGCCCGTACGGATTCCCTGATGGTAGCGGTCAACATAGCCTATAGACGCTTCCAGATCCATGTGTGTCACTTGCGTATTAGGTTACCTACCATCATGGTAACCTCATTTGAACTGTTTAATTGTAACATGTAAGACTTTTAATTCAACTGTATGTATTTACTATCCTGACATGTAAAATATTGCATTTTATTAATAAATATCTGAATCTTAATTAAGAAATTTTCTATTTACACCCCCATTCAGTGTTTTTCTTTCTCAATTTTTTTTTATACAGACATCATAGCAGAGAATCACAAGACAGTCGACGTTAACTATTAATTTAAGTCATAGTAAAGATAGGTACCTACAAGATATAGTGAAAAACCTTTTCCATTTGGCCAGATGAAATTGAATATTATGACTATATCATAAGCTCTTTTTAACAAGGCAAATCTTTTCAGAATTCGGCAGTTAGTTGAAGTGAACCAACCACCAAACTGTCAAACAGCAACCCATCTGTTGCCACCAGCGGTACCACGGCAACACGCGATGTTTTCACGCCGCTATCGCGTAAACATCCGTTCGAGAAACAATGGTAGCTGTTGTGAGTAACGCACGAGGAATTCTCAGTGGGCGTAGGATGCAATTTGGCAGTTTTTCGAGTTACTATTTAATGATTCACAGCTTTGTAATGAGTGTTATACAACGCACCTCAATTATTGTGCACCGATTTCTTATTACAATTGTTTCCTGCTAATAAAACAGTAGCTGACCTTAGAGCGACGCGTATTACAAAGAACTGAGCCTATGTCCAAACCTGACGATCCATTCTAGTGATTATTTATGAAAGATGTCGCATGAGTGCTTCCGGAGATATCCCCTAAGTAGGCAAGTATTTACAAACTTGCAAAGCTACGAACTCAAAAAATTTACCTCTTTGTAATATTATATAGTATGGATAGTATATATTATATTCGTTTGTCCTTGTACTTATTATTTTCAATTTTATGTTCAGTAGCTAGTTAGACGTTAAATTACCATTATAAGATGTGAAAAGTATTTAAATAAGTTTAAAATAAATCAACTGCAGTGATAAATTCTAATTAAACTCCAATCATCTTTCAATTGCATTAAAATACACAAAAACATCTTTAATACCACAAAGGGATCACAATTTACTAACCGTTTTATAAATAAATCTTTGCAAAACCTTTTTCAAAACAACCATAATAACGAAAACGTGACTTTCCCGTAATGCCACAACTCAGCATCATTATATTCATTATATGACATAATGATATTATTCACAAACACACATGCTATAATACACCATAACGATACACGAACAATATGGGAGGAAGCAATTTTACATTGTACAAAAATATAGGCTCATTCAATTTAGAAGTGCTAAAACATGAATGAAAAAAGTTTGTATTGTGTTTTAAGAGTATGGTTGTGATTATTTCATGTGGCCGTCTATTAATAAAACTGTCATTGAAATTTGAATCTTCTAAAGTATAACTTTAGTACTGTAAAGTCTCGATTATAAGTATCAAATAATGATCGAATTGATTTTTGAAGAGTTCCATCTTCGAGTTCCTTCATCTGATTATCTTGATGGTACCCAATTACTGTATTTTTATCACAATTGCAAAGTATCAAATTGGGTCATCGAGTTTCAGGATTTGACAACATAAGGAGGGTTGTTTCATTCCATTCGGACCGCGTCCGTATCGACTCTCGTCTCTCGCCTCTCGTCTCGGATCCCAGGCAACCTTTTGACATCTCGATACGACCTAACATCAACTCTTTTTTGAGAATATATATATATATATGAAAAATACCACATACTTACATTTATGCTTCATTTAAAGGAGAAAATAAAAAAAAACTTGTAAAAATCAGTATCCATTACATCAATAAAAATTTGTAAACATGCCAATACTCAATACCATCAAAGGGATCGCAACGGTAGCATTTACCTTATTTGTATCTTTTTTCATACAAACAAATGTTTTTCTGTACAAACCTACTTAGCTGTATCTAGTGGGCCGCAGCCAAAATCTTAACACTTTGGTTGAACATAAAAAGTGGGGTCAAGCTAGTTCAACGCGATGGCAGAAGGTTCCGTAGACAATTTGTTTACTTTATTCATACAACTTAAGACGATTGTAAACAATTGAATATCCTAATTTCCTACTCTAGTAATAGTAAATTCGAATTCCCAAATTATATTTAACAGTTTCTGGAATACAGAGCTTAGCTAGCGAAAACATGGAATAAAATAATTATGCACTTCATAAAAATGCCCACCATAGAGTATTAGTATTTATTTATTTATTTAGGATAACCAACAGCCAATACATCGTACAATTCAATATGTAGCTTAGGTAACATTCTTGGTCTTAGTAAATTTGTAAACATGCACAATTTTTTATTGATGTAATGAATACTGTTTACAATGTTTTATATTAACTCCTGCTTTAATAAGATAGGTATGCATCCTACTAATGATATGAATGCGAAAGTTTGGATGTTTAGATGTTTGTTACTAACTCACGCTTAAACGACTCGACCGATTTGGATGAAATTTGGCACGAAGATAGTTTATAGCCTGGATTAAAATATAGCATATTTTTTATCCCAGGTTCACGTTGATCGCGGGCGGAAGCTAGTCTTAAAAGATATTAAGACGTAGGGTCATTAGACATTACACTAACTAAACAAATACCTACCTACGTTACGACAGTTTTTAGCTGGCCGGGGTCTGTTTAGCTTGACGTACGAATATTGCTGATATATTGTTAATATTGCTAATATTCGTATTACAATAAAAATCACATTCATAGCACCTATTTGCTTCCACGCCCTTTAAAACTAACAAAACCAAACACGGTCCCTCTTTCGCATTTGGCAGAGCGGAACGACCAAACGTCCTCACTTGTCAGTATACTGAAAGTATACTATTAACGCAGTAGTTGAGTATGTCGCGGAATCAAGGCGGTATGCATGCAGTACTGCATTAGTACCTCAAGCTTCCCGCGTCAATCGGGGAAGTACTGCTCTTGAATGTAGGCGTGCAATAAAGAATCTGTACTGACGTGACACTAACAGATGACAGCTTACTGGATCCGCACCGACTTCTGCAGGTCGATTCGGTCTGCGGTCGCATTGTACAGTCAGCATCAAAACTAGCTGCGCAATCGAAGACGTCAAAAGCTCTTATTCCCTTTTAATAAAGACTTTTGAAATCTTCGTTTGCGCAGTTACTTTTGATGCTGACTGTACGTACGTTGGGTAGCTCTAAATGTAAATGTTTATATGGGAAAATGACAGTTGGATCTGCCTAACGCGCGTTCAAAACGTTACGTGATTACCCCGCTGGACTTTCTCAAAATATCGCGCATTCCATCCTGACAAGTTAGATTGCATTTCGGGTGGCGCAGGACCGGTCATTGTGGCACTCTTTGGGGGAGGCCTATGTCCAGCAGTGGACGTCTTTCGGCTGATATGATGATGAAGTTAGATTCAGCACGCGTGTAAATAAGAGCGTGCATCACATATAATTTTATTATCATTATGTAGAACCAAATGGTTTCTATGTGACGAACGTTTCAAAAACTGTCTCCATGCCCACGGAACCCCACCCATAATCCGCTCACTTATGCCTTTTTAGCTACCCATCCATACAGCTTGAGTCACTATGCCACCCAGCGCGCTAGGCTGTCCCCGTCCCGCTCGCGCGTACAGCGCGGTCCCTATCTGCCGCGTTTTTATCTCCATTGAGGCTGGCTGTCAAAATAAGGATTATAAAAGCGTTTGGATGGCTTTATGCTGTATGGTATACTTGAGGCGGATTGCGTAGTTTTGTTTGCTGCTCAAAGGATGTTGCTGGTTCGATTTTGGATTAGGAAGCTCCTTCCGGGTGCATCTTGATCAAATGAGGTATTTTCCCTGTGAAATAATTTCACATTATTATGTGAAACGCTGTGATTATATTGCATATTAATTCATATGCAAGGGTTTCTTCGTGCAACCTGATGTTTTTGTGTATCCTAAAATACCTAGTAACCTTCCACATTTTGTTAAAAGGTACGCGATTTGTTTAATGGATCCTGTGTTTGTTTATTGACACCTAATCCCATGATTTGGCATAGGCACTAAGTTTTACGAAAGCTACTGCCATCTGACTTTCATCTGACGTAGACTTTATTGGTATTAAACCGGATTCCTCACGATGATTTCCTTCACCGAAAAGCTAACGGTGAATATTCCGTATGTACATTAGTTCCGAAAAAGTAATTGGTAAGAGCTGGGATTCGAACCCACGACCGCCTCTTAACAGCCGCATGCCTGAACCACTAGGCTACCGTAGCTTCAGCGATACATATATTTTGTAATTTGTTCTCTAGGTAATTAAATTCGATTCTAAGCGTGGCGTGATGGTATTATGAGCGTAGAGAACGTACATTTTTGAGTAACTTAACGTAAGGTATTGAATATGGCACCTATATGGTAATGATGTGATCTAAAGCGTAGCGAGGGTTATTTTGTGTAAATATACTTAATGATTTTTCGGTGAAGATAAACATCGTGAGGAAACCAGTCTAATCCAAATATAAGGTCTAGCTTTCCCTCTGGGTTGGAAAGTCAGTGTAGCAGTCGCTTTTTTTAATCTAGTGCCTATGCCAAATCTTGGCATTGGGTATAGGGCACAACCGGGAATAAAACGCTAGGAGGATCACCATCATCATATCAGCCGAAAGACGTCCGCTGCTGGACATAGGCCTCCCCCAAAGAGTGCCACAATGAGCGGTCCTGCGCCACCCGCATCCAGCGGACTCCCGCGACCTTTACCAGGTCACCAGTCTAGGAGGATGGATAATATTAAATTGTGTTTTTGTCGTGGCGCGGGTGGCATGCCGCCGTCCCGCCAGTAAAAAGGCAACAAGTCTGTGAGTGATGACTTAATTTTTAGAACCACCGCGGAGTAACCGGACACTGCACTGCGCATGCACTATTGGTAATACTCTATCCTCTTTTATTCATAATTTATAAATGAATAAATAAATAATAAAATTAATTTATTTATTCATTTAAATCAGACAACCAAGGCCCTTACAGACTAACATCTAGGTACCGACATATCAATATAAACTCATAGTATAAAATAATTAACAACTACAAAGCACCTATTACTGCGATGTGTTGCGCAATGGTGTCCTACGTAATGTGTTGTGTTTATACTACGACGGTGGCAAACAAGCATACGGTTTGTCTGACGGTAAGCAGACACCGCGGCCTATGGACGCTTACGATTCCAGGAGAATAGCAAGCGCGTTGCCGCCCCTTCTTTGATTTGAGGATTCGATGTGTTGATAACTAGAGACGAACGCGGCGCATTTTTTGCCACGGTGACGTATTGTTTCGGGGTAGTGGCGTAATTTTTTAAACGAGCATTACGACAAATCAGCTGTTTTCCCCTATTAGGTATTCTATAGACATTTGACATGTTCCAACGCACGTTCGGAAAGTAAAGCAAATGTTCGGAAAGTAATTCATATATAACATAAAAATAAATAAATCTGCTTAAAAACATATGTGTGAGGTGTATTTAGGCTGATGGCCAGGCCAGGGTGGACAGGCCTTCTCTCATGGAAGACAGGGAACGGGCAGTAGTCCCCACGCTGGCCCAGTGCGGGTTGAGGACTTCACATATACCTTTTGAATTTCTTCGCAGATGTATGCTTTTTATTTAAAGCTCATTATTGCATTTTTAGATAGAGGTTTGTAATAAAAGCTTGTTTATTTACTACGCGCTACGCGCAACTGCGCTCCCCACTGGTGCTCACGGAAGACCAGCGTCATGTGCTCTAGTAGCACCTGGCATTATGCTGAGTGTTCACCTTTTTCAGTATAGGTTAGTAATTAGTTTACATTTAGCTGATAAGTTCTTCCATTGTTTTCGTTATTTTCTGTAATTGTCTAATTGTATTACTGTGTTCCTTTACTTGTACAGAAATAAATTATATTCTATTCTATTCTATTTCCGTATCTTTTAAATTCAAGGTATTTGTATTGGTAGTGCCATCGCCGCCTTCGGGTGTGCATCCTGATACTCAATATATCGTGACATATGATATTTCCCGCGACTCGTAACGACCATAATAATATCCACGATAGGACCAATAAATCGGCGTTTGGACCACTATTAACGCCGTTTTTAGGCGAAATGTTGTATCGTTAATGTTACCACCCAGTTAGAAAGCGGGAGATACATTTCTAATCACGTAACTTTTCAAACGAGCGTTAGGACGAATAAACTTTCTTTTCACTTACATTTTAATCTACTTTGACGTACAGTCAAATGTAAAAATATGGGTGTGTACAGCGAACGAAACAACCATAGAATGGACCCGATTCTACGTGCACATAGCTTAACTAGCCTAAAACTAAATTGTCTAATTTTTAGACATAATTTAGGCGGCAGAATAAAAACGACATATTTAGAATAGCATTTAGGCAGCTAAGTAAGTTGTATAGACCGCTTAAAATAAGAAAAGTCAGATTCAAATTAGCGCTGTCATTTGATTATGACAGCTGATCATAAAATAGCAAAGTATTTTAGCGACACCTAAATAAAATTAGGAAGTTTAGAGGCCACTGTGGAAGCCAAATGCCTAAAACCCAGTAAGCGCAAGTTCGAACTAAACGGCTGCCTGGCATCGTTTTGACACCCCGCTCCCGCATAATCGCCATGTCGCCCATTCTGTGGGGGCATTTTCGGGCACTACTTAGACTTCTTATGGTTTTTTCGGTCGCTGTCATTTTCCCATGCAATAAATGACATTTAGATTTACCTGGCGTACAGTCAAGTGTGAAAATATGGGTGCATACAACTTACTTGTAAATATGTCCCACCGGCCTTAATTCTGAGGTTTCAGTACACATTTATGAGAGGATTAAATCGATACATATTTTTTAACTTGAATGTACCGTACAAAGCGCTACGCAATCAACCAGCTGAAGTTCTAAATGAGTTTTTTGTATACTGCGGTGGTGGCGAAACAACCTGCTTACACTCACCGTGCACTCACCGTAGTTAAACTTTAAATTACTATTGAAGGCTATTTTCAACTCGTCAAAGAGCACACAATGTATCGATTCAAGACATACCAATTTGATTCCAATTAGAAAACCCCAAAAACTATAAAAGTAGGTGAATACACTTTTATAGTTCGTGGGGTTTTCTAATAGGTAGGAATGGTATTTCCAAAACTATTAACGCCCAGTAGTGACTAACTCAAATAGTTCGGCCGCCATCAATCATGGCGTTTTGACAGCTGTCAAATTAGTGTCAAAGGCGGCAGGGAGCGTTTAAGCCTTTTCGATGTTTGAACTAGCTTATAGGTTCGACTGAAATTCGGGGCAGTTACAAAGAAGAATTCATGACTATTTTGAGGGCTTCGCCTACTTGGTAGATATCCTAACGGACGGTCCAGGTTTCAAATACGGTTAAAGGCAAATATTTGTGTGATGACTATTTGTTTAATTTAGATATTAAATATTTTAAAAAAAAGATTAAAAGACCATTTTTAATCCACATTTTTGTTATTATTGGAAATAAAAATAAAGTAAATTAAGTAAAATATCATCATCATCATCATATCAGCCGAAAGACGTCCACTGTTGGACATAGGCCTCCCCCAAAGAGTTCCAAAGTGTCAGTGACCGGCCTGTGTTACCCAAGTAAAAGATATAATAAAGAAAATATAATTGAGAAGTTTGAGAGAGTGAAGAGAGCACCGAAGCATATTATCCTGGCCTTGTGAACATAGCAAAAGCCTTATTGAGCCTACTAGAGAACTACTTAATTTGAATTGCGTATGACCGTACCTTAATATTTAGTTATTTATTTTGACTTAACAGACCAGAATTACCCAAGTAATTCCCATAAAAATAACATTTGTGAGAAACTAGCAAAACTGTGAAATCACCTTGTAAAACAGCTATAACGGTTTTTAACCTCCTAAATTGAGCATGAAGGTATAATTACACTTAACAAAGTGCAAACGTACTTTTAGATTAACTTTAATTAAGTAACGGCTACAAAATCCAATCAATTTACACAAAAACGTGTAAAAAACGCCTCTGATTCAAACTGAATGAACGCACCCAAACTGTGACGAGAATGACAAAATTCCGTAACCGAAAACAGGCTGCCATTAAAAAAAATAAACACAAACGACTTTGACTCTAATGGGCTAAGAAATAAAGTAAACTTATCACTAATAACGTGAAACGATAACTCTGTTTTGACGTTACGACGGCATAAATATGTCGGCGACAAAATTTAGTTCCACTAATTGTAGCATTAATTCGCTAAACGCCTCTAAAAATACGTAATAGGGAACGCATCCGATGAGAACATGACAGGTGCAGCGTTTCGCGCCAAATTCGCTGTCATTCTGACGGTTTTGATTTGTGGCCAAACCATAGACGAGGCGTGTTCTTTTTAATAAATAAAAACTGTGGATTAATATAGATAATTTATAGGACCACACATTGTGAATTAAATACGCTTTCAGTTTTCATAACAGTCTGGCTTGTGTCGTGTTGATTATAAACGGTGGGGCTAAAAATGCCGTCATTTCTAAACTATTTTTAGATCACAGTTAAGCATTTTGATATACCACTAGTTATTTCATTCTACTTAACATTACACCTGTGAAAGATCGAAACGTTCAGGTTTATATGCAAAGTAAGTATTTTGATACATTTTTTGTATAACAGGTTTGAAACATAGCATACCTACTGCTTATCCCGGAATCGTCTTCCAAGGAGATCAAATTGATATTATAAGTTGGTATGGGGCTTGGCAGTAAGTTTTCGCGGACGAAGTCACGGGTAAAATCTAGTCGTACCTAATACCTACCTACATAAAATAAGTTCTACATGAATAGATTACACTTTTTATTACACTTTTTATGTACTTTGAATGCTAAGAGCCTTTGTGTTGGTCCATTAACAATTAACTTCATAAACAGACGAGATTGGTCTTAATCTTTACGAGTAAAATTAGATTCGCTTTCTCGATTCATTTAATAATTTAAGAAGCAACTTTACTAACGAATTAGTAAAAATGTAATGAAAAAAAACTGCTGCCAACTTATCTCTCCTGTCGCTGGGTGATAGAATTTTAATTAAGATGACTTTAGTATGACTATTATGACTGATATAAAAAATAGTCATAAAATACTACTAATAAATCCACGGTTAAATTTACATATCCAATGTCACGACAGGCGATGTTTCGAAGTCTTCGGGAGTTCTTCTGCAGGAAGAGGGTTTTCGCAGCAGTGTCAAGCGACATTGCCGCGAATTTTAGACATGTCTCACGAAAGATTAAATTCGAATACTTGAATAATTGTATACTAAGCGATGTTGTATAGCAAGCTACGGTAGCCGAGTGGTTCAGGCATGCGGCTGTCAAGTGGCGGTCGTGGGTTCGAATCCCGGCTCGTACCAATGAGTTTTTCGTAACTTATGTACGGAATATTTAGCGGCTTTTCGGTGAAGGGAAACATCGCGAGGAAACCGGTCTGATCCCAATAAGGTCTTGTTTTCCCTCTGGGTTGGAAGCTCAGATGGCAGTCGCTTTCGTAAAACTTATAGTACCTATGCCAAATCTCGGGATTAGGTGTCAAAGCGGACCCCGGGCTCTTAGGGCACAAACGGGAATAACGCTAGGGGGAGGATGACTTGAATACTTTGAATACTAATGACTTGACTCATACTAAGAACAGTAGGTATAGCCCGACCAGGAAAATAAAAAACTTTGCCATATTGCGGAAAACTATTGGAACTAATTTCTTCAACTGGCAACAGTAACTTTGAAGACGTCATCCATGCCATCTGTCAATTGCTGTCAAAGTAAGTTGTCGTAGGTACGTGTTGTATTGCGTTAAAATGCCGAAAACGATTAAATGCGACTTAAGAAAAGTGATTTACAATATGACGAAGTATTTGCCGGAGAGAAAGTCTAAAGGATTAAACTCTATTCCTCTAAACAACATCACCGACCTTGTTGTCAACATGACCGAGTGGAAATTAATTAGTGTTGCCATAATTATTGCTAATTTAGCGCCCCCAGACCAGGTTTTTTTATTTTCCTTGTCGGGCTATACCTAAATACGATATAAATAAATAATATGCCTTAAATCCCAATGATATGAACGAAAACAGCTTGACACACGCATTATTTCACTGTTCATTCTAATTCAACTAAAGAGTCCCAGCTACCAGATTATTAAAAATCGCCATAAAAACAAATGAGCGTCACAGAGTATTCCAATTAACTTTTTAATTGCTGGACCATGGAAACTGGACTGACAAATGAGTTTGACGTTTTATTTTTTTAAAGATAATTTGACACGGCCCGATAAATCGACGGGTGATGGATCAGGCCTAATAGCCCTATTTATAAACGTCCGCTATAGATAATCAGTAAAGGGCAGTTTTGTCAATCTAGATAAAGTTTTTTAGGTCACTAGAGTCACTGTGTCGTAAGCGGAATAAACATTACCTACCTGTAATGAAACAAACATTACCTACCTGTAATGAAATAAACATTACATACCTGTAATGAAATAAACATTACATACCTGTAATGAAATAAACATTACATACCTGTAATGAAATCCGATTCTTTATTAACAGTGATCGTAACTTTTGTAGCTTTTTTGGTGCAGCGTAGTGTTGTTAACGGAATTATCACATATGATTTATACTAAACGGGACTTAATCGCGTATACTTAAATTATTTATTTACCTCTCTGAGGTCTCCCGACGTTTCGGATGTGTTGCAACATCCATGGTCACGGGACAACTCATCTCAACTCAACTCTGGTATAGTCAATATCAATAAAAATTGTTAAACAAGGTTAATATTAACGTTGTTGACGCTAATTTAAGCATTAGGATTGAAATTCTTTATACCAATTCCGTTAACAACACTACGCTGCACCAAAAATGCTACAAAAGTTACGATCACTGTTTATTAGACATAAAAACATTCTAACCCAGTATTTTAGTTATTTATTCAAATTAATTGTTTAATGTAATCGACAATGTATGATTAATACAAATAAAGACATATCATATCATGCTGAACATACCATATTTCTTGTCATAGCTCCACTTTTGTTATTATGAGGTTGCAGCAAATAAATGAAAAGTCAAATAAGGAGGTTGTTTATGGTTAGCCGTCAGCCAGCTGAAGACCAAGATCTTCTATGGCCCGGCCACGACTTTGCACGAATTGCGGCGCGGCAAGCGTTGTATCTGTTCATTGCGCGGTCGAAACGCGCAACGCACTGTGGTGAGTTGGGATCACACGCATTTAATTAGAAAAAACCGCTACCGCTGCCGCTAGAAGTCGTGGCCGCGCCGTTAAGTATCTACTGTGCTACAGATGAAGTCGCGAATCCGACTCACGCTTGCCCGTTTACTGGCCAAGTTTACGACGCCGCTGGCTACCCCGCGAGTGAAGATATATGGCAAGAGCGTGGGCGAATACCGGGATTCTTTTATGTGTTTTAGTTGTACGGGGTGTTGCCAAGGGATTTCTCCTTATCTTCTCAATATATTGATTTAACTTTCACGATGCTCGCACATTATTTTTAGTAATCGCCTTTAATGACTTATTTCGCTTTATTTATCTCTCGGAGGTCTGCCGACGTTTCGGATGTGTAGCAACATCCATGGTCGCAGGACAACTGGCGTGAGCGGGTATCGACATCTTCTTGCTGGCGGGTTTCCCGAACTACCCGCACTCAAGGTAGCCCAGTCATTATATCCAAAAAACTGACCCTACCCGTGGATAATTAGTTCTTAGATTATTTTTTCGTAGGTCCCTCGAGGGGGTCATTGGGAGTGTAAATTAAAAAAGTAGACTGAATCAGGCTCCTGCGTATATTCGAAAAACGGTTTTTCTCGAATAATTCGGCCATTTTTGATTTTACAGTAAAACCGTGAAAACAAAAACTGTAGGAAATTTGATTCTCTATAAGTTTGGTCCTTACATTTTTTCTTCTAGGATCGATATTTTGGAAATTAAACCTGTAAAACGCGACAAATTCAAAATATTATCATTATCTCCTAAGTTCCACGTTTTACGGCATGAATGAAGAGAAACAAAGTTGTAGAGAATCAAATTCTGATCAATTTTGGTTCCCACCTTTTTTTTAGGTTTAATTTCCAAAATATCGATCCTAGAAGAAAAATTGTAAAGACCAAACTTGTAGAGAATCAAATTTCCTACAATTTTTGTTTTTACGATTTTAATGTAAAGTCAAAAATGGCCGAGTTATTTAAGAAAAACCGTTTTTCGAATATACACAGGAGCCCGATTCAGTCTACTTTTTTAATTTACACTCCCAGTGACCCCTCCGAGGGACCTACGAAAAAATAATCCAAGAACTAATTATTCACGGGTCAAAATCTATAATGACTGTACTAAGGTGGTTTTCCACCGGCGAGGCGAGGCGGGGCGTGGGTGGGCGAGAATTGAAATTCGTATGGGACTTACTACCTATTTGCACTGAGCGCGCGTGCGCGCGGTGGAAATAGGTAGTAAGTCCCATACTAATTTCAATTCTCGCCCATCCACGCCCCGCCTCGCCTCGCCGGTGGAAAACCACCTTCAGGCTTATCTTCTCACTTTAACGTTCTTCAGAGGGTAACTTATAATTGCGTAAATTTACGAGCGTTCGGAGAGCAGCTCAGCTGTCATTATCAACATATCAGCCGTAAGACGTCCACAGTTGGACATAGCCCTCCCCCAAAGAGTGGCAAGTTATGTCGTACAAAATGACAGGACTCGTAATGCCCTTATCAAAGCCGCGGTCGCATGTTTTTGATCATTTAGTCCGTGCATATATTTCTAACTCGACTAGTTCATGTTTTATTTTGTCCATAGCGTAGGTAGGTTGTGAAGCGCTTTTATGTGTGCAAAAGCTTACCTTACTTTTGCGATTTGTTATGGGTACAATCGGCGCGCGCGGCGTGGTAAACATGTATCCATGCTAGGTGGTTCTAGGACCTTATTGCTTAGAGATTAGGTCGAAAATTGTACACATGTTTATGATGCTGTACCACAACGGTAGCAAACATTCATAAAGCCTGACCCAGGAGCCTACGAACGCTTCCGACTCCAGCCCCCCTATTCTGTAACTTGTTTTAAGCTCACCTCAACGCTCATCCACAAATATATTTTGACACCGCGATGCGTAGTAACCAAGCGTAGGTAGAGGTCTAGTTTCGTGACGGGCGACCAGCGGGGTGAGCCGCATTAACGCTTAGCGAATAACAGCCCAGACATCTCAAGCGCGTCGCCAACCATGTATTGATTTTAGGATTCGTTGTGCCGACAACTTCAGACAATTCATATCCTCCACTCTTATTCATTCCATCCTCTGAAGCTCTAGCGACCCTATTTATTACCAAGTAGATCTTATAATGTCTCTTTTTATATGGAAAAAAGACAGTTGAATTTCCTAACGTAAAGCCTGACTAAGAAAATAAAAAAACCTGCTCTAGGGGCGCTAAAGTAGCAATAATTATGGCAACACGAATTCATTTCCATTGCAAATACTAAATGATCGATATGGTCATGTTGACAACAAGGTCGGTGATCTAATTTAGAGGAATAGAGACTAATCCTTCAGACTGTCTCTCCGACAAATACTTCGTCATATCGTAAATCAGTTTTTTTAAGTGATTTTTAATAGCACAAATACACACAATATCCAAGAAATACACAACGTACAAACGACACCTCACTGACGTCTTCAAAGACTTACTGTTGTTAGTTCCAATAGTTTTCCGCAATATGGCGAAGTTTTTAATTTTCCTGGTCAGGCTTTACGTTAGAAAAGTGACATGATCACCCCTCTGGACTACAACACCACATAGATATAGCAAGTGGTTTTCTGTAATGTGGAGCTTTCCCAGTTGGGCTGCCCCAAATATGAGCATCAACGAATCCGAGTTCGCTGCGAGTGCGCAGCGAGTTCGCCGCGTCTAGAGTAGGGAATTTCCCAGCGAGTACGCAGCGAATTCGTTGCGCACTCGCGGCGAAATCGCTGCGCACTCGCGGCGAAATCGCAGCGCACTCGCAGCGAACTCGCTGCGCGCTCGCTTCGCTTTCAACTCGTTCACAAATCGCAAGTGTGATAACGCCCTTATACTACAAAATTATATAACAGACTTATAATACTGACTACTTATCTTCTACTAACTAAAAGGTATCTTAAGTATTCTTGCACTGAGTAGTAGGCTTTTTAGCCAGAAATTCGTTTAACATTTATCTCGAGCGTCAACACAACGACCCTCAAATAAAGAGTCAGCAATGTGCTTCTGATACTGCTGCAATCGCAAGCGTCCATATTCAGTGTCTACCTACTAACCAAGCAGGCCGTAAGCTTTTCTGCAGTTGTAAGATAAGAAAAAAGATTTGCAAGCACTCTGTAGGCAATAGCAATTGACAACTATATCGCATCGTGTGCGGTCTATAGAGCCGTCACCCACGCCCTGATGCCGCGACGACTGCAGGGACTCGATTAGGTAACACCTTGGTTCGTTCACGTGTAGATCGATCAAGAAGTGCCATTACCAGGCCCTTATTTCACCAACATGACAATTGACACTCGATAACTCAGAGATAGAGTGCCACCATGATCGTTTCTGCGCCACCCGGATCTAGCGAACTCCCCGACCTTTACCAAGTCACCAGCCCCCCTATTCTGTAACCTGATTTAAGCTCACCTCAACGCTCACCCACAAATATATATTGACACCTCAATGCGTACTAACTAAGCGTAGGAAGAGGTCTAGGTTCGTGACGGGTGATCGGCGGCGTGAACCACTTTAGCGCGTAGCGAATAACAGCCCAGTCCACCTTGTCTATCCACACTGCGGCATCCGGTACCCGTATTCAGTGGCCGCGTCTCGAGAACCTTTCCGCCCCTACGGCCATCGGCTCTACGTGCATTACAAACAAACAAACTTACAAAGCTACAATCTCACAGACTCCTCTTTATAATTTTAGTATAGACGTAGAATGAAATAGTAGCAGATAGTAGGGTTATAATCTTAACAAACCTTCTAATGAAAACATCATCATCCTTCTACAGTTATTCCCGGTTGTGCCGTAAAGGAGCCAGGGTCCGTTTTGACACCTAATACCAAGATTTGGCATATGGATGTATGTATGTACATAAATAAAGTGTATGTATGTAATCACTTTATTGTACACAATAACAGGTTAAAGAATATACATGTCACACAATAGATCAAAGTACAAAGTCAAAGTCAAAATATTTTTATTCAAAGTAGATTCTTACAGAATACTTTTCGAAGGTCTAAAATTACAAAAATCTTATAAATAATATTCATCCAGAGGTGGAGTCGTTACATTAGTCCATTCATTAACTTTAATTAACAAACACTCATTTATTTAAATATAATCCATTAATTATATTATAATTAACAAATACTTATTTATTTATACTTAAGTATGCGAACAAAGGCGAACTTATCCCTATAAGGGATCTCTTCCAGCTAACCTTTGAGCAATTGAGAGGAAGGTAGGTAGACCGAGATAGGCAAACTTGTACCGCGTACAAAACGCAGAGAAAATTAAAACAGAACGCAATAGGTATTAATTCTAGACAAATAAAAACATGCCAACAGTATATGCACTAGTTTTACGAAAGCGATTGAAAACAGACACAGAAATCGGCCAAGTGCGTGTCGGGCCACGCGCAGTGTAAGGTTCCGTAGTTGCCTGACTGTCTTAGTTACGTCGACACGGAGATATGACTCGAACAAAAGGTAGGGCTTCAAAGGCCAATATCTCGCAAACGAATCAATGAGTTGAAAAATGGTTTTAAGTAACCCATAATATTTGTGAACAAGCTATCCAACGATACCCCACACTATGGTATTAACGAGAAAAACAATAACATCCCTACTTTAACTATAGGGGAGGTGGTACAGTCAGCCTCGTATAGTTAGTAGCAGCCAGAGTAGCCAAATATTTCGTAACACACCCTTATTCTTGCAGTAATAAAGACGTTTACCGAAATTATTACTAGGACCCCTCAAAATGGTTAGTTATAATAGCTATTTAGGTATTTACTCATTATTATTATTTCTTGTTTGTATCAGGGATCGGAACCGGTTTTTTGCAAAAACCTCGATATAATCACATATCTTGAACTATTTTATATTTCATATGTAGGACTCAGTTGTGTTTTGAGGTAACGACTGCGTATTAATAGATTGCCCAATTAGAAATGAAATAATTAACAAAGAACGAAAAAATAACGTTTCCGTTCCCATACAAATAATACCGGTTTCCGATCCCTGGTTTATATATCATGTAAAAGTTCATACCTTGTCTTGTTTTTTGTTTAAGCCGCGTAATTGTTAATCTGCACTGTTTGGTTTCCACGGGACAGGCCCAACCTAGTGTGGAACCATAGCCACTATGTTTTGAATTGCTTTTTTTCGTGAATAAATATATTTTCTTTGACTATCTTGCCTGCTACTAAGTATAAGACGCTGACAGTACCCTAAAAATTTTTTTTTCAAGATTTTAATTTACTTTTTGTCGGCGTGATTAATTTATATACCCATGCTGAATTACAGTTTTCTAGTAGTAGGAGTTACTGAGCTAAGCCGAAGACAGATGGTAATGGCGAAACTATATAAGGGTTCCTTGTTGACTACGGAACCTTAAAAAAGATACAGAGGGAAGACTAGACCTTACTGGGATTAGACCGGTTTCCTCACGAAGTTTCCCTTCACCGAAAGCTAACGGTAAATATTCCGTACAGAAGTTCCGAAAACTCATTGGTACGAGCCGGTATTCGAACCCACGACCGTCGCTTGACAGCCGCATGCCTGAACCACTAGGCTACCGTAGCTTTTACAAATCGAATTAAAAAAATAGTCAAGAAAATTCGTTCTTTGAAAACAAAAGATTTATTATCACTAGACAAAGCACCAATCAGCGTTCTCCGATAATGCATAATGGATTAATGAATGTGTTACAGTACAAGTTAATGTGTAGGTATGTATGTCTATATGTGTGTTAGCGGTATACGTATAGCGATATCTTGACATCGCTCGATGTATGTTTTGACAAATTAATTCCGCGCAGTGTGCCCGTAATTATATTCCTGTGCAGGGTTGCCACTGCCGGGGAAATAAAAAATGTTAATCAAGACAGACCTTAGAGTAAGAAAGTCACTTTCAATAAGATAGATAGATAGATAAATCATTTATTTGGCATTTTGCAACAAAATAAAAACAAAGAAATACTGAAAAAAAAGAAACAAAAAAAATCAAAAATAAAAGAACAATAAAACAATTGTGGTACGGAACTAGAATTATAAATACTACTATATACTTTATACTATTATATATACTAGAATTATATATTATAATTTATCAAGCTTTAAATAACTGACTAACTGTGGGGTGGCACGACGACCCAAAATGCAAAGTGGTGTGCTCTTGTGTCGGAGGTCATTTATCTAGCAATATACGTTTTTAGGGTTCCGTAGTTAATAAGGAACCCTTTTTCTTTAAGTGGAATGTATATGAACAATGACAATGTATGATTTTTACTGATTAAATGATATGATATGATATGATATGATATAGTTTTACCATGTCCGTAGGTATGTCCATCTGTCCGTCTTTGGCTTAGCTCAGTGACCCTTACTACTTACTAGAAAACTGTAACTCGGCATTATTATATAAATCAATCACGCCGACAAAAGGTCTTAAAAAAATCTTGTTTTCTTTAGGGTAGGTTGTCTCCTCTACACACAATTCTTTTTTGTATATGCGAGCATCTTTATATTAGCTTGTTCAAAAATATTATGGTATTTTTTAACATATTTCAACTCAATGTTCCGTTCGCGTGATATTGGGCTTTAAATGCCTAATATTTGTTAGAGTCAAGTGAATTGTCCAAACATATACTTATACATGAAATAGTAGTGGTATCACAAGAAAGAGACGGGAAATGTAAGCTTCACAGTGGCACTAGTTTGCTAGACTAATTTTTGCGCATTAAAATCGATATCGAATAAACATTGACCCAAGTGCCAACCCTACTTCACCGTCTGGGTGGCCCAGCCGTCCGATAGCGAGGCAGTTTAAAACAAAACCAATAAGCGAGCGGGACGCGCGCTCACCCGTCTCGCTCGCCCGCGTTCGAGTAGAATCGTTGCTAATTTCTATACGTATCAATGAGTTCTTACTTTGTAGGGATTGCAATTAGTATTAAAATCGGGGTTTTCTGAACTTCATTATTTCTTTATATAGTCCTCCTCGTCGATTTCGATGACGGCGACCCTAGAAAATTATGGATTACCCCTATTACGAGCTCTGATATGACTGGTTAGACCCAACTTGCTCTTAAATACTCTATTGTGTTATACACATGTAGGAGGGTTTAGGCCTCTCTTCGTTCTTGGCGTGCTATTGCTCAAATAATTTAACTCTATTTTTAGAAGCTTTATATTAACTTGACTTGTTCGTATGTAAGTATAAAAGTATGTGTTGTCCGTCAAATCTTGCAACTTAAATTTGACCCACTTCCCGGTGACCGATTGAGCTGAAATTTTAGGTATAAGTATAGTTCGGATGACAATTCAATATTATTGTACCATCGAGCTGATCTGATGATGGAAACAGAAGGTGGCCATAGGAACTCCGTAATAAAACCGCATAACCCCATCGAGTTTGGGCTCGTTAGAATCGTCTCAATGAGCAGTTGATGATGGTATACAGAAAAGTACAGTCGGCAATAAAATCTTGTACCAAAAATGAAATTTTTGACATAAACTTATTATTTTTTTATGCCACGGCGGTGGCAAACTAGCGGTCTGCTTGATGGTAAGCGGTTACCGTAGCGTTTGGATGGCTGCAGTCGAGGTATTGCATCATCATCATATCAGCCGAAAGACTACTGGTCATGGGCCCCCAAAAAGTGATACAATGATCGGTCCTGCGCCACCCGCATCCAGCGGACTCTCGCGACCTTTGCCACATATCAAATGAGCGTTGCCAAAGCTTTCAAAAATAATCTAGATACGAGTGTCAAGACAAGTTCAAAAGAAAAAACTGGCGATGCAGCCGTGTATTTATATTACACGAACCACTTTTGACCCAAAATCTATTAAACATAAACATATGAAAATTGGTTACTTTTTCACATTTATCTTTGGCGGTGGGATACACTCCTCTTGAAGAACCGTGTAGTCCATCTCGGGAAAACCTCGGCATAGCTTATCCTACAACCGAAGCGTTCGAGGGAGGAAATATCTCTAAAACCGTACGGTACGCAACCGTTTAGGTCCTAGGGTGTGAGGATGAATGCCGACGGAGTCTTTGATTTTATTTATACACTAAACTTTACGCACATTTTGTACGGGATTTTAACGTAATCATACTTAAAATTGGTATTGATGAACGTTTATGAATAATGGCATTGACAGGGCAAAACTGTTTACGCGTAGTGAGACCTTATAGAATTTTTCGAAAACGCATTAGGGCATATTTATTGAGTGACATAAATTGTCAGTCGGATTTTTTCTGTTGCGCGTTCGAAAAGTCCTGCTAGAGGAAATTAATTCTTTTGTTTTTCGTATCTTTTACCCAATCAATTTTAGTCCAAATCCCTTGTAGCTTTAGTAAACTATATAATAATAATTAGTGAGATGGCCTATTAAGCCTGATAAATATGTATATATCATCGACGAGTACCCAATACCCATAACAAAAGCCTCACTGAGTATACTAAGTGTGTACACAGAACTTAACTACACTATAATGCAATTTAACACCAACCGTTTCACACTTAATAAAACTATTCAATTCAAGACACTCGACTACCCTATCGATTTTCCCCACGCCTGATCTTGCAATCTAAAAAAGCATTTAAAAGAACCCTCCGCGTCTTGGGGTGAGTAATGACGCGAACAACACCCTATCGGTAGTGTACACTCCGCAATAGTGTTTGTATAAATGAGCTGACGGTTTTGTGGTTGAACGACGGGTAAGTTTTGCATCGTGCGGTTGATATTATTCGGTAACTGACCACGCAGCTACGCGCTGGCGCGGTGATAGAACGACCACAAGCAAAGCCGCGGGGTACTGTTGTACAGCCTATTTCGATTCTGAAGGTCCATTCTATATAGTGGTGTTTTTTTTTTCACATTTGCAATTCAGAAAAAGTACTTGTTTCCTTCGATTGAGGGATTAACGTTGTACTTTTCCTCCCAGGATCAGGGAGGAAAAGTACAACTTTGATCCCTATTCAGAAAAGATGTGAAATTTTCCTCATGGAACGTGTAAAAAGAAGTAGTTATGTGTCACTTGGTAGCAAAATTATTTCCGTCCTGAGCGTAAACACTTGAATCCCGCGTTACACTCAATATTCTAATTTAGAATTCGTTCGCTGTGCTCAGGATTCTATTGTATAATACTCGCTTCAGTCTGGAATCAATATACCGCCCTCGTCGTAAATATGTCATTGTGCTGCTTTGAGACACAATCTACTATTAAAGTAAGATTCCGGAAGTTTTACTTCTTTATAATATTAGCACAGACATGCTTATGTCATTTCATTACCAATATTTTAACCGGTTTTAATTACCTTTCGTAGCACCACAATTGTTTATCATAGAGTCCCCTTTAAAACCCAATGAAAACAATCAAACCGTTATACTTTAAACAATTCTAGCAAGTAATAACACAATTGCACGTCAGTTAAATTGCGAAAGGGCGAGAGTCGAGCTGTCAAAAGTGACAGGCGGCCATCTTGGATTCCTACGTGTTACTTCTTGGCATAATTACTTGGTCGATTAGTCAAGTTTGCTCCTTAAGAAGGGTGTTTTACACAGTCGCGAACATTATCTAGCCGGTTGTGGACTTTAACTTACACAATGTAGGTATAATGATTTGTGGGGTTTGGGGTTTTTCAGATTAAAGCCTGAGACACACTGGCGCGGCCTGCGGGGGCGGTCAGTAGTCAAATTTACTATTGACCAGCACCGCAGGCCGCGCCAGTCTGTGAGAGGCCTTAGTGTGGTTGCACCAAATCGTCTGTGATCGTAAGCGGTGTTCGCTAAAATATGAATCGATGGAAAGTTTGACAAGTTTCTATGGAATGACAGTTGCTGGCGTCATATTTACATTGATCGGTCTGTCATCGTATGTTGGTGCGACCCGCCGTGCATAGTGAAATAACCTTATGATAACGACCGTGTCACGTCGACTGCTAATCCGCAGGAATCCCAAGCGCATTGCCGACCCTTTATTCGTTTGAGGACTTTGTGTCGACTGTTGGACAAATGTACATTGTACGTCCCTCACTCTTAATACAGCACATCCTCGGGAGTCAGCCGCGTTCGGGTGTTTGCACCTCGGAGGTGCTTGGGAACAAAATTTTGCTGAAGTGGCAAGAGGGACAGGGCTGGGGCGCTTACCTCGAAACGAAAACGAATAGAAACCTAACTTCCTAATTTTATTTAGGTGTCGCTGAAACAGTTTGCTATTCTATGAGCAGCTGTCATAATCAAATGACAGCGCTAATTTGAATCTGACGTTTCTTATTTTAGGCGGTCTATACAACTTACTTAGCTGCCTAAATGCTATTCTAAATATGTCGTTTTTAATCTGCCGCCTAAATTATGTCTAAAAATTAGACAATTTAGAGGCTAGTTAAGCGATGTGCACGTAGAATCGGGTCCATTGTGAGAAAACCGGTCTAATCTCAATAAGATTTAGTTGGCAGTCGCTTTCGAAAAACGAGTGCCTATGCCAAATCTCGGTATTAGATGTGAAAGCGGACCCTGGGCTCCTTTAGGACACAACCGGGAATAACGCTAGGAGGAATCCCTCCTAGCGTTATTCCCGGTTGTGCTATAAAGGAGCCCGGGGTCCGCTTTGACATCTAATGAGGGTTAAGAATGAAATCCTCTAAAAAAATTTACATTTAAAACTGTTTTATCAAAATTAAATGAATATGGTTCATGTATCTCCCCTCTCCGTCGCTTGAATAGTGAGGCTCTAGTATAAGTTTTACCGAAACAAAACGTTACGACCGCGTTCGCGTTTAGCTGTCAAAGCCCATACAAATTGAGGGTAAAACGCCTCTGAAGTGCGACAGTTTGGGAGGTACACGAACGAACTTCGTTTTCGTTTCGCGGTAGCGCCTCAGGCCTGTCTCTGGCGACCTTACTCAAAACCAGGTGTTAACTCAACACCACATACCTACATAGCAAGTATTAGTGTGATTGTGGCTGCGGGTAAGCTACAGATAAGATCACGGTGTGACAACGGCTCTCCTTAGCGAACGCTAGAGTTGGCGGATAATGACCGGGGGTCCATTAGTTCGTCATTGGTGATAAGGCTGATGTGTTAGGGATGGCGATACGATAGCAAGTCGCTCGCTTGCGCTCAGTGAGAGATCCTAAGGCGAGCATGAGCAGCAGGAAGATATAAGAGAGCGAGATAGGGATAGAATTTTGTAGGACACCGTGCGTTCGGCACCTATCTTACATCCACGGGCCGAAATCACGCGGCGGACTTCAGATTGCCGATTTCGCTCGTCTGGCTTTATGCATAGTGGGGCTAGCATAAATGACACTGCGACACGAGAGGAGGCGAGAAAATTCACCCCTTTCTAATTTGCACAGTGCTAATGAGATAGGAGCTGAATCGCGCGCGACGCGACTTGCGAGCAAGTTGCGCTAGACGCATTGGTCGCAGCGGGAACGCATCATAAAGAGTATTGAACGAGCGAGCGAAGCGAAAGAAGCTCTCTTTACAGCTTGGGCAAAAAAAAAATAGTACGTCCTTTGTTCTCATGTACAGGTCGCATTTAGCAACCGATTTTCGAGTTTTTTTAGCAGGTTTATTAATTATATAGAACTTTTTCTATCGACAAAATTTTTCGAAATACAAAGTGTTTTTTTTTTCAAGACTGGCTCGCGATTTTTTACAGCTCATAGAGCCACTAGATGGTTATGTGGTAATCGGAACGTGTACAAAATCTTGTAATCGCTCGCTGTCTCCAAGACGACGCCTTACACATCGTTAAGACGCTGCAAGTACTGAAATTAAGCAATTTTACAAATGACGTCTACCGGAGACCAAGGACTATATTGGCAACAGTTAGACAGAGACAAAACGACGTAACTAATTGGAATGTACTGCTTATGGTATTTATTTCTTAAGACTATCTATGGCCAAATGTCACGCAAAAAATCAAATATAATTGAGGTTTTACAGTCCGGTAAGAGTCCGCAGTAAGCTCGGGCGAACTTCACCTTCCCATACAAACGGAGTTTCGTTCTCATTTTAAAACTACGTTTTGGATTGTGACAAAACTTTTCATATACAATGACATGAGGTATATCTATGTCTGTAATTAGTTTTTATGGTTCCAATTTTTGATAAAAACGAAATACAGCAAAAACAAGTTTTGTATGAAAAACCTAAATTCGTTTTTTTTTTTTACTATGGTATCTGAAGGTACATAAACTAATTACAGACCTGGATATACCTCATTTCATTGTACGTGCAAAGTTTCGTTACAATCCCACACGTAGTTTTAAAATGAGAGCGTACTTCTATTTAACACGAACCAAAACCAATTCTCGTACCTCCATTCAACACGCAACAAAATCAATTCGCGTACTTCTACTCAACACGCACCAAAATAAATTCGCGTACCCCTATTCAACACGTACCAAAATCGATTCGTGTACCTCTATTCAACACGCACCAAAATCGATTTGCGTACTTATTCAACACGCACCAAAACCGATTCGCGTACGTCTATTCAACACGCACCAGTTCGCGTACCTCTATTCAACACGCACCAAAACCGATTCGCGAATATTCAACATGCACCAAAACCGATTCGCGTACCTCTATTTAACACGCACCAAAACCAATTCGTTCGCGTACCTCTATCATCACTCTCTAATATCTCTCTCTCTCTATCAACACGCATACCTCTATTCAACACGCACCAAAACCGATTCGTTCGCGTACCTCTATTCAACACGCACCAAAACTGATTTGCATCCTTCTGTTCAACACGCACCAAAACAAATTCACCAATACTGATTCGCTAACTCTATTCAACACGCACCAAAACCAATTCGTGTACCTCTATTCAACACGCACCAAAACCGATTCGCGTACCTCTATTCAAAACGCACCAAAATCAATTCGCGTACCTACCTCTATTTAAAACGCACCAAAACCAATTCGCGTACCTAGCTCTATTTAACACGCACCAAAATCAAACTAGTACCTCTATTTGACATGCGTGCCTCTATTTAACACGAACCAAAATCATATTCACGTAGGTACCTCTACTTAACATGCGCTAAAGTCGTAGTGTATCCAATCGCAAGGGCTCAGTTTAAGCTCTCCTAATTACTACTGGGGTGGTCTTAAATCGGCGGGTTAGCCTCAACGACGGCCATTTAATTTTATGTTTTAATTGGTGAAATTGCTCGGCCGACGACCTATCATATAAAGTGTTGAACTAAAAATGTTGGTTAACTGGGAAAGTTAAATTTTAGGTTTGACAACAGTAAATATATAATCTTAACTTATAAAATCGTCTATTCTGCCATCGAAAGGTGCATTTCAAATAAAAGGGAAACATTTAATAAAAAAAACTGCATAAAAAGATCTAAAAACTGTAAACCGACTACGATAATGTAACTGAAACAGAACTGGTTTTAATTTCAATACAAAAAGTAGGCTTTGTCAACGAGCATAATTTCGAATCGAATCGGACACCTCATTTATCAAAATCGGTTCAATATCAAACGCTATTGTGGAACACATGTAAATACACACATAGTCATTTCACATTCAGATGTACTCTATGAGTTATGATTGCAAGGATATAATACAAAACAAGTTCAAGACTTAGTCGGCTAAAACATATCTCTTCGTTTCGGCTCTGCCGTAGTCGGCCAAAAACGGGCCGTGTACAGTCAGCATCAAAAGTAACTGCGCAAACGAAGACGTCAAAAGTCTTTATTACAAGGGAATAAGAGCTTTTGACGTCTCCGATTGCGCAGCTACTTTTGATGCTGACTGTACTCCTATGCCTGAATGTCGTAAGTTTGAATCCTGCTCAGAGCAATAAAAAAGAGTTAAATGGCTTCCTGTAATTTGAAAGTATAAGCGAGCCAAGCGAATTCTCAAACTCGAAATCTTCACTGTTGGTGTATGCATATGTAAGTAATATAGATATTATAGAATTTATAGTGCTTTACCTGCCTAAGAGGCAGAACAGAAAGGAAAGGAAGAACATTATTTGTCTCTCCCCTAACCCTGATTGTCTTACTATTATTATTATTGGCTGACTGTTTATGTATTATATATTTTTATTTGTGTTATTTGTATATATGTATGATTGTGTATGTATGTTTATATATAGAGCTATTTATGTACGTGCATTAATATAATTATTTTGATTTTTGGCTTATTATAATCTCTGCACCACCTACTACATAATCTCGTTTTATCTCTTTCTCCGATACCCAAAGGTTGTCTGGAAGAGATCGCTCTTCAGCGATAAGACCGCCTGTTGTCTACCTCTACCTACATGTTATTGTATTGTTTTTCTTTTTAACTGCTTTGTTTGTGTGAGGTGTGCAATAAAGAGTATTTGTATTGTATTGTATTGTATTGTATTGTAAAAGGCGTATAGGTCTCAATCTTCGTTTCTGGATCTAGATCTGGATCTAGATCTCCCGCTGGCCGGCTGTTCTCCTCTAAATCGCATTCAGTATCTTTATTGCTTTCATAGGTAAATACAAGATGGTACATTACATTAGTTCAGCTATGAAACCCTGTAGGGCACTACAATATAACTAATACTAAAATTTAGGTAACTTACAGCAGCTTAAGGCTGTCACTTAATTCTTATTTATCCACAAAGTAATGAGCATGCAAAATATAATCTACAAAGTATAAGTGATATATTTAACTGAGCTTTTATTTGAACTATTGACTTACTTTCAAAAAATTCATGCAATGATTAAAAGCAGTTGTTTATTAAAATTTGGTAATTTGTCTATTAAATGAATAATGGTTCGCCTCGTCCCTAATAATCTTCGGATTTCTCAACCGCTTCTCGTGAAATTTTGTGAGCAGGTTTAATAATTGTATCGTTTTTTGGTCGATTCAGTTTTTCGTTTTTTAAAGAATGCTTGTGAGGTCTACAGTTCTTAGAGCAACTAGTTATTAATAATGCCCATATTAGAATACTGTTGAGTACTCTATTATTTCGAACCCCAACTCAAATAACAATCCACGCACCCAAAAGTTCGTATAAAATATGTTTAATAGCTAAATTCCGCGCTTGTTCCAATTGTGAACTTTGGCAATTAAAAGTCCTCGAGAGCTTTATCGAGCTTTATAATTAATTGATTAAGCTCGGACGATTACATTAGTCAGTTGAGGACGATTTTCTGGAAGTATTTTTACAGAAGTATTTGAGTCGGAAGGTACTAAATTAAACATCACAATGTTTGACTCTAACGTCTAATAGTTGACACCCCATGAATTTGGGTGAACATAGATAGCCAAGAGATATACGAGGATATGTTTTTTATATTTGTAAGTTTACACCTCGCATGCTTTAAACTAGGAGTCAATTGTACGAAAACACAGCCTTGCACATCTCTGGATATTCTTACTGATTTTACCATATTGCGTCACATTGGAATTTCAACCATTAAAGTAGCCGAAAAGTAACATTGGGTGCAACACAGACAAACCGCCGCCTGACACCATTTATTTATCTTTTACTGTTAACGTGTTAATCTCTGATCCTGAGAAAAAGTTCGCAAATGTACGAAACTTTTCACAACAATATTTAGCGAATAAAATTTGTTGGCAACACTCTCTTGGTCATCATACGCCCTAAAAGAGCGCGGAGTCCGTTTAGGCGCCTAATCTCAAGATTTGGAGTAGGTATTTTTCACGAAAGCGATTGCCATCTGGCCCCTATTTCACCAAATCGACTATTGTCGCCTGACTATGACAATTCGCTTCACATGGCTGCGTCGACAGGTTAAGTTGGTTGCCGGACAGCTTATTGACCCAGCAATGTACGTGGAATTGACATTGTCAGGTGACAATTGTCAAGGTGGTGAAATAGGGCCCAGACCTTCCAACCCAGAGGGAAAACTAGAAATGGTTGGGATTGCAATACTAGTAATATTCCCGACAATTTTGCCGATGTATTCCTAGGAACGAGAATACATCAGCAATTAAGGCTCTTTTATCACGCCATTATTGGCCGTACCCACCATATATGTAATTGTATGTATATGTTGGGGTTTCCAAAGAGTCGCAGCACGCGCGCGTATTTCTTATCGTTCTTATTATTAATCTATGTCCGCTAGTAGGGCGCCGATGAGTTGCTGACCTAGGGCGTCCTCGACATTTAATCCGCCTCTGCTTACCCACTATATATTTATATGTCATTTTATGTACATGTTGCGTGTGGGCTCGTCCCGTTACGGGCTCCAACTGGCAACTATTCTAATTGCCAACACTTCTGCGTAATGTGGACGGTTGAAACGCGGCCCGATTTATAAGAGACTAGCTGTCCGGACCGGGTTCGCACGGTTAGTATACCCATCTACCCGTTGTCCATTAGTTACCCGTTTTCCCGTAGGAATGAAACATTTTCCCGCAGTAAAAAGTAGCCTATGTTCATCAGGGTTAATGTCGGCATCTAATGGTAAAATATTTTTTCAAATCAGTCCAGTAGTTTCGGAGCCTATTCAATACAAACAAACAAACAATCAAATTTTTCCTCTTTATAATATTATTATTATTACTAGCGGTGCAAACCAGCACGGATATCACAGGACGACCTGCGAGCTGTGTCGTGGTGGCATGGACTATCTATCTCTTTCTAAGCATTCTAATCAGAAAGAGATGGATAGTCTCAGTCAGCGGACCGTGCTGTGATAGCCGTGCAGCCAACGAATGTGTAGAGGGTCTGTTCAACCACGACGTAGGATTGGGATCAGTTTCGTATTTGTCGCGCTATTTCAGACATCAAATCAAAAACCCATCACAGTATATTGAGTTAAACAGATCCTTAACATTCTATTCACAAATCAGAATGCATCCCCATGCATGGGGAGTTTGACAAGTTTCTATGGAATGACAGCTGACGGCGCCATAATTAACGTTGATCGGTCTGTAATCGTAAGGTGGTGCAACTCGCCCTTAGTGTAATCGCTACCGCTACAGCCTATGTCTCGCGCCACTCATTCCTACCCCTATCTACGTAGATTGATGTGTGACTCCGAACTATTCACAATGGCTTCCCGTGACACTTTGTTTTGTCACCTAACTGTCACAGTTGCTGGTGATACAGCGAGTTTATTTACCTACGTTCAAGTTATTTATAAGTCAACACACGTGTAGGAAAATAAATAAAAGGGAGCAATCTTACACGAATCAACCTAGTCCCAAAGTAAGCCAAGCTTGTATCTACTACGGTACTTGGCGACGGTATATATTTAGGTACATAGATAAATAGATCACCATCATCATCATATCAGCCGGAAGACGTCAACTGCTGGACATAGGCCTCCCCCAAAGAATGCCAAAGTGATCGGTCCTGCGCCACCCGCATCCAGCGGACTCCCGCGACCTTTACCAGGTCACCAGTCTACAGGGGTATAAATAAATACTTACATACGTACAATAGAAAACATCCATGACTATATATTTACAGTTGAGTGTTTAAAAAAGTTTTTTTTTTCAATTCGATATTTCTTTATCACAATCTATTACGTTTCATAAGATGGCTGTGAGGCTTCATATACTAGTGGGCGATTTTTTTAAATTGGAGATTAGTTGCTGAGGTTACCATCTACATACAAATCTACAGCTACAATCTCATAGACTTTTCCTCTTTAATAATATTGACCAAGTGGTAGATATAGTCTCAGGAATATGTGATTAAATATGCGATTATATTGATAATATTACCTACCGTAAAACGAATGCCTGCGCCAAACCCTCAGACCAAGAAAAAAAGACAGACGGAGCGTTACGAACAGTCAAGTGAAGCCAAACCACATATAAACAAAACCAAGATACATCAAGTTTAGCACACGCTCACGCGCACATATACAAACAAAATTGCACAAAACTCTTCAGCACGTGTCGCAATGCTGTCAAGATCATTTATTTCGAGTTTTGTGCGATTTAATTTGTTTAGCGTGTGCTAAACTTATGGGGCTTGGTTGAAAACCGGTTGGCTTCACTAGACTGTTCGTAACGCTCCGTCTGTCTTTTTTTCTTGGTCTGTGGCCAAACCTTGGGATTAGGTGCCAAAGTGGACCCGGACTCCTTTAGGGCTCAACCGAGAAAACGTTAGCTGGTTGAGGATACCGTTACTGAAATGTTCTCAATCGTCCATAATAAGTTCATTCACTATTGAGTCTGACTGTACCTCAGTCCACGTCCTAAATAAGCTTCGGTAGTAAATATTTCACCGCCATTTTATCGACAATCGATAGGTTAGGATCCATTTTTCCGAGCCATTTGCCAAACGTTTTTCCATTATTTTAGCCGCTTTGATGTTTCGTAATGGAGTATTGATTCAGGGCAATTTATTCTAAACTAGCTGCCCGCACGGCTCCGCCTGCGTATAACAAAGACAGGCAACCCGCTAGATTAAATACGACCTGTATATACCTCATACCAGCAGGTCGATCACGTAACGTATTTTACGTCACACCTGGCCATAATGCGAGTTTTACTGCACGCTGCGCGTACGGTAAAACTCGCATTGTGGCCAGATGAAGACGTAAAATTGTGTACTTACCACGGGCGGTAATTTGTAAAGCCCCAGATCGCATATTTATGGCCCTCACCTTCGGTTCGGGCCACAAACACCCGCGATCTGGGCCATTCACGAATTCACCGCCCTAGGTGCGTAATGTACTATTAAGTACGGTAGATCTATATGACAATACGGGTGTAGACTCGAAAATTATTATTACTTGAAATGAAAGAAGGCAAAAAATATGCCTAGTGACGAAAATCCCAAACAGATATCTCAAAGAATAACGAAGCTACGACCGTTTTAATATTGCTTGTTAGAGAGAGAAAACGCAAACAGTGTGTGACGTCACATTACAGGATGCTGTGGGGGGCCGCGTCGAACACGATGGGGCGCGGCACGTTGCCGTCTATTAGTGTGACGTCACAATCTTCCAGCGTCATCGTTTCATATGAAGTTGTGTTTTGCGAAAAAGGGACAGAACATACCCCTTCTTAAAACTTTGGACACTTATAACTTCGTGATTACCGATTATTTAACCTTTTGCATTGATTTTTTCTCCATTTGACTAAATTTTTAATCCTTTTTCGAGGAAATATGACATTATTGATTATTTTATTTAGCGAGCGTCTACACTCCAATTGTTAAATGGAAAAGTTACGGTTGAATTTGTCGTAATGCGTGTTCGAACTAGGGCTTCCAATCCCGCAGCCTATCTTTAATCTCGGTACCTGCGGGATTGCACATTTTCGGTCCCGCGGGATCCTGGTATTTGCGGGATCCCGCATAGAAATTAATGATATCAATTATAAGGTAAATAAAACAACAAAATAATCAACGTATTTAAACTTTTATTAGAGTCTACCTTTTAAACATTCAATACTACACTTAAACGTACGTACGTATTTAAAGTTTTATTAGAGTTTACCTTTTGAACTTAATGTTCATTATAAATGTATATTAAACATAAAAAATTACATTGCACTTCTATTAGTTCTATTGAGATCAAAATCAACCTACCTATGTTAAACAAACTATAAGGAACTCAATTATTATTATTTAAGACAAATTATTAAAATATCAAATTTATTATTTGCTTTTATCAATATTTTGTTGAAAATGTTTGCAAAGAAAACATGTTTCTGTCAAAAAATTCATTTTTAGTACAAGCTTTTATAGCCCACTGTACTTTTCTTTATACCGTCATCAACTACTCATTGAGACGATTCTAACGAGCCCAAACTCGATGGGGTTATGTGGTTTTATTACAGAGTTCCTATGGCCACCTTCCAGCTCCATCATCAGATCAGCTCCACGTCATCATAATATTGCATTGTCACGCGATTTGCATATTCGTGCAAAATTTCAGCTCAATCGGAAACCGGGAAGTGGATCAAATTTAACTTGCAAGATTTGATTACAGACAGACAGACCGACAGACAGACAACGGGACAGGTGAAAGTTAATAAAAGCTTGTAAAAAACATATGCCTTTCTAAATCGCTTTGATTATAAAAGTTTCCTCGATTTTTTATCAGTTCTTAAAATACTTTATTTAAAAAAAAATAGCTAAGGTCCATAGTTCAATTCTCGGTGGCGCTGAATAGCCCAAACGATCAGGGAAAAAAGTTTCTGTCAAAAATTTCATTTTTGGTAGGTACAAGCTTTAATTGCCGACTGTACTTTTCTGTATACCATCATCAACTACTCATTGAGACGATTCTAACGAGCCCAAACTCTATGGGGTTATGTGGTTTTATTACGGAGTTCCTATGGCCACCTTCCAGCTCCATCATCAGATCAGCTCCACGTCATCATAATATTGCATTGTCACGCGATTTGCATGTTCGTGCAAAATTTCAACTCAATCGGAAACCGGGAAGTGGATCAAATTTAACTTGCAAGATTTGATTACAGACAGACAGACAGACAAAGGGACAGGTGAAAGTAAATAAAAGCTTGTAATAACATGTCTAAAGTGTCCTCAGCCAAACTACTACGAATTTTAGATGCAATATAGCCAGCCGCCGAAAAAGCCCTTTCAGCTTCCACGCCAGTTGGCGGAATTCCTTTTAAGGCGTTGTACGCAAAGCTTAGATATTTGCCTGTGGAGCCCCCAGATTCATAAAGAGTCATCTCTTTTTTTATGATGGACTCTAGTGTGTTAGCCCGAGATGGCGACGGACATATGAGCTGGGATGCTGATGATATAGTCAGCTCTAACTCGCGACGAGACGTTTAGCATGTGCCTTTTTGCAGTCCCGCAAATCCCGCGGGATCCCGCGCTCGTAATCCCGCTACGAGCGGGACTGAAAAAAGGCGCGGGATCCCGGAATACCGGGATTGGAAGCCCTAGTTCGAACGTTCCGTGACGAGTGATTACTGATTACCCCTCAAAGACGTCTACGTTTCTTCGTGTATCTAAGGATATCAAAAGGGATATATTGTACTAGTTTTACTAATTTCGATCATTAAGTACTTTTCAAACATAACAATACTAATGTTTTTGCGTTTCAAAACGGTTTTCCTTGAAATCGCATGACGATGAACGCACTATTTTTGTAATCTTATCTGGAATAGGGTATATATGTGACACCAATTATTGAGTTGTTCATTCATACATAAACTCACGCCTGCATTCCAAAGAGGGAAAGCACTCACATGAAATATAAATTTAAACTTTCACAATTCTCACACGTTATTTTGATCGGGACGGAATCTAGTATAATTACGAGTACTTATGTATACCTCTTCTCTCTCTCAGATTTCCCGACGTTTCGGATGTGTCACAACCGGAACATCCTAGGCCACGGAACGAATGGCTTAAGAGGGTATCGCGACTATAATCTGTTCTTCCAACCCATAGGAAAAACCAGACCTTGCTAGTATTAGACGCAAAAAGACTAGCAAAGCTACTGTTAAACATCAAAATCACATTTCGTTGGTTCATAATAACATCTAAGTATAAATGTAAATACCTCTATGTACAGTCGCCATTAGATATTTGTGAGCACTTTGGCCGCTCCGATATATCTGATGGCGACTGTAGCTATCTACTGTGGTGTTGGGTTAGAATTTCACTGCCCTTTCTTCCCGTGGGTTTCGTAAATGTCGACTAAGGAAGCAGGGCTGAAGTGTGTTGCGGGCGATGGGCTAGCAACCCTTCACTGCGATGTCATTTTGCCGATCTTTTATACCCACATTTATGCTAAAAGTGGCACTGGAACATAACTTTCATGTGCTCTGCATACCCCTTTTGGGAATAAAGGCGTCAATCTATGTATCTAAGTATGTATTTAATTACTTCAATTTGCGAAATAAAGATTTTTTTATTCTAATACAATTTGTCATGTAGATTAAAATAATTCTATTCTAAATAACAAAAGCTTCCGCTAAGCGAGCACAACTGTACCGTAATCAATAAAAGCAATGAAGATAATGTTAATTGCACCCCATTACCTTTGTGGGAGGTACAGTCGGCTCAAATTACGCGAGCATTGTTGGAATTACTCAATCAATACTGGTACAATGGATAGCTAGAATTAACCGATTATGGGCAAAAAGTTGCAATAGCGAGTAACTGAATGTGTGTGGTGAGAGGGTTCGGTAGCTATGTTAATACGCGTACGTGGCAAACAAGCGTACGTCCTGCCTGGCTCCTATTTCAACATTTTGACAATAGGGGTGTAAACACAAAATTTACTATTACTTTAAAAGAAAAAGGTTAAATAAATATCCCTAATGACCAAAATATTGTGCTAATATCTCAAAAAATTACGAAGCTTCGTCCGTTTTAATGTTGCTTGCTAATAGAGAGAGAAACGGTCGCAGATGGCGACGTCACGATCCCCGAGCGTCATAGTAAATGACAATCGTTTCATATGAAGGTGCGTTTTGTGGAAAAGGGACAGAACTTACCCCCCCTCTTAAAACTTTGGACACATAACTTTGTGATTAATTAATCTCTTGCGTTGCTTTTTTCTCCATTTGACTACATGTTTATTCCTTTTTCGAGAAAATACACAATTATTGATTATTTTATTTAGTGTCTACACCCCTTTACTGTCACAGATCCCTAAAACATTAGCATGCATCGCTAATTGTCGAAGAAATCATAATAAGCCGTGCTAATTACTTTAACTGTACTCATTCACCATACAACTCATGCTATATCCACCCATATACTCATAAGAATAAGTACCAGTCTTGCATGTCACACATGTACATGGAAATCGTTACACTGAGTTACGGCGGTATAACCTTTATTACAGAAGGCATAGGGTATGTTTTAGTGTGGTATATGCGTTAGTTAGGGTTAGGTTACATAGTGAAATTATGAACAACAAGCTTCAACCCGCGACTTTGTTTGCGTGGACGTGGTATATAGGTAAACTAGCCATTTAATCGTGATTGAGTAAAGGCGTGTCGGCTGCGCCAAAAAACTAATAAAACTAACAAAATATGTTGCCAAAAACACAACTGCTCGTGCTCGTCCATTGCGACTTTAGAGTGAACAATGTATTGTTTGTCATATATGTATATTGTTTTATTGTAAACTAGAAGAAGCCCGCGACTTTCGTACGCGTATAAATTATGGTTTACATGATATTCTTATGTTTAACCATACTACTGACAAATTTGAAAATAAAGATTTAAGAGGCTGACAAGACCTAATTTTGTTGAAATTGAAGTTATTTAAGCAGTTTTTTTAAGAAAAACTATTTGTTCTAGCACATCAAAAAAATGTTAATATTCATCATATGTCAAAAACCGTGGACGGACCCCAGACATAATTGGACGAAATCGGCTCGAAAGAAAACAATTGCAAAGATTGGACTTAAAATCATCAATAAACGGTTCTGTCTTTATTTTTTTGACGTATGGGTCTGCAATTAAAAACATGAATTCAACATGTTTATACCTAAACCGCTAACTAGACATAGTCACAAATAATTCACACTTTTTTATTTCAATATTTATTTATTATTATCTTCTCAGACCTGGCCGCCCAGTCTCACTTGCTCTCGTTTACTCCGATAGAAATAGACAGTGTGCGCCATATCCCGAATACTCAAGGGCATGTTGGTGTTGACAGCGTCTTATAAAATTCTCTTCGAATCTAAATAAACACCCTCATAAACTTGGTCTTCAATAATATTATATAGATGCCCAAAGTATCCTTTTAAAGAGCGCTCTCTATGCGAGCCCCAGGTCCGAAGGCCCTAAGACGAGCCCGACGGACACTCACTATCCTCAGGTGTCTTATAAGCGAGACCTGAGGCCAAAGTGCCGAAGGTGAGCGAAGAGGCAAGCGAGCCCTCACGGACAATTACTGTCCCTTAGATGAGTGGCAAGGCGAAGGCGAAGTAAGTTCCGTAGGCGAGTGGCGAGGCAAGCGAGGCCAAAGGCTGTGCTTTTTGTTGTAATAAAAGACTCGTACTGTAAATTACCGTTTGAAATGTAAAAGTGCCCTTGTGGCCTATCTGCAGAATAAATAATTGATTTGGATTTTGATTTAGATTTTCGAATATGCCGTTCAATTAAATTTCATGTGTTCTTCTCATGCCTTCTTCTTTCATGTCTTCTTCGGCACACGTGCGTGTTAAATTGTTTAGGGCCCCTTGTATACACGGCCTTACAGTACACGTATGTCGGCAGTTCAAAGACGCCATTTTGCAATACGAAGATAATAATTGTATTACCGCGAGTGCCGACCATTAATTACTCACTGACATCATGACTGTCTACTGCTACTGTTTAAACTCTGATGTAATAGAACTAGCTCGCCCGTTGGCGCCGGCAATTTGCAAGATCCAGGCAGAGCCACGGAATAAACGTATATGTCTATGTTCTTTTTATCGGATGTCTTTTTGGAAATTATTTTCTAACACAAAAACTTGCAAGACTTTTCTTCTCTATTAGGTAAAAACTCCAGAAAAACCACTATGGTCTAAAAGTACACTTACAAACCGCCAAAACTAAGGACTTTTTCAGTAATTTTTTAGCGTTTCAACAATGTATTTATTTAAGAAATCAGAATGGTGCAGATAAATATCCGCAACACAGTTTTCGTCAATTTAGCGTTTTGTAGTTTTACATTTCCTCTCATAGAGATCATTCACAATAACAGTCATACACATCTTGCATCGACAATTTCATTTGGATTTCTTGTAAAAAAAGTTATTATAATGTTCAAGATTACCTTAGTATTAATTAAATCTTATTAGACATAACAATAATTATACTGTTACACTTGACATTTCGCAAATTTATTCAATGTTTTAACTGCTTGTTTACTATTTAATATCATTAGTATTTTTAGGATTAAGGTCGTGACATTGTATTTGTAATTTATCGTACGCCGAAAGGTACATCATGGTTGTTCCCTTTATAATACCTATCACCTGTACATAACCTACCTATGATGACGAAATAAATGATTATGATTATGATTATGATTATGATTATGACTAGGTATGTACTAAATCACCTAAGTATGATTTTCACTACAGTTGGGTGGTTTTACGGTGCAGAATAGTAAGAGTAATACAATATTGCGACCATATTAAAGTAATACGGAATAAGCGATAGAACCAAAACTACAAAAGAGTCACTACAAGTACACTGCCTTTACTAGTGGTGACATACACTGTATGTTAGAGTACCCCTGAGGGGTGATCACGTAGCATTTCGAACGTACGTTAGGACAACTCGACTGTCATTTTTCCATACAAGTGACACTTAGCTCTACCTGACGCGCGTACTATGCGTTACGTGATCGACCTGCTGAAAAGAAAACCAATTACTTGCAATTATAAATGTCTGACAATCTAGACTAACTTGACAGCTAAGACTCTGTGAACTGTAGAACCTGTCTTTTTTTTTCAAAAACCGAAACATCAAAAAGTCTATATACCTAATTATTAAACCTGCTCACCAAAAATCGCTATTACAGTCGAGAAGAGAACAGAATAATACTGGCCCAAGCTGAAAGGAGAAAATTCGCTTCGCACGCTCATACAAAAACCCTTCATTCTAACTTCCAACAGCATCCTGCGGAAAATGAAATGTACAACGCCCCCAGGGATTATGGTCATGTTTATACGCCTGTTAAACCAGTGTTAACACCCTAGTACTCCCACAAAACAGATTAACTCCGTTAACAGTCTATGGCAGTTAGGCTGTTTAGAGGGGTTTGTTATAATAAATCGGTACACACCCTTATCTTCAGGCAGCATCCCGGGAGACGGTTAGGGAGACTATTTGAGGGTATGATCGAGTAATAAATGTGCAGTTATGATGGGGTCATTGTTTATGCCAGGTGCAGTTATGCTACAGAATAACTGCTTACATATGATGAAAAGGTCCTCTGTCTAAGAAAAGAAAATCGATGTTCAACAACAAGAAGTGACCTTAGGTGCGCACCCAATGTAACAAACATTTCTCGCCAACAACCTGTTCTGACAGTTTGGCGGGTAATTTAATATATGTTAAATGCTACGACTATGTACTTCTTTTGGAAAAAGAAAAATAGAATGCCGTACGAAACGAGTCGTGTTGTTTTCAGTTATGTTATAAAACCTTTTACTTAACCATTTTATATTTTTGAGCCCCCACCCACCCACTAAAAACTCCACATCGGCCGCCATTATATCATTCGGAGGACTCTAGGACCCCAGGTTCAACGCACTAAAGACCTCCTCGCGCCATATTGAAATACGTAGATTCCATAAACTCTACCTACCTCTTTATTAATCTTTTGACGATCATTACGAGATACGAGTATCAATATCAATATTTATATTCCCTATTTTGACTTTATCATGAATCATTTTGTAATATATGTCCATATGAATGTTGTATTGTACCTGTGATTTCATTCAATTAATATTCATTATTTGACGATCATTAAATAAATTCGTGTAAATTAGCTTAAAGTTAACTTATAATGTAAATTTATTTTATGAAATAAATAAATCTAAATCTAAATCTATAGTAGCTACCAGCGCGGCTCGCCCGCGTAATAAAGAGAACCCAGGCAAAGCCGAAAAATAAAATATAGCTTCCAGAAAGTCGTTTCTATACATAGGTGGAATACATTACGTCTACATACAAACTTACATTACAAAGCTACAGACTCACAGACATTTCCTCTTTTTAATTTTAGTATAGATACGATCTATGAAGGTCGTTATAGGCATATCCAATATTTCCATCGTAATATTTCCACCCCGCACTCTCTAATAGAATATTCCTCATCGTCACACAGCTAAACGACGTCCACGTATAAGCCTCCCCGAAAGAGTGTCACAATGACCAGTCCTGCGCCACCCGCATCCAGCGGACTCCCGCGACCTAATAGAATATTACAAATGTAAATTTTCTAAACGTGTATGGTACGTAGTCAATCTGTTAAACAACAGATCCCAAACATCCCCCTGAGGAACCCCAAGAGTAAACAACATCACACTTGGATTCAATAGACTTTGGACCCCATCTTTACCAAGTAGCCCCTCCAAAAGGGCTCAAGTTAAACCTATCTGGTTTAATATAGGCCCTTTTAGATATACAGTCATCTCCCCTCGATTCTAAATATTTATCAGCTCGCACTTTCATGCCTAATGATCCTTAATTTGATTAGATTTTCCCCGTTTTGGGGTCTTGGCGTTTTTTTTACATTTCTCATCTAGCGTATGGTGTTGTTATTTGATTGGTGAGGTTTATTGTACGATTGCATTACTGAATTGGGTGTTTTGAATAATAATGTACCTATATTTATGCCATTCGGCTTCATCGTCACCAGCCTACTCTTTTGCCTGATTTTTTATTGATTTACTAACCACTATTTAAACATTGTGGCACTCTTTGGGGGAGGTCTATGCCCAGCAGTGGACGTCTTTCGGCCGATATGACGATAATAATGATTAAACCATTGCCCCATATAAAAGTAACAATAGTTTGACAATGCCCATAGTTAAAAATGAAATGGTTGATACAGATGAGAAGGGATACTCCCCATGCTGGCAAGATCTCATCCAACCTTTTGGCAAACGCTTTGGGTATAAACTTCAGTGTATAACGTCATGCTCAAACACTGTAACCTAAAGAGCTGCTTTGAAAGAAGCTAAAAAACATCTTTAAATATCTTGATTCGCTAAATTATGCCGAGACTGAAGCCATTTTAGATAAGGTAGATTCAGTATTTGTTGAAATGTTTAGTATTAACTAACTTACGCCAACACTTGATGTATGTATTATTTTAAGGTAACTAACTGACTTCTAATAATAAAAATAATTGTATAATTTTGCACTGGTTCCCCACGATACAGGTGTAACCTAGTGTAGGGACCCCTGGTTACAATTGTAACACAATTTGTTTAAATAAATGAGATATATTAAAAAATAAAATGTAAAACCTTCCCAGTTTTATAACATACTGACGAAAAATAAAAGACAACAAAAACTGAAAGAACGGCCCAAATATGTTATTGAGACAAATTGAATACGTTCCAGCTGGTGGATAGCGTAACGTCTTGTACGTACTCTATACGAGTATGGTAGATATAAATGTAATTTTTTGTACGGGAAAATGACAGTCGATCGCTCCTAACGTCCTTGCGGTAACATTTCTTATTACTGCAGTGTTTTGTCAAAAAAATCAAGAGGTAAATGTATTCGATCCTGTGACTATCAGACCGTGAAGTAAACGAGTAGATTCTCTGCTTCCTGAGCCGTAACATGTTTTTCGACTACTTGCGTTCAACGAACAACTTAATCAAGTTAAGCGTAAAAAAATACTTCTCATATTTTTTCCTGCATACCAAATCAGAGCAATGCTTAATTTCTCTACAAAACGTGCTCGTTTTCGATGATTTTGATTTTGATGCGGTTGGGTGGATCAACTTTTTTCTGTCACTAGTTGCCATGGTCACGTCTCCTGGGGTCACTATAAAATGCGATTTTATTGTTAAATTCACCAAATGTGGGGTTCTCTTGTCACATTCAACCCCTTTTTGTGCGGCCCAACTTTTAAGGATGTTTAATGTCCTTTTTCTATGAAACTGTCGTATTTTCTCCTAACGGGACATATATTACATTATAATAATATATTATAGTTTAATAATTAAGTTGATGACCCAATTAATACTGAGAATAATATGCGATGGTCTAAAAATGTAGATCAGTGTCCAAAGCGAGTATATAAGGTTTTGTACGCGCGTTCGCCACGTACCCTACCACACGTGCCAAGCCTAGACCATGTTTAATCCTGAATCACACTGCCGCGGCCTGCGGTGGCTGTCAATAGTAAATTTGACAGCAGTTTCAAATTTACTATTGACCGTCACCGCAGGCCGCGGCAGTCTGTGAGAGGCCTTATGGGTGTCACCACGTACGGTGGCGCGACGCACGTGCTGTCAGGTGACTATGGAAACACCCGGCCCGTCCATAAACACCCCTCAGCAACGCCACATAGACATATGGCAGGCCACCCAAACACAGACGTGTTTGGGTGGCCTGCGCCTCCGCACGCGTCGTCTATCCAGAATGAACGCACACGGCAAATATCAAACCGCTCCCAATTCAATGCGTTAATCCGAATGCACCCTCTTCCTACTCTCTCCCTACTATACTTATATGTAAGAAGGGTATAATTGTCAACTCACCCGAACTGGGCCGATCGCTATACCGCGTACAATAAACCCAGGCTGGCCACACCATGGGATCGCCCGACGTCGTGCCTGCAACAGAAAAGTATTGCAACACTGCTCTGCCATTGCCAAAGGTACAGGGCGGACAGAAGACACCATACTATAATCTATTTCAGATTTAAAATCCGCTGACAGTTGTCATCTCAGTACAGTTTAAAAAATTACTTAAACTGTACTGAGATGACAGCTCACATGACTCTTCCAATCTGAAATAGGTTATAGTAAGATAATAAGATAGCATTAATAAGGTGAAGGTATATTGCGAGTCCTTGTTGGTCCTTGTTGTGGAAAAGTCATTCGGCCAATAAAAGCGCAGACATCATATATAATCGGACAAGAAATCGAATAGTCTTTTTCAAGTCAATGCGACGACAAATACTTCCATCTATTATTAGTATTAGCAAGATTTCTCCGAAAAAATAATATCAAATCATAAAGCCTATCATACCCGTAAACTATTTATAACATACTCAATATATTTTACCGTGTGGTATCACATTAAAATGTAATGCTGTCTATACCTACAATAATAACCCCAAAGCTAGAAAAACATAAGACATACCCGTAGTAGAACCAGAATTACTAGCACTGTCATCCCCTTTGGACAAGTCAATCGCCCCTCCTTTCTCCCCCGGTTTTACCTCCGGCACCCTCGCCTCTTCCACCTTCGCCTCCTTAACCTCTTTCACTTCCAAAGGCCTCTTAACCTTCCTCTTATTCAAAGGATCCGTTATCCGCCTCCCGAAATCCGCTTTCAATATATTATCTATGCTAAACTTTAAACTTTGACTCATAAAATCTCTAGACTCATCAGGAGACTTAGGATCCATGTAGTTAAGTCTTCTATTTTCATCTGTCCTAGCGTTTCTTAGGTCTTGGGTTTTTCTGCCGAAATTAAGGTTGAAGACCTGTGGGTTCATTATATTGCTTGGAGCAGGTCGGCTGATTAGTGGTGCTTTTAAATCCATCATTGGGTTCTGGAATAGCAGCGGCTGATTTAAAAACATCAGTGGGTTTGGTGTGATTGGATTCGGTCGTAGAACTAGAGGCTGATTAATTGTTAGGTTTTGACTTAGCTGTGATATGGCGTTTAGATGTGTTTGTATGTGTTTGAACGATGTTAGACCCTGGTCTTTGTCATTGCTCTCATAGTTGGATACAGGGGCTTCGTTTCCGACTGATAATACAGTGTCATCACTGCAGCAAGAATTATCATCGTCAACGCTTATTTCTGCTCTCGATTCGTTAGTTTGATTGTCATCATAATCGATTCTTGGACTGACGCTCTCAGAATTCCTAGAATCATTGTTGTCATGATTATCCTCGTAATTAGGAGTGTTTTGGAGGAGTTTCTCTGTAGAGAATACATTCTCGGGGCTAGTTCTCTCCTTCTTCAGGACGTTGTGGATGGAGAAGGCGTGGACGGGGCGTTCTTCCTTGTCTTCCTCGTTGTAGTCGGGGGTAGCAGTGTCGCGGGTGTTTGGAGAATATGCTTCCTCGTCGCTCTCTTGTATTTTGACACGGGAGTCCTGGATGTGTGGCGTGGATACCGCCGCCATCTTGTCGAGGTGCCGTTACGCCATCTGTCGAAAGAAATCAGATTTTAAATATGGGAATATTTCAAATGTCAATACTATTGTTAGGACAACGAAATCAGTTCGTTGTTAAAAATCCAAGCGAATGCCTAAGTGTTAAATCTTCTATGCCTATTTTCCTTTTATGAATTCGAATACATACCTATGATATTTTTTGTTTTTTTCAATACCTATATACACCGTGCCCGCGAATAACCCGAAAGATTTTACCTACGTATTCCCGAGGTCAAAAGAAGTAAAAAATGTCATATGACTCTAGGTCGATTTCGCCTTAGATTCAGGGTTAATGTCAATTTAAAAAAAATTAACACTTGTAACTCAACTGAAAATGCCCGTTTGGTGATGATGTCACCGGTATGGGGCTAAGTATAAAGACATCTTAAGTGACAGATGTCAATGTGATAAGGAACACATTGCTTAACTAGTTATTATGGAAAAAAAACTAAAAAAATCATTTTAACCGACATTTTTTCTAGTAAAAAATGCTTTTTTTGTTTAAAAACGTTCAAAGAGTTACAAAAAAAAAATTAAAAAAAACAGAAAAAAAAATTTTTTTTGGTGAAATTGACCAAAAGTCATATGACATTTACTTCTTTTGACCTCGGGAATACGTGGGTAAAATCTTTCGGGTTATTCGCGGGCACGGTGTATATAGCTTGCTAATTGATGAAACCCTGAAGGATATTTTCCGAAAGTGGTAATTTTTAGAGTGTGTGGTAAAGTAGAAGTGGAATTAAACCCTAATGGTTTAGGTTTTGTTTGAACCATACTGAAAGTTAATGTTTTCGAACGAACGTTAGGACAACTTATCTGTAATTTTCCATACTAAAAGTGACATTTAGATCTACCGGACGCGCGTACAATGCGTTACGTGATGTACAGTCAGCATCAAAAGTAACTGCGCAAACGAAGACGTCAAAAGTCTTTATTAAAAGGGAATAAGAACTTTTGACATTTTCGATTGCGCAGCTACTTTTGATGCTGACTGTACCTGCAGGGATACTTTGAAAATTGTACAAAGATACATTTGGAAGATCAATTGTCAATGGACGGATAGGTAAAGAAAGGATCGATTTTAACTAATTTTGATACAGATCAAAACTTAAAGGTAAGTGTCACGTAAGTTCAAAGCCATTTCTTCGCAGTTACCTACTATAAATTCTTAAACCATAACTTAAACTATGCTAAAAAAGGTCTAATGATCGCATAGAAATTAGCACAAAACAACAAGCGCTAAGAAATTGCGGTGTTGTGATCACAACAAAACGATTCAATACGAGGCTTAACACTTTAACTAAACATAGCAAAAAGCACCTTAAACCTTAAGGACAAGATTTAAAATCAAACACCACCTAAAATTAAACGACTCAACCCGATCGCAATGCTGACAAACTTAAAATAGCAGTCGAAAAACACGATTAAACGCTGTAACGCGTTGAATTAAGGTTTAATTTAGCTTGAGGCAACCGGAAAGGTGAGTTTGTAGAAAGATTTACGCCAGTTTCCAGATACAGTTCAGCTTTGTAAAATGAGTCTTAAGACGTTGTGTTACAGTTTGTTGTTCTTAGTTTGAGAGTAAAAGTAAAGTTAACATTTACACAAATTCGATGATGCTGTTGTTTGCAAAACGTTGAACCTTATAGCCAAGGCGTAAGGTCGTATTTTGGAAAGTGTGGCGGTAAAATGAAGTTTGTAGAAAGATTAAGCGAAATGTAAGGTCTTGCGCAGCTTCGTGTGTGGTCCCGGTTGCTCTGGCACGTTGCTCTACTTTGATTTTATTTGCTTTGAACGTAAATAAAAATAATTGATTATGCTAACGTTGAATAAGTAAATAAACTTCAGGAATAAAAAGTCTATAAAATTACTATAAATAAGCATACTGTAGTTTCTGCACGTAATATAATATAGGTAAATACGCCAAGCTTCCCCTCCAGCCAGCCGCCAGCCGCCAGCAACCCTCGTTTGCCTACTCAAAAAAGGCTTACTATAGCGACTTTTTAGGCGACTACGGCAGAGCCGAAAGAAAGGGATAATGATTTTAGCAGTCTCTGTTTGTATTTACTTGCGTTTCACCGTAGCGTTTAAGATACTGAATCGATTTTGATAAATGAGGTGTTGATCGATTCGTAATTGTACTCCGAGTGACATGAAACCTTAGGCTAGACTAGGAAAAAAAATATTTTTACAGTTTATGCTAGTTTTTTTACAGCTGTCAAATATAACCTACTTTTTATGCAACTCGTCACAGTACTTTGCTTGGAGATTTACCAATAACATAAACGGTAAAATAAACATACGTGTAATAGTGAAATTAAAGTATACGAATACACGTAATTGTGTAATCAAGATTTTATTGCTTGTTTAACCGCATAGTAGCTGTTTTTACTGATACGATAATGGCCGATTTACGTTTCGGCTGCGGTCGTAAAAAGTGTGTGGGTAGTTTGAAAAATAATACTTTTATTGGTAAAACCTAACGGTGATTTACACGGTTATGAGATTCGGGAAACATGTCTTTTTAATCTTTCTGGTATGTCAGTACACATTAAATAAAATAAATAAATAAATAAACTTATTCTATTTATTACTCTTATATGCTTATTTACTACTAAGTTAAAGATATTTGCTTAGAACAAAAACATATATCGAATGGCAGTGCTCTGCAATTTTGTAAGTTTCTGTAATAAAAAAGTTGTTTCTGTTTTGCACAGTTATTAACTACTCAATGATAGGGTTCCGATGAGCCCGAGAGCTCAATATCTATTATCACCGAACTTACATAAGAATGACAACTTTCAGACCGTACTGATACCGGCAGTTAGCTCAAAAATAGTTTTCAAACTTTGAAGAACAACATACGCGACTCCTCCATCACTCGCAATATGTATAGAAAGAGAAGGGCACATAATTCGTGCCAGCCCCCCATTAAATTAAATTAAATCGTGTAAAGATAGTAGAGCATACTGGCATCGCGCCTCGCATCGCCCGAGGTTGCGGTTTCGTCCAGTCAACTATCGCGGTTAGTAATGTTTTAACCGAGAGCACCCGCGCTCTTTTGATTATTTTATGACTCGTATAAATAATAAGTAATTCATATACCTTAGCCACAGTAAAATAAACTGATTGTACTCCTTTCTCCTTGCAGACACACTTTTTTTTTCAAGTTTAATATAGCTTACTAACTTCTGCCCGCGACTTCGCCCACATTCTGGGCTACGTAGCGGTGAGTTTCCCAGGGATATTCCTGAGCTGTATGGGGAATATTTTCAGCTCGAGAATATTTCTCTATTCCATATATTCCCCATACAAATCCTGGTCGGGTTATTGAGGAATTTTTTGATCGAGTGTCCGAAAAACATCTACCATACGCAATCGACCAGCTGCACTTGTCTGTAGCTGCCACAACAAATCCTCATATTAACGAAGGGTCGGCAACGCGCATGTGCTTCCGGAGCCGCAAGCATCCATAGGCTACTGTGTCTGCCTACCCAGGCCTTAAACCTGTTTACCACTGTAATAGTCCAAAAAAATTAAAGGTATGACTCTACGGTCACAGGCGTCCATCCATAGGGTACAGTGTCTTACGTATGCTTGTTTGCCAATTTGTTTGCCAAAATTAAAGTATACGAATACACGTAATTGTGTAATCAAGATTTTATTGCTTGTTTAACCGCATAGTAGCTGTTTTTACTGATACGATAATGGCCGATTTACGTTTCGGCTGCGGTCGTAAAAAGTGTGTGGGTAGTTTGAAAAATAATACTTTTATTGGTAAAACCTAACGGTGATTTACACGGTTATGAGATTCGGGAAACATGTCTTTTTAATCTTTCTGGTATGTCAGTACACATTAAATAAAATAAATAAATAAATAAACTTATTCTATTTATTACTCTTATATGCTTATTTACTACTAAGTTAAAGATATTTGCTTAGAACAAAAACATATATCGAATGGCAGTGCTCTGCAATTTTGTAAGTTTCTGTAATAAAAAAATTGTTTCTGTTTTGCACAGTTATTAACTACTCAATGATAGGGTTCCGATGAGCCCGAGAGCTCAATATCTATTATCACCGAACTTACATAAGAATGACAACTTTCAGACCGTACTGATACCGGCAGTTAGCTCAAAAATAGTTTTCAAACTTTGAAGAACAACATACGCGACTCCTCCATCACTCGCAATATGTATAGAAAGAGAAGGGCACATAATTCGTGCCAGCCCCCCATTAAATTAAATTAAATCGTGTAAAGATAGTAGAGCATACTGGCATCGCGCCTCGCATCGCCCGAGGTTGCGGTTTCGTCCAGTCAACTATCGCGGTTAGTAATGTTTTAACCGAGAGTACCCGCGCTCTTTTGATTATTTTATGACTCGTATAAATAATAAGTAATTCATATACCTTAGCCACAGTAAAATAAACTGATTGTACTCCTTTCTCCTTGCAGACACACTTTTTTTTTCAAGTTTAATATAGCTTACTAACTTCTGCCCGCGACTTCGCCCACATTCTGGGCTACGTAGCGGTGAGTTTCCCAGGGATATTCCTGAGCTGTATGGGGAATATTTTCAGCTCGAGAATATTTCTCTATTCCATATATTCCCCATACAAATCCTGGTCGGGTTATTGAGGAATTTTTTGATCGAGTGTCCGAAAAACATCTACCATACGCAATCGACCAGCTGCACTTGTCTGTAGCTGCCACAACAAATCCTCATATTAACGAAGGGTCGGCAACGCGCATGTGCTTCCGGAGCCGCAAGCATCCATAGGCTACTGTGTCTGCCTACCCAGGCCTTAAACCTGTTTACCACTGTAATAGTCCAAAAAAATTAAAGGTATGACTCTACGGTCACAGGCGTCCATCCATAGGGTACAGTGTCTTACGTATGCTTGTTTGCCAACCTCGTAAAAAAAAATCCGCTTGCCTTTCAAGTTTCCTAAAACAGGTGAGACAGACGGCCGTAAAAACTAGTTGATCGTTTTTTTGAAGCCCAAGCTTATTTTAAACCCATAAACAGTACAAAGGGTACTTAAATATAATGTGGTCTTAATTGTCCCGGTAGGAACTAATGAGTCAATTATACATTACGTCATCCATGCTTATGTGACATTAAACCTTTGAATGCTAAAGGTCGTATGTCTGTCTGTAAACACGTAATATAAATTGGAAAGTAATTCTGTGGTTCACCACGTACTTCTGCAGTATTTTTTCTGAAGCATAATAGAGGTAGACTCAAAATGTATTACTAAGTACTCCAAAAGAAAGAAGGCAAAAAAATATGCCTTGTGACGAAAATCCCATTTAGATATCTCAAAACATTACGAAGCTACAACCGTTTTAATAATGCTTGTTAGAGAGAGAAAACGCTCGGAGCCCGTGACGTCACAACACTCGAGTGTCATAGTCATAGTGAATGACAATCATTTCATATGAAGGTGCGTTTTGCAGAAAGGGACAAGAACATACCTCCTCTTAAAAGTTCGGACACTTATAACTTTGGGTTCATGTAATCCCCGGCTTTTACTAAGTTTATTTACTTTTTTCTCCATTTGACAATATTTTTAATACTTTTTCTAAAAAAATCAACGATATTGGTTATTTTATTTGGTGTCCCTTTATTATAGGTAATTCCGAATTTCATACTGCCGAAAACCACGTTCCACTGAAGGTTTGTGTTTAAACATACTACCAACCCAAAAAACATAATCGACTTTTAAACATTTTAGTTTGATGGTAAATAGAGTTCGAAATAATGATGCTTTCGGAGAAATGATTCTTTGGATAATTTTGTGTTCCCGGGCATCGATTTACGGTAGCTACGCCAGATGATTATTTCTGATTCGATAAACGCATAGAATAAATAATAGTACTACGTACAGAAGGTTCTCTGTTCACAAACCCCCGTGTAGGGCCCGAACGAGCCAAACGAGGCCATAACTTTCTATCGCAAGCATCGCGCTGCGATAGAACGCGTGCGTGCCTTCGCGCGATACCTCCTGGGGCCGGTAGGCCGGCTTGTACTAGTAGCGACGCGACTAAATCACGAAGTGAGCCGCCCCTGCACTTAGTCGAACTAGTGAATAAATAAATAAAAAAGTGTTTTAAACTCATATTCTGCTACTACTTCTAAACCCCAAGTGGAATTAGTATAAAAAAGCTATGATGATGAAGCTAAACTGAATCGAATATTCCGTAGTCTTATGTACGATTCCCACCGAATGGGCCGTCGTCATCGTGCCGCATCGGATCGGATGCGCGAGCACTCGGCGGCAGCCGACCGCGTTAATGGCGCGTTTCAATAGAGTAGGTAAAAGCCAGATGGAGTCGGTCAGACGCGTCGGCAGCCGAGCGCAGCCGTACACGTCCGCGAGGAGCCGACCGGCCGCAAATCCATTCAAATATGAAATGTAACGTATGGAAAATCCTTTGGCAATTAGTATAATGCGCTCAAGCTTCGGCCCGGCCCGTTCGGCGAGAATCGGACATTAAGCGCATCTCCAATACCGACATATGTCCTTTCGAATTTCACATGCCACTGCACGAGTTCGAGGAAATAAGTGATAACTATGTATGGTATTTATAGACGTATAATTCCTTTTTCGTATTAAGTGTATGGGAGCGTTCACGCAGCTGTAATTTTATTGTTAAGGAGGTTTTCACTGGCTTGTATTATGATGCTTATTGAACGGTTAATTAATAATTGGCTTAAGCTATATTAAAGCTTACTAAAGCTAGTGTCACTAATGGCGGCTTATTTGAATAATACTCGTTTTTACCCACGACTTCTTCCAATGTTTATAGTTTTATCATTATCATTGGCCTTGTACAGCTATTAAAGGATGATCTAAGCAGCGGCTATGTCATAGTTGTGCGGCACTTACCATCGAATAATTAATAGCAACTAAAGGTACAGAAGATCCACTGCCTAAGTGATGACGTCAGCTGTAATTTTTTGGCAATAGACAATCATAGAGAAGGGTTATCGACGTTACCACTTATCACATTACTGAACATAATTGATTTAGTTTCTATGTTTGATAAGGAAATTATCATCAATTTTAGAAATATTAATATAATATTAAAATAGAAAAATACTAACCGGAAAGTCAGGATTAAGTTAAAAATTACATGAATACGGATTGAGTTTTTACAAAACAGTTCATATTTTGCAATGGGATTACTTCTTTCTTCATGTTAGCAAAATATTGTAAAATTGGTTTAATGATGTGCGATTGTGTGCGATCAATGAAATTATGTTGTTACTACGTACAACGGAACGTATAGTATATGTCGCGCAGCCACTTCAGCACGGCTATCACGCGACGGCGCGCGAGCTCTCTCGATTTTTCTCGCTCTATCTGCCTCTCTCTTATAAGAACATTTAGAACAAGAGGTATAGTGCGAGAAAAATCCACAGTATATCGCGGCCGTCCCATGATAGACGTGCAGCACAGCTGTGTTGATAGCTATCAAGCGACGGTGCGCGAGCTCTCTCAATTTTTCTGGCACTATCCGTCTCTTTCTTATTAGAACACTTAGAACAAGAGATATAGTGCGAGAAAAATCGACAGTTTGTCGCGGCCGTCGCATGATAGACGTGCTGGTCACTTTCATGGCTGCGAACGAGTTCCTATAGCACTCTAGCTTAGGTATCCGTATTAGCATATATGCAACTATAAACCTAAACTTACAGCTTGCGGGGTCCTTTATATATCTGACATATGGGCTGCCGCCTCGTGCATACCAGCTCCATATGAGGGGACCTTCTCATTGTGTGCGACGCTGTACAGCTTTACCTACACCACAGTAGGTTACCATAGTTAAGTGTCGTTTCGCGCCAAAATGAGTGTGGGATAGGCCTGCACTTACATACATGGCATGTAAGGCCGATACGGGATCGAAAGCTATAGGTACTCGTACCTTCGACCGCATATTGGGCAAGTAAATATTGTGCACGGTGATGCAGCGCCCTGGACAGCAGCATACTGGTGTCTCAATTCTCGCCAGCGGTATAGTAAAGTACCCGGAAACCCAGTACAAAGCCATAAATTGCACAATTTATAACGGTTCCTGAGTTTGGAACACTTTAAGAGATTAGGGCGGGTTGCACCAACTTACGTTTACAGATCGATCAACGTTAATTATGGCGCCGGCAACTGTCATTCCATAGAAACTTGTCTAACTTTCCATACATTCAGATTTTAACGAACACCGCTTACGAATACAGACGATTGGTGCAACCTATTCTTAACAGTGATATAAACTTCTCATAACATAGCTGTCACATTTTTTTTCTGTTCTCTGCTTATCGGCAATCAGTCCGAAGACTATAAGTCGATGTGTGGATTAGTACGGCCTGGCAATTCGAGTATGCTCTCCAGCGAGAGCATCTCCTCATTTTTTTCAAGTCTGAGGCTACTAGCTGTCACATTGACTGGTAAATTAATCAGTGTATGTGACCAATCGTCGGAGCTCAGCCACGTCGAGAGAACGGGGAGGATCGTGCTGCCAAAACAGTGTACCTTTCCCAATGGTCGATATCCCGCCGGTCGCCCAAGGTATCGCTGGATAGACGAAGTCCAGAAAGACCTGTGCCACCTTCAAACAGCCGATCATGATTGGCGACACGCTACCCAGGACAGAGCATAGTGCCGTGTAGGAGGCCAGGATTCACTTCGCCGGGTCGCTTAGCCAGCGTAGTAAGTATGCCACTCATCGAACAGCCACATTGTGACAGGATTACATTACTCTTAAATCTTGGAACGCATGCCAGACCTCTGCCCCAACATACATTGAGTAAGTCATAGACTGTTTCGGAAGCTAGCTAGGGTGCATCGAATCGGGTAGTTGATGGTACCTATATCAGATAAGCTATTATGGTTCTTCACTTCGCATCGCAATATGATTCGTTCTGACACGTTGCGAGCGCGTGCAGCGTGTGTTGTTAGGGGCACAAGTCCCAACAAAAAACAGGAAAATGGACAGATTATAAAGCTTCAGCTACATGCAAACAGAATTCTATGGCCATTATAACCCATTGTATTAAAGTACATAAATGTGGCCACAAACATATTAATATACTAAATTAAGTTGGCACCTCGTTTACTTCAGTTGTGTTCATACTTAAACTTAACGCTCCTGATATTTTGCATTAATATATTCTGGGCGTATGGCTGGTCTTTTCTATGGCAATGAATATAAATTTAATTTCCTGTTCAGATTTATGCTTTCTTTTTTCATAGTATTGAATTATATTTTGCAATTTTGTGTAAGTACCTACTTTGGAAGACTTAACTGTGATATATAACCTTGTCATAACATTGTTCCAATCAATTGACAGCCGAGGTTGCTTCCTCGTGGCCAGGTCTATATTTTTCTTATGAATTTAGTTTAAACATACAAGCCTTAAAAATTTAAGTTGTATTATTATCCAATCCCCACTTACGAAGTTTCTTTTGTTTGTTAGTTTGCTGAAAATCGACTGGTCATTTGATATACCTATCACATCTAATTGTAAATCAACTTAACACTTATACTCGTATCTGTTACATAAATCATTTTAGATCCACATAAAATATAACGATGTCCACAGTCCACACATAGTGTGCACACACCTTAATGTCAAGTACTCATTGACTGCATAGTAATATAATGGATATGACTTCTGAGGATCAATATTGAAGAGTGAGAATGCTGAGAATTCAAGAATGTTGCGTAGTGGGGCAATAACTATAGGGTTGACAGTTTGTGACCCGGGCGTCAAGTTCTAGGGTTGGTACTGAGTAACTGAAAATATCCATCACTGTAAAATGGTATCAAGTAAATTGGTCCGGCTTGGCGTAACTATGTTATACTACATTACTCACCTAGGGCGGTAAAATAAAGAATGGCTCAGATCGGAGGCATATGTCGTCGATATACATGCAATCTGAGACTTTCTGGTGAGTACAAAACTTAACGTTTCCCCTGGGAATGTTTTTGCACACATAGCGGGCGGTAATTTTTTAGGCTAGTTTTTTTAAGATGTCATTCGGACCAGTTTTTAGAGTCATCAATTGTCTGTATCGGACTACAATAATTAGAGCAAAACAAATGACAAAGTCAAAGTCAGACGTTGCTAGCGATCACTAAAACGGCCCATACTAATTCACAGCTGTACGGAGTGCGGAGGCGGTATGATATTTAATAACCTGTCAGCCGTCAGTCTGAACAGTCAGTCGAGTCAGTACCGATTCCTTACTGCGCGCCTACATTTAAGGGGCTACCCGAGTTTTTCATCGATTTTTGACAAGTTTTGAATCGAATCTCCTACTTTTGCACTATAGATAGAATTATAAGTCAAACGGCTATCGGTTCTTTAATCTTTTATCTCCATTTTTGTCTACCGGATTTTGAAAGAAATGAATACTACATTTTGTATGTTTTTTTAAACATTGTCTAAAAAAAACACTTATTTCTTATCTATTGACGTGAAAGATCTAACATATACGAAATTTACATATTTGGGTTCGTCTATGACGTCTCTAAGAACGTGTCTATGGTTTTCATTTTAAACTAATTAACACAAAAGTTATGGCCTGAAAACCAGTTTTTTGGCCTAAAATTATTCAACTTTGATGCCAAATATCTCGAAAACAATGAACTTTGAAGTAAATATTGGGTACTATTTTGCTTAAAGCCGTTGTTGTTAATATAATAAGCTACAAAACACATTAGAAAACTAAGGGATTCAGATCGAAGGTCATAGGGGCATGGGAGCCCTTTAACGTGCTTCTTGACTGGCCCGGGATACGCGGCGGCGGGGCGTTACGAAGCCGCTCTCGGTAAACTACAAAATACCGCATACCGATACCAACCGGGCAAATGCAGAAGTGGCCTGGAGTGATTATTTAGTATTCCACTCACTAACCGAGCTGACATTTCACAAAAGAAGCCATTCTTTGCGCGGAAGCTACTTTACATTCAACAGCCAACTATGCCGGCAATTTGTCGATATACTTAATATTATACTTATGTCGTTATGGTTATTGCTCTACTAATTAGTGATTAATGAAATGAATAATACATAGTTTAGCCCCTGGTCATACGTTGTGCTATCATACGCACAGAAACTCACCCCTGTATTGCCAACGGGTTAGGAACAACAGGTGGAATTAAAATTCAATTCTAGGCATTGCAGGTTTATAGATGGACAAAATGTGATAGTGCAGTGATAGGTTGCTTGCCCATCACCCGTACACTTCTATCCTATTCCCATTGTCTACTCTAGGAAGTACCTACTATTGTCTTTGTGTTGTATTTAGAAAGAAGGCTGCTACTATAAACTACAACACTTTTGTTTTTGAGTGTGTGATTTTGTCAAGGCCTGTTGGTTTCGCTCATAAATAACTAAACATTATGATTACTTTGTTTTACAAACGTCTGCCTGTCGATCTGATTTACGACCGAGAATTCTGATAATAAACGTCGGGAATTACGAAAAGCGTGGAAAATATATGAATTTAAAATGTTACGGGTTTCGAACTGGTTAAAGAAGTGGTTTGCTTTCCGATTCGTTCTACGCATGCCGTACATTTATGGATGTTTTGAGTTCGATTACTGCCATACACCATACACACACACCATTGTCATGCACGCATGCATGAATGTATGCTACACTAACGACGCTGCTTTACGTGTCTCGGCTACACTACGAAGCCAGAGGAAGTAGTGGAGTAGATATGTGCGCGTGAAGACCGGATTGATCCTGAGGGTCGTGAGGTTGGAGTCTTGCCATGACGTGAATTGCATTCCTTTGTGGTCAGACCTCCAGCAGAACATCTATCGACCTTCACTAAAGAAGAATTTTGGCCGAAGGGAGTCAAATTTCGTTTTTTGCGGTCGTTGACCTGACACCACGAAAGTGCTCAACACGTCGCAGTAATACAGTTATGGTAGTATTTAAAAGGTATTTGTAATATGAGCCTTATACTTCTTCTTCTGTCGGGGGCTACAGACGAAGATGGTTTATTTTTCCATTATATTCTTTCTCTCTGTATTATATCGTTTAATATAGGCCTTGTTTTAACCTCACCTCACGCCGCGATACATAGTAACTTAAGCATAATCAACCCCGCTATTCTGTAACTTGTGTTAACCTCACCTCACCGTTCACTCGCAAATATATCTTTACGTTGCGATTCGTAGTAAGGAAGCGTAGGTAGAGGTCTAGTTGCATTAGGCGTGACGGGTGAGGTAATACGTATCGCGGCGTCAAGATATATTTGTGGGTGAGGGTGGAGGTGAAAAAAAAGTTACAGAATATCTGGGCTGATGTGCCGCAGCTAATAATCCCATTCCTACGCGTCGGCAATATAGCCGCAAATATTGCCCGGATTGCCGGCAATGTAGTCAGTACAAGAAGCATGAATGTTGATTGATTTAAATCGCAAAACATTGTTACGAAAAGCGCGCGTTGGCGTAATATGGTTGAGATTATGTATTGTGGCCGACTTCTTATAAAACTGTCATTGGAATTGGAATCCTCTTAGCTTGGACGCTAGAGTTGCTTTTTGAATGGACTACTTTGCAATTCGGCCAACTAAAATAATGTATAATGTATACAAATCTTACCAGGCTTGATGACTAGTATAAGGTGTAACAAAAATAGCTATGATCCGTTTAACGGCATAACAGGAATCGTGTTCTGATAAGAAAAAAGTAAAAGAAAAAAAATTACGCGATTTTTTTTTACATTTATATGGAGCCCCAGTCGGCCAACGCTCCATATTCATGTTACAAAAGAATCGCGTCAAAAATAAATTTCTCTTAGTTTTTTTTCTTATCAGAACACGATTCCTGTTTATGCCCTTACAATGATCATCGCTATTTTTGCTAGACCTTGTATATTAACCCCCTTATTGAAACTTAGCACACCCCTGTTAACTAGAATGTGTGGTCCCTTTCTCACAAGTACACATGTCAAAGTGGCAGGTAAAGACGAACGAATACTATCGACATGTTAGCTAAAATTGCCGTTTATGACTAATGCTATATTATTATATCAGGTTCAAAAAAAATGCGGAGACATGCAGCTGGGCTCCATAGAACTGTAAATATCTTAATGTTACCTTTTTTCATTTAATCGATTCCTATGCCATAACTACAAAAATGATGCATACGGCTAACTGTTTCAATAGAGACTGCACAATTGTTCTTCAATTGAAAAACCTTGTCTTTCAGCTGGTCGCTAACTGAAGCTGCACGGCTGGCATGCGACGGCGCGCTTTTCTCGCACTATCCGTCTCTTTCTTATTAGAACACTTAGAACAAGAGATATAGTGCGTTAAAAATCGAGAGTATGTCGCGGCCGTCGCATGCTTAGACGTGCTGGTCGCGTAACCGGCATAATGACCCTATATTATCCCAGAGTAATGTCGGGTTAGAATAGCACGAACCTTTAGCCTAGTGGGTAATGTCGCTGTCTACGATGCTTAAGGTCCTAGGTTCGAATCCCGGTAGGGCAAATATTTGTGTGATGAGCATGAATATACTCATACTCATAATTTATTGGTAATAGGTGATTACATGTCAACTTACATCTAGTACAGATAAATTTAAAAATACAATAAAATCATTTAAATAAATTAGCTACTTGTGTATGCTTATATTTGCACTAATATTTCGCAGTCAGAAATTCTTCTATATTATAGAACGACCGCTCAACAAGCCAAGATTTCAGATTATTTTTAAATGTTAGCAAACTAGGTGCGTCTGTTATTACTCGTGGTAGATTATTATACGCAGAGGGGCCCATGACGTGTATAGTAGTGTATATCTTTCTGAGTCTTGGTTGTATTTATTTCTATTAAATATATCGTCGTCTAGTACCCACAACACAAGCCGGCTTGGTGAGCTTACTATGGGAGTAGTTCGATTTGTGTTTGATTGTCCCCTTATATTTAATTACAACTGCTAGAAGTGACATTGAAAAAAAACATATGTGCTATGCATACGCAGTGGGCGGGGCACATTGCACGTAGAACCGATGGCCGTTGGGGCGGAAAGGTTCTTGAGTGGCGACCACGTACCGGAAGGCGCAGCGTGGGTAGGCCCCCCACAAGGTGGACTGATGACCTGGTAAAGGTCGCGGGAGTCCGCTGGATGCGGGTGGCGCAGGACCGGTCATTGTGGCACTCTTTGGGCGGGGCCTATGTCCAGCAGTGGACGTCTTTCAGCTGATATGATGATGATGATGATAATGAAATATATCGTCGTCGACCCACAACACAAGCCGGCTTGGTGAGCTTACTATGGGAGTAGTTCGATTTGTGTCTGATTGTCCCCTAATATTTATTTATAACTGCTAGAAGTGACTTTGAAAAAAAAAACATATGTACTATTACGCACATTGTTTTGTAGTTACTGGTGATACATAAATACTTGTACAGGCTGAAACATAAGCCATTTTTAGTATGGGACCTACTTACTAGTATGAAATAAGTTTCTGTCAAAAATTTCCTTTTTTGGTACAAGCTTTTATTGCCGACTGTACTTTTCTGTATACCATCATCAACTGCTCATTGAGACGATTCTAACGAGGAGCCCAAACTCGATGGGGTTATGTTATGGCCACCTTCTGTCTCCATCATCAGATCAGCTCGATGGTACCATAATATTGAATTGTCATCCAAACTATACTTATACCCAAAATGTCAGCTCAATTGGTCACCGGGAAGTGGGTCAAATTTAACTTGCAAGATTTGACGGTCAACTTACTTACATATATACATACTTTTATACTTACATACGAACAAGTCAAGTGAATATAAAGCTTGTAAAAAGAACACACTTGCTCATACATTTTCGTCAGTCTAAAATGAGCAGTGTACGAATATGAAATTGTTGTTTTTTTTTGCATAACACAAAGTAGGTCCCATAGTAAAAGTTACTCAGAGTCATGGATAGATTCACATTTGCCACTTCGATTCACGACTTATTTTTCAGCCTGTATATAAACTCCGCCACTTACGAAGTTAGACCTAAATAATGTTTTACTATTATTTCCAACGACTGTTGAAACCAGGGTTGAAGTGTGTTGTGGGCGATGGACTAGCAACCTATCACTGCAATATCACATTTTGTCGATCTTATATACCCACATTTATGCTAAAAGTGGCGCTGGAATGTACGTTTCATGTGCTCTGCCTACTCCTTTTGGGAATAAAGGCGTGAATGTATGTATGTATGTAGGTTGAACCCTATAAAATAACTTCATAACTGCAGCCAACTTCAAAACCTACTTTAGATTCGTATCAATCGTTATTAATACGTAATTATCAAAGCAATAATAAAACACAATTACAAAACCACACCATATTAAGAGAAACGAGTTTCCATCCCGTTCCTTTTTAGAAAATTGCTTAGGACAGAAAGAGAAGGACATAGGTCTTCATTGCATTTGCAATTTAAAATGGCTGTCCATGGATGATTACAGTTTTTTTTTTAATTAATTCATCAGAAGTGTTGATAGCAAAGGCAACTGAGTTATATTACCTATACTGACACTTGAAGACATATTTGGAATAAATAGGTTCCTATTAGTGCAGCCTCACATATTTGTGTTAATTTTTGTTCTTATGGTATTCGTTATTCATTAAATTCATTTATATATTCCGTGTAACGGTTAAGTGCTAAATGCACACTGATCGTGTAAAATATAGAAACATAATTATGGTGTAAGTAACTGCCAACTAAGCCAAAAAGAAGACTAAAAAAGTGTTCCTTTACATTGGGTCACAATGACGCTTTCTATTCTATAACGCTGAGTATTTTATGCCGGATATGCGTGCACCCGGGATAAAAACTATCCTATATTTTAATCCAGGCTATAAACTATCTTCGTGCAAAATTTCATTCATATCGGTACAGCCGTTTAAGCGTGATTGAGTAACAAACATCCAAACATCTAAACTTTAGCATTTATAATATTATATAGTAGGATAGGTACGTAGTTTGGTGGCTCTGTGAGCTGTAGAACTCGGGATCCTGCATTTAAAAAAAATTAATCGCCAAAAAAGCCATAATAATTATCGGACTTGCTCACAAAATTTCACGAGAATCGGTTGTGAAATACGACCTGTAGAGGATAACAGCCGGGAAGTGGGACATCCGAACATCTGGACATACAAACGGTTTTCGGCCCAAGCTGAAGTATCTTCGTTCGCTTAGCTCGCTCGTTCAAATACAACCATGAAGGAAGAGATAGAAATACTTCAAATTGTGGCTCATCAGTATTCCAAATAGGGTTGCCCCGGTTACTCGACCGGCTTCAGTTAACGACCACCTGAGGACTAGGCTAGACTTTCGTCATTTAATGACAATAACAATCTGCAGAACCTTAAAAAAACAGAAAGCCATATGCAAAGCTTTTGTAGTTATATAATGGGATTCTACTAAGAAAACGGGATAATATCTTTCTAGTTGGCCAATGGATCTTAGTGGTCGCAAACAGGCAAATTAAATTAGATGGTCGCTATCCGGCGCAATTATTTCTATTCAATTAATTTATCCCCAACATATTTTTAAGTAATTAAATCACATTACCTAGCACCTTTCACACCCCGTCAAAATTATCTAAAAACGATCTAAATAAAACGCAACATATAATTAGGTGCTTTACAAGGCACTACACGGCGCGTATCGACTGCATCTCGAAGTAAATCGTGCCGCGGCTGCCACCATAAACAACCTCTGAGCGCCATCTAGCGGTGCCGTGAGGAATTACGAGAGTCTGTGGTCACCTTGTTTTAGTTTTTAAACGGTTTCAGCCAGACACTTTTAGGTTATAAATATTACGGTACGGTAGCATATAGGTGTGTAACCAGCGCCGTTATCACGAAAATCTAATCTTTAAGTTTGTACATAATATATCTCCAGCTCTCAGTCTTATGGATATCCTTTGGATATCGCTTTTGTTTCACGTATCTGTCATTTACTTGTCAAATCTGGCTAGTCAGGAGAATCATACCAATTTGGAAAAATCGTGAAGTTTAAATGAGTATATAGGTACATTGATCTACCTACGGAACCCCTAGGATTATAGTCCCAATTGAAATAATTCCACAGAGATAATTTATTAACACTAAACACACATATCTGTTTGGACGCAATTCTACACCTGTGATCATTTAATTACGCACAATAGCGCTAAATTCGTCAATGACAGTGACAAAAGATAAAAGAAAACATACTCATTGTTTATGGTATACAGAAAAGTCGTTAAAGCATTCGATACGCTCAATTTCTTTAAATTAAACTGTAATAAGATACTAGACTTAATTGGGAAATAATATTCACCTTGGCACTCGGAACTCAGTAAAACAGCGTCTTTCTTCCATCTAAATGTATACTCTCTGTCTTTAGACACGTCGATTTGGCGAAGAAATTCAAAGGTGTAAATGAAGTCCCCAACCCGCACTGGGCCAGCGTGGGGACTGCTGCCCGTTCCCTCTCATTCATAAGAGGATTCCTGCGCCCAGCAGTGGGACGCATATAGGCTGATTTAAATATTATGATATATTATTATGTATTGGATATATCACGCGGCGAAAAGACACTGCACGGACTGCACAGTTATCACAAGACGGCGCCGAGTATCCGTCTCTTTCCAAGTGTTCTAATTAGAAAGAAACAGTCTATCTCGCCGCGAGACACAGCTCGCGCGCCGTCTTGTGATAACCGTGCTATGGAACAAATTTGATGAATACGATGCATTATCTCCGCTACCCAAAGGTTGGCTGGAAGAGTCTCTTTAGCGATAAAACCGCCTGTTTTTCCTCTACTTTAAGCTTTGTGTTCTGAGTGGCTACCGCGAAACGAAAACGAACTTCGTTCGTGTATCTCCCTCCCTGTCGCTCGACCTAGCAAGTGCGACAGAGACGGAGATACACGAACGAAGTTCGTTTTCGTTTCGCGGTAGCCTATTTTGAGGTGTGCAATAAGCCAAGGCCTCTCACAAACTAGCGCGGCCTGGCCGCGGCGGTTAATAGTAAACCTGTCATTAGCTGTCAAATTTACTATTGACCGCCACCGCAGGCCGCGCCAGTGTGTTGCAGGCATAAAGCGTATTTCTAAGGCTGATGTCACACTGATCCGCATCTCCGGACGGAGGTGCGGAGCTGCATACAAACTTCGCCGGACGGAGGTGCGGTTTAATGTGCCGTACCATACGGAATTTATATAATTTATATTTATACAAACTGAGGTTCTTGCATACAACGAGAAACGCACCTCCGTCCGGAGATGCGGCGCAGTGTGACATCCACCTTAGGGACAATAACCATCGGCATTCAGCAGGTCACCAAAGCGTTGGACCGACTAAATCAAAACTATGGTTAAGATTACTAAATGTGGCCGACTTATTATAAAACTGTCATTGGAATTGGAATCTTCTACCATGGACTGTAGTGCTGCTTTTTTAATGTACTACTTTGATGCAATACGGCCAACTAAAATAATCTCAAGTATGTATACAATACTCAATGTCGTATGATGTTCATTCATTCATTTATTTTTTTATATATACATATATATTTCTTGATAAATTATTGTATTTTACATGTCAACTTAAATAATTATTATAGGACCTAGGGCCGAAAAACAAAAGAATGTCTCAGATCGCCGGAAGATCAGGGATCTTCCCTTCCCTCTTCTATTTTCTAAGTTTCTCACTAACTGCCTGGTTTTTCCCACTCTATTCAGCACTGCTTCGTTGGTTACTCTCTCTCTCCCGCTCCATACTCAATATAATTTATAATAATAATAAAAAGCTGAAGGAAATATGGAGGGGAAGCGAGGTAGAGGAAGACCTAGAATAAACTACATAGAGCAACTCAAAAAAGAGTTGAAGCTAGGTCGTATCGAAATGTCAAACAGGTTGCCTGGGATCGGAGTAGATGGAGGGCCTACTTTGAGCTACACCGACAAGAGCTTAGCTCTTAAACAAGCAGAAGAGATACATTCAATGGCACTTCACGAACACAAGCTCACGCCTATACTCCCAAAAAGGGTAGGTAGAGTTCACGAAATTCGATTTGCAGCGCCACGCAGCAACAGATGGAGGAAATGGGATATTGCAGTGACATTGTTTGATTATGGGATCATCATCAATATCATATCAGACGAAATACATCCACTGCTAGACATAGGCCTCCCCCAAACAGTGCCAGTGACTGGTCCTGCGCCACCCGCATCCAGCGGACTCCCGCGACCTTTACCAGGTCATCAGTCCACCTTGTGGAGGGTCTAGCCACGCAAAATACCGCTATAACAATAGCCAAGCAATAGATGGAGAAAATGGGATATTGCAGTGATATTGTTTGAAAATGGGACATTACAGTGGGTTGCTAGCCCATTACGGTGCCCACGGAAAGAGCCACCTTGCAATTTGTCAGAACAACTGACAGGACGCAGCTATAGTTACTACGAGACAGCATCACATACCCTTCATTCTAACTATAGCTGCGTCTCTGTCAGTGGTTGTGACAAATTTGCTTCGTTTGTAATGTGCTTACCGACACCAATAAGCACATTCAGACGGTCCTGGATGCTAAAAGATAGCGAGAGAAAACCAAACTTTCATCTCACCGGCACTATCTTGCTCTATTATAGGTTACATAAAGCCTCTCACATACAGGCGCGGCCTGGCCGCAGCGGCCAATAGTAAACTCGTCATTAACTGTCAAATTTACTATTAACTGCCACCGCAGGCCGCGCCAGTGTGATTCAGGCCTAAAACGGCGGACTACAAGCCTGACATGCTGGACTGTCTGGATGCGCCTTCACGACGAAAATTAATAATTATTATATATTGTAATAATACAATCCATGTAATCGTAAAGAAAAACGTATGACTCTCAACAATATGGTCACCACCTGATCAAACTAAATTATAAACTACGTTAAATATTAATTATTGTTAAATGAATAACTCATATTGAACAAATATGTCAATGCCATTGTTTTACCGGACCGCGTCATTACATTTCAAAGTGTCTGTCAACGCCTGTATTGTGACGTTATTGGTATTCCGTAGGATAATAACAAATGCAACAATTAGAATAGAATAGAATAGAATAGAAAATTCGGATAACACATCATTACACATACATTCACATAAAGCACCTTAAGAACTAAGAAATAGGGATGTGCTACCGAAAAGGTCTCCACTCAGCAATGCAGTTGACACAGCAGTGCCAACGGCGCTGGTCTTCTGTGGATCCAGCGAGGTGTGCGGGACAGCATACTGCGCGACTCGTATTAAGGGCGGTATAAATACATAAAAATACAAACAAAGTAATATTCAATACATATAAGTTTATAAACAAAATTGTGGTTAAATTAATTTTAATATCTAGAGTTAGTTAGAGTGAGTGTTGGTGTTGGTATGCAGCAATTATTATTATTTTTAAAAGCTACCTAACATAACCTCTAAGTATAAGGTCCTAGGCACCAGTACTTTGCGCGTCCAAGATATATTTTTCAATGATGTAATATAAATAATTGATTTTTTTTCCGCTGCTGACTCAGCCGAGGGTCTCAAACGGCGCAAGTATGGAGCCATCGACAGTGGCTTCATATTTGAGCCGTTCGAAGTAGAGACCCTCGGACCGTGGGGACCAGGCGCGCACCGAATCTTCAATGGATTGTGCAAGCGCTTGGTCGAGGCTTCACGTGACCAGAAGGCTGGCTTTTACCTCGCCTAGAAGATCGGCGTTGCCAACGTGGCAATGCTGCCAGCCTTCTGGGCACACTACCGCCTGGCAGCGACCTGGGGCGATTTTTTTACTTTTAGTTTTAGTTTTATTAGTTTTGTACCTAAATGTGTGTCCTTGATATATGAAATGAAATGTTTATTTATTTATTTATATAATATTAATATAATATACGCAGAGTAAGTATTCAAAGTACTTGACTTGACAGTTGACGTCAAAGTAGTCAAAGAGTACTACGAATCTTGACGTTTCGTTTTCAGAAACTATTATGATGTTATAAAAAAAAATGAGATGAAAAAAGAGGTAAATAGGTTATAAGTGCTCCAAAAGTGGCACACTAAAACTGAGTCAATTGCACCAGCTTGCCCGAGTTCGCGTCGTCAATAAACTCGGAATTTCATATAGACAACGTATCTACCTCTTTTGTATATTACATCATTGCCAATCCCTAAAATATTATTCATTCATTCATTTATTTATACATATATATTTCTTGATAAATTATTGTATTTTACATGTCAACTTAAATAATAATTATAGAACCTAGGGCGGAAAAACAAAAGAATGTCTCAAATCGCCGGTATAAGACCCAAGCAGAAGACAATGGCGATAAATATGCAATCTGATGCTTTCTTAATTACCTCCCGTGGTGAGTGCAAAATTTTACGTCTCCGGGGGTGATTTCCGCGATAAAAACTAGCCTATATCCTTCCCGGGGCCTCAAACTATCTATACCTATACCTATATTTTAATTTAATCTAAATCGGTTCAGCGGTTTAAGCGTGAAGAGGTAACCGACAGACAGACAGATAAACTTTCGCATTTACAATATTAGAACGGATATATACCTATACCCTTAACTAATTCAAGGCTACGCTACGCTCGTGGCGCTACGTCGTAGCCTGTAGCAGTTTAACCCTTTCACTGCGAGCAACCCCCTAGTGGGCGACTAGGTGGCTGACGCTACCCGCTACATACGGGGAAAACCACGGAATCAGCTACGAGAGTAGCGCGTAGCGATTCTGGGCAAAGTCCATATGTAGCGTATAGCGGCTGTAGCGCTTTGACGCATCTGTGTCGTGATTGGCGTTGAATGCGTTAATGCCGAGCCCGTGGCCTATCGACGCTTGCGATTCCAGCGGACGTAGCATGGATACCGTTTGTCACGAGATAGTCGATATAACTCCTTGTCGATTGCGATACGGTAACCGAGCATGCGAACATGGTTTATTTATTTATTTATTTATTTATACTTAAGGAGTACCAACAGCTGCAAAAACATGATATAAGTCTTACATAGTAATACAAAGCCAATTAAAGGAACTCACGGATAGAAATGGCATAGAAAAAAGAAAAATGTTTGACACACTTAGCACACAATATCGCACTAGGCATATGTACACTGCTAATTTAATACAGAATAGTGCACCATAAAAAAAAGAAAAAAAAATACATAAAACTACATAGAAACTAATTAACAAAGAAGGAACACGTGAGCAAAGTCACACGTACCCGAACAAATCACCACTTGCGATTTATCTATCTTCAAATTTAGATTGGAGAATTGTTATCATGAAAAAAAACGACATGCTAGTTTTCGCCTCACAGAAGGAATCGAACAGTTGAATACATCAATATCCATCTCTCTTGACAAACTATTCAAAGTGCGACTAGCGCGACTCAGGAAACTATTTGCCTATAATTAGACGAGGTACATTTAAGAGAGATAGGAGGAATTTAATATTTATTGCACATAAGAATATCTTATGGTACAAAAGGCGGACTTAATGCTATAAAGCATCCTCTACCAGTCAACCTTAAGGCAAAGCAGATAAAATGTGGGCAGTGCAACTTAATTTAAAACAAAAAACTCTTTAACATGTCTAAAGATGGGATGAATAATAAATAATATAGTAGAATACGATACAATACAATATAATATGATATAACAATATATACCTATTAATACATACATACACATACAATATGAATATAGATGAAACTTACAAATCAGATAGATTATTTTTTAGTTCTGCCAGCAAAGAAATTTTGTAAGGACTTTTTGAAGACAAGCCCGTTTGGAGATTGCCGAATTTTGACAGGGAGATGGTTCAAAATGACCCGTCGACCATTTGACAGCAGAGAAGTCAAAAGCGCGTTGCCGACCCATTATACACAGGGGGGTTCATTATGTTGACAGCTAGAGACAAATGCAGGGTCAATCTCAACACAGCACATCCTCGGCAGCTCTGGCCAGGAACACAACTCCACATACCCACAGAGTAAGTAGTGGCGTTATTATGGCTGCGGTATTCTGTAAGGCCACAGACCCGCAAGATGGACTTATGACCTGGTTGAGGTCGCGGGAGTCCGCTGGATGCGGGCGAGGGAGCGGTCATTGTGGCACTCTTTGGAGGACTATGTCCAGCAAAAACTCCGTAAGGCGGAGGTACTTGCCCATTAGGTACCCATAACACAAGCCTTATTGAGCTTGCTATGGGGCTTGTTCGATTTGTATAAGATTTATTAGACGTCACCAAGTATTAATCAAAGTTAAATAGATCCGGTTTAACATGTCTAGATTTTACGAGGAAATCTGAGTGGTTCTTGAATTCAGTAGTTTACGACCATTTCTAGCCGTTACGAGAAGTGCAGATTTAAAATACATAATTAATGGCTTACCAGCCATAAGGAGTACTATACCCCACTGCAGATAAGATAAGAAAAATGGCGCGTTAATCCTTCTGAGATTTCAAGGAAAACCACATTGAAATTCATCATCATCTAACTCCTCCTAGCGTTATTCCCGATTGTGCCACTAGTTTTACGAAAATGATTGTCATCTGATCTTCCAACCCAGAGGGAAAACTAGACCTTATTGGGATTAGACCGGTTTCCTCACGTTTTCCTTCATCAAAAAGCTAACGCACTAACTACCACTAAGCTAACTGACGCTTTGACGATTATTATGATTATGCCTATTATGTAAATAATGTATATTAATTCAATTTGACATCTAATCTAATTTATGTTTTCTCTTTGTCAGTTTAATTCATACATACAGGTTTGCACGCTTGCATGCAAGCTAGATACACATGCTCGTAATATATTTAAACATCCCTGTACTGTATCTATGCAAATAAATCATTTCATTTCATTTAATTTCAACGTTAAATATTCCGTACATAAGTTACGAAAAACTCATTGGTACGAGCCGGGATTCGAACCCACGACCGCCGCTTGACAGCCGCGTGCCTGTGCCACTAAAATACAATTCAATACAAATACTTTTTATTGCACAGCTCAATAGTAATACAGAACAGTAGTACAAAAAACAGGGAATATAAGAGCAGAGGAAAACAACAGGCGATCTTATCGCTAAAGAACGATCTCTTCCAGACAACCTTCGGCCAGCGGAGAGAAATGGTAGGCTACCGTGCCTTGAAAAGCACTTAATGATCGAAATAAGTAAAACAATGTTTCCCTTTGATATCCTAGATACATGAAGAAACGCAGATGAATATGTCCGTAAAAAATCTAACGTTATTTCCCCTAGCGATTGCTTTTTTTATTACTTTTAGCACAGCGCAAACCATACAGCCTGCCGTGGTAAGCAAACATCGTGGCCCGTAGACGCTTGCGACCCCAGAAGAGTCACAAGCTCGTTGCCGACCTTTTCTTGATTGGAAGATTTGCTGTGTGCGCGTCGGGAGCTCGGGTGACCTTACTCACCACTAGGAACACAACACCTACAAAGCGAGTTGTAGTGTTGTTATGGCTGCTGGCTATAAGGTGGAGGACGATATGAGCGACACATGCTCAGAAAAAATAATTAAAAACGCCTCACGTAATTAATGGACGCCCCTAACAAACTTCGATGGAGGTCAAAAGATACAAAATTACACCAAAATAACGTCTTGAAATATCTAGATATATATTTTCTACATAAATACATTTAAATTCAGCTAGTGCCGACTGAATGTGAATGTCGGAAGTACTATTTAAATATTATTTATACATTTTAATAACATTTTCATGTAATTTCATCATCAATGACAAGAGAAAATAATTAAAGATGTATAATGAGTTAAAGAAGACGTTTAAGTAAAATATATTGATTTATTATTATGAAACAAATGTTGAGATTTTAAAGAAAATTTTAAGTAACTTTTGCTAATTTTTCAACATACGCAAATTGCAGTATCAAGTACAAAAAATTACCGGTTATGTGCGAGCATGACTCACGAACTGACGGTTTCGTACAAAATTTTACACTCCATACCGTTCACGACCCTATAAGTAAGGGTTCACTTTGGCAGTGTTGTGTTTTTGCCTGGCCAGACTCTTTGACACTGCCCTGCGCCACTGAGCATAGAACTATTGACTTTCGTTTGTTTTTATCAAAACTTCTGGAGAAATCTTACAACAGCATACGAGAAGTTACCGTCATGGGTACAGCGCCATCTACATTTGGCTACTAATAACGTGCAGTGTGTTTAATTTTCAGCGATAATTCTTTATCACGTGCACCGGTCTCGATACCTCTTTTTTATTTGAAAGAAGTGGCTTTAATAATAATCTCATAAGAATTTAATAGAAAAAATACAAATGCAATTTAAATACCGATTTAGTAAAGAAATTATTGTAGATGAATTAAATAAATACGAAAGATACCTAGAATTACTTATTCTTTTTTTTTACCTGTAATTGTTTTTTTTATGGCATACCATGTGTAGTTTCTATAGTCCCCCGGACAGTGTCCTAAAGATGACGCCGGTCCTGATATCGTTCCTTTGCATAAGGATTGAATTAAACCTACTCCAATTATTGAAAAACGGTTTAATACTGCTAATAGTTACACGGTTCAACTCACGTATTAAATGTCATCACGGGCGACATGTTTCGAACTCTTCGGGAGTTCTTCTTCAGGGTGAGCCGTGTCGCTTGATTCAAGCATTTCATAAGTGATTTGAACCGTGTAAATATTAGCATTATTTCCATATGTCACATGAAAGAAACCAAAACGGCTGTGAAAATAAAATAAAAATGTATAGTTACTAGCAGTCCGCGCGGCTCCGCCTGCGGATTAAACAGAACGCCAGCGAATCCACAGGATAAAATATAGCCGGTCCATCGCGAAGGTATATTCTATCCACTAGTGAAATAATGTTTCAGATTACCCGAACGAAAGTGTGTCTGTCTGTTACCTCTTCACGCTTAAACCGCTGAACCGATTTTGGATAAAATTTGGTATAGAGATAGTTTGAGTCCCTGGGAATAGTTATTTTTATCCTGGACATCATCCCCTAAGGGGGTGAAATGGGTGGTGGAAGTTTGTATAGACTTGGAGCTACGATATAAACGAGTTCCACGCGGACGGAGTGGCGGGCAGAAGCTAGTATTATAAATGCGAAAGTGTGTCTGTCTGTCTGTCTGTCTGTCTGTCTGACTGTTACCTCTTCACGCTTAAACCGCTGAACCGATTTGGATGAAATTTGGTATAGAGATAGTTTGAGTCCTGGGGAAGGACATAGGATAGTTTTTATCCCGGAAATTATCCCCTAAGGGGATGAAGTGGGGGGTAAAAGTTTGTATGGAGCTACGATATAAACGAGTTCCACGCGGACGGAGTCGCGGGCAGAAATTAGTGTAAATATAAATAAGTCGACTTTTATCACAAAACTATTGCACCAGTCGCAGCCAGTCAATGGCGGCGCGTGAAAAATTTCGATGCGCCCGGAACAAAACAGTTATGAAAGAGTTTACAGTGTAACTAACTATAGGCTTGCCTAAAAATATATTTTTGCCAAGCCGGTGGGAATGGGCTTATATGGACGCTCCGCCACTGATAAGTACATAAAAGTGATTTGAGGGCATAATCCATATCACGATGGATACGATTACATAATTCCGGGTAATCATTGGTCCGAAACAATATATTTAACCCGAATTTAAAATTGCAGACAATGTTCTGAAAACGCTGCAGGAATTTTAGATTTCTCAGGATACAATAACCTTACTTTTAAATTCTATTAACACTTTGATTGCGGGTACATAGTTCACTTGAAATCAACCATGGAAGGAGAAATAGGCTTTCAGGAAATTTTAAATTAATAATGCTGCTTTCAGAAGAAAAAAACTCGGTTTGTTTGTGTTTCGCTATTGGGATTCTCAACTGCTGTTTCAAATAAGTTCCTATTCTAGTATTTATCTTTACAGTGGGTACAGTACGTAACTAGGTACCTAGACCTACATAGTTAACACATGTTACGGTAAGCCCGAAACATGGACCCTGTAAGATCATCGCATTATTTTAATTTATTAAATAGGTACTATACTGACTTGCATTAAGTTTCATTACAAATTTATAAGAACTAGGAATGTAAGTTATTTATATTTATAAAATGTTAATAGATATTACGTACCTAATAAGGATAGGTACTGGAACTACAGGTATCGGTTTCATATCAAATTGATTACCTATCTATCGCTTATTTTTTATGTTTCATTACGACAAAGAAATATACACTCTTTTTTTGCATGGATAATACATGACTGGTGTAGTTTTTTTTTCATAATTAGGTACCAAGTTACTACTATTATTCGAAAATAACCAATCCTACTGATCCGGTCGGAAACGTTTTTTTATAGAATCAACCTCAAAGTATGCAATTATGCATATTAGCTTTAATTAAACCTCTATTGTCTAAAATAATTAGTCTGTATATATCATAAAAGTATACAGATTTCCTTACGTACAAACTCCTTCTATTTTTTCTCGATTATTAAGTTAAATATATGTCCACAAACAGCACATATAATTTAACTAGACAATAAAAAAAGGAAATGAACTCATAGACAACCCTAGTCGGTACCGGCAATTAAGGTAGGTACTATATACCTATACATATCTATTTATGTCATATTTTGAGATACAGTTACGTACCAACGTAACCAGTTTTTTTTCCTAAAACCTTAGTATAAGTAAGTCTTGTCTCCTACCCTGAAAAATTTCATCCTGAAACTTACCACATGAAATCCTCCCTTCAACTTCCAAAATGATCCGCCATTAAAACCACACACACACACAACACAAACAATTTCAAAAACGAATCCGTCAGAATACGCGCCAAATTGGTGAAAATTGCTGACAGCTTTTCTTTTTAATTATTATTTTTTTAAACTCGAACGTACGCGGGTCGCGAATGCCAGCACGGACTGGCGAATACTAGCGCTCCCCCCACTGGTAAAGGCGTGGCTTGAACAAACCTTCTGAGGCGGGGCTTGGCTGAATAGCTTTTTTCTCCATAGCCCCATACTACTTATACACTTCGAAAATTTCACCCGACTTTATTTTTACTTTATTATAATGTAATGTATATTTGTTTGTTGTATTTAAATAACAGTGAAGTTGTCATTTCGTCAGTGTCTGTATGATTTCGTATCTCAATTTTATTCTTCTTTAATATTCGATAGCGGGAGCTAATGTTGTTTATTATTAATTTATTCTATTTTGTGTTCTTTTAATATTAATAAGGGATTGTGTTTCAACATTTTGTTTTCATGTCTGTATTTGGATAGGTGTAGCTTTAGTACTTTATTTATGAAGTAGGTGTAGGCCCTCAGGTTCAATTGCATTAATGTTACAAATTATTTTGAAATTGTTGATTTTATTTTGTTCATTCACTTTAATTTGTTCCTTGTAACCTACACTTCGTCGTTTAAAATATTGAGTAAGTATTGTATAGGTACAATACAGCTCTGCACAGTCTTTTGGCATTAAATACGAGCACATAGGTATAGTATTTTTTAAAATTGTTTTTGATTTATTCAGCTAGGTGTATATCTACATATGCATTCATAAAGTTAGCTAATCCTTTTAGATGCCTTTTTTACACATTTTGTTAATTATTATTCTTGCGTGACTATTTGTTGCTTTAGTGGTCTGTCTAGTCAAGTGTCTAGTAGAGAGCTTAATAGCAAAGCTCGCTATCAAATAGCGAGACTTGAGATTTGAATATTTTGTTAAAAAATTAAATAAATTTGCCTCACATAATACGGGTGTAGACTCAAAATATATTATTACTCCAAAAGAAAGAAGGCAAAAAATATGCCTAGTGACGAAAATCCCATTAAGATATCTCAAAGAATTACGAAGCTACAACTGTTTTAATATTGCTTGTTAGAGAGAGAAAACGCTCGCAGTAAGTGACGTCACAAACTGCGAGCGTCATAGTAAATGACAATCGTTTCATATGAAGTTGCGTTTTGCGGAAAAGGGACAGAATATACCCCCTCTTATAACTTTGGACACATAACTTTGTGATTATTAACCTATTGCATTGCTTCTTTCTCCATTTGACTTCATTTTTAATCCTTTTTCGAGAAAATATAGTGTTATGGATTATTTTATTTAGTGTCTACACCCCTATTGTTTACCTCAGTATTGGCGAAGTTAGCGATGTACCTACAGTTTGCAGTTTTTTAATAATGAATCATGGGATTACAAAAGATAAGATATACACTCAAGAGCAAAAGTTGAAGTTTTCAGAAGGTCAGATGGCAGTCGCTTTCGTAAAACTAGTACCTATGCCAAATCTTGGCTCCTTTAGGGCACAACCGGGAATAACGCTAGGAGGATGATGACGCAAGGGCAAAAGTTTTGGGTGCACTTGTATAGAATTTCAGTACAAACTGAGTGACCAAATTTCATCTAAATCGGTTCAGCGGTTTAAGGTTCCAGACAGACAGGTTGATAGACAGACATACATACATTTATAATCTTAGTATGGAATAGCTTCCTACAGTATCAATTTCTTCTTTGTCTTTCTATTTAACACACTTGAGAAGCATGCATGAACATTAAATAGAAACATGAATTCTAAGTTACAGCCGCAATGTGGACGTGAAAAACTCTGGAGAGAGTTTAGAATGTTTGAAAGCATAATGTCTTGAGTTGCAAGCGTCCATGCCACGGTGAGCGCCTACCATCAGGCGGGTCGTACACTTGTTTGCCTCCGAAGTGGTATTTAAAATGGAAAAGGCAACCAGACAATGTCTGAGGCACTACACAACATTTTCTGGGGTCACTTTTCAGGAAAAATAAATATTATACGTCTTGCAATAATCAATAGGTATGTTTGTCTGGTTAATAAAATAGAGTCTGGCCAGGGAAAGATGAGCCTTTTTTTATATGGCAACTGTAATATGATTGTCAAATGTGTCGAACGTCTTAAATTAGTATGATGTCCTAATCTTGATACTTGATATGGTCACTATACTACGTAAAATATAGCTTGAGCCCTGCGACAGCTGTCATCTCAGTAATAACGTAAAATTGTACTGAGATGACAGCTGTCATAGGGATCAAGCTATATTTTACGTAGTATAAGAAAGTAACTGTTCCATAATAAATTGGCCTGTTTTTGCTTTTTAAGAGAATGAAAGGGTGGCTGATTGCTAATATTATTTAGATTGAAGAATAAGTATCATAAAAAGTTCAATTATTATGTCTCGTCAAAATTTAAATTTTGGAGAGAGGTTTTGATTATTCTTCCTAAATATAAAGTAGAATGAAATTAAGAGTTTAATTTCATATAAATCTAATTCCTTCTGCTTGATTACTTGCATTGTGTGAATTGCAGAAAAATAAAAGTTGTTCAATTATTATTTTATCGAGTTATACACGGCGTTGTAACACGCTCTTTTCTACGCTCGTCTTTCCCTGGCCAGACTCTAGGTAACTCTCAAAACTAGTTGCTATTAAACAAAACCTGACTTTTCTTCAAGTCGGCTATTACAAGACGTTAGTCACCCCAGACGGGGAGTGAAATAAAAGAAACACTCCAAAAGAGGGTACTTTTTAATTAGTCGCCGTTTTTTAAGTGTTCTTTAAGATGGCGCGCGTTTGTAGGGGCCAGTTGCTGGAGCTAGTAACTCGCCTGCTTTTATACAGTCCAGTCTGCAATTCAAATCAATAGATAATGACGGCGAATCCAATAAAACTTAGTAGGTAGACACGTTCGTCATTCATTGAAGTTTCAATGACATCACTGATAGAGTGAGAAAATTTTCTCTGTCACTCTTGTGAGTTTCACCTGGCTTGTGATTTTTTTTTATACCAATACTACGATCAACAGATTTTTTTTATCTTTTTGACATAATAATATGACCTCTAAACAAAGATTCAGTATTTTTTGTTATTTTCGATTCTAAGATTAATTTTAAATATTTTAAAAATGCTGTATACCCTTCGCTGTATATTCCAGACTTTCCAAAATGTACAATGCTATTGACATAATAGGCTGGCGAGACTATATTATCTTTACATTCGCACAAAATATGTCATCGATTCTTGGTGCTTGGGTGAGTTGGTCCTTCTGGAGCTGTGGCGCGTAGCAAACTGGCAACGAAACGAGCTGCAGACCGGCATTTTGAGAATGGATGCTGCTGTGTCGTTTGCTCTACAGGCCGAGGTCTTACGTGGCCGCTGCTGGTCTCTGTATGCATCAAAAGCAAATGTTAAACATTGCCACCGCTAGTAACCGCTCTCTTAGCAAAGTTAGTTAGCTATTAGAACAATGAAACCGTTGTTTGTCCGGATATACCTACATTTTCAGTACAATTACAAAACAAACATAATCTATCCTAACGTCTTCGAACAGTTGATACTTTGCCCTCGTACAATTGAAACTGTGTCAAATAACTTATTCGTGAAAACTAAAATTCCAAACATCGTGTCAGCTAATGCCCTCCCAGTACACAGTTCACTAAACGAGGCACGACAACATAGTTCAACAGAAAAGGGGAAAAAATACGCCTGTAACTTGCGAGATATTCTTAATTAAACTTTTTTACAAGTCACTTTATACTCTTAACTCCTGTTTTAGGGATCTCCTTGTTTATTCGACACTAGCTCTGGCCTATGGCTTTCCATTCCTTCTTAACGCCTAGTGCGTACATTAAGGGAAATTCTGGAATGATGCACAACATGTAACATGTACATCGTATAGATTGTAAAATACAGATTAAACGTAAAGTCCGCGTCGTCAAGCCCAAGTTGTTGCTCAAGTTGTGGCAACATAGAGTTCTCAATAATATCGTCTAAGTACCCGCATTACCTATCAACTTACCCACTAATGAGCCGATACAGTTTATTATAACCATCAATCACTAGGTCACGCGATATTAACACGCCTCAGAAACAATTACTTCGCTGACTCTATTAAACTAGATAAAAAACAAAAAAAAACACATAGTGCCAACCTAACCGGCGCGATATAATGAAGACCGTACGTCAAAGTTAATGATACGTATCGATCTTATTTGCAACAGAGGATCGTTTTGCTGAGCGCTTTGATATGGATCTAGAATACAAATACAATTTTCATGATACAATCTCTAAGTATGATACTAGTGCTGCCATCTTGTGTTGGGTAGACGAAGCATTAAAAGTTAAAAGACTGTAGAGCCACTGTCATCTAGCGGCAAGTAGTATAATTACAATAGCAATTATTTGGCTCTCTTCAGGTGATTGGTATGTGATGTACGTCGTTTTACGCAGCAAATAGAGATGGCGCTAAAATGATTTTGCGAAATATTGTGTAATTTTAACGCTAGATGTCACTAACTTTAGTCGCGTTTTGTTCATTCAGAAGAAAGCAATTTTTATCTGTGCTTTTCTTTAATTTGTATAAGGGATTATTTATACGTGTTACAAGTATGGTAGACTTTATTTTATGTATGTTACTGGACATCTGTTGTTTTGGATTTACAGGTTTGCTTTTTTGTACCTTATTATTATTACAAAATATGATACAAATAAAATAACATTTTACTAATGGCAGGTTTTGGATATTAGTTTTTTTATAATGTTAAAGTAGGACATATTTCATTGACTATATTACCTACTTATTGACATCCGATTACGCACAGATGATATTCAATTATACAATGGACGAGCCGGGGCCATAGACAAAACAAGTCTATTACGGCATTATCACAGACATTTAACTAGATAGATCAGTTAAACGCACCTACTCCGCGTGCTTTGCGATCACGTACAAATAAGCTTAGGTATAATATCTGAAATGAATTAGAATTAGAATTTATATTTTCTAACTAGCTTCCGCCCTTGCGGGCTTCGTCTGCGTGGACCCGGGATAAAAACTATCCTATATTTTAATCCAGGCTATAAAAAATCTTCGTGCAAAATATCATCCAAATGGGTTCAGCCGTTTAAGCGTGATTGAGTAATACTTAAACCTCTAAACATCCAAACTTTCGCATTTAAGTAATAATATTTGTAGGATTTCTTTGTCTATAGATTCATGTGTACCTAAGCATATCAGAATCGAAATAAAATCAGATTATCGATAGATAACAAAATTGGAGACGACAATGCTTAAGGATATTTTTGCAATGTGTTTCCAATAATATAAATTGGAAAGCTCTGTGAGATTGTAAGTTTGTAAGTTCGGATATAGAGGAACTCATGCTATTTAAAAAAATCTTACATGTGTAAATTCGGGATGGACATCCATAGGTAAATAGGTGAAAGTGTGTATATATTTCTCTCTCTCTCTGTCTGTTACCTCTTCACGCTTGGTGGTTCATATGGATGAACTCAAACCCCTAAGACACAGGTTCACATCTAGTTTAGGGGTTGCAAATTTTTGTCAAGATATGCTGACCTAAATATTTGTACAAGCCCTAATAGTCTGCCTCATTTATGTAAAACACTAACTGAACATTTAAAAGATTTTATTATTATTATTATATAAGGAGAAATTGTCTAACAAACTTTCTAAAAATGGCTTTCCATTAGCACGAAATTCCCCCTTTCCTAGAATAAACTTGTCTAAACTAGAATAATTTGAGAAAAAATGTTTTCCCAAAATATCACGTCCTGAACTAATTTCTTCCTTAACTAGTTTTTATCCCGGAATTCATCCACTAGTGAATCGGGGTGTGAAAGTTTGTTCGGAGCTGCGATATACCTAAATGAGTTCCACGCGGACGGAGTCGCGGGCAGAAGCTAGTAGTCGATATTTTACCCCGCGGCTCGACTTGAGTTTTCAGGAAAGCCCGCGAGCTGTATCGCGGCGACATAGATTATCCATCTCTTTCTAAGCGTTGTAATTATTATCCGTGCTGATCCATCATAAAATACTCAAGACGTCACCTTTTTCAAAACTAGCAAGCACGTTAGGGCCGTTGGACAATCTCAACGCAATACCTAGAAATGACCTACATGAATAGTGAATTTAGAACGTTACATTTGCCTTAAATTCACCAGCTACTTAACTATCTATACATATATACTCGTAATAAAGCTAAAGAGGGTCGAAAGCCTAGAATAAACCGCAGTAACATGCGAGTCTAAAATATATATGTCTGTGTCACATTATCGTATTTATAGTAGTCATGGTCACCGTTAGTTAGAAGCCGGCTCCCACAGATTGCGGACGCATCAGTCATGGCCAAGGTAAATAATTACATTAATATATTTCACGATTTTCACACAATATGTTGACTAAACGGGACTAAATCGAGTGTAATACGGTATTTGACAAAAGTCAAATCAGCTTCTTTTTATATGAAACTTCAACAACATAAATGAGCGTTTTTGAAGTTTCATGTATACATGGAATTTGTTGTAGGGATTACTTGCTTGTGATGTCACAATCAAACAACGTCCTTATTGTTAGTTTTTATGTGTCTAAAAATCTTACAAATGAAAGATTGATACTTCCCGAGTATTTTCGTACCTAATGTTTATCTGTTGCTGATAAAAAAAAAAACAATCAACAAATATCCTATTAAAGAATGACCTAACTATGATGTTGTCGTGACACATCCGAAACGTCGAATAACTTAAAAGAGGTAAATAATTCAATTGATTTTGATACACGAGTAAGTCAAAATACAGATAGATACGGGCATGTTTCCTGTGGACATAGCCAAAGTTAAGGGTCCCCAGGAAGCTCGACACAAGTCGCCTCCCCATACAAACGCAGTTTGGCTCTCAAGCCCTCTTAAAACGGCATGCTTGTTTAAGGGGCTCCTATGTTTGTATGGCCATAGAATAAACAGTATCCCATGTTTACTTCAAAACTCACAGATTTCGAGATATATGGCACCAAACTGTGGCAACTTTAGGCCAAAAAACCAGTTTTTTGGACGAAACTTTTGTAAAAATTCGTTAAATAAAAATAAAACTGTCGTGGGTTGTTAGATACGTCAATGAGAAACAGTTTAATGTAGATTAGAACAGATTAGTGCCTAAATAAAATACTAATATCGAAAACAGTGCTTTTTTGGACCATATTTGAATAAATCATTAAGTAATAGTTTTTTTGGGCGTAACTTTTGTAAAAAAAAATTAAAATAAAATACTTGTGGGTTGTTAGATACGTCAATAAGGAACAGTTTAATGTAGATTGGAACAGATTAGTGCCTAAATAATATACTAATATCGAAAACAGAGCTGTTTTGGACCATGTTTGAAGAAATCATAAAATAAGAAAATGTTCATTTTCTACTCATATTTCTTTTCGTGCTCAAAGTCAAGAAGACGATAGAGACAGAAGAAGTTTTTCATACTCCTTTTCTTTCTATGTTTTTTACAAGCTTTTATTTAACTTGCAATGTACATAGTAGTAGGTAAGTACCTATGTAACTATGTTTGTTCGGGTGAAATCTTGCAACTCAATTTTGAAGCAGATATCTTCAATCGATTGAACTGAAATTTTGAGTATAGTTTGGATAAAAATTCAATATTATAGTAGGTACCATCGAGCCGAGCTGATGATGGAAACAGAAGGTGGCCATGGGAATTCAGTACTTAACCGAAGTACCTAACCCCGTTGACTTTGGCCTCGTTAGAATCGTCTCAATGAGTAGTTGATGACGGTATACAGAAAAGTACAGTCGGAAATAAAGGCTTGTACCATAAATTGAATATGACCTAGTAGATTGCCAAAATGTTATCTTGCTAGTTATGTAGGCTGTATTGTTAAACGTAGCTACCGTTTTTTCTCGTCAAACTTAATGATAATGAGTTTACCAGGTTATAATGTCATGTAGCATGCTGTCATAATGTGTAATCATATCTCTGATTTAAATAGAATCATTTTCTTCCACAAACATCGCTCGCGAGTATCAGTTGACGAGGAATAAATTACATAATTATATTATGTAGGTAATACCCACGTAAAATTAATGTACTTACTTGAGATGGATATTAAATGGATTTATGACGCTCGCGGTCGCCTAATTCCCGCGCAGGTCCTAACCTGATTATTTACCTCTTTTAAGTTATTCTACGCCGTAAACTGGCATTTCCTCGCTGAATTGCAATGCTGATGTGTTGCAGCTCTTCGGTCACCAGTTACGTCTACCAGACGTTTCATGATTTCCGCAAATAACTTTTGCGCACTGGGACCCCTTTATTTATATTACTTGTAATATGAAATAAATGTGTATGTGAAATAAATAGTTTAAGATACAGTCTCGTACAATAATGTTAATCTACTATATCTAAACATTATATTATCAAAGTTAATATGGTGCTCATTATCAATAATTATATTATAAAGCGATTCATTATCACTATAATAGATAAGTAAGTATGGTATCTACTATGTATGACTATGACTGTCAAGTCATTATATATATTCATATTCTAATTATAAATCTGGCAAGATTTATAATTAGAATCTGAATTATTTGATTAGGTAAGTGTAACCTGCTACTTATATTGAATGTATCATCTTCACATAGGTAGATAAACACTTTATTTTAGTACGTATAGGTATATGACATAACAAGACTGACAACTACTTTAGGTGCAATAAAGGTGTTACCCTTCTCTTCTTCTTCAAACTGATCGGGATGCAGCGGCCGTGGTCCAGGTCGGCCCTGCTGCATTTTATATCGTCCGACCATCTGACTGGCGGTCAGCGGGGTGTAGCGCTCATAGCCTAGCGGCGCCTGCGAGTCGGAAACGATAACGCAGGTTAAGCAAAGATAGCAGCGGTCAGTCTTTGGATGGGTGACCGCCTGATGTTTGAGAGGTTATTATAAATGAGCGCTTCCGTGCTTTCGAAGGCACGCTAAGCAGTTGATCAGTAGTCGTTAAGCCGAGTTAGAGGCCTTCGGCTTAAGAACTTCTAACAGTCGAGTTGCCCACTCACTACCTACCACAACCCTGCACGTGTCCCCTGGGAGGTACTAAACGAGAAAAGGAGGTACTAAAGAGTGACAAACTTTAAAGGCCAAAATAATGTATGCCATACGATTAAATAAACAACTGGCCCCCACCCTACGGTTTCCTGCCCGAGGTCCCCAAGGCAAGGCAACACTCCATCGGTCATCGTCCCTGCGACAGATATGGCCGGCCCATTGCCATTTTAGTTGCGCTAATACCATATTGCCGATGTCAGTGTTAGTGAAAGTGTTGTCTGATGCATGTATTTTGTCATCAGGTCAAAATACCCACGTTCACCCTCAACAATGGCATCGAGATGCCAGCACTGGGCTACGGCACCTGGCTCGGTCTTAGTGCTGAGGTAAGCATCTGCATAGTAAACCTAAGGTAACTACAATAGGCATGATGCCTCATGTTCAAATTGATAACGTAGTGACGCTAAATGGATAGTAAACCATCAAATTATCGTTATCCTACTAATATTATAAATGCATGAGAAAGTTAGGATGTTTGGATGTTTGTTACTCAATCACGCTTAAACGGGTCAACCGATTTTGATGTGCACGAAGATATTTGGTAGGCTGCATTAAAACATAGGACAGTTTTTATTATGGGTCCACGCAGACGAAGTCACGGGCGGAAGCTAGTAAAGTTTAAATTATAAAATATAATTAAAATCATAAAAAGATATAAACCTTGAAAGTTTAGAAAATTATGCATTTCGGGACCATTATTTACACGTTCTGTGGCAGCCGCGATCGGTTCGAGGTACAGTTTTGTTTTATTACGAGGGCTGCTACTTATGTATCCGGAATAGAAAAAATAATCAAACGTAAATTACTAAATATATAATTTTATTGCTTTTCAAAATATTCTCCGTGATGATCGATGCACTTTTGCATACGTGTAAACCAATTTTTAAAGCACTTTTGCCACTCTGATTGAGGTATCTCCAAAACGTGTTGTTTGAACGCGTCGACCGCATCTTCACGGGTCGAAAATCGTTGACCACGTAATTTATTCTTTACATTTGGAAATAAATAAAAATCATTGGGTGCCAAATCAGGGCTATACGATGGGTGACCCGTTAATTCTATATTTTAACCTTCCAAAAATCGAGTTGTTTCGCGTGATGTATGACAGCTGGCGTTGTCATGGTGAAGAATGATTCTGCATCGCTGGTTGTCTTTACGTATTTCTTCAAACACTTCTGGCAAACAAATGGTCGTGTACCACTCCGAATTAACCGTTTTATGATTTTCTAGTGGCACTGTAGCCACATGGCTATTCATACCAAAAAAGCAGGCGACCATTTGCTTCAAGGTGCTTTTTGCACGAGTAACTTTCGTAGTGTTCGGCTCATTTTGAAACACCCACACTCTCTTGCTGTTTAGTTTCGGGATCATACGCATATATCCAAGATTCGTCACCTGTGTAGATATTATAAACAGCTTTTGAGTCACCACGGTTATATTTTTTCAACATTTTTTTGCACCATTCGACGCGAGCCTCTTTTTGATCCTTAGTTAAACTGTGCGGTATCCAACGCGAACAATTTTTTTTTCACAGCTAAATGTTCATGTAATATCTTATTAATGCTCGCCATAGATATCCCGATTGCCTCTATCTCGCGATACGTAACATGACGGTCATGCATTATAAGTTTCCGCACTGCTTCAATATTTTATGGTACACCGGCCGATTTCGGGCGACCTTCCTTAACTTCGTCCGTAAGCATACTACGTCCACGATTGAACTCACTAAACCAGTGATACACAGTAGTTTTTGATGAAGCTTCATCACCAAAAGTCAAAGTTAATTGATCTATGCATTGTTGTTGCGTTAAAGCCACGCCGAAAATCGTAATAAATCATAGCACGAATATTTTAACGAGTAAGTTCCATTCTTGCAACGAGATAACAATTTAAACCCGCCAAAAACAAAAGACTAGCGTACTCAAGAAAAAAATATATAGCGGCCAGTATTAAAAGAAAGTTCAAATTTTACCATGGAGGTCAAAAACTGTGTTTAAGAAAGTTGGAATCCTGGATTCCGGATACATAAGTAGCAGCCTATGTAATACTTACTTAAAATCTCACTAATTACTTATAAAAATTACTTAAAATCAACCATTACCGACGTCTATTGTTTCATTGTTTTCAGCAAGTAGGGTTGTAAAACAATGTAGCAAGTTAGCAACTCCTGTACACGTGCCACACGGTCAATTCTCTTTGTTATCTTTTCCTTTCATGTTTCGCAACAAAGAGATGTAACATCCCTTTAAGTGCATTTCGTCATTTTAACTGGAACAAACTATATACGACTTAGAAGGTACCTAAAGTAAACGAGAATGTCTGTCATGGTGTTCCATATGGTGAACTAAGCTACCGAACAGCCACATGCTTGGTCGGAGAATCAATTTTTCGAGGGTATGAAAGGTGACAGTATGAAACGTATAAAGGATGGGAGAAGATCCTGCAGTGAGGAGAGCGTATGTGGGTCGGCCCAGGTACCGCTGCAGTGACGTAGCCCTCAAAGATCTGATCTTTAAGGGATCTAACTGGCATGAGGTGGCGCAAAATAAAGAAGAGTGGCGTTCTCTTGTGTCAGAGGCCAGGATCCTTGGGTCATCGAGCCAACGTAGTAAGTAAGTATGAAAGGTAACAGATCAGGGGACCGATTTTTGACTTTCGAGCGGTCGAAAATTAAATCATAGTAAATTAGATTGTAGTGTAAAAATTGCAGGCACTTACTTGATACCAATAGAACTGGATAAGCGTGGTCAATAGGTACCACTCGTTTTTCAATTTTCTATTTCAAAGTAGCATTTCATCATTTTTGACAGTTTTCATCAGTGAAAGTCGAGCGCTCGAAAGTCAAAAATCGGTCCCCAGGCAATTTAACATTCGATTGGTCAGAAGTTTGCATGGTAGTGCGTATACGGCCACAAAACGTCCTCTTTTCCTCGAATCCGCTCGCACAGCTCTGGTAGATATTCTCCCTTATACTGGGATTGTCGCACAAGCACTCAGTTGCATGCGACGGACTAAATAAATGTCCCATTAAGTAATGCTTGTTTTTCCAGGGGGACTTCGATTACTCCGGCTGGGACAAGATGGTTGAGTGCATCTCGTACGCCATCGACACGGGCTACCGGCAAATCGACACGGCACACCTGTACCGGATCGAGCCGGATATCGGCCGCGTCGTGCAGCAGAAGATCAAGGATGGGGTCGTGAAGAGAGAGGACCTGTTTATCACCACTAAGGTAATTACCTACTTACTTCACAGCTGTGTATGTATTGGTTCCACGCCAATCACAAATTTGAAGTTTGCTGCACTCAACCACATCTCCCAATCGGTATCAGGATCAGGGTTGACATTCCTGTTCCTGTTGTTTCTAGCTGCTGCCTGCTCATTAATTAACAGGATCAGTTCCAGAAAATCACCTTCACTAGAGAAAGCGGACCAGGAGAGCTAGTACTACCTCAGGTAATAGGAAAAGACTAAGCCATGCCGCATTCCAACCTACTATACCTAAATTGAGCAATTCCCAATGGTTAAACTGTAGTGAGTATGAAGGCGGAAAGTGGAAAGTGTGGCAGATTAATTTCCTCAACAGGGCTCCCACAGACTGTAATCCTCTGCCCCATTGATTTTATGGGAAGAACAGGTATTGTACTTGACGTGTATCAGGTAGATCTAATTTTACCAAGCTTAGGGAACCAATCAGACTTGGACTCCGGCTGGGACAAGATGGTTGAGTGCTCATACGCCATCGACGCCGGCTCCTGGCACATCGACACGGCGCACCTGTACCAGATCGAGCCGGACATCGGCCGCGTCGTGCAGCAGGAGATCAAGGATAGGGTCGTGAAGAGAGAGGATCTGTTTATCACCACCAAGGTACATACCTCATTTTCTTAGTTTACTCCTCGTCAGCTCACCGGTATCTGGGGCAGTATTGCCAGATCGTCCCAAAAAGGACGGTTTTTCGTCCCTTTTAATGCCATACCGTCTTGTTGTCGTCCTTTCCAAGGTGCCGTCCCTTTCGGGCCCAACGGCACCTTGGAAAGGACGACAACAGGACGGTATGGCATTAAAAGGGGCGGAAAACCGTCCTTTTTGGGACGATCTGGCAACATTGATCTGGGGTGACCCTGGTCAAAAAAGGCACCAAGAGGAGTATTTCCAGAACATCGCTTTCACTGGAGAAAATAGATATGAAAGACTGCCCCAAGTGTCTATGAGTCAGTGTGAGGGTGAAAGAATGCAGAAGATGGAGATGAGAATGAGAACGATTAAACAGACACGTGAGATTATGTTCCACTTTGTCTCTTTGACTTGGTCTGGAACTTGACATCAGGTAAGTCACGTTTCTAGCCTCACCAATTTTGGGTAACCAATTAAGACTTGGACTCCGGCTGGGAAAATGGTTGAGCGCTCATACGCCATCGATGCCAGCTCCTGGCACATCGACACGGCGCACCTGTACCGGATCTAATCTATCGGCTTTGCGCTAAGGTGACCGGTATTAGATAAGGTCGCTTTTTGTACAATAAGTTTTTCCTTTTTGCAATAAAGATTGAAAAAATTACAGATATGGTGCGAGACATTTTCATGAGGCAGGAGTCCGTTGTCTCATCCATTAGCCCAGCTATTCCCTCCTAATCTTCACCCGATAACCGTTAAAAGGTTCGTTTTGATTCCCTCAACAAGCAATAGTCCCTATAGACCCTAGCTGGTATTGTCTCTGTGTGCGTCCCTTGACAAGGAAATCATCCCTAGCACACGCCTCCCAAGGTTCCGGGACACCATTGTCCCGTGAGCGAGAAAGGGTATAAATAGAATACCTGACTGTTTGACTTCTAGGTGTGGCAGACGTACCACAGCGAGGCCGACGTGGAGGTCTCAGTGCGGGGCTCCCTGCGACGCCTCGGGCTAGACTACGTCGACCAAGTGCTGGTTCACTGGCCAATGTCTTTCAATGTAAGTACCCTATGTTTTTGTTACATCACGACGGAGGCAAACTACCTAGCCAGAGCCTGAAGTTCTGACTTCCCTAGGCCCCTACATTACATAGTTATGTAAGTAAGTCCTAGCTCAGTGCCGCGCCCCCCGCTGCCCCCTTGCGCCCTAGGCTCTAACCTTATTAGCCTGTGGGTACCTAAATCAGGCCCTGAATGCTAACAGGGGGGCCGAGGGGCCGTATAATTATTATTAATTATTAAACATTTATTTCAGATAATTGCATCCATATATTTGTTAGTTACATTAAGTTCTTAGAGGTATGTTAGTTGAATATAATAAGTTAAATTGATTTGAATCACAAACATAAAATTAAATTAAATTAAATTAAATTAAATTAATTGTATTCACTTAAATACTAACAAATCTACCCAAAATCTCAGTATAGAACTGTGAAATTTATTGGCGATGACCTTCAGAATACTGTTGTTACTGCTCCTTATTCTATACAGCAGCGACGCCGTCCGTTTCCGTCTGATGGCGTAGAAGTCATCAGTACGCTCCTCGGCAAACATGGCGGACGCGCTGCAGTAACGGGGCAGCCTCAACAGTACCCTGAAGGCATTGTTATACTGAACGCGGAGGGCATTGTACGCTTTTTTAGTGTAATTGACCCATAGACTGCTCGTGTAAAATGTTTGACAGTACGCCTTAAAAAGGGTGATTTTAGCTTGTTTTGAACAACGAGCAAATCTACGGGCCAGCATATTACATCGCACCGCCAATGCCCTCCGTTCCCGCTCAATATCGAGATCATTCTTTAAATCCTCGCTTAGGATGTGTCCCAAGTATTTAAATTGTGTGACTCGTATTAACATTTTACCATCTAACACAATATCATGATAAACACTGGGATTCATCCTATGCGATCTGAAGATCATGTACTCACTTTTAGTGGCGTTATATATGAGTCCATGCTTTTTCACATATGACTCACACACTCTCAACATTTGCCTGAGAGCACAAACCGAGGGGCTCAGCAGCACCATGTCGTCCGCGTAACTAATATTATTGACGCTTACGCCATCCACGTGACACCCGACAGGCATGCTGCTGAGCTCCTCGATCAGATCGTTGACATACAAGTTGAAGAGTTTAGGCGAGGTCAACCCCCCCTGTCTCACCCCACACTCCAACCTGTATGCTTCCGATAGTGAGTCATTCCATCTTACATAGTTATACTGATTGTTGTACCAATACCTAAATACGTCAACGAGTTCACGGGGCATGTCCGTGCTGGCCAGCTTATTCCAAAGGATGTCATAAGACACCAGATCAAAGGCCTTGGACAAGTCTAAGAAACACGCGTACACTGGTGTACTCCGGTCGGTGTAGTATTTTACGGTATGCTTCACACTCAGTATGGCCGTCTCAGTTGACACCCCCTGCCTAAACCCAAATTGGGCATCATGCAGGTATAAAACTAGCAGAAGTTCTTTAAGACCAATGGAGAGATAAATGGACTGAAGCGCTGGGCAAATCTGGTCTTATATTTGGGCGTTTTCCAGCGTTGCCGTCGTCTTGTGTCGGCGTCTAAGTTTTTGTCGTGACTGTTGCCTTGCCAAACATGACCTTTCTAAGGAACAGCTGTCGGACCGTCAGAACATTCGCTTCCATGTAAAGGTCCTTAGTGCGATACCGGAGCGGTTTATGGAATGCGACTTTTAAGAGACATCGCTGGGACCTTTCTAGGCGAATCAGGATGGTCTTTAGTGCTCCACCCCATAATGAGTTGCAATACCCTAGTATGGCTTCCCCGAGCGCGAAGTACACTGCTTTTAATAGCTCAGGATATGCAACGTTTCTCAGATACCTAAACACAAACATAAGCTTAGACAACCTCTGTAGCCTAGTTGGTAGTGACCCTGCCTACGAAGCCGGAGGTCCCGGGTTCCAATCCCGGTAAGGGCATTTATTTGTATGATGAGCCCGAATATTTGTTCCTGAGTTATGGATGTTTTCCTATGTATTTAAGTATTTATTTGTCTATATATATATCGTCGTCTAGTACCCATAGTACAAGCTTTGCTTAGTTTGGGACTAGGTCGATTTGTGTAAGATTGTCCCCAAATATTTATTTATTTAAGCTTGCGAACGCGACACTTTAGGGATTCTATGTGCTAGCGCCAAGCTAGGTGCACATGATGTATTTCTATTGCCGCTATAACAAAAAGTACTAAAAAAACAGAATTAAATAAATATTTAAGGGGGCTCCCATGCAACAAACGTGATTTTATTTACACTCCAGTCTTAAATTAGAGCAACCTTGGTTGTGTCCAACTTTTATACTATATCTAAAATAACCATTTCTGTCGTTTAAAAAAGGGATGAGGGTGTACTAACTAATCTAGCTTGCATGAAAAAGAGAACCTGTATTTTTCCAGTTCTTTGTGCCACATTCTCTCGCCTAATGCTCGATTTTTGTGCATAACACATGAGGGAAGACCAAAAAGAATTAATCAGTATTTATTTTATTTAACACATTTGCGATTTATCAATCTATAGGTATTTATCCAATATGTATGTCATTATCAACAGATATTACACATTACACATTAGTGTTAAATGAGTAAAACTTATATGTCAGATATTGATAATTATGTTATGTTTACGATCGAAGTGGTCTTATCAACTTGATGAACTTTATTGACATCCATCTTTAGCGATAAGACCGCCTGTTGTCATGTCCTGTATTAGTTTCGTATATTGAGGTAGGTATACAATAAAGAGTAATTGTATTGTATTGTTATCCATATGGATGTTTACAATCGTAAGCTCCGCCCGCGTATTACAGCGAACTCAGACGAAGCCGCGTGATGAAATATATCCTATATCCATCCTGCAGGTCCATTCTATATAAACGTAAAATAATTTTTGAAGTCGGTTAAGTGGTTGCGGAGATAACCTCCTGCAATAAAAATATATCAAGCTACAATATCACAGACTTTTTCTTTTATTAAATTAGTATAGATAGGTATTTGCAATCGCTAAACTTAAATGGCAGTTGGCGGGGCATGTGCCCCGTAGAACCGATGACTGTTGAGGCGGAAAGGTTGTCGAGTGGTGACCGCGTACCGGAAGGCGCGGCGTGGGTATGCCCACAAGGTGGACTGATGACCTGGTAAAGGTCGCGGGAGTCTGCTGGACCAAAGGTGGCGCAGAACTGGTCACTTTGACACTCTTTAGGGTAGGCCTATGTTCGAGGATGAGTCGATAGTTGCAACGCCTACACTTTATTTCATGGCAATGCGCCACACACGCCGTCAGCTGATTGTATTAGGAAAATTATAACCAACTTAGAAAAGTTGAAAAACCCCCGACATTTTCATTTCGTCCACAGGTACACAGACACAGATACACAGGTACACAGACACGTTAAACTTATAACACCCCTCTCTTTGCGTCGGGGGTTAAAAAATACCTATCAAAATTTGCATGTCACTTGTCATTTATACAGCACTCATCCTGTACCTTTTGCCACGGAATTACACATCTTTTTTTAACCAAGGAGTTTTCGTCAAGACCCCAAATCTCACCCCTAAACAGTCCAGCAGTGGACGTCTTTCGGCTGATATGACGATGACGATGACGATGACGATGATTATGAGGTATTAGCGATAGATTAGGATACACTAGTAACTAATAACACCACCAGGGTTGTGGTGGTTGGCGTAAGTAGGCATGTGGGTTTGTGATGCTGGTGGTGAGGAAGCTCGCCAGAGCTGCCGAGTACGCGCTCTGCGGAGAGTAAGGTATGTGTTGGAACGTAAAACGAAACGCAAGGCTTCAGCGGGGACTGCGGAGCGAGGGGGTGCAATCACCGTCCTTTAGATTCGCTCTGAACATCGCTTGTGACTAGACAAATTTTGAACTTTCAACGAACAACTGATTTTTTACCTATTTTTGTATCCTGTAAAGGCATTACAGTTATTTTCTAATTTTCAACGATTTTTCATTCTACACGGTCCTTCACGCAAGCCAAAACAGTATCTGTAGATATTTGTCTCTAAAATTGCTGTCACACTACTCATCCTCAATTTAATTAACGCTCGACAACGCGCATGTGAGTCTTCTGTCACTCGCACTTGCATATACTTGTTAGAACGTGACGGATGTTTTATTTACAGCGATAAGTGATGAAATGTCAACCATGCTACGCCTAGATGATATTTACCACCGTCGTAGTATTCAAATAAAGACTGTGCCTATCCGTCTGCACCCACTATTTAATTACAAGCTTTAACTTGCAATGTACCGTGGAATGGGGTTACTTTAGAAAAAAATGGGGCTACATTGATAATTTAGAATGTAGTATAAGAGCAGAACTATTTGAAATTAAGCAAATTAATCGAGTGGACAGCAAGATAGAATACTAATATATTCACTGCCACAGTGCACCCAACAAGTAAACACAATGATTTCGAAGAAAAACCTATTTGAACAAAGTCTCCCCTCGAATTAAAGTAACCCCATTCCACCGGTACCTATGTTTGTCCGGGTGGAATCTTGTAACTGAATTTTGAAGCAGATATCTTCAACCGACCGAGCTGATATTTTGGGTAAAGGTATAGTTTGGATGACAATTCAATATTATTGTACCATCGACCAGATCTGATATGGAGACAGAAGGTGGCCATGGTAACGTAACCCCGTTGAGTTTGGGCTCGTTAGAATCGTCTCAATGAGTACTTCATGACGGTATACAGAAAAGTGCAGTCGGCAACAAAAGCTTGTATCAAAAATAAAAAATACCGGCCAAGTGCGAGTCAGACTCGCGCACAAAGGGTTCCGTACCATTATCCGTTAAATGAAAGGTAGATTGCGGTTTACGATTTATGACGTATTAACAAAAAACTACTTACTAGATCTCGTTCAAACCAATTTTTGGTGGAAGTTTCCATGATAATGTACATCATATATTTTTTTAGTTTTATCATTCTCTTATTTTAGACACATTTTACCACTTTGGAAGTGTCTTAAACTACTACTGTATGCGCAAACTATTCAGTTTAGAAAAAAAATGATATTAGAAATCTCAATATCATTTTTGAAGACCTATCCATGGAGCACTCCCCCAAAGTATGGGTTTGATGAAAAAAAAAAATTTGTGTTTCAGTTCTAAGTACAGGGAACCCCCAAAATTTATTGTTTTTTTTTCTATTTTTGTGCGAAAACTTTAATGCGGTTCGCAGAATACATCTAGTTACCAAGTTTAGTATAGTTAAACGGTATAGTTCTTATAGTTTCGGAAAAAAGTGGCTGTGACTTACGGACGGACGGACAGATAGACAGACAGACAGACAGACACGACGAATCAACAAGGGTTCCGTTTTTTGCCATTTGGCTACGGAACCCTAAAAATGACCAAAACTTTTTTAATCTTCAGGAAAAAGGCGAAGACACAAAGATAGACTACCTGGAGACTTGGCGCGGTTTCGAGACCGTTCTGAAGAAGGGGCTGGCGCGCTCCATCGGCGTGTCCAACTTTAATGTGGAGCAACTTAAGAGGCTCATCGCGAACTCCAAGATCAAGCCAGTTACCAACCAAGTCGAGGTAGGAACAGATATTTTCATTTTACAGTCCCAGTATAAATATCAGCACAGATCATGCACGCGCAGCCACCCACAAGGTGGACTGATGACCTGGTAAAGGTCGCGGGAGTGCGCTGGATGCGGGTGGCGCAGGACCGGTCATTGTTTCACTCTTTGGGGGAGGCCTATGTCCAGCATTGGACGTCTTTCGGCTGATATGATGATGATGATGAATATTATTATCTGCCACAAGAGATCGCGTGTAAACATCTGACAACACTCTATTTCTAGGGCTGTTAAGTGTTAGGGCATGTCCGATATTTCTGCCCGCTTTGTTATGTCCCACTTTGCTCCTGCGGACCAATCATGCACAAAAGGAGTACCTACATCGTCCACCCAGAAGAGGTACAACATATCACCGCCCAAATAATCTCGAATGTCCTGGTAAAAAAAATGGGGCTGCCACAATAGATCACTTGCTGTACAGCTATCACAAGACGACGCGCGAGATTTCTCGATTTTTCTCGTACTACACGTCCCTTTCCTTTTTCTAATAAGAGAGAGACGGATAGTGCGAGAAAAATCGAGAGAGCTCGCGCGCCGTCTTTTGATAGCCGTGCTGGTCGAAGCGGCACAAATTAAGGCCCCACAAATCAACAATAATAAATATGTCCCACTTTGTTATGACCAAGTCTCCCAAGCTTTGAATGAAAAGAGAGATCTGTCTGTCTGTAATCAAATCTTGCGAGTTAAATTTGACCCACTTCCCGGTGACCGATTGAGCTGAAATTTTGGGTTAAGTATAGTTTGGATGACAATTCAATATTATAGTACCATCGAGCTGATCTGATGATGGAGACAGAAGGTGGCCATAGGAATTCAGTACTTAACCGACGTAACCCCATTGAGTTTGAGCTCGCTAGAATCGTCTCAACGAGTAGTTGATGAAAAATGAAAATTTTGACAGAAACTTATTTCTGATTTTTTTCATTTGGTCAGTATGAATCACAAATCACAGTAAGTATAGGAGTTTGTATTGAGTGCACTTGGGCAAAGTTTTCACAGCTTTATCGGGACATACGCATAAGTACGTATCTTTAGTCGAAATTTTCTTTTCCGCTATTTTGCATATAACTTTCTGCATTGCATTGAAGCAGCGTTGAATGTCCTGATACTTACTAAGGTTATTTGATCCGCAGCTCAACCTCGCCTTCGGCCAAAAGGACCTCGTCGACTACTGCAACTCCCAAAACATCAAGGTGGTAGCCTGGGCGCCCTTCGGAGCCCTGATCGCCAGCCGGGCTGCGCCCGACGCCCTCGGGCCCAAGATGGACGACCCCACGCTGGTCGCCATTGCCAAGAAATATGGGAAGACTGTCACGCAGGTCGTGCTGAGATACCTGGTAAGAGATGATCGTCATTGTCATCGGATTAATATACTTAGCGCTCATAGCCTAGCGGCGCCTGCGAGTCGGAAACGATAGCGCAGGTTAAGCAAAGATGGCAGCGGTAACGAGTCTTTGGATGGGTGACCGCCTGATGTTTGAGTGGTTAATATAAATGAGCGCTTCCGTGCTTTGGAAGGCACGCTAAGCAGTTGATCCCGGCTGCTGTCTATGACAGTAGTCGTTGAGCCGAGTTGGAGGCCTTCGGGCGGCTTATAAGACCTTCTAACAGTCGAGTTGCCCACTCACTTGACAAAGGGGGGACAACTGTCACTCGCGTCCGCAGAACCTACCTACCACAACCATGCACGTGTCCCCTGGGTGGTACTAAAGAGTGACAAACTTTAAAGGCCAAAATAATGTATGCCCTACGATTAAATAAAAAAATCGGATTCATCATCGTCACCTTATTTTCACCATCACATCATTATCGGCATCCCACCATCATTATCATCGTCATCTCATAATCATCAGTATTGTTTAAAAACATCATAGTCATAGTCTTTCATTTGCCATTGGTCGCCCCAGTCGGCCAACGCTCCCTCCAAATGTAAAAAAAAAACACGCAAAAAAAATCTCTTGGTTTTTTCTTCAGAACACGATAAAACGGATCATCGCTATTTTTGTTACACCTTGTATAGTAGGATTAGTAGGATTTATTTGTTTCAGGCAACAAGGCCCCTATTAACAAACCCATATTTACGTATGATTCCCCATTCCAGTACCAACGCGGTATCATCACCCTCCCCAAAACCGTCACCCATAGCCGCGTTGTCGAGAACGCCTCCATCTTCGACTTCGAGCTGACGAAGGAAGAGGTCAACACCCTCGCCAAGTTCGACGTGAACTACCGCTCCAACCGGCCAGTGTTCTGGCAGAACCACGCTAACTACCCGTTCGAGAAGTACGATGTACCAATTGGCACTATCCCGCAACCGCTCCTGACGTGGAAGAATGGCAAGAACCAGGATATCGACTAAGTTATAGTTGAAATGATATAAGCTGTCCGTTTAGCACTTGAAAGCTTATCTTGTGAACAATGGGACTGTTTCCCATTAAGTATTGTATAAGCCCACCGCAAATCCTCATAATAAAATTATGCAAGTAACAATAAAACTCATACAAATAGCTACCATCTCCTCTAAGTAACAAGGTTGAAATTGCTATAGCATAACACTTTCGATAATGACACTTGGACATTGAAAGCCGTAGTCAGATACGTCATCGACGTTTTAGTGCGTCCACAAAGATTATTATTAACAAAATGACTTTCTTAATGAGTTAAACTATAGCGATTTCAACCTTGTGACTTAGAGGAGATGGTAGCTATTTGTATGAGTTTTATTGTTACTTGCATAGTTTTATTGTTAAGGTAACGGCGCCTATTACCGGGGGTATCAAATTCGTCTACCATTACCGCGGCATTTCAAAATACGCATTTTAAAAGCAAACCGTTCGATTTACATTAAAACATATTTTACACAAATGAAGCCTAATTTAGTTGACTAACGGTTCTGTTTACGCAAATGTGTGTGGATGAAATAACAAGCTCGCAATTCGTCAGTTTCTGCGACGGCGGCGTAGGAAGAGGTCGCGTCATACAAACGCGTGCCGTCACTGGTAAGTATACCTGAATCTTATTTATTATTTCACGTAATAGCTATGACAATTGAACTAATGCTATGGATTTTAAATGATTATTTATAGTTTTCTGCGCGTCTTGTGCGTACTCTTTATATATTTTTTGGCCTGGAAATGCATTTAAAATAGAATATAAAATACAGCGGTGATAGACCCCATTTTTAGTTGGGGTAACTAATACCGTGGCATCCCACGGTAATAGTTAAGTCGGCGATTTGCTTCTTTATACTTTATCTTTTTAATATGTTATCGATTATATAATCTCTTACAGTTATTCGAATCTTGATCTATTGACGCTATTAAAGAACTATTTCCGTGGTATGGAAAGTATTCAACAAACCCTTAATTTTTAACCAAAACTTTAGTACTGAATCTGCAGTTTCTATGGAAACCCTTATTTTGTCATGTCGTTTAAATATTGTAATAATTAACTATATTTACTCACCAGTTATGTGATTTTGGTTTTATACCAAGCTTGTAATATATATGTTTGATTTGTAATGAAAATACAATTATATCCTAAAGTTTCTATGGGTCGGAATTAGTTTTTACAAAATTCCAAATTAAGTCTATTACCGATGGTATGATCCCATACCACTCGGTAATAGTAACTAAAGGAATCTTTTACCGACCCATTCAATATTTGTTTGGGTCGGTAATAGGTTAACAATAAGTATCTATTACCGAGTGATATTTTAGTCTTCTATTAAAATAAATCACATCTAGGGTTCCATTCGTACAATTACAATTGAAAATATCTCTAGAACGCATTATTAAGATATATGGTGAACTGAGATAATAACATATCACAGCAAAATTTTAAAATCAAATAAAGACACCATAATATTACACATACAGAATGTTACGAAACTCCCCTTTAACTATTTAATTAGAGTCTGGCCCAGAATACTAAATTGTTCGAAAAGTATTAGACATAGGCTTGCTTAAATTCGATAAAACTTTTTACATTTTTTTTTTCTTTGTATACAAAATACCGAATCCATACTATATGTAATGTAACAGTGATTTAATAAAAAAAGGTAGGCTTTACCTGCTATGTATGTAAGTAGTAGTTATTCTTATAATCAGTTGACATCATTTGTAGATTTATGGTTTTTTTTATATACACATACGCCTACACCCCTGCCAGTTTGGTGTCTCACTGATGGGCAAAGGTCTCTCCTATTTTTATGTTATTACCAAAGTCAGAAATATTATTTTAATCCTCGATATTGGGTACCGAATTGTGTATTAGGTTACTATTACCGATGGTAGAAAAATGCTGCTTTTTGTACCCTCGGTAATAAAAGCTAAATTCGCGGTAATAGAATCACATCCTATCCATTACCTCGGAAATAGAAGAATCTCCTTTCCTGGTTTCAATAATTATTTTATCAAATATAATAAACTAAAATTGGTTCAAAAAGTTACGATTCTGAAAGTTCAATAAACACCCTTAAATACAAATAAAAAACTAGGATGTTAAGGAGCTTTCATACCCATCATTTTTTATATTCATTTGAAAACTACCTAAATACCACGGTAATAGGCGCCGTTACCTTACTTGCAAATCCTCCGACCAGATAAAATTAAATCTGGTCGGAGGATTTGCGGTGGGCTTATACTATAGGAAACAGTCCCATTGTTCACAAGATAAGCTTTCAAGTGCTAAACGGATAGCTTAAATATCATTTCAACTATACAGAGGCCCTACCGCGAAACGAAAACGAATTTCGTTCGTGTATCTCCCTCTCTGTGACACTTGCTAGTTCGAGCGACAGAGAGGGAGATACTCGAACGAAGTTCGTTTTCACTTCGCGGTAGCCCCTCAGGATATGAGAAAACAGTGTGAAAGTGATTTATGTATTTTTATTCAGCTCGTCAAATAAATATACGTTTGTTTTTAATAGTGCTTTTTTATCGCTGTACTTATTCATTACAATACCCGAAATGGGTCATACACAGATTTAGGTTCACGTCTTTCCTGTGGACATTATCATTATTGTATTTGTGTAAATATGTTGTATATAGGACTACCGTAATGTTATTATTCTTTTAAGTTGTTATTTGCACTGCCCACAATCTTTTCCGCTTTGCCTTAAGGTTTGACTGGTAGAGAATGCCATTTGGCATTAAGTCCGCCTTTTGTACGATAAGTTTTCTTTTGTGCAATAAGTTTAAATAAATAAATAAATTATCAAAGTTAAGAAATAGAAATAGAAATAGAAATAGAAAACGTTTATTCGTGACACATACAAAACAATAACAAAAGTGAACACAGAAACAAAAACAACAGGTATGCCACGAAAAGGCCTCGACTCAGCATGGTGCAGGCCTGTTGGCCAGCGCTGGTCTTCCGTCGAAGCCTTTAAGTGAGTGGGTGGGAGGGCAACACAAACAGTATACATCGCAAACATGAAAATGGAAATAAAATATATATATATATATATAAAAAACAAAAAAATATATAAACATAGAATCAAAAAGACGATCGGTTGACAGTTGCGCGACATCAGCTGTGAACGCGACCATAACTCGCTCTGTCAATGTCACAGCCATAGACAGCGCGAGCCGGGCGACGCCAGGAACAGCAATGTCAACCGAATGCACAGTTTGTGAGTTTGATCATAGTAACATACAAATACAAGCTAAAAACTAATACATAAACAAAAACATACACTAATACATTATTAAGGGCTACGAAGCCTAATTTTTGTTTGGACTCTTAATCCGCATAAACGGCGTCTCCTCTTCTATAATTACTATTCGATAAAAACATTATTTATATGCACGTGAGCTCTTAATTATTGACCACAGGAGAAACGAATGTGTGTGTTCACCCGTACACAGTGTATAAAACCAAATTCGTCTCTCCTGTAGTCAATAATTAAGAGCTCACGTGCATATAAATAATGTTTTTATCGAATAGTAATTATAGAAGAGGAGACGCCGTTTATGCGGATTAAGTCGAAACAAAAATTAGGCTTCGTAGCCCTGCTTAACTTTGACAACGTCCACAGGAAAGACGAGAACCTAAATCTGTGTATGACCCAAATCCTCAATCCTTATGATATCACTAAAGGCAAACAGTCAACAATAGTAATGATTTTGACGAGATGAATCGTCATCTACCACCACTATGTCGCAGGCATATTGTATAATCCGCCGTATTACAAAACGGCGCTGTTTCCCAAAACAGCACCGTTTTGTAATACGGCGGGTTGACGATCAGGCGGATTGAAAACCGCTGAATGAACTGACTGTTATAGATTTCATTGTGGAGCTTGTTAGATTTTAGCAAATATAGACCTTAAACCTTTGAAATAAGGATGCATACGGGCTTTACTGTGACTGCCGCTTCAACGGGTTACCATTTTAGAGGCAGCGTCTAAGTATACTGAGCTATGCTCAGCGGTAAGAGAGTGGTAAGAGAAACTTTAAGGAAGGAGGTTCGAGTCCCATGGTGGACAATCTTTTTCTATTTTATTATGGTTGTATTGTAAGTTTAGCATTTCATGTTTGTGGATAGTATTGTTTGCGGTCAGGCCCCTATTTCACCGCCTTGACAATTGTCACCTGACAATGACAATTCCACGTACATTGCTGGGTCAATAAGCTGTCCTGCAACCAACTTAACCTGTCGACGCAGCCATGTAAAGCGACTTGTCATTGTCAGGCGACAATTGTCGATTTGGTGAAATAGGGGCCTGGTGAGCTTGTACCGGCAAATAATGCAGACATTCTCCGCTGGTGTCGGTGAATTGAATTTATAATGTGAATACCGTAATTAACGGATCGAAATTGTTGCTAAAGTTCGGACATCGCAACTAGTAGCTGGGATAGTATTTTGTTATTAATTTTGTGCGCCGTTCATACTACAAATAGGGGTAAGTGTTAGTGTTAAGGAAAGTTAAAAAACCTTATTGAATAATAGTTTTATCCAGTGCGGTAGCAATTATTGACACGATTAATATTTCTTTGTAGACTATCGACACGCCCTTTTTGTAGACGGCTTAATCTACAAGGCTGAGCGAGAAACACGAGCTTGGTTAGGCAGAATATCCAGTCGAACATCTGATGAAAATTCTCCTGGCGCCCACTTATTTTTAAGATAGTTTGAATTATTAGGCGAAAATACATACCATAAACGTGATCGAATTGCCCGCTATTTTAACACCCAGGACAACCCATAACAAACTGCTGGAATCCGTCTTGTGAAGAATCACTTTATTGATCTGAGGATTTGTTTCGTTGATAGCTGGAGACGAACGCGCGTCCCTCGCTCTCAACACAGCACATCAACTGTCTGTCTGTCTGTGTCTGTTACCTCTTCACTCTTAAACCGCTGAACCGATTGAGATGAAATTTGGTATGGAGATAGTTTGAATCCCGGGGAAGGACATAGAATAGTTTTATCCTGGAAATCATCCCCCGAGGGGATGAAATGGGGCATGAAAGTTTGTATCGAGCTACGATATAATCGAGTTCCACGCGGACGGAGTCGCGGGCAGAAGCTAGTAGTAAGTATATAAAGTTTGACAAGTTTCTATGGGATGACAGATGCCGGCGCTGAAACGTATGAAAACGCATTAACTACTTTTGTAGGAAAAATCCATTTTATTGAACCTCCTGTCATATTATAAGTCATTATAAAAACTATTTTAAAATTAACATAGAAGTCAGAAAACATAAAAAAGGTTGGTCGGTCGGCAACAGGCGCCATATTTAACGTTGATCGATCCCACCCTATGGGAATAGAATAGAATAGAATAGAAGGAATGCGTTGCATCAAACCGTCTGTATTCGTAAGCGGTGTTCGTTAAAATCTGAATGTATCGAAAGTTTGACAAGTTTCTATGGAATGACAGGTGTGATTTGCAGTGATCGTAACTTTTGTAGCATTTTTGGTGCAGCGTAGCATTAGCAATTCCGTTACCAACATTACGCTGCACCAAAAATGCTACAAAAGTTACGACCACTGGTGATTTCTATTTATTTATTTCGTCATCTTTGTGTAATTGTATGTCACGGGTAAATGTTTGCGTTTGAGTTTAATCAAGTTATTATTGCTCTAGATTAATAAGTCTGTCATAGTTATAAGTAACTAGCTTCTGTCCGCGACTCCAGCCGGGTGAAAATTGTTTACCTATATCGTAGCTCCATACATTTTTTTATCCCCCATTTCATCCCCTTAGGGGATGATTTCCGGGATAAAAACTATCCAATGCCCTTTCCCGGGGCACAAACTATCTCTATACCAAATTTCATCCAAATCGGTTCAGCGGTTTAAGCGTGAAGAGGTAACAGACAGACAGACAGACAGACAGAAAGACAAGACACATTTCCGCATTTTTATAATATTATAGTACCTATGGATTATTCGCGGTCTAGTACAGTCAGCATCAAAAGTAACTGCGTAATCGAAGCCGTCAAAAGCTCTTATTCCCTTTTAATAAAGACTTTTGACGTCTTCGTTTGCACAGTTACTTTTGATGCTGACTGTACGACGACGCATAAAATTACTTTGGAGCATTCAACATTTTGTTACTAATTCAAAATGGCGGTTTTCTACAAATAGTGGTCGGTGTTTACGACCTTTATGAACCCTTTATAATTAAATAACTGGTCTAGTCAGTTGTCTCTATGTGAGACTTGCCAAGTTAACTGAGCATTTCGTTTGAACCTTAAGAACAGGGGAAAAAGTCCCAAATGGGTTAATTAGACAGTAAGTAGGTTATGTTTCTGGTTATCGCATTCTGTGAACTTAATTTGAGTTCGGATATATGTGCCACACGCCACACGTATAGGAGCGTTTTTCAAAAAAAAAGTATGCATTCTGAACAAATTTTTGCAGAATTATTTTATATACAAGAAAAAGATTGTAACAGATTTTACTCTGTATGATTTTTAACATCATATCAGCCGAAAGACGAACTCTGCTGGACTCTGACTGGGACTGGCTCCCCCAAAGAGTGCCACAATAACCGACAATTTGAAAGGAAATAGGTTTTGTAAAACGGATCACTAATTCAATAAATGAACAACGCTAGATTTCCGTTTAAAATATTTTTATATGAATGCCATGTCAACGGCAAAAAGTGCACGCCGCACGGCTATCAAGGGCCGACCCACCAACTGTATCCCGGCGACATACACTATACGTCTCTTTCTAAGCGTTCTAATTAGAAAGAGACGAATGGTCTATCTCGACGCGACACAGCTCGCAGGCCATCCTGTGATAGCCATGATTTGCAAATATAGTCAACTAGCTTCTGCCCGCGACTCCGTAGCTCGATAAAAAATTTCATCCCCCATTTCACTCCCTCAGGGGATGATTTCCGGGATAAAAACTACCCTATGTCCTTGGGATTCTAACTATATCCATACCAAATTTCATCTCAATCGGTTCAGCGGTTTAAGCGTGAAGAGGTAACAGACAGACAGACACACTTTCGCATTTATAATATTAAGTATGGATTGTGTGTTGTGTTCCTATTGATTTATTTATTTATTTATTTAATCTTTATTGCACAAAAGAATATCTTATAGTATAAAAGGTAATTTACATATGGTTGGAAAGGAAGGTCGTGCTCGTCAGCGCACAAATGCCACAAATTATGCACAAACCGAATGGCAAGTCATCAGTCTCCTAGCGTTTTACCCGGTTGCAACCTAAAGGAGGTTACAATCGGTGTCAAAGCGGCCCCCTCATTTAGGGCCACAACCGGGAAGAACACTAGGAGGATGCTGTAACCTAAAGGAGCCCGAGGTCCGGTTTGTCACCTATGTAATCCAAGGATTTGGTGTAGGTAGACATTAGTTTTACAAAAACGCCATGCTACCTTCCAACTCAGAGGTTGACCTTATATTGGGACTAGCTTCTGCCCGCGACTCCGTCCGCGTGGAACTCGTTTATATCGTAGCTCGATGCAAACATTTATCCCCGATTTCACCCCCTCAGGGGATGATTTCCGGGATAAAAACTGTCCTATGTCCTTCCCCGGGATTCAAACTATCTCCATACCAAATTTCATCTCAATCGGTTCAGCGGTCTAAGTGTGAAGAGATAACAGACAGACAGACAGACAGACAGACACACTTTCGCATTTATAATATTAAGTATGGATGACGATAAAGACCTCTCATCGAAAAGCTACTCTTAAAATATGTCCTAAGTAGTTACTGAAACTCGGTGGTGCGACAGAATGACTCATGTAGGTAAATTAGATTAGATTAGATTAGATTTATTTATTAAATATCATTTTGAAAATTAATAAGTCATGTTTAAAAATTAAAATGGCATGAATTTACAAAAAGATCGCGTGAGTGTATAAGAATATAAATAATAGACAAATTAATATATAGTGTAAAATGAAAACAAAATAAGTAACAATTGAAATAAGATTAAAATGGTACAATGTCCAAGGAAGTAGAAGTGTGATTAAATGTCAAATTATTAATAAAATTAGAATGACCAGTATTACCTTGATATAAAATGGACTTGATGCAAGTATCCGAACTAAGGTATAACAACAAAAACCTAACTAGTAGGAAAAACACTAGTCTGGGGATATAAATAATATCTTGGTAACATTTAATTGTTAGTTGTGCTGCAACGGCCGAAACACCATGTTGTGTTTGATTCTTCTCGGCTTGTTCGCTGTGGTGGTAAGTAGATGATCTTATTATAATTATGTTAATTCAATTTATTTAACTGCTTAGTGCCGCGACTGCCAAGAGTGTTTATTATTACCAACGATCATGCGTTTTATACGTCATTAAGAGGATGACGCGTACATACACCACGCCCCGTTTCAGAGACATGTTTATGTCTTCCGCGCACCGGAAATATATTTTTTAGATTATTTGAAGAACAACATCAGTTTAATCTTAGGATTAGTGCGTCAAAGCGGACCCCGGGATCCTTTTTTTGGCACAACCGGGAATAACGCTAGGAGGATGATGATTTGATCAGGCGGGCCGTCCACTTGTTTGCCACTAACGTGTTAAAAACGCGTTAAGTATAATTTTTCAGATCTGTGACGAGCATGACGGTGGCAAAGCCCCCAGGATTCCGCTGAACGATGGGAGCGCCATGCCCGCTTTGGGACTTGGCACATTCCTTGGTTTTGATGAGGTAATTGTGTTCAATAAACATTATTTAAAAACTTTTTAACACACACACATTATTTTATTTGGTGTCACCATCCCTATTGATTATAGAATGGCGAGAAGGCGGCAAAAGAACAGGAGGTGGAGAATGCAGTGTCCTGGGCTCTGGGTGCTGGATACAGGTGAGATGAACACAACACAGGAACAAACACAAGAAGGTATACTTGATTGTGATGAACACAACACTGTGTACACAGGAACAAACACAAGAAGGTATACTTGATTCTGATGAACACAACACTGTCTACACAGGAACAAACACAAGAAGGTATACTTGATTGTGATGAACACAACACTGTGTACACAGGAACAAACACAAGAAGGTATACTTGATTGTGATGAACACAATACTGTCTACACAGGAACAAACACAAGAAGGTATACTTGATTGTGATGAACACAACATTGTCTACACAGGAACAAACACAATAAGGTATACTTGATTGTGATGAACACAACATTGTCTATACAGGAACAAATACAAGAAGGTATACTTGATTGTGATGAACACAACACTGTCTATACAGGAACAAACACAAGAAGGTATACTTGATTGTGATGAACACAACACTGTCTACACAGGAACAAACACAAGAAGGTGTACTTGATTTGATGTCAATATTAATTGAATCACGAAATTCATTACGAAGATGTTAGATTATCTCGAATGAAGTGAGATTATGTTGACCCAAGATTGTTTCTCTTGGTTCGAGAGAATCGTCTATCTACCTCATCATCACTAATTAAGAGATTTCCTCTTGTCGGTGGAGTGTTTCCCATTTCTCCCTGTCGTACGCCAGCTTTTTCCTTCGTTTGGCAATAACTGCGTCGATGCGGGAAGACCCCTGCCTCTCCTGCCTTCTTACCTTCCATGATGGTTTTACAGAAGTTGTCGTGCTGTATCAAATAACCAATCATTTTCCCCCTTCTAGAATCGCTGGTGTTCAAGATCGCTCTTTTGTCTCTTACCCCCAGTAATACGTCCTCGTTTTTTACTCTCTCGGACAAACTTTACTTATGCCTCCAACACCACTATATTTCAGACGTTCCCAGTCTTTCTCGGTCCCTTTGTGTCTTTGTCCACATTTCACTGCCATAAAGGGCAATACTCAATGTACACTTTAATTAACAAATGTTTGTTCCTATATGACAAACTGTATTTTAAGTCTCTTCTGGTTAAACCTTTTTTCGCTATGACTACTCGTGATGTCTGTCTATCTAGTAAGTATAGATGAATTAACGAGAGAATGGAATTGCACATGTAGTAGTATTTTCTATTTTCTATTTTCTCGTACTATCAGCATAAAAGAGGTTTGTTATATATTGAAGAAGTAAATACCAAAATAATGTCCGTGTCAAATTGTGAATATTATTTACGTTGTGCATATATTTTTACGTCTGATTTTATTGTATTCTCACAATTATCAGAATAATTTTGTGTCAGCCCGTACGACTAAGTGTAAGTTACATAATTTTCAAAAAATATGGCAGTGAGTAATTTTGGTCCGATTGAGAGTCAAAGTAAGCAAATTATTTTTAACTGTTATAAATATTTTGAACTTGAAATGAAGAAAAATTAAAATTCCCCTTACACGGCTGCCCAGTTAGTTGAAAAAGCTACAGGTGTTTGTCTCTCTCCTGTTTATAACATTGTATCTGAGAGCAATAGTGAGAAATTCGCATCAACAAAGAAATTCACCTCCCCGAGAAATAAAAAGTTACGTACTTGTCCGTCATCAGCAGTAGACGATTTTGATCAGGAAGTCATCCGGAGAACTATATACAATTTTCATCTGTCCCATAACCAATTTCCAACCTTAAAGGCACTCCACTCTGTGTTAAAATCCTATATAGATTACAAATTTGGCATTTCCACCTTGCGAAAACAAATACAAAAATTTGGATTTAAATGGAAAAAGACCGAGGACAACCGAAAAATATTAATGGAAAGATACAACCTACGACTGCTAAGAATAAATTACCTTACCAAAATTGCGGAATATCGGTCTAAAGATAGACCACTAGTTTATACTGATGAAACCTACATCCACACTTCACATGTGTCCGGAGAGGCTTGGACCGATGGAACAGAATTTGGTGTAAAAAAACAAATCAGTACAGGCCAGCGGTTAATAATAGTGCACGCAGGAGGAAAAGATGGTTTTATTCCCAACGCTTTGTTAATGTTTAAGGCAAACCAAAAAACGGGAGATTACCATGACCAGGTGAACTTTGTCAACTACGAAAAATGGTTAAAAGAAAAATTAATACCGAACCTTAAACCGAATAGCGTACTTATCGTAGATAATGCGTCCTATCACAACAAACGTTTGAATCGTGCTCCAACGTCAAATTCTCTTAAACAAGAAATGATGGATTGGTTGACAGAACACAACATTTCATATAGCCCGTTGATGTACAAAACCAGTTTGTATGATTTAATTAAACAAAATAAAGAGCGGGTTCGTGAGTACCACATAGATGCAATTTTAAAAGAACATGGCCACTCCGTTTTACGATTGCCACCGTATCCCCGACATTCAATCCGATCGAAAATATTTGGTCCATAATCCAAAGGATATGTAGCGAAAAGAAACGTTTCTTTAAACATGCAAGGCATTATGAGTTTAGCAACTTACTGCTGAGGACTGGGAAAATATTTGTCGCCATGTCGAAAGTGAAAAAAATAAATATCGATGTCAAACAATCTTATAATCAATACTTGTTCATACAGCTCAGATGAAGAACATGATAGCGACTAAAAACAAAAAACAGAGCACTACTGCTTATTCCATTTCTTAAGGGTATGTAATTTTATTTTAAAAAATAATCTCCTTTTGTTGCAAACGGTACAACCACTACAAATGCAATTCCATGTTCTCGATAATTCATCTATACCTAATAAGTAGTGCTATTGGAACACTTTTTATTTGATTGCTCTTTACTCTTCAGACTTTGTCGTCCGTACCATAGTACCACAGACGAAAAAACAAAATACATTTTTTTTTATAGTATAGCCGGTGGCCCAAGACTATTCCAGCGAACGAAAAAAACCATAGGAAGTCTAAGTTCCGCCGCAAAGTGGCCCCACAGAATGGGTGCCATTGCCATTATGCGGAGTTGGGGGCGGGGTGTCAAAACGATGCCAGCCAGCCGTTTAGTTCGAACATGCGCATACCGGGTTTTAGGCACGTGTTTGGCTAGACATTTTTAAAGAGCTTCTATGGCTTTTTTGTTCGCTGGTTTTTTCTGATTTATATATCATTGAACGCGCAAAAAAGTGAGCTTTTTTTTCCTTATACTCCAAATTCTACGAAGTGATATTGATTTGTCTACTCTTGAATAACTAATCTATTCTTGAATACTGAACATGATAAACACATCGTCATGCTTCCTTTTTAACGACGAAAAAAGGAGGAGGTTCTCAATTCGGTTGTATTTTTTTTTCAATATTTCTTACCTCAGAACTCGGTCATTGATGAGCCAATTCGTATTTTTTTTTTGTTTTTAAGCATATGCTTCCAGGTGGGTCCCATTTTTTTCAAACATTCAATTGGATTATGGGATCCATGACGAATTGAGGGGACTCTTCAATTATATTAGGCACGCGTGTAGTGATTTTGGTATTTTCTATTATAGGTAACTCGTGTATTTACACCCGGAAATCATAAATTTGGTGGAGTGGAATTGATGATGAAGAGCACAGATGACTTGTATGGAATTCCTCAATTATGTACTTAAAAGTACAAAAGTACGTCACAGATTCTGATAAGATTCCGTTGAAATAGCAACTTGTGAAGTGCCAAAGGTGATCCTTGTGGAATCGACGGAAGTCCTCAAACATGATCGGCCCACCTACAGCGATTGGGTTTTTTTCTCTAATAATCAACGCATTTGCTCTCGGAAATCAGTTCATGTGGTAAATTGGAAAAGAAATGTGGAAATTTTCTCGTGGCTTGGCGGAGTACTAAATTGAAGTCGGTTAAAACTTTGTTTTTAAAGTAATTTTTTTGGGATATCGCCGTCGACGTTCTGGGAAAACATCATCATAATCATCATTATCGTCGTAGTCGTCGTCTACTATACGAATGTCTTGTTTTGGTATTTCAGGATGATCGACACAGCCTCGGCGTATAACAACGAGGTGCAGGTGGGACGTGGAATCCAGCAGTCTTCGGTTCCGAGAGAAAATGTGTTCTTGGTCACTAAGGTACGCCGTGAAAATATCTTTATGGACGACTTAGAACACCTGTGCCGCAGCGAGCACGCCCCGGTGCAGAAACGAATAGCCCTGCAAAATAAAGCATCTGTTTTATTGTCGCACTACTACTTTGACGGGTAACACCAAGGTAATACCGGATGCAGGAGGGGGAGGGCTAAGGGAATCAAGCTGACTCCCAAAAGCCTCCGAATCCTTACTAAAATATAACCTTAGCGAGCTCAAGCTCCCCTTAGCATCGCATCATGGCGATAAAAACTTCAAAAACTTCTGGAAGGCTGTTAAAAAATCTGATGGTCGACCTGGCGTGCCCGTGAGTGTCGGAGGAGCGAGTGAGCCGCAGGCTATTGCCAGCATGTTTGTAGATCATTTCAAAATAGAATCCTCTTTAGGTCCAGCGCAACAAAGGGTTGAGAATGGAGCTTGTCGTGACTCGGACTTTGTGCGTTTTACATCTGAACATGTCAGGAAGGTGATCACAAAAATGACAAGAGGGAAGTCGCCGGGTCACGATGGGCTTAGTATAGAACATTTGCAATATTCTGGCAAACGCATATATGACGTTCTGGCTAAGTTTTATTCACTGTGCATGTCTCACTCATACCTTCCCCAAGATCTTATGAAAACGGTCGTTGTACCTATTGTCAAGGATAAAACTGGAGATGTATCTGACAGGTCCAACTATCGCCCCATCTCCTTGGCCACTGTCCTGGCTAAGGTGTTGGACAGTCTACTAGATAGTCAGTTGGAGGGATATTTGGACCTGCACTACACGCAGTTTGGTTTTCAGCCGGGGCTTTCCACGGAAAGTGCCATCTTGAGCTTAAAGCATACGGTACAGTATTACACAGAACGTAATACGCCCATTTACGCTTGCTTCCTGGATTTGTCCAAGGCATTTGACCTTGTGTCATATGGAGCAAATTGAGAGCTCGAAAGGTACCCGAAGAGCTGCTTCGTATTTTTCAATATTGGTACCTAAACCAGGAAAATAGCGTAAGATGGGCAGGGACGCTCTCCCATTCGTACAGGTTAGAGTGTGGGGTGAGGCAGGGTGGTATAACCTCTCCCAAACTTTTTAACCTGTACGTAAATGATTTGCTCGTGGCGCTGAGTAGCGCGTATGTCGGGTGCAGGGTAGATGATGTTAGTATTAACAATATCAACTATGCCGACGACATGGTGTTGCTCAGTCCGACGGTCAAAGCGTTAAGAAAGCTCCTGCACATATGTGAAGAGTACGTACAAAAGCACGGCCTAATATATAACGGGAAGAAAAGTGAGTTCATTGTTTTTAAGGCCGTCGGAGGTAAATTACCCGAACATGTCCCATCCATTAAACTAAACGGTCTAGAGCTCAAACGAGTTTACAAGTTTAAATACCTCGGTCATCATATCACCGACGACCTTAAGGACCATATAGATATAGAGAGGGAGCGTAGGGCGCTGGCGGTTCGATGCAATATGCTTGTCCGAAGGTTTGCACGTTGTAGTGAACAGGTAAAGATCTCTCTTTTTAAAGCCTACTTTCAGGTATTCTACACGTGCAGCCTTTGGTCCAGTTTCACGCAGAAGACCATTAGTGCCCTACGCGTCCAATACAACAATGGCTTCAGGATGCTGTTGGGGCTGCCTCGATTTTGCAGTGCCTCGGGTATGTTTGCGCAGGCACGCACTGATGACTTTTATGCCAGTATGCGGAAAAGACTCGCGGCACTGCTTAGTAGAGTATGGGTCAGCTCTAACCCCATTCTGACAACAGTGGCGGTTAGATATAACACCAACACCGCCATAATGCGCCAGTTCTCTCATATTATGGTGTATAGGAAATAGAATAAGATATCATTTGTATATAAGTACTAACATCTAGGTTAAGTCTCTGTAACGAATTAATTAATTATGGACCAAAGTGGTCTGATGAATAAATGAAATGAAATGAATTAACCGGAGTCAAGCCCCCAATCCCCGTAAACCAAAATCCTGGTCCGACCACTGCACCAAGTTGACGCCATTTGCCGACCAGCTGTCGGCCCAAACTTGGCAAAATTAATTGTGGGTCTGTGGTCTATTAAAGCTGAACATATTTCTTTACTGTACTGTACATGAATTTAATTACAGTTGGGTGGTAACGAGAAAAGTAATGTTGTGGAATCACTGAAGAAGTCCCTGGAACGGCTCAACATGAGTTACGTCGACTTGTATCTGATACATAATCCGGTCTCTTTCACTGTAAGTATCGTGGTATAATCATCTGAGGCGTGACGGAAGTGCAGTATTTTAGGACAATATAATAGTTAAAGCAATGACGCCTAATTTCAGTGTCCGAAAGGCAACAGGGACGGCTCGCGATATTTGAGCTCCCGTCTCATTATAAAAATTAGAAAGAGACGTATAGTGCGAGAAAAGTCGAGAGACCTCGCGCGCCGTCTTGTGATAGCCGTGCAGGACGGCCCGTTGTCGCGGCGGCATAGACTATCTGTCTCTGTCTAAGCATTCTAATGAGAAAGAGATGGATAGTCTATCTCGCCGCGACACGGGCCGTCCTGTGATAGCCGTGCAGGTCAATTGCGTAACGCATTGGACGAACGTCACGTAGATCTAAAGGTCACTCTTAAGGCCGTTCGTGAAAGCGTGAATGTGGAGGGGCCTTTAATAGGTACTATATATAAAACTATGTAGGTAGGGAATGAGAAAATTATAGTTGATACGTTCGAAAAGTTACGTAATCATCCCTCTGTTTACCATATTAACTATATCCAATTTCAGCCCGACCACAAATCGTACGAAGTTATCGACTACCTGGACACCTGGAAGCAGATGGAGGCAGCCAAGAAGCAGGGTTTGACTAAGTCCATAGGGATATCCAACTTCAACGTGAGCCAAATACAACGGCTGCAGGACAACTGCGAGATCAAACCCTCGGTGCTGCAAGTTGAGGTAAGGCTGGATTTCCTCCTACGCCGACGTCGGTCGCTGACACGCCGGTCGGGCGTGCGAATATACACCTTGTTCTATGAGACACCGCACAGCGACGCTGACGTCCGCGGCAGATTTATTTGCTACGCGCCGCTGATGCCTCGCGTTGGTCTCGCTCGTCAGCGCCGCGCCGTCGGTGCGCTGACGCTGACGCGTTATACAACCACTATCACGCGCTGCGAAGCTGAGCGGCAGCTATACGCACGTGTGCGCGGCGCAGGCGTTCCGTATAGCGATCAGTTTCGCACCGCAGGATTTTTTTTTGTCATACGCGACCGATGGTACGCTCGTCCGACATCAGCGACCGACGTCAGCGTAGGAGGAAATCCAGCCTAAGACCGTGGACCTATAATGCACTGGAGTCTCAAGACAAGCTATACGTTTCGCCACAATGAGGACGGAAAGGCTCCTAAGCAGGAAAATTAAGAACTGGTCTTAAAATGGCTGATGGCTTACTATTAAACAGCCTATTTAATTTGGACGGGTAATGGTTTATTTGCCACGACGTCATACTAAATTAGTCGTGGCAAATAAAGAAAAAGTCGAACTATGACTAGGAATGATATTTGTATGCTAGCGTCTCGCTCGGACGTGGTATTATTATTACCATAGCTTGTCCTGAGTATTATTATAGGTACGGTTTATAGACAAATACAAACACACTTTATTGGGCAAGTCAAAAATTCATTTTGTCGGGTAATTAAGACTATGGTAACCTATGTTCGTCTTTTCGTCCAATATACCGCAGTGTCTCAAGACGAGAGTCTTTGACCAGTGTGTGGCACCGAACATATGGCACCGAAACGTGGTCGCTTACTATGGGCCTCATAAGAAGGCTCAAAGTCACCCAAAGGGCAATGGAGGGCTATGTTAGGAGTTTCTCTGCGTGATCGCATCAGAAATGAGGCTACCCGCAGCAGAACCAAGGTATTAGCCGATATAGCCTTCCGAATCGCTAAACTTAAGTGGCAGTGGGCGGGGCACATAGCACGTAGGACCGATGGCCGTTGGGGTGGAAAGGTTCTCGAGTGGCGACCACGTACCGGAAGGCGCGGCGTGGGTAGGCCCCCACAAGGTGGACTGATGACCTGGTAAAGGTCGCGGGGGTCCGCTGGATGCGGGTGGCGCAGGACCGCGGTCACTGGCACTCTTTGGGGGAGGCTTATATCCAGCAGTGGACGTCTTTCGGCTGATATGATGATGATGATGATCGTGTTTTGTGCACAAAACACGATCATCAGCAGATCGTGTTTTGTGCATAATCATGTTATATGCGATTTCTGCGACGGAGGATCTATTAGTAAGTAATCGATTTAAGTTCAGAAAAAAGCACTGTACTTATTACGAAAATCGTCAAGGATAGCAGAGAATAACCTCAAACGAAAAAGATTATCAACATGTAACAATAGTTATTTACGATACAAGTGCCAAAAATAGGAAATTCGCAACGAGTGGTGATAAATTAAAACACGACCGAAGGGAGTATTTAAAATCGACATGAGTTGCGAATTACCTATTCGCACGTGTATCGTACAACGTTTTACTGTACATATGACTCTTTAAAGTTTCGACATATGCACGAAAAGTGCTCTTTTCCGCACTAGTGCGGGAAAGTTAGGACCATATGTACTGTAAAATATATTATTTTCATGTAAATAAGGAACGATCACAATCTCGGAAGCACAAGCAAGACAGAACAAAAACGCAACACTGTTTCACATGTGTTTCACGTCGGTATCCTGTTCCTGTCATTTAACTTGGTAGCACGCCGTGTTTCATGTCAACACACTGCTTATAGTTATAGGGAACAGGGGACCGATTTTTGACTTTCGAGCGCTCGACTCTTTCACTCGAAAACTGACAAATATTATGAAATGCTATTTTTAAATGAGGATGGAAAATTTAAAAACGTGCGGTATTGACCACTCGTATTCAATTCTATTGGTAGAGTGCCTGTGATTATGACTTTTATTAAATTTTCGAGCGCTCGAAAGTCAAAAATCGGCCCCTATAGGAACAGGAACGCTACTCGCGAAAACCAAGTTCGAAATATACACGGAATTCTAAATAAACATTCTCTTAATTGTTGTAAAGAATATTGCTTTAATTTACAAGTATTTATATACCTCTCAAATTTTTCCGTTACTTCCAGGTGAACCTCAACTTAGCTCAAACCGAGCTCCTCCAATTCTGCAAGCAGCACAACATAGCCGTAATGGCGTACACGCCTTTCGGTTCGCTGTTCAGCGTGGACAACGAACCGCCGCCGCCGCGCGCCAGCGACCCCACGCTTAAAGCGCTGGGCACTAAATACAAGAAGAGTGTGGCGCAGATCGTGCTGAGGTACTTGGTAAGTCAAAGTTTGAGGTAATCTCATACCTGTTTACAAACCAAGAAAATAAAATCCTAGTTCGTAGCTAGTTACCAAACATAGTTATGTACGCGGACGAAGGGTAATTAAATCGTGGCACTTCATGCCACGACACATGCTGAGTGGACTCCTTTTTGAGACTTGACTTGAATGTATTACTTTTTTTGTCTAGTTTTAAGTAATGTTGTTGTGCTGTGTGTTTCAAATAATTCATCATTCATTTATTCACTAGCTTCTGCACGCGACTCCGTCCGCGTGGAAATCGTTTATATCGTAGCTCGATACAAACTTTCATCCCCCATTTCACCCCCTCAGGGGATGATTTTCGGAATAAAAACTGTCCTATGTCCTTCCCCGGGATTCAAACTATCTCCATACCAAATTTCATCTCAATCGGTTCAGCGGTTTAAGCGTGAAGAGGTAACAGACAGAGAGACAGACAGACAGACAGACAGACACGCTTTTGCATTTATAATTTTAGTATGGATTCAATTAAACACTAAGTAACCCTCGGTTTGAGGAAACTGTATGCGTTAATAAAAACGAGATACACACGCAGATAAATCCACAAATAGCACATTAAGTAAGTCGTGTGCTTCCGATTCAGTAGGAGCGCGAATTATAAAACGTAGAGAAAGGGCATAACTTATTCAGGGATTAGTTTTGTCGTAAAGCGATGTATAAGAAAAGTGTGCCGCAGATCGTGCTGGGGTACTTGCTAAGTCAAAGTTTGAGGTAATCTCATAATTAGACACTAACTAAATCTCGGTTGAATGAACCTGTATTCAAGAATGCGTTTAAACGAGATACACAAGCAAATCCACAGATACCTAGTACATTAAGTCTGACTTAAACTTCCGAATCAGTAGGAGAACGAGTTATAAAATATAGAGAAAGGGCATTAATTAATCAGGGATTCGTTTTGTCTGTGGTTTTGTTTTGCTTTTCTACTTCGGAATCTCAACTTGGAGAGGTTAGTATGAGTTAATATGAAAACGCTCCAGTACTGCAAGCAGCATGAAATACAAGAAGAATGATCGAAGAAAGAAATCGAAGCTGCTCCAATATTGCAGTTATTTGTAAATCTACATGAGGTTTTAGATGAATGAAAATACAAAATGTACATTAGCATATCAAAGAATAGGGCGGTAAAATATTTGATGAGGTCAGGTTTTGAGGTAACCTCGGCCTCGGCCATCTTTTGTTTTTTACTACAGTACCTACCTTTCATTTCAGGTCCAAACGGGTGTAGCGCCCATCCCGAAGTCTGTAAACAAACCCAGGATCGAGCAGAACATCGATATCTTCGACTTCGCTCTAACACCAGAGGAGATGCAAATACTCAGTAAGTAGAATTTTCGTTCTTATTTTTTTTTTCAACATTTTATTATTTATTCGGTAACTAGCTGGTGCCCGCGGCTTCGCCCGCGTGGTTATAGGAAAATGTAACATATTGAATTTTCCCGTGGGAATTAGTTGTTTTCCCGCTGGAAAAAGTAGCCTATGTAACTCTCCAACTTCTTAACTATCTCCGTACAAAAAATCACATCAATACGACGCTCCGTTGCGACGTGAAAGAAGGACAAACATACACACTTTCGCATTTATAATATTAGTAAGGATTACCGAATAAACAATAAAATGTTGATTTAAACCTTGTTTTAAACCAGGTGGGTTCAACAAGAACTACCGCACGGTGTGGCCGAGCTTCTGGCAAGAACATCCCTACTACCCCTTCGAGCAGAAAGCCGTGCCGGATAAAAACATATTCAAACCCAAATCAGAATAAAGCCTGCAACACACTGGCTCGGGCTGTGGTGGCAGGTCAACAGTAAATTTGACGGCTAAAGCGGCTTTCACGAGGCGATTTATAGTTGATCAACTTAAATCGGTTCACGAATTGAATGACAATCGCTAATGAGAACATGTTTTCAATAAAAGTTCATCAACTTTTATTGAACAACAAAAAGTTGACTCCCTCTCAACTTTTGGTGGGCGAGTCGGTTCAATTTGATGACGTAACCGTGCAAGCAACAACTTATCGCACGTGAGAACGTTCCGTAATGGCAAGTTTACTATTGACCGCCTCTGCCAGGTCGCGCCAGTCTGTGAGAGGCTTAAAAAGCGGGTATCAAGAATAATACAAAAACTCTTTATGCAATCCAGCCAGCCTTCGGACACACTAACCGCTGATATCGATCTGCGCAAATGTATTATCTTTACGTTTTATTTTATTTTATAGTTTTATTGACTTTCTAAATTACGTTTTATTGCACACCTGTATGTAACTAATTATGTATGTTTTATTTCTATTATTGTAACCTGTACGGTTGCTGAATTCGTCTACCTCTGTAAATTTTTCCTCTCATATACTAACTGGAATAGATGCCTTAAGTGGATAAGATCGCATTTGTACTTGCCCCCTTTCTTTTGTAAATTTTACTTTTTGTTATCGTGTACAATAAGAAGCTACGACTACTTTAGTTGAGATTATTTAATGTGACCGACTTTTTATAAAAACCGTTATTGCAATTTGAAGCCCCCCTCCTTGGCCAGGCCTCTTGGGCCTTGGTCGGTAGCGTTGTTTTTTGAATGGAGTGCTTTGATGCAATTCGGTCAACTTAAATAATCTCATGTATACCTACTTATACAAAGAGAAAAACACACCAGTGGGCAAAGAGCGGTAGGTATTATCGCTAAACAGCTCTTTCAGACAACCTCAATAACTCAAGGTCAGTTGTTCATAAAATATATCAGGACGCGACTGTGATGCTGATGATGATGAATAAGAAAAGAAGTGAAAGAAGAACATTGTAAGTGTATTATAATCATTTTTAAATCGCTAACTTTTTTATTGCTCACATCCGGCTGTTGCTGGCCAGTCGCAAAACTGTAAAAGAAGAAATTTAAGTTTTAATGAAAAGTGTACAGTACGATTACTGTTAGTTCCTGACAGATGGATTGCCTTCATTGAATTTTCAACTTTAATTTCATATAGATAAAGCATTTTTCAGAATACTGTTACCCACATCTACCGATTTAGTAACAACTATTTTATTTGTATAAGATTAAAGTTGAAAATTAAATGAAGGCAATCCATCTGTCAGGTCTTTACTAACAGTAATCGTACTGTAAGTACCGGTAATTCAATAGACGGACCGGATTATTTAATTTAGAAGTTTTATAAATTTTAAAATTAAACTATTTTTTTTTTATTTAATGCTCGGAGCCGGCCATAGACGGCCCATCGCTCTTAGCCAACTGAGCTATCGGAACAATCCGTCGCGGCCACCAAAGTTTTCAATGAGTGTCCTCTAACAACGCCAGGGTGGGTTGCACCAATGTAAATAATTGTAATTGTTCCGCCTGTAATCGTAAACGTTGTTCGTTAAAATCTGAATGCATGGAAAGTTCGGCAAGTTTCTACGGAATGACAGCTGCCGTCGCCATAATGAACGTTGATCGATGGGGCCGTAGACAAGGTTACAATCGACAAGTGCTAACGCCAATAGAAAATAATGAAATGTAGGGGAATGACAGATGCCGCCGAAACACTTTTCGTTAACATCTGTCATTCCCATACATTTTATTAGTTTTCTATTGGCGTTAGCGCTTTTCGATTGTAACCTTGTCTACGGCCCCCTGTAATCGTAAGCTGTGCAACCCGCCCTTAGGGAGCCAAGGAGTGACATCTATGTAATTAGAAGACTCAGGCTTCATAACGGCACTATCGTCTCAAATTATATTGATAAATCGTCAGTACCGATGCACCACCCTATTTTAATTAACTTTTAATAAGAGGTACAACTTCATTTTGACATCTTTTAGAGCATTGGTATTGAGTAAAGCTGGCGACCGCTCCGAGCGGAATGGAGCAGCGCCACGCCAAAATCGGTCCATGAATGGCGAAACAGAAGCTTTTAAAGATAATTGGCGTGCCCCGTGAACTGATGACCGGGTAAAGGTCGCGGGAGTCCGCTGGATGAGGGCGCAATATCGGTCATTGAGGCTCCTTGGGGGAGGCCTGTGTCCACGAGTGGACGCCTTTCGGCTGATATGATATTGATGATGACCTACCGCAAGTTCAGAGTTCCAGTGCAGTCCAGCCGGACAGTCTTCGGCCAACAATACCCCGTGGCTGCACACGGTGTACTTGGTGCAGTCTACGTTGGCGGATAGCGCGCCGTCCTCGCAGTCTTGGTCGCCAACTTGTTCGCTGGCTTGCTCGTCTAGTTGCTCGCCGTCTTGATCGCTGACTTGCTCACTTGTGGCTTGGTCGCCTTGAGCGCAGTCGGAGTCTTGGGGCCAGACACATTGCTGAAAATACGTGACTATCCGATATACTTAAGCTTTGTTTCTGGTTGGAAAAATGTAGGAACCTATCCTGGACAATATTGTCAGTAACTATAGTGCCACTGGGACCCTAGCGGATTAAACATATTAGCGCTAATGATTTAAGCTGAAAAAAGCAATAGTAAATAGTGTCTCAAGGGAGCAAAAGATAGGATAAGATAAGATAAAAATAATTTATTCAAGTAGGATTTTACTATAACTTTTGCACATATTTACAGCGAAAAAGTTAAATTTATTCCTGAGTAAAGCGAAACACCCTACAACAGAATCCTGAGCGTAGCGAGGGATTCTAAAGAAGAATCTGGAGCGTAACGAGGGATTCTAACCGCCTTATTCATAAAACTTAAAATGCCTCTGCTAAATAAAATGTGCTTTGTCCCTTTCTTACGAACACAAATGTCAAATTGACAGATAAGCACAAACGAATTATAACGCCGTTTTAGTTAAAACAGGCTTATAGTACGTTTATAAATACGGCCGTAAGTGCTTACGCAAAATAAAAATACTATTTACGACACTCCTGAGCTACGCACGTGGAAAATCCCACTTTCCGGGCAAGAGGAAGCGTAGTAGATAACATAAAACTTAGTGCAGAAAACTCTAGTAATTCAACAAACGGAACGCAAACGGCAAGGAAAACTTGAAGTGCTGCCTGAACAGCGTTTTTAGACGCAAGCAGCTTGTCATTCGCTTCAATCCAGTATTTTAACTCTTGGCATAAGCATTTGGCATCTTACCTGAAGTTCCGCGTGAAACTCCAGCCCCTCCGGACAATCAAAGACATGTACATTTCCATGCTGGCACACGTAGAACTTGCTACAAGAATCCGGGGACGGTCTCAAGGTTAGACTCCAGTCAGGGCATAGGTCGGGCAGAGTGGAGTCACAGCCGGCTAAAACTGGGTATTGACATACCTGTAATAATCAATTGTTTCATCAATCATCAATCATGCAGTTTGTTAGTAATGCACGATTTTCAAGTTAGCGACGCAGACAAACGACTAAAACAGTCCGGCGCTCTTGTTTAAGCATAAATGACGGCATCGTGCCGCGCCCCATCGTGTTCGACGCGGCGCCCCACAGCATCCTGCAATGTGACGTCACACACTGTTTGCGTTTTCTCTCTCTAACAAGCAATATTAAAACGGTTGTAGCTTCGTTATACTTTGAGATATCTGAATGGGATTTTCGTCACTAGGCATATTATTTGCCTTCTTTCATTTGGAGTTATAATCATTTTCGAGTCTACACCCGTATTGTGAGTGACTTTTTAAGTTTAAACGTGGTGCGAACAAGGGGTTGCCGAAATAAGACGGGCACATAGCGAGTTCACAGTTCATGGAGGTGATCCACAAGTACATATTGTACTCTTTATTGTACAAAATAAACATACCTTTAGTAAACAACTTATTAACAAGAAGACTTGGTATTTTATGGAACAAGGTATAGTTTTACCTAAAAGCAATAACTAGGTCTGGTAAGTATAAACTTACCATGTGCATAGGACTAAAATGAGTGCCATTTGGACACGACTGTAACACCAGGACCCGGTGCGCGCAGATGTAGAACTTCGAACAGTCGGTTTCATGCGAGATGAAGTAGAAACGAGAATCTATCAGCGGCGGGCATTCTGCCGCTAGCGCTGTTGTGGCTAGAGACAGTTACTTATACATTGCCAATTTGTGTAGTAAGGTGGGCAACTAGAGGATATATTGGCAGATCTAGTATGTATAAACTTACCATGTGTATAGGACTAAAATGAGTGCCATTTGGACACGACTGTAACACTAGGTCCCCGTGCGCGCAGATGTAGAACTTCGAACAGTCGGTCTCATGCGGGATGAAGTAGAAACGAGAATCTATTAGCGGCGGGCATTCTGCCGCTAGCGCTGTTGTGGCTAGAGAGTTATACATTGTCAATTTGTGTTGTAGGGTGGGCAACTAGAGGATAAGGTAACGGGCCATAAGTTCGTGCTAGTACGTCATTTCGTTAGTTTTATTTCTGACGCTTATAATAAGCAACTCAAATATGTTTTATTAAAATTATACATTTGTAAAAAATCTCTAGTGTTTAATCTTTCCAAAAAATCAAATTCTACATTTTTAACGACTAAATTAATAGCAACACAACGCTCGAAACTGTCAGTCGGCCGAAAACAGCTGTGTGGTGTGCGCGTACTGCTTGTTAACGTAAGGTGTTCGCTCCGACTTCTTAAGGAAATTGAAAGGGAAAGGCAAGTCCATTTGAATAAAACTTTTAACAATGCTTTTGTTAAGTTCCTTAACAATGGATTGAATATGAAAAAAGTGTATATTTATGTATAGGAGCCCATGAAATTGCAATAAGGTGACTCACGAACTAGCGGTCATTATATTTATCGTGTGGCCCCTATTTCGTGTTACTAACGAATCAAAGGACTTTCTAGATACATCCTTGTATCGTTGTATTAAAATAATACTTAAGAAATTGTGAATGCCAATCTAAATAACAGATAATGTATTTAATGACTTTTCTATGAGCTAAATTCGGCATATGTTTTGTTCACTAGAATTCTAATAAAACGAGTTTGAACGTGACCTAAATGTACAATTTTAAGGTGAATTCGCATATTTATTTGCAGCACAATTTTGTTTCTTGCTCGATTTCTGTAATTTATTTTTATGTTTATTTATTCCATATAGCATAGGTAATGGTTATTGAACCTAATTTATAAGTGATCTACGTCATTAATTGCGCGAATATCCAAGAAATAGTAACACGAAGAAAGGCACTACTACTTTTAATACTTTTTCCCCAAGTTCGTGACAGAGAAATCTATAGTGGTAGGTAAACACACAGATCAATCTAGTAGGAGATAAGGTATGGGGAATGTGTAACCTCATTTGTTATTTGATATTCTTCTTGAAGAAGTAAAGTATATGATGATATTCATCATCATCATATCAGCTGAAAGACGTCCACTGCTGGACAGAGGCCTCCCCCAAAGAGTGTCAAAGAACTTTTTATAAGTATATTGATAAATTGCAAGTGGTGCCTGGGTAAATCCCAGGACTACGGAACTTGCTATCCCGGGACCCTTGTTATTTTTACGGGATTATCTTTCTCCTAGTAGGAGATAAGGTATGGGCGATGTGGAACCTCATTTGTTATTTAATATTATTCTGGAAGAAGTAACATGTATACATTGATAACATGCAATAGTGTTACCTGGGTAAATCCCAGGACTACGAGACATGTCCGAGTGGGAGAAACACATTTCCCCAGCGTCAAAAAAAAGGAGTACGAGACTTGAATCCCGGGATACCCTAGTTATTTTTGCGTTTTTTTTTAAATTAAATGAAAGGTTACTTTATACCCCATTAAACAGTAAGATTGCTCTTTTAAAAGTGTGGAAGTCCCATTAACATTACCATTTTTTTCCTTAGATTAAATCATCGTTTATTTTATAAAATTTAAACTTGGTAACAATTTAAACTTAAAACAACTAGTTACTTTAGTAAATGATTTTAATTAAATACACGTGTTTAACTGCTGCTGGGCTTATGTAGCCCACAGCAGTGATTAATTTAAGGAGAGTCCGTCCTCTCAGCAATCATCGCTAGGATAGTCTTAGGTTAAACAATAGTAGATAATCAATACATATGTTTGTTCTCTGTTATCAACACAGAAGAAACAATAAGTAGGTGGTAGATTTATTGTGTCACTCTTTGGGGGAAACCTATGTCCAGCAACGGTTTTCTGTGATAAGTTTATACCCCATTAAACAGAACAGCGTTTACAGATGCGTGCCACATCCAAAAGGTTGCCTAGATATTTAATTTAAACGGTTTGGGTTACTATAGATAGGTAACCTATGCGTGTTTTCAAAAAGGTGAGCCTGTACTATTGGATAAGGTATTTAATCTTACATTTCATAAAAAAATCCTGGAAAATGAACAAAAGTCCCGCGATTTGAAATACCGAGTTTTACCTAGGCCCTCTATTGGATTTTGTGAATATTCATGTTACTTACCTCATCTATAATCTTGTTCAATATAAAAGAACAAATGAGGGTGTACATTCTTTAAAACGTATCTCGTACTATAAGGTACTCCAAAACTTTATGCCGAAACAGGGGTCACAAACTCACAAACTTAGGAGCAGAGCCAAATTTTATCACGAAATGGGGTTCAAATACGAGGTCTGCAAATAAATTAATAAAAAAATGATATTGTAACAAAAACTATATTATTATTGCATTAAATAATAGGCAAGATATCAATATTCATCACACAAAATGTTTCAAAGTGATATCATGTGTAGTAATGTGTCAAAAAAATTACCAATTCATAAGTGGCTTAACATGCCGAAACAGTGGACGTTTACCTTATGTTGGCAGATCTAGTATGTATAAACTTACCATGTGTATAGGACTAAAATGAGTGCCATTTGGAAACGACTGTAACACCAGGTCCCCGTGCGCGCAGATGTAGAACTTCGAACAGTCGGTCTCATGCGGGATGAAGTAGAAACGAGAATCTATTAGCGGCGGGCATTCTTCCGCTAGGGCTGTTGTGGCTAGAGATAGTTATACATTGCCAATTTGTGTTGTACGGTGGGCAACTAGAGGATATGTTGGCAGATCTAGTACGTATAAACTTACCATGTGCATAGGACTAAAATGAGTGCCATTTGGACACGACTGTAACACCAGGTCCCCGTGCGCGCAGATGTAAAACTTCGAGCAGTCGGTCTCATGAGGGATGAAGTAGAAACGAGAATCTGCTAGCGGCGGGCATTCTGCCGCTAGCGCTGTTGCGGCCATAAAAGACACTAGAAAGTAGACATTGGAATTATACGAGTAGATGTAGACGCCATTTTATAGTTAGTCGGCGGGTACCGATGTATGCCCGTATTGTAAGCTACCCGCAATAAGAGTATTTTTTATTGACCTCATAAAGAGATTATAAACTAGTTATTTCTGCAGTACATAATCATGTCAAATTAAATAATTACCTAGTTAAATAGAAAGAAAGAAATAAATATATTTATTCGGTGTGATATCATGTTACATGTGTGTCTTACAATTGGAATTCACCAAAATGGATGCCACTCAGCATAGGCCACCAGCAATACATGCTGGTTTTCAGGGCACCCAGAGAGAGATACAGATAAAGATCTTAATATATAACTTATAATTATAACTTAAACGTAACAGAACTTAATAAATGAGAAGGAGAGGTCAATGGTCAATCAAGTGTTTACAAATCAGGTCTAAGGTAAGTAATGTAAGTATGATGGAATGCAGGTGTAGGTATGGTCATTTACAAATATTGAAATGAAGAGCTGTGTGGATTGTCCGCTTATGCATTAGATATTTGTAGGTTGATAAGATTCATTTTAATATTGTTTTTAAATGATGCAATGGATGTACAGTTTCTGATAGGTGGTGGAAGATCATTCCAACACTTCGTGGCAGCATACCGAAAACTGCCACGAAAAGCGGACGTGTTGTGTTGGTTACTAATCAGTCTTAACGCTCCTCGCTTTTCACGTGTGGAGAAATTTAATTTGCTATACAAGTATGATGGTTCTTTGGTATGAATGATTCCAAAAATTAATGAAGCAAAGTGTGAGGAAATACATAGAAATAAGAAAAACACTCAGGGACACAGCGGCCAATACTCATGATCATGACCCAAATAGGCATATAAATTGCTCTGACCGGGGTTTGAACCCGTACCGCTAGCTTCGTAATCGGTCATATAATATGAGAGTAGAATTAGCTACTTAAACAACAAAAGTGTTTCGGCACAGATTTAAATATACCTACGGAAGAATACTTGACATTATTTGAGTCCGTTCAAAAAGGAACTCTTAACGAACGTAAATGCTGTCATTAGAATTGGAATCTTCTACGTTAGGCGTTAGTTCTTTTTATAATGGGGCTTCTAAACGGGCAACATTTTTACGGCAAGCCGGCAAGTATGTGCATCTTGCTCTAGCGTACAAAGTCAGCGTAAGTAAGACAGCAATAGTTGCCGGCCAGAAATTGCAGGAAAATGTGGCCCGTTTAGAAGCCCCATTACAAAAAGTCGGCCGCGTTAAATAATCTCAACCATAGGTACGGGTGGGAGACCGAGCGTTGCCGCTTTTCTTTCCTGTTTTTCCGGAAAACGAGATAACCCGGAAATTAAACGTAGCCAAATCAATATTTCGCCCCTGTTAACCCCGGTATAGTAAATTTCATTCATCGTCCATTTACAAACAAATACCTACTTATATAAATAAACACGTTCGCAACCAAGAACCCGCCTAGCGGGCACTCGTAATGTTTGCTTCAGATGCCGGCTGAGCCCGCTAGGCGGGCAGTAGTATGAACTTACGCCTAGCTAATTCTGTCGGCTTCTGGTGAATGTTACATTTTTAGTCCGGTTGCGAAAGTGTTAAACGAATGTTACTCGTTTAACAATGAGTAGGTACTATTTAGAATTACATTACATAGTAAATCATCACTTACCGTATAACAAAAGCATCATGTTTATTTTAATTTACTTAATAAGAAAACTATTTATTTCTTCTGAATACACTTCACTGAAACACTGGTGGTTGATCGAAATCAGTTCATTATTTAAACAAACCTTTATCTTGTTATCTTCGAATGTTAATCAGGACATGAACAATTACATATCTTGTCATAAATATTTATATTTCGACCTAGATATTGATACTCGTAGTTATATTACATGTGTTAGGTTTACTAATAAATGCGTTTGTTCGTTTGCTTAAAGTACGTAATCATTTAAAAGTTTTATCAGGTCAGGATGAATTCATCCCCACTCCTATTTTGTCACCTTTCACCTTCCTACTAAGTCCTCAATAACATCTCGTCTAGTATACATACCAGTCTCAATTTCATTGATTCATATCATCCTACTATCCTACTAAAATTATAAATGCGAAAGTTAGGATGTTTGGATACTTAGGATGTTTGTTACTCAATCCCGCTCAAACGGCTCCAACAATTTGGATGAAATTTTGCACGAAGATAGTTTATAGCCTGTATCAAAATATAGGATAGTTTTTACCCCGGGTCCACGCAGCCGAAGTCACGGGCGGAAGCTAGTTATTAAAAAAACATAACAAACCTCTGTTAACTGAAATCAGTATCCCTTTTCACAAGCACAAACGGTAAATGTGAAAACAAACGAATTTCACTCCACACGACTATAGCCCCGCTACTCTGTACCTAACTTGTTTTAAGCTCACCTCAACGCTCACCGACAAATATGTCTTGACGCCGCGATTCGTCGTAACTAAGCGTAGGTAGATCTCTAGTTTCGATAGGCGTGACGGGTGAGACGCATTGAGCGCGTAAAGCATAACCGCCCTGGAATTAACTGGGGAAATGGAGCGGCATCTCACAGAAGAAAGCAGCCATAATAACAACACTACTTGCTCTGTGGGTATCTGGTGTTGTGTTCCTGGTGGTGAGTCAGGTCGCCAGAGCTCCCGAGGATGTGCTGTGTTGAGTGAGGGCGTGCATTTGTATCAAGCTGTCAGTCAACACAATTTATTAAATACTAAATAAATATTAAATATTAGGGGGCAATCTTACACAAATTGAACTAGCCCCACAGCAAGCTCAATAAGGCTTGTTTTATGGGTACTAGACGACGATGTATTTAAGAGTCCGCAGTAAGCTCGGCCGAATTTCACCTTCCCATACAAACGTACCTAGTTACGCTCTCATTTTAAAACTACGTGTTGGATTGTGACCAAACTTTGCATATACATTGACATGAGGTATATCTATGTCTGTAATTCGTTTATATGGTTCCAGTTTATAAACAAACGAACTACAGCAAAAACAAGTTTTATGAAAAAGTTAAATTAGCTGTATTTTTACTATGGTATCTGAAGCTACATAAACTAATTACAGACATAGATATACCTTATGATATTGTATATGCAAAGTTTCGTTACAATCCAACACGTAGTTTTAAAATGAGAACGTAACGTTTTTATGGAGAATCGAGCTTACTGCGGACTATTAATAGATATGAATACTTTATATACAAGCATAGAAAACATCCAAGACTCAGAAACAAATGTTCATACTCATCACACAAATATTTGCCCTTACCGGGACTCGAAACCAGGATCTTCAGCTTCGTTAGCAGCGTCACTACCCACTAGCCCCACGCCTAGCCGCGTATCAAGCTACCATATCCATAGGCTACGAGGTCTGCTTATCATCATACAGGCCTTATTCTTTGCCACCATCCTAATACTAACCCATCCGAGCCCAAGCAAAGCTACGTATGCTACGCCGTAGGCCCGTACCGCGTAGCAGCATTATTCCGCTTTGTAGCGGGAACTGCTCGTAGAGACACGACTTATATGCGAGTTATTTGTTTTGAATGGGTTAAAGAAACACAAGCAAAGCCACGGCACATTGTAGTATTTTGTTTTTTCCTCAACTTATTCATCAAACCTTATCAAGTGCTAGAAATTAAACAATAATATCATTATCTAAATTGCTCCTTGATACCAGGGGGTTTCCTGAGTATGCACTTCAGTAACCTAGAACCGAAATAACTGATATCAACTTTATTAGACCGCGGTTATAGTGTTTATTGCTTTATCCTTAAAGTCCAGGATTGAGTAAACAGTTGTGGACTTGCGACATTTTAGGTCTAAGACAGATTACGTAGGTACAAGGAGTAGGCAGGCATTTCAAAAGTACCTGAAGATAAGCTTTATCTTATCAGTTTGTAAAGAAATTTTGTTGCAATAATATTTACTAATAATTCCACGTAACCCAGGTAAAATTAAAAAGTGAAGAACTTGAGTTCAAGCTAGAGGCGGCGAAATGGTTAAATGTCACTAAGGGTGCCATGTTTCGAACTCTTCTGGAGTTATTATTTAGGATGAGCGTTTTCGCGGCACTGTCGATTGCAGCACTGCCCGCGCACGCTCTGACCGCCGCCCAGCCCATGCCGCACGCGGCGACAGGGCGGGGGGAGAGGGCAGTCTTGCGCTGGCGTTTGTTGTGAGACAATAGATACATAAATCCTAAAGAACTCCCGAAGAGTTCGAAACATGTCGCCCGTAGTGTTTTTTTTTTAATACGTGACCTTAACCGTGGAATTATTCGTATTATTTTAAACGTCTCAAGAAAGTTTAAATTTAGTTGCTGTGTATAGATTGCTTAATTCATCAGGACACTCCCCACTCTTTATTGCTTACAAACCTGTCACTTGAATAAGCAGGTTTTAGGATTCCGTAGTCAACAAGGAACCCTTATACATAATTTCGCCATATCCGTCCGTCCGTCCGTCCGTCCGTATTCGGCTTAGCCCAGTTACCATTAATACTAGAAAACTGTAATTCAGCATGAGAATATAAATAAAACAGGAAGGCAGTAGAATAAAATCTTGGAATAACATTTTTTTTTCTTAAATAAAGATACAATGACTTTTCGAAAACCTTTATTTATTAAAACATTGCAACAATATCTTAACTCGGCTACTAATCCGTGGTTTAGGCATTTTCACTAATAGTATTTCCACACATACAATAAATAACATTAGAGCTTAGATAATAGCATTCCATACACTTCACTTATTTTTTTTATACGTCAGTTTTCAGTTGTCGTATTAATTAAAGTCTACAAACGATGCAATTTGTCACACTAACTTGCTGTTAGAATGGAAGGTATAGTCCGACTCGCTTTTCAAGAACGAAATCGCTTCTTTTTGTACTAGGCACAAGGAGAAGACAAAGCCATTGTCTTTCATTACTGATACTGTCTGACAGGCCCTAGGTCCTTTAACTTGAACTCTGAACCCAATACATTTTTTAATTTTTCTGTTTCTGTCTCATTGTTCGAAAATATCAGAAAATCATCTAAATACAGGCAAATGATTATTTTAATTTTTTAAGATTTTTTTAAAGAAATTTAATGTATAAAATTACAGGGACGCTATGTGTGATAGATTTGCACTGCGATAATCAAAGCGCTTTAAAGTTAGCATCCAGTCATCAAAGCCACAACAGGTCCAAACATATTGATGTACGTTATCAGTTATCACTATATAAGAGATGTTGTGAAATATAAATATGTTAATATCAAGTATATTCCTACAGAAGAAATGCCAGCAGATTTATTAACGAAAGGTGTATGTCACTTAAAACATTACAAATGTATGGATATGCTTGGTACAGTTCGAATGTAATTTTTTGTGTATAATTTAGTTTTTGATAAGTGCGGGTGTTAGTATGATGTATCAAAATTAAGTTTAAGTCATTGCTATGAACTAGTAACGCCATCTAACAACGTGACGTGTAACTTAATGTACAGTTTTTTCCCAATAAACCAGTCTGTTGCGAATATCCGACGTGTTTTAATAGTAACCTTTAATTGTTTACGTTGTACTGAAAACTACAAATACTAAATACCTTTAGTTTTAATTCGAACCTCGCTACTTTAAACAGAGTCACAGTTCGAGTCTTTACTCGAATTGATTAAACATGGCCTTTCGATTTCGAAGCGTTTGTGGCACGTGGCTAAACAATGGTATTTCTGTACCGATAGATAAGATCCGTTCTAGAGAAATGATTATCACTATACCTATGTATTGTTATCTCATGCCAACAACAGCAAGTTGTTGAGACAAATTGCTTGGTGTGTAGGCATAAACTCGATATTTCTAATATCATTTATTGTTATATATTAATTCCGATTTTTAAAACGACAAAATATGTTTTTTTTTATTTAGTCTAAGGGTTTATTATGGCAAGGTTTTTAAATCGTGGTCTTAAAATCGGACTTAACACTCACCCACATACACATTCAGTTTAATACTACAAATGGCTTGATTTTAATCTACAGTCGACTACAAAGAGATTAATACGGCCAAAGTTACAAAGATATGCATACACAACCTTCATGTTAAGGCAATACAGTCGTGTATACATATGTTTGTAACTTTGGCCGTATCAATCTCTTTGTAGCCGACTGTACAGTACCCTTGAATAATGAGAATTTCGGTTCGGTTTACAAACATTTGAATATAGTACGGCACAGAAATTTAAAATAGTTATTTATGATACAAGTGCGGAAAGTAGGTAATAATTAATAACACTTAAAGAGTGACGATGACCAAAAACGATATTCGGGAATGGAATTCGGGCGAATTTTCCCACATACATACGTACATACATTCACGCCTTTAATCCCAAAAGGGGTAGGCAGAGCACATGAAACTTATGTTCCAGCGCCACTTTTAGCATAAATGTGGGTATAAAAGATCGACAAAATGTGATATTGCAGTGATAGGTTGCTAGCCCATCGCCCACAACACACTTCAACCCTGCTCCCTCAGTCGACTTTTACGACACCCACGGGAAGACGGGGGTGGTGAAATTCTAACCCGACACCACACGGGCTTAGAATTTCACCTTATTTTGTATATTTTTTATTTCCTCGCATGATGCATTGTAACATGTTATATGATACACGTGCGAATGGGAAATTCTCAACTCGTGTCGGTCAAAAAAACTCGCTGACACCCGTGCTTTTGGTCACCGTCACTTATTGGGAATTACCTACTTTCCGCACGCGCTCGCTTTTCCGCGCTTTTTAGGGTTTCGTAGTCAAAAAGGAATACTTACAGTTTCGCCATGTCCGTCTGTCTATCTGTCTGTCTGTCGGTCCGTCTTCGGCTTAGCTCAGTAATCATTACTACTAGAAAACTATGATTCGGCATGGGTATATAAATCAATCACGCCGACAAAACAGTACAATAACACTGAAAAAAAAATCAGATCTGCGGGCGCAGCACGGTTGCCATTTTATCACTTATCGTTGTGGATAAGGCACCCGTCACTCTCGCACTCGCATACTTGTCAGAGCGTGATGGGCGTCTTTACCACAACGATAAGTGATAAAATGGCAACCGTGCTAGGCCCACAGTAATTTGTTTGCGAGATATTGGGCTTTAAAGCCCTAATTTTTGTTCGAGTCATGTGTCCTACCCCCGCGCCGGCTAAATGGCTACTACTGGGAATGTGAAAAAAATGGTGGTAGTAGTCCATATAATGAATTTAAAAGGAAAACTATCACGAACAAGTAGGCATAAGTAGTTACCGAGTAATAGTCGACCAACTTAATGTGTACTTGGAAAGGCCAATTTTCGTACAAATTAGGCCGAGACAACCGAGGTCGAAGTAACTAAGACAGACAGGCAACTACGGAACCCTACACTGCGCCTGGCCCGAGACGCACTTCGCCGGTTTATTTATCATAACTATTATTGATCCCCACAAGGTGGACTGATGACCTGATAAAGGTCGCGGGAGTCCGCTGGATGCGGGTGGCGCAGGACCGGTCATTGTGGCACTCTTTGGGGGAGGCCTATGTCCAGCAGTGGACGTCTTTCGGCTGGTATGATGATGATGATGATTATTGATTCTGCTAATGTTTTTTAACCGACTTCAAAAAAGGAGGAGGTACCTTTAGTTTTTTATGTAAGTATGTTACACGATTAATGATAAACGCCTGGAGCGATTTGGAAAAATCTTTTTTTGTTTGAATGGGTATCCTTTGCAGGTGGTCATCCGGTCAGGGTCTGATAATGGGACCCTGGAGGAATCGAGGTAACTGTTCAATTAAGGCGAAGAACAGAATTGAAGTGGGTTAAAACATTGTTTTTATTTTTGGTATACAAAAATGCCGCCTGATTTCAGATATAACAGTTGTTATTAGAAAAGTTGAAAAACCCCCGACATTTTCATTTCAAAGTCCAATATCTCAAAAACGGCTAAACAGATTTTCATGAAACATAGCTAAGAACACTCGGGATCTTATCAGCTTTCGAATGAATAAAACCGCATTCAAAGCGGTCCATCCGTTTCGGAGCTACGATACCACAGACAGATACACAGACACGTTAAACTTATAACACCCCTCTCTTTGCGGCGGGAGTTAAAAGAGAGCTAAATAAACCGTACCTGAATCTCTCATTATTTCATAATTCGGAATGTAATTATAATAAAAAGTATTCAACATAAGTAAATAAAAATACTCAATATAATCTCAACCAAAAATAAATAAAGGTGGTTTACACCAACATAACGACAAGCATTCTTACGCTTAAGGTCCATTTTTCGCTACAAATAAGGGGAAAAAAGTTATTCCCTGTCCAACTTTATCTCATTGACATAAGATTGAATTTAGCCTGGCACTTATACTTGAATTTTTGCCCCAATTGCATGAAATTAGTCCATTCAAAAAGCAACTTTACAGTGCAATGTAGAAGATTCTAATTCCAATGACAGTTTTGTTAAAAGTCGGCCACGTTAAATCAACTTATAAGCTTACACCATGGACCTATGGATACTCAGGAAGGCTATACGTGATGCCACAATGAGGGACGGAAAAGCTCCTATGCGGCTAAATTAAGAACTGGTCTTAAAATGGCTGATGACTTGCCATGAACAACCTACTTAATTTGGACGGGTAATGGTTTATGTGCCACAACTTCATACCAAGTCAGTTGTGGCAAATAAAAAAAAGTGGAACTATGAGAAGGACAGCGAATGATATTTCCCTTTCTGTCACACTTATCGAGATTTGTATGCTACCAGCTCGCTCGCACGTCTTATTATTATTACCATAGCTTGTCCTGGGTATCATAGGTCCATGGCTTACACCAGTGCTATTGGTACCACATTAGCCCAGTTGACATTGGTCAGGCGGTTTAGAGTTGCCAGTTTCGACAAAAATTGTAATATGCTTCGTGAAATTAACCTCTGTATTTATATTTATACTCAGGGGCTGTCCCTATACTACGTCATTTCAAAATAGGGGAGGGGGGCAGACCCCCTCCCCTACCCCCACCCTAATAAAATGACTACCGTCATCCAATGGTCAGAACCATTAGATGACGGTTGTCATTTTATTAGGCGGCTCTCCGCCTAATAAAATGACAAATGTCCGTCATTTCCATTCAAGGAATTAACAGGATGATGATAGGGGAGGGCCAAAAATCTTCAAAAAACGATGACGTAATATCCATATATGCTGGGGGCTTGTCCATACAAGCCCCCAGCAAAAGAATGCAGTCGTTTATTTGATTCAACTCCACCATAATATGACTTTCGTTATGACATTTAAATATGTACTAAAATTACACATTCATAAATTGGTAATTTACAATTGCTGACTTAGATTAATCGCTGTGCATCTGGTCGATTTTGAATCACCTTCGCCGGTTCACTAGTGTGCGTGCTCGGATAGCATGCACAGGGCACCCCGAATGGAAGTGACATGGTCATGCATTTGGTTTGACATTTTTGAAATTGTTAACTAACCGAAAAAATATGATATTATAAAACCGTTGAAGAGTTCCAAATTGATTTACAATGTGATTTGAAAAGGTTCACTGACTATTTAAATTATCTCAAGGTTGCGATCAATATAAATAAATCTCATATCACAATACAACATAAATAAAACTCAATTATCTAACCGAAATAATACATAATTACATAATATTCAATGTTTTTTTTTCTAATTGCATTTTCTATATTTGTCAGTATCGATTAATTTGTACATTTACTAACTAGGCTACATTCGCTAACTTGTTACAAAATTGCAAATCAATATACATTACAATTTTACAGTATCTGGCCCCTATTTCACCAACTTGACAATTGTCACCTGACAAAGACAATTCTCCGTACATTGCTGGTTCCACAAGTAACCTAGTAACCACCTTAACTTCTAGAACAAGCAATGTATGGCGAATTGTAAGTGTCAGGTGACAATTGTCAAGTTGATGAAATAGGGGCCTGGTCAACTAGTGGAGAATGAACGAATTTTGGCAAGAATCCAATGTACCAGGTCTGTTCCACTTGCCGGTTCGGCTTAGCTTGGCCCTCGCGCACCTACGAGGTGCAATTTACCTGAGCGCGGTTAACAGTGACATTTATCGTACTGTGGCTTGCGTTGTATAGTGAGATGTTATTAGTATGTCCGAATGGTCATGAACAGCCTCTTTAAAACAATGCTTTTGTTCCCTTTGTTAACCTCGGCCGCTTCTTATCAGTTCAAAATGAAAAGAAAGAAGTAGCAAAATAACGCACAATAATTAGCATTCATAATGCTCTATTATTACAACTTGAACCTTATAGCGGTGGGCGGGGCACATTGCACGTAGAACCGATGGCCGTTGGGGCGGTCGAGTGGCGACCACGTGCCGCAAGGCGCAGCGGGGTAGGCCCTCCACAACGTGGACTGATGACCTGGTAAAGGTCGCGGGAGTCCGCTGGATGACGGTGGCGCAGGAACGGTCATTGTGGCACTCTTTGGGGGAGGCCTATGTCGTCTTTCGGCTAATATGATGATGTACACCGGAAGGTAGATATTTGTGCGAATTACCTTGTTACTTCTTTCAATTAATTTTGAACTGATAAAGTAGCTCTCAAAGTTAACAACGGGAACAAAAGCATTGTTCTAAACATACGCTGTTTATGACCATTCGGACATCTTAAAAACATCTTACTATACCACGACGATGGCACACAAACGTGACGACCCTAACTAGACGAAGGAGCACGTGCCATACGCTAGAACGGGATGCTATTTTTTGAGTTTCTAACCGACACACACCGGTTTTGTTGGACAGAGAACCTTCTGTACGTAAGTACTATTACTTATACTGTAGTTGTACCTTCATAGATGAAAAGTCGTATTTATTCTTGAAATTATTTGAAAGTACAGTATAATCTCACTAATCCGGCACTTCAATAGACCGGCACGTCCAATAATCCGGCGCCCTCCGCCCACGCCCCCCTCGCCCCTCTGTACCTACGCGCTCCGGTCGCTGCGTCGTCGTCTGTCAGTCATTATGATTTTTTCTCTATAATCCAGTAATCCGAACATTCCAATAATCTGGCACCCTCGGATTAGTGAGATTATACTGAGGCTCTAGTATAAGTTTTACCGAAACAACCGCGTTTGCGTTTAGCTGTCAAATCCCATACAAAGGCTCTAGTATAAGTTTTACCGAAACAAAACTTTACGATCGCGTTTGCGTTTTACCCTCAATTTGTATGGGATTTGACAGCTAAACGCGAACGCGGTAGTAACGTTTTGTTTCGGTAAAACTTATTCTAGAGCCTCTGATTAAGGGTAAAACGCAAACGCGATCGTAAAGTTTTGTTTCGGTAAAACTTATACTAGAGCCTCTATTTAACTATAATCTCAACCATACTATTAGTACTGGTAAGACAAAAAGTATAATTTATAAGATTATAAGAGCCAAATCACGTAGATTCGTAAGTAACTTTGTATTCCCGCCAAAATCAAATCGCGTCCAAACAAAAAACTATCTTAGTTCATTAGTTTTAAATCGACATTCGCTAGAACAATATCAAATAATACAACTACATGAGACGTCATACTATTTTACCTATACAGTTGTTCCAAAATTCCCCTAGACGGATTCACGTAGACTGAAGTAATTTTTATGATTACTGGATATTTGTTTACACAGACAGCAAAAAATCAAGGGGAAAAGGTTCCAATTGAAACACACAACAGGGAAGCGATGTTTTACTTTCGAGCGCTCGACTCTTTCACTCAAAGTCACTCAAAAACGATGATAGCATTTCATTTTCTCGGTTCAACCGTATTTACTCGTAAGTATTTAATTTTCGAGCGCGCGAAAGTCAAAAATACTTAGTAGTTACGAGTAAAAATGTAAGTTACAAATGAACGCCATCTAGGGGGATTTTTCGACAACTATAACGTCTATAAAATAATCTAAGTACCTACTGAGGCCTGCCTTGGTAGGCACGACTGATGTGATTGAATTAGGCTAAATCATGTTACAACAAGCTGAAGCCAGCTGGCGACAGAGCTTTACTGGCCACGACAAAGGGTTGCACCAACTTACGATTACAGAGGCTCTAGTATAAGTTTTACCGAAACAAAACGTTACGACCGCGTTCGCGTTTAGCTGTCAAATCTCATACAAATTCAGGGTAAAACGCAAACGCGATCGTAACGCTTTGTTTCGGTAAAACTTATACTAGAGCCTCAGACCGATCAACGTTAAACATGGCGCCGGCAGTCATTCCATAGAAACATGTCATACTTCAAACATTCAGATTTTGACGAACACCGCTTACAATAGGGTTGTAGACAATAAATAAAATAATCAATAATGTATTTTCTCGAAAAAGGATTAAAAATGTAGTCAGTAAAATGGAGAAAAAATCAATGCAAAAGGTTAAATAATCACGAAGTTATAAGTGTCCAAAGTTTTACGAAGGGGTATGTTCTGTCCCTTTTTCGCAAAACGCAACTTCATATGAAACGATGAAGCTGGAAGATTGTGACGTCACACTAATAGACGGCAACGTGCCGCGCCCCGTCGTGTTCGACGCGGCCCCCCGGCAGCATCCTGTAATGTGACGTCACTCACTGTTTGCGTTTTCTCTCTCTAACAAGCAATATTAAAACGGTTGTAGCTTCGTTATTCTCTCAGATATCTGAATGGGATTTTCGTCACTAGGCATATTTTTTTGCCTTCTTTCATTTCGATTAATAATAATTTTCGAGTCTACACCCGTATTACAGACGGTTTGGTGTGAGGGAGTCCCTCTAGCCTATGCTTTCTCTATGGTTAGTATGATTACAGACCGAACAACTTTAAATATGGCGCCGGCAGGTGCAATTCCATAGAGACTCGTCAAACTTTTTATACATTCAGATTTTAACGAACACCGCTCATTTGACTGTTGCAGACGGTTTGGTGCAACCCACAGGTGGCCATACTTGAGAGTGAGAGGCCACGCTCCAATGTCTCGCTCACACGTATAGCGCACCGCTGCTCTAAGTCGCGGCCGAGCCGTTTGATAGGGATTTCTCAGCGAACGAAAAACCATAGAAGTCTGAGTAGCGCCGCAAAATGGCCCCGCAGAATGGGTGCCATTGCCATTAGGCGAGGATGGGGGCGCGGTGTCAAAACTATGCCAGGCAGGTTTTGGGCACATGTTTGGTAGAAATTTGAAAAGAGCTCACATTCTATATATTTTTCGTTCGCTGGGATTTCTACAATAATTTTGCCAATTACAAGCATGGTATAATTTAGTTATGATACTATGATAATTTAAGCCAATCCTCCATTTCAATTTCATCTACCATACAGCTTTTTTTCTAAAACTGTGTACTTTCAAGACGATCTATATAGACATATATAGCACCGCTTCATTATAGACATGTATAGTATACTGAAGGGCCGACAGAAAGTTTAAAAAATATGCGAAACATTACCAACGGGCAGATCTTGGTAGTTTCTCAAAATGTCCTATAAGGTTTTTTTCAGAAATGCCTACTCTTAAATTCTTGGTAAGCATCTCCAACTTTTATGTTTTTTTTTCATATTTATAGCCACAACGTGCACATCTTTACAAACGCCAACACAGTTAACTGACCATCCTGTATTTATACAGAACCTTATTACAATGCATATCCTCCTAAGGCCCATGGGCCTAGTCATAGGATTTATTCTGTCGAAGGAATTTAAATTATATTCAACTGGAATAGAGTTGCATTTGTTTTGTTTCGGGCACTTTTTAAAGCAAACGAAAATCGACTCTATTTCCGACACAATACGATACCAATTCCAATCCCATTTTGTGTTGTATGGTGGGCCTTAGGAGGCTATTATAAAGTGCACGGATGGTCCGCTAGCTGTGTTGTCGACAGTACTTATGGAACAGGATAACTGCTAAAAACCTTATAAATAGTGAAAAGTTAACGGTTTCAGAAAAAACTTTACTTATGGGTTTGGTCACTTTGGAAAATAATAAATAGCCCATACGGTAGTAAACCATAATATTTTAAAGCAACATACGAATTGCAGATTATACAATTTTCAATCGTTTAATTCTCTATGCCAGTTCCTTATCGATTACGTCATAATATAGCCGTAGTCATGGTATATAAGACTTGTAAAATTATAAGACGTAGCTTTATAAAACGGGTCTCAGACATGCGCGCAAGCATATCAAGATCATGTTCGATGTGGCTGTAGGTAGAGGCCCAGCGACCATAGGCAATAGTTCATTTGTCTGTGATTTGTCTATGTTTATGGTTCGACGCGTGCCTATTCGTTTTGGGTGAATACCCACCAGTGACATGAAGTGTCAAATATTGGAAACCTTCTCCAGATATAGCTACATGACCTTGACATGCTTGCACGTCTGTAAATACAACGCTGTAAGCTATGGCATAGGAAATACAGATAAACACCCTTATTCATAAAACTTAAGAGTCCGCAGTAAGCTCGTCGATTCTCCATACAAACGTAGTTACGCTCTCATTTTAAAACTAAGTGTTGGATTGTAACGAAATTTTGCATGTACCATGACATGAGGTATATCTATGTCTGTAATTAGTTTATGTAGCTTCAGATACCATAGTAAAAAAGATACAGCCAATTTTAAAATGAGAGCGTAACTACGTTTGTACGGGAAGGTGAAATTTGGCCAAGCTTACTGCGGACTCTTAACAAACCTCTGATTACTATTAATGTTTTTCTTCACAAAAACCCAAATGTCAAAGGGAGAAGACAAACGAATTTCAGCGGCATTTTAGCTAAAATCTTTGAGTACAGATTTCTACAGATTAACTATGGTAATAATAACACCCGAGCGAGATGGTAATATACAGATCACAATAAGTGTGGCAGAAAGGGATAGATCATTCGTTGTCCTTGATTTTTTTTTGTTGGCGCAACTGAGTTAGTTTGAGGTTGCCGCCAATAAACCATTACCAGCCTATAGGTAGGTGTTTGCCTTCAGCCATTTTAAGACCAGTTCTTAATTTAACTGCATAGGAGCCTTTCCGTTTCTTATGGTGGCAAGCATGTTACTTCTCTGTATATATCTATACTCTAAGGCTAAAACAGATTTCACCATTTTCTGAATGGTTATAGGCTATATTTCATGCCACGGGTTTGTATGTATGTAAATACACAAGACATTGGTGAATATACAGACAAAATAGGTTAAGTTACTTACGTCCTTTGCAATATGCGGGCGAGACCACGCGGGCACCTAGTGTTTTATATATTTTATTGTGTAACAAATGTCTCTTTATCTCGGCTTATGATGAGGTATAACGAGCGCTCATGAATAAGGGGTGCGTCAAGAGCCATGTATGCTAGTACCTATAGTAGTTGGGTTTGAACGGCCCGACCTTGTTCAGGCCTAGGTACTTGGCCTGTTCGTCCGAGAGTTCGGTGAGGTGCGCGTCGAATGTGGGTAGGTGAAGGCTGGCGACGTATTCGTCCATTTTCTTTGGCAGGAGATAAACGTCGGCCTGGAATAAACAAGTAGGTGGGTCATTGTCAGTCAGTAAAACAAAAATCGTCTTTTCAGCGGGCAAAAGTTAAGAGCTTATGTTTATATATAATATGTTTTTATCGCATAGAATTATAGAAGAGGCGACGCCGTTTATGCGGATTCAGAGTTCAACCAAAAATTAGGCTTTAAAGCCCTTAACTTTGGCAATGTCCACCGAAAAGACGGGAACCTAAATCTGACAATGACCCAGATTTTAGGGAATAATCTTAAACAAATCAATACTACCAAATCTCAACAATCTCACAAATGTATACTTTTTGCGGACAACACAACATTGTTAGTAAACGATGGCAGTAATGATTCATACGAAAATTATATAAATTATGCATTAGTGGACATTCATAATTGGACATATATCATTTAAATATAAATAAATACAAGTTGTGCTTCGTCTGCTATATAGCTACACAAAAAGATGTAGTTCTTCTGCACTTAAAACACAACCGAGTTTCCCCAGAAATTAATGCCGTACTGTGTGTCAATGTTACCATAAGCCTGGTAGACCGTTAAAACTCATTTCCAAATGTTCTTAAACGCCCTGAAACCCTACCTCATATTCATTATTATGACGTAGGTTCTCACCAAATCGGAGAAATCCTAAAGATAGGTCAGAAGCGATATCGATACGTCAGATCGATACGATCGATCAGTATCGATACGAAGCGATACGTCAGAATTTCGCAGTCGCGAAATGATAAAGAACTTCGCCCAAACCAGCAAGTGCGACAGAGATGAAGATACACAAACGAAGTTCGTTTTCGTTTTGCGGTAGGCTCTCAGGTCAAGAGTACCTGAAGTAAGAGTGTATGACAAATGTCCTGAAAGTGAATGAAGCAAGAAACATTTGTCAAGGTCGTTGTGGAAATCTGTGATCTCTGCCTGCCCCTCCGGGAGCGTGATTATATGTAACTAAGTGTAAAGATTCACACCTTTATTCCCAAAAGGGGTAGGCAGAGCACATTAAACTTATGTTCCAGTGCCACTTTTAGCATAAACGTGGGTATAAAAGATTATAATAATAAAATATAAAACATCTTTATTTCGAAGAACGGACTTCATAGTTGTTAGTAACAAAAGAAAACGATACAAATAAATTCATATCGTTAAATTTTAAATTATGAGTTAAGTGCGAGTTAAGTTATAATATATGATAATGGTCGAAGGTTTCATTCATTCATAAGAAAAAAATGCAAATGAGTTTAAACAGTCTACCAAGCTCAAGTCACGTCGATACACAAGGTACGGCATTATTTTCTGGGTAAACTTGGATCATGTTATGAGGTAGAGTCATGAGGTATTGTCATGAAGTAGTGTCATGAGTTAGTGTCCTGGAGTAGTGTCATGACGTAGTGTCATTGGTAGTGTCATGACGTAGTGTAATGAGTAAGGAAGCGGCCACACCGGTGCTTAACGCTGCGTATACGCAATGACGTTTCGTAAGCGTCACGTATTCTTCATACATTTTGCTGCGTTTTACGGTGCGTTAGTGTATTTTGAGCAGCGGTGTGGTCGCACCTTTAGTGTCATGAGGTAGAGTCATGACGTAGTGTCATGAGTCATGACGTAGTGTCATGAGTCATGACGTAGTGTCATGAGTCATGACGTAGTGTCATGAGGTAGTTTCATGGGTTAGTGTCCTGGGGTAGTGTCATGGAGTAGTGTCCTGGGGTAGTGTGATGAGGTAGTGTCTCACCTTGTAGCGGTGTTGCGGCGCGTTGTACAGCTCGATGAGCGCGAGCGCCTGCGTGGCCGCGGTCACGGACACCACGAACGAGGGCAGCGACGAGCAGCACAGGTTGGCGAGGCGGCCTTCCGCGAGGAGCACTATGCGCTTGCCGTTAGGCCAGATTATGTGGTCCACCTGTGAATAAGTTAGGGAGGTTGAGGATATGGCAACAAGAATACACATTTTTTTTAATAATTTTCGGTTGGAGCGCTCGCACATTACAGCTGTGACGTAGAGGGCGTCAGCGTCACGAAGGCCGCGGCAGAGCACCGGTCGGCGCCGCACCAGACACCGCCCAGCCGTAACAGTGAAGCGCTGCCACGGTCACAGGCATCCCCAAACCAGGCCAAACCCCGTACTCTTCCAGCGTCCCACCCCATCACCACGGTATAATAAAGAGCACTACCGTACAGTATAGAGTATATAGTAAGCGCGGCGTGGGGCACCCCACAAGGTGGACTGATGACTTGGTAAAGGTTGCTGGAGTCCGCTGGATGCGGGTGGCGCAGGACCGGTCATTGTGTCACACTTTGGGGGAGGCCTATGTCCAGCAGTGGACGTCTTTCTGCTGATATGATGATGATGATGAACTTTCAGCTGGCTGTTCCTCTGTAAGGTCCCTATCTAAGTATCTCTTTCTCTCTCTCACCTGGCTCCTAACTCGCTCCCACAGCAAATCTGGCGTCCTTAAAGCATGCACATCCACTTCAGTATTAGAATGTCCCATGTTGCACACAACGCAGCCATTTTTCATCCTCTCCATATGTTCACGTGTGACGACGCCTTTGTTGCCCGTTGCTGTTATGACGATGTCCACTTGCCTTATCACCTGTGAAGGGACAGCTGTGTTTTAGGCATGACGACTGCTTGAGGTAGGTACAACCAAATTACGTGTCGTATTCGACGCTTTGTATTAGTGTTTAATGTCCTCTTAACCCATTCAAGGCCAATGAGTTACATATGATATGAGTCATGCCTCTACGAGATTTCCGCTACAAAGCGGAAAGATGCTGATACGCGCTACGGTATGGCACACGTAACGTTGCTTGCTTGCCTCGGGTTAAGGCAGTATTTTTTGTTAGTTTGTAGAATGGGTTATGTAATGACAGATTTTTTATGTTAGTTAATTCAGTACTGAGATGATTAAATATATTTTTTGTGACACTATCTATTGTCTAATTGGGTTTTGACTATTGAAATGTGCTTATGTGAAAATGTTTAGTACCTCATTTAATTTGACAACTCTGAAGCCGTCCATCGCGGCTTGTAACGCGCAGATGGGGTCGATTTCGGTCACGTACACCTGTCAAAACAACATGCGATCATAAATTTATATAGAAACAAGTATATAAATTTTCTAAGGCACTGAAGAATTCATAAAAGACATAAACGAATAACTAATTACGTCTCTTGCGCTGTACTAAGCAGGAAAAGATGAATATTTTAGTTCTAAGGATCAAGTCATGGAAAACCCTTAGAACCTTATAAGAAGTTGTACTGTTTTAGGTATGACTAAGGTTGTGTTGCACCAAACCGTCTGTAATCGTAACCGGTGTTCGTTAAAATCTGAATGTATGGAGAATTTGACAAGTTTGTATGGGATCCCAGCTGCCGGCGCCATATTTTACACAAATCATACACCCGCCCTAAATTACGTGTTGTGTTTGACGCTTCACAAAAGTTATAAGTATAAATACCGTAATTTTGAGACAGCACTTTTGGTGATTTAGCTAAAAAGCTAATTTTCCATGCTTTAATACGATAGAAAATAAAAATATTCACTCACCACACAACCCAGTGCTTTTAGTGCCTGGCAACATCCTTTTCCGACTTCACCGTACCCACAGACCGCGGCCTGTTTTCCACCGAACATCAGGTCCGTGCTCCTTTTTAGAGCGTCTATTATGCTTTCGCTGAAATTAATTGTTTCAAGATTAATTATATACAGGGTGTAACAAAAATTGGATGTGAACCGATCAGGGGCATAACAGGTATCGTGTTCTGATAAGAAAAAACTAAAAGATTCTTTTTTGACGCGATTTTTTTTTACACGATACCTGTTATGCCCTTGATCGGTTCACACCCCACTTTTTGGTACACTCTGTATAGTAAGGACAAAAAAAATATTGTTCCTATAAACGTCCCGGGAATATTTCTGAAAGCTCCCGATATACGGATAATATTGGGGACAATTCTCGAGCTGGGAATATTTCCCATACAACTGGGTTATATTCAGGGAACGGCACATCACCACTTGTTCCATTTTTGGTCGTACGCCGTTGGTCGTCAGACAAACGCAACAGTCGACAACTTGCCAAGAAAAACGTAGCTTGTCAACGTTGCTTAACAACAGAACAGTGTCAACAAGGCATCGTGCCTTAACGGAGAATATCCATCATAGATGAACGAAACTGTATTTGAATATATTTCACACCTAGCTGTCAATTACGAAAACACATCCCCGCACAATCTCTAGTGGTTATTCACCCTTAAGGTTGGAACGGCCTATTCTTTCTTAAAGAGTACAGTTTTTTTTATCCAAGATGCTGGCACTATAATTGTCTCGCTCACTCTTATCATTTCTAAAAGAGACACTCACCGGCACGAATACAGGTTGTCAAACTTGGTCTTGGTCACGGAATCGTTGACGTTCATGGCGGGAACGCACAGCTTCCCCGCTTTGCTGAGCTGGTATAGTCTGTGGACGCCTGTCACGCTTTCTTCTACTATGCCTGAAAGAGACAAAAAGTTAGATTGTTGTTTGGGTGTTTGGTTGTATTGTAAAGTCCAATGTTCCCTCTGGCTGCAAAGGTCAGATAATACAATGGTGTCTCTGGTGGTTGGGCATTTTTAAAAATTCGCGTACCCAATTAGCGTGAGTTGTTAAATAAAAATTAAATCAGTGTCAGTTTTGTGACGACAATTAAGTACATAGTTTGTATACAAATTTACTTTTTCTTTTCAATTTATAAATGCTATGCATATACACGTTATTTACATGTGAAACAAGTTCAATTTCACATAATTGGAATGCTTAATTGTCGTCACAAAACTGACACCGAGTTAATTTTTATTTAACAACTCACGCTAATTGGGTACACGAAATTTAAAAATGCACCGGGCATTTACGTTGTTCAGAGTGTTTTTTTTTTGTACTACCTATCAGTGGCCAGTGGCGGAGCGTAAGAATTCACTGGACAACCCGGAGCAAAAATGGGCTTTGAGTTTAGTAATACATAGCAAGAAATTTTAGGGAAGCTGGTGGGCATCGGCTTGTATGGGCGCAACGCCACTGCTACCTATAATGTAAGTCTCCAAATACCTTTTATCTGCGTTTTTCTTGTGGTGGTCAATGCACCACCAGAAGCTATTTACTATTCCGTAAGATCTACCTTTGATCTGCTTGAACGCTGGCGCGTGTTTCTTCAGCATGAGATGCGTGGCGTCTCCTCCGTCGTCGAGGATCATGTTGGGTTGCCAGGTGGCGCTAGGGGCGCAGCACTGGTCGATGCACCACCAGAATGCCTCTTCGCTCTCGCCTCGCCACGCGAATACTGCAAAACCTGGAGAGAAACGAGAAGTGTGATCTGGTAAAACACCATTAGAATTTAGAAGGTTACCTATCTGAACTAGAAAAAAAAATCCCAACTGTATTATTTGTTCAAAAGCCGTTTCTTTGAAACCATGACCTTACCGGGATTACTATGAAACAAACCTAACCTATTACCTAATCAAATGTGTTCTGTAATGTAATAATGTGTTGTGTGGCGAAAAAATTTTCAAGAAATTTCCCACTTTGATCGAAATTTAAATGTGTTCTTTTATGCCTTATTTATTGGCATTTATCTTTGGTCTTAGAGTAAGCATTGACTTCCGCGGACTTATGCACAAGATTGGTCGGGATTAACTTCTGACATTACAATTCGGTTTCATTATACAGACAATGAATAGCCGCTTAAAAACGAGAACGATACACCCATCATTTCTTTAATTAATTTGGTAAAATCAGACCTTTCTCGCTAAGAACGCTCGAAATTTTTATTTTTTAGATTGTTATCGTCCACCTGTGGATTGTACGCGTACAGAGCAAGTCGTCTACATACATAAGACTTTAAACTATGTAACCGGGCAAAAAGCACCAATGCATAAGTCAATGTTGTGGGAACTTAAAACAATGGGATAGTGAGAATCACGACACGCTAGCTTCATATACAATACTAGGTACTATCGACAAAATTGAATCCTGACCCACCATGGAACCTTGTTACAATTAACTGACATATTAACGTCATATGATCTTACGTATGTTCGTTCATTGTAACAAGGTTCTATGGTGGGTCATGATTCAGTTGGTTCGATAGTACAAACATTATGTAAATACAAATGTAATCAATCACGTACATCACAGCGTCCCACACTCTCGAGAAGTGGGTTATAGTTTTTGTTTTTTCAATCTTGTTTGTTTTTTTCTTCAACTTCAGTGACCATCGAAAACATCTTCCTCCTCACAGCCTGATGTCTGACTTTGTATCTTGCCACAATGAGAATAAGGCACAAAATTATCATTTCCTTGATCGTGCTTGCATGACAAGTTGTAGTGTATAGTTGACAAGTTGTAATGTAAGTACCTGCGTGCGCCATCGCGATCTCGTTCTGTCTGCTGTAGATGTTGCACGCTACCTAACGTAAGTACCGTGGCACCTAGGGCTGCTAGGGTCTCAATCAACACTGCCGTTTCACTTTGTATCTTGCCACAAAGAGAATAAGGCACAACATTATCCGTGATTGCATGCCATATGGTATACGTATTGATGTAGAGCGCCGCAGCAACCTCGTTCTGTGTGCTGTAAATGTTGCACGCTGCCCAACGTAATGTAGCACCCAGGGTTGCTAGCGTCTCAATCAACAGTGCCGTTTCAATTTGTATCTTGCTACAATAAGAATAAGGCACAAAATGATGTTTATTTTTCCTTGACCGCGATTGCATGAGGTCGCATTTTGTGCAGGATGGCCATATACTCTAGTATACATGTTGATGTAGGTACCTGCGTGCGCCAGCGCCGCCGCGACCTCGTTCTGTGTGCTGTAGATGTTGCACGCTGCCCAATGTACCGTGGCACCCAGGGCGGCTAGGGTCTCGATTAAGACTGCGGTCTGAGCGTTTATGTGCGTGCAGCCTACTATCTGATAACGGAAGAAATATTGCTGAATATTAGGGAAAGGGCATCATAAAAACTTAGCATAAAAAATAGAGTCATAAACATACCTCGAACAATTCATGCGAATGACGTCAAACCACTCATAGAATGATTTCAAATAGTATTTTCATAAACAATTAGCACTATTATTAATCAACCTCTTTAATTAAACGATATCGTCACTTGAGATGAGCCGATTACATGAATAACATAAACCAGTACATCAAATTGTCTTTTCTTTTTTTTTATAATACAGGGTGAATTTTTAATGAGTGTCCAAATTCGAGTGTAAGATTCTTCAGTAAAAATTATAAAATACGTGTTTTTTTGTTTCATATCATTCAGTGCTAAAATTTTAAGTAATTGCTGCTTAAAGTTATCCCGGAAAAACCTTACCGCGTGGGCACCACAGCGGGTAGTAAGGGTTAACACGGTACGCTTCCCCCTCCCACGCCCCCGCCCCGCTCTGCGTGGCACTGAATCCTGGGTAACCACGCTGCACGGATAATTCTTTTGGGATAGACAATTTATAATTAATAAAATAACTAGTTTTAAAATAAAATGGAATCTATTAGTGATACCAAATGCCTACAAAAAATTTGAACACTCATTAAAAATTCCACCTGTATATTTACATTTATAATAAATAATCGTACTCACTAAAGCCAATTTCGTAACATTTATTTTATTCACGACATCATCCCGTCATCCTGAACAAATTTCATAGATTTACTCACGATTATTTTGTTACTTCGTGCGATATTTCACACGGAAGTTAAATACAAACATTCTGTGTTCAAAATTACGTCATTTTTACGTCATCGGCATGAATTGTTCAAGCCCTGGTCATAAATGTGAGACTACTAGCTTCCGCCCGCGACTTCGTCTGCGTGGACTCGGGACCAAAACTATCCTAACCCGGGCTATAAACAATCTTCGTGCAAAACTTCATCCAAATCGGTTGAGTCGTTTAAACGTAATTGTGTAACAAACATCCAAACCTTCGCATATAAAATTTTACGAGATATAAGACTATGTTCTAGATAAGTATGTCGTTGTAGCATTTTTACTCGCACACTGGGAACGACTTCGGTGTTACATAGTTGGAAGCTGTTAGGCATGTTGAATAAACGATTATCACTTATCAAGTGTGGAAGAATATCAAGGTGTGCCCGAATATTACACCTCCATCAAATCTCGCTTTGTTAAAGTTAGAGCTCACTTGTGTAATCGGTAGATTAGCCAAATTAAGCTGGCCATTCACGACCGTTCCAACAAGCCAAATGGAGCAGCGTCGCGCCGAAACCGGTCCATGAAGGCCGAAACTGTACCGTTTAAAGACAGTTAGAGCCTGTTGTGCGTGATGCACCAACGTGCCATCGGAATAGAACGACGTCCATACATTGGTCGTAGAGACCAATGTTGCGCTAGCGAATGTAGTCAAAATATTACGTCAATATATTTGCGCACCCATTCGGCGCAGATAGAAACGAATGGCTCAGCACGTAGGTGACTCTCCAGCTTTACTCTTGTCTTTGGGCTTTCTCTTGTTACTCGAATTCATCGTCACTCACCTTGGCATCTTTAAGAGGTTTATCTTCCTTAGCCCTCGCCCTCAACGCCATTATACCCGGCATCTCCTGCTCTGCTATCTCTATCTCTCTCCGTCCGAACGCATGCTGTTCCACATTACGAACGCAGTAGTTTGGGTTCGGTGTGCCCGCTGCGATGGCTTTCTCGTGAGGTTGGATGCCTTCATCCTCTTCTGAAGACGACCCTGAGGAAATAATGATGATTAGTTCAAGTTGAGACCAGAGATGACGGTAAAACACAAATGTCTCTGATCGCAAGTACAAGTATGTGTAGAAGATATCAGTGATTGTCTTAAAGAGAGTCACATATTAGTATAAAAATAAATATTATTAGATAAGTTCGATAACTCCATAAAACAACAGCAGTAAGTAACTATTATAAGTTAAGTTAAGTTAGTATTACATTGTATTAAAGATTAATTACAGTCACACTGCCTCTGGCCACATGTATGGTGACGAGTTGTTAGTTTAACTAGTTAGTTATTTAAAAAAAAAACAGCATTACAAACAAGGTAGTTTATAAGCACCGTTGTACTGCTGTCCCGCAAGTGGCTCAGTCATCTTATTTGCTCTTAATGGAAAATAACATGTTATGAGTTATGAATGGGCTACGTCGGGCTGGTAGTACAGTGCAATTTCTATGTATACCTACTTTTGTCATAAAACGAACGAGCTCATCGCCAACAAACTGCTCCGCAGTTTGGCGAAATGATGTATTTACGGTACACATATTTTATATTTTCATGTTAAAAAAAAACAAACATACCGAGAAAGGGGTCACACAGTGGAAAAATAAAAAATAGTATATCCTATGGTATATAATAACACAGCGAACGAAAAAACCATAGAAGTCTAAGTAGCGCCGCAAAATGGCACCACAGAATGGCACCAGGGAGGTAGGCAAAATAAAATAAGGTGAAGTGAGTATTAGGCAAAATGATTTTCGCACAAATGAAAATTATGCAAAACGAGCTATTATGCGAAACAAGATTAGTCTAAATAAAATTAGGCAAAACGTTTATAGGCCAAAAAAGGGTAATCGTGTTAATTGACGTTTTGTGTGAAAATCGAACCACCATAAAGAGCATTGTGAGAATCTCAATATTAAAATTAATGAATCCTACAATCGTTACTGCAATACACGCCACATACGTTTACGTCTGTGAAGTTAGCTTCAAGTCTCCGGTATACCCGTCAAACTCCTCGGACACCTTACCCCTGCCACACACTCGTCGAGTGACGTGGGAAATAGCGAGGAAAAGAGGGAGAGACATAGTGTGGCCACGTTGCTCATCTTGCTCCCCGTCATTCACCGCTCCCTGTTTGTTCGGTTTTTTGGGCGCGAGCCAAAGGAGCGGCAATAAACTCAAGCAACCTAGTGCGGAGCGTCGCGATTAATCGCGCGAGTAAAGCAAACCTAATTGTCATTGCAAGTTCGCGCGATTGTCAATTAAGACACCTATTCGAGGCCAATGTGTTTGATAGTAATATTCGCGCGAACTTGCGATAATCGCGTAGTCGCGTCGTGGACGATCCATATGGTCAGGGGGCAACATCGCGGCAGCGCAAAGAGTAGAGCGATGAGCAGCGCGGGTAGCACAGAGTGGTAGGTGTATCATCAGAGCCACAAACGTATGTGGCGCGTACTGTAACCTGTAACTAAACTTACACACGTCACTTCTCCCGGAGATAACAGAGTGTCGTTTCCTCACCGAAGGCTTCGGTTCCTTCGATTCCTTCGGCTCTTCGACCACAGTGGCCATGCTTGACACTTTGAGGATACCTTTCTCAGGCATTTAACTGGTTTTGAGACTAGCTAAGAGATAACCCTAGAGTATAGACACTTCAAGACTTCGTTCCGACGAGAACTGAGACACCAGCGTGCTGTTGTCCGCCCTACATCACCGTGCACTCACTGGCATTTGACTTCGCCTTTCTTCTCATGTACTTAATCGCCGCGCCTACATAGACGATGAGATCTTTTCATAGATGTACAAGATGATGAGATGAGAATATCAATGAAGATAGCACACAGAGAGCGATGTATGTGTACTTTGCCTAAATCTTGAGATGATCATGACGTGGGTGGGATATTAACTGGATACATTAACTGGTTAATGATCCGATCCAGTTTATGTGATAGACACGTCATGACTGGGTTATAACACTGTTTAATCTTGGAAAGCGTCTTAAACCCTTCGATTCATCATAGGTTGTGTAAGTTATAGGTATTTTACTATGGCAAACGAGCTTAACGAGCGTATAACCTGGGTGACGGTAAGCAGCAACTCCTGCAGTATTACATGTTAGGCCAACCCTGTTCTCTATGATCCCTAAGCAGAAATCCCTAAGAACTTTTAGGTCTCTGTGTGCTGTGCCAATATCCTTGGTGGTAAGTAGGGTTACCAGAACTCCCGAAGGTTCACTGTTAGGGACGAGGAACTCATTTTTGTCGCCATGCTGAAAGAAAGAGACAAATGCAAGTCCCTCACTTTCAACACACTGCATTCTCGTGAGCTTGTGCTGACCTTACTCACCACCAGGCTCACAACACCAACCTACAGACGAAGTAGTATTATGGCTGCATTACTTCCCCAGAACTATCTGGATACTAATCCAGACTAAGAATCCCAGTAGATACACTATTATCTCTATTCAATTTTCATCTTAGGCTAGGTTTTTACAATAATTATATAAAAAGTAAAATATAAAACTGTACATGCAAAACATAAAATCATTATAAAAACCTAACCTAGGGTACCGCTGGCAGCGAGGCGGGGCCTAAGCTGCCGGTGGTCAGGGCGTCAGAGACAGGAACCTCCTGAGTATCTGCGCAGTATCCAGGAGTACCGCCTTCTGTATCTGACCCTTGATCCAGCCATCTAGCGAGAGTCTCTTGAGGTGATGGTCGAGACTCTTCGCTATTAAACCGATCGTCGAATCAACATCCCACATGGCGGTTACCTCGTGAGCCAGGTCTAGGTGGCTGGCTTTGTACTATTATTATTATTATGTATGTCTTTACCGTTGGGTCCCGGACCTTTGGAAGACATGCGTGGGGCCGAAGTCAACAGCGCATAGGCTTTCCGAGCTACGTCTATTATTATTAGTAGAGACACAGTAAATATATTTGCTAAAGCGGTATCTCAACTAGCGTCGCTTAAGACCTGTCTACACCTACGCTCCTTTTAAAATACGACCGGTTAGCCTAGTGGGTAGTGACGCTGCTTACAAAGCTAAAGGTCCTGGGTTTGAATCCCGGTAAGAGCAAATATTTGTGGGATTAGCATGAAGTTTCTGAGTCTTGTATGTTTTCTGTGTATTAAAGTATTTATATCTATTAAATATATCGTCGCCTAGTACCCGTAACACGAGTTTTATTGAGCTTACTATGAGGCTAGCACGATTTGTGTAAGATTGTTCCCTAATATTTATTTAATATTTTAAAATTTGTTGTATGAGGCGCATGGGCGGAACGCGGACTGATGTACCACCGGCTACCCCGACTTGCAATTAAGATTACTGTATCAACGCGTGGCTGTGTAAGTGCGTCGCATTGGACGTTTCCACGGATTTGTTTTACTGCTTAAACCATGTAGAAATACTAGAGATGCATTGACTAACACAAACACTGGTGGGCTAAATCGGTCGCGTATGTGGTAATTGTGGTATTCCGTAACGTTAGTGGTTGAGTGGATCGGATTATGCAACGAACACCATCATCCGCTTCCGGAAAAATTTGCGCCTACGTCGCTTCTTGCGGAAACGTACTAGACTTAGTAAAGCATTAGGTTTGTTAGTCAGTCAACCTTTATATTTATGGAAGATCGAGCTAAGAACGGTCGTTTTCGTGTTTTTCGGGGGAAAATTATTAAACCAATATTTACATACATTCACACCTTAATTCCCTTCCTAAAAGGTGTAATAGGCAGAGCACATGCACACTTCAACCCTGTTCCTTTAGTACGACTCTTACGACACCCACAGGAAGAAAAGGGGTGGTGCTATTCTAACCCGACTGCTATTACGACTCTGAAACTATATTTCTAAGGAAAATGTCCACACAATGTAAGCAAAATAGTATTAAAATCATATCAATGTTTTAATTTTCTTCCAACCTAAAAGCAAAACTAGACGTTGGGATACACCGGTTTCCTTGCGACGTTTTCCTTCACGAAAAGCTATTGTTAAATATTGAATGAATTCCATAAATAAGTTTTATTTTTACTCAGTGGTACGAACCTGGGTTCGAACTTCGAACCCACGCCCTCAAGATTAAAAGTCGCGGGCCTTACTGCTCGGCTACAGAGCTTATTGCATGTGACTGTACAGGGCGAATGTATCCATTACCAACCGCAGACGCAGGTCAAAGCGGGACGAACGACCTTTTCACCGCTCTGACCGCGAGACGGCGCTTTTGAAAATTAACCTTAATGCATTACGATGAGGCTTACGATCGTTATTAATTTCTGAATGTTCACCAGATTTATGTTCTGAGTACCTATGCAAGTGCACGTCTGTCAAATTCATAAAAGCATGAATAAAACTTTACACGTTTAGATATTTACTATAGACAGTTTGTACAAAAAAAGCCATTCATATGCACGGGAGATATAAACGTGTCTCTTATATTGCAAGAATCGAGGAAGCACCTTAATGTCCTTAACTGTCATAGCTGGTACAAAAATTCAGTCAGTGCTTACGTCCGTCACAAATGTTTACGTGACTGTCGTCTATAAATAGAATAAATCAATGGTATAAATAATACGTGAGGTTGAATAAAGACGTCCATTTTATCAGGTCAATTCCAACAGCATTCGCGAACGAAATACCTACAAGCTTGTGGTTTTGCTCGCATTGGTCTATTAGGTTATATTGAAAATGCACACGAATGTACACGACGTTATTATCTAAGTTTAAAATAAAACGAGTTCGCATAGTTTTGCCATACATTTTAGCATGTATGTGAAGTAATACCTATACTTTTTACATCTGCTATTAAGAAAAGAGTCATTGTTGCCTTCAAATAGGGATCAAAATTGTACTTTTCTTCCCAGTTTTTACTATTCAGAAAAGACCTATTTTCCTTATAAAAGCTGCAAAAACCAGTATGTGTAACTCTGTAGTTAAATAAGTTCCATCGTGAGTGTAAACACTTGGATTCAACATACCGCCCTCGCCGTAAATATATGTACCTAAATCATTTTGCTCTCTTGTGACACAGCAGTCTACTATATCATATGTCATGTCATGTACAATCAGCATCAAAAGTAGCTACGGCAACGAAGACGTTAAAAGTTCTTATTCCCTTGTAATAAAGACTTTTGACGTCTTCGTTTGCGCAGCTACTTTTGATGCTGACTGTGCAGGTTGGAATGGACCGAGGGACATTTCCGAAAAAGAAATGTATAGCTAATGCTATGTGTGTTGTGTGTGCAATGATTTGATGGGATTATAGACTTTGCCGAATACGAATACTTGGCGCATCTCTAATCCCAACCAAGTTATGGTTAATTATGGTGGCACTTCACTTGGCGTTGCGTGGTTGCCTCTCATTTATTTGCTGTAGGAAGGAAAAAGATGCAAGGCGAATATTTGGGAAAATACCGTGAATTGAAGTGCCAGCATTACATTTTAACTCGTGACACAATATCCAGTAGAATTTGAACATGTTCTTTCCAAAAGCTGGTTGATATAAAAAATGGCTTCACCGCTGTTTTATTGGTTAATGTTGCATAACCTCCACCCCGGCCTTTATAGGTCAGCCTACGTTTGTTCAACACAATTAAATGCAATCCACATACATATCACAAACGTATTATCATGAATTCGCATACAATTCTAAAAACTTACATACAAGTTTATTACCACTGTTGGTAAGCGCAAGTGACTCAATCTGGAGGTCGTGGGTTTGATACCCGACTCGTACCGGTGGGTTTAAAAAAACCCATATACACGATATAGGTTTCAGTTTATTTGATATTTAACCGCGGCTTTTCGGTAAAGGAAAATATCGTGAAGAAACTGGTCTACTCCCAACCAGGTCTGGTTTTCCCTCTGGATTAGAATATCAGAAGAAAATCGCTCTCGTAAAACTAAAGCCCACACCAAAGTGCCAAAGCTGACCCCGGGCTCCATTCACAACCGGGAAAACACGAGAATAATGATGCCAAGTTTATTACCATTCGTTTCCGTCCTTTGACACTTTCCAATCCCAATTTCAACCATTTGCGGGATGAATTTCGAGATACAAAGTATCCTATGTTTTAATCCAGTTTATAAACTAGCTATATGCCAAATTTCATCTAAATCCGTCCAGCCGTTTTTGCGTGATTCAGTAACAAAGATCCAAACTTTACTTAAACGTATACTTCTACTGACCCTACTGTTCTACTATTGCATATCATAGGTAACCAAGACTGGTAAATGCGACATAACACCGTCCCGTAATAATGCGCGGTGTTGCATAACGCCGTCTAACGTGTTTATAGGTCAGCCTACATCTGTACGAACGTGCAAACCAATACTGACACGGTATACTTATTAGCTCGGTATTTATCCACTTCATACTGCAATAGCTGATCGCGCGGCTTCGCTCGCTTGTTGCAGATAACCCAGGGTGATAACATAATTGCCGATGACTTTTGAAGGTCTATTCGACTCACAAACTATTTTTTTTTTTTTAATTTGTTGATTAGTTCCGTTAGAATCTTAGATAGTACATATATAATTTTACAAAGCGACAATTTCAGACTTTTCTCTTTATTATCTTTTTTAGCGATAAGACCGCGTGTTGTCTACCACTGTTAAAGATTAATAGGGATGGTGGCACCAAATAAAATAATCAATAATGTTGAACTTTCTCGAAAAAGGATTAAAAATAAAGTCACATGGAGAAAAATCCAACACAAGACAACAAATAATTTCAAAATTATAAGTATCCAAAGTTTTAAAATTTAAAACGGTTGTTGTATCTTCGTATTTTTTTGAGATAGCAATTTAAATAGGATTTTCGTGACTAGGCAATTTTTTGCCTTCTTTCTATTGGAGTAATAATAAAGTGTTCTTTTTCTCTTAGTCATAACGTAACTTGTAGAGTTTTTAATGAACAATACACAATATTTGTATTGTATTGTATTATATTGGCCGAGAAAGCTTAGAGTGCAACTCAAATACAAGATTTAAATGGTTCAAAGCTGTTGATCACTTATCACCATGCTAAAATGCCCTAATGACATGCAATACTGATCAATAATTAATCCTTCTCATTGGATTTTAAAAACTTTACACTACACGCTTTAATTCGCATTGTAAATTTATTTATTTGGTTACTTATGTGTTATATTATGCACTTTATTTTTTAAGTAACAAATAACACATATATATAAGTCTGTAAGTAACACATATGGATTCCGTCCGAAATAAAAGATTTATTTTTATTATTAAAGAATAAACTACAAAAATCTTGACTCTTTAAAAAAAAATGGATTTTTTGCTCTACATGTTGCAACCAAGACTTCAACTCACGTTTCACTTTTATTTGCGAAGTAAAGGGTTAGTACAATCTGAGATATTTTCCTATTTTATCATCAGTTGGTGTGAAGAAGACTCCTTGCTCAATCCATGAGATGATCAGGCCACAAAAAAAAAACAGAGAACTCATCTGTTTTCACCGATATAACCTTCACGAACCATGATCGCGAGCAGAGTGAACATACGTGAACTAGATCCCATCCAATTATACCAACTAGCAAAATTTAATCATGTAATTATGACGAAAACGCTAAGATTCAATTCCGTTTACGCCACAAAGGAAATGCTTTTTTATTGACTATGCTATAGAGTTCTAAATCTAATGACAGTTTCAAAAGGTATTTTGCGGGCTTTATATAGATACTTGTCTGTGGAACAAGTGTCTAACTGTCAGATGCATATCCGAGGTCAGTTCGGCCTCCAAACATATTGTACAATGTTTATTCAATTTAAATTCAAACAATGACCTTAATTATATAGAAATTAACATATATATAGGTATATAAGGGTCATTTTTACCCGACTGTCTCAGAACGAAGATTATGTTTTTCGAGCGTTACATACATACGATCGAAAAACATAACCTAAATGTACCGACTGTAGCCGGTGTAATAGAACTTTCTTGTTCTCGTTGTATGTGTATGTATGTGGACAAGAAAGTTCTGTCACGGGCTGCAGTCCAAACGGCTCGATGGATTTTGACATATGAGGTGTCGTTGGATTCCTCATAATCGTGCGAGTGAGGCAGGCTATAAGTGATATGTCAGGCAAGATGCGAGCTTGTGAAAGTAAAGAGTTAACGTTTATCGCAGGGCATTTACAACAAGCCTTCACTTTTAAATATCTTCGGCGCGTCGAGCTGTACATGCTGACACAAGGGTTGGCAATAATCCTACTATATATTTGTGACACTCTTTGGGGGAGGCCTTTGTCCAGCAGTGGCCTTTCGGCTGATATGACGATCCCAGCACGGCTAGCATGCGACGGCGCGCGAGCTATCTCGATTTTTCTCGCACTATCCATCTCTTTCTTATTAGAACACTTAGGTCATGACTATTCTAAATTTGATAAAAAATTAAAAAGTGGCTCATTCATTACCTCATCCTGTATCAATTGAAACAATCTATCATTATAGGGCTCTAAATCTCGTAGGAATCAGTATTCCTACGAGATTTAGAGCCCTATAATGATACGGGGTTCTACGTCTAAAAAAGATTGGCAAATCGCAAAATTTCGTATACTCTTTCGACTTTATGAATACGGGTAGGTAGGTAGATGTTTACATACATGCATACATTCACGCCTTTATCCCTAAAAGGGGTAGGCAGAGCACATGAAACTTGTGTTCCAGTGCCACTTTTAGCATCAATGTGGGTATAAAAGATCGACAAAATGTGATATCGTAGTGACAGGTAGGACACAACACACTTCAACCCTGTACCCTTAGTCGACTCTTACGATACCCACGGGAAGAAAGGGGGTGGTGATATTCTTACCCGACACCTCACGGGGACGGGGGTTTTATTTATAGATGTTTAACCAGTTTAAATATACAAGGCCAATGAGCTAAACATAATAAAGACACTAATACTATATTCAAAAGTCACCATTTAGGATCTAAAACAAATTGCCGATTAGCCACAGTTGTATTTGTTTAACAATACAATGCGAACAAATTCGCTGCGGTATTCGACGTCCAAACTCATTTGTTACGAAATATTATTGTATACTTAACACTGTACGAATTCGTCAACGTCAAGAAATGTCGAGGACATTTTTTCCAGAAGAATCTCGCGCGCTACGTTTCTCTTATTGATTTGCAGATTCGTTGTGATGACAGCAAGAGAGGTCTCTTTCTCTCAACCCATCGCAACCTCCAGAGATCTGGCAACCTTACTGGCGAGGAACCAGGATGGCAGAAACACAACACCACTTCGTCTTGTTATCATGGCTGAGTAAAGACCGCAAACCGGTGGAACGCAGCGCAGATCACTTTAAATTTATCAATCTATATTCCTTTCTATTTTAATTAAATCCATACTAATATTATAAATGTGAAAGTGTGTCTGTCTGTCTGTCTCTTACCTCTTCACGCTTAAACCGCTGAACCGATTGAGATTGATGATGATAGGCTGGAGCGCCTGCAAAATGAATGTATCAGATATATTTTTGGTCTACGCAAGTATGATCATATCTCTGAATTCCGCTCTAAGCATCGATGGTTACCGATGCGCCGGCGCAGGGACGTGCATATCCTGTCATTACTTTTCAACACACTGTTCAGCCCTACTTCCCCTCCTTATCTTTCTGAGCGGTTTAACTATATGGCAGACGGCAGTGGCCACCGCTTGCGGTCGAGTGCTAACCTTACTCTTGCTGTACCGTATAGAAAGACGCGAACATACTCCAGATCTTTTACCGCGCACGCTGTTAAGTTGTGGAATGAGTTGCCTTTGTCGCTGAGACAGTCGCGGTCTGTTGCGTCACTTAAGATGAATTTGAAGAAGTTGTGGCTTTCCAATGACTTGTGAATTGGTTGAATATAGAATTGTATAATTGTATATTTGCGATATATATAGTGTGTATTATATTTTACACTGTATATTTATATATGTATTGGCATGTTTTTATTTGTCTAGAATTAATACTTATTAGGTTTTGTTTTCATTTTCTCTGTGTTTTTGTACACGGTATAAGTTTGCCTATCTCGGTCTACCTACCTTCCTCTTAATTGCTCAAAGGTTAGCTGGAGGAGATCCCTTATAGGGATAAGTTCGCCTTTGTACTTTGATCTATTGTGTGACATTTATATTCTTTAACCTGTTATTGTGTACAATAAAGTGCTTACATACATACATAGATACATGAAATTTGGTATGGCGATAGTTAGAATCCCGGGAAAGGATATAGGATAGTTTTTATCCCGGAAATCATCCCCCGAGGGGGTGACATGGGGGAAGAAAGTTTGTATCGAGCTACGATATAAACGAGTTCCACGCAGACGGAGTCGCGGGCAGAAGCTAGTTAAGGTATAAATTTGAATGCTCTGAGAAATCCCCCGTGATGCTCCAAGGTCGGTCTCAGAGCATTCAAATTTATACCTTAACGTAATTAAAATAAAAAAGAATATACATTGGTGTGGGATTGGTACTTTTTGATGACTTTGTATGATGCTGGCTGTTAGATGATGAATAAGGAACGATCGAACGTGGTTTGAATAGTTTTAGAACGGTGAATGATTTGACGTATGATTCAGTTTGTAAGACGATCGGTACGAATGAAGACGTACATTATGTAAATAAATAAGATTTGATATAGTTCTCGTGTTTCCCTGCCATCCCACTCTACATTGATAAATTTAAAGTGATCTGCGCTGCGCTCCGCCGGTTTGCGTAGGCCTTTAATCTTGTGTATTGAATCCAATGTTTCAATGGAGGCAAGCGGCCACAAAAGATAAAGCGTCCAACTCTTTCTCATAAGTGGTGTTAGGAACGAGTCCTGCATTTCGTGTTTATCCTTACGCAATATTATAAACGTTAAATTTGTAGAGTAGAGAACTGAGGCTCTAGTATAAGTTTTGCCGAAACAAAACTTTACGATCGCGTTTGCGTTTTACCCTCAATTTGTATGGGATTTGACAGCTAAACGCGAACGCGGTCGTAACGTTTTGTTTCGGTAAAACTTATACTAAAGCCTCAGGTCAACTCAGTAGAAGTTGGTAGTGGTTAAGATGGTCGGCGAAAACTAGTCTTTAATATATACTAATACTAGCATCTGCCCGCGACTCCGTCCGCGTGGAACTCGTTTAGATATCGTAGCTCGATACAAACTTTCATCCCCCATTTCACCCCCTCGGGGGATGATTTCCGGGATAAAACTATTCTATGTCCTTCCCGGGGATTCAAACTATCTCCATACCAAATTTCATCTCAAGCGGGTCAGCGGTTTAAACGTGAAGAGGTAACAGACAGAAAGACAGACAGACAGACAAACAGACAGACACACAGACACACTTACGCATTTATAATATTACTAGCTTCTGGCCGCGACTCCATCCGCGTGGAACTCGTTTATATATCGTAGCTTGATACAAACTTTCATCCCCCAGTTCACCCCCTCGGGGGATGATTTCCGGGATAAAAACATCCTATGTCCTTCCCCGGGATTCAAACTATCTCCATACCAAATTTCATCTCAATCGGTTCAGCGGTTTAAGCGTGAAGAGGTAACAGACAGACAGACAGACAGACAGACAGACAGACACACTTTCGCATTTATAATATTAGTATGGATTATAAAGAGGAATCGTCTGTGAGATAGTAGCTTGGTAAGTTTATAGTGACTGTATTGACTGGAGACTGTATACATCTCTAAGAACATATAATCCTTACTAATCCATACTAATATTACAAATGCGAAAGTGTGTCTGTCTGTCTGTTACCTCTTCACGCTTAAACCGCTGAACCGATTTGGATGAAATTTGGTATAGAGATAGTTTGAGTCCCGGGGAAGGACATAGGATAGTTTTTATCCCGGAAGTCATCCCCTGAGGGGGTGAAATGGGGGGTTGAAAGACGGAGGGACGGAGTCGCGGGCAGAAGCTAGTTATTATTATAATTATATCTGGACGCTCAGAGACCTTAAACATCTCTGGGATATTAAATATCTCGTAAATCTTCTTGTTAATTCTCATAGAGACCTTGTGTCTAATGTAATGGATACAATTTTGTAATTTTGTTTTAATTTAGTAACATTTCGTTTTGTTAAACTGCAACTTCCAAATGATTATTGTTGTATTTTTTATTTATTTTTATTGTAAATGATTGTTTGATGTGTAAAAGTGCCCTTGTGGCATTAATGTCGGATTTTGTTTTTGATATAAATTTCTAAGTTTGTAAATAATGCATAGATAATCTCATAAAAAAATCTTTGACCTGCGTGTAGAGTGCGCTTTCCGGATGGACATAGGCAATGTCCTATATGTCCTAAATAGGCGGGCGAAGCCGCGCGGACAGCTAGTATGGTGATGATAGATGATAGTATGCGATATAGATTTACGGCCGTATTCATAAACGTTCAACAAGCCTATTTTAACTGAAATGGCGTTAAAATTCGTTTGTCCTTATCTGTCACAATGACGTTTGTGTTCGTTAGAAAGGGACAAAACACACTTTATTTAGCAGAGGCATTTTAAGTTTTATGAATAAGGGGGTTACTGTTTAAGTTTAATCAAGGTTCTGTTAAACGGTCATAGTGTATGCAAACATGTTGAATAAATGTCTATTATTATTATTATACACATATGCAAAAGTAAGTATCCGTCTGTTACATATTCACGCTTAAACTGCTGAACATAGTGCTACAATTTGGCTGGTGGAAAGGTTAAGCCCCAAGGATGATTAAAGGCTATTTTTTTTATCCACCCACTGGTACGGAGGGGACGAAGAAAATCGCGGGTCAAAGCTATATAAGCATGAACTTACGGAAAGAATGTATGTATGCATTACGCGAGCGTCACCGCTGAACCACAATCAATATTTGCACATATTGGAGGCGTTTTATTGACATACTGTTACGTCTTGCAACGAAAACACTATTATAAATAACACAAACAGCTATCCCATTCACAACGAAATAGCTCCTATAAACTTCCAAAGCGCAGCTAAAACCATAAAGAAAACTACTGGCAGAATCAATCGACCGTAAAATCACTTCCACGGAACTAGATTACCGAGAAAAAAATAAAAATCGATACACCGCAACGTCACACCACTCACTGGCACTGAGGTAAAAAAACTTATTTCTTTATTCTGAATTAAAAAAACGTTCGCCTCGCGTAACGAACTCCCAAAGTGTGACCAACAGTTGATTTGCACTGATGGTAACTATTTGGCGCGCTTAGTATGGAGTAGGCTCCTTATTTCATTTATTTCTATATTTTTAATTTTAGTAGTATGGTTAGTAATAGTAACGTACTCTAGGGATATCGTTTTATTCGTTGTGTACCTTAGTTTACTACATAAAGCAGTAACAATAAAATCTATTTTTAAGAATGGAAGCAACAACTACCAAAATACTCGGATCATGTCGACGTTTATTGCTTGTAAGTCGATTAACACAATTTCATCTTAATAGTTTCGTTCCTACTATATCCGGTGTGGCTTTTTTAACATATGATTTGTAGGAGTTATAGTCGATTTGAATACATGTAGAAAAAAAACGAAGTGCTAAACAATACAGTCTATACGACTAGATTATGTATAGCAAACAATAAATATAGGCAGCAATATTACAAAAAATTTACAACTATTGTGTTTTTTTAAAAGGCTCAATTCAATCTTATATCGTTATGATAAAGAGACTGTCAGAGAACATTCACTTTATCTGTATAAGCTATCGAACGTATCTCTGTATACGCTTTCGAATGTATATCTTAATTTTACTGTATCGTACCTAATGTAAAGTTTAGAAACTCACCTTCATCTTGAGATTTTCTTTTTTCCTTTGGAGATGGAGACATATTAAAGCAAGTAACAACTTTCAGTGCGCTACTAACACTACCAATAATAGAAAAACCAACTGCCTGATATCTAATCTATAGATATCGCTCGAGGCGATTATCTAAATAAAAAGTCTCTTGTTATAGTTAGTAAAAAAACAACGGACTGACGACAACGGTTTGCTTGCATTCGACAGGCTGTATGTTTGTTTGCCACCGTCCTTGGTATGCAAATTTGTAGAGACAAGAGATATTTCTTAGCTTTCCTTATGGTTCCCTACTCAGTAAAATGCTGCGGAAAACCAGCGTTTTCAGTCAAACTGAAAGGAATTAAAGACGCGTGACCAAATCTCATTCAGCCTTAAGTGTCTGTCACGCTTGTAAAATCTCGCGGCACAAGTTGTAAAAAAGTCGTAAATTGACTGTCCCAAATAGAGCTGCGAACCATTCCGCTTGAGTCCCGTTTCCAGAAAGGTACTGGATATGGATGCGTCCCGCAAAGGATGCGTGCTGGACACTGATTGTTCCGTTTTCAGCTGGTCCATGATGCAACGCATTGTACGTACTTTAGGTGGATCCAAATGTCACTTTTTGTATCGAAAAATGTCAGTTAAGTTGTCCTAACGTAGTTACGTGATCACCCAGCAGGCCAATGGAAATAATTTGGGTTCCGGAAGACTGTACAGGATAATTATTATCTCGGAAATCATCCGCTAGCACGTTACCCATTAATTATGGTACCTTCGCTACCTGAAGTAAGTTTGAATGGAAGCGCTACCCATACCGCGGGAATAACTTATGTGCCATATTGCACAATTTCCTATAACAATGTTGACATCTGGGTAAGTGTACGGCCTGAGTGCCCGCGCCGCTGTGAACGGGGCGTGCAGCATTCATATAAAACAAATGCAATTTATATGAACGCTCCACGTGCACTCATGCCGTACACTAAGATAGGCCAGGCCGGCTGCGTGAGTCCTGCTTGTTTTAGCCACGTCCCGCAAATGCGTCATAAATATATTGTGTCAATTTGACATCACAATAAGTTTATCTTGGTTACAATCACATGAAGGGTGAGGCGTAAGGTGACAGTTGAGGTGACCAGTTGAAGGCGTTACGACGCCGTCACAAAAGATATAATTGTTTTAGACAATATCACTCCTGATTACGCTTAAGTGCTATGAACCGCGGCGTCAAGATATATTTGTGGGTAAACGGTAAGGTGAGGTTAAAAAGTTACAGAATAGCGGGGCTGGCGTCGCACCGTCGACAATAACGTCTGATTAGAAGCGACACGCCCCTGCCATCTCTTATGACACGGGATTAGAACTTGTTCGACCTAGTCTAATCGAACAAGGGTAGCTGTACGTAGTCGGTCCCAAAGTTCTGTCAGTGGCATATTATTTTTAAATTTAGAAGATGATTTTAAGAAAATTTTATTGCACTCCATTTTTGAATGTTTGACAATTATTTTAAAACAAAAAACAGTCATTCGTTGCAATTTCTCACGATGGAGTGGACATTGAAAGAAAACCGAATAGCTGTTTTAGCATTGCACCGCTGTGGCCACTCGCCAAGTACCATTTTCAAGTTGCTCAAAAATTTAAAAATAACGCTTAGGTTTGTGTACCGTACTATTGATAGGTACAATGAAGTCTCCAGTGTTGAGGACAAGAAAAGAATTGGCCGGCCTCGCTCCGTACGAACACCAGCAGTGATCAAAGCGATCAAGGCGCGCATAGCAAGAAAACAGGAATTGATGGCTTTGCAGATGGGTGTCAGTAGAAAAACCGTCAAAAACGTTTTAAACGAAGATCTTAGTCTACGAGCATACAAAAAAAAGCGTGGGCACTTACTTAATGCCCGTCTAAAAACAATAAGGCTTAAAAGATCCCGGAAGTTGTTAAAGCGGTACGCGAAAAATCGACACCGTGATATCCTCTTTACAGACGAAAAGATTTTCGATATTGAAGAGAAGTCCAATAAACAGAATGATAGAGTGTACGCTAGGAGCTCTGAAAGGCAGGAAAAAGAGTTCCGCGGGTGCAACATGGGCATCATCCATCATCAGTGATGTTCTGGTTGGGTGTATCTTATTACGGGCCAACTGAGGTTCATTTTTGCGAAAAAGGTGTCAAAATCAGTGCGAAAGTATACCAAGAGACAGTTTTGGATAAGGTTGTCAAAGATCTGCCCAACAGGCTATTTTCGGGACATCATTTTGTGTTCCAGCAGGATTCTGCGCCAGCACACAAAGCCAAGACCACTCAAGCCTGGTTTGACCGTCAAAAAATCGACTTTATAAGACACGAAGATTGGCCTTCCTCTAGTCCGGACCTTAATCCTTTGGACTATAAAATTTGGCAGGTCTTAGAGGGGAAGGTCTGTGCTAAACCACATAAAAATTTGGAGAGCCTAAAGTCATCTTTAAGAAAAGTAGTCACTGAGATATATATGAAAATGGTGCGTGCTGCGATAGACGACTGGCCGCACCGATTAAGGGCCTGTATTAAAAACAAAGGTCATTTTGAATAATTTTGAGTAATTTTAATTCTTTATTAAATGTACTTTAAATCGGTATATAATTTATTAAAAATTGATTGCTACTTTTGTTTTTATCATTATTTTCATTTGTGACAGAACTTTGGGACCGACTACGTATGTTGTCTGAAATACATTATTTAGGTTTACCCTACACAGTACGAAACAATTCATTAAATTTTTGAAGTCGTTAAAAATATAATTGGTCAGAAACTTTTAAATTAAATTTCTTCAACGCAGATGAATGGATGAACTTTCCGGAAAAAATGAAATGTGACTTTTACTACGACGGGAAGGGTTGTTTTGAGGACATCTAGGTTAAAAAAAGTTTATGAAACTAAATATTTAATAAACTCGTAAGGCCCAAGCTATTTTTTGGACTAACGGCCCAGTGGCCTGAAAATAGGTACTACGTACTAATTTTGAAATTTCGAGTCTCTAAGAGTCTTTTTAATGAGTTGGGCTGTTAAGCCTGAATTTTTGTTGTCCTAAAATTAGGCCGATTACGAGGCTAAACGTGTTTTTTCCTCATCCTGGAACTTTCAATTCAATTCCTTTATAAAAGTAACGACCACTCGTTAAAAAAGCCATAACATTGCACAAGCATCGTCAAAGGACCATTTGACAAGTAAATGCTGAATTTCACAACATTGAAAAAACTCCATACAATTCATTCCGACCATGAAATTTAAGAATAACATATTGGCGGATTCTTAAACTCATTTAAACATAATATTTACATTTTTTATCACTGATGTTAACGGGTCAACGGCTTGACTATGTCACGAGATAAGATAATTTTAAAAAGTTGTAAACATGCCTGATAAACAAAAATTGCTTTAAAAAAATGTACTTCATCCGACCATTCATTCGCTTTCCAAGAGAAGAAACAAGGAAGTAGGCCTAGCAGTGAGTATTATTTGGCCAATTTATATTCTATATAATATTAAATATTATATCTAGAATATAAATGACGCGCTCTGTGAGCTGTAAAACTTGCCCCTGATTTTTTTTTTTATTTCGAAAAAGTGATTTGAGAAGTAAAACCCCTGCCAAGCACGTGTCGGGCCACGCGCAGTCTGTCTTTGTTACATAAACACGCGCGCGGCAACTTAATGGTGCGGTTATGTCGGCCGAATTTGTAGGAAAGTTGGACATTTTATGTTGGTCGACTATTATTTATTATTATTATTATTCTCTTTATTCATTTTTCGTCTTAGGCTAGGTTTTTACAATAACTATATAAAAAGTAAAATATAAAACTATACATACAAAACATAAAATCATTATAAAAACCTAACCTAGGGTAACGCCGGCAGCGAGGCGGGGCCTAAGCTGCCGGTGGTCAGGGCGCCAGAGACAGGAACCTCCTGACTATCCCCGCGTAGTATCCAGGAGTACCGCCTTCTGTATCTGACCCTTGATCCAGCCATCTAGCGAGAGTCTCTTGAGGTGATGGTCGAGACTCTTCGCTATTAAACCGTTCGCTGAAACGACTATCGGGACGATGATCGTCGAATCAACATCCCACATGGCGGTTACCTCGTGAGCAAGGTCTAGGTACTTGCTGGCTTTGTCCTTCTCGGCCTTCACGAGGTTCTCGTGATGGGGGATGGTGATGTCGACGAGCACTGCCTGGCGTTTCGATCGATCTGTCAGCACGATATCAGGCCTATTGGCAAGAATAGTCCTGTCCGTGATGACAGTTCGATCCCAATAGAGCGTGGCACAATACAATACAATACAATACAAATACTCTTTATTGCACACCTCACACAAACAAAGCAGTTAAAAAGAAAAACAATACAATAACAGGTAGGTAGAGGTAGACAACAGGCGGTCTTATCGCTGAAGAGCGATCTCTTCCAGACAACCTTTGGGTATCGGAGAAAGAGATAAAACTAGATTATGTAGTAGTTGGTGCAGAGATTATAATAAGCCAAAAACCAAAATAATTATATTAATGCACGTACATAAATAGCTCTATATATAAACATACATACACAATCATACATATATACAAATAACACAAATAAAAATATATAAAACATAAACAGTCAGCCAATAATAATAATAGTAGGACAATCAGGGTTAGGGGAAAGACAAATAATGTTCTTTAAGAAGAGATTTGAAGTTGCCGATAGATTTAGCTTGTCTTATATGAAGAGGGAGAGAGTTCCACAGTCGAATAGCCTTAAAGGTGAACGAACTACTGTAAAATTTGGAAGATGAGAAAGGCACAGTTAATAGCAAATTGTTAGAAGATCTAACAGAATTCAAATAACTAAAACGCTCTTTGAGATAGCGGGGAGTTGCAGGGTAAAAAAGGACACTAACAGAAGCGAAATAATGTGAGAGTTACGGCGATAACGGATAGGCACGACCATTTTCGAGAACTGGCGCAGGTGTGTACTTATAGTAAGGCACTTCGAAAGCCACAAGACCGTATAGCAGAGCAAGTTGGTGGTGAATAATTCTGGCTACAAGGTTATGTCTGTGCAAGTACTCGCCGTTAGCAAGATGACCACAACCGGATATAATATGCCTGAGTGACTCCCCGGGACGGCGGCATGCCCGACAAATGTCGACCGTACCGTCCTTCAGGATATACCTCCGGTAATTGTTCGTCATGATAACTTCGTCCGCAATTGCACAGGCAAAACCTTCGGTTTCCCCGAAGAGATCCCTGAAACGTAACCAGTTCACCGACGCGAGCAGATCTACATCGGGTCCTGTGAGGGCCTTGTAGAACCGCCCGTGTAGCTCCTTGCTCCTCCATACGGCCCTGCGGTCCTCGGCGCTCATTACTTTAAGTCTGCGCCAGTTCTCGTTTGCCAAAGAGAGCGGGGTGAAGTTTCCGTCTACTGCTACTACGTCGCGATGAATCCCACATTCGTTGTTTAGGAAATAATCCCTGAGACTGCACACCTCGCGGTTGTGGAGGTCTTTGGCATTTAAAAAGCCACGACCTCCACACTTCCGCGAGATGTACAGTCTCATAACAGACGAGCATGGGTGTAGCATGCGATGCGCAGTAAGCAGTACTCGGACTCTTCGGTCCAGGGCATCCAGCTTATTATTATTTATTGTTATTTATATGCAAAGCCAACGAGCGACTGCAACCTATCCTATCTACCAAATAAAACATCTGGAGAATTATTCTAAGACCAGCGTAAACTTGTATAACATTCTGTGCCAAATTATAGCAAAAAAACGAAGTCTTCATTCAGTACAGCTTCAGAAATCGTCAAGTTGAGTACCTCTCTTGGTTATATGTACCTAGTGAATAAAGTGTGTATAATACACGTCAGTCCTATAAGAAACCGTAAATTGTTTGTATTGTATGTCTACTCCCTTTGTCTCTGTGTCTTTTGTGTAGTGGATAAATGTCTTCTTAAATAATTTACTTTAAGAAAAAAGTTTTAACCGACTTCAATTCAGTACTTCGCCTTATTTGCAGAGTTCCCTCTATGTCTCCAGGATCCCATCATCAGATCCTGACCAGACGACTATGAGACCACCTGGGAAGGATGCCCTTTCAAACAAGAAAACAATTTGTCAAATCGGTCCAAAAAAATTATACACCTTGTACACTGCAGATCTACCTACACTAGAAGGCGTTACAACAGCGACATTCGCTGATGACACAGCAGTGCTAGCTAGCCACAAAGACCCAGCAATAGCGTCAAATCTGTTACAAAAAGGCCTAGATGAGATCAACAGATGGCTACAAATATGGAAAATAAGAGTAAGCGCAACAAAATCTGTGCAAGTCACATTTTCACTAAGAGCAGGTAACTGTCCGCCGGTAAAATTGGCTAATACAACCCTGCCCCATAAAGACTCGGTTAGGTATCTGGGAATGCACTTAGACCGGCGTCTCACGTGGACACATGTCAAGGCAAAAAGAGAAGAGTTGAATATCCGCTACAAACACCTTCTGTGGTTGCTGGGTCGGAATTCCAAGCTGTCAACCGACAATAAACTGCTCATCTACCAATCAATACTCAAGCCTGTATGGATGTACGGCATAGTGCTGTGGGGAAGTGCCAGCGATTTAAACATACAAATAATACAAAGATCACAGAACAATATATTAAGATGTATCGCCAAAGTCCCGTGGTTCACCAGAAACACTGAAATCCATGATTACCTACAAATGGCAACTGTCAAGAAGGAGATTAGAGCGACGACAGCCAAGTAAAAAAAGAGGCTGTCCAAGCATACAAACGAGCTGGCAACACACCTATGCAGCCACGACTACAACAATAGGCTAAAACGACATGACATCCTAAAACTGAACCAGCGCTATTAAAGCTTTTAAAGACGAGTGAACGTGCTCAATGGAGTACTCGCTCTACATGCCATAACATCTACATCACATCCGCTTATAGTCCTGGAGACTGATTGCAGACAAAAAAAAAGGAGAAGTGAAAACTCAATGACATTGTAACAGGTTTTCGATCAAGTCACGTGTCCGTCTTATGAATTTTCAATCTGTCGAATCTTATGGTCACGTGACCTTTGGATATTAGTGTCCAGCGAAGCTCAAATAACTCGGCTCGGGAATGACCATCCCCGAGGAAGACGGTAAGAAGATTGTCCCCTCGCCACACCAGCAGTGATCTCCGTAGTGTCGGTGCAGGCTCATTGAGAGTTAAGTCACTGTTATTCAGTGTCTTCCTACTAGAGAGTTGTAATTGGCATAATACTTATGATAAACACCCCCTCCTCCGGCCAGCCCCCGCCCCAAGCCTCGTCCCGAATCTCTCACCATCCTACGGTCTCGTGACGTCCTGAGATCTCACCTTACGCATCTGAAGTCACAAAAATCTGTGCCGAGTTTAACAACTTTTCCCCATCCCAAAAAGTGCACAGCGCCGCTAAAGAACTTAAAAAAAAAAACGGTCCAAGCGTCTTCGAGTAATCGGGGAATATATATGAAAAATAAAAGATTCCCACGAATTGAGAACCTCCTCCTTATTTGGAGTCGGTTAAAAAGCGAGTAATTCCGGCTCACTACACACTAATCAATATTAAATATTGGTTTAAACTGACCGTCGAACAGCAGTGAAAACTTTCAGAAACTAGCGGTAAGCTGATTGCTCCCAACTTGTTCGCTTTACAATCCAGTTTACAAAACGTGTTGTGCAAGTTTTAATGGGTCGCGATGTATTTTTACTGTTTTACTGAAACCATAAACATTTCACGAGTATAGAAATAGGGAGTAACTGAGAAACGAGAAATAAAAATGCTAACCGCAATGTGCGTTACGTATTTTTCCTTTGACTTTTAGGTTTTGTTTGTTCTCCAAATATTAATAAATACATGTTTGTTATGGTTCGGTAACATTTCTCGTACCTAATGAGAAAGCACAGGAAAAAAATGAACTAATAGAGGTTTTTTTAATCTTACGTACCTATATTGACGATAATAGAAATATGATCAAACTCGATGCTATTTTTCCTACAAATTACTTTTTAAATACAATGTAAGGAAACACGATGGTCCACAATTTATTGTTTAATACTTTTTTTATTAGGGCACCGATTTATAACTTTAAAACCACCATAATCGATGTATTCTTGTGGACATCCATGATTTTCGTTTTTGAAAGTTTGAAATATTGAACGTGTATTGCTGACGAGGCCGCAAATAAACCATTTTTTTTTTTCAAAACGTAGAATATTTATTTCGATTACCTCTGGACTTGTATTCACACCATCCTTGCTATCACTTAAAGCTTGAAAATTAAGTATATTCTCTTTTTAACAACATTAATGATAAATGGTAATAAAGCCGCCTCCATAGCACGCGAGCCTACCTGCTGTGGACTGCAGAAAATTGATTGGTCAAGGTGTGCGGCGGGCAGCTATAATTCTTGTTAGTGGCAACTACATAAGTACCTTCTTATTCCCTAGAATAAAAGTAAATTACTTACCAAGGGCGGTAAAACAAAGAATCTCTCAGATCGCAGGTTGGTAACGCCCGAGCCGAAGGCAAAGGCGATAACTATGCGGTCTGAGACTTTAGTTATTACCGCCCGTGGTGAGTACAAATGCAAAATACATTTACGTCTCGCCCTGGCCAAGATAACTTGCGTTAAATGCTACTTTATGGTCAGGTGTGACGTAAAAGTGGTTACCGCTTACCATGGCGGATGGTAGGCTTGTTTGCCACCGACCGGGTGTTAAAACAAACATAAATAATTACAAAAGGTAGTCTGTCACTCGGAGCATAATTTCGAATCGATTGACAGCTCATTTATCAAAATCGGTTTAATTAGTATCATAACACTTTCGCTGCCAGGATCCCGCCTAGCGGCCGCCTACGCCACAGTCGCTTTCGCTACATACGAGGAAAACCACGAGATCGGCTACGAGCGTAGCGCGTAGCGATTCTTGGCAGTGAACCTAGCGGGCGCCTACGCCGTAGTCGCTTTCCGCTACATACGAGGAAAACCACGAGATCGGCTACGAGCGTAGCGCGTAGCGATTTTTGGCAGTGAACCTAGCGGGCGCCTACGCCGTAGTCGCTTTCCGCTACATACGAGGAAAACCACGAGATCGGCTACGAGCGTAGCGCGTAGCGATTCTTGGCATCGAAAGTATTATGGGTCGCCAGGCATAAGTAAGAAGAAGTTGTATCTAAAGTATGTTCAGGAACCATCAAATAAACTTTAAAATAAAACGAAATATAAAAGATACGCTGGAGTTTTAAAGAAATGTGTATATAAGGCTCAGCTACAAAATACGAAATTTATTTCATCTGCAAAAAGTAAGTCTAAAGCTACTTGGCAAATCGTTAATGGGAATAGTACATTCTGAGCATGCAAATATAGAATGTATTGATTATGAAAATACCAAATACTCTGACCCAACTGCTATAGCTGAACTCTTAAATGACTTTTTTATCAATGTAGCGAATAATTCTTCGTCGACTAACGTGAATATTAACCATTAAATTCAATTTATTTCAACCCAATGACCATATTTCTTAATCCCTTCAGTGCACAAGAAATTCATAGAATTATATTATCCTTAAATAATAGTAACGCGACAGGAATTGATGATGTTAGTAACAAAATTATCAAGTTATGCGCTCAACAATTTTCGAAACCACTAATGCACATAGTACACTTGTCTATTGTAGAAGGGCGCTTTCCAGACTGCTTAAAATACACAATAATTAAACCTTTATTTAAAAAGGGGGACAAGTCGTGTATGAATAATTATCGGCCCATTGCGCTTATATCAATTTTGTCAAAGATTTTTGAAAGAGCACTGTTCAGCCGATTGCTTTAGTTCTTGAATTGTAACTCTATTTTAAACAGTAATCAGTATGGTTTTCGAAAAGGTAGCTCAACCACCTTAGCGTGCTTTAATCTCATCAAAATTATAACAGATTCTATTAACGAGAAAAAACCTGTGGCTGCAAGTTTCTTAGACCTAAGTAAAGCCTTTGATTCTGTAGACCATTCAATATTGTTAACTAAATTGGAAAGATATGGAATCAGAGGAAATGCTTATGATTGGATTCATAATTATCTGTCTGACCGACAACAATGTACTGAATTAAGTGACATTATAAATGGTGAATTAAAAGTGGCGAGATCAGCATACAAATATAACCGCCGTGGGGTGCCACAGGGTAGTATACTAGGTCCGCTGCTATTCTTACTATTCATAAATGATCTACCGAGCAACGTAAACCCAAGTTGTATAATGTTTGCGATAGTTATTAAATCCAATAATATCGATGATTATAATGATGAAACAAATAATGCGCTCTCAGAAGTAATAGACTGGTTGAATGATAATAAGTTAAATATTAATGTCAGCAAAACCCATTTAATGCAATTCAAAACCAACAAAGGTCGAACATGCAAGTTAAATATACACCATGAAAATGAGCAAGTGAAAGAAGTAGAAATGACCAAATTTTTAGGAATTTATATAGACCAATTTTGTAGTTGGACAGCTCACACATCTGGAATTTGTTCTAAAATCCATAAATTTGTATTTGCATTAAGAAGATTAAGCTGTACCAGCTCCAGAGAGGTTGCACTTACAGCATATCATGGGTATGTTTCTTCCATGTTGAGTTAGGGATTATTGATATGGGGTAATTCAGTAGACGTGAAAAATGTATTATTGGCACAAAAGAAGTGCATAAGAGCTGTGTGTAACACCCACTATCTGGCCCATTGTAAACCTCTATTCCAAGCTACGGGGGTCTTACCTTTACCATGCATGTACTGTACATTAAGCAGATTGCGCTATTTGTAAAACGACATCCAGAATACTTTGCTAAACACACTCAATTCTTTAGTAGATCAACTAGATATAGGGATAAACTATACTTGCCTCGATCTAAAAGGCATATTTTTAGTAATAATTCGTATTGTATGGCAATTAAAACTTTCAATAATTTACCGACGCATATTAAGGAATGCCCCCAGAATCAATTTGGCAAAGTCGTAAAAAATTGGCTTCTTGAAAAATGCTACTATTCCATTCAGGACTTTTTAAATGAATGACATAATAATGATTTGCCTGATTTTGACACACAACTGCTATGTAATAATAATAATCTGAAGTTTAAAATAACATTGTGACATTTATGTTAAATATTTAAAAAAAATGTATACTTGAAACAAACTATTAATTATATTGCATGCATATTGTAGGTCGAACATTAGAACTCTAGTTGTTTTTAAAATCTTGTATACTGTTCTTGCAATAAAAATATCTTTATCTTTATCAGGACGCTTGACTCTATACAAACGTAGTTTGGTACTCACTTCTTTTAAACCGACATGCTAGAATAACATAAAAGTCGGTCGGAAACTAGTGTTCTGTTGCTAGAAATTAAAATAGAAAAAATAGAGGGAGTAGAAAGAAAGAAAGAAAGAAAGAAAGAAAGAAAGAAAACATTTATTCGCGGACAAAACAATGGGTATACAAAACAAAACACAGTAAAGTAAAAATAGCAGGGTCCACGAAAAGGCCCCGACAGCATGGTGCTAACCTAGGAGGCCAGCGCTGGTCTTCCCTCGGAACCTTTACATGAGTTACCTCCTGGAAGGCAACACAAAACAAATACCTACGCTAAAACATAGATCGTGTTTCATACTAAGTCTTGATTTTTTTTTCCATTGCTTATATGTCTATTATATTATTTTTATACTCGTCGACTTTAATGTTTGAGTTAAGACTTCGTACACCAAACTAAAATCACATACTTTTTACTATGGAGCTCCCAACTCAACATTTTACAACTGATTAGACAACTAAAATAAATTCGACCAATCACGTGGCGCCTTTACTGAACTATAATGAATTTGACCAATAGGACGTCGTCTTGACTACAGAAGAAAAGAAAAGACATCAACGACAAAAAAGAAATAGCTGCGCTTCGTTTCAGCAGGGCTTAGATTTTCAATGGACACCAAATACAAAATAAACAAATACATTTTTTTTATTTGTAAAGCACAGTACACACGTACATAGGTGTTATTGTTGTGTTGTGTATCACTATGTTTAGCCACAAGGTATAAAAATAGCTAAAATTAGCATGCAGAATGCAATCTTCATAGATTTAATGTCGAAATTAGTAAAATAAATTAAATTAAAATGTCATTCTTATTTTATTACTTAAATCGATATTTTACGTCATAATCATTTAAAAACTCCCAACCAAGTTTGTTTAATTAGCTCAATTGACTCGTAGAAAAAGTATTGTATACAATAGTTATATAATTCGTTTTTTAGGTCTCGTTATCTTAATTAGGCCACTCAGCAAGCTTCGTGGCCTGAACGTGGTACTCGACTGAAAAAGCGTACATGATATAACGATTGCATAAAATACTATATTTTTAGCAACAGAAACAAGTTTCCGACCTAAATATGGCGAATCCCGTTATGTATGAGAAGTTTCATGCCGTTTTAAAATGAGAACCAAACTACATATGTATGGAAAGTCGACTAAGTACTTAAATTATATTTAATTATCAAGATGTCTACAGATGTAAAGATTTCACCAAAGATGCGTCGCAATGCAATGCCTATATAATATATAGTCCCTGGGCGACCGACCGAGCTCTCCTCGGGTGAAAATAAAGAAAAGACGGAAAAATAATTTTCTCAGACATGAGACCTAGCTAGATCGATTTTTCGCCCCGATACACCACTATATTCCCAATTCCACTATAAACCCGTCGGCCGAATTTGTACGAAAATTAGCCTTTCCAAGTACGCATTAAGATGGTACATTGGAAATTATCGCGTGCTTTGAAACGCCGTTCTGACTAGATTAAGAAACGATAAGGTCTGATTTTCGGATATGATTCTTGACTATATGAAAAAAAAACCAAAGTTGGGTCTGTATTTTCCTTTTTTTACTCAGCCTACTCAAACGCTACTTGCATTATTTTACGACACAATCAAGTTAATACTATTGTATTTTATCTCATCTAAAATCTCACTTTATGAAATGTAAATAAAACTTCTCTAAGTTAGGTATTTATCGAAATTTATCCAAAAAAGCCATTCCCGAAGAGCGTTCCATCTCTTTTTCTCGTACACGGAAGGCATAAGCGTGTCTTTGTCTAGGGGGCGTGTTCGACTCGAATCAAGGCATCCCCTTAAGTTGGTTGACTATTACTCGGTAACTACTTATGCCTACTTGTCCGTGATAGTTTTCCTTTTAAATTCATTATATGTACTACTACCACGATTAAATAATTGATTTATATACCCATGCAGAATTACAGTTTTATAGTAGTAATGGTTACTGTGCTAAGCCGAAGACGGACGGACGGCCAGACGGACATGGCGAATTTATAAGTTGTTTTTGACTAAGGAACCCTAAAAAAGATAAGAAAAGAAACGTCGGTCAGCCGATTTCGCAATTAAGCTGCCTACGCTACACTAGACGCACTTACGTCAACTGGCGCCAGTTCGGCCTTTCCTTCACACCTATTCATTCCAAACAGCTTATCCGCTAAGCCGTTCTACGGCTTATAAGACTTTTCTCAATAAACCCTGGAAATATGAATATCACCCGAGACGTGATACAGCCGCTGAATAATTCCAACGTAATGTATTATAAACGGTCATAAATAAAACATGGCGTACATTAAATTAAGTATTTTTAGCGTTCAAGAACGATTGGGGTGAGCATTTTCAAAATTACTTTGTTTGTTTATTTATTTATTTATTGATAATTGGAAACAAACAGCTAAAAATAGCACACATGAATATTTAAAGTTCTACAATACAAAATCCAAAACAGTTTCCAATTATAGGTTAATATTATTATGATTGTTTAAATCTGTTGCATAATAATTTATTTATCTATATTTTAAGTATATATACTACGTGTTTTTGTCAATTTCCGTTAATTGCAAGGGGGCATAGGTTAGATCAAATATATAATAATTAATTTCTCCAAGTATCTCCAAGTAAACTACACAAAAACTACAAAAAAGTTACCCTCTCCTAGGGTAAAAACATATTTAAAGACTTTCCTACTCAAAAGGCAAATTATACTTCGTGATTCGTCTTTCTAGATTAATAACCTGAAAATAAAATCTGAATAATATACTGATGTAGTAACGCATAGTAGCTACCACTACCTACACTATGTTGTGAAAAAAAAAAACGTAATACGTAAGATTGCGCTCAAAATTTGAGGGTAATCTGAGTTTTACCTCTGCTCACCCTGAGGTGCCCAGAGGCCGGGCTAGCTCTTCATTCGCATTTTAGTGCTTCACCACTCAACACGTCTTACATAAAATAAAAGTTAAAGTTAACGGTTTTACATAAAAGATTTGAAATTCATTCGATATATTCCTACGTGTACTCCGTTTTTACAGTTTCGTATTTCGATTTCCATTGTCGAATACAGTGCCGCGTTTTACAATGCCTAAACGCAAAAATTCTGATATTGAAGATTTAAAATATTTAAAAAAGAAATTAAAATCTCTGGAAGAAAAACTCAAAAATAAGAGTGCGCGTCGCCGCATTCGTGTCATCGAGGATTCATCTTCGTCGTCGGAAGCATCCCGGGATCCATCACCAACTCCGGAGGACCTACAAGGTACATTTTTGACTAATATGTAAAGTTTGCTGTCTTATAAAAAATCATACATAAGTGTTATACTCGTACATGGGCCATGAGAGTCTGGTAGGTGCTTACTGAGCAGTTTATGGGACTGTCTCGCCGCACCTGACATAACACGCCGGTTGTTTGTCTGTAGGACGTGACCTACTTTTAGAATACACTCTGAGCAGTCTATGGGACTGTCTCGCCGTATTTGACAAAGTGCGCCTTTTTTAAGAGATAGTAAATATGGACCTTGACCTATTTATAAAATTGCACTCTGAGCAGTCTATGGGACTGTCTCGCCGCATTAAATAAAGCACCTCTTTGGACGTGCGTTGCACGTGGGCCCTAATCTACTTATAAACATGCACCTAAACAGTCTATGGGACTGTCTCACCGCATTGATTAAATAAGTTTTTGCAAATGTGTGACACGTGGGCCCTGACATAATTTATAGAATGCACTCTGAGCAGTTTGTGGGACTGACTCGCTGCATTTGATTAAAATGGTTTGCGTTTTATTCTTTGGGACCTCGACCTTACCAACCGTTATCGGGAATATATATATAAGTATAGTTACACAATATATTGTGAGAGTACAGAGTACATTACTATAACGGTACTATTTCCGCTTTTCAGACGGAGATATGTCGGGTTCCATGGAATCTAAAATTCAGTCGCCAAACGAGACAAATGCGGCGCCAGAGCATACCCAAGGTGACAGCACACAAGAGCTGAATGATTGTACAGACGAGGAAAAAGTGGACAATCCTCAGATTGACTCCACACCCGAGACAAACTCCGCTTCAGACTCTGTCCTCGACAGCATGCTTTTGGACATCTTAGGAGATGATCCGACTGCGACAGCCGAATACGGCAAAGAAATTAATGATCAGCTCGCAAGCCGCTTTGACTATTTTGCCTCAAACGGACTCACCAAAGAGGCCCGTAAGGAGCTCAACGAGAAGTACCTTGTACCGTCAAACTGCGTCCGCATTGGAGCGCCTATATTAAACGCAGAAATTAAGGCAGCGTTGCCCGAGAACCTTGTCAAAAGAGATAAGGCCATTGAGGCCCGGCAAAATCTTCTTGCTAAAGCAATTTCGTCCTTAGGTTCAGCTATATCGGACGAGCTTAGCACCCCTAACAAAAATCAGGACTTACTGAAGAAGTTAATGGACACGGGTCGGTTGCTTTGTGACATCCAACATGCAGAATCAGTTACCCGCCGCAACTTCTCTCTGTACGCACTGAAAAAGGACCTGAAAGAACATCTTTTCAATACAAAAATAGATAAATATCTATTTGGTGACAATCTATCAGATGCACTGAAGACGGCTAAAGCCGTGAGCAAATCTGGAACAGATTTGAAAGTTAGTGCGGCATCAACTTCCAAAAAATTCACACCGGCTCCTAAAAATCAAAATAAAAATTTAAACTGGAAGTCTCCGGCCCCACCTCGCAGGCAACAGGGACCACAACGGAGCCGCGAGCCTGCGACGCGCAGGCAGCCGCCGAGCTCATCGAAACAATCGCCGAGACGCTTCGGGACGACCCGCCGCCGCTAGACGAGGTAAAGACTGCTGGCCAGCTTTCACATTTCAATAAGCAGTGGGCCCTCCTAACGTCAGACCGCACCATCCTCAGTTGGATTAGCGGGTACAAAATAGAATTTTCTCTACCTGTTGTACAACACCGAATCCCAGGAACTCCTAACTTCAGTAGTTCAGAATCGATTCACATAGACACAGCTATAACTGAATTGCTATCTTCAGGGGCGGTGTCCGAATGTCTGCCATGTGAAAACCAGTTTATATCAAGTTTCTTTTTGCGACCAAAACCGAACGGAAAAATGCGCTTCATATTAAATTTAAAAGAATTAAATAAGTTCATTAGTACTCAGCATTTCAAACTAGAAGACCTAAGAACAGCCGTGAAATTGGTCTCAAAAAATTGCTACATGGCGACACTGGACCTGAAGGACGCATATTTCTGTATAAATATTCACCCTAGCAGCAGAAAATACTTACGATTTAGCTGGAATAACAAACTATATATGTTTAATGCACTCCCATTCGGACTCAATTTAAGTCCGTTCGTATTTACCAAAATCTTGAAACCAGTTGTAAAACTGTTACGATCAGCCGGATGTTTATCCACAATATATCTTGACGATATGTTATTATTAGGACGCACATATCAAGAATGCCGCAAAAATATTGATATGACCAAACGGTTACTGCTTTCATTAGGGTTCGTCATAAACAAAGAAAAAAGTAACCTAACACCGTCGACGAAGTGTAAATTTCTTGGCTTTATCATTGACTCGGAAACAATGCAAGTTTCCTTACCAAATGAAAAGAAATTTAAAATAAAAACTGAGCTTCAAAATTTTATGTCACTGAAGCGTTGTAAGATACGAACATTTGCGCAGGTGGTTGGGTTATTGGTCTCAGCATGCCCGGCAATAGAGTATGGCCTACTCTATACAAAAGAACTAGAACGTAACAAGTTCATAAACCTTAATGGTGACAATAATTATGACACACACATGAACATCTCAAGTTCATTGTTACCTGACTTACAATGGTGGATTAATGCAATTCAAAACTCAGCCAAAAACATAAGAAGTGACGATTACGCCACTGTTATATTTTCTGACGCCTCAACGACTGGGTGGGGAGCGTCATGTGATGAGGAAACAGCCAGCGGACAGTGGTCACACAGTGAGCGTACTCGTCACATTAACTTCTTAGAACTCCTCGCGGCCTTCATAGCTCTAAAAATATTTGCTAAAGATCTGACAAACTGTCAAATTTTGCTCAGGATCGACAACTCCACGGCTATATCCTACATCAACCGTATGGGGGGTGTCCAATTTCCGCACCTTACCCAATTAGCCAAAGACATCTGGCAATGGTGCGAAAGCCGGAAATTATTCATTTTTGCATCCTATATTAAATCTGCCGATAATGTAATCGCAGACAATGAATCTCGACGTATACACCCTGATGTCGAATGGGAACTGTCGGATTCGGCCTATAACCAAATAGTTGACAAATTCGGGACTCCCCATATCGATCTATTTGCTAGTCGCATTAATAATAAATGCACCAAATATGCCTCGTGGCATAGAGATCCTGACGCTTTTGTGATTAATGCCTTCACAATTCACTGGACTGACTATTACTTTTACGCTTTCCCACCTTTCGCAATGATATTAAAAACCCTGAAAAAGATAGTTAACGACAGAGCCACTGGCGTTATAGTAGTGCCAGTGTGGCCTACCCAGCCATGGTATCCCGTTTTCACTCGCCTGACGGCGTCGAAACTCATATATTTCAAAGCAAGTGAACACATGACCTCTTCTCATTACAGAGACAACCAGAAGATACAGTCAAACCTTACCCTGGCGGCCGCGATATTGTCGGGGCGGCGTTACTACGAAGAGGCGCACCGCCTTCCTCAATAGAAATCATGCTATCTTCTATTTCTCCAAATTCGATGAAACAATACAATGTATATTTCAAAAAATGGCACACCTTCTGTTTAAAAAATTCAGTCAATCTTTATGAAGCTCCAGTCTCAAACATTCTAGAATTTCTCTCAGAACACTATTCAAGTGGCAGTCAGTATGGATATGGATCTCTCAACAGCTGCAGAGCAGCCCTGTCCCTACTGTTAGGACCCGACATCATCGCGAACGACAAAATACACAGATTTTTTAAGGGCGTATTTCGCCTTCGACCTCCTAAACCAAAATACGACATTACTTGGGACACAAGTTGCGTCCTAGACCACCTAAAAACGCAATTTCCAAATGAAGACTTAACAATAGAAAGGCTTACTAAAAAATGTTGCACATTATTATCCCTGGTCACTGCCCACAGAATGCAAACATTATCGAAAATTAAGATTAATAACATCGACATATTAGATACAAAAATTATAATAAAGATACCCGACCTGATTAAAACTTCTCGATTAGGAGCGAACCAACCGATTATAGTTTTGCCCTTTTTTCGTGAAAAGCCAGAAATTTGCCCTTCAACGACACTTACCAGCTATATCAATAGAACTGCAACCTTAAGAAGTTCTGAAACGCTTTTCGTTAGTTTTAAAAAACCTTATAAACCAGTGACCACACAAACCTTAAGTCGCTGGATAAAAGGTATACTAAACGATAGCGGTATCGATGTTTCAATTTTTTCGGCGCACAGCACACGCCATGCATCCACCTCGCGCGCCTACTCATGCGGGGTCAACATCGATCTCATCCGCAAAACAGCGGGATGGAGCGAAAGTTCCAGTACTTTCGCTAAATTCTACAATAGAACAATACTTGACACAAATGAGGCATTCTTTGCTAACCAAACCATTGATCAGAGAATATGTCACGATATGTACTGTGAATGATTTTTGGTAAATATTAGAATTTGTGATTTTTTCGTGTGTATTTAAGCATATGCAACATATGTAACTGTATATGTGTTCATACTACTAGTTACTCAATAAATGATGATCAGAGATGAGTGGTTTGCTTATTTAATCATAACAATATTTACTGATGAAACCCAATAACCACTCTCAAAGTCTACATCAGTATATTATTCAGATTTTATTTTCAGGTTATTAATCTAGAAAGACGAATCACGAAGTATAATTAGTGATTAAACGAACTTACCAAAGTGAAGTTCTATCATAATTATACGAGTGATTCGTCTGAAGAGATTAATAACCCCCTCCCTCCCTCAACCCGAATATAGGTTCCTGGGTTTCATCAAGAACTCCAAACATATGAAGAGCTAGCCCGGCCTCTGGGCACCTCAGGGTGAGCAGAGGTAAAACTCAGATTACCCTCAAATTTTGAGCGCAATCTTACGTATTACGTTTTTTTTTTTCACAACATAGTGTAGGTAGTGGTAGCTACTATGCGTTACTACATCAGTATATTATTCAGATTTTATTTTCAGGTTATTAATCTCTTCAGACGAATCACTCGTATAATTATGATAGAACTTCACTTTGGTAAGTTCGTTTAATCACTAATTATACCGTTGAAGAGTTTTTAAATGATAAAGATGACTGGCCTCCTATAGGACTACATAAAGACCTTGATAATAATTGAAACAGATATACATTGAATTACTTAGAATTAGGTGACATATTAATTATTTTAATTAGGAAATGTGTTTGTGTAACAGAATAGTAATATTGGTAATAAAACGGATATATAGATACAATGTATAATCTTTGACGATGCAATAGTGATTATGAAATCCTACTTGAATAAGTGATTTTTATCTTATCTTATCTTATCTTAACTCTTACTGTTATCAAGATATTCAATTTCATCAGATTTGCAGCTTTAACCACTACATTCAATTATTTTGTAAAAAAAATATTTTTTTTTGTAATAGTTATGCTTATTTGTGTCTGTGAATGTACTCTGCAATATGCCGAAGTTAACGGAAATTCCCGGGAACACCGTGTATATCGCGGCCTTAGTACCCATAGTACAAACAAGCTTTGCTTAGTTTGGGACTAGGTTGATTTGTCTAAAATTGTCCCCAAATATTCCATTTCATACCTAGTATTTTTAATTTGTAACAACTTGTTATAGTTGGAATGAGACCGCAATACATATAGTTTGTTTTAGTTACAAATGTTAAAATGACGAAAATTGACTTAACGTGGGATTTTACAACTTCTTTTGTTGCTAAATATGGAAGGAAAAGACGTCATAAAACTGACTGAAGTGTGGCGCGTGTACTTACTTACTGTATGGTCTCTATTGTTTATCATAATTGTTTTACAACCATACTTAAAGATAAAATCGGATAGGTAGTTCCGGAGATAACCCCCTGCATGGAAACTTACAAAATTACTAACTCACATAGCTATAACTTAACAAAGTTTTCTTCGCAAATATTAGTACATATATTATAACATAAACAAATTGACATGTAAAATACCGAATTTTATAAATAAACATCTGAATCTATACGGGCTGTAGCCCGTGGCTGCACTTGCATGTAACTTTATAATAACTCTGTCATACAAATGTTCACCCCCGTTTCACCACCTTGGGATGATTTTGGGATAAAGATTATACAAATACTAGCTTCTGCCCGCGACTCCACCCGCGTGGAACTCGTTTTTATCGTAGCTCCATACAAACATTCACCCCCCATTTCACTCCCTTAGGGGCTGATTTCCGGATATCCTAAAATAATGTACCCTTGGGATGGGCACAGGCTATACATATTCTATCCTGTGACTCCACCTCGGTTTCACTGGGGTCTATACTAATTTGTAAGTTTGTATGTAGGGGGTAATCTCCGGAACCACCTATCTTGCCTGTGAGTAGAATGCTATTTCTGGATGGACATCCACACTATGGTTGGCGCCGACTCAAAATGACTTAGGTACACTTAGATTAATTTAAGAACTTAGTTATTAAGGTTAGTTAATCAAAATAATTACAAAAATATATACTTAGGTATACTTACAATAGTTTAAGAACTTAGTTATTATACTAAATAAAAAAGGTTTATTAATTTTCGCTATTCAGTTTTTTTCGGTGGTTTAATTTTTTTGTTAAAACGTTTTTTTATATACCATAACTTACAATGGAAATCTAACATCTTTTTTCAAAGATATAAACAGTTAATTATTTTTTAATATATATTGACAACAAGCAGACAGCCTGCCTGATGCTAAGCAGACACTGTAGTCTATGGACATTTGGGTCTCCAGAGAAGTCACATGTGTATTGCCCACCCTTTATATTTTTTTGGATGATGTGGTTCAAAATTCTTATTTTTATAATGGCTGAATAACAACAAAAAAAAACTACAACTTAGAAAAGTTGGAAAACCCTCGACATTTTCATTTCAAAGTCCAATATCTCAAAAACGGCTTAACAGATTTTCATGAAACATACTAATAACTAAGAACACTCGGGATAAAATTATCTATGACACAAAAAAAACGCATTCAAATTGGTCCATCCGTTTGGGAGCTACCATACCACAGACAGATACACAGATACACAGACACACAAACACAGACACATTATACTTATAACACCCCTCTCTTTGCATCGGGGGTTAAAAATGATGCCAATTGTACATTTCCAAAATGTAACTAGACTGTATTTGTCTGTAGCTGACGATGAGTTAGTGAAATGCTTGTGAATCCTCTGGGGTCACCAGGATCCATAGGCGCAATCTTTATTGACCTCTAAATTAGAACAATAGAATGCAAAAAATACCTATAAATATCTATGTACGGTCAAGGTCTTTTATTGGTGGGCCATTTAGGTGTCAACTAATTTTGGTCTTTAATAGAAGCTTTGAAGTGGCCAGTATAAAGTGAGCTCTAAATGGCTCAACAATTAAAATCCTTGACTATACATGCATACCCCAAACAATAATGCTGTTGGATCAATCAACTTTTTCTTGACCCTTAGTTTTTTCTTCATTACCAAGTTACCACAACATGTGCATTTGATAAGGTCTACAAGTTTTTATAGCTAGATAAACAGTCTAATGAACGTATATCATTTGCATCACACAAAAAAATTATTCTAGAGGAAAACATGGTTGTCCAGGTGACAAACTACAATTTTCATACAAATCGGGGGACATTTTACGTTCGCCGGACAACCGGTGAAATTAAGCGCAAATAAATATTTTTTAATACAGTTGTCATGTGGTTTCACGCTGTAATTAATTGAGTAAGGAATCCAACAACAATTAACCACAGCAAACATCGTATTTTCTTGTTATCTCCTTTTAAACAGCAAATAGTAGAAAGGGGAGGACACTAAAAAGTTGATTTACCCTGTTACATCAACCTTAACAATGTGCAATGTTATTCCTGTTTACGAACATTAACCTCCTTCACCTTATATATAAACTAGCTCACAATAAGCAATCTATAAAACAGTCAGGTCAGAGTAAACACTAAATATTTTGAATGCCTGCCAACACTATAAAAACAACACTAACTTTTTAAACTCACCGGTATATGACGTAGAACTATACGAATCAGCGGATGACGCCGAGAGCGATCGACTTCTGTATCTTGCAGACTTTTTTAGGGCTCCAGACTTGACCCTGGGGCCTTCAAACTTGCCTGCAGCCGGCTCTACTGTTGCACCCCCTCGGACTTGACCAGGGTCTGTCACGGGACTGTCACTTGCCACGTTAGCTGCCGCAACACTTTCTTTTCGATGCTGATTAGGTTCACCATGGCCATCAGACATTTTTTTAATTTAAAAATGTTTCGTAAGTATATTTTTTATTATTGTTTTTATAGTTTACTCAGTAAGAACGATGCGCTAATTTGTTATCACTAATGATTAAACAAATTTCTATTCAATTGTAACTGTTTTATGTAAGCGCGTAAAATAAAAAATATCAATAATAACACCACAAATTAGCCGCAGCGGCTATTCTTCTGTTATGTTAATGAATAAGACAAATAATGGTAATAAATAAATTCTTTGGTTCAATTAATACTGTTCTATTAAAGCTTTTTGCATTTTGGTTACGTTAAACTACTATTATATCGGAAAAATCGTTTTTCCAGCTTCACTTCCGCCCGTAGTATACACCCCTCCACTTCACCCCCTGAAATGACTGAAATGTCATTTTTCGATCGGCCGAGATCCGGCAATGTATGTTGTCAAAAACCGATGATTATCGAAGTTTTCAAATAAATAATATTTTCAAATACCATTTAAACCCTTGAATACTAAGAAAACATTTTGGACTGACTAGCTTGAATTAAAATTAAATTAAACTCATCTCTAAACATAGCATAAAATAATTATAAACATAAATTATAGTTAAGTGAAAAAAAAGAACGGTTATTCCGTAAATCCACGTTAACCGTTTTGGCCAGCACTAGTCTAACCAATATGGCAGTGATACGTATGACAACTGCAACTCCACTACACAGCTAGGAAATAATAACTTCTTATTTGTTGAAATACTTTATTTGGTGAGTAAAACAACGAGAAATTACCTTAAATGTAATTCAAGCAAACGATGGCTTATTTAAATATATTCCGACTTTGATTTATAAGACGTGTCAGAGCATCAAGGAAAGGTCAATTTTGAAATCTGTCGTGGTTTTTACCGGTATATAAATGCATTTAGGATTGAAATAAGCCGTATTTGTGTCTAAATTGTGTATTTTCAGCGTGTCGAAATGATCATAGTAGCTATTGGATGTTATTCTAATTGATTTTTTTGCGTATAACTTGATTTTACGGAAGGCAATTTTATGGTTCTTTCAAGTCAATGTAGATGTATTTACCCAAGTCGTGTCTGAAATGCAGTTTTCTTTGTTCCATCCTATCTTGTTACCGTGTTGTGTTTTAAGTTACCGCGTCACATGTTGCGCCCGTATATGTTGCGAGTTCATATGTTGTTTACACATGACACTCGGCAAGGCTGCTCATTCGCATTGTTATTTATATACGCAATCGTGAAAACAATCACGTCAGTGACTCATATTTTATGGTTTTAAGTAAAACACCGTTACTTGGTTATTGCTCCTGTTCTTTGCTCAATTTACACCTGTGTATGAGTTTCATCAGAACATAATTATGGCAATAGTGTTTGTAAGGACTGGTTCGGATATAGTTTCTTATAAGAGTACTAGTGTGCAAGGTGCTACACTTTTATTTAATAAACTTGGACCTCTATAGGAGTCCTGCTAGGCCAAATTTGACTTACATTTTAAACAAAGACAAAGCATTTTTAGTCTAATGGCATTCTGACGGAACCAGCATGATGTACAACTGATCCTGCCTTTTACAGCACAAACAGGATGCCTTGCCTTATTTCAGATTGTGAATTCTAGCTTTGCTTCACATATTTCATAAAAATTCAGATGGTAGTCAATGTTTCTCTGTCTTTTCACATTTTAACTTACATAATTTATAAAGAAAGAAAAAAATATTGACATACAGCACAAATAACAAAGGAAAAGATGTCAATAAACACCAAAAAGAAATAAAATGCCATGAAATGGTCTACATTCACCATGGTGCTAACCTAACTGAATGAATTGTCGCCTGCGGTATTTCCAGACCGTTATAACCTTCAAGCCTTCAAGATAAGAGCGTACTCCCATCTTAAAGGCCGGCAACGCACCTACAACTCTTCTGGTGTTGTAAGTGTCCATGGGCGTCGATTATCACTTACCATCAGGTGATTCGACTGCTTGTTTGCCTCCCTTATCATAAAAAAAAAACTGGCCAGCGCTGTAATATGTGGCCAACTGGTATAATCATAAATTAATTCCAGTGTGCTTGAGCTTGGTGATATCTGTCATAAGGAAATATCAAGTTTGTTCTTATTTGACAATCTCTTTAGGCTAGTTGTGTTTTAGTGTTTGAATCCCGGTAAGAACATTTATTTTTGTGAACACTAATATTTGTTTTGGAGTCATGGATTATGTCAATGTATTTAAGCTCTTGTTTAAGTATGTTTATGTATTTAAGCTCTTATTTAAGTATGTTTATTGTCGTCTAGTACCCATAGAACAATCTTTGCTTAGTTTGGGACTAGGTTTATTTGTGTAAGTTTGTAAACAATTTTTTTTTTTTATTATTTAATCCATGTTTTTAAATTAATTATATACATTCAACATCGCTGATCAGCCAAAGTCAAAATGTTCAAAGTACACACTCAGATTATGTTTCCTATGGCCGATTTCTCAAAGCGTCATCTTCTGGCAACACTTTTTTATCGGTTAAGAGCCTCAGTGTTACAAGTTTAGACATGAAGCTTTGTGAAATGGTTTTGGTAAAGAAAAAGAGTTTCTGAAGCTGCAAACATATACCTATACTTTCGTAACTGGTACTAGCAACATATCAAAAAAAAGAATGTCTAATTTTAAGCGAGTGCTTCATAGAAAAGTAAATATGTCGTATTCTGTTAATAAATCATTTCTGAAACCCTCATTGGTAAAAGCCAGAACTCAAACTCACCCAGTATGTTACTGCTGAGGCCGGGAAAGTAGGGATTGCCGGACAAGTAGATGGAGATAGGTATTCGAGGCTGGCAATCCCTTTTCACGCCGAGGTATGAACAGTGCTTTCTCAAACATTCAATGGAATAATATAATGGAGTAATAAAAATGTTGGGTCACAAATCTCCAATTTTGTATAGAATAGAAATATAAATATTTGTATGAAACTCCATTACGGATCTCTCGTCTCGATGCACCCGAAACGTGACACTGCTAAGCCTATATCATAAAGAACACAACGTCAATATTCCATTGCATGTTTGAGAAAAGTCGTCAATGAGATGGGCTGAATTACAAATTCTGCCCTTGTAAAAGTCTGTTATTTGCAGTGACGTTTTGCTTATCGTGGATGTGTCTCTGATTTCCCGGGATTTTGGGAAATGGGCTATTGTAAATAATAACTATAATAAGATTTTCGAGGGTTAAACTAAATAAACAAAATGAAAATATTCGGTTTCTATAAGAAGGTCATTTATTTTACATGTACTTAAAAAAACATTTTTCTCAAACATGCTCGGAAATGTATGCGTTAATATCTCGTGATATTGAATGAAGACATGAAGTTTCTTGTTTAATGCTCCCTACATTTCTTCTTGGCCTTACGCCAAGAAGTAATGTATGAAAACCCTAAGTAAAACCATTATTGTCCGAAGCGGTAACTTTTTAAATTTGCTTACTAATATTAAACTGACAAAGGAAAAATTACATACTGCCAACCACCACCAGACTCTGTAAGCATACTTGCGACATAAAAAAAAACAAAATCTATGGTAGGTACTATACTTATGTGCGGTTAAACATGGTGCTCGAACGGCTTCTTTAAATGGCATGTTTAAAAAATAAGAAGGGCGGCAAATTACACAATTGTTTTCTGATCTTTCGTTCCGATTGTAATTATTTTAATTTTAATATTTCCTCACATCGTTTGAGAAAAGCACTATACAATCCTCGGCCGGAACAGGAATTGCTGGACTCGTTGTATCCGGCCTCGTCTACGACTCGGCCGTCTACCCCAATCTCGTCCAGCAATCCCTTACTTCACGGCCTCTGCAGTAATGTACTATTATAACTCTTATCAACAGAAATGTATTGTATAAATACACGAGTTACTACTTTCTGAAACGAAATTAAAACAAACTCATCTTTCACATGCCACTGTCAGAACTGGACCAAACTGAAATGATCACCCAGTCGAAAGTTCTGAGGTAACGATAACAAAGATAAGATTAACAATATAGTGATGCTAATAACAATTATTACTTTTACTTGTATACCCTGGTAAACATATAAGAATAATAAAAATACATAAAAGATAAGACATACAAGTTACGTTCAGTTCTTCTATGCAGTAGGTACTGTAAACATTTGTGTTGTTATTACATTTTCTGTTATTTTTATAATGTAAACTACTTAAAATTAAAAGTTATTTACCTTTTAAAAAAGTCGCGGGATTGTAAGTCATATCCATCCGATCACTGTTTAGTTGTGGTGCAGTTAAGAATATCTATGGGCACGGCAGTGCCCTCGCCAAGTCGAGCAAAACAGCGGCACGGCCGTACCATCCTTTTCTCGAAGCAGTTCAGCACGGCTAGCACGCGACGGCGCGCGAGCTCTCTCGATTTTTCTCGCACTATCCGTCTCTCTCTTATTAGAACACTTAGAAGAAGAGGTATAGTGCGATAAAAATCGAGAGTATGTCGCGGCCGTCGTGTGCTAGACGTGCAGGCCATTTTCGACCCCCCAATAACTTCCTTGTGGATAAAACTAAAAGCCTGAATTTTCAGCAACCAAGCACGCATTTTATAAACACGATATATTTCAAATTTCATTCAATTTGAACCAGTAGTTTAAGAATTATAACTAGACAAAGTTTCTTAATTTTGTCACTCACTGACTGACTCAACGATCATCAAAAGTCTAAGGCACTTCTAGCAGATATAGAAGCTTCAAATGTAGAATACAATTAGTGTTTAGTGTATAAATCAAGGTAAACTTAAAAAAAAATCAATTTCAGTCCGGATTTCTAGATACACTAACTGCATAAATAACTTTGTAATCCGTTATAAACATATACTGCATTTATGGATTTTTGCATACCTAAAACTATGTAGCATTGCGTGATTGCCAAGTCACAAAATTTTATTTAGCTAGCAAATAAAGATTAATAAGAATGCCTGAGACTTGGCTCTACGGAATATCGCACAACTTTTTACGGTGGATGAGTTTCGAGACTTGGCGTCTTTTTTACATGGAATGTTTTTTATGGGATTATTATTATCCCGTCTGTTTCCAGCCAGTTGTTCTTCAACACATCCTATCGGACTGCCTCAATACCCTTGATCATCACATGCAACATTGGCATGTTCCAGGTCAGGATGTCGACCCCGGGGCGCGGGCGCGGCTACCCCGGCCGCCACCACCTGCGCTCGCCGCGGCCCGGCGACCGCTCCGACGACGAGCGGGCGTTGGCCGAGCTCAGCCCGAGAGCTGCAGGTAAACATGCACTGTCATAATCATAAATAAATTTCATTCATTCATCATTCATGTAGGCTAGAGGTCCCGGTTCGTGTCCCGGTATGGGCATTTATTTGTGTGATGATCACGCGTATTTGTTCCTGTATTTATTTATTTTATATTTCATTTCATATTTTTAACCCCGTTCTATGGGCCATTTTCTAAGCAAGTTAGAAGTCATGTTGTAAAAAAATATTACAGCATACTAAGAAACACTGTCATTTCGTATGCAGGTTAATGGGACGGATATCAACTAGAAATATTTAATTTGGTTAATTTGAACAAATGAAAAATGTTTATCACTAATATATTACACTAGCTTCCGCCCGCGACTTCGTCCGCGTGGACCCGGGATAAAAACTATCCTATATTTTAATCCAGGCTATAAACTATCTTCGTGCAAAATTTCATTCAAATCGGTTCAGCCGTTTAAGCGTGATTGAGTAACAAACATTCAAACATCCAAACATCTAAACTTTCGCATTTATAATATTAGTAGGATTTTTTGACATGACAATACCGTAGTAATGAGCAAAAGACTAATACATGGGCACACACATACCGGCAGTTGTATAGTGTCTCCAGATCGAATATAGAGATGTCATAGAGTCCAATGTCAGACTAATAGAATTAAAAATAACTAGGTACAGAAATGTCAACGGTAGAAAGGAGAAACCGTTGCAGCCTTTTTTGCCATCTTGGCAAAAAAGAGCTGATGAGACCCTCGGTGTATACCGTATACCCACTTAGAACCGACCGAAGCGACCTCGCCGGCGGCACCTGCCCTCAAGCGGCTCCTTCGCGGATGCCCAGTGGTGGAAAGGCGCGTCTGCCCTCTCGATCTCCACCGATTCAGTGGCGGACCCCCCTTAGTCAGCTACGAGGTCATTGGTGCGGAAAATTCCGCCACCGACCACGTCTCGGCCGCAGACCGATAGGGAAAGCGGCGCACCGTAATACCGACATTCTTCTTCCTCTGCGGTCCCACCAATGCCGTTTCAGCGGAACGGTTCGTCAAGTTCGCAAGGGTTGGTATACCAACTCGCCTGGCTACCAGCGATCCCATCTCGACCGCAGAAGATAGGGAGAACGGAAAATCGCAATACTGGCATTCCTCTTCGGCGGTCTCTCCCCAACGCATGCTAAGAAGCACCCATCTCAGGCTAGCCTGCAGCCCCACAGGTCGGCTCGGGTACCATCGCCAACACAGTTAAATGACCATCCGTGCACTTTATGTCCATTGTAATAAGGTGTAATATAAATACTGGATGGTCAGTTAATTGTGTTGGCGTTTGTACCAGTCCACGGTTACTAAGCCCCCCCCACCACCATGAGGAAACCGTTGAACGCTGTTTTAAAAATCTACACAATAACAAGTCGAAAGAGCCGCCTCACATTGCCACTTAACGCGATCACTCTGCCGCATATTAAACCACTATTGGCCGCCACTAAAACCACTTCCCCCGTTCATGCGTACAGAGTGGAGGAATCTCCAAAAAAGCATGCAAGACAAAAAAACTAAACCCGGCCTCCACTAGCGAGCGCGAGCCACTTGCAGCTTGTGGCTCGGACGCAGCCAATATATGAGAAAATTTGTCCGCAGCTCATGGCGGCCACTAGTAGCTGAATGCGCGCCGGCCCTAAACCGGCGACACTGGTCAAAAAGACCAGTCGTCACTGGTCAAAGCAAGCACCTTAATCAATGTTGCCAGTCACTAAGACTGGTAAAATTGAAAATTGTAGGTACCATGGGGCCCGACCACCCTGCACTATACTTGAAACCATAATTAGATTCCAAAAAATAACCTTGAACTTTTTTTTTTTACTTGCCATCAAAATGTAAAAAAAGCCGTCCAAATGATGGACGTAGCTAAAAACTGGCTCACACGTCCATCATTTGAAAGAAGTTTGCCAGTGTCGGTTTTTTTTTTCTTTTTAATTTTAATGGCAATTTTAAGGTTATTTTTTTTGGAATCGAATTATGGTTTCAATTTTACTCATAGCATCAAGGAAATATTTAACGTGCGCGATGAAGCAAGGAAGCAAGGTGTCAACCCCGGGCGGACCCCGGGCACAACCGGGAATAACGCTAGGGGGATGGCGACGAAGCAAGGATTGTTATAATTGTGAGCGGTGCAACATAAACAGTCTGAAAAAAAAACAGATGGCAGTTTCGTAAAACTAGTGCCTATGCCAAATCTTGGGATTAGGTGTCAAAGCGGGCGCCGGGCTCCTTTGGGCACAACCGGGAATAACGCTAGGGGGATGATGATGAGTATAGAATGGATCTGTAGGATTGACATATTTGAAATTATTTAGCTGTGGTTTGAACGTTGTGATATAGCAAAACCAAATTACTTCTTGGGTGTACCGTACCATACGGAGGCGTTCGCGGTTTCACACCATTTAAGGCGATAATCTCTATCGCGTATCTAACAAACCCACTAGAGATTTGAATTTTTAACTCATTTTCACAAAAGTTGCGTCAACAAACCAATTTTTTTTTTGCCTAAAATTGCCAGAGTTTTGAAGTTATCGGATACAATTTCGTTAAACCGCGTTGTTAATACGATAAGCCATAAAAAACACGAAAAAACGGACAGTTACAGATCGAAAGTCGTTGGTAGCTAGGAGCCCCCTTAAGTGGAACACCGCGGGTACAATCTATTGTACCTTATCTACCTGCTATTATCGACTCGGCTACCTGCCGCCCTTTCCCCAAGATTATAATATACAACCTAATTACATAATTGAGAAAATCTTTCACATATAAAAGTCGTTATGCCGTTGGCTTAAGATTGAATTTCGTCTGGCTAGTATACATTTTTGCGATACCTGTACTTATAATGTAATATTTCCCTTCAATGATTTTGTGACATACTTAAAGCCGGGTAGCGTGGTTTTTGTCTTTAGTCTTCCTTTGCGCTTGACAGTGAGTTGTGTTACTTCTAGTGAAGTTTGTGAAAGTTTTACTAAAACCCTGGCTATGCCAATGGACTCTAACGTTTTGTCTCCTGATTTCTCAACGAATTCGATCATGCCTTCGAAGGAACCTTATCAAACGGACTCGGCTCTGACTGATACTTCCTCGACGGAACCGATCCTGGATTGGTCCTTAGACCTGGTACCAGAGGATTTGGTGGCAGTGCCATCAAGTAAGTTAATATCAATTAAATAATGTACTATTTCTATAGCCACTGCAATCACACAACTTTCGAGTATACGACAGGGAAGAAGAAACAAAAACAATGTTTCCTTTAAGTATTTAAAAAGAGGTATCATTAGGATTTAAGGTTGTTTCTCTTCAGGGCCCATTGTTTTTTCCACTCTGTATGAAGAACCTATAATGTAGATTCGAAAATTATTATTACTCCAAAAGAAAGGCAAAAAAATGGGGTTTTCGTCGCTAGGCATCGACGAAAACCCCATTCAGATCTCAAAGAATTACGAAGTAACCGTTTTAATATTGCTTATTAGAGAGAGAAAACGCTCGCAGTTAGTGACGTCACAATCTGCGAAGGTCATAGTAAATGACAATCGTTTCATATGAAGTTGCGTTTTGCGGAAAAGGGACAGAAAATACCCCTTTTGAAAACTTTGGGCACTAATAACTGTGATTATTTAACTTCTTGCGTTGCTTTTTTCTCCATTTGACTATATTTTTAATCCTTTTTCAAGAAAATACGACATTGGACCCGATTCTACGTGCACATGGCTTAACTAGCCTAAAACTTAAATTGTCTAATTTTTAGACATAATTTAGGCGGCAGATTAAAAACGACATATTTAGATTAGCATTTAGGCAGCGATAAGAAACGTCAGATTCAAATTAGAGCTGTCATTTGATTATGACAGCTGCTCATAAAATAGTAAAGTGTTTAGCGACACCTAAATAATTAGAAAGTTTAGAGGCCACTGTAGAATCGGGTCCATTATTGATTATTTCATTTAGTGTCTACACCATTATTATGTCGTACTCTGTAGGTACTACAGGATTATAAAAGTATTTTTGGCCATCACTATACATATCACCCACATTCATCTCACTCATAAATAATCAGAACAATTTAAAGCCCCACTGTTCACAGACAAGCCAGAGCCCAAGCAAGAGAAAGAGACGGAGGACAAAGAGGAGACGGAGAGGAAGAGAGAGAAGGTGGAGGTGAAATATCATGTCAGCGGGGAAGATGAAGTCGCCTTGAAGGAGTTGCTGCTGATTGAGGAGCAGTACACACCGTTGTTGACACTGGTGAGTTGACTGAATATTACCTTTTCACACCTGCTGTTAACCTAGCGCCTAGCTACGGTAGCCTAGTGGTTCAGGCATGCGGCGGTCGTGGGTTCGAATCCCGGCTCGTACCAATGAGTGTTCGAAACGTATGTGCGGAATATTTACCGTTTGCTTTTCAGTGAAGGAAAACATCGTGAGGAAACCGGTGTAATCCCAGTAGTCTACTTTCCCCTCTGGGTTGGAAGGTCAGATGGCAGTCGCTTTCGTAAAACTAGTGCCATCGCCAAATCTACGGATTAGGCGCCAAAGCGGACACCGGGCTCCTTTTAAGTACAGTCGGCGTCATATAGTAAGTAGCAGCCAGGGAACTGTAAGAATAGGGACGAAATATTTGGCTACTCTGGCTGCTACTAACTATATGACGCTGACTAGGGCGATACGCTAGAAGGATGAATTCACAAGTATTAAATGTACATATATTAGAGATCATTCTGACTCTGATAAATCAAAATTAAAAACTTCGGTCCCGATTCCGATGAGGCAACTCCCCTAACATCCCGAGTTTGTAGTTGCTAATCTACTCCAATGAGAGAGAAGTATGCTCAACATTAAAAGAACCGACAAATGGAGACTTGGAAAGATCCGGAAAGCCACAGGTGTAACAGACTTTACATCGAGAGCAAAGCGGTTAAAATGGAGGTGGCTTGGACATCTAGTAAGATCCAATGAAAACAAATGGTCACAAGAAGTAACATTTTGGTACCCGAAAGACAGCGAAAGAAGTCGAGGAAGACCATTAAAAAGATGGGAAGATGACCTGCCAAAAGAATGGTGTAGCAGTGCACGAGGTCCAGATCTCTGGCGCTCATTAGAGGAGCCCTATGTCCGAGGGGACGTCCCAAACCAGAATATAGATATAAATAATTAAACCTAGTTAAATATTATGTTTGACGAATAAAGGCTATTTTTATTTTATTTATTTATTTTAATTAATTATGATCCACTCCAATGCCCACAGCTGGAGCAGTTCTCGCCGGGCGAGGACGGCATCGCGTTCAACAGGAAACTGAAGAACTTCGAAACCACAGTCTCAAGCATATGCCCTGATGAAGCTCGCCTGCAGTGAGTCCACTCATATTTCTTGCAAGAACATAATTTATTTGTCGAGTTAGTATAAGATGACCATCTTTGGCCTGTTGCATAATCCATACTAATATTATAAATGCGAAAGTGTGTCTGGCTGTTACCTCTTCACGCTTAAACCGCTGAACCGATTTGGATGAAATTTGGTGTAGAGATAGTTTTAGTCCTGGGGAAGGATATAGGATAGTTTTTATCCCGGAAATCATCCCCCAAGGGGATGAAGTGGGGGGTGAAAGTTTGTATGGAGCTACGATATAAACGAGTTCCACGTGGACGGAGTCGCGGACAGAAGCTAGTGACTTATAATTATAACTCCTAATACAGGTGGAAACTTTACATAACATTTCATTATATATTATACACACCTGCATTGCTAGAAGGGGAAGCTCATATTAAATTACCACTTCTAACATTAAATTTTATTTCATTTAACTTATTCGCCGCAACTGACCTGAACTTAAGTTTCCGTTGCCACCCACCTGCCACCGACTTCATACGAAGTCCAAAAACAATAAACTCTAGACTTGCATAGCGTGGGAGTGCCATCTCGATTTTTTTTCTACGGTTGCGTATAGGTTTAGGGCGAAGTATAGGTGATATCGGGGTGTTGCTGGCCTATCGCTTACAAAACATCTCATTGCGATCCCGCTAGCGCCATAAAGTTACATAAGTCCAAGACAGCATTCGCCGGGTCTAGCTCGGTAAAGTGATGCGTGTTGAGTCCGACTTTTTATAAAACTGTCATTGTAATTGGAATCTTCTACCTTTGGACGTTAGAGTTGCCTTTTGAATGGATTATTGATGCGATTCGGCCAACTCAAATAATCTGAAGTATAAGCGAGTAAGAGGGAGAGGTAGAACTTAATTATTTAGAAACAATCGACACATTCATACTGGCGGAGCTACAAATTGTTTTGTCATTTTGCATCCTTTTTTTTCATTTATTAATTCATTGTTGTCACATATGGCACATACATGTGGGATTGGTACTTTTTGAATGACTTTGTATGATGCTGGCTGTTAGATGATGAATAAGGAATGATCGAACGTGGTTTGAATAGTTATAGAACGGTGAATGATTTGACGTATGATTCAGTTTGCAAAACGATCGGTACGACTGAAGACGTACATTATGTAAATATATAAGATTTTATATAGTTCTCGTGTTTCCCTGCCATCCCACTCTACATACATATACAAGTAAATCATGGAGACAGATGGTAGGTCTTAATCTAAGTCGGTTCCACATGGACACCCTGCAAGGGCACCACAATATACTTAAGTCTAGGTACCACAAAGATAAAAATTATTATATTACATTAATTAATTATTAGATTATTATGTCATATTTAGTATCGCCTATAAAATACAGTTGGATGGAAGTCAAGTAATAACGAAATAATGGCATTCGCTCAATATTATTATTATTATACATTTATTTGAGGTTATTAGCTGTCAAATATTCTTCAATAGTATAATAGGATTTTTAAATTAAGATATCTTTTAGCTTCCTAATAAAATTCCTAAAAAAAATCCTTATAATGGTATCAAGTATGTCTACGAGAAATTGACTGAACAAACTTGTTACAGGCAAGCCTTCTCGACATTCCGCGCGGCGGCGTTACTGAGCGCGGTGACGTCACGCAAGCTGGCAGCCGTCGGCGCGTCCTTTACGCGCCAGTCGCGCCAGCAGTTGCTGCGCGGGGCCCTACTGAACGTGGTCATGCAAGGGACCTTCTCTAGTGAGTACTCACAGGCAAGCCTTCACATTCCTCGCGGCGGCGTTACTGAGCGCGGTGACGTCACGCAAGCTGGCAGCCGTCGGCGCGTCCTTTACGCGCCAGTCGCGCCAGCAGTTGCTGCGCGGGGCCCTACTGAACGTGGTCATGCAAGGGACCTTCTCTAGTGAGTACTCACAGGCAAGCCTTCACATTCCTCGCGGCGGCGTTACTGAGCGCGGTGACGTCACGCAAGCTGGCAGCCGTCGGCGCGTCCTTTACGCGCCAGTCGCGCCAGCACTTGCTGCGCGGGGCCCTACTGAACGTGGTCATGCAAGGGACCTTCTCTAGTGAGTACTCACAGGCAAGCCTTCACATTCCTCGCGGCGGCGTTACTGAGCGCGGTGACGTCACGCAAGCTGGCAGCCGTCGGCGCGTCCTTTACGCGCCAGTCGCGCCAGCACTTGCTGCGCGGGGCCCTACTGAACGTGGTCATGCAAGGGACCTTCTCTAGTGAGTACTCACAGGCAAGCCTTCACATTCCTCGCGGCGGCGTTACTGAGCGCGGTGACGTCACGCAAACTGGCAGCCGTCGGCGCGTCCTTCACGCGCCAGTCGCGCCAGCAGTTGCTGCGCGGGGCCCTACTGAACGTGGTCATGCAAGGGACCTTCTCTACTGAGTACTCACAGGCAAGCCTTCACATTCCTCGCGGCGGCGTTACTGAGCGCGGTGACGTCACGCAAACTGGCAGCCGTCGGCGCGTCCTTCACGCGCCAGTCGCGCCAGCAGTTGCTGCGCGGGGCCCTACTGAACGTGGTCATGCAAGGGACCTTCTCTAGTGAGTACTCACAGGCAAGCCTTCACATTCCTCGCGGCGGCGTTACTGAGCGCGGTGACGTCACGCAAGCTGGCAGCCGTCGGCGCGTCCTTTACGCGCCAGTCGCGCCAGCACTTGCTGCGCGGGGCCCTACTGAACGTGGTCATGCAAGGGACCTTCTCTAGTGAGTACTCACAGGCAAGCCTTCACATTCCTCGCGGCGCACAGTGAATCGAGTAGAACAAGCATATGGGACAAAATTATTTTAGTAGTTTTTTGAGCTTATACGAGCTCATTATGTATGAATATACATATACGTATAGTTTATGTACTTTGGTTCGTGACTTAGAGGGGTAGGGTGGGGGTTCAGAAAAAACAATATTATAAAAGTGAATGTACAATAATGAATTATATATTTTATTACATGTACACATAAAATACTAAATCTACTGTTGCAGTAATCTTTTAATCAACATCATTTTTAACATTATCATGCCATTACAAGGAAAAGTAAAACTAATTAGGAACTACATTTACATAGGATTCTTAAGTAGGTACATATAAATCAATTAGAGTTAATTACAGCGGTCATTTTATTAATTACTTTCACCGTCATCATCTTCATCCTGCGAATCATTAATTGACGTGTCATGATCATCTACACTAAACAAACTAGACACTACATCTACATTCGTTTCATTAACTCTAGGGGGTTTCAACAATGCTAAAACGTCAGAAGACAACGAGTTTACTCTTTGCCTTGGTACATTTCTAAAACTATTAATTAAAGGGTCAGATGTAATCAACAGCATATTCATTAAATCTCTATTCGTGGCTTGACGAGATCGTTTTTGTGTGTGATGTTCCCTAAATCGTCTGCAATCTTTGTTTCGAGCTTCTTGTGCTTCCTCGGATAACTGTCCAATCGGCAATAGTGCTGATCGGATAATGTCGCTACTGTGAATCAATAATTTGTGTACTGTAACAGGCATGTAATACCACGAATAGAGATTTAAATAATGTTTTCTTATATCCCGTGTCAAATTTTCAAACGCTTCTAAATTTATTTCATAGCCCGATGATAGAACTCGAAGTATTATATCAATTTTTTTAATGAGTGATACATCTAACCCTGTAATTGCAGCACTAAGCTCCGGGTTTTCAAAAAATCTTCTAGCTGTATTTCCATCATTAGTATTACCAAAGCCTGGTTTTGGTTTATCAACGATCAGTCCCATTTCCGTTTTAAATCTAGTTTGAATTTCTAGTGAGCGTTTCTTTACATTCGCTTTATCGGCTTCTCCTCTAAGTTGCCACTTTTTTACTTCAAGGCGATAGCTTATGTGAAGTAAACACTCAAAACATCTAATCCAAGCATGGAGAGTTGATAAACCAAAACCAAGATTATCATTATTTGCAATATATTCCCTAGATTCATCATTCATAACTTTTGGAGTAGCTCCACAAATGAAACATTTTTGAGCAGAAGAAGTTTCGGTCATAGTATTGCAAATTTTTCCGTCAACCATGGTAAAAAGCATAATGTGTTCAACAGAAACTTCCCTTCCCATCACCTTGCATAATGTTGGCAATAAAGCGTTTATCTCTTCCAAGACTCGATTTGTTTCGGCAATAGTCAATTCTTTTGTTTCCTTGGAAAAAATTAACTTTATTGGACGACAATATGCAGTAGATGACGGGCGTGGATTCTGCCAAACGACATTATCAGCATCATCCCGTAATTGAAGCGGAACGAACGAATATACAAACAAAAATTCATCAGTGTCATTACTATTCGTAAACTTTTGTTTGTATGTACTATGACCGGAACTTCCATCGCAACCCCATTTACTAATTAGTTTGAATGATGAACAAGGGGACACTAAATTATCTAAAACATCTTCCAGTGATAAAACCAAACGTTCAGCGGTTTTATCTAAAACTGCCTGAACGTTGATTTCAGCACGCGTTTCATTAATCAAAAAGCTATCTTCAGGAGGATAACATGCAACTTTAGCCTTTTCTAAACAATACAATGATGGAAATACGGTATGCCCTACCTTACTAGTCGACTGCCTTATGATGTTGTATGTGCATGTAGTCAATTTGCTATCTATATAGCACGCCAAAGCTTCTTCATTCGTCAAACATCTAGCGTTTTCTTTGCATGACTTGGTGTTTTCTTTGTTGCCTGAGGTGTCGCCGCTCTTGTTATCTTCAATTATGTTCTTCATTCTTCTAGCCACTTCCTTGGAGCCCGATTGACGTGACGAAATTTCTGCTGCAAACAATAACTCCTCGGAACTTGTAGATTGAACTAAATTCTCTACTCGTCGTCGTTTAGTCTTCAGGCTAGAGTCCGAGAATTCCTTCTGGGGCCTTCCAGGGCCTGCTACAGCTTCAGTGGATGATGACGGCATCGTCGTACGTCTATGAACTTCAAACTTGATAGGTTCACCATGAAGCCAGTCAGAGTTCTTCTCGAGAAATCGCTGTCTACATTTACCAGCAGCATCCCACTTCTGAGCTATCCTGGATGAAAATTGGGATATCTTTACCTTAATTTGTCTCTGGGAGTCCTCGGTTATTCCACTTAAATCATGCTCAGATGATATAAATGTATATATTTCGTTGTTTCTCGCTTCCTTCAAATGTCTCTGCCATACATCGAAGAAATTGACTTTTGAAATGCAAAAATCGAATTCTGAAAGAAAAATAAAAAAAATAGTTGTACTCAAAAGTTGGATAGGGAGTTTATTAAATATGACGGTTTATAGTTATAAGTATATTATATATAAATTTCACAGAGTAGACAGATGCCGACATGTAATTTCTTGACCATGAAAGTCAAAGTTAGGGTAAAATTCCAATGATTATTCGGAAACATGTTGATGTTTTACAAAATACAATGAATATTTTTATAATCAATATATGTCTAAAAATACTACTTACCCTCCAAATTGGAATCCATAATAATGAAATAAACACAAATAACTTGGAAATGCACACAATTATTTTTAAGCCAAGAGCAATTACGCAAATGAATGCATAGTAAATTTGCACTCATCCTATATAGTCACCTTAATTACTCATGTAAGGGGGGGTTGCAGGAAAAAATAACACGTGGGACTCTTAATGTATACTCATTAGTAATGACCTACCATAATGAGTTTTTGGATATTTGATAAGGGTTTTTGTCCCATTTGCATGTTCTACTCGATTCACAGTGCGGCGGCGTTACTGAGCGCGGTGACGTCACGCAAGCTGGCAGCCGTCGGCGCGTCCTTTACGCGCCAGTCGCGCCAGCACTTGCTGCGCGGGGCCCTACTGAACGTGGTCATGCAAGGGACCTTCTCTAGTGAGTACTCACAGGCAAGCCTTCACATTCCTCGCGGCGGCGTTACTGAGCGCGGTGACGTCACGCAAACTGGCAGCCGTCGGCGCGTCCTTCACGCGCCAGTCGCGCCAGCAGTTGCTGCGCGGGGCCCTACTGAACGTGGTCATGCAAGGGACCTTCTCTACTGAGTACTCACAGGCAAGCCTTCACATTCCTCGCGGCGGCGTTACTGAGCGCGGTGACGTCACGCAAGCTGGCAGCCGTTGGCGCGTCCTTCACGCGCCAGTCGCGCCAGCAGTTGCTGCGCGGGGCCCTACTGAACGTGGTCATGCAAGGGCCCTTCTCTAGTGAGTACTCACAGGCAAGCCTTCACATTCCTCGCGGCGGCGTTACTGAGCGCAGTGACGTCACGCAAGCTGGCAGCCGTTGGCGCGTCAGCCGTTGCTGCGAGGGACCCTACTGAACATGGTCATGCAAGGGACCTTCTCAAATGAGTACCGGCTGTAGTGTTGTAACTTAGGGCAGCCTTCAAGATTCGTCCGTTCTAATGAAAGCCTTCAGTACTGCATATCGTCTAGTCTTAGCTAGACTTGGCCGCGGTCTACATAACAACACCAACCTGATACCTACACTAGCTACAACTAGTTGCGAAGCTGACTTTAGGATTTAAGTTGGGATTTAAATAAAATGTTCAGTAATTTTAGATAATATTTGAATGTTATATTATTTAATTTTATATCACTTGGAAGCTAATACGTCCGACTCCTAGCACAGCTTGAGCAGAATGAATAAAACAATATGGCGGGCTAGTCCATTTATAAGCTACAACAGTGTTTTTTTTTTTTTTTTTGAACCTGACTGTTGCTATAATAGGACGAACCCAATATAGCGGTCGAATTGCGTGGTTGGAGGGTAGCCTGGGGAAAATCCAGGGGGAGCCTCCGGCACGACCACGCGGGAAGGTTTGTACACTGGAATACTCTACGAGTTTGCGCTCCAGTGAGATTGGTTGAACGGTATCAACCGAATCTGGGGTGTGAGTGGTGTCGAACTACTGGGAGTTTTATCGCTGGTTCGCTAAAACCTAGCCTAGCTGAGAAGAGTCCAGCAAGAAACTCAGCTAGGCCCGACTTGGGTCGGACTGACTCTACCCGGTATGCGGCGGTACCGGGACGAATAGGGATTGTATGTGTCTGTGTTGTCGCGATCTCGCGGTGGACGTCCCCGCCGGCGGGAATGCCGAAGTGTACGCGATGTGTTGGACGCCGAAAGGGCAGCGTTCCATCTTTCGATGGACGCTGTGATTTCGTCGTCCGGGTCCGTGAGTGTGTGCCTAGGACGCCGGACCGTGCGGCCCCTAATCAGTGAGCGCCGAGTAACGACAGAGGGGGGAGGGATGGGAATGTAATCAGCAGCCTTCCTAACTAACGGATTCCTATGGTGGGGAGCGTTGTCAAAATAACGTCTGGCAGCCTGCTTAAAGAAACCATACATGGTGCTAATCTCCATGTCGTGGTGCAGGCTGAGGTTCGATTGGTACCACGGGGCACCAGTCGCCCTACGGAGAAAACGATTCTGAATGACCTGAAGCGGCTTGAGTGATGACATAGGCACGTGAGCAAATGCTACACTTGCATATGTCATGATTGGACGAACACAAGTCTTGTAGAGTGTCAGCTTATTTCTAAGTGACATTTTACTAAACTTGTTGATCATCGGCCCAAGCCTTCCTAGTACGAACAACGCGCGGTTGCGAACCCTACGGATGTGGCTACGGAAAGTCAGTCTCCTGTCGAGGGTCACTCCAAGATATTTGGCCTCGTTGACCCAGGGGATGGGTCGGTCAAACAACTGGATCGGAGCCACCCGTCTTTCTGTACTAACGCAGTCAGACGGGTGGAAGACTATTGCAGTGCTTTTTTCCGGGTTGACTTCGATACGCCAAAGATTAAACCAACGACCTAGGTCGGTGATTGCCTCTTGGAGGTATCGCCGGATAGTAGCGTACTTACAATGGGTCGTAAAGAGCGCGGTGTCGTCCGCAAACAACCCCAGTTGCACCTTAGGGTGCCTGGGAATGTCGTTCGTGAACAACGAGTAGAGAGTGGGAGAGAGCACGGAGCCTTGCGGGACTCCGGCCCGGATGGGGTGTGGGTCCGAGTACGTTCCCTCCAATCGGTATCGAAAGCTTCGATCACTGAGAAAATCTCGTATGGTGAGTACGAGTCTGTCCGGTATACCGAGCTGGTATAACTTGTATACCAGCCCGTTATGCCAGACCTTATCGAAGGCTTTCGCCACGTCGAGAAAGATAGCACCGGTCTTGAGCCCCTGGAATCGAGAGAAACCGTCCAACACGTGCTCCGTGACGCGGTGCACCTGTTGGACGCATGAGTGTCCGGATCTAAAGCCGAACTGCTCGTCGATGAGGAGGTTATTCTCGGCCGTAAATCTGAGAATTCTCGAGAGTAGGATCCGCTCATATAGCTTTCCAAGGGAGCTAAGTAAGCTGATCGGCCTATAAGAGGCAGGCGAGGTCCGGGGTTTACCGGGCTTCGCTATCCCTATGACCGTTGCACATTTCCACGCGGCTGGAAAGTGAGCATTGGTCAGCGCGGCATTGAAGATGCCAACCAAAAGGAGGAGGAGGGTTTCGGGGAGAAGTCTCAGGATGCGATTGGATACACCATCCGCACCCGGAGCCTTCCTAATACGGAGACGCCTGACATGGGCACTGACTTCCTCAACCGACACCGGTAAAATGGGTGAAGTTACGGGGAGACGCGATCTCCTGTCCACCTCGGAATCGACCTACAACAGTGTTAGTCAATTGACTGTTTATTAATTTTTGCATCTGATACTTTAAATAATTCAACACGCCCCCTCAAAAATTAATCACAGCTAAAGAAACTATCCTAAACAGAACATAATTAACTTCCAAGTGTTTGCTGGGAAAACATACAATCATTTAACATTGGTTCAACATTTGTTGCATGGATTAGGGAAACCCAGAAAAAACCTAATCAAACCAATTCAATTTCATTGTTATGATATTATGCAGATTAAACAGGTAATGAATCTTTTTAACTCATTTTTCTTAAGTAAGCTTAGTGCTAATTATACATGTACATAATCTGATGATCACTCATCTCATCATTTATACTTTTTACTCTATATACATTTTATTTGATTGCAAACTCACTTTATTCATATAATATGTAATGTATAATTAAATATGTTAATAATCACACAATTTTAGATTACATATAAATCATTTCAAACCCATTTTTTGGCGACCTGTGGTAACGGCTTGGTCAAGGCGTCTGCCAGCTGCTGACCTGTGGGAATGTAATTTAATTTGATTACTTTGTTTTCAATCTGTTCCCTTGAGAAATTATATTTTATGTCTATGTGTTTAGTCCGCTTATGGTTAACTGGGTTATTGGCAATACATATACACCCCCTATTATCTTCATAGATGACAATAGGTTGTTCTATTTTTAAATCGATGCTCTTTGCCAATGACCTGAGCCATAGCGCCTCCCTCACAGCCTCAAACAATGCCATGTACTCAGCCTCGGTCGAAGAGGCTGCCACAGACGACTGTTTCTTAGTATTCCAGGTTATAGTGCAATGATCAAATAATTTGAATAAATACCCGGATGTACTTTTTCTATCATGTGTGTCATTTCCACCCCAATCCGAATCTACATAACCAGACAGAATATCATCATAATTACACTGTCTGTAATGTAATTTTAATGAAATGGTACCTTTCAAATACCTTAGTACCCTTTTAAGGCACTGCCACAGTTGTTTGTTATTTTTGTTTGTGTACCTGCTCAGTATGTTAATGCTTGTACGGTCGAGGTCAAAAATATGTTTACACTTTTGCACCTTATTACAAGGCAATAAGGTGCAAAAGTGTAAACATATCTTTGACCTCGACTGTACTTAAATCTGGCCTAGTGCATAACATAATGTACATCAAACATCCTATAACATTCCTACATGGGGCATCGTAGTGTTCGTCAGAATTCAGTGCTTCATAATTTAATTTATTTTCTAAGGGTGTACTTACTGGGTTACATTCGTGCATATTAAATTTACTTAAAACGGTGTTTATGTATGCACTTTGGTCCAAAGTTATTTCACCATTGGATCTTGTAACTTTTATGCCAAGGAAGAATTTAATGTCTTTTAGATCGGTCATTTTAAATTTACTCATTAGATAATTTTTAAATGTATTCATTGTTTCGATTTCAGCACATATCACCACTAAATCGTCCACATACAACACTACATATATGTTTTTACGAACGTCACCTTTATCTAATAAATAAATGCACCTGTCAACTGACGAATTTACGAAGCCATTTTCTTTCAGCGACCGTTCAAAAACTTCAAACCAGCACCTAGCTGCTTGTTTAAGTCCATATAACGATTTGTTCAATTTACAAACATGATTGTCTTTTCCAACCACACCATCAGGAATTGTCATAAATATATCTTCCTTTAATTCACCATTCAAAAAGGCGGTTTTGACATCCATATGATGAATCAATAAATCAAATTGGTTAGCAAAAGCAATCATGAACCGGAAGCTATCTATTCTGGCTACTGGTGCAAACGTTTCGAAGAAATCTGTTAGATATTCTTGACTAAATCCTCTAGCCACAAGACGCGCTTTGTATTTGCATGGCCTGCCGTTTTCGTCATTTTTTATTGTGAAAATCCATTTACAATCAACAACGTTATGATCTTTAGGCCTTGGTACTAGTGTCCACGTTTCATTTGTGGCAAGAGAATTTAATTCGTTCCTTATTGCAGCTTCCCACTGAACTCTGTCGGGTCGGGACTTAATTTCATTGAAAGAGTTTGGGACTCCACACAAAAATGACTGAGCACTTAATAAGTAATCATCGTCAAGATCTTTGTAAAATATAGGAGGACGACCTTTGAGCCTATCACTCCGCCTAAGTTCAGTATCTACTTCTGTGCGTTCTGTGTCATTTAATCGCGATGACATATCATTCGTTAAGTCAAGTTTGGATAAATCATGGTTCATTTTACGAATTTTATTAGGGCAATAATGGTCATCAGATTTATCTGTATCTGATTTGTTGCCGTCAGATATTCGAGACTTTATAGGTACTGATTTAGATTTATCAGTTTCGTTATGAGAATTTTCAATATTCTCTTCAGGCGCTGAAGGCCTGGACTGAACAAAATTAGTCTCGTCCACAATTACGTCTCTGACTACAACATACTTTTCGGTTATCGGGTTCCAAACTTTATAGCTGTTTGGTACATAACCCACAAGTATGCCCTTCCATGATTTATCATCAAATTTGGCCTTAATTGTTTTATTATGGACATAGACTGTCGAACCGAATACTTTTAAATACTTTAATAGGGGTTTTTGTCATGCCACATTTCGAATGGTGTTTTTGAAAATTGGAGAGCTTTAGTTGGCGTTATATTTATCAAGTAAACAGCTGTTGAAATAGCGTCGCCCCAGAAGCATTTATCTAGTTTAGCGCTGTTTATCATAGAACGGGCTTTCTCTGTAATCGTTCTCACCATTCTCTCAGAAACACCATTAAGTTGTGGAGTTCGGGGAATCGTTAGATGATAAGTGATCCCCTTTTCGACACAATAAGCTTTCATTTCAGTGGATAAGTACTCACCACCGTTATCACAATACAAATTTACTAATTTTGTATTGAAGTGTGCTTCACTCTTTGCTACAAAATCTTTGAAAGCCTCAAAAACATCTGACTTGTATGTTAATAGATACGTAACACAGTAATGCGTAAACTGATCAACGAATAGCACGAAATAGTTCTTGTTGTCAACTGTTGGAGGAGTGATAGGCCCACATACATCGGAATGTACTATAAACAATGGCCGTTTTATATGACTTTTATCTTTTGCTAGATTAAATGGCAATCTACTCTGTTTCCCATTTATGCACGCCTCACAAAGGTCATCTTTAGGCGTTATGTTTTTAATTTGATTGATATCGTCAAACATATTTTTTATTTTTATTTCTAGAAATTTATTTTTACTAATGTGGCCTAAACGTTGATGCCACAACGTATAGTCACTTGTCATTTGGTTACTTTCGCATACTTGGGAAACAGGGTTACATACGTTCACAGAAGCATCAAAATCTAAAGCAATCAGATTATTAGTTGACCTACCTCGCATGATGACTGTACCGTCTTTGCATATCTGGGCACCATGGTGATCAAAAATAACTGTCAAGCCGGCGCGTTGCATTTTGGAGACCGACAGTAAGTTATACGGGACATCTGGACAGAAAAGCACGTCTTCCAAAACTCCTTGAACGCCCATGTTGCTAGTGACGCGCAGAGTTCCCTTTTTGGTAGCTGAAATAAATTGATCATTTTTAGCGACTGAAATTTTTAAAGGAATATTTAAGTTTGTAATCTCCGAGAAAAAATCTTCTCTGTTCACGATCTGGTCTGAGGCTCCAGAGTCCAGGAGAAAGGTGATTTTGTTTTCTTGTTCGTCAAGTTGGTATTCTCCGGTCATAAACGCAAATCCTGAGTAGTCGGCTTCCTTATTTTGACTTATTTCAACTGCTTGTACTGTTCTTGGTCTTTCAGTATTTTTCTGCTCGCTCTGCGTTCGTTTGTAATAATAACAGTCCCTTTTTAAATGGCCTTTACTTCCACAAAAATGACATTTAATGTAAGTTGTATTCTGTCCTCGGTTATCCTTCTTGAATTTACTATTAAATTGAGATGGATGTTCAAATTTCCTTATGCGGGAAGTCATAGGGGTCCTTTGAACTTGCAAAACCTTCGCACTTGTATCGGATGATTCATTTTTAAGTTTTACTTCATGGTCCAATAATCGGATTTTAACAAACGCCAGTGTTAGATTATCTTCCGTTAACGTTTCAATGGCGGTTACGACACCGTCATAACTTGAGGGTAGGGTAAGAAACAAGTTGGCTACTTTATCAGTTTCTTCCAATTTGGCGCCTGCTGCAAGTAATTCATCAATCAATTCATCAAAATTCGTGAAATGTTTGATCAGTGGTACCTCAGCTTTTAGTTTTAAGGTTAATAATTTTTTTCGTAATGCCAACTGTGTAGCGACACTCTTCCGCTCGTATAGCGCATCCAGGCTATCAAAAATATCTTTGGCTGAACTTTCCTCTTTTGCAAAACCGAGATACGAATCGGATAAATACTCTATGATTATGCTTTTAGCTATCCGATTTTTCGTTTCCCATCCATTTGTTCGTAATAATGGATCTTGATCTACGACGGTAATCACGTCCAGTTCGCTTAATAACGCACGGATTCGAAACTTCCACACGTTGTATTTTTCTCCGTTGAATGGTTTTATATTTCGTTTTATTTTTGAATTGTCCATTTTTACTAACGGTTGATTTTAAATTAAGTACCGCTTTTAATTTAACACTATTTTAACTTAAAACTCTGGGCCCATAACCTTTAGGATTTAAGTTGGGATTTAAATAAAATGTTCAGTAATTTTAGATAATATTTGAATGTTATATTATTTAATTTTATATCACTTGGAAGCTAATACGTCCGACTCCTAGCACAGCTTGAGCAGAATGAATAAAACAATATGGCGGGCTAGTCCATTTATAAGCTACAACAGTGTTAGTCAATTGACTGTTTATTAATTTTTGCATCTGATACTTTAAATAATTCAACACTGACGACCGCCGCCACAAACTAAAGCTGATTTCCCACCGGAGGGACGAGGCGAGGCGAGAATTGAAATTCGTATGGCAAATTTTCAATTCTCTCCTCGCGCATCTTCGGTGGAAATTGTAAGTGCCATACAAATTTAAATTCTCGTCTCGCCCCTCCGGTGGAAAATCAGCTTAACACAGTGGAGCGGTACTCATCGTGCAAGGTACGCAGGACGCCGTAGGCTGCCCAGCGCAGCAGTTGCTGCGAGGAGCCCTACTGAATGTGGTCATGCAAGAGTTCCTCTCCAGTTTATGCAGCGAACGAAAATACCATAAAATGCGAGCTCGTTACAAATTTCTACCCAAACACGTGCCTAAAACCCGGTATGCGCATGCGCATGTTCGAACTAAACGGCTGCCTGGTATCGTTTTCACACCCCGCCCCCATCCACGCATAATGGCAATGGCACCCATTCTGTGGCGCCATTTTGCGGGGCTAGTTAAGACTTCTGTGGTGTTTTTCGTTCGCTGAGTTTCAAATCAAATCAAATCAAAATAGTTTATTTGCTAGAATACAGTCCAGCGGATGTTGATAAAAATAAAATTCGTACATTGTATTCTGCTATGTATGCAAATGCTAAAAGTTAATAACAATATTTTACTACTACTCTGTAATAATATATTATGTTAATTATTTTATTACAGAGTACTTAATACATGTCAGGCTTATAATCTAAATATTCTTTCACAGAGTAAAATGCATTTTGAGTCAAAAAATCTAATAGATGTTGCTTAAATTCTGGCATTTCAGATCTTCTTATCTGGTAACTTATGTCTTTAATACTATTCCTGTTGCTATTTCGGCTCAACTCGGCTCGCGCGCACCTCCGAGGTGCAATTTCACCCGAACGCGGCTGACAACGCCGGACAGCCTCTCCCAAACGGCTGAACCGATTTCAGTGCGGTTTTTTTGAATCGATATTATGTCGGCGATGTTTTAAATTTATGTAGTAATTCGTTTTTTATAAGTAATCAATTATGTTTGATTTACAGAACTGGATGTATTGGAGCGCGCCAACCCTCTATTCCTGATAAATGCGGCTAACCTCATGGGGGACTATTTCGCAGGTAAGAACCGCATTTGGTTCCAACTCGTCCTAATTTTCAACCCGTCACACTTGTTGTAATTTTTTAGATGAGCGGCCATTCGTAAAAGTGTTAGATTATGATAGATATACTCAAAACAAACATATTTTGTTATGAAATTTAATATACTAAAAGGCATCGGAGCCGAGATATTTGCGATACATATATTTTCACATGTCATAAACAAAACTTCAAACTTAAATATCTCGTCTCCGATAATGGTTAACGCGTAATTAATTAGTAATTAATTATAATTGAGAGGTCCTCTAAACGATTACTTATTAAAAAAACATCCTTGGCCGCTGCAAAAAATAAAAACGACTTTTTTCTCATACACGGTTACTCAATGCCCTTTCCGATTCAAACACATTCCAATTTCCTTGACAAGTTCGAAAATATGTGCACGACTTTTTGGACCCTTTAATTCGCGAAATACAGCGAAGGTCCTTTAAGTCGAGTCTCATTGACGCCGTATAATAAAAAAAAAATACAAAAAGCTGGTAACGTGAGTGTTAAGCCGCGAGGACATTGCGAATGAAAGGTTTAAAGGCATAACTTTTATTTATAAACCTTTGTGAACGTACATATAATCAAGAACTCGGCTATACAAAGTACCAAGCAGAGGCCCTAGCGCGATAGGCTTTATCGTCACGATGTACGTGACGTTTCAGTACATTTTTCCTCGTAGTTAGTAATACTGGGCATTTTCCGCAAATCGACATCCTAAGTGAATCGATGGGGTAGCACTACTCTAACCACCCCAGCTCCTCTAGAAAGTTGATGAGTGCCATGGTGTTGCTGACTGCGTCCCCATTTTCACAGTAAAAAGTGACCATAAAACCTATCGTGCTAGCGGGGCAGGTGTAATTTTCCCGCGGAGAGAACACTCTTGGCGTGTCACTTAAGCACGCTTCATCATGGACTAATGTAATCTGCCTTCACTAAGAGAAATGTTAAACATTGTACTCCTGTGCCATTGCAGAAGCGCGGCTATGCAACGGTAATAAGGTCCACATCCTGGCCAGCCCGCTGCTGCAGTACATGAAGGCTCTATTGGCTAGCGACGACATACGAGCCCACCGCAGTCTTGCTACACAGGTAATTCTCACTCTCTCTTCAACATAGACGCCTTTGTTTTAAAACTTTTACAATATCTCGTATTGGGCTCACAAGCCACGTACAGTCGAATGTAAAAATCGGAATCTATAATCCTCTCATAAATATGTATTCAGACCAATGACGCGTAGTTGCAGTGTCCAAGGGGCAACCGGATGGCTCGCGTTATTTTAGTCCCCGAAGTGTGGAACGGCCCTGTGCAACCCGACCTGAGCCAACTTGGACTGGGGCGGATATAGAAAAACGGAATGAAAAATATTTTTTTTGTCGCGAGGCAGCCGATGGAAACAGCGGTTGCCTGAAAGTGTGTGTTTACGAGTATATTAACAGGAAACAGCGTGTGTATATAATGAAATGCTCAATCGAATACCTGGCGACAATCATTTCCCTTTTTTTTTTTTTTACCGAGCATGTTATAAGTTTTAATTTTAGTTCGATTCTTAAATCACTCTGTGTTTACGTTCTTTTCCATATATTGTATCTCGGTGGACATCTATAACTGACTTTGTTATTAGCTATTAAGCTTTGTATTTTTTCCTGTAATCCTGTTGATGCCCCAAATAAATAAAAATAAAATAATTAATAAATAAATTAACCAAAGAATACTACTGTAAGAAAGAACAAAAAAATTGTACACTGAATGTCTTTTTAGCTTTATAAGCACTAAATCTTACACACACAATACAATAAAAGATTTATCGCAACCACATGACATAATTAAGCCGTTTACATTATATAATTATTACATTTATGCAAATGTAGGCATATTTATTTGTAAGCGCAAAACATGCCTTATTTATCCAACTTTTTATATATTTTTGTCCAAGAAGTAAGCTTAGTTTTTACATAACTTTGGTTTTAACTCTAACCCATGTCTATTTTATTCCAGTTAATGCAGAATGGGAGAGAACTCCTCTCAGTTTTATCTCAAGACTTGGACGAGCTCTCCATCTCCATCCGTCTCCGTCTACTCACTCCACCCCCGAGCAGCATCATCTGGCTCTTACTATCTGCAGATCTGTGCCTGAACAAGTTCCTCCCTCTACCCAACACTCTACAGCAGTTCTATGCTGCCCACTTGGACCTAGCTTCAGAGGACACCTACAGTGAAGTCAGCTACGGTTCCTGGAAGAAGAGTCCAGAGAAAGAGGACTATAACAGAGCTGATGTAAGCTCAGATCTGAGTGACAAAGTCTCACAGAATATATCACAAATAAGCATCAATGATGATGGGGAAATGAAGCCAAAACTCAGACCTATATTAGGCGCTGGTGCTGGCCTACTGAGACAAGAACAGGCACTCTCTGTCCAAGATAACTTTGAGACTTGGACTAGTAAAAACAGCCTCAGCAAAAGATACGATTTAAACTCTTGGAGGCAGGCCGAAGACGAGAAAAAGGAAGAGGAACCAGTGTTCAACCCCACAGTTTTACCCCCCCCTCTGCAACAGACTTACCCTGTCACTGTCCCAGATTACCCGCCTCCAAATGTCCCTAATGCGAACAGATTTAATAACTATCTGCAAGAGAACTACCCCAACTATTTGCAGCAAGGCGATGGAGCGTATATCCAAAACTCGTACACTGCGAATACAAACTTCAACTCTCAAGGGGACGGTTTCGTTCAGCAATTCCCCAATGACAGACCAGCTCTGGAGAGAGTCGACAGCGAAGTACAAAAATCAAGCAGCCGGCGGCCTGTGGAGAACTGGAGGAAAGACAAGGAGGTGGAAGACCCTAACAGGAATCGGCAGAGGAATTGGACCAGACAGTGCTCCAAAGATAACATAAACGATGAAAAAGAACCAGAGACTGAGGAGAGATACCGCTCCAACTCGAGGAATTCTCGAGATAAAGTCCCTGGTAGATTCAGGCGCAACAGCGCAGAGGAAAGCGGAGTTGTTGATGGCACAGCCAAGACTCCGCCTAGAAGGCACGTGTCCGATGTCCCGAGGAGTCAGAAATATTGGGACCATGACGACAGATGTGACAAAGATTATAGTAGTTAGTAGGTGACGTATAAGGTTAGGGTAACTGTAGTGAAATTTTAAGTGACTGTGCATGGAAATGCGGATTGTGTTCTCGGCCGGTCAGGATTTTGGCGTTTCCTGAAAGCAATAGGTATGTAACTCCAACTAGAATAATCTTGCTAAATTTCTATTCTAAGACTGGACAGCGAAATATTCGTAATCTTGGTTGTTCTTGAATGAGGTTTCATACTACCAAATAATGGTAATTTAGTTTGACATGTTGTCGGCGCTCAAATCAAAAGTAAATTGCAAGCATTTTCAGGTAAATTATGTCAGATAGTGATTTGTTGACTGTATATATATCAAATGAAGGAAATTGTTAGTAAAAACTGTAAATAGGAAATTTGAAGTCAGCAAATGGAAAATTGGCAGTTTTACATATTCACAAATGATTTTGGACGTTTGACAGTCTCTTATCTGATTCAAATTCATTATTTTTACCTTGTTCAACTTATAAGTTAGGCTATATAAAGAAATTATGATGGTAGCTAGAATTATATTAATTTTGACTAAAGTTACAAAAACCAGATTGAAAGAACTATTAGCCAATAGTAACACTCAAGCTGCAAGCAGTCAATCTGTATTTGGTTACATGGCTTTTAAAACTCGTATGCTGGTTCATGTATATTTATAATAGTAAGTACATTGCTCACCTAGGCAGGTAAAATAAGGAATGCCTCAAATCGCAACTCGAGCCGAAAGCAAGGCCGGTAAACATGCAATTTAAGTCATTGTTTATCACCTTGGGTGTGTAATGTAACATTTTCTGCCCATGGTAATATATTAATGCAGGAAAGTATACCTATGTTATATTATTTGCTCAATTCTTAATACAGTACCATTCATGACAAAAATAAAAATATTCAAATATTTTAATCTAATTAAATAAATTCTAGCAGCTAGAGAATTGTAAATACTACCAATGTGAAGGAAGGAATTCTTTACAAAAGTATTTTCACTAAGTATAATCTCTTTGTAAGCAGCTGGCATGGGTGCCACCCGGAAAATCCTGTGGATCTCACCCAGTAGCGTGGCTGCTTAGCCAGGCGGGTAGCTTTTTGTGTCGATGACGACACTTGAGTGTCACCCGCACGCCATCTTTGTTCTAATTGCGTGCCCACGACTGAGCATGACAGTCCACCATGTGATTCCGGCCCGTGTATTGCAGGCTGCACGGCGTCCAACAAAGCCATATCCCTATCTCGCTCTATCTTAACGTGCCGCTCATGCTGTCCGCCTTGCTCGGAAGTTTGGAAGCGCCTTAGGGTGCATATGCGTCAGCGCTGTGCGAGGTTGCGAGGAAAGAATGCACCAATAGGAAGCGTGGTTTTTTTTCTCAATCACCGCCTCGCAAACAGCTCCGGTGAATCAGGTGAGTGGTAAACTAACCCTAAAGGACCGTACGTTTGGCGCTTGTTAAAGATGCTCTAATATAAATACGACCATTCAGCGCGCAAAAAGCGCGCTCTGCCTAGTCGTTTTTTTTTTGTGAGCCTGTTGGAGTGGCACTGCTGGTCAAAGGCCTCCCCCCAGGATTTCCACTTGTCTCTGTCTTCACAATCCCCACTCAATCACTTGAAAATGGCTCCAAGTCATCCCGCCTTCTTCGCCTGGGCCTGCCTCGCCGTATGGGCCCACCTCTGGTGGTGGCGGTGGTGGTAACGGTGAAATATCGGAGTAAATTCTCTTTGACATTGGTACTTTTTACTGTAGTAACGAAAATACAGATTATGTTGAAAATATTATATTTAAAATTAGAAAAGATTAAGAAACTCACTAGACATCCCAATATAGTTTCATGGATATTCCATTCTATAGGCATATCGTTTGATTGAGTGTTACTGTATTGCGCGGTGCGAGAGGGGTTTGTGTGACGTAAGAGCTCAAATTAGAGCCAGTGTTGCTGGCGGTGTCACCCCTCGCGCACCGCGCTACTACCGCAGGAATCGACTCGGTTCAATTATATACAGTACTAATACATTCTAAAATTATCTTGTATGTACATGATAAAAACCATGCTCATATTATTTCCATTGTAACTTTAAAATGCATAATATTAAATTATTTGAATAATTAGTCCATAATCTAGAGGTTTATTTAATAATAGTCATAGTTTTTATATGTAAGTCTGGTGCATTTAAGGAACTAAAATAAAAATTATGGATTATCTGGGTTGTCCATCGTAAATATGGCGTATCAAAATACAAAATTCATGCCAACTTTGCCCGTGTGTAACTTTGCCTACCAAAAATATAGATTTATATTTCAATAACCTTTCGCGAGTGAATTCAGTGGTTTTTCGGTACTAACTCAAGGTTTGATAACCATTCAATAACGATTGAGTGGTTAGCAAACCCACATCACTATCACTACATAGTATAAAACAAAGTCGCTTCCCGCTGTCTGTCTGTCTGTCCCTATGTGTGATTAGATCTTTAAAACTACGCAACGGATTTTGATGCGTTTTTTTAAAATAGATAGTGATTTAAGAGGAAGGTAACCTTGTTAGCACTTGGGTAAGAACCCAATACAATTGTATATTTAATGGGTATTTAATTAGTGGGCACATTTACCATCAAGGGTAAAGTTGGACATCTTGACAGTATGTAGGTTGTTCAGCGTTGATCAAATGGCCATCAAAATACCTGAACATGAGCTCAGTCAAGCATAATACAATTTATTCTAAAACAATAAGGCAAAAATTACAAAATCAAGCAAAATCACAGAATTAAAATCCTGAAGTACTTAGTATTAGTTAGGTAGCAAATTATGTTTAAGCAGGCCCAAGTTGGGGAATTTGCATGGACAACCCGAGAATTTACTAATAAATAAGCTCTATGAATTTTTTTGTAGGTTCACAAATGGGCTTTTGGGCCACACGTTCAGAATTGGCAAAAACTCGCAATGTGTTTCTCTAAGCTATTATCAGATCAAATTACCAAGAGATCAAACTTGTGAAACGAAAAGAATGATAGTGCAAAAATACGGTATTTGACAAAAGTCAAATCAGCTTCTTTTTATTAAACGTCAAAAACGCTCCGTTAACCTATTCGCCGCCAGTCAAGACGTCCAAAAGCGACATTGTCACGCCAACATCATCGTTACAGGAGATCAAATACAAACCTTATATGAAAGACTGAAGTTTGATTTGACAGCGGACGTCATGACACCTTTTAGGGATACTTGGCGCTGCGGGCAAGAAACACACGCCACCTTTAGGTGTTCTTGGCATTCAAAGGGTTAATTAAGCTAAGCCTTGTTCGGACTAGGCTAGTATTTTAGTGCGAGTCCATACAAAAGCTACTCGTACTTAAGCAAATGTATGGACTCGCACTAAAATACTAGCCTAGTCCGAACAAGGCTTTAGTATGGATTACTTGCTTCTGACGCTACAATCAAACAACGTCCTTAATGTTAGTTATTATGAATTAAAAAATCTTAAAATAGCAAAATTTAATGAAAGATTGATACTTTCCTAGTATTTTCGCAATGTTAGTCTGTTGCTATTGAAAAAAACAATTTATTTTCACTGTTGTCAAATACCCTATTGCGGCAATCTACTTGCAACTTTGCTCATAGGAAAATAATCATCACAAATGCATGACATTGCATACTTATCAGTTCAGGATGAAAAGAAAAACAAATTATGAATGGCAAAGATAGGCAATGTTGCCATGCATTGTGAAAACCTTCAGACGCTTAGTCTAACCAATTTTTCGTTAATCTTTTCACTATCACAAAGTTTCAGTTCAAAATGTTATGGTTAAGGGCTACTAGATGCCCATTTTTAGTCAGCATCCAGAAAATCTGCGAATAGTTACGAAAAGCGAGTGCACTGCAGTTGCAATGTTGTCTCTTGTCCAGACAAATTGCAATATTAACTGCCTTACAATTAGTTGTAGTCCGAGTTTTTGCCAACATACATTAAATACTAGTACCTGTATAGAAAATACTGCACAATCTTGTTTCAATACACAAAATCTAGAGTTAATCTTAGACTATTAAATCGACAATTAGGACATTTTGGCATCCATTGATGCTTTTGGAATAGAAAAGTTGTTTTGCACCAGGATCGTGCAAACTACATTATAGAATGATGAAATAACTTACCTTAGAAGGTTCTTGGAGTTGTGCTCTGGGTCCTTATTGTCGCAGGAACTCCTCTGTGGTTACCATCCCTTTTCGATAAGTGTCTCTAGTTGAAAATGGGTACACTAAAAGACGCCAAGTTATCGTCGAAACTGTTGAATAACGAAAAAATTTTTACAACTGGTTTCGTATTCGTAACTGATAAAGAACCTGAAGGAATGTACTTGGCTGTAGGAGCTATCCTCAATTCCTCACCAACTTATGGATATAGTTTCCGATTTAAAAAGGCGAACTAAGGGTGAAATCGTAGCTGAGGCGTTATGTTAGCTATTCAATAATGTGGGCAACTAGGACAAAACTAGCCGCTTACTATCCCCTTAATCTGCCATTATATCGATGATGATTATTCTCACGAGGACACTCCAGTCGTTCAATCGTTTAGAGTACATATAATTTGGTTCCAGCTAAAGTAGTCAAAGGAATATAGATTTTTAATACCTAGGAAGTAAATTTGAGTAAATAGGGCTAAGGTAACGCGGGGTGCTTCGCCCAATAAGGATGGTACTCGTTGTTACGACTTTAGAACGGTCTGCAAAGCTAGTATCAACTTTAAAAGCGGATAAGATTTTCTCAACAAACTATGTGGAAATATTTGATCTAGAATACATAGGGTGCCTGAGACCTTGACCTTGAAATATCTGACGCTAGATTTTGGCAGGTAACAGTTTAGCTCGTTCAACTAGAAAAAAGTATCATGAAATTCATGAAACATCAATAATGGCTTGATTTATGTATTAATAAAGGAAAACTCGAGTCATGTATAGATTGACTAGGATATATGATTGAAATTTATTCTAATTGGATTAAAACGCGAAATTGCATGCGGCAAATAATGTAAGGTTAACTACGATACGACGCGTAGATTTTGTAAGAATTGCTATAAAATATTAGATTTATGGAAGTTCTTAGAATGATGGACCTTTTGATTTGTATAAATTTAGATTTTCATTACCCATCTTGCGTTAACATATTATTGAATATTAAATAGTGTGTACATTTACAATATTTAATTTAAAATGGACGATATCAAGGGCGAAATTGCTTCACGAGTACATTATTCGTTGTTCACAATATTCATTATATCTTATGTTATACTTGTATAACTTTAAATAAAATCTTATGCATAAAGTAACCTAATGTTTGTATATTTTCGATGGAATTGTAGGACAATTGGTTACGTTTAGTTTAAATAAAACTACTTACGTTCAGTATGATTAATTTTATTTCTTATTACATAGTCATGGCGGCGGTTGCTGCGTACAGAAATTATGTAATCTCGAATAAATTGAAATTTAATTTCTTTGCATTGTTTTATTTTAAAGCTCTTTATCAAATGCCAGATTGTTGGCAACTTTGCCCACAAAAAATGATGGAGTTATTCTATGATTTTAGTTGTATTATCTGTCTGTAGAATCAATTCTGAACTGAATTTCGAATCAATTTCCTTACACAGCATTCGCAACAGACCTTACATCTTGGACAGGCAAAGCAATATGCAAAAGCTGCAGGACGGAAATATAATAATTAAGTTATCCTTTGCATATTTTAAATTCTTACGATAAAAGCTACCATATCCATTTTACCATTAAACTATACTATCACTTGAGATCGTGCTTCTTACCTTTTCGACGCCAACGTCTGATATATGTGTCAAGGAGCCTAGCGCGCCAGGAATCTCCTTGCACTGACATAAGTTTTAACTGCGCAATAAATGTCTTGTTGATTTGGCGTGTAGTCGACTCTTTGCTCTTTGACAGAGCGTTGAAAAGATTAACCTTGACTACCTTAATGGTCCAAACCAGAACTCACTCGAATCAAAGTCAACAAAGCTTATTAGCTTAAAATCATGTTGGACACTTATTTGTAAATTGAATTTTTATATCGATATTTATGAGTTGTCCGTCAGTATATATGTGTATATATATACGTATCTATATATATAGATTGCTGATTGTACGCATCCTATGGAATCCAATTCTTAGAACAGTTATAGTGAATGGGTAAACATTGTTTTATTTTAATCTACAACTTTATTATAATACCTATTTTAGTTAGTGCGTTTCCATTCTTACTACAATTACTTCTCTAAAACATACATATTTCAAGTACCTAATTATTCTAGTGAAGCATAGTAAAAATCAAGTCCTGAAATATTTCTGTTAAAAGTTTTGTAAAGAGTCACACATAACATTAAAATAGAGCACTAAGCAGTCATTTAGATTAATTCTAAAATTTGTAGAAAAAGAATACACAATTTGAATAGAAAATGAAGTTTAGAACTTTGCCCACCAACCACTCACGGGCAAAGTTGACAGCTGTTGGAAAAATTGTCAATTCTCACATTATTATGCTAATTTATATAAAACATCAAACCCTACTTACTGATTATTTTATATTAACTATTAGACTAGAAATAAATCACATTGTACCTAACCATCAATTAAATACTACATTATACTTAAAAGATAATTCAATAGGATTGATTTCACTTTGTGATTTATAAAACTGTAATTCATAAAGTGAAACCAACCTAATAAGCTAATACAGTCGCCGGCACGGAAGTTGAATCATCATGGCATAATTCGCATAATTCGCGCAGGTTCACTAGTGCGAATGCTCAGATAGCATACGCGGGCTCCGCGTCCCGCGCCGCGTCACCTCAGATTACACCCGAGATCGCAGGCAGGTTCTACTTACGAGCCTGGGATTATACACATAATACACACACAATAGCAAGCTTGAGCTACTGAAAATAGGATGGTTGTTTAAACATTCGACGGACTGGCCGAGCGCTTAAAGAATCATTTTTTCTGAATCTACTTTGGAAATATTTTCGCAAAGTGGCAATTATAACATGTGCTATGACTATGAACTCTCCAATCGTACTATACCTACTGTAGGTAAGTAGGCACTTTTTGCTGCTGAAATAACACATATTCGTAAGCTCGATTCTCCATACAAACGCAGTTACGCTCTCATTTTAAAACTACGTGTTGGATTGTAACGAAACTTTGCATGTACAATGACATGAGGTATATCTGTCTCTAATTAGTTTATGTAGCTTCAGATACCTTAGTAAAAAGAATACAGCGAATTTAACTTATACAAAACTTATTTTTGCTGTATTTCGTTTGTTTTATAAACTGGAACCATATAAACTAATTACAGACATAGATATACCTCATGTCATTGTATATGCAAAGTTTCGTCACAATCCAACAGGTAGTTTTAAAATGAGAGCGTAACTACGTTTGTATGGGAAGGTGAAATTCGGCCGAGCTTACTGGTCATAACAGGCCGATAAACGTTAAATATGGCGCCGGATATGACATTTGTCAAACTTTCCATACATTTTGATTTTAACGAACCCCGCCTACGATTACAGGCAGTTGGTGCAACCCACACTAAGTCAAATAGTTAAAGCAATGACGCGTAGTTTCCGTGTCCGAGAGGCAACCGGGTGGCTCGCGGTATTTGAGCTCCCGAAGTGTTGTGGACCCGCCCTGTGCAACCCGAACTGAGCCCACAACTACGCGTCATTGCTTTGAATAAAAAGCCCACTGCGGCACACGCCTAGCAGAACTCTAAAGGTCGATCACGTAACGCATTGTACGTACGTTAGGTAGATCTAAATGTCAATTTGTATATGGAAAAAGTACAGTTGTAACTAAAATACACGGGTACCTATATTTTGACCCTTTCGTTCCGGCAAAGTCATACACAAAATCTACCCAGTTTTCCAGCACCAGTGAAATGATACCTGCTCCTCAGTCCTGTAGGCGAGTTAACTCGAAATGATACTCTTACGTCCGAAAGACGACTTAACTCGGCCACGTAAAACGCTTTTCAGAGCCGGTAGACGAGATAACTCGTTAGCTAATATTGTGAAAATGAGGGTAATGTTGCCTGAGGCCTGGAGTACAGGACGCAATGTGTCCGGTTGTGTAAGTGACTGTCGATTGCCCTAATCCAGGATGTAATGTTTTTTTTTTAAACGCGTATACTCGTCTACCGGATCTGAGAGCACATTGCACAAAACGAGTTTACTCGTCATCCGGAACGAAAGGGTTAAATGCATCTTAACAATCAATTGAGCCAATAACTTTTAGACGACTATACTTTTGTGCTGTTTTATTTTTGTATACTCAAATGTATTTTTATTTTAACTGTACCCGCTAAAAATTGAAAAACTATTGTCAATCGTTGTGCATAGTAATATTAGTAATAGTATAGTTTTTCCAACAAACTTGAATTATTTTGTTCTTTAATCGGCAATATAGTACATCCACAGATCAAAGATTACAAGTACAGATACCCAATCTCATAGAGCAAAAGCGTACCGTCCTAATGTAGGCAATTCTGTATACAATTTTAGTCCCGCAGCTACACCAGGAGATGCAGTATCCGAGCCACCACGGCTATGACGTGACGCTGTCAGCCTACCTAATAGTTTTAGTAATGCATTGAGATATCACCAGATGGCATTGACTTCCCGGGAAACAAATAGACGCGCGATTAAGTATTTTTGATTTTTTTGATATAAAAGCAGTATTTTTGAATAGAATAAGAATAAGAATAGTTTATTGCCACATATCCATTACATACGAAAACAAAATAAAATTACAAAGAAGAAAAAGAAAAACCTAATATTAATTTACAAGTACAGTGAAACAAACAAACAGAATATATTGGGCAAAGGGTTTCCAGTCTCAGCGTGTGCCGGGCCGAGGTGCCCGGCGCTGGTTTTCAGACCGGTCCCAGACTAAGACGGTCGGAGGGCAGCTTAAATTATATAACATCAATTACAATCACAACTTCTGTGCTCCTAATTAAGTACATCTTAACCAGTAATATATCATACGTTAAAGATATTAATAACACATTAAATTACAAAAGGAACATCTTAATGGCTTAGTTAATTACAGTGACAATATTTAGTTGTATACATATTGCAGCAGAGGGAACTTAACATTAGAAGTAATAATAACATGACGTAAAAATAATAACGTAACAATAGGAATGCTTGCGGTTAAGCGGGTGCCTGTGTGCGTGTGTGCGTGTGCGTGTGTGTGTGTGTGCGTGTGCGTGTTTGCTTACATGAATCAACGTTGTTTAGGGGGAGGGTATCCTTCGCTCTGCTTTGCTAATAAATGTGCCTGTAGTAACCGTTTGTATTTAGAGAGCGGTATAGGCTCACGGAGACCACCACTCCGTGGCAGGTCATTCCACACCTTAGCAGCAGCAAATTTAAAACCCCCCCTAAAGAACGCAGTTTTATGCTTGGGCACGACTAGTTTGGTGCAGCTTCTCAATGGCCTGGTGCGTGAGTCCTTGACCCATTTTAGCTTTTTATACAGATAGTAGGGCCTCTGGAACTCTAAAACCTTCCTTACTGTATAAGCTAGATGTTGCTGCCTTCGGTTCTCCATGTTTAGCATTTGAGACAACAAGACACAAAAATATACATAACCAAACGCTTGGAGCCTGTCGTTCCATAGAACTTTCGCGACCCGTGATGGCGCGCCATCTAGTGACAGTGCCCAATAATACGTAGCAAGCTCGAAAGCTCACACGTATAGTACGAGTTACATGGATTTAGTATCGATTTTATTGCATTCACTAAACTTATAAAATATGCCTTTATTTTATGTAGGGAAGGATGTTTGTGACATAATTAAGGTACGTTAAATTAATCAAGGTGTAAAAATCATTCTATCTTCACGATTACTGGTTCAAATGTTTCGCTCGGTACCTGTGTCGCCATCTATAAGTTCTTTTTAGTGACAATTATACGTTGTTCGAGTTGGGAGGCCATGGTACATATTTGGTACATTTCTAAAAGTTTATCCACCCAATTTTCAATGAATATGTGCTGATAGCAATGTATGTATCACAATTGTGAATGTGTGTATGCAATTTGTCACAGCAACCGCTTTCAAAGCGAATGAAATGAACGTTTGCTGTCTCTTTCTTTCTTATAGCTGCATCTCTAGGTTGCTGTGACAAATTGCTAGGTGTATAATGCCCTTAATAAGTATGGACGATCCTCGGCCATCCCGACATTATGCCAGACCTCGCGCGTATATCGGTCCACCATATTGAACCCGGCCAGGCGATCGAAATCTGGCTCAACTCGAGACAAATGCTCCTGAATCGTACCTAGGTCTGACTGACCAGGCAATGTATCAGTATTATGCGCAGAGCGTCGATCTGGCTCACGATTTATCTGATATTCAGGCCGATTTATACAATAAAGTTGATATCGGTCGACCGATTTGTTGTTCAGTATGTCAGTATGACTACGTACAATTGAGGCGGCAAGTCGGGCATCTGTTTTGCCCTCTGTCAGGCAGACAGGTCGATTGTGTAAAAGCATAGCGCTATCTCGGACATTTGATAGCGTAAACAGAGAGTCATGTCGATTAAGCAGCAAAGTGCGGTCGTCTGAATCGAGTATGCGGCGGTCAGAATTGAGGTTAACTGAAGAGCTATATCGGCCCGATATGTCTGTGCGATTTAGACTGTGTAGAAGCAAAACGCATTGCCGATAATACTGATTGTGTTTAACCGAATCCCGATACCGGATTCCAGAAAGATCTGCCAGATTCGAAGCGTAATATTGTTCCCCTAACTTCACCTCTGTGCAGATTGGACTAGAATTGCATACGTTAGAAGTGCCAAGTCGGGCGCCTGACCTGACCTCTGTCATTCGGACAAACGGTACCAATTGTCGTTCTGGTTCCTCCAGAAGAGACTTATGCTGATTGTATATTTTTGAGTTTGTTTGACAGTCAAATTGGTGTTTGGACCCAGGCGCGTCTGACTTGCTTATCAAACAGCCAGTCACCGAATGTCGGATCGGTTCTATCAGACCATGCATGTAAGCTCGTGACAGATCAGGCCAATGGCGATGCCGGCCCGACTTGACCTCGAGGTCGTCGGCACCGCACATTGTGCTTTTCTACTGAATGTTGCAAGTGATAGGGTGTGTAAGCAGGTAGTTGAGCACTATGGGTGTGCCGGCGGCGACCTCGAGCTCTAGGTGGGCGTCGGGTTCAGTGGTCAGGTCGGAGGTCGTCGCGGATGAAGATGTGGACGATTTCTCCTTTGGCTCGTCGAGCAACATGTCGGTGGATGTGTTGTCGTCGGGGACAGTGTCCACGAATACCTGTAGTATTGAAAAACTGGTTTTAAGAGAATACTGGAAACGGAGGGGGAAGGCCTTAGCCTTAGCGCAGCGGTGGTGGGATACTGAAGTGAAAAGATGCAAGTAGCCGATACAATAAATACAGACATAAAATGGAAAGGTAACGTAGGGTCGTTGCGCCGGTCAGCGACTATCTAATTGTGCTAGTTTGCGATTAATTAGATGAGTTAAGGATATATTTTCATTATCTTAGTAGGCAGGTTCCTATTAAAATAATTGCATACGGCTCACTGTCTGATTAGGGTCTGTTATTATGTTTAATTGCAGAAACCTTGTTCAGGTGGTCGCTAACTGGAGCTGGTCGCGTAACCGGCGCAATGACCCTATGTATTTTTTTCATTGTGCTTTTATTCTCCAATGGCTCAATGATAAATGATTTCGCAGAATCATGAAATCGCAACGATAAATCGTTAAATATGTGTGGCTCTTAATATCATACCTCATCATCGTCATCGTGCTGACACACGTTGTTGCCCACCTGGCTCGCGTAGTACTGAACTGCATACTCATACTCGTCGTCTTCAGACGAATACTCATCCTCGTCACACTCGAAGTAGCGACTCTGTAAATAAATATTTATCTGTAAAAATGGGCGGAATGTCAACTTGCTACTGTTTTGATTTGAGCCACCCATCAGGGGAAGTACCTCCACAATATACAAGATCACAGTATGTGGTGTTGTGTTCATGAGTTGTGACGTTGTGACAAAGTCGCTTGCTACCATCCCAGCGCATCCTCATATCAATGAAGGGTTGGCAACAGGCATGCGACTTCCTTAGAGTTGCAAGTGTCCATGGGCAGGACGTACTACACTTGACACCATTGTGGTATAAAAATAATAATATGACGTTGAAATGTTCGCAATTAATATTGCAATTATTATTTATGTGGCAGTTTAATAGTATTTTATACTAAATAAGGAAATTGTTATTGATTTTATTAAGCCCTCAATCACCTCAAAGGTGATACAAATACTCACTAATAGTTTCTAATGACCCATTTAAAATATAAACACGGTTACACCCAATGACCTTCTTCTACTCGACCCATTAACATCATTTAATGTAAACATACACGTCGCAAATACGGTATAAATGAATAAATTATACTGTTAATTTATTATTCAAAAACCAGTTCAAAACAAGGTAGCAGTGTGAGTGTGCACTCATTGTAATTGTACTATCCAGTTAAAAAAACACTTGGCAGATCATGCAAATTCCATGGTCCAAATTGTGATTTTCATGCAATTAGTCAGGACAACTCGTTTGACGGTTGGATCAGCAGCGCAACATGCATCCAGACGATAGCAATTAGTCAAATTCTGATAAATTGGGGCTGACAAATCATGACATGTGTACATCCCATGATAGTGCTATAAAAACGCGTTTTATAGTCGATTTGAAGCTTTGAAGTCTGTATTTTTTTTCAGGTTTGCATTTTACTGCGAATAGCGATGTCTAAAGCTGGGTCTACGCTAGGCGAGCCGAGCACGAGCGGAGCCGTTCTGTTCGCGGCGTCAAGTGGCGTTCGAGGCTTGTAAGTCTGTCCACACTAGACGAATTGTGGCTCCGCTCGTGCTCGGCTCGTGCTAGGCCCGCCTAGCGTAGACCCAGCTTTAGGCTTTAGTTTAAAAAAAAACACAATCATGAGACAGTGCTTTGGTATGGCAATATTATTTTTACTAAATGGTATCCCTAAATTGCCACAATTGTGAGAAATTGGGGCTGACAAATCAGAAGTGATAATTGTATGGTTTGTAGAGCCCATCAGGCTGATAATGCACGGCCCAATAATGAACAGCCTGTTAATCCGTGTGGACGCGGATTATTGGGTCGTGCATTATCAGGGCGGACAGAAATGGCTTGTCATAAGCGAACTTTGTCTTAGGTCGGTTAGGTTAGGGTTCACTTGTGTCCACTTGTGTGACCAGAAATAGACAACCCGCGCAGCCAGCAAATGCACGGCCCGAGGCACCATTGTTCGTTCAGAGGCCCTGCCGCGAAACGAAATGTTTTCGTTCGTGTATCTCCCTCTCTGTTGCACTTGCTAGTTCGAGCAACAGAGATGGAGATACTCGAACGAAGTTCGTTTTCACTTCGCGGTAGCCCCTCTGTGTACATTATGGCGTTATGTTGGTAATAAATTACACGTTTCGTTTTACATTTAAACAAACATTTAATTTTTAGTTAGTCTATAATAAAGCCGCTACTATGAAATAGCTATAATAAACCTAAATCATTTTAACCTAATTTTTTTTCCTTTATTTTTATATTTGGTATTAGGTAGGTACCATTTTTGAATAACCTATAAATGTATAAATACATAAGCACTATTCGTGAAACGGAACGCAAAGCAAGTTGACCAACATAACATTCAGAATTTATCTGTCCTGTCAAATACTTACGTCATATATTATTTTCATCTAAATTCCTAGAAAATACTTCACAGCTAAATGCTATCTTATTTTTTAGAGGATAAAGATGTGAAAAGATTGATTTTATTGTTCACTTAAGGAAAATAGCACAAATAGTCGCGTTTGTAATAAAAATATGACGACATTGGGGAATTATTTCCAATTGGTCAAAACAAAGGGAAACACGATAAAAGACGCATGAATGGAATTATATTACGTCGTTCAAACCAGGCAAACGCCCCATCAGACTTCATCGCCAGAAACAGTGTAAAATTCCTGTATTTCGAGTTAATGTGATTAAAGTGCTCAATTATGGCTGCAGCGTGCGACTCGCCCAAATATCAAAACAGTTTAATCTGCTGCAGCCCGGGAACCGCGGACGCGTTTTCTAAATCGTCCTCATCGACTTCTGGCTGCGTTTCAGCTGATGACAGCTATGATTCGCTAAATCACGTACCAAAAACAATAGCGATTAAAAAACTAAAAATCCATAGTACCGCGACGAAAGAGGAAGTAGAAAAGGCGATTAAACAGTGCAAGGAATTAATTTTGAACAGCCAACAGTGTTCAGAAGAGCGGAAATGGTTAGTCAGGTATTTAGTCGAGCTGAGATTACGTTTAGAAGATATTAAAGACACTGACGGACAGCCTAGATTAGGCGTTTGTATAAAAGGACACCATTTCAAACAGGAAACAACGCCGCAGAACAGGACGGAGTACTGTGATCACTGCAGCGGAGTAATATGGAGTATTGTGCAAAGTTCATACATCTGCACTGACTGCGGGTACTTGAGTCACTACAAATGTGTAGATTACATTTGCCGAGTATGTGCGCATGTTGTTATGACTGATAAAGGAGAGTTTGAGATGAGTATCTGTCCAGAAAAGGGTTTAGCAGCACAGGACTACAAATGTGCAGAATGTGAGACAATGTTAACCTTTAAAGATGCCTGGAACGAACCACGTCTCTGTGACTACACTGGCCTGTATTTCTGTGCGACGTGCCATTGGAATGATCGGTGTGCAATACCAGCCAGGGTAGTACATAACTGGGACTGGGAAAAGCATTACGTGTCCCGCCTAGCCTTCCAAATGTTAACCTTAGCTTGGAATCTACCATACATTGATATAGAAAGCATTAATGTAAAGCTGTTCAACTTTATTGCGGAGCTGGAATGGGTCCACAAAATGCGTAAGGACCTGGAGTGGATGCGGAGGTATCTATGCGCATGCCTTGAAGGTTCCAGCCTTCTGTCACCGTTGTTTATGCAACTAGGAGATATTAATAAGAAATACAGCATGTCACATTTGCAAGCGATAAATGATGGAACTCTAGAGACACAACTAACAGAATTGACAGAGGTCTGCCGGGCTCACATAACTAGCTGTGCATTGTGCTCTGGAAAGGGTTACCTATGTGAGATCTGTAGCAACAACGAGATACTCTTTCCATTTGATAGCGGAGCAATTATGTGCAACAAATGCAATACGATGCTGCACAGAGTATGCTGGTTACGCAAAGGACAGACATGCCCTAAATGTGCCCGATTAGAAGATCGAAAGAAGATAGTTGAAGTTACAGACGAACCTGACATAAATCTCGAATATGACATAGACAAATTTGTTGAATGATTTGACTTTTATATTTTCTTTATAATGTTTGCCAAACTAACATGTTAGCCATAACTGGACATATTTTAACGTAACGACTGCATGCGATTTTAATGTAAATTAAGATTTTAAATTTTTCAATGGTGCTATATTTTTAATAGCAATAATATAATATGTTCAAAGCTTTAATAATACATGGCATAATTCGGATTAACATTAAATATTTTAGCTGCTTTACCGCTTTATGGTTGAATAGTGTGCTTAAGAGTCCTGATGCTCGACACAAGTAGACCGTGGAATACAAACGTAGATTGACACTCATTTTAAAATGGCATGCTGGAAGAACATGAAAATGTATAGACAATGGGATCAGCCATATATGTGTCGGGAACTAGTTTCTGCGGCTAGACTGTAATAGACCTGCTAATCTAGAAAGAAAGAAAGAAAGAAAAACAGTTATTCATGACAAGTATCGTGTCACGAAAAGGTCCCGCCTCAGCATAATGCCATCTCTATGTCATTCTATCTACTATGTCAAATCTACTATGCCATATCCTAAAACCTGACCGATTAGACATTATTATGTAAATATTCATTTTTTATTTGACCCGGGCCCTCTTTGTAGGCCACAACCGGGAATAACGCTAGGAGGATGATGATTAATTTTATATTGTACTTTCTTATTTTTTACCCCATTTTTGACATACTTATATTTTATTTATATTATACTTTCAATGTATTTGACTTTATTTTATAAAAATCTGTATAGCTTTGAGGATTAGGCCTATTCCCATAAAACTTACAAAAAATATCATTTTAAAAGTTGACAATGCATAGCATTTTGTGGGTGATTCTCACATAGGTTGTCTTTACCATTCTTTGTAATATTGTGATTATTGTCAGCCATAATAACACTACTACTTGCTCTGTCCTAGTGTTGTGTTCCTGGTGGTGAGCAAGGTCGCCAGAGCTCCCGAGGATGCGTTGTGTTGACAGCGAGGGAATTTGTTCCTTAAGCTGTCAACACGGCGAATCCTCAAACATATCAAGGGTCTGCAACGCCCATGTTACTCCTTTGGAGTTGCATGCGTCTATAGGCTGCGGTGTCCGCTTACCATCAGGCCGTACGCATGTTTGCCACTGTCGTATTAAAAAAAACATTAATATTAAATTATTCATTTGAAACACCTTGTAAATAAAATTATATACTTTCTAGCTTCCGCCCGCGACTTCGTCTGCGTGGACCCAAGATAAAAACGATCCTATATTTTAATTCAGTGTATAAACTATCTACGTACAAAATTTCATCCAAATCGGTTGAGCCGTTTTAGCGTGATTGAGTAACAAACATCTAAACATCCAAACATTCACATTTATAATATTAGTAGGTAAAATTAAATTATTCATTTGAAACACCTTGTAAATAAAATTATATACTTTCTAGCTTCCGCCCGCGACTTCGTCTGCGTGGACCCAAGATAAAAACGATCCTATATTTTAATTCAGTGTATAAACTATCTACGTACAAAATTTCATCCAAATCGGTTAAGCCGTTTTAGCGTGATTGAGTAACAAACATCTAAACATCCAAACATTCACATTTATAATATTAGTAGGATCACAGGTAATTAATGTCTCCAGATCGCATGTTTATCGCCCTTGCTTTCGGCTTGTGCGCCAAATACCTGCAATCTGATATTTTCTTTCTTACCGTGCTAGATGAGTTAATGTACATTAGAGTTTATTTTAAATAGGACTTCCAATAACTATTAACATGAGATGTTGGGTACATATTTACTATAATAGCGACATTGATTTGTTTTATTTGTATTAGTCCATACAAATATCAAGGAAGACGGCCTGTGATTTTGTATGTTGTTCCATTATCTTGTATGTTAGTTTTAAGTTATAGATATATTTGTTAAATTTATAATTAGAAATATTAAAACTATTATACACTCAGCGTATGTTTTATTTTATGATTATAATTTTATTGATAGTAAGTGACTGCTACCGAGTTACACTCAGCTGCAAAAATATCTGGACACCTACTATGAATGACTTAAATTTATTCCAGATTAAAATCCATGTTAGTAGATAAGTACAAAATATTTTTGTTAGTAGACAATTAATGGCAAAATATTCAATAAATGTAAAATAACTAGTTTCTGCCCGCGACTCCGTTCGCATGGAACTCGTTCATGTAGCAGCTCCATACAAACATTCAGCCCCTCAGGGGATGATTTCCGGGGTAAAAACGATCATGTCCTTCCCAGCACGTCTAGCACACGACGGCCGCGACATACTCTCGATTTTTATCGCACTATACCTCTTCTTCTAAGTGTTCTAATAAGAGAGAGACGGATAGTGTGAGAAAAATCGAGAGAGCTCGCGCACCGTCGCGTGCTAGCCGTGCAGGGACTCGAACTATCTCCATACCAAATTTCATCTAAATCGGTTTAGCGGATTAAGCGTGAAGAGTTAACACAGACATACTTTCGCATTTATATCCCTAAATATGCGCAATTGACGAACAAAAATTAGGGCTTTAAGGCGGTGCGGTGGTAATATTTTTGAAAAACCTATCCAGCGTGTATATCCTAAAAAAAATTAAGCATTTATTCTAATATTTTGTCCGCGTGATTGTTTTATATGCCCATGCCGAATTACAGCTTTCTAGTAGCAAGGGTCACTGCTGAGCTAAATCGCAGACGGACAGACGGGCATGGAGAAACTAAGTATAAGGGTTCCTTGTTGACTTCGGAATCCTAAAAACCGGCCTAAGTATATTTTGGCTGGGCTTCCATCACGTTGTATGTGCGTGTTCGCCTACTCTACTGGGCACTAAACTCGGTCACCAGACCTTCTAGGGTCGACACGTAATCTGAAGGCCAGATGGATAACCCGTCGGGACATAAGTATCAGTAAATTGCATTTAATGTATGTCGCGTGGCAATGGGTTAATTGTACCTACACAGCCAGTTATTTATAGGTAGAATGATTATGGTTGTCGCCAATGATCCTACTAATGTTATAAATGCGAAAGTTTGGACGTTTAGATGTTTGTTACTCAATCACGCTTAAACGGCTAAACCGATTGGGATGAAATTTCGCACGAAGATCTATACTAATATTATAAATGCGAAAGTGTGTCTTACTCCAGGCAAAATACGGTTTTGAAAAACATTAATTTATAATAGCTTTTTTTTTGTTGATTTCATTTGAAAATGTTATTCTAAGATGATATATTCAAGAATCCGACAAACTTTCCACCCGGAAGTAATTATGTAGATTTCAATGAAGCATGCATTGTCTTTTTTTATACGATTTATCTTGAATATTATAGAACAAATGTAAATAAACCAAAATAAAGACAAAAATATTTATTAATATTTTTTCTGACTTTTCAGAAGTTAGTTAATTTATCATTTTTTTGATGTCTGAAATTTTGCCGGATTTTGTCGCTGGGTAACTATTTAATTGATACTATATCCGTTACACATAAAAAGTAAGCTATTATAAATTATTTCCAAAATTGTCATTTTTTCCATACGAGTTGTCAGTTCATTTACTGGACTACTGTCTGTCTGTCTGTTACCTCTTTACGCTTAAACCGCTAAACCGATTTGGATGAAATTTGGTATAGAGATAATGAGTCCTGGGGAAGGACATAGGATAGTTTTTATCCCGGAAATTACCCCCCAAGGGGATGAAGTGGGGGTGTGAAAGTTCAATACTCAATACTCAATAGTTTATTGCACATAATGACATTAATAAATAAAGGTGTTACAATGTGGAGTGACGTAACCATTAGGTATGTACCCTGAGAGGGCGCTGCAATTACGGGATCGGAGCACTTAAATGCAAATATAAAAAATATATCTTATTCTAATATTATGGCTACTTATCTATTATTTAAATTTTATATAATGACAATGGAGTTGCAGTCTATTCTAACTTAATCATCTAAATATTCATTTATAGTATAATAAGACTTCTCTATAAGCAATTGTTTTAACTTATTTATGAAAACTGTGTTTTTAATTTCTTGTTTTATTTTTTCGGGTAATTTAAATTATACATTTTAATGGACATTGTTAAAGGGCCTGATGAGAGTGATGAGTACAATTTATGGTAACGTTAGTTTATTTCTAGAGCGTAATGTGCAGGAGTTAACAACATTATTTCGTTTTGTGTAGAATTCGGGATATTTTTTGACAAATTTACAACATTCTAAAATATATACACACGGAATCGTAAGTATTTTTGCTTTATAAAATGAGGTTTGCACGTATCGGTTTGTTTGATATTAACTAATATTCTAATAAGTTTCTTTTGTAGGGTAAATAGAATTGGTAGTTTGTATGGAGCTACGTTATAAACGAGTTCCACGCGTACGGAGTCGCGGGCAGAAGCTAGTAGTTTATAGTCTGGATTAAAATATACTTAGGTTATTTCTTATCCCGGGTCCACGCAGACGAAGTGTAATATAAAAAGTTCAAACTGTATCCAACTGCGAAAAACTAACTGACAAAAAAACTGGGAGTTTTTCATGCAAAAAGTAGTCAGCCTATGTCGCAATTTCAAATCGATTGACAGGTAGGTACATCATTCATAAAAATGGGGAATCAGTTCAGTATCTTAAACGCTACGCTCTGGAACACAGACTGCAAAAAACATATACCTTCCTCGTTTAAGGGGATGCCTTGATTCGAGTCGAACACGCCCCCTAGACAAAGACACGCTTATGCCTTTCGCGCACGAGAAAAAGAGATTGAACACTCTTCGGGAATGGCTTTTAGGACAAATTTCAATAAATACCTAATTAAGAGAAGTTTTATTTAAATTTCATAAAGTGAGATTTTAGATGAGATAAAATACTATAATATTAACTTGATTGTCGTAAAATAATGTATCGTTTGAGTAGGCTGAGTAAAAAAAGGAAAATACAGACCCAACTTTTGTATTTTTTTCTATCGAGGAAATTTTAAGCAATCATGTATCGGTAAAAATCAGAAAAACAATCATATAGTCAAGAATCATATATCTGAAAATCAGACCTTATTGTTTCTTAATCTAGTCAGAACGGCGTTTCAAAGCACGCGATAATTTCCAATGCACCGCATTAAGGGCTTTCATATGTAGGTAAAGCCCGGCCAGGAAAATAAAAAACTGCGCCATATTGCGGAAAACTATTGGAACTAATTTCCTTAACTGGCAACAGTAACTTTGAAGACGTCATTAATGCCATCTGTCAATTGCCGTCAAAGTGAGTTGTCGTTGGTACGTGTTGTATTCGGTTTAAATGCCGAAAACTATTAAATGTGACTTAAGAAAAGTGATTTACAATATGACGAAGTATTTGTCGGCGAGAAAGTCTAAAGGATTAGACTCTATTCCTCTAAATAACATCTCCAACCTTGTTGTCAACATGACAGAGTGGAAATTAATTAGTGTTGCCATAACTATTGCTAATTTAGCGCCCCCAGACCAGGTTTTTTATTTTCCTGGTCGGGCTTTACAACGATATGATGGGAGGTGCGGACGCCCCATGTTATGTGCGCTCCTATCTACTTATACACTAACCTGACACTACTTTTTTGATTTATTTCGAGTCACTTTTTAAGACGCGTCAAAAAGAGTGATAGGGACACCCGTCTTTTAGAGTGAGACATATATTACTACTGCTTGGGATGAGTGGGGCGAGTCTGCCCATCGAATGCGATGCGAGGAGCGAAGGTGCACTATATGTGCGCCTCTATCTATACAATTATCTGCTTAACTACTTACTTCGCAGGTAGCCAGCGGCGCGCCATTATATATGCGCACATAGCCGGACTCTTCTCGGCGTCCTGTATGTTCCGTGGGAGGCTTCCTTTAACGGCTTTCAAATGTATATATATAAGGCCAGGTGGCGGAGGCGCCTCGAGTCATGTGCGTGCTATCTACTTCTAGGACGGTCATCTACCTAGGTACTTATAGGTACACTAACCTGGCACTCGCAGCAGCGGCACAAGTCGCGGTAGGTGCAGGTGGTGAGCGCGGCCTCTAGACGACGCAAGTAGCAGGCGGAGTGCGACTGCGGGCGATCGCTTCAGCTTTCACAGTCACCCCTCGCTTTTTAAGACGCGTTAAAAGGGGGTGCAGCTGTCTGTTAGAGTGCGATGCCAGAGAGTGAAGGTGCCCCGCCCCTTAGCAGGCGGCGTCCTATGATATGTGTACCTCAAGGAACGCGCTCCTAGTGCAATCTCAGCAATATCCTGCTGATGTGAGGAGTGGGGCGACATGACCTCATTTCTCCTATCTTATGAATAATTCAGTACCAGATGTTTCCCCCACTCAGGAGTGATTATCATCGCTATCAAATCCCATTATAGCAGTAAAACTAGATCGTAAAACCCTATGTTCGTGTTCACTCACACAGGGACACTGTATAAAAGCCATGTATTCTATTCTATAATAAAGAGATCTTTCTATACCCAACACTCGTATTATTTTACTCCTCGAACGTCCAAAACTTCACTGCATTACATTATCATCTACCTAGGTATTTATAGGTACACTATAACCTGGCACTCGAAACAGTGGCACGAATCGCGGTAGGTGTAATGCGCGGTCTCTAGACGACGCAAGTAGCAGGCGGAGTGCGACTGCAGGCGTCGCTTGCGGCGCCCGAGGGACGCTATAGCGACCAGCGTCTACTGGTCTAGACGATCGCTTTAGCAGTCACCCCTCGCTTTTTAAGACGCGTTAAAAGGGGACGCAGCTGTCTGTCTAGACTATCTATACACTTACCCTTAATCACTTAAACGGTGCTTTGCAGGCGCCAGTTGGCGCCCTATGGGACGTGTACCTCAAGGGGCGCGCTGCTTTGAAATGAGGTACAACCCTGCCCGTAGACTGCCAGCGACGGCGCCCAATGGTATGTGCGCTCCTAGTGCAATCTCGGCAATATCCTGCATTACATTATCATCTACCTAGGTACTTATAGGTACACTAACCTGGCACTCGAAGCAGCGGCACGACTCGCGGTAGGTGCAGGTGGTGAGCGCGGTCTCTAGACGACGCAAGTAGCAAGCGGAGTGCGACTGCAGGCGTCGCTTGCGGCGCCCGAGGGACGCTATAGCGCCGAGCAGCGATAGACGACGGCCTTTGGACTTTGGTGTGCCGCTGTCGCAAAAAAACAATTGAATGCAGGCGCGATTGTCAACATCAAAATGTTTTTTTGTGTAAATAAATTGTCATCATGTCAATGTTTTTATTTTATTTTTTATTTCTCAATCCTTTCATTCTTTGTTATTGTTATGTGCTATGTGTTACGTACCGTGTCCTCACTGGATGGACCCAAAGGAAGACCAGCACGTCTAGCACACGACGGCCGCGACATACTCTCGATTTTTATCGCACTATACCTCTTCTTCTAAGTGTTCTAATAAGAGAGAGACGGATAATGCGAGAAAAATCGAGAGAGCTCGCGCGCCGTCGCGTGCTAGCCGTGCTGCGCGGGCTGCAAAGCCAGCATCATGCTGAGTTGAGCCCATTTCATGACACGGCACAGTTCACTTTTTTCTTTTGTCTTTGTTTTGTTTTGTATACGTACTGTGTGTTCTGTCGCGAATAAATTCATTCATTCATTCAAATAGGCCAGAAGGCCTCTTTTTAAAATCAATATTAGATCATTCTATCCACGAATTAGCGCCCTAGTCCTAGCATTCTGTTGGGAGCCAATAATGCACGGCCCAATAATGTACAGCCTGATAATCCGCGTCCACTTTTTGTGGACTCGGATTATTGGGTCGTGCATTATCAGGGCGGACAAAAGTGGCTTGTAATAGCGAACTCTGTCTTATTTGGTTAGGTTAGGGTTCAATTGTGTCCCTCAACCCAGAAATTGACACCCCGCGCAGCGTCGACTCGCAGTCCGCACAGATAATGTACAGCCCGATAATCCGAAGCCACAGGGACTCGGATTATTGGGCCGTGCATTATCAGCTCGTACAAAATTGGCTTCCACTTATTTCCCCGGACCAAGTTTGCTCAGGGTGATAATGCACGGCCCAATAATGTATAGCCTGATAATCCATGTACAGTATGGACGCGGATATTGGGCTGTACGTTATTTTGGCCGTGCATTACCATGACTGTACATTAACCGGCATCATTCGCGGAGACACCCAGGGAACCAGGTATCCAGTCGGCCGGGAATGACTGGGTTATGTGGTTCTACTCACGAATCATACAATAAAGACATTAAAACACCACCGACATAACAAACCCAGCTAAGAACCATCACGACAGACAAAACTTTCGATTAGCCACCACCGAGGTAAAAAGAGTGAGAAAAGAGACTCACTTGTCGGTTACATTCAGCTGCGCCGGTTTCATGTCCTCGCATAGCGCCGTCTCGCTCGGTCTTCGTTTGGCGCGCCTCTTCACTCCCGTGTCTTTGTCATCGTTCGCTTTAACAATAAAATAAAGTCTATGGCAGTGACTGACAGTGACAAAAAAAAAGATGGGACGACGACATCAGGCCTGTTGCAGGGTTGCCAGAGGCCACGGAATAAAGAATCCATGGATTCTTTATTCCGTGCCCGAGGCAGACATGAGTGGAGAAGGCTGTAGGCCTTTGCCGACTGGCAAGCGGACACCCAAAATAAATAAAGAAACCAAATAACTAATCAAAGAAGAAATACAACATTTGGATGTCACGAACAAAGGCTATAGGTATAACATTAACATTAATAATGGCAGTGACTGAATAGGTACTTCGCGCGGGCCACCCCTTCCCGACCAACCAGCCTTAGAGCGACCCCAGGGGTATATGCACTCGAGTTAAAAAACTTCGATAGCGCGATGCAGAATTTTCCAAATTCAAAACTCACTCTCCGTGACGTTGTACCAGTCATTACGGACTTCGTTGTTCTGTGCGTCCGTGTCCGGCCAGAGAGCAGCTGACGACTCGCGGTAGGTCTCGCTCTGCGGTGGGTTCCCGTTCTCATAGGGCCGGTCGGGCTGGTTAAGCACCTGAAAAGGTTACAGAGTATACTTAAGGCATATCAATAGTATGGTACAGGCATGCGGCTGTGAAGCTACGGTAGCCTAGTGGTTCAAACCTCAGACCAAGAAAAAAAGACAGACGGAGCGTTACGAACAGTCTAGTGAAGCCAACCGGTTTTCAACCAAGCCCCATAAGTTTAGCACACGCTAAACAAATTAAATCGCACAAAACTCGAAATAAATGATCTTGACAGCATTGCGACACGTGCTGAAGAGTTTTGTGCAATTTTGTTTGTATATGTGTGTGTGAGCGTGTGCTAAACTTGATGTTGGGTTCACTTGACTGTTCGTGACGCTCCGTCTGTCTTTTTTTCTTGGTCTGAGGGTTCAAACTTGTGGCGGTCGTGGGTTCGAATCCCGGCTCGTACCAATGAGTTTTTCGGAACTTACGTACGGAATATTTAACGTTAGCTTTTCGGTGAAGGAAAACATCGTGAGGAGACCGTTCTAATCCCAATAATGTCTAGTTTTCCCTCTGGCAGTCGCTTTAAAACTAGTGCCTATGCCAAATCTTGGGATCTGGTGTCAAAGCGGGCCCCGGGCTCCTTTAGGGCACAACCGGGAATAACGCTAGGAGGGTTATGACAAGGCATATCAATGCAATATGCGTATTTTTACCCAAAAAAGGAGGGTATGTATGTATGTATGGTTTCGACCGCTTTAGCCTAGTTGGTAGTGACCCTGCCTATGAAGCAAGAGGTCCTGGGTTCGAATCCCGGAAAGGGCATTTATTTGTGTGATGAGCACTGAATATTTGTTCCTGAGTCATGGACGTTTTCTATGTATTTAAGTATTTATTCATCTATATAAGTATGTTTATCGTCGTCTAGTACCCATAGTACAAGCTTTGCTTAGTTTGAGACTAGGTCGGTTTGTGTGAGATTGTCCGAAAATATTTATTATTTATTATTATTTATGTATGTACATACTATGTATTTATTTATTTAATCTTAATTGCACAAAAGAATATCTTATGGTACAAAAGGCGGACTTAATGCTATAAAGCATTCTCTACCAGTCAACCTTAACATGTTCGAAACCAAGAACCCGCCTAGCAGGCACTCGTAATGTTTGCTCAGATGCCGGCTGAGCCCGCTAGGCGCACATCTCTATTGTCGAGGCATTAGAGACGTGTTCAGATATTTGTGAGCACTTTGGCCGCTCCGATATATCTGATGGCGACTGCACCGTTGGTATGCCTCTTTAAAATACCTAGGGTTATTTTATTTTAATATTGTATGGCTTTAATCCTGAACTAGCTGCCTGCATGGCTTCGCCTGCGAATTGCAAAGCACGCATGTTACTCCTTTGGAATTGCATGCGTGTTTAGGCTGCGGTGTCCGCTTACCATCCGACGGCCCGTACGCTTCTTTGCCACCGTCGTTGTATAAAAAAATATATATATATAAATAAGTAAACAAATTTAGTGTTTACCTGATAATGTGCTCTGGTACCCAGAAAGAACACTGCACCGGAATTTCCAGCGTTCATTTTGTCGCTGAAACAGGAAAAAAACATAACTTACGTGGTTTTAAACAAAAACACTGTCTGCCTATTCGTTTAAATTTTAAGTTAATTAACACATACATTTTCTGTAGGATCAAGTAAAGATTCCTTTACTAAAACGAATATCATACCTAACATAAAAGCACAAAATTTTCCGAAACGTATCATTCCTTGCAAGAAAGAAACGTATAATTATGTTTTCATTGCACTCTTTTGAGAATGTTGTGTGATGCGTATCGACTATATTTTTACATTATATCCAGCAGTCTTAGCTCTATTTGGGGTAAATTATAATTTATATGATATGGAAGGCAATTAAATAGCAATATTGAATGAATTTAATATTTTACGACACAAAAATACAACCCACTTTATCGAAAATCTAAACAAAAATTTCCAGATCAAGTAAATGAATAACTAGTAATATTAATACTGATATATTACCTTCACAACTTACACTTCGCTGTATACAATTATTTTATACGTCTATATTACGTAATATTTTAATAACTTTTTATTAGGATTCTCTGTACTTTCTTGGTTTTGTTTGAGTTGACAGATCAACTCACTGACGTTTGAAATGCGCGCGCAGGTGTATCGTTGCCATTAAAACAAAGGTTACCCCGAAGTAAGCAATAATCACTAAGCCACTAAAATGGCAGATTTATCGAGGAAAACGAATAATAAATAATTTGGAACAATGAAAACTGAACGACATAGTGAGTTAACTAATAAACATTTATTTACCGGTCGGCACACAATTTCAGATAGCCGAAATAATTAAAGTATGATTAAGTTGTGATGACTGCGTTACTACGAAGATATCTATTTGGTCGTTATTTTATAAAAAATCATCTGACGTTTTGTCACTAAGGAAATATGTTTAGATTTACCACTTAAATCACAATAACCTGATACACATCAAAGTTAAATCTGATATTTCTTCACACTTGTTAATATATAATTCCATTGAATTGTTAATATATGTACCGATAAGATTCAAAATTCGAACGAAGTATGGTGTCCTATTCAAATAAAAATACTTTTTTAAATTTACTAAAAAGGAGTCATTTTTTGTAATGTACTAAAAAGGAGTCAAATCTACCACATCAGTGCTGTAAGCAGTCGTCCTTAAGTTCAAGCATTCGTCATTCTACAGAGTCGTGGGTATCCAAATACAGTCTAGCAATTTCTTCTAGTCGACAGAATGGCAAATGTTGAAGTCATGCATCATGAAACAGGGTCAGATTTTAGGTGTGTGTGCATTTATGTGAAGTGGCTGCACAAGACCGCTTTACCGTGAGGTACTGGACTCCCCGTTAGCTTTACTGGGAGCTGTCTTATATACGAAGCGAGTTAAGAAACTTCGATAGCGCGATGTAGAACGGTAGGGTAGGGTGAAGAAATAGAGGGATCTGAAAAACTTAAGATATAGTGAAAAATCCTATATTGATGTATACAATCTGGTCAAAAAACATCTGAATCGCCATTGATTTAATATAATACCTATATATATATAATAGCATCTTCAACGCTGTATATGAGTAAGTATAATGTATGATATGATAACCATTGAAAAGTAACAACAATGTTTTTAAAAAGGACGAAATAAATAACTTTTAAAATATTATTAAATAAATGTCAGCTGTCGTGATACTGTTCCAGAAAACCTGCCTAGTTTGAATTTGATTTGAATAAAGTAGTCTAGTGCGAAATGCCCTATAGTTAGAAGGTAAAATTGAATAAGTCCGATTCTATCATAAAGCTAATTCATAATTATAAAGAGAGCAGTATACTTTGTAAACATGGATTCCTCGTAATAGATGTTTCATCTGATTCTCACTACTCTGAGATATATGTGGAGGGGTTGAATTGAATCAGGTTTCTTCAGTGCACTGTTAAGGGGATTATCTCTTGAAGGCCGCTAATACTAATTCTTAGGCGGCTAAAAATGTCTACTTCTAAAAAAGTAAAACTTCTTATTAGCTAACATCAGATAAAGTTCATAGAAATACCAGCATACCTAAAAGCTCACGAAAAATTTACTCAGTTTGTCTTAAGAGTCTAAGTCTAAATTATGGTTTACTGAACTAACCTATATTGGCTGTGTAGCATAAACACAACATGGTTTTAAAAAAAGCCTATTATTTTAAAAGTGATACCTTTACATTTATTATGGTTAAAAGCTTGAATACCCTATTATCATTATTCAATAGCGTTCCAGCATTATTTACATCCGGAATAGTTGAGATAAAGGTTTTGGATGAACGTAGCTTGATTAATCCTTCTTCCCCAGGAGAAGGACCAAGTGGTTCTTCGATTGTGGTATTTGCAGATTATATATTATTTCAAAAGTACTCCATACAAGAGTTTGTGAGTGAGTAGCAGTTTGGTCTAAGTATTTTAGAATATTTTTCCGCCATAGTTAATAGTCCAAGGTAAAGGCACCTTAATTGTTCACAGTTGTTGGACGTATGCGTGCATGCGCTGCAGGTACTATTAGAAAGACAAAGGTGGTTTCGTACGATGTTGTGAGCCTACATACTACTATGACGTTTTAATATGCAGCTGTAACGCATGTATCTGTTGCTAAGTACCTAGTAATATTATATATATAAAGCATGATTGGGTATAGCGTTGGGATTAGCTTAACTTAGACTTATGGTCTGTATTCACTTTGATTAGTGATTAGTGCGAGTTCATACAAAAGCTACTCGCACTCGCAGCAAATGTATGAACTCGCACTAATCACTAATCAAAGTGAATACAGGCCATTAGAAAGATGTGGGTTTCCGATAAAATCATATTGCATTACTTATATATTTTGTTTAGGTAAGGTTTTGTCTGAAATACTTTGAAGTAGGTACGTAATGTTTCCTCATTTCTGTCTGCAATTAATAAAATTAGAATTCCAAAATCGTATCTTTATTTAAACACATAAATAAAAAAACTCGTTATGTGCTTGTTATGAATTAATCTTTATGTCTAGCTCTCTAATCCTACAAATTTGATTCTCTATAACGCGAGCAAGGCTGGAGCAGTTATTCCAATTGTGCATTCGAGTAGAACAAAGACTGCCCATGTTGTTTATTAAACATTTCAGCATATAACTCCTAATTAAACGTCAAATTAGAACGGTTAAATGCCGGAAGTGTGAGCTATTCTCTCTTTTGATGTTAATCGGTAAAATAAGTGTAGTATTGTTAAAAATTTTGGCGCATTTACGGCTGAGCATAGAGTTGGCTATTTCCTTGGCCAATGGATTGGAATTGCAATCCAACGAGGAAATATGGCCAGCCTTATGGGCACCCTTCCCAGGGGCAGCGACCTCGGAGAGTACATTTATTATTGTTATTTATGTTAAATAAATAAATAAATGTTGAGAATAAGATAGTAATACTTGCTACTTCATGTCTCCTCAAACGTTTCCAATTTACTTAAACGCATATTAACTTTTTAATTGCTTTTGACGTGTGTCACCGTCACCCTCTTCCTCTTTGATACCGGCGCTCATGCGAGCAACATCGTTTTTCTGTTTCTATTCCGCAATCTTTCGTTATATACATAATCATAGGGATTTTGTTTACGATATTGTGATCAATATAAACTACACATTATCCACATCTGAACTCATATTTTATTTCTCTCTCTCTCTCCAGCCAAAACCTGACATCACCACTGCCGTAAACTTTCTAACAATTTGTACTAGTAGTTAGGTAGATTTAATTATATAGGTAATTTGTTTAAGTAACAACTTTCGGTAAGCGTTTGAAGGCCCTTCGCGTAATAGCTTTGAGGATGCTATAGAGGATGATCATGACATGTTGAGGTTGAATATGTGCAAAATGAAGAAGTGCAACTGCATATTTATTATCACTTTAATGTGACTTTACACAGCATAACAGCTTACCAAACGAAATATTCAACAATATGAAAATAATGATATCCGGGAGCCGTGAACGCGCGAGAAAAATTAATCCAAATAAGTACGTCAAAGTAAATTTCAATAGAACATGCAGCTGCGATGTCTTTGTTGATGATTCATTATTCATTACGATACGCGGTAGGAAGGATATAATATTCTAACAACAGGTATTCCATGAGACATTTGAAAACTAATTAATGGCTTCGTGGATGTTTATTTATACAGGAGACACATTCAAAGGTAGTCGTAAGTTCATGTTCTAAATACCGGAAGTTACTTTTAACTCTCGGGACTCAGAACTCCCCATGCACAAAATCCGGAAGGCAACCAATCTTACAAGAACTAAGACAGTTAAATTAAGAGTCAACAGAATAAGCAACAGAATCCTGTTGGTCTAAAGATGCATTGCACACAATGTTAGGAAATACATGAGTATTCCAAAATGCTGCAGCACTGCTCAGAAAGTACTTCTCCGTGGAAAACACTATTTATAGAAACGTCGATTCCTTTTACGTTGATTGACGTATGACTACGTTTACGGTACGTGGGTGGCAGTCGCAGTTGGTTGAATCACGAAACGAAATTGGTAGTAACGGGATAAGAAATTATTTACTTAAAAAGTCAAAGCTTTTAATTGGTTCTGTGTAACTGAAGTTGTTTTATAAATTGAAATAGGAAAATAAAGTATCAATAATGTATGTAAATGTCAAATGCACTCCAATTAAGCTAAACTGTACATACCACTACTCTATAGGGCAGGAGCAGATTCAATACTTTATCTGTTTGATCTCAGGAAATCATAATGTAGAGCCAGATTACAGCGCAGGGGCAGCTTCAATACTTTTTTCCATTTGATCCCAGCACGTCTATCATGGGACGGCCGCGACATACTCTTGATTTTTCTCGCACTATACCTCTTGTTCTAAGTATTCTAATAAGAGAGAGACGGATAGTGCGAGAAAAATCGAGAGAGCTCACACGCCGTCGCGTGATAGCCGTGCAGGAATTCAAAATGTAGAGCCAGATTTAGTCGTTCAGCACAAATTCCGCTGGATCTTGCCTATTAGACTTGTTTATTCATTTTTCTTGAGCCAATGTGCAACTAGAGATTGTAGGTATTGAATATTAATCGGAAAGAATATTTCCAACTTTGTATTTCTCCGTCTGTGACCCAATGCATGAATACTTTGATGAATACTATTCCAGACACAATCGTCCATCAATGCATTAAAGGTCTTTACTATTGTAATGCAAAATGCAACAATCAGACTTGTGCACCTTTGCTTACTCTCCGGGCCTGACCCACATTGCTTCGATTCTACGTCACTTAAACCAACCAATCAGATTGTCCGGTCTGCATCGCGCTTACGAAGTTTTTTAACTCCGCTGCATATATACAAAACGCGTATCTAACTGCATGGGGAGTCCGTTGCTACACGGGGAACCGGTCGTGGTGGGGGGCCGGCTTAACCCTCCACCATCTAAATATGTCGCCTTGTAAAAGTCGTCATGTATGGGTTTAATATAAAATGGATTAATAAAAATAATGTCAAACAAAACAGCAAAATGAAATGAGACTTGTCTCACACATACCGATGTAGCGCCTTTGACTCTCTTTTTTGTTCTTGTCACTAACACGTAGTACATTGTATATTCTGGTTAGAATTATTTCATTCATTTAACTATTATTATTCCTCAGTTTACCGAATCTTAATCTAACTACTATTAACTTTATAAACTACTTTATGTACTTAATAAGCCCTACATTTAGAATTGTAAATTAGGCATAATAATCATATACTCATTATAATAGGATCCTTCTTTTATTGTAATAATTAATAATCTAAATAAAATCGTGTTTGATAAGTTCTCTACTAATAAATAAAAATAAATAATTGGTTTCATAAAAAAAACATGATTCTGTAAACGATTTAACTGTGCCAGCTGATTCATAAAAGAGGAAGTCAAATCAGCTACTTCAGTATGGGTGAGACCAATGTCTCTCTTTATCATTTTCTTGACAATTAATTGTTTACCATATATGAATTGCTTTATACGCTTCAACATATTTGATGGCAAGGAATTAGACCGGCTCCCTGCCGACACCGGCTTACTGAGTAGCTACGGACCTCCCAGAGCAAATCTGTAAAGCTCGCTTATATAGAATCGTGCCTCAAAAACTTCGATAGCGCGATGCAGAACATGAAATTTGTCATTTTTTCACAAGATAACCACAAATAAAATTTAACATATATTTACATTTTCGTATTTAAAACGGCAGATATTTTTTATTTCAGATTTTTAATTCTCTGTTGTAACCCTGTGGCGAACAATAATTGCGTTTGTTACTTTTTTGACGCTTCCAATGGCGTTTTATACGAGTGCGAGTGAAATAGAGCTACCGGATTTTATCTTTGGTGCTCGGAAGCAATAGGAAGCTTAAGCTGCTGAAATTACGAAGTGTTATTGATTTTCTGAGAAGGATGGAGAAACTGAATCTTTTGAGGTGGTGGTCGTTGTAGAGTTCTGAAAATAGTAGTTAGTAACGGCAGTTTAGCAATCGATATGAAGAAAATATCCCGTACTACCATACCAGAACTCACCATTTTCTTGATTTATTATCACAATTTTTGATGATTGTCATTATTAAGTCATTGGGTATAAAGATAAGTAACGTTAGACTACAAAATCTATGTATAGTAAGAATCTGGATGTGATTCACCGAACTTTACAATTTACCTATCATAATTATTTAGAATTACCATCTGTCTTACTATTTTATAACTTATTTAATGACTGTACAATGTGACATTCTTGTACAATTAATATTAAACATAAACAGACAAGTAAACCTACCCAGATGTATCTTATTGATTCAAGAGTAAAACAAAGCATTTTTCACATTTATTTTTTGGGTATAAAGTACTATGATAATGATTCTTTGTGTTTTACAATTTAACTATATAAATATATAGATCGATCATTTTACGATAAGAATTTATTAAAAGAAAAAAAAAACCTAAAATAAACTAAAGTAACCTAATAAAAAAAAGCAAAAAGGTTATATATATTAGATGTGCATCTTGAATATTCATTTTAATAAATAATTGTGATCGTAGAAGTCGGATACCTCACGCTACACTAAAGAGTACTATGAATATAGACGCTACACAACGAAGTAAAGTGAAAAGAACGTGAGGTGAGTAAAACTCGTAGTACCTCTGATGAGTCATTGTCCCATGTGCCCCACCACACTCAAGCAGATGCCTTTTGAAACTTTCTTGTTACGTTTGACAAAAATGATCTCTATGTCATATGGCTAAGGTTGACATTTATAAACATTTGCGTCATAATATGAGCTAACCTGAAATAATACCAAAATTGTACGTATAATCACCAATAAAATAAAATTAAAGCTTTATTTTCCCGGCAGTGGTTTTTGTTTCTTTCAATGAATTGAAGACAAATTTAATTTGAATGTAAATGGAATGGGGAGAAATATTTGTACTTGCAAGTGGCAACATCAAAGTACGTCATAGTACAAATCATTGTACATTGTACATAGAAATACGTTTTTACCCTGAAAAGTAGAATAATGGCGTCGATTATCACGAAGTTCTCTTGATTTTGTGTCGCAAAGTTACTTCATTAGTTATAATAATAGTTGAGTTTGGTGTTATTCAAGTATCGTATCAACAAATCAATTGTTGCCATCAAAAGTAAGTGTGGATTGTTGCAATAATAATAAAATTAAAAACATCGTCATGTAGAAACACCGATTTCATTGGTGTTGCAAGATTTTTTTGAGAGTATTTGACATCCAGAATTAAATTATTGCAATGTTATTTTGTTATTGTTTTTTACAATTTCTATATTTTCTATTACTGTTATGGAATTTCTAGAAGTTCATGTGTTCTGGCTGCTGAATTGTTGCGCTTACGACTACATAACCAAAATGTTCATGTACGTGGGTACAGTGTTTTTATGCATGTGTAAACAAGAATGAAAGTAGACGTTTATTATGGGATTATAATAATATAGTATAATATAATAATCGACATATTTGCTCCAGTATGATAAACTGCCATGGAATAACTAAGTATACCACTTCCATTCTATCAAGATTTGATAAACCTATTAAGTTCCAAGTACAAATACTCTTTATTGAATCGCACAAATGAAGTGTACTTTCCAAAGAGTCAATAGCCACAAATAACCATTAAAAAAATGGGGCTGTGAACCATATCTGGTTAAACAGATTTATTTGGCCCTACAGTGAGGCAAATCTGCCAGTGTAATGGGAACTTTTTAACCAGCTGCAATTCAGGCCGGCACTGTTTAGTTAGTGAATAAAGTTAATGAGGAAGCCTGATGCTATTGTTGTTTACTAAGCAGAAACGTCTGCCAATGAAATTAAAAATCCTGATCAGTGAAAAATTTAATATCTGCTTATGGCGATACATTTGAAAATTTCACTTTGATTGAAATCTGTTGCGTATTGCTCTATTGGTTTGTGTGTTGTATTTCATGACACCTGTTGCTTATTCAAAGTTGTGGACGACAGACAAAGCCTATTTTGTGCATATCCTACTAATATTATAATTGCGAAAGTTTGGATGTTTAGATGTTTGGATGTTTGTTACTCAATCACGCTTAAACGGCTCAACCGATTTAGATGAAATTTTGCACGAAAATAGTTTATAACCTGGATTCAAATATAGGATAGTTTTTATCCCGGGTCCACGCAGACGAAGTCGCGGGCGGAAGCTGGTGTATATATATGTAGTGGTGGTTCAAATGTGATAATTTTTCTTTATATTTTCTTAGGTATAAAGAATCATGTCTGACGACGAGCAGGTGATTACGGAGACACAAGTGCTCACAGCGGAGTTTAAAGATGGTAAAGTTCCTATACAAGTACTAAGTAATCTAATTTAAAAAGTTTACATGTCAACTTTTTATTACAGAATGAATAATATTAGTAGGTAATTAAACGAAACACGTGCATATTTCAACTTAACTTAAGCAACGTTAACAACTCACGAGCTCTTTGGAACAACCTTAAACGCACTGTCAGAATAACCCAGAACTCACACGATTCGGAAATACCTGCACATTTAAGCGACCCGACCTTATCAACTCACATTTTCTAAATGTTCCAGGAAACCCAGTTGCTACTCCATCATATCTCGACCACTTTGAACATAATCACTTTCATACTTCATCATTTCAATTAACTACAGTAAACGATAGTGTTGTACTCAAAATTATTAAATCTCTTAAATCTGCCGCTTTAGGCGATAATGGTATCTCACTGGATATGCTTCTTCTCACCCTTCCCCATTCATTAGCCGCAATTACTGCCATAATTAATAAATCCATCTCATCTTCGATCTTTCCTGATGCATGGAAGGTGGCATTGGTAACACCTCTTCCTAAAAAAAGTAATATTACTGATGTGAAAGATTTACGGCCTATAAGCATTCTTCCTTGTATGTCTAAAATATTAGAACGAGTAGTGTACATACAGTTGTCGACATTTCTTGAGAGTAATAAAGTTCTTCCTACTTTTCAATCCGGTTTTCGCAAGTCTCATAGCACGACAACAGCACTCCTGGATGTGGTGGACAACATTTTGTCAGCGCAAGTATGGGTCGTGGTACGATAATGGCACTTCTCGATTTCTCACGTGCTTTTGATGCTATTAATACAAAGTTATTGCTATCCAAAATGAAATACTACGGCTTTGAGTTGAGGGCAATTTCGTGGTTTTCTAGCTATCTTTGTAGCCGTAGTCAAGTCGTTAAACTTAAGAACAATGGTGGTCTATATGAAAAGTCAAAACCATTGCCTGTATCCAGAGGAGTGCCACAAGGCTCAATACTGGATCCACTTCTATTTATATTATATACAGCGGATGTCAGAGACGTTATAAAAAATTGTAAGTTCCACCTATATGCTGACGATATTCAAATCTACATATCATTTAATCCAGCTGATACCGATGGGGCTGCTGCTAAAAACCAGCTTAAACCGATACATATACATAAACCAGCTGTTATCATATCGGGTGATGAAGTGGAGCGAGTACCTGAGGCGCGCAATTTAGGCATTACAATGGACGAGTCATTGCGTTTCGAGGGTCATATAGCGAATGTCGCCAAAGCTTCATTTTACAGGCTTAAGGTACTTTACCGTATTCGTGACTACCTTAGTGTAGATTTGCGTGTTAAGTTATGCGATTCCCTGGTGCTTTCAAGGTTTGATTATGGGGATGTGGTATATGGCCCACGGCTATTAGCTTGTACGGACCGAATAGTGCAAAGGGTGCAAAACGCATGTGCGCGCTACTGTTTTGGTATCCCCCCGCGATCACACGTGACCCCTTACCTGAACTCGGCGGGTATTCTCAAAATGACATACCGAAGAGAACTTCATCTGTCTTCCTTGTTGTTTGGCGTGGTAAAAACATCCGAGCCAGAGTACTTACATAAAAAGTTCACCTGGCGCTCAAACAGGTCCTCCTCACACGGCATCAGATCAGTTTGTCATGAATTGCTACCTCCACGTCACCATACCGCCGCTTTCCGAGGAAGTTTTAAATACACTGCCACTAAGTGCTGGAATAACATACCTCCGCCACTCAAGAAATGTAATACCATCGGCAATTTCAAATTACATCTGAAACGATACCTTATGCAAATACAGCAGGCACTTCCTCCTGGCAGTCGAACTGTGCCTTCATATATGTAATGACCCTAAGATTTAAATTCATATGTGAATTTACATTAGAGTACCTAGTAAATTAAAGTAATTTATTAATAATAATATTTGATTTTAAATTTTTTTTTGGCCAAATACGTTTACAGTGCATATCCAAACATACAATATTATTACCTACTCAAACATTCCTACGACACAATATCACACATATTCCGTCAAGTCAAACACACACACGCACACTCATACAAATACGCACACACTCACACACACGCGCGCACACAAACTGAGACATTTCGTTCCCAACAAACAGCGAGCAATGTAAAATGGATTAATATAGTTACCAGGGTCTGCCTGAAAACCAGCGTTGCAGTGGCCTTACTACTGTAACGTTATGCTGAGGCAAGCCCTTTTTTAACATCACATAAGGATAACTGTAGGATTCATTTTAAATTTTATATGTTAAGTCTACTTTTAAGGTTCCCATGTAACTAGAAATGTCATGTGATGTTGAATAAAGTTTTCTATTCTATTCTATTCTAATCTAATTAATGATGTTTTGTGTATAAACAAATGGATGACATATTAAATGTATTGAAAATATATTTAATTTATTGAAAAGAGATTGTTTTTATATTAATAGGTCTAAATCTTGGTTTGACCTAAATATTGAATTTTAATGCTAATTCCAGGTCAGCTTGAAATCGTGGAGGTAACCCCATTTGACAATGAGGTAAATATTGATATATATCTAAAAATCAACAATTGCCAATCAAACATGATTATCTCATATTCTAACTTAGCAACTTTATGTTCACAACAGCATGTTGCCCTATAGTGTGATAATATATTACCCCAAATGATGAGACCTTATCTGACAATTGATTGAACATACCCATAGTATGCTATAGCTGCAATTTGTGATCTATTGTTTGGCGCAATGTAATTAGAACAAACAAAAATCTATTTAGTATTGAACACACTTATGGTATTGTTATTTCTATTTACATATGCTTGGTAAAATATAAAAGGTAAATAAATGTATAAGGATTGGTTTCCAAGATTCCTGTCATCTTGAAATTAATATAAGACACGTAAAAAGAGATTGTTTGCATTGCAGAACAACTCGGTGGAAACTCACATCCTCCCGGACATTTCGGAGAGCAGCGAGGACCAGGAACCGAAATACCAGATCCTGACAGACTCCCCGAGGGGGCTGATGCATTTGGACCTTCTGAACCTGACTCTTGTCAAGTAAGTAAGCTGAATACTGTCTAAGCCCCTCCCCACCATACGATACAAAATGGCGAGAAAATTTGAATCATCTAGTGAGTTCAGAAATAAAGTTGATTACTTTTGATTTTTTTGTTTAAAAAAGCTACGGTAGCTTAGTGGTTCAGGCATGCGGCTGTCAAGCGGCGGTCGTGGTTTCAAATCCCGGCTGTGCCCATGAGTTTTTGAATATTTACCGTTAGCTTTTATGTGAAAGAAACCATTGTGAGGAAACCGGTCTAATCGCAATAAAGTCTAGTTTTCCCCCCGGGTTGGAAGGTCAGATGGCAGTGGCTTTCGTAAAATTAGTGCCTATGCCAAACCCTGGGATTAGGTACGAGCGGACCCTGGGCTCTCTTAGGGCACAACTAGGAATAACGCTAGGACAGGGTTTCTTTACGGGTCCGTGACGTGATTGCCAGGGGTCCACGGCCAGGTCGTTTACTCTTACCTTAGGGAGGTACGTTTTCTACATGTTCGTCAACAGTGGCCGCGATATTTTTGGAAATCCTGAAAGTGGTCCATGCTTAATACTCCACGCAAAATACGGTTTTGAAAAACATTAATTTATAATAGCGTTTTTTTTGTGGATTTCATTTTAAAATGTTATTCAAAGATAATTTATTCAAGAATCCGACAAACTTTCCACCCGGTAGTAATTATCTAGATTTATTCTATTTTATCTATTTTATTTCCCTTGAATATTATAGAGCAAATGTAAATGAACCAAAATAAAGGCAAAAATATTTATTAATATTTTTTCTTGCTTTTTCAGAAGCTAGTTAATTTATCATTATTTTGATGTCTGAAATTTTGTCGGATTTTGTCGCTGGGTAACTATTTAATTGATAATATATCCGTTACACATAAAAAATAAGTTATTATAAATTATTTCCAAAATTTACATTTTTCCCATACAAGTTGTCAGTTCATTGACTGGACTAAGTATAGCAAAAGTTTAAGAACCACTGCGCTAGGAGGATGAGGTACAAATGTTGAGATGTTAACAAACAACAAACACAAATGTTGTACAAATGTTGTTGTGTGTAATGTTGTTCGGTTTTGCGGGACCCGGTACTTGTTTATGTTGTATTATTGTTTCTTTCTTAATAAAAAAAAAACAGCCCGGAATTTTCACGGCAAAACAAAAGACTCGCAATCTTACTAGTGTTAGAAACATTTTTGTATCGATATCGAGTATTATTATCGTATATTTTAAAATACTTCGCAACGGTTCATTTGAAATAATATACAAAAATATCTAAAAAAAAAACTTACTCAACCTGAACAACATACCAATTACAATGAATTTTCTAAATTCCTTGACGTCGAGTGAAGTTGAACGATCATTTAGTATATATAAATGGCTTTATAGTGATAAACGAAACTGTCCGTGTACTCGCAGAGAATGTTGTTATTACTATCAGAAATAAAATGTCATGTGCTGCTGTGTGTACTGACGTGGATTTCGAAGAAGAAATTGCATCTGTTTCTATGTAATTTTATACAAACCTCACGTAATTTTGTAGACCGTTTTTTTTCTTCTATTACACAACTATCGGTATCGATAAAAACATGTTACTAACACTAGTAAGGTGGCGACAGTCTTTTGTTTTGCCGTGAAAATTCAGGGCTCTGGTTATCAATTCCTTATGAGATTCCATTTCGTCACGTCATCAATTTCGTAGCGCTACGCTCTTAGCCGATGCCCTCCTATCCCGGTATTAGTCGCCAGCGCCTACGGATAGAGCGCCCGCCAGGGTTCCCGGCAGTAAATGTGTTAACAAATATTGTGTTTTCCATCAGATGTGGCGATGGCGAGGAATCTTACCGCCTGGTCACCAACCAGGAGGAGACGGATGGCGAGCTGGAGACGGTCACTTGCGTGCTGCAGTCCAGCGATGGCGAGGGCGACGGTAAGTCCAGCTTCGGCATATACAGGGTGTATCAAAAAGTTTCTGTCAAAAAAATAATTTTTGGTACAAGCTTTTATTGCCGACTGCACTTTTCTGTATACCATCGTCAACTACTCATTGAGACGATTCTAACGAGCCCAAACTCAACGGGGTTACGTCGGTTAAGTACTGAATTCCCATGGCCACCTTCCGTCTCCATCATCAGATCAGCTCGATGGTACCATAATATTGAATTGTCATCCAAACTATACTTATACCCAAAATTTCAGCTCAATCGGTCACCGGGAAGTGTGTCAAATTTAACTTGCAAGATTTGATTACAGACAGACAGATAGACAGACAACGGGACAGGTGAAAGTAAATAAAAGCTTGTAAAATGGGGTGTGAACCGAGCAAGGGCAAATGGCCAAAACAGAGATTTGAACAAATCTCTAAGGGATATGACCAAATCACGCAGGATGTTAAAATAGCGAATCCATTGTGTCATTTGCCTAGAAAAAATCTGTTATTTGATCAAATCCCTGAATCTGTTTAAGGCAACACGTTTTTTCATTTCATCTGATTCTGCATTGTACTTTAGACTTTTCACATGAAAACTTCTTGAACCCCTGACCTCTAAATACAGATAACTTAGCTGCAATTTCACGGAGACTATACTTCGTAGTGGGCGCTGTTCCGGTAAATGAAGTAACGCTGAACCAGTTCCGAGATTTGATCAAATCATCTATACCATATTACAGTAGAGACTTTATCAAATCACTTAACAAATCCGGTGAACTGAAAAAAAAACCGGCCAAGTGCTAGTCGGACTCGCGCTCAAAGGGTTCCATACCATTATCTATAAAAACGGCAAATCACGGTTGTTTTATGGGAGCCGCCCTTAAATATTTATTTTATACTGTTTTTTGGAACACAACACAAATACAACAACAATACATACACACAGAACACATACAATACATATACAGAAATACATCACCTGTGAAAATGTCAAGTGTCTAACTATCACGGTTCATGAGATACAGCCTGGTGACAGACGGCCAGACAGACAAACGGACGGACAGCGAAATCTTAGTAATAGGGTCCCGTTTTTACCCTTTGGGTACGGAAACCTAAAAACGAGTTGCATTTTTTGGCTGATTTCGTCACTTCACTAAACAGATTCAGGGATTTGATCAAAGTAAAGTCAAATCGAAAGTCGAAATTATACCATTTTGAGTATTAGGCGGCGATATACTTACTTACAAAGGTAAGTATGTATATTATTATTATTATAGAGTTAGTTAGTTGTACTGGGCTCTTATCCGCAAGTCGACATCCAGTGTGCCTATTTTGCGTGAAATGGTGGGGTAGCGCTACTGTAACCACCCCAGCTCCTCTACAAAGTTGGTGAGTGCCTTTGTGTTCCTGACTGCGTTCCGTAGTGTGTCCGGAGACCCTAGGTGCTTTTTCCTGTATACTTCTACCTGCTTGCAGTCCAGTAGAATATGTTTGGTCGTTTCCTCCGCCTCCATGCAGGCTCTGCACATGGGGCTGTCTGTGATACCCATGTTGTACAGGTGTCTGTTCAGGGTGTTATGTCCTGTTTTATTCCTACTTATTATTATAGAAAACGGCCATGACTGTGGAAGAACAAATGCACTTACCGGGCTCTGAACCCGGGACCTTCAGCTTCCCAGGCAGGGTCACTGCCAACTAAGCTCAAGCGGTCGCTAAAAGCTGTTTCATGAATTCATCAAATACATTTTTTTTCACATTTCCTACAGACGCACAAAACGCGTACGTGGGCAAGAAGCAGGTGTACCTAACTGGCGAAGACCATGACCAGTACGTGATGGTGAACGGGGAGGAGGGGCCTATGATGATACTCAAGTCCTCCCTCGAAGGGGTCGAGGAAGAGCAGGAAGAGGAGGAGCCACAGCCCAAGGTGAGAGCCATCCATACTAATATTATATTTATTTATTTAATCTTTATTGCACAAAAGAATATCTTATGGTACAAAAGGCGGACTTAATGCTATAAAGCATTCTCTACCAGTCAACCTTAAGGCAAAGCAGATAAAATTATAAATGGGAAAGTGTGTCTGTCTGTCGGTCTGTCTGTCTGTTACCTCTTCACGCTTAAACCGCTGAACCACGGAATAAAGAATCCATTGGAAGTGGCATTCAACCGATTTTCATAGAGAACCACTGTCGCCGCACGCACACAACCACACTTCAATAATACACGAACACACAATTGCAATACGCTTTCGATTTGTTAAAACGTGCTGTGCCAATATGTTGTTAACGGTAGCTAGTTTTATATGCAAAATCTACTTCAACTACTACTATTTACGGTCTCATTTAGAGTGTCAAGTAAATATTTCTTACGTCCGTTACCATATGCGTTGCAAGACTTGCAAGAGGCGTGGTCGTTCGGCTACTCGACGTATGATGGCGGTGTTTTCAAAACATCCTTCCATTCATAAGATGCGACCGCTTGAAACCGAAAAGTCGCATGTACTGCAAAATGTGTATGATGATACGACTATTTGGCTGTAACGGAATAGGGATGTTATACATTATGTATATCAATAAATACAGAATACAATATGTAAAATATGATTACGAGTAGACGTAACAACACACAGTCTTATCGCGAATGAGCGATCTCTTCGAGATAACCTTTGGATACCAACTTTTAGGAAATTATAAATATAAATTAAAATAATAATATTTTATTCTTTCTTATAAATAATAAGAATGGGCTTTGTCCTGATTAAAAGGCATAAGCAATCCATAAATTATAAAAATTAAAAAGCAATAAAAGGAATAAGCAATAAACAATAAAATATTATTAATATATCTTTTTCATTTTGGTTTATCGATAACAAGTATCGACCTTAGCCACAGCATTTGAGTAGCGAACCTTCGGGAAATTTGCTGCGCATTCACGATCTGAGTAGCGAAATAATACACAGGATTATGAACTTTATTGTTAGAGAAATAGAATTGATATTTCCTTGACTACAGGCGCAAATTGTGTCTAAGAAATTGAAAATAAAATATTTTTTTATACGTATTCTGAAATATTACTTAACGATGATAAGAAATACTTCCATGAGACAAGTTTTTTATGTGCTATTATTGGAGCAGCTTTCAATAACGCAATACGGCATTTTCCTAAAATAAACAAATATTCACTCATGTCATACGCTGCGTGCGGTCGCTAGGTGACTGACAATAATCTGTGCAAGAAGTATGCTTATTATTGCTCATGTTCGGCGACACGGGAACGCCCACTCACCACTTCCAATGGATTCTTTATTCCGTGCGCTGAACCGATTGAGATGAAATTTGGTATGGAGATAGTTTGAATCCCGGGGAAGGACATAGGATAGTTTTTATCCCGGAAATCACTCCCTGAGGGGTGAAATGGGGTATGAAAGTTTGTATCGAGCTACGATATAAACGAGTTCCACGCGGACGGAGTCGCGGGCAGAAGCTAGTCGCCAATAAATCTTTACGACACACCTCGTCGTAGAGTGGCAATTACCGCTGCGGAAAAATCTCATTTTTACACACACACTAAACACTTCAATCCTTTGTGACGCTCAAGATTCTACTTAATAACCCCTAAGTCGAGTCTAATAAGTCTACTAAGTCTAATAAGTCGAGTTAACAGCTGTCAGAAATTTCAGTTTTATTGCATTTACATGTAGTTCTTTTTTCAAAACTCCATTATGCCGACTTATCGGGTTTGACCACGCAACCCTCGATATTTGATGTGTTCGATTCACAAGTCTTACAGGAAGTGTGTGTGGACGCTAGGTGGGCTCGCAGCCCGCATCGCCCCGCGCCGGGGGGAAGGAATGTGCAGCGTTGTGAGAACGATTTGCAACTGTGTTCCCACATGGCTGAATACTATAGAGTATAAACAAGGTAGCTTAGATACCACAGCTAAAGATATGATTATTAATTAAGGAAACACGTTGCTCGCATTCGTGCGTAGCGGTGCCGCAGTGGGCTTCCGCTTTAACCAATGACAATGTTTTCTTTTGCAGAAATTAACCGCTGTGGAGTTATTAGAAAAAGCAAAGGCCGTCCAGAAAGCCAAGTAAGAGCCACTATTTATAAAATTTTATTATATTGTACTATTTTATTCAATACTAGCTGCCCGCGTGGCTCCTCCCGCATCGGAAGTGGTTCCGGAGATTACCTCCTACTTACAAATTCACATAGCTACAATCGGACAGACTGGTCCTGATTACAATAACAATACACGATAATTCTTAAGAGTCCGCAGTAAGCTCGATTCTCCATACAAACGTAGTTACGCTCTCATTTTAAAACTACGTGTTGGATTGTAACGAAACTTTGCATATACGATGACATGAGGTATATCTATGTCTGTAATTAGTTTATGTTGCTTCAGATATCATAGTAAAAAAAATACAGCGAATTTAAGTTTTTCATACAATACTTGTTTTTGCTGTATTTCGTTTGTTTTATAAACTGGAACCATATAAACTAATTACAGACATAGATATACCACATGTCATTGTATATGCAAAGTTTCGTCACAATCCAACACGTAGTTTTAAAATGAGAGCGTAACTACGTTTGTATGGGAAGGTGAAATTCGGCCGAGCTAGAATATCGATAAACAGCCAAAACAGATTTGAATGGAGGAGGTCTCATGCAATTAAATCACTGTTTAGTTAATTATATTTAATGATAATGCTAATACTAATGTCCACTGAATGTTTGGCCACCCTACATTTCTTGAAGTTAAATTTTCGCAAATTACCGTTAGGGTGACAACTATTTTGAATTATAAAGTAATTCCTTATTCAGTTTTATTCAGTAAAAAAGAACGTTTGTTTTAAGTAACTTCGAGTTAATCGTGTTTGGTATCAATTACAGAATTAGAAAAAATTACTGCTGATCACGAATTAAGAATCATCGTGTATAGATTACTAGATTACTATACAATGATTTTTTCTCTATAAATTATATATTATTTACTATTAATTACAGAGCGTTAATGCAGCCTACAAAACGCGGACGGAAACGGCGCGGCACGTTGCCTCCACCGCACGAACTACTCTCCTCCCCCAACTTCAAACTGTTCCTCTACTCGTGTAAGCTGTGTAGCTTCAAATGCAACGCTATTAAAGAGCTTACAGCGCATAAGGTGGGTTTCAGATTTACAGAGGTATACATAAAGTAAGAGAGGTATATATAGACCCAGCGAGGTAGATGTAGAGCTAGAGAGGTATTTATACAGCTAGGGATGTATTAATGAGGTAAAACTAGAGAGGTCGATAGGAAGAGAGAGGGAAAGGGGGAAAACGTGGCCGCAAACGGCGCGGCACGTTGCCTCCACCGCGCGAGCTACTCTCCTCCCCCAACTTCAAACTGTTCCTCTACTCGTGCAAGCTGTGTAGCTTCAAATGCAACGCTATTAAAGAGCTTACAGCGCATAAGGTGGGTTTCAGATTTACAGAGGTATACATAAAGTAAGAGAGGTATATATAGACCCAGCGAGGTAGATGTAGAGCTAGAGAGGTATTTATACAGCTAGGGATGTATTAATGAGGTAAAACTAGAGAGGTCGATAGGAAGAGAGAGGGAAAGGGGGAAAACGTGGCCGCAAACGGCGCGGCACGTTGCCTCCACCGCGCGAGCTACTCTCCTCCCCCAACTTCAAACTGTTCCTCTACTCGTGCAAGCTGTGTAGCTTCAAATGCAACGCTATTAAAGAGCTTACAGCGCATAAGGTGGGTTTCAGATTTACAGAGGTATATATAAAGTAAGAGAGGTATACACCGTGCCCGCGAATAACCCGAAAGATTTTACCCACGTATTCCCGAGGTCAAAAGAAGTAAATGTCATATGACTTTTGGTCAATTTCACCAAAAAAAATTTTTTTTTCTGTTTTTTTTAATTTTTTTTTTGTAACTCTTTGAACGTTTTTAAACAAAAAAAGCATTTTTTACTAGAAAAAATGTCGGTTAAAATGATTTTTTTAGTTTTTTTTCCTTAATAACTAGTTAAGCAATGTGTTCCTTATCACATTGACATCTGTCACTTAAGATGTCTTTATACTTAGCCCCATACCGGTGACATCATCACCAAACGGGCATTTTCAGTTGAGTTACAAGTGTTAATTTTTTTTAAATTGACATTAACCCTGAATCTAAGGCGAAATCGACCTAGAGTCATATGACATTTTTTACTTCTTTTGACCTCGGGAATACGTAGGTAAAATCTTTCGGGTTATTCGCGGGCACGGTGTATATAGACCCAGCGAGGTAGATGTAGAGCTAGAGAGGTATTTATACAGCTAGGGATGTATTAATGAGGTAAAACTAGAGAGGTCGATAGGAAGAGAGAGGGAAAGGGGGAAAACGTGGCCGCAAACGGCGCGGCACGTTGCCTCCACCGCGCGAGCTACTCTCCTCGCCCAACTTCAAACTGTTCCTCTACTCGTGCAAGCTGTGTAGCTTCAAATGCAACGCTATTAAAGAGCTTACAGCGCATAAGGTGGGTTTCAGATTTACAGAGGTATATATAAAGTAAGAGAGGTATATATAGACCCAGCGAGGTAGATGTAGAGCTAGAGAGGTATTTATACAGCTAGGGATGTATTAATGAGGTAAAACTAGAGAGGTCGATAGGAAGAGAGAGGGAAAGGGGGAAAACGTGGCCGCAAACGGCGCGGCACGTTGCCTCCACCGCACGAACTACTCTCCTCGCCCAACTTCAAACTGTTCCTCTACTCGTGTAAGCTGTGTAGCTTCAAATGCAACGCTATTAAAGAGCTTACAGCGCATAAGGTGGGTTTCAGATTTACAGAGGTATATATAAAGTAAGAGAGGTATATATAGACCCAGCGAGGTAGATGTAGAGCTAGAGAGGTATTTATACAGCTAGGGATGTATTAATGAGGTAAAACTAGAGAGGTCGATAGGAAGAGAGAGGGAAAGGGGGAAAACGTGGCCGCAAACGGCGCGGCACGTTGCCTCCACCGCGCGAGCTACTCTCCTCGCCCAACTTCAAACTGTTCCTCTACTCGTGCAAGCTGTGTAGCTTCAAATGCAACGCTATTAAAGAGCTTACAGCGCATAAGGTGGGTTTCAGATTTACAGAGGTATACATAAAGTAAGAGAGGTATATATAGACCCAGCGAGGTAGATGTAGAGCTAGAGAGGTATTTATACAGCTAGGGATGTATTAATGAGGTAAAACTAGAGAGGTCGATAGGAAGAGAGAGGGAAAGGGGGAAAACGTGGCCGCAAACGGCGCGGCACGTTGCCTCCACCGCGCGAGCTACTCTCCTCGCCCAACTTCAAACTGTTCCTCTACTCGTGCAAGCTGTGTAGCTTCAAATGCAACGCTATTAAAGAGCTTACAGCGCATAAGGTGGGTTTCAGATTTACAGAGGTATACATAAAGTAAGAGAGGTATATATAGACCCAGCGAGGTAGATGTAGAGCTAGAGAGGTATTTATACAGCTAGGGATGTATTAATGAGGTAAAACTAGAGAGGTCGATAGGAAGAGAGAGGGAAAGGGGGAAAACGTGGCCGCAAACGGCGCGGCACGTTGCCTCCACCGCGCGAGCTACTCTCCTCCCCCAACTTCAAACTGTTCCTCTACTCGTGCAAGCTGTGTAGCTTCAAATGCAACGCTATTAAAGAGCTTACAGCGCATAAGGTGGGCTTTTAGAACTAGAGAGGTAGATAGAGAGCTAGTATATAAGCTTTTAAGGTAAAACTAGAGAGGTAGATAGGTATAGAAAGAGAGAAGTGGGGGGACAGACAAGCGGCGCCATACGTTCACCTGTGCTACTCTACTAATATCGTCCTAAAGAGCTTATCTTCTCTTATCTTATCTTATCTAGATGAGGGCCCTTTCGGATGCACTTCGACCCAGCGGGATCTTTTGTGCATTTGCCCTCTCCTTTATGCCTACTCCCAAGCTCGCTCCATCGTTTCCACAAAGCGGATGATGCAGCTCAGCGGGAGCACCTTGAACTCCCTTGGTTGCGGATAGTCGCTACCAAAGTAATTCATTCTTTGTCTGGCAAGGGCATGATATTCACACAGTAAGTGTTCCATGGTCTCATCCTCCTCGCCACACATTCTACAGTCTAAACTGTCCGACAGTCCCATCTTGGCCAAGAGATCCTTGACCCCGAAGTGACCTGTGAACACCCCAGATATGATTCTGAGTTGCTTCCTGCTGGATTTCCAGAGCTTGTTAGTCCAGCCCGAGTCCACTCCTTCTATGAAGAGCTTAGAGTGCCTTAAGCCCGCCTCATTCCTCCACTCGTGTTGGTGTTTGGTTTTGGCGTAGGCTTTAAAGGCCGAAGTTATGGTTTTCTGCGAGAGTCCCACAAATGGTTCTGGACCTACAAAGTGATTTCTAGACCCCCCTCTTGCAAGCTCATCCGCTCTTTCGTTGCCGATGTAGCCCTCGTGCCCCGGTATCCAAACTAGTTGCACCTTATTGTGCTTCCCAAGCTTGTTCAGTGCCTGGACGCCATTATAGACTAGTCTAGAATCCACTTTCGGCGCCGTAAGTGCTTTAAGGGCCGCTTGACTGTCGCTGAGGATATAGATGGTCTGCCCTCTGGTTTGCCTGTCTATATTCTCCTGTGCACAGGCAATTATGGCGTATGTCTCCGCCTGGAAGACGGTTGCCAAACTACCCATGCTTCTTAAAGAGCTTACTGCGCATAAGGTGAGTTTTTAGAGTTAGAATAAAGAAGAAACTAAAAGAAGCTGGAGAAATGGTTATAAATCAAAATATAGGTAGATGTAGAATTAGAGAAGTAGCTGTAAAGTTGAGATATAGTTCTAAAACTACGGGGATTCAACCTCAAACTGTTCCTGTCGAAGCACAGCAACAGTTTGAGGTGTGTTTTCCTTTTTTTTTTAAATAATCTAGTCAAAATTGTTTTCTGGATGTTGAACATAGCGGAAAATCTGGCATATTTTTTAGGTTTTTGAAGGTTAATATCTCTTTTAAGAATAAATTTATGTAAAATAGGAAAACATAGGAACATGTCAATAGTAGCCATAGATTTATGGAAAAGAATGATTGCTCTACTGCCATTATCCAGGGTGAAAACAGGGGACTACGTTTCTATGGAAAAACGGCCGTTGTGTTTCCTCTTAAAGCGCAGTTCGAAACAACCTTTTCTTAAATATGCAATGAAATGTCGTCATTACGTGCGTTATAACAGGCTCTAAAGTATCACGTTCGGGCGGAACTACTTGAGTGAACTGTAAAGGATTTTCGTACAAAATTGAAGGCCTAGGCCGGGAAGTATTTTTTTTTTTAATTTATTTGAGGTACAGCATCACGGCGTTCTGCCACAAAATTAAAGTTTGATTTCATCATTCATTTATTAATTTCGTTGATTAATTTTCTTGGCGGTTTATTTATTTATTTTTATACTCGTCGACCTTAATGTTTGAATTCAGACTTCGTAAACCAAACTTAAATCACATACTTTTACTATGGAGCTCCCAACTCAACATTTCATAACTGGTGAGACAACTAAAATGAAATTTGACCAATCACGTGGCGCCTTTACTGAACTATAATGTATTTGACCAATAGGACGCCGTCATGAGAAAGTCAAAAGGAAATAGACATCAACGCACAAAAAAGAAAAAGCCGTTGGTTTCACTTCGTTTTCAATAGATACCAAGTTTGTTTAATTAGTTCAGTTGACTCGTAGAAAAAGTATTGTATACAATAGTTATATAATTAGCTTTTTAAGTCTCGTACCTTAATTAGGCCACTCGGCAAGCTTCGTGGCCTAAACGTGGTACTCGACTGAAAAAGCACACATTATGTAACGATTGCATAAAATACTATTTATTATTTATTTAAGGTCTACCAATCATTGTTGACAACGATACACACAAAACGTACAAGCGAATAGAATGTTGGGATTATTGTCACAACCATTTACAGGTAAACAACGATAAAAAAAGGATTAAAAATAACTTACAACAATTAATACAGTTTACATTTTGTTAAGCTCAGCCTCCATAATCTATTGGTTTACAGCAAACTTAATAACAGAGGCCGTAAATTTAGCAGGTGTGTCATGGTGAAACTCCATGACGTCACTACAACTGTTGGCAACTCGACATAACCGACATATTGGGGAGTTTCTGCCTAACACCGATCTTCTGAGTGGTGGGCACAGAGGGGTAATGGGATTGCGGGGAAATCGAAAAGGAGCGCGCAAGTGCAAGAGTGATATGAGTTGTGGACAATCTATTTTGTTGTTAGTTAATGTGTGCAAAAGTGTGTGAAAGCTGCATCTAAGTTAGTTCTTCGGGTTTCTAAAGAGTACATTTTGAAGTGTTGCAGCTTTCGTTGATAGGATACTGATCTTTTAGCCAAAACACGTGCCTGAAAGGCTAAATGGCGAGTGAACCGTTTTTGTATTCGAGTCGTAACGCTGCAGTATTCTAATGTGCTCCTCACCATGCTATTATAAAGTAATATTTTGGTTGCACTGCGCCTAAAGCATCTACCATTTCCAATGACAAACCCCAAGGTTTTCGATGCTCTCTTGGCAATATTTTCTATATGGGGTATGAGAACGTTAACTTTTTATCGAAAAGCACTCTAAGGTTGCGAATGCTTTCAACTTCATCTAGTTTATAACCATCAATGTAATAATTAGACGTGTGTTATATTATGCTTACGAGTAAATTGCACGTGGACGCATTTTTTTATGTTCAAGTGCATAAGATTATTCTTACGTACGTCAGTTGCTGAGTCTATCAATATCACTTTGAAGTAAGGCGGTATCTTCAGCTGTGTTAATGGTGCGTGCGAGCTTTATTAAGTCGTCTGCATACATAGGCCACACTGAAAGTTTTGCACTCCTGGCTATTCGCACTCATTCCAATTTCGAATTGATTATTTAAAAAAAAAATAGACCTTTGTTTATGGAATGTACTAAATATTGGCGGGAAATCGATAGTCATTTGTTTTTTTTGTCAGTTCGAAATAAACCGATTGCATTCAAAATGGATTTGACGCGTAAAGATTTTAGAGCAATGATTTTTTATGATTTTAAAAGTTCTCTTTCTCCGCATGAGTGTAGTACTCGCCTTCAAAATGCATTTGGTGTTGAAGCACCACATCTGAGCACCGTGAGACGTTGGTACGCTGAATTTAATAGGGGCCGTGTTAGTCTCGAAGACGAGTTTCGTGAAGGTCGACCGTCAACCGCGGTCACTGAAGAAAACGTTGCTGCTGTGAGACGACTGATAGAAGAAAACCGACGAATCACTTACGACGAAATTCGAGGACAATTAGGGATTGGTATGAGTCAAATACAAAAGATTTTACACGAAAATTTAAAAGTCAGGAAACTTTGTTGTCGGTGGATTCCTCATGAACTAACTTCAGGCCAAAAACGGGCACGTGTCGACTGGTGCCAAGAAATGCTGCGGAAATATAAGAACGGATGTTCAAATGGTGTATATAACATCGTAACAGGAGATGAAACATGGATTTATTGTTACGATCCAGAAAAGAAACAACAGTCTAGTGAATGGGTCTTTGAAGGTGACAGTAGGCCAACAAAAATTCAACAAGCCAAAAGCGTTGCCAAACAAATGATCGCTTGTTTTTTTTCAAAAAGTGGCCATGTCTGCACAGTCCTTCTAAATAATAAAAGAACTGTAAATGCCGAGTGGTACACCACAACTTGTTTGCCCACAGTCTTTGAAAAAGTTCGCGAGACACGACCACGAAGCCGCATACTCCTGCATCATGATAATGCGTCCCCCCACACTGCAAAAAAAACAAAAGCGTTTTTGAGTTCCGAAAATGTGGAGACCGTGACTCATCCGCCTTATAGTCCAGATCTTGCACCCTGTGACTTTTACCTTTTCCCGAAAATCAAGGATTTGATGAGAGGTTTAACATTTAAGACGCCCGAAGATGCAGTGGCGACATTTAACCAACACGTCGAAAACATGCAGTCAAGCGACTGGGTATCATGCTTTGAAAAATGGTTCGAGCGGATGAATAAATGTATAAAATGCAAGGGAGAATATTTTGAGAAGCAGTAAATGTATTAGTTTTGTTTTAAATTGTTTTATTTAAAAGTTACGCAAAACTTTCAGTGTGGCCCTCGTACATAAATACCTTAAGAGTTATGAAAGCATTCAGTGATGTCGTTTATAAACAAAATAAAGAGGACTAGCCTAAATGCGAGCCCTGTGGTACACCAGAAGATATGCTACGCTAAGTTGATTGGTAGCCAACAGGTAACAACTACATAAAATTGCCTCCCCGTTAGATAAGAATCCAGCCACTTTATCATAGAACCAGACAATCCGTATGCCGACAGCTTGTGCATTAAAATCGAATGAGGTACTTTATCGAAAGCTTTACTGAAGTCGGTATATATTTATTTATTTAAACTTTATTGCACAAAAGAAAACCTATCGTACAAAAGGCGGACTTAATGCCAAATGGCATTCTCTACCAGTCAAACCTTAAGGCGAAGCGGAAAAGATTGTGGGCAGTGCAAATAACAACTAAAAAGAATAATAACATTACGGTATATAACATCTGTCTGCTTCCCAGAGTCAATGAGCACTCGTTAGAAGTGCAGTAAAGTTTATTAAATTCGTGGTTGTTAATCTAGAGCTTACAAATCCGTGCTGATGATCAGTCATAATAGAGTTTGAAATGCTTTTGAATGTACGGGCAGATTAAAGATTCGAATATTTTGGCAAAACAAGACAAAATCGAAATCGGTCTATAATTTAAAACCAGATTATCGTTACCTGGTTTTTTTTTGTATTTATTCAAATGAAAACTTACATACTATACAATTATATTCTCGCCAAACTGTTTAGGAATGGGTACTACTTTCGCGGTTTTCCAATCAGTGGGAAAGACTCCTGCGACGAGCGATTTGTTATAAATTAGCCACAGAGGGTCAACTAGCTCAGATGCGTATGAAGCAATGAAAATGGGTGGAATAAGTATTGTCAGGACCAGCTCCCTTACTGCAATCTAAACCTTGTAGTTTGTTGAGCAATGCGTCTTTATCTACACGGTGTTCCCGGGAATTTCCGTTAACTTCGGCATATTGCAGAGTACATTCACAGAAACAGTAAGTTTTTGGTCAAACCAAGGAGGAAATCGGCTATTTTTAGGTTTAGATAGTGGCACATGTTTTCGAATTACCCGTTGGATTTCCTCTGAGAATACCCTAGACATGTCATTCACGTCAGCGAGACCGAGAAGCAATTCATCCCAGCGTCATTTGTTTAGCTCTTGGCGTAAAAAATCATATTATTTCATTGCATGTTTGAGAAATCACTACATACCTCGGCGTGAAAAGCGGTTGCCGGCCTCATATCTATCCTATATGTACTCGGCCGGCAACCCCTTACTTCCCGGCCTCCGTAGTAACACAGTATAATAAAGAGTACTACCGTACAGTATGGCCACTCCCTGCCTCCCGTTGGAAGCGCCGCCCCCCCGCTCTCGGTTACCTCACAGTTACCGGCTGGCAAGGACGCGACGACGCGGTTCGCAAAGCGGAGGCCACGTAAAATATTTAAATATCAAACAAATATTTACAAATCCTTTTGTAATGGGCGTGTGTTGTGCTGTGTCCGGATGTTTTTTAAGCTCTATAAACGACAAAACTATGTTTTAGTGGAAAGCCAACTCACAATAGGTACTTATGTTTAGTATTTATTTTATGCTATCAGTTTTAGACCTAAACCTATCAGATCACACTGAAAACAACAAAAAATCAATATGAACAAAAAATCATGTTTCCAATTTACGTAATATTTCGGTGGCCTGAATTTCCTTACAAAAATGTTGTTACCTACTTCGTTTATACTGATTCAAAATAGGAAACTACTGTATAAATCGAGCTTAGATACCCTTCTGCACGGCTAGCACGCGACGGCGCGCGAGCTCTCTCGATTTTTCTCGCACTATCCGTCTCTCTCTTATTAGAACACTGGTATAGTGCGATAAAAATCGAGAGTATGTCGCGGCCGTCGTGTGCTAGACGTGCTGACAGCATAATATGATTCTTATTTCTTCCTAATTCGCGCAATGAGTTTTGAGTCATTAAGGTCATCGAACTTGAACGCGGGCGGCCGGCGCGCGGCGGTTTCTGTGCATGCACCTTGTGCGAAAAAATATTCAAAAACTGGATCGACAAAAAAAATCTACTTAATCATAGATAGATTTTATTATTGTGAATAAATAAATAAATAGAATCTGGTCACAAAATTTCATGAGAATCGGTTAAGAATTGCGACCTGTAGAGGATAACATCCGGACATACAAAAGCAAATTGCTCGAGTCATAACATAGACCTTCGCTGACGCTTCGGTCAATAATAATATTAATAATCTCAGAAAATGGAGTTAAAAACGTTTTTGTTTATAATTAATTACAAGCACAAAAAATAATTCGACGCCGCTATTACAAGGTTACCTCATATTGCCGATTGCGTCCCCGATTCGCGAACGTAGGTACTAAAATGGCGGCAACCCTAGCATGTCTTATCGCACTCACACAGGCATGGGACGCGTTCACCTATACGAGCTTAGACTGTGTGCGTAGGAACGCATTTGTTTCATACATTTGATCGCCAGTGTCCGAGGTGTGGTAGTACTGTACTATTAGGAGAAATGTTGCACGCGTGTGTTTTATAGGCGGCGGAGCACAGCGACGGCGCCGGGCGCGGCCGCGGCGGCGCGCGCGCGGCCAGCGCCACGCTGCAGTGCGCGCGGTGCCCCTTCCGCGGTGGAACGCACTCGCAGGTAATAGGACATTGTTTAACGAGGGGCGTAAGTGGAATATTGCGAACAAGACTCTATCGGACGCCCCACGCCGAAGGCGGAGGGCTTTTGATAACTCGAGTTTGCAATATTCTTACGCCCGTGTTATACACAATGTTTTTCATCACATTTGCGAGGAAACAAATACATTTTAGATGAAATTAATACAAATCGTAATAAAAACTGCGACATGTCAATTGTCCATTTTGTTGAATTTGACGTGAGGCGCGTATGGCAAAGACCCTTCGGTATACACCCACGATTTGAAAACACTTAAAAACATTTTACATTAGACACTAAATAACTTCATATTAAATCTGTAAATAATTATGTTAAACATGGTTTAGTAGTTTTTTTAAATATTTGATATTTAAACCTCTTTGCTTTGTAACTACAGCATGAGTGACAGAAACAATTTAAGAAAAAAACCATTACGCCCGTGGGCGTAACATAGTCTATTACAGCTCTGTGTGTCTGCGCATTATGAAGCCCGTTTCGAGCAAGTGTGATGAATATAAACATTTATCATACCTTGACACCTACGCTCTTCTTCTTCCCAGCTAAAAGTTACACACACGCACACACATACACGCGCGCGCACACTCCCGTTATCGAATAATGTGTTTGTATGCTTCATTGTTCTGTGTAGATTCATCATGTATAATTAGTAAAACATAATCCGAATGGATTAATTCAATTCAATTCAATTTAGATTAACTTAATAGCAACCAGGGTCCCAAAATACAGGCTCAGCCTAGTTTGGGGTCCGCCAGATACTTTCATATATATGTATTCCTGTGTATTGTTTAGCTAATAAATATTGTTATTACATTATTATTTTCAACTGAGCTCACGAATCAAACAAAACAAAAGTTTCTATCGAAAATTTTATTTTTGACTGACCTTTTCTGTATACCGTCATCAAATACTCATTGAGACGATTCCATTCGATGGTACCAGTATTGAATTGTCATCCAAACTATACTAATACCCAAATTTTCAGCTCAATCGGATAACGACAAGGCCCAAGGGACTGAAAAATGGATTGCAAATTTATCATGGTCGGCTGGCTGACACCGTTCGATAGAACGAGACTGACGCTCTATCTTGTCACTTATCGCGTGATTAGGACGACCATGATACGGGGCCAGGTCAAGTTTATATAAAGCTTGTAAAAATAGGCCACAAGGGCACTTTCACATGTCAAACGGTAATTTACAATTAAATAATTTTAAACGATAATCATTTAACATTTGCAGATTAAGAACCGATATAAGCGGTTAACAAACTAAATGTCACTAAATGAAAACGAAACATAATTGCAAAATATTATCCATTATACATTCGATATAAAGTCTGTATCAAAATTAACAAGAAGTTCATTATATTAATTTAGTATCCCAGAGATGTATAAGGTCTCTGATCGTCCAAATACCATTAATAATAATTCTTATGTTCTGTATACGGCCTTAGAGGCGTATGTTAGTGAAATACGTGAAATTCAATTTAAATTGTATGTTTAAAGATGATGTGATATTGCATTGATATGTTGCGTCCATCAGGAAACACTTCATTCCCATAGTCTCTTACGTACGAAACCCACGAAAAGAACAAGATTGGAGCTGTTTTTACAGAAACAATCTAATAAACAATTACATTTTATCAGCACTTTTTTTTGAGTAGGGTTATGTTTTCAACCATATTTAAAAAAATGTATTTCACGTGTATTTTTTGCATAATAAATATGGTGATGTATGATGTATGGTCTATTGAGGCCTAGCAGCATACTGTTAGGCCTCAATAGACCATACATCATATAGTAATAAAAAGAAAATGTCAAGATACATCTCAAAATACGTCAATATCTCAAATATATGAGCATAGTACATATAGATAAATATTATAAATAGAAGAGAGTAGAGACTGCTCGATCCCACAGTCAAACTGTGCAAACGGTTTTGCGGGACCTTTTGTAAGTATTATCAGCCGCCTATTCCTCATATCCCTACTGCGATATCCCCCCCAGTGGGGACACGTGGAATATTTTTCCATTTATTACTACTGGTAGGGATATTTTTCCACCTAGCCCTACTAATTCATGTCAAATGGATTATTTTCCGCATATCGCTACCATTTCACCCCTAGTGGGGATAATTGGATTTTTTTATACGTATACCTACTGTTTCCCCCCCGGTGGCGGTAGGTGGATTTATTTCCACGTATCTTTACTATTTTGCCCCTAGTAGGGATATATGAAATTTTTCCCATTGATCTCTACAAGCTCGTTGTTTGGTAGGGATAGATGGAAACATTTCCCTACATCTCTACCAGATGGTTTTGTGGTAGGGATAGATGGAAACTTTTCCTTGCATCTCTATCAGATGGTTTTGTGGTATGGATAGATGGAAAGTATTCCTTACATCTCTCCCTGATTGTTTTTTTTGGTACGGATATATGGGTAACATTCCAATTAAGTAGTATTTTTTTATTTCTTAAAAGCATGCTTAGGTTTACTTTAGGCCTTTAATTCCAATGAAGAGCTCGGCCTTCGGCCTCCTTTGCCTCAACACTCGGCACTTTGGCCTTAGGTCTCCCCTGCAAGACACCTTAGGATAGTGAGTGGCCGTCGGGCTCGACCTAGGGCCTTCGGACCTAGGGCTCGCATAGGGGGCGTTCTCTAAAAGGATACTTTGGGCATCTATATAATATTATTGACGACCAAGTTTCGATCGATCGACAGAGGGAGTTTATTTAGATTCGAAGAGAATTTGAACTGTTACACGCAGAATCTATTGCATTGAAATCTTTATTTTCAGAATGTAGTATGGTTAAACATAAGAATACCATGTAAACCATAATTTATGCACGTACGAAGTCGCGGGCAGAAGCTATAGCTATATAATAAGCGGTGTTGAGTGAAAAATCCATACCTATTACCCTTTCCAAACAGTAAGTAAGTAGGGCTGAGTGGAAGAAGTTCCATATATCCCCACCAAACAGCAAGTAGGTAGAGCTGAGTGGAATAAGTTCCATATATCCCCACCAAACAGCAAGTAGGTAGGGCTGAGTGGAAGAAGTTCCATATATCCCCACCAAACAGCAAGTAGGTAGGACTGAGTGAAAGAAGTTCCATGTATCCCCACCAAACAGCAAGGAAGTAGGACTGAGTGGAAGAAGTTCCATATATCCCCACCAAACAGCAAGGAAGTAGGACTGAGTGAAAGAAGTTCCATATATCCCCACCAAACAGCAAGGAAGTAGGACTGAGTGGAAGAAGTTCCATATATCCCCACCAAACAGCAAGTAGGTAGGACTGAGTGAAAGAAGTTCCATATATCCCCACCAAACAGCAAGGAAGTAGGACTGAGTGGAAGAAGTTCCATATATCCCCACCAGACAGCAAGTAGGTAGAGCTGAGTGGAAGAAGTTCCATATATCCCCACCAAACAGCAAGTAGGTAGAGCTGAGTGGAAGAAGTTCCATATATCCCCACCAAACAGCAAGTAGGTAGAGCTGAGTGGAATAAGTTCCATATATCCCCACCAAACAGCAAGTAGGTAGAGCTGAGTGGAAGAAGTTCCATATATCCCCACCAAACAGCAAGTAGGTAGAGCTGAGTGGAAGAAGTTCCATATATTCCCACCAAACAGCAAGGAAGTAGGACTGAATGGAAAAAAATCCATGTATCCCTACTAGGGAGTAAATTAGTAGAGATAGGTAAAAAAAAATCCGACTATCCCTACCAGAGAGACAAAAATTAGCTATACATGGAAAAAATCCACTTATCCCTACCAGGGGGGAAAGTAATTGGGATAAGGGGAATAAATTCCGTCTTGCCCTACCATTGAAAACCGGGAGGGATAGATGGACGACTCAACTCCATGTATCCCTACCAGTAGAAATAAATGGAAAAATATTCCGCGTGTCCCCACTGGGGGGATATCGCAGTAGGGATATGTGGAATAGGCGTTATCAGCGCATATAAGGTTGTCCAAGATATTTAATAAACTACCAAAGTGTTTAATGTCAATAGATCAACTGCATATATTTGAAAAAGCCTTAAAAAATGTTCTAGCTCATAGAAGCTATTATACCATAAATGAATATATAAATGATAGTGACTTTGACATGCATGCTCAATAATTTGTAACCCGTAACGCGCCCCATAGTGAAACTAACCATAATTCTGCAACATCCTGTAACCTATGTTGGACAAATAAATGATTTTATCTTTATCTTTATCCAATGTGTATTAGCGTCTCACATTTTGCTTAACGAGTGAGTGAGACCCAATGCACATTGGACAAAGAGTACAGAAATCAAAGTTTATTTTTCCAATCAATCATAGACTATTCGATTTCATTCAATATTTATTTTCCTTTCAGCTGATGAAACATGTACAGGAACAACATTTAAAAGACACTAATAATGGTAAGTTAAATATAGTTTACCAATAAACTGATACGGATTTATTCTACGATGGTGGCAAACAAGCATACGGTCTCCCTGATGGTAAGCAGACACTCCAGAAGAAGCACAAGCGCGTTGCCGACCCTTTTATTGATTTGAGGTTTCATTGTGTTGATAGCTAGAGACGAGCACTGGGTCCCTTACTGAGACACAGCGCACCCTCGCGAGCTCAGAGCTATTACCACGAACTTCGAAATTCGAAGTTCGGGTATATCCATCTCTATCGCACTCACAGTCTCACAGTACTCGAGTGACAGGGATGCATGTTTACGAACTCCAACTTTCGTTTTTCGTGGTAGCGCCGCCGGCGACCTTACTCACCACCAGGATCACCACATGAACACCCAGCGAACGAAAAAGCCATAGAAGCGAGCTCCTGACAATTTTCTACCCAAACACCTGCCTAAACCCGGTATGCGCATGTTCGAACTAAACGGCGGCCTGGCATCGTTTTGACACCCCGCCCCCATCCTCGCATAATGGCAATGGCACCCATTCTGTGGGGCCATTTGGCGGCGCTACTTACTTCTATGGGTTTTTTTGTTGCTCACCAAGAAAGCAACAGGTACATGAAGCTTAACCAAGATGGAAACTATGGTATTATTAAGCCGGCGGTCTTATCTATCGCTAAAGAGCAATCTCTTCCAGACAATCTTGCGGTAGCGGAAACAATAAAAATAACAGCGATATGGATAGATGGGGTACACTACATAACTCCGAAGAGTCATAATTTGTCCGAAAGCATATTTTTTCCGAATTTCATAATTCCGAAAACCATGTTCCGCTGATTTTTTATTATCTTTCGGGATATAATACTAACCTAACCTATTTATGTAATTTATTTAATAATCTGCGTCCAAGTTTTCGTTAAGCAGTAAATGGCGTTCAGAATTTAGATATTTCGGAATAATGATGCTTTCAAACAAATGAATTTTCGGAATTTTTGTGTGTTCCCGGATAGATGATGTGTGTAAAAATGTACGATATTAGTATACGTTTTTTTTTGTGTATTTACGCGTAATTTATTTTCCAGCTGAAGTGTACCTGAACTCAGCCGAGGCGGAGGCGGCGGATGTCCTAGTTTGCGGCGCGTGCGGGTTCGAGTCCGCGTCGAGACCCGTCTTCCGGAGACATATCGAGGAGAAACACAACGTCAACACTAGTTGAGACACACTTATCTAGCGACGAGAGACAAAAGACATAACCTTCTTGCTTTGGCTGAGGAAACATAGAAGCAACATGACCTTAGGGTGGTTATTCTACTTGTCCAAGACAGGGTTCGAAAGGATAGTTATCAATGATAATTATCACGATAATTATTATGATAATTATCGATTGATAATAACAAAAAATTGCGCTCGTGAAAGTGAACTGTATTCGAACGTGTATTTCCGCACTTGCGTCTATCCGAACGCACGAAGTGTCAACGTGACGTGCCGCGCCGTGGGGATTCCCCTTACAAGAAGAATTCAGTTCGGATTATGCAAAGTTGAGCGAACTCGAGTGTCATTGGTTCTTATACTGGTGATAATTATCGGATAATTATCAAGAAGCGTAATTATCCTGATCATTTCGAACCCTGGACCAAGATCTTTGTTCAATGTGCATTTCACTCTCTTTAAGCAAAATGTGAGACGCAAATACACATTGGACAATTTGAATACCACTCTTAAACACACTTGCTTCAAACTCTGCCGTAGGTTCGATTCAACCACACTGGTATAAGGACTAAAGGTTAACGCACACTCAATGCCCCAGCGCCCGACCGGTACCGCCCTAGCTGACTCTGGTTAGGTGTTCTATGGGCTTGTCCATATCAAATCAAATCATTTATTTAGGAAGTGTCCATAATTCGTTAGTAATAAAGGTCTTAAAACTATGTTAGTAGGTATTATATTAAAATTCGCAAGTCGTCAGTTGGGTGCCCTCATCCCAGTGAAATAGGAAGGGACATAGTATATTAAGTCATCGTTTTTTGTCGATTTTTGCCCTCCCCTCCTAATAAAATGACTACCGTCATCCAATGGTCAGACGCCCCGGAAAACCCGCGCAGCAAGACGTTGATACCCGCTCAAGCCAGTTGTCCCGTGACCATGGATGTTGCGAAACATCCGAAACGTCGGGAGACCTCTGAGAGGTAAAAAAGGTTAATTATACGCGATTAACCTTTTCAAATCAGACGGCCATTCACGTCATCGGAAAATCGTGCCATTCGTGCTCCTGACGCCAGAGACATAAACATACCAAACATTATAAAAGTTCTAGAAGTGGTTTTTATTGGTTTTTGGAAGGTCGTCATATGACGTCGGTGGCCATATAATAAAGATAATAATATCAAACATTATAAAAGAGTTCTAGAAGTGGTTTTTATTGGTTTTTGGACGGTCGTCATTTGACGTCGGTGGCCATAAAATAAAGATAATAATATCAAACATTATAAAAGAGTTCTAGAAGTGGTTTTTATTGGTTTTTGGACGGTCGGCATTTGACGTTGGTGGCCATAAAATAAAGATAATAATATCAAACATTATAAAAGAGTTCTAGAAGTGGTTTTTATTGGTTTTTGGACGGTCGTCATTTGACGTCGGTGGCCATAAAATAAAGATAATAATATCAAACATTATAAAAGAGTTCTAGAAGTGGTTTTTATTGGTTTTTGGACGGTCGTCATTTGACGTCGGTGGCCATAAAATAAAGATAATAATATCAAACATTATAAAAGAGTTCTAGAAGTGGTTTTTATTGGTTTTTGGACGGTCGTCATTTGACGTTGGTGGCCATAAAATAAAGATAATAATATCAAACATTATAAAAGAGTTCTAGAAGTGGTTTTTATTGGTTTTTGGACGGTCGTCATTTGACGTCGGTGGCCATAAAATAAAGATAATAATATCAAACATTATAAAAGAGTTCTAGAAGTGGTTTTTATTGGTTTTTGGACGGTCGTCATTTGACGTTGGTGGCCATAAAATAAAGATAATAATATCAAACATTATAAAAGAGTTCTAGAAGTGGTTTTTATTGGTTTTTGGACTGTCGTCATTTGACGTCGGTGGCGTCCGTGGCACGGTTAGTCACTTTGTCAGCTGGCGGTGAAAAGGTTAAGTCCCGTTTAGTAAAAAATATTTAATAAGGAGCTGTAACGTCGAACCCCATCAGAAGAGAGTGAATCTGACTGGACTGTAATGTATGAGACCGATATCCTTCTGATGCGGCCTGACACGTCAGATAGGTATACTCCGGCTTTAGAATTGATGTATCGAAGACCCTTGTCCGAACTGTATCATTCAAGTAAAACTATTGTAATTTAATTAGGAAAATAAATGATACTAATATTAAACTATTGATTTTATTTTGTCAACCTACTAGATACCCTCGTATTATAGGTTATGCTGCCGTCGTAAGCAAAATTAAGCGTAAATACCACGTCGGTGGCAAACAAGCTTACGGCCCACCTGATGGTGAGTGGTTACCGTAGCCTGTGGACGCTGGCAACTCCAGGGGTGCTACAAGCGCGTTGCCGACCCTTTAAGAATGTATACACTCCTTTTTTGAAGAACTATAGGAAGATTATCAGCTTACTACTAGCAGTACTAGACAGTAGTTTAAAACAGTAGTGACAGATCCTCACCGATAGCGCAATAATTATCGACCGAGCGACCGAAGCGTCTATGCTCCAGCTTGGACGAAAAATCGTTTTACCTCATGTCCGGATGTTTGGATTTCCCCCTGTTCTCGCCTAGAGCTCACATTTCTCAACCGATTCTCATGAAATTTTGTGAGTAGGTTCGGTAAGTATACAGATTTTTTTTCTCGTTAGTTTTTCGACATTTTGAAACGGCGGAGATATTAGTTGAAAACGTAAAAAAATACAAGGGGTCAGCTTTGACTATTGACTTGGTACAAATTTTATGTTCTGTCCACTGTATCTTGAACTCCGATTTATAATGATGTTTTTCTATGTTCGAATTACAAATAAATAATCTCTAAAACAACAAATAATTTGCGTTCCATTTTCAAATTTCGAATATCTCAAAACTTTAGAATGTTTATATTATTTGAATTTATCTAGGTAAATTATTTTGGCTTTTCTAGAAGGACTGGTGCTTACTGGTTGGAATATTTAAAATATTCAGGGAACAGAGGTAATACGTCTGCTTAGAAAAAAGAATTTTATAGCAAAACGAGGGAAACTTAGTCAATTTTCTAAAGTTTTCCGCCAACCCCAGCAGCAATTTCAATTCAACCCCCATGGGTTAAAAAGGTATAAAATTACTAAATTTAATTACTAAATACGGCTGATCACAATAGCAAAGAAGCTGCACAGGCATGTGCAGATAACAAGCACAAGGGTTAGAGAAAACTCCTACCTCTGTGTTAGCAGCCGGGTCATGCTTAAAACAAATTTGTGGGTTAAGAAAGGTTTAGTAAATGGTTCCGTTGGCACTGTAACCGATTTGGTGTATCCACCTAATCGTGCACCACCCGCTGATAACCCTTTGGTAGTAATGGTCAGATTTGACAACTACAATGGCCCAACCATAATGGGATCAGTGCCTATCGCCGCTGTCACGAGAACTTGGCGTTCCAAGGAGCTCACATGTTCTAGAACTCAGTCACCATTCATAAGTCGCAGGGCTTGACGTTACCAAGGGTAGTGGTTGACCTTGGGTCTAGAGAACTTTGCTGTGGGTTGCTCATATGTTGCACTTTCACGGGTTCAAAGACTGACAGAATAATTCTGGAACCCTTAAATTTGATCGTTTAACCAGAATCAGGGCCATGAATTTTCTTTTTCTACGAATTGAAGAGGAAAACACACTAAGAAGATTGGCGGAACAAACCAACCGGGACGATTGACCGAAGCCGCTCCGTTCCAGCTTGGCCCAAAATCCATCTTTCGTATGTTTGGATGTCCGAATGTCCCGCAGTTCTCGCCTCTACAGGTTGCAGTTCTCCACCGATTTTCGTGAAATTTTGTAAGCAGGTTCAATATTTTATAGGTACAATTATTTCTTTTTGTCACATCCATTTTCGTTTTTTTTTTGTATGGCCACGATTTTCACACATTATTATAACAAAATCGGACTTAATCGCGTTCAAAAAGGTGTTTATTTAATTACCTCGACATTTCGACGTTTTTTTGATAATGGCCACGATTTCAATTCAACCCACATGGGTTAAAAAGGTATAAAATTACTAAATTCAACCGTTTTGAAACAAACCCGCGAGGTCTACGGCTCACAGAGCCCCTAGTATAAAGATAAGTGAGCAAAAGCCAAACAAGAACACAGCGCTTTTGCGTCTTGGTACTGCTACATAATTAAGTACTTATTTCTAAATAGACTAATATATAAATAGAATAATACAAAGAGTTTATGCCGAAAATATTGTCTATCCAGCGGCGCTACCACGAAAATCGAATCGAAGTTCGTATATCTTTATCTCTGTCGTTCGAGTACCATAAAACATTAGAGACGGAGATTTCCGAATTTCGAGATTCGATTTTCGTGGTAGCGCCGCAGAGTCCAATCCGCAGGTGAAATCAGTTTTGAAATAGTATAAACGGTTCCGGAGATTACCCAAAACTTACAATCTTGCAATCTCAAGACTTTTCCTCTTTATCGTACGAGCGAGCGAAGCGAACGAAGTTCTATGCTTCAACTTTGCCCGAAAAATTTGTCTGTCCGGCAGTCTACAGGTAGCATTTTTCAACCGATTCTCGTAAAATTAGCAGGTTCTTTAGTTGTTCGGTGCAATGCACCTAACACGTGCCATGCGCCTGCGTGCGTATGCGATTATTTAGTTTAGTGCATTGCACCGAATATTAGTTATATAGTTATTTTTTATATTTATTTATTTTTAGGAGAACCAATAGCTATAAAACTTATTATAACATGAACTTCTATTTTTTTCTTTTTTTTATGTACTTCTATTTTAATCAATCGCGCAATATAATTAATTGTATGAATATAGCTGTTGAGTCTCCTAATATATAAATAAAAATAAATAATTAAATACCTTAGGTACATATTTCGCAAAGAAAAACAGGTATGGAATTAATTAAAAACTTTATTTCAGTCATATTATACAATCGCCGCTCTTCTAGTTAAATATTACTCCAGGCAAAATACGGTTTTGAAAAACATTAATTTATAATAGCGTTTTTTTTGTTGATTTCATTTGAAAATGTTATTCTAAGATGATATATTCAAGAATCCGACAAACTTTCCACCCGGAAGTAATTATGTAGATTTCAATGAAGCATGCATTATCTTTTTTTATACGATTTATCTTGAATATTATAGAGCAAATGTAAATGAACCAAAATAAAGACAAAAATATTTATTAATATTTTTTCTGACTTTTCAGAAGTTAGTTAACTTATAATTTTTTTGATGTATGAAATTTTGTCGGATTTTGTCGCTGGGTAACTATTTAATTGATAATATATCCGTTACACATAAAAAATAAGCTATTATAAATTATTTCCAAAATGGATTTTTTTTCCATACGAGTTGTCAGTTCATTTACTGGACTATATCTTGAATTACAATACCAGCAATAAAATAACTAATTTTAAGAATATGTTTAAACGAAAAGGATTCGTCTACATCCAAATCCATTCAATATACCAAGTTGTTGCCAAGGTTTCCGATTGTAAGAACTTTTTCAGACCTCTATAAGCGTCGCCGTCGTTGGCATTCAAAGGGTTAACCTTTCGTGAGTCATGTTAAAATAATACTCACTACAGGCGACATGTTACGACTTTTTTTTCGGCCGCGAGAACACTCAATCTGAAAAACTGCCGATGAGTTCAAAACATGTTGCATGTAGTGTAATTTTATACGTGAGCTTAATCGTATCTTACTCATAATTAAACTAGAAACGCCACAGTTGTTTTAACGATCTCAATGCTTCACATACACAATAATGAATAATAATACTTATAAAACTACTAATTTATTCTAAAGATCCACATAATAGTAGTATTAAATCCATAAATTGCTCGTTACAACCCATGCCATGAGAAAAATACAACATACATTTGAGCACAAGAGTAATAGGGGATTTGACAACATTGAAAATAAATTGTTTTTTCATTAGCAACAGATAAACATTACGAAAATACTCGGATCTTTCATTTATGTTTGCTATTTTAAGATTTTTTAATTCATATACTGAAATAAGGACGTCGTTTGATTGTGACGTCACAAGCAAGTAATCCCTACAAATTTCATACTAACGGAGCGTTTTTGACGTTTCATAAAAATAGGCTGATTTGACATTTGTCACATACCGTATTATCAACACATCTTGTAAATTTGACAGCTTATAGACGCCAGCTTAGTAAAGGGCGGAAAAACTACGATATGGTTTGTATGACAATGACATTTGTCTATGAGAACCGGCGCCGTATTTTACGTCTACAGCACGTCTATCATGAGACGGCCGCGACATACCCTCGATTTTTCTCCCACTATACCTCTTGTTCCAAGTGTTCTAATAAGAAAGAGACGGATAGTGCGAGAAAAATCGAGAGTATGTTGCGCCCGTCGCATGATAGACGTGCTGGTCAGTAGGGCGATGTAACCCGCACTATGTGGCATTAATATTACTATATTTCTTAATTCACTTCATTTTATTTTAACTCTACTGCTTATAAATAAAAACAATCATAATGTTTTGCTACCCACATCTGTGTGGTACAGTCAAGTGCAAAAATATATATCGATTTAATCCTCTCATGAATATGTACCGAAACCTTAATCCGCTGACATTAGAGCGATTGTACATATTTATGAGTAAGTTATATGCACCCATATTTTTACACTTGACTGTGTACAGTCCACGTCATGCCAATGTTTCGAGTTTCACAATGGAATACGGTGCAATATTGTACACATATCTCTGACTTTGACTGTACATTTCGTCGTACCCGAGTTAAAGTGAAAATAACATAAAATCGCAAAATGTATTCTAACTGCAAATACATAAGGTTCAATTTCATGTTGAATGATGTTTCATCTCCAGTAGCATACAGGATCAGAGTACAAAACATTTTGTTTGATATATGATATAAGGCGCGCTGTCCACCAGAGTTGAGAGTGAGCTAGCGGCGACGGTGTGACACCTCGAAGGGCAAGGTTGGATCAGTTGACATGGTCAAAATAAAATGTAATAGTAGTCAGGAGACGAAATTCTGAAACTACATAGCGCCGCGTAGCTTCATATATTTCAAGTAGACGTTAACAATCTATAGTATCCGCAAAACCTGTTGATGTTGTGACACACCCGACACGTCCCCTTAAGTAATTATAACGAGTCTGATGGACAGCGCTCCCTAAAAGGTCTTACTCTAAAGGTCTCTTGGGTGAGATCTAAGGGCACTTCCTCTCAAGTTGCCCCTTGCCGCCTTCGTCGTATTCTTGTGACGATATCCACATCTGCTGGAACGAGCCGATTGACGCTAAGATGGACCCGCCTGTAGAAAACAATAGTTGTTTATGCAACCGATACATAATCAGAGACGCCCTCCCATACACAAGATAAGCTTTCAAGTGCTAAACGGACAACTCATATCATTTCAACTATACCAAACTGCTTGTTAGCTAGTTTGTAAAACGGGGCCTTTTTTAACCCCCGACGCAAAGAGAGGGGTGTTATAAGTTTAACGTGTCTGTGTATCTGTCTGTGGTATCATAGCTCCCAAACGGATGGACCGATTTGAATGCGGTTTTTTTTATTCGAAAGCTGATGTGAGCCCGAGTGTTCTTAGCCATGTTTCATGAAAATCGGTATAGCCGTTTTTGAGATATTGGACTTTGAAATGAAAATGTCGGGGGTTTTTCAACTTTTCTAAGTTGTAGTTATTGCAAATCGACGTCCACCGTGTCGTTATTGTGGAAATTCGGTTTGTAGCAATGTGAGTTTGTGGCAAAGTAATTAATATGTGGTTGTAGAAAACCGATTTCTAGTCATGTGTGATTGTGGAAATTGGGTTTGTAGCTATATGATTTTGCGGAAAGAGTTTGCGGTAAAGTAATATGTGATTGTAGAAAATCGGTTTTTAGTCATGTGTGATTATGGAAATTGGGTTTTCACCTATGTGAGTTTGCGGAAATTCGGTTTGTACTGATGCGAGTTTGTGGTAAAGTAATTTGTGATTGTAGAAAATCGTCGTCATGTCGAAAAGCGGTCCAGCGAGCCCGGCGTGTTGGTACTGACCTATCCAGGCAGCGAACCGGCGCTCCATGGGCGAGGGCGCGGCGTGGGACTTGAGGCGGTGCGCGGACGGCGCGCGGGCCGCCAGGTCCTTGGCGAGGCGCTCCAGCCAGCCCGGCGTGTTGGTACTGACCTATCCAGGCAGCGAACCGGCGCTCCATGGGCGAGGGCGCGGCGTGGGACTTGAGGCGGTGCGCGGACGGCGCGCGGGCCGCCAGGTCCTTGGCGAGGCGCTCCAGCCAGCCCGGCGTGTTGGTACTGACCTATCCAGGCAGCGAACCGGCGCTCCATGGGCGAGGGCGCGGCGTGGGACTTGAGGCGGTGCGCGGACGGCGCGCGGGCCGCCAGGTCCTTGGCGAGGCGCTCCAGCCAGCCCGGCGTGTTGGTACTGACCTATCCAGGCAGCGAACCGGCGCTCCATGGGCGAGGGCGCGGCGTGGGACTTGAGGCGGTGCGCGGACGGCGCGCGGGCCGCCAGGTCCTTGGCGAGGCGCTCCAGCCAGCCCGGCGTGTTGGTACTGACCTATCCAGGCAGCGAACCGGCGCTCCATGGGCGAGGGCGCGGCGTGGGACTTGAGGCGGTGCGCGGACGGCGCGCGGGCCGCCAGGTCCTTGGCGAGGCGCTCCAGCCAGCCCGGCGTGTTGGTACTGACCTATCCAGGCAGCGAACCGGCGCTCCATGGGCGAGGGCGCGGCGTGGGACTTGAGGCGGTGCGCGGACGGCGCGCGGGCCGCCAGGTCCTTGGCGAGGCGCTCCAGCCAGCCCGGCGTGTTGGTACTGACCTATCCAGGCAGCGAACCGGCGCTCCATGGGCGAGGGCGCGGCGTGGGACTTGAGGCGGTGCGCGGACGGCGCGCGGGCCGCCAGGTCCTTGGCGAGGCGCTCCAGCCAGCCCGGCGTGTTGGCGCCGCCGCCGCACGCCACCACGGCGCCCCACAGCGCCGGCCGCGCGTCCGCGTCGCAGGCCGCCGCGGCCGCGCACGCTGCCACAATACACTCTAGTTAACACTCTGCAGTATGTATACGTACTCGGACTAAAGGCGAGTTGCGCCAACCTCCGATTACAGGCCGATCAACTTTAAATATAAATCACAGGTCTGGAATCCTCGTTGCAAATGTTATGTAACGAGATTGGAAAATATCCAAAAGAAGTTTTAAAGTTTCTACGCTTCAAATTAGGTTATTCACTACGACTCAAATAAGTATTTGGATCTGTGTAGGAGATTCCATCTTCTCCCACTTCCACTTGAGACCCGTCGTAATATAGCTAATAATGGACCCGATTTTACGTCCACATGGCTTACAACTTAGTACTATTCAGGATGAGTGGAGAAGAGGACGTCCGTTAAGGTATTTTTGAATTTAGTAATGCGTGGATCAAATATATCAACTAGGACATTATTATTATTAGCAGCCAAGTCGTTGTACTGACGACACATCCTTGTGACTGGATTATAGAAAGACGTGTTGTTTCTATATTCTCTTAGGGAAAAAACTTTGCAGGCGCGACCTCTGAAAGGCGTACAGAAAGGGCGTGTTAAAGATTAAGGCTGAAAGCAGACTAGTTGAATCGATGTTAGAATGCAAAATTTTATGTAAGTATAAAAAGTCGTACATTTTGCGGCGAGCTTCCAGTGTAGGAATACCAAATCTTTTCAGCCTACTAAAGTATGACTTATATATTCGTCCGAGGTTATACCCGAGTGTTAGAATCTTCAAGAAATATTTTTGTACTCGTTCTATACTGTTGGTGTGTACCGAGTAGTACGGACAGTGTTGCCAGATCGTCCCAAAAAGGACCAAAAGGGACTGCACCTTGGAAAGGACGGCAACAGGACGGTATGATATGGCATTAAAAGGGACGGAAAACCGTCCTTTTTGGGACGATCTGGCAACACTGAGTACGGAGACCAAATCGGCGAACCATACTCAAGGGCACTTCTGACTAAACTAAAGAAAAGTGTTAGCAAACTACCCGGCCTTTTGAAACCCTTGGTCAATCTAAAAATGAAACCCAGTAACTGCCTTCCCCTACTAATTATGTATTCATAGTAATAACGGAAGCTAAGCTGAACATCGAAAAGGATCCCAAGGCCCTTAATAATAGATTTTCTACCGAGTGCCTGACCCTGTAATTCGTAGTTATATATAAGTTTATTCTTTTTGTTCGAAAAAGATATAACATGGCATTTCGCAACATATGATTAAGGGAACACCATTCAGATATTTGTCCAAGATCTTTCTGTAACAATAAACAGTCTTTAGCATCGGTGATGGAGTTAAAAACCTTTAGATCGTCAGCGTACAACAACCATTGACAAGACAGGCGAACAACCAGGTCATTGATAAACAACACGAAGAACAATGGACCAAGGTGAGATCCCTGAGGAACACCTGACGTTATTAAAAGTTCAGGGGAAGTGAATCCATTAATGGCCACCAGTTGGCTTCTGTTTTGAAGGTAGGATTGGACCCAGCGAAGAAGACTACCGTGTATATCGAAATGTACTTCAATTTTGTGACATAGGATAAAATGGTTAACCTTATCAAACGCCTTAGAGAAATCAGTATACACGGCGTCAACCTGACCCCGCGAAGCGAAAACGTTACATAGATAATGTTTATATTCTAGGACATTGGAAACAGGGTTTCACGTGATTATAAAGGAAGGTATACACCATTGATTCGAAAAGCTTGGCAATGCAGGAAAGAATGCTTATAGGTCTGTTGTTTTCGACACAGGATTTGTCGCCAGATTTGTGTATTGGGACAATATGTGCTATCTTCCATCTGAGTGGAAATACACCAGTACAAAGAGACTTATTGTAGACAAAGAGGGATGCTGAGTTCCTCACCACATTCCTTGACAAACGAGGCAGGGATCCCATCCAGGCCTGGCCCTTTATTAGAGTCTAGAGACTTAATTTTGGCCAATATATCCAACCGACTGACCAACACACTAGATATCGAAGCCCCACCGTAGAGCTCTTCAACCTGGTCAGTTATTTCAGGTGAACTATGATGTTCAAGGAGTCTGTAACCTTTTCTCAGACCCAAAATACTCTGAGAAAAGGTTACAGACTCCTTGACTATTCGATGATGAGCGTTGGCCGTAGGTCACGGTTTGAGGAATTGAAGAAGACATCTTTTTAGACTTGACATAACGCCAGAATGGCTTAATGTAATATTTGAGAGCATCCTCAACCGACAACAAAAACAGTTTGTAGCTTTGTTCAGTTAAGTGCTTACACCTAGTCCGCAACAGAGAAAAGGTGTCGTAGTCCCGGGGTTTCCGTACTTCTTATATAGTTTATGATATTTATATTTCTCTTTAAGACTACGCTTAAGAGCCGCACTATACCACAATGGATTTTTGTTCGTATTGCTTAACTTTTAGTTAGTAGGCGTATGTTTTTTCATGATCCCATTTAATGTATCGTAAAACACTGAAACACAGTCATCGATGTCAGATGAGCACAGCAATAATGACCATTCAATAGAGCTCAATTCAGACCTGATCTCATCAAACTTGCATTTATTGAAGTTAAGGCGCTCTCCACTACAGGTGTTCAAATCCTTGCCCGGCTTCAAGAGAGTGACATCTATAACCACTGACGGGTGATGCGCATCTAGTTTGCTCATCGGCTCGGCCCCGTAGACGGTTATGCAATCGACATTGGATAACACTAAATCTAAGAAACGATTATTGTGATTAGGTATGTTATTATGTTGCGGAGGGTGAATATTTGTAACCTTTTTCTCGGGCATAACTCCTAGCGGCAGCATGTAATTGTTTGCATTCTGGACAGAGATGCTCTGTGACAAATACTCTGGTGTGTTCACCGAGAAAACCCATTTGGGTAGCGCTCAACTGCCCAGTCTGTCCTCGGGATGGGCCTTGTTGTAGCGGTGAACAGCAGACAGTAATGTGTCACATAGCCGTGGAGAAGATAGTGTCACAAGTATATTGCGTGGTCGGGATGATGCGGCATTCGTCTTTGCAACACGACGGCATGCTCTGATGTCGCTGTCTGCTATTTGTATGCCGAGATTACAACATAATGTTTTGAAAAGAGCCACAACATTTTCACTCCGGCCCTCAGGAACAGCTTGTACTTCACATTAAGATTCCATGAGATTTGTTCGACTGTTCTTAGGCGAGATTGAAGTACTGTACTGATATGTTGGTAAGTACTCGTAGTATTTGGTTTGTATTTTCGAGCCTACTGATGTTGTTTTCACTTGAAGCGAGTTTAGTTTGCATATCTTTTTGGCAGTCCATTATAAAGTCAGTTGTGGGAGAGAACTCGCTCTTCAATGTTTCCACAATTTTGGTGATTTCAGATGTCAAGGGTTTCGCGGAAACTAACCATAATTGCAGACGAGGGTGACAGTTTTTGGTCTAGAAGGCGGCTTATGCTGTCAAGAGTGACAGCTTGAGTGGCTTTGTCATTTTTAAGTCCACTGTTTGGAGGAGTAACCTGGAGGTTATCGTGTGACATATTGAAGGTGTTTGAATCTACCGAAACACTTGTTTCAGTCCGCCTTAACGAGTTATCTCCTAGACAGATAGAACAGGATGGACACTTAAGGGCCGCCAAGGATTTTTTGCTCAAAGTTAAAGCAAGGTCAGTCGTAATATTTAAGCACTTGTAGCAAAATGACGATTTGCAGCCGTTGCAGTTGAGAAAGTTAGTACTGTCAATGTTTATGGAGCACTCCGCACATCTCATTTTCACTCCCAATAGTCCCGGTGGGTCAATGACATTAAGCACCGAGTTGTTTTTCACACATCACACGGCCAGCCGCGTAACAATTTGGAGATTATATAAGTAAGTTGATAATTTATTGGTGACTATAAAGTCCGGAATTGCAGCCGCCGGCTAGCGAGCGTAATAACAAAAGTCGAGTTAGTTGAGCCGTTGAAAGTCCCGTTAGGTTAGGTGTCAAGCGTTCGATGCACTGCGGTGTTTAATTATTGTCCAAGCACCAGCACTGAGATTTATATTGTAACAAGTGTTTTCACAGTATTTATATCGTCACACTACTTAAAAAATACACAAATTTACAGAAACGCAATTAAATTGCAGGTCACCACTTGGGCGCCTTGCGCTCGCGGCAAGTGTTGTTTTAAAATGCATTCATAATTTGTATGTACTGATAACACAATAACCTACAAAAAGAAGTGAGATCCCATAAAAACATTCCATGTAAAAAAAGAGGCCAAGTCTCGAAACGCTTCCACCGTAAAAAGTTGTGAGATATTACATAGAGCCAAGTCTCAGGAATTCTTATTAATCTTTATTTGCTTGCTAAATAAAATTTTATGACTTGGCAATCACACAATACTACATAGTTTTAGGTCCATGCAAAAATCCATAAATGCAGTAAAGTTGTGCGATTGCCAAGTCGCACAATTTTATTTAGCAAAGCAAAGCTTGTACTATGGGTACAAGACGACGATAAACATACTTATATAGATAAAAAAATACTTAAATACATAGAAAACAGCCATGACTCAGGAACAAATATTCGTGCTCATCACACAAAGCCCATCCCTTACCGGGATTCGAACCCAGGACCTCTTGCTTCGTAGGCAGGGTCACTACCAACTAGGCTAAAGCGGTCGTCAAAATATATCCTGACACCTCAATGCGTAGTAACTAAGCATGAACCTAGAATACTCTGGACAGGCTATGGTAATAATAATACCACGTGCGAGCGAGCTGGTAGCATACACATCTCGATAAGTGTGACAGAAAGGAAAATATCATTCATTGTCCTTGTCATAGTCCCACTTTTTTTTATTTGCCACAACTGATTTAGTATGAAGTTGTGGCACATAAACCATTACCCGTCCAAATTAAGTAGGTTGTTCATGGCAAGTCATCAGCCATTTTAAGACCAGTTCTTAATTTAGCTGCATAGGAGCCTTTCCGTCCCTCACTGTGGCATCACGTACAGCCTGTCCAGAGTATTCTAGGTTCATGTAACTAAGCGTTAGGTAGAGGTCTAGTTTCGTGACGGGTGACCGGCGGGGTGAGCGAATAACAGCCCTGGAATCGTACCTAGATGCGGCGCGCCGAGACTCTGCTCGAAGAGGCACTCGGCCATCTTGAATCTCTCAACGCCGAAGTCCTGGTGGTAGCCGCCCGGGAACTCGAAGTGCACGCCCGGGATCGAAGCCGCTACCCGCTCGTCATACGTCGATTCCGACACCTAGAACAAAATATCATCTTTTTAGACGTTTGCTCGGTTGTTCCTTATGTAGTGTAGTACAAACGACAACACTGTTAACTGACCATCCTGTGTTTATATAGAACCTTATTACAATGCACTTAAGGTGCACCGATGGTCAGTTAGCTGTGTTGTCGATAGTACAGTCAGCGTCATATAGTTAGTAGCAGCCAAGGTGGCCAAATATTTCGGTACACGTCTTCATTACAGTAAGAATAAGGGTGTGTTACGAAATATTTGTGTACTCTGGCTGTACTACTACTACTAACTATATGGCGCTGACTGTACATATATAACACCTTAATGGAACCCGAGGTCCGCTTTGACACCTCTTGATTTGGCGTAGGCACTAGTCGGAAAGCGACTGCCATCTGACCTTCCAACTCGGAGGGAAAACTAGACCGAAAAGCTACTGTTGTATCCAATGATATTACAATATTTTGAAATAGTTATTTACGATACAAGTGCCAAAAATAGGAAATTACCTATTCGCACGTGTATCGTACAACGTTTTACTGTACATATGGCTCTTTAAAGTTTCGACATATGCACGAAAAGTGCTCTTTTCCGCACTAGTGCGGGAAAGTAGCACCATATGTACTGTAAATTAGGTTTGTAGTAATGCGAGTTTGTGGTAATATAATATGTTATTGTAGAAAATCGGTTTTTACTCATGGGTGACTGTGGAAATTGGGTTTGTAGCAATGTGTGAATGTGCGTTTCTGAAAATCCAGTTCTTTGTGTAATGTGTCATGCTGGAAATGTGTAGTAGTGGAATGCTGGTATACTTGATGTTTTCGAAATCTGTAAATCAAATGTGTAATGTGTCAATGTGTTTCTGTCAAAAATTTCATTTTTGGTACAAGCTTTTATTGCTGACTGTACTTTTCTGTATACCATCATCAACTACTCATGGAGACGATTCTAACGAGCCCCAATTCAACGGGGTTACGTCGGTTAAGTACTGAATTCCCATGCCCACCTTCTGTCTCCATCATCAGATCAGCCCGATGGTACCATAATATTGAATTGTCATCCAAACTATACTTATAACCAAAATTTCAGCTCAATCAGTCACCGGGAAGTGGATCAAATTTAACTTGCAAGATTTGATTACAGACAGACAGACAGACAGATAAAGGGACAGGTGAAACTAAATAAAAGCTTGTAATGTGAAACCTTATGTTTAGATGGAAAGAAGAGTGACTCATTATGTTATGAGTGGGTTACAAAGAGACGGAGTTAAGTCGCCGATTAGCAGCATGATTGCTATGGACTGGTTTTAAGAGCAGTGCAAAACCAGTCTGTAGCAATCAATGTGTGATGGTGGGAATAAGTGTTTGTGGAAATGGAGTTCATGGTGTAATTGTGTGATAGTGGGAAAGTGTGTTAAATATTAATATTAAATATTAGGGGAGAATCTTACACAAATCGACCTAGTCCCAAACTAAGCAAAGCTTGTACTATGGGTACTAGACGACGATAAACATACTTATATAGATAAATAAATAAGAAGAGTGGAAGGGTAAGTTGGAAGGGGAAGACCTAGGCGAACTTTTTCCGATCAAATTGGAGAAATCTTACAAAAAGGCCAGGTCAAGAGTACCCTAAACCGACGAGCATGTATGAGAAATGTTATGAAAGTGAGTGAAGCGAAAGTGGTTTGTCAGGATCGTAGCAAATGGAGATCCGTGATCTCTGCCTACCCCTCTGGGAAAGAGGCGTGATTATATGTATGTATGTATGCATGTAAATAATTAAATACATAGAAAACATCCATGACTCAGAAACAAATATTCGTGCTCATCACACAAAGTCCATCCCTTACCGGGATTCGAACCCAGGACCTCTTGCTTCGTAGGCAGGGTCACTACCAACTAGGCTAAAGCGGTCGTCGTTTGTGGCAATCCTGAATCTGTACTTGAAGGGCTGATCCTGGTGTGTTACTACCTGACATGTACACTACATTACACACAAAGTATAAAAAAATATATTGGGGGACAATCTTACACAAATCGACCTAGTCCCAAACTAAGCAAAGCTTGTACTATGGGTACTAGACGACGATAAACATACTTATATAGATAAATAAATACTTAAATACATAGAAAACATCCATGACAAATATACGTGCTCATCACACAAATAAATGCCCTTACCGGGATTCGAACCCAGGACCTCTTGCTTCGTAGGCAGGGTCACTACCAACTAGGCTAAAGCGGTCGTCAAGATAGAAGAGTATAGCTATATAGTTACCTGAGCAACGCAATGGCAGAAGTCTTCGTACTGCCGTTTGAGCATATACTGTTGCCAAGAATGTGTTAGACCTGCTGGAAGGGTCTTCAGAGTGTATCTCGCTCGCTCGCGCTCTCTGATTACTTCTTTACTCTGTAAATAATAAATGGCATTAGCTTTGTGGTTAGTTTAAGAGACACACGTATTTTTAAATGCTGATTATCATTAAATATCGCGCCGGCAGCCGTCATTCCATAGAAATTTGACAAAGTTTCCATGCATTTAGACTTTACCGAATACCGCTTACGATTACAGACATGATTTTATTACGTTAGTAAAATAAACTACATACAACTATTGTAGAAGAAATATTCATATTTCACCAGTAATCATTGCATTATTAACGACCAATAACACTGATAATGACATAAGTGACTGCCAATGTTGACATAAGTCAGTGACAGTGACATGTCTATGGCGGCCAATACACGGTGAGTAAATACTGATGATCCACCCATATCTATCACAATCTGGATCACATGCATATTGACGTGTATCACAGGACTGTCTATATACTGCTGAAATATCCAGAAATTTTGAAATACTACCACAGATTCAAGAAAGAATTAAGGGGCATGGCTTAATAATATTGTTCAACCAAACTCTTCGAGATAACTATCATGATCTTGTCTGTCAAATCTTGTATTTCTCGCCATCGACACTCCAAATGTTTATTCCAGCAACTTTTAATTCTGCCACTTTTCTTAATAAAACTAAATAACTACAACTGTTAAAAGTTCTTGTCCTCGGTGTAAAAGAAGCGATTCTTTAACCCAACTTTGGCATCTTTTTAAAATATCAGTACCTGTATAAAATAAATATGGAAGAAGTCAATGTGTGGTCGAGGTCCCCTTCCCCGGTACCGACGGTACACCTGACGCAAGTGTCACAGGAGACTGTCGACAGTGTTACTGTCAGCGACTAAAATATGGTTCATCCCACGATTTTGCTTGGTGGATGGTATGAGCGGTACGCAGCTATAAGATAGAGCAAGATGAGAATATGAAAGAACCAGAATTACTGTATGGCCACCCTTAATGCTGACGCGATAAATAATTAGCGTTTAAAGGGCCATTCAGTATTGCTTCCATACTGAGTATTGCTGCAAATACTGACAAACCAGGATCATATGTAGTATTTAATCACCGTGTATTGGCCACCTTTGGTAGATTTAGAAACTTGAATTAGAAATTCATATTGAGTAATTTACTACTCTCTCTCTCTCTCTTTAATATGAGGATATTACGTTCAGAATGGCTACTAAAAAAAAAGAATTCTGCCGTCCTTCGCAACCTTAAATAATAGGCGAAATGACCCACAGCAAATTGCCCAATCAAACGCAAAAGGCCAATTCGACATAAGTTACGTACGACGACGAACGAAGCGAGGAGGAGTGTTAAGTGAATGTGATTTAATATGAGGAAGTGAAATGACACATTTTCGGATCTGGCGCTCCGCCGGCCGCTGCCGCGGCACACTCGCTTCGCTCACTCGGCTCGCGCGCTGTACACCTAACACCGACCTAAAAAAAGCAAAAAGGACGCATCTCTACGAGTCTCATAGTCAGATGCGTCCTTTTTGCTTAGGACGGCAGAATTTTGCATGTGCCAATTCCACAAGATGCCTTGCATTAAGGTTCAAAATGAGATTCCGGTATGGCAGAAATCTTGAACCTTTTCCTAAATCTTACCTGTATACTGTACACTGGTAGCATCTGTATATGCATGCTGCCGAGTAGGTGTTTCGCTTGGGCGGCCAAGTGGTCACCGCCTATAGGTGACCGCGCGGCGGCGTTCACTAGCGCGTAGCTGAAACAAATGAATACATATTAGTGGAAAGTCTTAAGCTGCGTACGAATTTGAGCGGCTCAGCCTGAGGCATGCTCGCCCCGCGCCGAGCCAATTTGGTGCACACAAACATGCGCGGGCGAGGCAGCGTGCTCGCGGCGAGCCGACTTTGTGCGTCGTTCAAAATGGCGTCGGACACGATGACAGCCGCGGCTGCGTTTATCACATTTCACCGAATTGTATTAATAAATTTACGAAGAAACTCGATTACACATGCACGGCTCATCCACTTGCTCAAATTTATACGCGCCTGGTACACAAACAAGTCAGAACGTGTCGCTCTGTCCGCGGCACGCTCGGATATACGTCCAAATTACGCGAGACACGCACACTGAGGCACCTTTTAGCACGGTCAAAAGACTGCCTCTGGACGGTCGGACGGCTGTGAGCCGTGCGTGCCTCAACCCGAGGCTGCTCTGATTCTTACGCAGCTTTACACACCAAAGATACTGGCAGGAGATAGACACATGCAGACAGACCAAAGAGATTCTGTCAAAACGCGACAACAAACTCACAACCGCACTACTGAGGACACATAGAAACCAACTACGCAACATAGTAGGAATAATAACAGGACACAACACCCTGAACAGACACAGACAGCCCCATGAGCAGAGCCTGCATGGAGGCGGAAGAAACGACCAAACATATTCTACTGGACTACAAGCAGGTAGAAGTATGTGATGTGCGGGTTTAACCTCACACACATATCCCTTTGCCTGAAGGGCGATCGAGGAATTCATAGTTAACTCAGTCGATAAGGAACCTGGCGGGAGCGGGGTTGAATAAGAACAGCGGTCGGGTTAACGGTAAGAAATGGGTCTTTCGCCCTTTTATTTAAATAACCACGCCCTAGCCTTAATTATTACTGACACTCGCGATACGAGGCACGGTTGCCTCAGGCGTCTAAGAAGGGCGGGTGAGAGTCGGGAACGGTGGGACTGCGATACTCCGGCTTTATCACTCGGGGTAGCCAAGCGCCAGGAAGTATCGCGGATTCGGTTGCGGATTCATCCCGGCTAAACACTCGGAGTAGCCAAGCACCAGGGATAACGGGGCGGCCCTAAACACTCACTCCTCAGGCTAAACACTCGGGGTAGCCAAGCGCCTGGAAGGGGTGAGGGGAGCGGAGGACTTCGGCAAGCTCGGGGTAGCCAAGTGCCAGAAATCGAGATGCCACGGCTGATACTCGGGGTAGCCAAGCGCCAGCGGCGAGGAGGAGAGGAGGGCGAGGGGAAGAGAGTTGGGCACACGGCAAGCCGCTAGCCAAACTCCGGCGGTCTGTTTTTTTTTTAACCCGACTGTTGCTATAATAGGACGGACCCAATATAGCGGTCGAATTGCGTGGTTGGAGGGTAGCCTGGGAAAAATCCAGGGGGAGCCTCCGGCACGACCACGCAGGAAAGTTTATACACTGGAATACTCTACGAAAACTCGTAGAGTCGCGTGGTGAGCGCAAACGCGCTCCAGTGAGATTGGTTGAACGGTATCAACCGAATCTGGGGTGTGAGTGGTGTCGAACTACTGGGAGTTTTATCGCTGGTTCGCTAAAACCTAGCCTAGCTGAGAAGAGTCCAGCAAGAAACTCAGCTAGGCCTCCGGCGGTCTGACGGGCGCGCGGCGCTTATATACTGGCGGGTGGCGGTGCGGCGGGGCGCGGTGCCGTGCGCTGCTCTGCCCCGCTCGTCTGTCCCCCGCGTCGGCGCCGCTGTCCCGGCGGCGGCTGTGGCGTTTTCCATGACGTCACAAGTATACAGGAAAAAGCACCTAGGGTCTCCAGACACACTACGGAACGCAGTCAGGAACACAAAGGCACTCACCAACTTTCTAGAGGAGCTGGGGTGGTTAGAGAAGCGCTACCCCACCATTTCACGCAAAATAGGCACACTGGATGTCGACTTGCGGAAAAGAGCCCAGCATAACTAACTAAGTCTTACACAATCGAAATAGTCCAATAGTCAGCTCAATAAGGCTTGTGTTATGGTTACTAGACGACGGTTGGTTCCATTTTGATGACCATTTTGCGGCACAAGCAAAATATTTCCTCAGAATCATGCATGCATGGATGCTGCCAGTATATATAGTCCTCCTCATCGATTTCGATGACGGCGACCCTAGCAATTACGGATTTGCCCTATTGTGAGCTCTGATATGGCTGGCTAGGCCAAACTTACTCTTAAAAACTCTATTACATGGGGGACAGTAGAGTTGGCCAGTTGCGTTATAGGTGTACACGTAGGAAGGTTTAGGCCTCTCCTTACGCAATTGGCGTTTTGTGTCTAAGGTGGTTAAGCGGTTTTTTTCAAAGGATTTGATCTTACTAAAGATGGTAGATCGCCAAGACGACCTGATTGCAACTAGCTCCTCCCAACACGCAGGATCTATAGCGCATGCGTTCAGATGTCGTTTGAGCACGTCCTTATAGCGTAGATACTGACCGCCATGCTTCCGCTTACCCTCGGCTAGTGCATCATTAATCTCAACACACTCCAGGCCATATCAAAAATCTTTACATGCCATAGACATGTGTGTGTGTCTCATTGGCGGAGCACAAATAAAAGCCGATTCCCACCGGCTATTAAGCCAGGGCACAAGTTTCGTCACAACGTAACGTATTTCTTTTGATCGACGACTATATTCTACCATCTTAACGGTCTAGACTCTAGAACACTAACCCATCCACAACAGGTACCGCAGAGGTCTGGCTGGCTCCAGCATCTACCACCAGCGCCCGTAGACTTCCCATTTGGCAAATGCGCATAGCAGATCGTTCTTTACCAAGAAGAACGCTAGTGCCTGGTACTTCTCCAGGAGGGCACCGCTATGGCTTCTTACTGGCGTCCAAAGGCGGTCGTTTGCCACCATCCTCATCTTAATGTCATAGACAACAACCGGGATCAATTATCCTCTGAAGACTGTTATAATAACAACCGGTAATCTCAAAGGGATTAACCGGGATCAATCCTCCTCTTCATCACCAGTGTCACACAACCTATATCAACCACCAACATCGTAGTGATAGATAACCTCCAGGATAAACATTTGTAGAAGTAGAATACTCACCCATCCACAACAGGCACCGCAGATGTCTGGCTGGCTCCGGCATCTACCACCAGCGCCGTGGACTTCCCACTGGCAAATGCGCACAGCACAGCGTTCTTCACCAGGAAGAACGCTGGCGCTTGGTATTTCTCAAAGAGGAGTTCTGCTAGCTTCTCCCGGGCCGGGCGAGAGGTCCAGACAGCTTCGGTGAAGAGAGCCGGATGGTGTTCCGAGGGGGAGCGGATTACCTGGAAACAGTTTCATTTTACTTGTTGTCATTATAATGTAGAATTCATACAGTCATCAGTTTCTGAGAAAAATGGTTATAATATGGATTATAAAAACCGGCCTTGCGAGTGCCATTATCTTTAAAAACCGGCCAAGTGCGTGTCGAGCCACGCGCAGTGTAGGGTTCCGTAGTTGCCTGTCTGTCTTAGTTACATCGACGTGCGGTGCGGTTGCGTCGGCCGAATTTGTCCAAAAATTAGCCTTTCCAAGTACACATTAAGTTCGTCGACTAATACTCGGTAACTACTATGCCTAATTGTCCGTGATAGTTTTCCTTTTAAATTCATTAAATGTACTACTACCACGAATTTGTAGCCTTTAGCCGGCAGGGGGGGGGGGGGGGACGGGACGACACATGATTCCAACAAAAATTAGGGCTTTAAAGCCCAATCTCGCAAACGAATCACTGATTTGAAAAATGGTTATAGGAAACCCATAATATTTTTGGGTTTAACGAGAAAAAAAATTACATCCCTACTTTAGGTGTAGGGGAGGACGGACGGACGGACGGACAGACGGACATGGCGAAACTATAAGGGTTCCTTGTTTACGGAACTCTACAAACGGCGAAAAAACACGTTTCTTGTATGGGAGACCCTTAAATATTTACTTTATTCTGTTTTTTATTCTTTGTTATAGAGGCAACAGAAATACATCATCTGCCAAATCATGGTCATGGTTCATGCGATACAGCCTGGTGACAGACAGACAGACGGACGGACAGCGGAATCTTAGTAATAGGGTCCCGTTTTTACCTTTTGGGTGTGGAACCCTAAAAATTAAATATATTTGAAATTTACACAAAAATACCGTTTTAAAAGAGTCATTAAAAATATGGTTTAATACAGAGTAGAGAAGAGACGTTATGTCGGTACGTATTGTCAAAAAAATAATAGATTTACTAAAATTTTATCAGTGTCTAAGGCAGCTTTGTAAAACTAGGCGTTACAAGACATAATCACATTACAAGAAAAAGTTCATTGATTCAATTTAAAACCCTTTATTTCCTTTTACACATAGTTATTTTGAGAGAGGTACTAGTAAAACATTCAATATCATTGACATCATATCATAGGACTGATTTGCCATTCACGGATTGTTTCACACATGTCATTTAAATGAACAGAATATAATACCAAAACTCACTTAGTACAGTATGTTCCAAGAGTATAAAAAAAACAGCAAACAGTGAGTTCTGATTGTTACCCGACAATATATTTCTGACTGAGACATTAGTGGCAAGGAATGGATAAGACATACCTTAGAATAGCAATAGTCAAGCATCTTCTCAAACAGCTCCCAGTTGTCGACCTGTCCATCCTTCATGTACGTCTGCACTTCCATGCCCGGCCGGGGGACGTGCAGCTCGGTCACGTCTATGTAATGCCGAAGCTCACCACCCACCTTACTGCCTGTTAGAATTATTAGTAAATAGCCTGATAAAAGTAGTAGGAAAAGAGGTGGCCATCTTCCAACTCAATGGTTTGACGACATAATACCTAACAAACCGCTTGGAAAAGTTAAAGAAAACCCTGACATTTTCATTTCAAATTTCAATATCTCACAACTGGCTGAACCGACTTTGTTGAAACAGCTAACCATAACTATCACATTAGCTTTCGGACAAAAAAAAAGCTATAATGCTGTCCTGTATAGAGGATTTAAATAAATAAAAATCATTTATTTCAGACCAGTTTGATCCATATGTGGTTAGTACAGAGAAGCTTAAATACTATATTAGAATTATAAACTACTAGCTTCCGCCCGCGATTTCGTCCGCGTGGACCCGGGATAAAGACTATCCTATATTGTAATCCAGGTTATAAACTATCTTCGTGCAAAATTTCATTCAAATCGGTTCAGCCGTTTAAGCGTGATTGAGTAACAAACATCCAAACATCTAAACTTTCGCATTTATAATATTAGTAGGAAGAGTCGGGATTATATTACTATCATATTTTACCTACATCGTTGAGGCAGGCTATTCGCAGTACCAAGCAGAGCGAACTATTAACTCTACTTGGCTCTGCTCTGGATTTAGGGGATTCTAATTGACTAACCAGTATACATGTCACGCGCGTATGTTCATCGTTAACAGACCGATGGCTATCTGGATGACAGTATTTGACACGGTTTTATATGTACCCACATATACTACAACGCCCAGACAGCAACACAGATAGACAGACAGTATAACTTAGCACACCCCTCTTTTTGCATTGCGGGTTGTGTCATGGGACCGGGTTAGGTATACTTGAAGAGAGGCTTATATTCAGCAGCGGATGATTACAGGCACATGATGAACTCGACAACATCCAATCATCATCATCATATCAGCAGAAAGACGTCCACTGCTGGACATAGGCCTCCCCCAAAGAGTGGTGACCGGTCCTGCGCCACCCGCATCCAGCGGACGCCAGTGGACTGATGACTTGGTAAAGGTTGCAACATCCAATAAATAATAAAATAAATAAAAATAGCCTTTATTCGCCAAACATCATAGTAGTAGGTTTAATTCTTAATAACTAGTCATCTGGTTTGGGGTGTCCCCTCGGACATAGGCCTCCTCTAATGAGCGCCAGAGCTCTCGATCCCGTGCACTGCTACACCATCCTTTTGGCAGGTCATCTTCCCATCTTTTTAATGTTCTTCCTCGACTTCTTTTGCTGTCTCTCGGGTACCAAAATGTTACTTCTTGTGACCATTTGTTTTTGTTGGATCTTATTAGATGTCCAAGCCACCTCCATTTTAACCGCTTTGCTCTCGATGTAACGTCTGTTACACCTGTGGCTTTTCGGATCTTTCCAAGACTCCATTTGTCGGTTCTTTTAATGTTGAGCATACTTCTCTCTATCCCATGTTGGCATACTTCCAATCTGTGGCTTGAAGACTTTGTCAGTCCCCAGGTTTGGCATCCATAAGTAAGCACTGGTAGAATGCATGTGTTAAATAGCTTGCTTTTTACTGCCATAGGGACAGAGTCGTTCTTCATAATTTCCTTGAAGGACCAGTAGCGCGACCAGCTGTTGCAAATTCTTCTCTGAATTTCCTTTTCTGTTTGTATTTTCGGTGCAATGATTTGACCCAGGTATATATATTCCTGTACATATTCAATTGGTTGGTTCTTTACCTTTAAAGTATATTCCTGTCTGTTTGTCATAGCTTTTGTTTTTGAGAAGTTCATTGTCAATCCTGCTTTTTCGCTTTCAGTTGCTACCTGTTCTAACATTTCTTGTAGTTGGATTGGGTTTTCGGAGAACAGTACTAGGTCGTCCGCGAATCTTAGGTGGGAAAGGTTAGTGCCATTGATATTTAGTCCTTTGTTTTCAAACTCTAGATTGCGGAAAATTTCCTCTAGTACTGCTGAGAAGAGTTTTGGGGACAGTGGGTCTCCTTGCCTGACCCCTCTTTCCAATCTGAATTCTTCTCCTACTGTCTCAAGCTGGATTCTAGCCTTGCTGTGGTCATATATCTTCTTTAATATTTTTATGTATTTGCATTAGATTCCTTGCTTTTTGAGAGATCCGTATAAATATGAGTGGGACAGGGAGTCGAATGCCTTATTGTAGTCCACAAAGGACATGTAGTATGGTTTCCCATATTCATTATATTTTTCGACTATCTGTTTCACTACATGCATGTGGTCGACGGTGGAAAAATCTGTTCTAAAACCAGCTTGCTCTCGTGGTTGCTGCTCATCTAGTTTTTTTGTCAGTCTATTTAATATGATTTTTGAAAATACTTTGTAAAGATTGGTCATTAGACTTATTGGTCTATAGTTGTCTATTTTGCTCTTATCTCCTTTTTTGTGTATAAGTGTTATTGTTGTTTTCGTCCATTGTTCTGGGATGATCACTGTACTCAGTATTTCGTTGAATAATGTGGTGAGCGAGCAGCCTATGATCTCTAATGTGCCTTTCAGAATTTCGTTAGTAATACGGTCGGATCCTGGCGCTTTTCCGTTCTTTTGGGTTAGGATAGCTTTTCTTACCTCACTCTCTATTATGTAAGGCACAGGGTCTTCTACTATTTCATTTGTATCTTCATCTTTGTCAGCCTTTTCATCAGACTTGTATAGTGTGCGATAGAACTCAGTAGCAATTTGGCTAATTAATGGTCTTTTGGATGTGGAGATGTTGGTATTATTCTTCATATTTGGGATCCATGAGTTGTGGTCCCTCAAGGTTTTTAAAACTTTTTTAATTCCGCCTGTTTGTTCAATTTCGGCTTGTATCTTGTTGAGTCTAGCATTTTTCCTATGTTCCTTTATGCTCTTATTAATGGCTTTGCTAATTTCTTCAATCTGTTTATTGTTTTCTTTTCTTTTTACAAACATGTCCTTTCTTTGTGCGATTAATTCCCGTGCGGTTTGTCCTAAACTGTCTTTTTTGTGTTTTGTTGCATAAAGTGTACTAGATATATTGGTTTTCCAAAATATTGTACTTTTTCTGTACTGGGTCGGACTCTTTTATAAGCTCTAACTTCTTTTTAACAACATCAACATCTTGCAACATCCAATAGATAAACATAATTAGAAATTTATAATTTTCGTTAGCAGATGTCACTGCTTAGTACAAATATCCTACTAATATTATAAATGCGAAAGTTTGGATGTTTGTTACTCAATCCAGTCACGCTTAAATGGCTCAACCAATTTGGATGAAATTGTGCACAAATATAGTTTATAGACTGGATTTAAATACAAGATAGTTTTGGACCCAGGCCACGCAGATGAAGTCGCGGGCGGAAACTAGTGATACATAATTGTTCTCAAAACAAACAAGTATGTATGTATGTATGTATGAAAGCACTTTATTGTACACAATAACAGGTTAAAGAATATACATGTCACACAATAGATCAGAGTACAAAGGCGAACTTATCCCTATAAGGGATCTCTTCCAGCTAACCTTTGAGCAATTGAGAGGAAGGTAGGTAGACCGAGATAGGCAACTTATACCGTGTACAAAAACACAGAGAAAATGAAAACAAAACCTAATAGGTATTAATTCTAGACAAATAAAAACATGCCAATACATATATAAATATACAGTATAAAATATAATACACACTATATATATCGCAAATATACAATAAATAAATAAATACTATATTCAACCAATTCACAAGTCATTGGAAAGCCATAACTTCTTCAAATTCATCTTAAGTGACGCAACAGACCGCGACTGACAAAGGCAACTCATTCCACAACTTAACAGCGTGCGCGGTAAAAGATCTGGAGTATGTTCGCGTCTTTCTAGACGGTACAGCAAGAGTAAGGTTAGCACTCGATCGCAAGCGGTGGCCACTGCCGTCTGCCATATAGTTAAACCGCTCAGAAAGATAAGGAGGGGAAGTAGGGCTGAACAATGTGTTGAAAAGTAATGACAGGATATGCACGTCCCTGCGCCGGCGAATCGGTAACCATCGAAGCTTAGAGCGGAATTCAGAGATATACAATTATATATAATTATAGATACAAGTGTGTGTAGCATTATGTTGATTGGCATCCGAAATATCGGTTATTTGCAGTTTTCAAAGCAATAGTGATGAGACCATTGCCTTAAAATAATGATGTATATGCTAATAATGGGGTGCCGTTTACAGGCAGATACACTACATAATAGACGACAAACACAATGTTGTTCGAAGGTTAAAACAAGAAAAGCTTGTGTAAAAACATGTTCATTCAGTTACGAACTACTTACAAGACGGGCGTGATGATAAGAATAACTTCTAAAATGCTTTATTCACAACCAAAACTGATATACAATCACAACCAAAACTAAAATTACGATCGGATTCTGAAAAAGCTAGTCTAAACTAACAAAATAAATGATTATTTAAACTTAAAATACATACCGCTTTGCGTGACATTGCCATCTGGGACTTTCTCCTCACTCTCAGGGATGTGAGTAGCTGGTCCTACACCAACTACAGCCGGGATATCGGCTTTCGGAGTATCTTCTTGTGCATAACCTACTCGCAAACTGTGATGCCCCGGATCGAACACTAGAGCACCGATCTCATCTCCGCCATACAACATGCCGTTAGGACCACTCATTTTGCACGTAAGTTACTTATTAATAACAAGTAACTGTTTAATCACAAATAATTAATAAAAATCGAGTTTCTGGCGGATTTGTGCGCGTTGTTGTTGTTTTTTTTTTTTTTCCCCTGGCTTTACTTAGATTAGCCAACAGTGTTGTTCCTGTCGAATTCTGGGTTGCCGTGTACAGAGTCTAAAATTGCCGTGTTTTAAGAGAAAACCTCAAATAATTGGCGTGTTCTGTATATTTGGTAAATAAGCTCCGGGGACCCCCCGGATTAATAAAAAAAAAAAGCAAAATTTCTTCTGATTTGGCAATTGAAACGCGGCAACACTGCGCCGCGTCAAGCAGTGACCAGACAGGACCAGACGATCCAGCCAGGCAATGGCAGTCAAAGAGTATCTGGGGCCACGGCAGAGCCCCCACCTAGTCGAGCGCGAAGCAAACACTGCCGTACCATCCTTTACTGGAACCATTTCGCCGCATTTTCAGGCCCCTATTTGAGAACCTCGGGATAAGACCAGAACGCAGAAATTTTCGTCATCCAGTAAGCTATAATCACATAGGTACTTAAAATCCACAAGTTTGTAGGTCATTTAGTTCCGAAGTTAAGCGAAAGCAAAGTTTCGCATTTATTTATTTTATTTTTATTTTATTTTTATTTATGTAATCATACAAAATTTATACAGTTGACAGTAAGAAACCAAAGCACTGTACAATTTATAATTATTAACATGTAAAAACCGAAAAAGAAAAATAAAATAAAAAACATAATATTTAAACATCCATCGTCTCGCAGTATCTCAGACACATGTGACATACATTCGCATTTATGACACTCACTCACTCACTCACTCACTCACTTACTCACTCACTCATGATCATCAAAATAGAACTAGTACTTCCCATAAACTCAGAGAGCTGAAATTTGGTACAGAGTTAGGGTTTAATGGCTACATTAAGGGAATATAAAAACTAGGATAATCGAAGATCTGGAGTACCTGGTGACCCTGAGTAGGAAACACAAGAGCCTAACCAAACTATTAGAGATATATCTATACCGCCTTTACAAAAAATATTCAACTTGGTGGGCCGCTTCATTTGAAGTATCTTTATTTGATTACAAAGTTATATTTGCAGTGAATGGGGCAAAAAATTAACTGCATAAATAAACATATAGGATTACAAAGTTATATTTGCAGTAAATGGGACAAAAAATCAAGAATGGGATATTGACACAATAACCTACAAAAAGAAGTGAGATCCCATAAAAACATTCCATGTAAAAAAGAGGCCGTCTCGAAACTCTTCCACCGCAAAAAGTTTTGAGATATTTGGTAGTACCAAGTCTCAGGCATTCTTATTATTCTTTATTTGCTAGCTAAATAAAATTTTGTGACTTGGCAATCACACAATAGTTACTACATAGTTTTAGGTATGCAAAAATCCATAAATGCAGTAAAGTTTTACTTGCTAGCAAATAAAGAATAATAAGAATGCCTGAGACTTGGTACTACCAAATATCTCACAACTTTTTGCGGTGGAAGAGTTTCGAGACTTGGCCTCTTTTTTACATAGAATGTTTTTTATGGGATTGTAATATACAGGAAGGCCTCGGGCCGCGGGAAGGAACGCAGGCAAACCTATGTCTATCCAGAAATTCCATTCTAAACGCAGGTGAAATACTTTTTGAAATCGGATAAGGAGTTGTGGAGATTACCCTTTACATACAAACATATAAACTTACAAAGCTACAATCTCACAGTCTTTTCCCCTTTATAATACATATATAGTATCGACATAGATAATTTACTTTAAAAACAAAGTTTTGACCGACTTCAATTTAGTACTCCGCCAAGTCACGAGAACATTTCCTCATTTCTTTTCCAATTTACCACATGAACTGATTTCCGAGAGCAAATGCGTTGATTATTAGAGAAAAAATCCCAATCGCTGTATGTGACCCGATAATATTTGAGGACTTCCGTCGATTCCACAAGGATCACCCTTGGCACTTCATTAGTTGCTATTTCAACGGAATCTTATCAGAATCTGTACTTTTGTACTTTTAAGTACATAATTGAGGAATTCCATAAGTCATCTGTGGTCTTCATCATTCAATTCCACTCCACCAATTTATAATTTCCGGATGTAAATACACGAGTTATAATAGAAAATACCAAAATCACTACACGCGTGCCTAATATAATTGAGGAGTTCCCTCAATTCTTCATGGATCTCATAATCCAATTGAATTTTCAAAAAAATGGGACCCACCTGGAAGCATATACTTACAAACAAAAAAAATATTTACGAATCGGCTCATCAATGACGGAGTTCTGATGTAACAAAAATTGAAAAAAAAGAAAAAAAAATAACAAAAAACAACCGAATTGAGAACCTCCTCCTTTTTTTGAAGTCGGTTAAAAAGTAACATTGTGCAGGAAGCACTTACCTATTTAGTATTTTTTCCCTTTATGTATTCCAGATGCCTGTGCTGAGCTGGGGACATATAAAGAACAATCGCATATGTTGTTTTGGAATGCACTTTACCTTGAATTGGTAAAAGTCTACGCACGTAAACCTATACACTTATAACGCCATTGCAAGGCATTTTTTTTATTGACACTGTCGATGCAACTTATGTGGGAAGCTGTATCCGGTTCGAAGGACCACTTATGTCGGCGCGAGGCTATGGCTGTGGTTCGGCGTGTAGCCCTTGTTTGGAGTAGGGTCATGAAAAACTCGTCTGCTACATTATTTTTATTTATTTATTTATTTATTGATACATGGAAAACCAACAGCGCAACATATTTATAGACAAAATAATAAATCCATATAGCCAATTACAGGTTCTCACTTATAGAAATAAACTAACAAAGAAATCTATAGCCAAACTTAAACTTAGCGTACATTACGACGCACAGTAACCATCGCGCACCAATAGCAAGCATGGCAATGGGAATATACAAGTAGTTAATAAATTAGGATATATAAACTCTAATAACCCGAGCCTACTGAAGTATCACACATGAAGAATCTTATTAATTTGGATTTTATTGCTTGTATGCTATCACAAAATATGTCTATATCTAATTTAACTACAACTTTGTTTAAACTCCTGCCTGCTCTGCACAAAAACTATTCTTTCTATATTTAGTGGAAACATGGGACATGCTAATAGGACGAAAATGGCGGAATCTTCTTATGGGAGTATTGAAATAAATTGTTTCAAGTAAATTAGGACAGTCAACATTGCTTCTTATTATATTTAACAAGTATAATACATCAGCAATTTCACGACGCTTAACAAGGGGTTATTGCTGCTGATCCTACTCCAAAGAAGAGCTGCACGCCGGTCCACAGCCATATCCTCGCGCCGACGCCGACAGACACCTTACCTGCTGCTACTACTATTACAATGAGGATATTGTGTAATTGATTTATTTAAGATTAATTTATTTAATATGTATAGGCTTATAAAAATAGTTTTATTTAAAGTGTGCATGTGTCAATAGAGTTATGTGACCATATTAGTGTTTAGAATTGTTTCCCCAAATGACTTGTTGTCCAAAGTTTCATTTGTCCATAGGAAGGCATTTTATTCTGATAACACTGACTTGGAAAACAATTCAAAGAAATGAAACTGCTAAATTATTAATTTCTATTAATGGAAGAGATATTAGAACCAGTGTGTGGGAGACACATCTTGTTGAACTATGCCTAACTCTATTTGTCGTCCTTGGTCCCACGCCAGCACGGTAAAATCGAACATTAAACAAGTTAGAGCAGTCGCTCTTCTACTGCGCTGCTCTAACTAACGTATAGTTGCGTCCTGTATGATGGCCATGAAGACCCATTGTGTAATGCATCTTTCAGATTGTTTTATCGCGTCCATCTATACGTCCGAGCGCGACGGACTGCCGAGGAAGGTGAAAGGAAATCTAGCACGGAGTGACCTTAGATTTGCATATATTTCGCACCTATTATGTAAATTCACATTCGAATAATTGGCTACCTACAGGACAGAGGGGCTACCGCGAAACGAAAACGAAATTCGTTTGTGTATCTCCCTCTCTGTCGCTCGAACTAGCAAGTGCGACAGAGACGGAGACACATGAGCGAAGTTCGTTTTCGTTTCGCGGTAACCCCTCAGGCTGTCCAGTGTAGGGCACAGTATATTTCTCTTCTGAAAAAAATATTGTACACAATATCTAAGCCTCATGTACGTTAACCCATTCAGGGCCAAGAATCGCTACGCGCTACGCTCGTAGTGATGTGTTAACCCATTCCGGGCCCATGACGACACATATGCGTCAGACCGCCGTAGTCGCTTTCCGCTAAATAAGAGGAACACCTCGGGATCTGCTACGAGCGTAGCGCGTAGCGATTCTGGGCAATGAATGTGTTAAGTGTAAAGTTTGTATATCCACGGAACAAGTTTGTATATTTGTGAAATAAAAATTAGGAAATTATGAAAAAAAAAACACGGTTCTAAAGAAAAAACTTCATACATCACAATATATTTTATTTTTAACACAAATTTCACCCGTCGCATGTTTAATGCTAGGCTACGAAACACCGAATAACGTATAAGCTAACACAATTTCAGCTAAATACGTGCTTAGTAAATTTCTGTATTCAAGCTACGAAGACGAGTATCTCAACTAAGATATATTTACTTACAAAAGTATAAAAAGAAAGTTATTCGGCACTCAACAAGGTGGAGATGTTTCTCATTCGTGTTTCTTTTATTATTTAATCGAAGTTAAAATATCAGTTACTCAAAGATAGAAAAATAAAAACTTTCTTAATAGTTAAAGCAATGACGCGTAGTTGCAGTGTCTAAAAGGCAACCTTTTTCACCTACTCCCCTCCCCTCTATTTCCACCCCAGACCAAGTTGTCATGATTTGTCAGCCCCAATTTATCAGAAGCTGACTAATTGCTATTGTCTGGAGGCATGTTGCGCTGCTGATCCTACTGTCAAACGAGTTGTACCGAGAAATTGCATGCACATGTGACCACATGTGCATGCAATTAACAATCTGACCGGATTGTTACATCTGTACGCCACCCCCAATTATGACTTCGACATGTTGTACTGACAAATTGGGGTAAAATCAGATAATCTGTATACCCCATCAGTTCGCGCTGCACAGGGCGGTTCCACAGCAATTCGGGAGTTCAAATATCGCGAGTCATCCGGATATACATCCGGATATTGCCTCTTGGACACTGCTACGCGTCATTGCTCTGAATAATAATGCTATGATGGAGGAAGCGTAGCTCTTGCTACGCCGCCGTAGCGTATAGTTTCTTATCTGTTTGCTACGCGCCATCTTTGAACATAGAGTTACGATCTACAATACATGTAGATAGGATTAAAGCACAATATAAACGATGCAATTTGTCACACCATCCGACAGAGACGCAGCTATACTTAGAATGAAATAACACACCTTTCATTATAACTATAGATTTATTAACATCTCTGTCGGTTGTTGTGATAAATTGTAAGCTTTGTTACAACAGTCGTAAGTACATAGGTACTTACGACTGTTGTAACAAAGCTTAAAAACTAAAATAAAAGTACCTATTTCTAATGATTGTCTGATTTCACCATAACAGACTTAATTCAGATTCAGACTGAAGATTTGTTATCGACTCTGTTTACAAAGTTTCATTTTGGGCACATGGAATTTTAATAAGATATGGAAGAAAAAATTATATTGACTGTAAGACCGTCTACCACGAACCCAATACAAAGTTCGTTCGTGTATCTCCCTCTCTGTCGTACTTGCTTATTCGAGCCACAGAGAGGGAGAGATACACGAACGAATTTCGTTTTCGTTTCCCGGTAGAGCGCCATTAGTATGTATATGACCGTTATTTCTTAGTACCTACAAAAAAAAACAAATTAACTATTAAGTCAGCAAATGGACCCGATTCTACAGTGGCCTCTAAACTTCCTAATTTTATTTAGGTGTCGCTAAAACACTTTGCTATTCTATGAGCAGCTGTCATAATCAAATGACAGCGCTAATTTGAATCTGACGTTTCTTATTTTAGGCGGTCTATACAACTACCTTAGCTGCCTAAATGCTATTCTAAATGTCGTTTTTAATCTGCCGCCTAAATTATGTCTAAAAATTAGACAATTTAGTTTTAGGCTAGTTAAGCTATGTGCACGTAGAATCGGGTCCAATATAATGATAGTAGAATTATAGGAACTGACTAGAAGGCTGTATCCATAATATTATCATAAGTTCATTTTCCCTTAAAACTACAGTGGGTATAAAATTACAGTTACAAAATTTATAATAATACTATATTATAGTTACTTTCTATAAAATTTGACTATGTGTTCTTAAGCTACCAAAGTTGCGTGTAGGTTACATTTTGACCTCGTTTCATACATACATACATACATATGTTGATCATTATCATCATTAGCCTATAAACGTCCCACTGCTGGGTAGAAGAGGCCTTATATAATATGAAGCATAAAAAAACCCCTAAATTCAATGACAATCATGCAGGATAACCATTCCTATTTAACTAGTAGTGCCTGGGCGGCCGAACTCTGCTCGGGTAAAAATAGAGAAAATATGGAGAAAACGAATTTTCCCAGACATGAGACCAATTTTATAGAAATCGATAGAGTAGAGCAAGGTCAGTCGGGGCAAGTGCGCCAACGGGGTAAGTGCGATTTCATCAATCATTTTGAAATCTTCTGATATTTTAGTATTATAGACATCTAACATGATCATCATATCAGCCAGAAGACGCCCAGTGCCAGACATGGGCCTCCCCCAAAGAGTGCTACAATGACCGGTCCTGTATGGCCCGTTGGCGTACTTGCCCCGACTGACCTTATAGGATTTTCTAATGGTAACATATATGTACCTGTTAAAATTATCTAGCTTAGTTTTTACAAAGTTTCGAAAAACCGTCGATTTTTGACCAATAACGATATCAAAAGTACCTAGGTATGCTAGATTTATCTAACATCGAGATCTTTTTAATTAAAAATAACTAATTTCGTTGTTGATCAATAAATCGACGCCTAATTGCTCTCGACATAAGTTGTAAACATACTAGGTATTTTTTTTTGTTGAACCTACACTAGCCCCTATAGCACACTAGGTTTTATGTCCGACGTAAAGCATTCGTCCCTCTTGCACTCGCATATTTGCCAGAATGGGACGAATGCTTTATGTCCGACATAAAACTTAGCGTATTAGCCCCCTAGATACCATTTCAGATGACCACACCACCCACGAGCAGAAGGAAAGGTAAAGGCCATTATACATCTAGCAGTTTGTCACAACAACCTAGAGACGTAGGTAAGGTCCGACCAGGAAAATAAAAAACTTCGCCATATTGCGGAAAACTATTGGAACTAATTTCCTCGACTGGCAACAGTAATTTTGAAGACGTCATTAATGCCATCTGTCAATTGCTGTCAAAGTGAGTTGTCGTTGGTATGTGTTGTATTGCCTTAAAATGCCGAAAACTATTAAAAGTGATTGAAGAAAAGTGATTTACAATATGACGAAGTATTTGTCGGAGAGAAGGTCTGAAGGATTAAACTCTATTCCTCTAAATAACATCACCGACCTTGTTGTCAACATGACAGAGTGGAAATTAATTAGTGTTGCCATAATTATTGCTAATTTAGCGCCCCCAGACCAGGTTTTTTATTTTGCTGCAACTGAGTTAGTATAAGGTTGCGGAAAAAATAAACCATTAACCGCCAAAGTTAAGTCTGTTCACGGTAAGCCGTCAGCCATTTTACGACCAGTTCTTAATTTAGCTGCATAAGAGCCCTTCCGTAGCGTGTGGTCGCAACGGTAGAGCTCCCCTGTAGATATCTATACCCTAAGTATATCTCCATCTCTATCAATTGAAATAAGTGCGATAGGGATGCCCGAACTTCGAATTTCGATTTCCATGGCAATTGTCGTTCATTCTAGTATTCAAACGAGTATCGACGTTTCCAACAAGTCCGGGTCCAAATAAAAAAGAAATAAATGCTTTAACGGTTCAGTACGTGAGCCGTAAAAATGTCTGAGTTATAGGAGTACTTTGCCTTTTCTATTTCCATACGAAAGAAGAAGACGTCGATATTAAATAGCAATTTAACGTTTAACAACTCATGGGCTGTTTCCACACTTAAGTACTATCATATTCCTTGTAAACATTTACATTTCCCTCGTTATTATGAATTGCACGAGACTTTTCGCCCATACGATACATTTTCAACCAATATAAGTACATCCACTTACGTATTACATATTACACGTATTACCACTTAAGTATTCAAATTCATGTAGGCTTATAAAAGTTATAAATAAAGTAAATACTACATTAATGTGAGTATGACTAATGTTTTTATCCTAAAGCACATCAAACACTTTGCAATTTATCAGAACAACCGACAGAGACGCAGCTAAAGTTTGAAAGAGACAGCAAACATTCTAGGTAATTGCAAGTTGCATTGTGACGAATTGCAAAGTGTGTAATGAAATGACCTTGAGATTGAAAGAGCTTGCGAATTAAAACTGCTAATATTTTTAAAACAAATGAATGCCGGCTGTTTCCGAACACATTGTGAGGTCTCACATTTGCTACAGATACATTAGGTACAGATTTATATCATAGGTAGCTCAGTGTCTGGAAGGGAGGCTAATCCAAACATTAGACTTATTTCTAAAAAGTTTTTCGTAAAAAATACTCATTTTCTTTTACATCTATTCAGACCATCTTGGCACAATCACTCTTTAGCTAGGTAAGTACATAGTTACCAAAGTTATAAAACAAATATAAAACGAGTAGGGTAATTTCGCCGGTTGGCGACCACTTAGCTGAGTTGGTGAACTGAAAGGATATTTTTTTGTTTTTTTTGTAGATTTCTATTCTAAAACAACAAAAAAATGCATGTACAACTAATTGTCTCAATAGGTTCTGTAGAATTTATGTTATCTTCAATAGAAAAAACCTTCTCCTTCAGGTGGTCGCTAACCGAAGGTGGTCGCGTTACCAGCGTAATGACCCTATAAAATAACACAACATATAGCCTATTACAGAGGCCCTACCGCGAAGCAAAAACGGACTTCGTCCGTGTATCTCCCTCCCTGTCGCACTAGTGAGATACACGGACTTTCGTTTCACCATGTTTCACGGTAGCAGCTCAATTCTTACAGTTGAAGAGGTATTCTAAGGTAAGATACCGAACTGACTCACTGACGGGTTGGGTCTTCTGGCTGGTTCACAGGCACACTAAAGCAACGAACGATTACTTATCTCGCTATTGCGTAAATTGGCCGTTCGCTAGAACAGTGTGTACAGTGTACACCAGGGATGTTCCGCCTGATTTTCAACATCCGCATCCGCCTCCGCATCCGCAAAATTTGATCCGGAGTTTTTGCGGATGCGGATGTAGTACAGTTCGCGACCAGATAGGGGCCAAAACGGCGCGTGCCGCGCGCGTGTTCAGTATTTTCGTGATTAGTCAATAAGAATCTTCATTTCGTTTCTGTAATCTGACGATTCGCCGTATTCGCTGTTGGTGATGCGTTAGGTTTGCAAGGATTGTAAATCAGTCTCAACGTGTTAGAGTACTGCGTGACCCTAGAGACGTTGCGTATTTATGTTTTTGAGTCTTTTCCTCAAGATCCGCATCCGCATCCGCGGATTTCTAAAAAGTCGCATCTGCGGCATCCCTAGTGTACACTCGACAGCATGACGCAGCATAAGATAGATGTAATTTGCCATTTGAGTTGGCCGCATTTCTTCAAAGTAGTCCATTATAAATGCAACTCTATCGTCCACGGCAGAAGATTCTAATTCTAATGACTGTTTTATAAAAATACGGCCACATTCCATAATCTCAACCTGCACGGCTATCACAAGACGGCGCGCGAGCTCTCGATTTTTCTCGCACTATCCGTCTCTCTTTTATTAGAACACGTAGAACAAAAGGTGTACTGCGAGAAAAATCGATATATGTCGCGGCCGTCTCATGATAGATATGCTGTGACCGAAAACGCGATTCGATAGAGACTCACTTGTCAATTTAAACACAGTCTACTGACTTAGTACATAGAGTTCGATTTCATTTGTCGTGGTTTGGAAGCTCTCAGTCGAGATATATACGGAATGTATTATGCGTCAATGATTTTACCACCAATTTTGATTCGCAATCAGTTGACTGATGAAGTAATTATTTCATAGAATGAGATGTATACAATGCTGTCTCGTTCTAACTATAAGGCCGCGTTTACGCATAGTGTAGTATGAGCAAGCCTATCTACTTATAGCCAAAAAAAAGGTAAACTCCGAAACTGAATTTATTTATACTTAAGGAGTACCAACAGCTGCAAAAACATACGTAACAAAATTAATATGTAAGACTTAGACTTATGTCTTTAAGTCTTACATATTAATACGATAGATAATTGACAAAAAAAACCCATATCACTACCGAACCTGTTCATTTCACGAGAACCGTTTGAAAAGTGCGACCCGTAGAGGAGAACAGCCGGACATACGAAAGATTTTTTGCTTAAGCTGAAACGCAAAACTTCGTTCGCTTCGCTCGCTTGTTTTCATTAACTAGTATAACTTTCACCGCCCTCTAATGGCCTAATTGAATATATAGTGTTACGCAATCATTACGCTATAGCCTGTTATTATCTGATATTGTTTATACGAATCACGTAATGAGGGTTTGCGATAAAGCACGTTAATGGAGATACACTGGAAGCCGATTCAAATTGTACACGGAATAAGTTGATTAAGAGTCCGCAGTAAGCTCGGCCGAATTTCACCTTCCCATACAAACGTAGTTACGCTCTCATTTTAAAACTACGTGTTGGATTGTAACGAAACTTTGCATATACATTGACATGAGGTATATCCATGTCTATAATTAGTTTATATGGTTCCAGTGTATAAAACAAACGAAATTCAGCAAAAACAAGTTTTGTATGAAAAACTTAAATTCGCTGTATTTTTTTTTGTATGGTATCTGAAGCTACATAAACTAATTACAGACCTGGATATACCTCATGACATTGTACATGCATGCAGTGACATGAGGTATATCTATGTCTGTAACTAGTTTATATGGTTCCAGTTTATAAAACAAACGAAATACAGCAAAAAAAAGTTTTGTATGAAAATTTCAACTTCGCTGTATTTTTTTTACTATGGTATCTGAAGCTACATAAACTAATTACAGACATAGATATTCCTTATATGTCATTGTGCATTCAAAGTTTCGTTACAATCCAACACGTAGTTTTAAAATGAGAGCGTAACTACGTTTGTATGAAGAATCGAGCTTACTGCGGACTCTAAATTACAAACTAATTATGATGTATTAAAAAACATACTAGAGCTCAGTTTATGTTAATAAAAATGCTATAAAACTAAATTTTTCAAATTTATTCCAGACTCAGGAACAAATATTTGTGCTTATCACACTAATAAATGCCCTTACCGGGATTTGAACCCAGGATGTGGCTTCGTAGGCAGTGTTGCTTCTAGGCTTAAATGGTCGTCAAACGCCCGTAAACTGTCGGAAAAGTACAAAATACCGCATACCGATTCCGATTCGCCAAATGCAGAAGTGCCTTAAAACCATTCAGAAGAGCCAACCATTTTAACATATCAGATATCTACCCAATTATTTTATGCCAGAAAGACTCCTTCAGACGTTCTTACGCAGTGAAAATGTACGATTCTCTGCCATAATAGGTATCATTACATATATACAGCGGCTGCACCAACCAATTTTTCTATATAATGCAACGAGGTGCACATATTTGGCCGGAGAGTATTCTTGTTGGTTAAGAGTCCGCAGTAAGCTCGGACGAATTTCACCTTCCCATACAAACGTAGTTACGCTCTCATTTTAAAACTACGTGTTGGATTGTAACGATACTTTGCATATACAATAACATGAGGTATATCTATATCTGTAATTAGTTTATATGGTTCCAGTTTATAAAACAAACAAAATACAGCAAAAACAAGTTTTGTATGAAAAACTTAAATTCGCTGTATTTTTTTACTATGGTATCTGAAGCTACATAAACTAATTACAGACATAGATAATCCTCATGTCATTGTGCATGCAAAGTTTCGTTACAATCCAACATGCAGTTTTAAAATGAGAGCGTAACTACGTTTGTATGGAGAATCGAGCTTACTGCGGACTTAACCAGCTAACCACCTCCACCTCTATTGTAATATAAATTATATATACTGACGATTCTATCCTCCATTCCCATCAGCTGCTACGGCAAATTTTCCCGCATGATCGCAACCAACCAGTATACCTTACCGATACCTATACTGATGGAGACTCTTATACTCTACATATGCTTCCATCCCCATCAGCAAAAAAAAAGTCAAGAAAAGATTTTAAACCACTAACACACTGTGCCTGATAATAAACCAGCCATTATTTAATATTTAATTAGTCTATTAATCTATTAGTTAGTTAGTCAGCCATATAAAGATAATTTACTGTATGATTCAACCAATTACTGCATCATAAACAGCGCAGCGCCCAACAGTCACCATCATACTATACTTTGCTCGCTCTGATGTCTGAACTGATGGTTAAGTAGTCGCCCAATAACTCAAAGAACTTCTTATTGTAGGACGCACCCAGTGACTGCGCCAATAAAGGGCGCGGCGCCGTATCCTCCGTCACCATCTAGATACTTCCCTCGCTGTACGTTTGACAAAATGGTTAGTCCACGAGCCAATACCTCATAGAACATATTATTGTAGGACGCACCCAGTGACTGCGCCAGTAAAGAGCGCGGTGCCCAACCCTCCAGTGACTAGATACTTCGCTTGCTGTAGGTACGATTGACAAGATGGTTAGTACACCAGCTCAAAGAAGGTTTTATTGTAGGACGCACCCCGTGACTGGGCCACTAAGCGGCACAGCGCCCAACTCTTGGTCACCATCAGAGACACAAGATACTTTGGTCACTGTTACATTTCACCTGATGGTCCGTCGGCTAGTATCTCAAAGAACATCTTATTGTAGGACGCACCCAGTGACTGCGCCAATAAACGGCGCGGCGCCCAACCCTCCGTCACCGTCAGCGACTCCAGCGAGATACTTCGCTCGCTTGCAGTCCGGGCATGTGCAGTTGTCTGTGAGCGTGCAGAGCCCTCGGGCGGTCGCGATGGCCTCCCATTTGAACTGGTCGTTTTGATTGCTGCTCCGACTTAGGAGGTTCTGTGGACAAATTTACAAAGTTAGGACTTCTATATACTTCACAGTTCGTAGGCAACATAAGGGTCGGCTAGGCTTCCTCGTGGCATATTATACTTATAACATAGAGAAAGATAACTCTTCACTTCTACTAGTTAGGACTCCTCAAAATGGTTAATTATAATAGCTATTTAATCATTATTATTATTTCTTGTTTGTATACTACCATGTAAAAGTTCATACCTTCTTCGTTTTGCTTTTTGTTTAAGCCGCGTAATTGTTAATCTGTACTGTTTGGTTTCCACGGGACAGGCCCAGCCTAGTGTGGAACTATAGCCACTATTATTTTTGTGCTAAAGCTCTTGTGAACATAAATAAAGAAGAGTTTAGTGTGTGTACTGCGTACAACAACACTCTCTCAATCCACAATATGTAAACCCCTGGAATAGGATCATATGTCAATATACGTTCATACGCAAAAGCAAGAGCTTGTCTGATTTCGTCCCACATCGCATGGCGACCCTGCCAGGCGCTCCGCAAGCGGGGCGCTGTCGGGGAGTTTTGTTTGTTGAAATTACCTGCATAACCTCAACATCGCTCGCCCTCCACATATCCAAATCCCTCAATATCTGCATGTCCTTGTTCTTCATATTCTTCTTATTCTTATCTCCTCTCTTCAGACAATACACTGATATGTCTTCGCTTGGGGCTATGGAAGTCTCGTCGAACTGGATAGAGTTGACGTCGCACGTCGTTGAGTCGTCGTCTTCTAGGGGGAGAAGGTCGTCGTGTCTGAACTCGGATGACTGGTTGGTTAGGTGTTGGTAGATCATCTGTAAAGAATAATTTACTTAAAAAAAAACCGAGTTAAAAACAGGATCCAAATCATTTTAAATGTGCCTCCAGGATCCCATCATCAGATCCTGGCCTGGTGACCATGGCCCTTTGAAACAAAAAGAATTTTCCAAATCGGTTCAGGCATGCCATCGTACTAGGCGCATTGATACGTCATCTCACTGTAACTTAATGTATATCTTCGGCGAAGGAAAACAGTAAGATCTTGTTTTCCCTTTGGGTTGAAATGCTATGCCTGATAGCGGTCGCTTCCGGAAAACTAGTGCCTACGACAAACCTTAGGATTAGGACCTTGGGTTCCATTACAGCATAACCGGGAAAGTGCTAGGAGGAAACTCATTAGAAGACCATACCTGTGAGTCTTCTGTCACACTATTGGTGCTGTGGCTACTGACACGGCGGGTGGGCGTCGTGTTTTCCGAACCGGCCTGGAACAAAGTTGACTGATCATTTTAAAGCCTAGGATTCACTACACCCAATGGGGCACGTCGACTTAGAGCGTAGCGCATATGATTGAGATTATTTATAAAACTGTCATTGTCTGTTTGCAAAATTGGAATCTTCTAGAATGGTTGAATGGTAGAGTTTGTTTTTGAATAGACTACATTGATGCGACTCGGCCAACTCCAACGATCTGTTGGTATACACATTGGGATTTGTCCGTGAACTTGTCGGCCAGCGATAAAGGCGAATCGGTGCGCGTTGTTGTAACTACGCCATTCACTAGATGAACCGTGAGCCGCGCCTACCTAGTAGGTACTTATCGACAAATTCGTCGTCGCTCACACACTACACGAGCAATGTCTCGCACTCCATACATATAGGGCTCGTCGACTGCCCCCCTATTCTGTTACTTGTTTTAAGCTCACCCACAAATATATCTTGACACCGCGATGCGTAGTAACTAAGCGTAGGTAGTCTAGTTTCGTGACGGGTGATCGGCGGGGTGAGCCGCTTTAGCGCGTAGCGAATAACAGCCCTGGTCCGCGGGCCGTTGCCGTAGTAGCCAGCCAGTATACAATATACTGAAGCGAGAGCACAGAGTGGCGAAATAGCACGAGTGCGCTAAATCTCTGCCCCCCTATTCTGTAACTTGTTTTAAGCTCACCTGAACGCTCACCCACAAATATATATTGACACCGCGATGCGTAGTAACTAAGCGTCGGTAGAGGTCTAGTTTCGTGACGGGTGACCGGCGGGGTATTAGCCGTATTAGCGCTTAGCTAATATCCTCGCTAGTCGACGCAGGGCAAAGCAGGCACTCCCCAGCTTCCTACTCAGTTTTGTGATGTGTAATTTCCACTTAACCCCGCCGCCCAACTCGAAATATCTAAACCTTACATTTCTTTGACTTTTAAAATATGAGTACTTAGGTATCCGCGAATAGAGGTAAGTATACTTGAGGTTATTTGAGATGGCCGAAAGGCTTCAAAGTGGTCCATTCAAACAGCAACTCTACCGCCCAGGGTTTAGATTCCAATTCCAATGTCAGTTTTATAAAAAAAGTCGGTCACTTCCGATAGTTTGAAGTTATGGGTATTCGGCACAAAAACTTGGTTTGTGAAATATACATCTTTACACGAGCGGGCCAAGGTTTACCACAGTAGTATATAGAGTTAAGCAGTAAAATAAGTTTAGTTTCTGTCAAAAACTTCATGTTTGGTACCTACAAGTTTTTATTGCCAATTGTATTTTACTGCGTGTCGCAGTGGAATACTTAGTTTAATCCGCCGTTTTATATTACATCTAGCTGTTTCACAAATCAGCGCTGTTTTGTATTACGGCGCGGCGGGTTGACGATCAGGCGAATTGAATACCAATGAATGGAAATCCGCTGGAAAGTGTTCCGCGCTAATCGTTCTTCAATACGACTAGCGGTAATGTAATACAGCGAGCCCCGCTTTGGAATTTCTTTGTTCCCATTTTTAATATTCGCGGCGCTATCTGACATAACAACAAGAATGGCGTCGAATACAGAAAGTTCGTCAGTAAAACGCACAATTAAGAGTGCAAAGTAAGCAAACGTAGTTACGCTCTCATTTTAAAACTACGTGTTGGATTGTGACGAAACTTTGCATATACAATGACATGTGGTATATCTATGTCTGTGATTAGTTTATATGGTTCCAGTTTGCAAAACAAACGAAATACAGTAAAAACAAGTTTTGTATGTAAAACTTAAATTCGCTGTATTATTTTACTATAGTATCTGAAGCAACATAAACTAATTACAGACATAGATATTCCTCATGTCATTTTGCATGCAAAGTTTCGTTACAATCCATCACGTAGTTTTAAAATGAGAGCGTAGCTACGTTTGTATGGAGAATCGAGCTTACTGCGGAATCTTAACAGTTACAAAAAACAAAGAAAACGTGATAAACATATGTGTGTAAACAGTGTCTCTAATTATTTACTTATTAAACAACTATAAGGTATAAACTCAAGTAACATAAAAAATATTTATAACGGAATATAACTAAACTAAACCTATATTATAAACTAAACCTATAAAAAGTATGTGTCTTGAAGTTAAATTTCCACGTGCAAACAAACAATTTCTAATTGACAAAAGAACGAGTTTCAGATGTTATAATGCAAATTAAAACGTCAATTTTCATTCAGTGGTACTTATTCAATCCGCTTGATGGTCAACCCGCCGTATTACAAAATAGCGCTGTTTTGTGAAACGGCTAGCTGTTATGTAAAACCGCGGATTATAATTATTATCAAATTGAGACGATTCTGACGAGCCCAAACTCAACGGGGTTACGTCGGTTAAGTACTGAATACCCATGGCCACCTTCTGTCTCCATCAACAGATCAGCTCGATGGTACCATAATATTGAATTGTCATCCAAACAATACTTCAGCCCAAACTCAAACCCAACGTAGTTCATATACTACACAAGCCTACTGCTTTGACTAATATATTTACTGTGGTTATACGATACCTCACCAAGTTTCTAGAAGCTTTTAAAGTAATTGGACGCCGTTTGTGGAGTAAATTCTTCTAAGATGTGATAAATATAAAATAGCTTCGGTGATGGTCGGCAAAATTATGATCAGTTAAGTATGTATATCTAGGCCTTTAGAAAGAGGGCTTAGAAACGGTATTACGCAGTAATCCTACTAAATATTCGTATCTAGTACTTATATTATCTAAAACGTCTGCCTAGAATTGTTAGTTAGGTGGAGGCCGTGAGTTTCGCGTGAGCTCGCCCTTCGGACCTTCAGCTCTCGTTGCCTACCCTATCTAGAAAATTAAATATTTTTGCATCCCTATTATCCGTCCTTTTTTATAGAAATTAAAAATATATCTATAAATATTTCATTTTCCGTACACGTGAATTGGCTATGTTTACAACTATTCCAAATTTGAAATTGATAGCGTTAGTAGTTCCTGAGATATTTAACTTTGTGACAGACACACAGAAGGAATCGCACCATAAGCGACTGTTATGATGTGTAACTATTATCAAATAAATAAAGGTTCCGTGTTTACATTTTTGGTCTGGAACCCTAAAAAGGTCACATAGGACAAGTTAACTCACTAGCCTATCCCGTGGTTTTTCTCGTATCGTAGCGGAAAGCGACTACGGCGTAGGCACTAAGCTTTCTGTCAAAAAAAACCTATTTTGGTACGTACTGGCTGTATTTTTTTTGTTGTTTTGTGGGTTTATGTTGTGTTGTTTTTAGGTGTTGCTAGTGTTGCTATGCTGCTGTTATTAAATCCTCCCATCCCGGTGGTATCGTAATGTTGCATTGTCATGGGGTATCCACATTATGTGATTATACCCCAATTTGTCAGTACAACATGTCGAAGTCAGAATTGGGTATAGCGTACAGCGGCCCTAGCACAGTAGCAAAATGACGACTTTTATGCACATGTTTTATGTCAACAACCGACGTATAAAATTTTACCGTCATGAGCTAACATGATATACCGTCATCTACGTAAAATGTGACCATTTTGCACATAAAACTATTTTTTTTACGTCAAATGCTAACATGCTCTTGATTTTGGCACATAAAACGTGACGATATGAACCGTTGACGGACGAAATTTTATGTAGGTCACTCGAGACCCCAGATAAAATTTAACACTGTGAAGACGATACAATTGGCCGCAGGATATTTGTCCAATTTCTATCACAACACACGGTTTCAGTTTCATAACTTAAAACTTATTATTATTCGTTTGCTGTTTGGATTGATTACTTTTCTACGACTTTTCGCTTGACCATTGGATTTCGATATCGCAGGCCGACAAACAGGCAAGGAAGTTGCACCGGCGTCAAATGCGCGATGCCTCCAACCCTTTCGAGTGGCCGGAGCCGGAATTTATACACATACGATTATAACAGAAGTTAATACAAGAGTACAACTATTTAGTAGAAGTGCAGTGCTTATCATTACTCTTTAATTAAGTAGTATTATATTGGGTCTCTAACCATAGAACGAATGAAATGAATGTAATAATTGGTAGAAATTCGGTTGTACATATTGGCAACACTATAGTACACTAAACTCCTTTTTCCTACATATATTTTACGCTATGGCATAAATATATGTTGCGAGATTATCATGTTAGATAAATAACGTAAAATTAGGCACAATCGTAAAGTTATACGTTCGAACATAAATATATGGCCGATTAGTGTGCTAGCCCGGCAGATGTAACAATCTGCAACTACAATTTCTTTCAGTGTTGCCAGTTAACAGTAACAAAGCGAAAATTGCCGCATTCAAACGGTCCTGCGAAGCGGACTGCAAGATTGTTACTGCGATGAGATAGGGCGAGAGCACACAAAAATCGAGAGTATGTCGGGGCCGTCTCATGATAGACGTGCTGCAAATGTATTTCATAGGTATCCCTAAACCGCTTTATCTTACTGTCCTGTATCGAGGATTTAGGGGATTCTAATTAAATAACCAGCATACGTGTCACGCGCGTTTATTCATCGGTAACAGACTGATGGCTATCCGGGTGACAGTTGTTGACACGATTTTATATGTACCCACATATACTACAATCCCTCCACCACTAAATTACAAAATAATTGAGGATGTTAGCTAATAAAAGTCTTTGTAGCGAACATTTCTGTTTCGCGTGGAACGGACAGGTTTCATTTGATGTCCTTCATTTGAGGTGGATGCGTCGACCGGCGGTAACCCTGTAGACGACTCGGGGCACTCAGTCTCCGCAACGGTACCCTCCACCGGCGGCTCAACCCTCGGCGACACCTGTGGGACCGGGGCCGGATTCATGTCGTCACTATTCTCTTCCTCATGACGTATAGCAGCGTCAGTTGTATTACCGCCTACCGTGTCATCATGAGCCAGCGGTGATAGCAATTCTGGTAATGAACAAAATGAATCGTCTTGGTCATTGGTGTCCTCCGTTGGTTGATGTTGCTCCGACCGCCGCGGCTGGATGGTTGGCGAGGACTCGATGTCGGTCTGTAATCCATCTGATGAGGTAGCACCGACATTTGCACTCGGCAACATATAATCATAACCACTTGTCTCGTCTTCTACGAGCAGTCTGTCCGTTCCTCTATACAACAATACATGATCCATATGTTTCTTTGTACTTAAACCTAATTCAGGAATATAAACTCTAAACATTCTAGAACCAATAATGTCCTTGATATAACCTACTTTCCAAATATATTTTGTACCATTATTGTAAAAATGTTTCACAATCACTTTTTGACCAATCTTAAAAACTGCATTTCGTTTTCCACCAAAACGGTTACTCTGTAAGGTCTGTTTTGCCACAACATTATTTGTAGCTGCGGAAGACGTCTCGTTAATGACCGACGATGAGTCATCGTTGTTTACCTGCAGCAGGTCGAGTCGACAGCGCAGGCGCCGGCCCAGCAACAGCTGAGCGGGAGAGAATCCCGTTGTACAATGAATCGAGTTCCTATAGCTAAATAAAAACTTATTTAGTCTCCTAAATAAATCCCGTTGTGGCAAGTTTTCTGCTATGATTAATTTTAAACCTCTTTTGACCGTTTTGACTGAATTTTCCGCTTGACCATTCGAGGCGGGGTGGTACGGAGCGCTTGTTACATGTCGGATACCGTTCAACATGCAATAGTTTTCAAATTGCGTTGAGCAAAAATTTGAGCCATTATCTGTGACAAGGGTGCATACCAAGCCGTATCTGTTAAATAGTTCGTCCAATTTATCAATTATTGACCCAGAATCTGTACGAGGCATGTGAAAACTTTCTACCCACTTTGAGAACGCATCAACTAGAATTAAAAATTGTTTATTTACTAAAGTAAACATATCTAGGTGTAGCCGTTCCCATGCCCGCGCCGGGTACTTCCACGGCGCCAACGGACTGTGTCCCGGCGCGTTCCTGTACTGGTTACACACTGTGCAAGAACCTACTTTTTCCTCAATATGCCTGTCGATATTAGGCCACCACATGCGTGCTCTAGCGTCTGACTTCATTTTGACTACGCCAAAGTGCGAGTCGTGTAACTCATTCAAAATCTGCTCCCTATAAATGCTAGGTATAACTAATTTATGGCCGCGCAAAATACAACCATTCTCGACACTTATTTCGTGCCTGTTTAAAAAAAACGGTTTAATATCAGTTAACGAAACTTTTGACGGCCAACCTTTGTTTACATAATGGGCTACCTTACGTAACGTTTCGTCTCGATCCGTTTCCCGCTTAATATCGCTCAAGGTCAACGGCTTTAACAAGGAGTCAGTAACGTAATTAATAAATAGATTGACCTCTTCGACGTTCTGCTGCTCGTTACTCTCCTCACACGGCACGGCTCGCGATAGAAAATCGGCAACGTTGTTTTCACTCCTTACATATTCGATGTCGAAATTATATGCAGTTAAAAATAAAGCGTATCGCTGTAATCTATTTGCCGCCATTTCCGGAACACCTTTTTTTGTACCAAAAATAGACATCAGGGGCTTGTGGTCCGTCCGCAGTGTAAACGGAATCGCCCGTCCATACAAATAATGATGGATTTTTTTTACCGCGAAGACGATGGACGTAGCCTCTTTTTGGATTTGCGCATAATTTAGTTCTGGCTTGGTCAGTGAACGTGAGGCGTACGCGACCACTCGTTCCTTACCGTCGGGTTGTCGTTGAGCTAGCACAGCACCTAGACCTCGAGGCCCTGCATCAGCTGTAACCACCGTCGGCAGCGAGGGGTCAAAGTGCGCCAGCACGCGCTCACTAGCCAACTCATTCTTAACGCGCTCAAAAGCCCTCGCTTGCTCTTGACCCCAAAACCATTTTTCACTCTTGCGGAGCAATGAATGTAATGGGGCTAGAACACTGGAGATGTTTGGAATAAAACATCTGTAGTAGTTAATCATTCCTAAAAATGATTTTAATTCCTTTTCGTTCTGGGGAGCATTACTATTTAATATTGCTTCCACCTTTGCATTTGTTTTGCGCAAACCCGTTTTATCAATAACAAATCCTAGATATTCTACGGAGTCTTTAAATAATTCACACTTATCTTCCTTCAAACGGAACCCTGCATCTTGCAAACGGCTCAGTACATTTTCGAGTCGCGCTAAATGAACGGTTCTAGACGGACCTGTCACTAATATGTCATCTAGGAAAATACATACTTAGTCGGTCCCAAAGTTCTGTCACTGGCATATTATTTTTAAATTTAGAAGATGATTTTAAGAAAATTTTATTGTTTTCCATTTTTGAATGTTTGACAATAATTTTAAAACTAAAAACAGTCATTCGTTGCAATTTCTCACGATGGAGTGGGCATTGAAAGAAAACCGAATAGCTGTTTTAGCATTGCACCGCTGTGGGCATTCGCCAAGTACCATTTTCAAGTTGCTCAAAAATTTAAAAATAACGCCTAGGTTTGTGTACCGTACTATTGATAGGTACAATGAAGTCTCCAGTGTTGAGGACAAGAAAAGAATTGGCCGGCCTCGCTCCGTAAGAACACCAGCAGTGATCAAAGCGATCAAGGCGCGCATAGCAAGAAATCCTGTCCGAAAACAGAAATTGATGGCTTTGCAGATGGGTGTCAGTAGAAAAACCGTCAAAAAGGTTTTAAACGCAGATCTTAGTCTACGAGCATACAAAAAAAAGCGTGGGCACTTACTTAATGCCCGTCTAAAAACAATAAGGCTTAAAAGATCCCGGAAGTTGTTAAAGCGGTACGCGAAAAATCGACACCGTGATATCCTCTTTACAGACGAAAAGATTTTCGATATTGAAGAGAAGTACAATAAACAGAATGATAGAGTGTACGCTAGGAGCTCTGAAGAAGCAGGAAAAAGAGTTCCGCGGGTGCAACATGGGCATCATCCATCATCAGTGATGGTCTGGTTGGGTGTATCTTCTTACGGGCCAACTGAGGTTCATTTTTGCGAAAAAGGTGTCAAAATCAGTGCGAAAGTATACCAAGAGACAGTTTTGGATAAGGTTGTCAAAGATCTGCCCAACACGCTATTTTCGGGACATAATTTTGTGTTCCAGCAGGATTCTGCGCCAGCACACAAAGCCAAGACCACTCAAGCCTGGTTTGACCGTCAAAAAATCGACTTTATAAGACACGAAGATTGGCCTTCCTCTAGTCCGGACCTTAATCCTTTGGACTATAAAATTTGGCAGGTCTTAAAGGGGAAGGTCTGTGCTAAACCACATAAAAATTTGGAGAGCCTAAAGTCATCTTTAAGAAAAGCAGTCACTGAGATAGATATGAAAATGGTGCGTGCTGCGATAGACGACTGGCCGCACCGATTAAGGGCCTGTATTAAAAACAAAGGAGGTCATTTTGAATAATATTAAGTAATTTTAATTCTTTATTAAATGTACTTTAAATCGGTATATAATTTATTAAAAATTGATTGCTACTTTTGTTTTTATCATTATTTTCATTTGTGACAGAACTTTGGGACCGACTACGTATTCCTTCAATTCCCGCCAACAATTGCTCCAAGGTTCTCTGGAAAAGACTTGGAGCGCAGGAAAAACCGAATACAAGTCTATTATAGCAAAAAAGACCTTTATGTGTATTGATACATGTAAGTTTTTTCGTATCGTCTAATACTAATTGATTGTACGCTCTGGACAGATCTAACTTGCTAAATTGCACGCCGCCGTGCAACCGAGCAAACAAATCTTCATATCGCGGCAGCGGGTAGGAGTCTACGTACAGTGCCTTGTTGAGCGTGACGGAGTAGTCGCCGCAGATGCGGACGCCGCCGTCGCGCCGCAGCACCGGCACTATCGGCGTTGCTACTTCGGCGTGCTCCACTCGTTCAAGGATACCTAAACTCAATAATCTGTCTAATTCACTTTCGACCTTTTCTCTAAGCGCTAATGGAACAGTTCTTGGCTTAAAAAACTTTAATGGTACATCCGGTTTGACCTTCAACGTGACCTTGTACTTGTTAAACTGACCTAACTCGTTCGTAAACAATTGTGAATACTTACTTTTCAGCTCTTCAGTTAAACTATCCGATTGTAAATTATTACAATTGACTGTACACAATTGCATGTTAAACAAGCTTATAAAATCGCGGCCAAGTAATGTAGGCTGCTTACTGCCTGTTTTAATAACGTAAAATGTTAACAACTTGGTTTGCCCCTCAAAAATCACAGGTAACGCTACACATCCTAATGGAAAAATTTTAGTACCATTATAACAGTTTAAAACAACTTTGCATGGTTTTAAATCGCAGACTTTATCTTGAAACTTTGTCTCGTAAATATCACCAGGCATGACAGAGACAGCACTACCGCTGTCTACTTCGCACAATACCTGCTCGCGCGCTATCGACACGAACTGCTGCATTGGTTTACCGTCAACACATTTTATATTATATAAGCCATAATTACCTTCATAATGCAAAAACTCGTCATCCGCAGCTATAAAGTTGTTGTTTTTAACATTCATGGTGCACATTCTTTTAAGGTGTCCCTTCTTAAAACACTTTTTACACGCGAAATTTGCAAATCTACACTGTTCTTTGTCATGGCTACTATAACCGCACACACTACAACACTTTTTAGCCGGGGCACGACGATCTTTTCCTGCACTGGGACCGGAGCGCATAGCAAACACCGACTGCGCCGGCGCGGCCGTGTTAGCCTCCGTGCGCGACCCTTGCAGCGCCATACGAGCACAACGAACATCTTGCGCGATCCCCAAGGCTTTTGCAAACGTTAATGTCTCGATGCTTTCTGCAAACAACCGCTCCTTCTCCTTGACATTTTCGAGCCCGAGAACAAACCGGTCTCGTAACGCTGTCTCGAGTTCTGCTTTGAACTCGCAATACAGCGCGAGACTCCGCACTCGCGCCGCCCACTCCGCTAAATCTTCGCCCGGGCGCTGCTCGGCCTTGTAGAATTTGTACCTCTCAGCAAATGAACTTCTCTTGGTAATGAAATGTTGGTTCAGCTGGTCCACAAGCTCTTTGTACTCCAAGGTCCCGAGTTCTTTCGGGTGTAAAAGATCTCTGACGACGCGGTAAGTATCTTCGACCAGAGCAGACAATAACAGGGCACGACGTTTTACTCCCGATTTATCCTTTTCATCGGTTATGTCGTTCGCCACGCAGTACTGCGTAAAACGACTTAAAAATATCTTCCACTCCTGTACGTGATGGTCGAAGGTGAGACTGCTTCCTAATAATCCGTGACTGCTGGCCATCTTAAAAGTTGTTTTTCTTCCGTTACACTTGTAAACATCCAATTACGCGGGGAAATAACTCGTCGCCAGTTGTCCTGTATCGAGGATTTAGGGGATTCTAATTAAATAACCAGCATACGTGTCACGCGCGTTTATTCATCGGTAACAGACTGATGGCTATCCGGGTGACAGTTGTTGACACGATTTTATATGTACCCACATATACTACACTTACAGCTATATGAAGCTGTAAGATAAGCACGTGCAGTCCGCTTCGCAGGACCGTCTGGTAGCACGACTCTCCGTAGTTATTCTTATTCCATCTACAACCGGGTAAAAATTTGTGTCGAAATATAAGAATTGCGGTGTCACATATTAAAATCATATTCTTTAATACATATTTTTTAATTTTAATTTTAATTTATTTGAATGAAATTTGTGAGAAAAAAACGCTTGGCAGATCATGCAAATTCCATGGTCCAAATTGTGATTTTCATGCAATTAGTCAGGATAACTCGTTTGACGGTTGGATCAGCAGCGCAACCTGCATCCAGACGATAGCAATTAGTCAGATTCTGATGAATTGGGGCTCTTCATGTCGTAAAGATATGTATCACTCTTTTCGTTCATTTCGTTCAATTTGCTCAGTTCATCTGTAGACTCCTAACAGCTCTCGCTCAGTTGATCTGTGGACTCCTAACAGCTCTAAATCACTCCCACACACAAGTATAAATGAGTGACTCACACATTGACATGTTTTTCTATCAGTAACGTAAGCTTGCACGCGTGAGTGTGAGATAGGTTTATGGCTTCGACTCGTAAGTGCGAAGAGCGCAACCCACTCGTACGACATTTCTGCTCGGTTGAGTTGAGAGCGGTAGAGCCGGGGAAGGATGCATACTGAACTGACATAATGAGTTAGTGAGTTGTTTCATCCTTCAGTGAACGAGTGAGCGAGTGACATAAACGAAAAGATGCAGTTCATTTGAATCTCTCACTCCTGAGTTACACACCTCTACAAATTACACAGATCAAAGAATAGAATAGAATAGAATCTTTATTTGCTTAGAATATCAGTGTTCTTAGTTGTTATATGACAATAAGTATCTTATTCTGCTATTTGTATTGTGTAATACTAGCATGCAAATATCTTAAATATAATTGCTAAATGTCCTGTGACAGGAAATCTTTTACATTGTAATAGTTCTTTCCAGTTAAGAGCTTGATTAATTGGTTTTTAAATCTATTTAGAGGTAGCCCTTTCAAACATTTCGGTAGCTTATTCAATATTGTATATAGAATACCAGTATTGTGCACGGTGATGTAGGGCGGACTACAGCACGCAGGTGTCTCAGTTCTCGTCGGAACAAGTTTTATACATAGGTGCGTATGAACATATAAATTTATAAATTGAACACATTTTTCCAAAACATACCCAGAAATTCCGTATTTCGAAAAGTATACTACACTTTAAATTGAAGTGCGTATGAATGTATACCTATTTCGTTTTAAGTAATTAACGAACATCTCTGCCGGATGGATCCGATATTGGTAAATACGGAAAGTTCTAATTCCAGTTCGCAACTTTATTGAAAAAGGAAATGTGGAAAGATTGATTGAAAAACTTATATCTTATGGAGGTATTGTAAAACTTGGAGTAATTTATGTTTTCTTGTCTAAACTTCTGTACTAATAATAATATTATAAAGAGGAAAAGTCTTTGAGAATGTAGCTTTGTAACTTTGTATGTTTTAGGTAATCTCCGGAACCGCTAATCCGATTTCAAAAATTCTATCACTTGCGTGTAGAATGGGCATTCTGGACGGTTCTAGGCTATGTATTATTCCGCAGGTTTACGTTCTTTGCAAAACGCGGACGGGTAGTATATTACTTATAAAGAAACAAATACTGTGAGGCGTTTGTAAGTTTGCATGAAAGAGGTATACCCGGAAATTCTCAATGGATTTTAAACAATCTTATATGTAGAATGGAAATTGAAAATCTTGTCAGTATTAAAATCTCGTGTCACTATTGAAAATCTTGGGTCACTGTTGAAAATCTTGTGTCACTGTTGAAAAGCTTGTGTCAGTATTGAAATACTTGTGTCACTGTTGAAAATCTTGTATCACTATTGGGAATCTAGAGTCACTATTTAAAATCTGTCACTGTTGACAATCCTATGTCACTGTTGAAAATCTTGTATCAATGTAGGAATCAAGTCACTATTTAAAATGTTCTGTCATTATTGAACAAGATTTTTGTTGAGAATCTAGAGACACTATTTCAAATCTTGTCACTGTTGAAAATCTTGTGTCACTGTTGAGAATCTTGTGTCACTGTTGAAAATCTTGTATCACTATTGGGAATCTAGAGACACTATTTAAAATCTTATCACTGTTGAAAATCTTGTGTCACTGTTGAGAATCTTGTGTCACTGTTGAAAATCTTGTATCACTATTTGGGAATCTAGTCACTATTTAAAATCTTGTGTCACTGTTGAAAATCTTGTATCACTATTTGGGAATATAGAGTCACAATTTAAAATCTTGTGTCACTATTGAAAATCATGTGTAATTCTTGGGAACCTAACTGTCACTATTGAAAATCTTGTGTTGGAAACTAATTAAGTAGTAAACTTACTTCTTCGTCATCGCTGTCCAGTTGTAGGTTCGATATGTCCGGCGAGAAATGTTCCGAGCTTGTGCCTTTACTCGTTGAGGGGATCGGTGAGTTTGGTGTGGCAACTGTTGAGAATGACTTCATTCAATACAAAATATAACCAAAAAAATACAATGCAATAACATAATTAATAATTCATTTATTCATCAACCAATTGGGATCATGTTTGTTTGATTCTTAAAAATGCCTAACTAAAATTAACTAATGGCCGTATTCATACACGTTCAACAAACCTATTTTAGCTAAAATCTTCACCGAAAAACTACTGTTAAGCGGTTAGAATGACTAGGTCAAAATAATTACACATCCCGTCTTCCATACAGGGTGACTTCACAAATATTGTAAGTACTCTATTCCCGTACTAAATCAACTTTAGACGTCGTGTTTTTGGGATGTAGCGCTGGGCCAAGCCTTGAAGACTTGAGACGTCAAAGCTAACAGTTCACATTATGCAGTACTGAAAAAAAATGCGTTAGCCTTAAGGGCTCAAGTCTTTAAATAAACCATCGTCATATATTCGAGCGACGCTTTATCTTGCCGTTAGCATATCACGTAACAAAAAATATCACAGGGAAGCAATTGGGGTAAAGATAAAATGAGGTTACCGTCACGTTTGCTGTAGAACTGACAGTCGAGGCCGTTTGGGCAAGTGTGTAGGATGTCTTGCAACTGGCTGGACTGATGACCTTAAAATGATTGTTGGCAGTAGCAGGATGGGGAACACCCGGACTCAAATACTCTGGTTGAACATGATGGATGATGATGAGGACTGATGACATTAAAAGGATTGCTGGCAGTAGCAGGTTGGGGAAAACCCAGAGGCAATTACTCTGGCGCAACATGAAGGCCAACGTTCAGCAGTGGAGTGGCTGATGTTGATGATGTACCTTGTTCTAAGCTGCCACTGTTCTGCAGCAGGTTCTCCGTGGAAGGTGGGTCCTGCTCCCGGCTACGAGCTTTGAACAGCCCGAATTTGACTGGCGCCATCATCTGCAAACCAGGAACTGGTTTGTAGTCGCAGAAAACGATCTATACTATATATTATACATATTTGTATAGTAATATTATAATTGCGAAAGTAATTCCGTCTGTCGGTCGGTCTGACAGACAGATGGACAGACAGACTTTTGCACTCTTAAACCTTAACTTAAACCTTAAACCGATTGAGATGAAATCTGGTATGGAGATAGTTTTAATAAAAAAAACATTTATTTCAAGCATCACAAGCCTCACACAAATAGACAAAAACATAAAAATACAAATTAAGATAATTAGAGTACAGTAGAATTAAATTGGCTAACAAAATTTAATATATTCAATTGGTTAAAGGAAAATAATATAATGTTATAAACCGTTATCTATTGAAAATAAATGACTTTATAATTAACTTTATTATAACACAACTTTAATATAAAATATAAATTGAGATCTAGAAAAATTATATTAAATTAAATTACAATAAAAATGTTAAAATGTCAAAACTTTACAATTAAACTAAATTTACAGTAGGTACACTTTGACCTTGCGGTGTCAGTTATTTATCCCACTCCTATTTTTTAACATGCCTGTCACAGCAGTGCATGATGTATCCATAGGGATATTCAACACGGTCTGCGACCATCGCCAGCACGACATTGACGCCTTGGCCACGACTTTGGTCTTAAGCGACCTGTGGCAGCGGTTTTTCTAATTCATTGCGCGTGATCCCAACTAACCACAGTGCGTCGCGCGTCTCGACCGCGCAATGAACAGATAAAACTCTGCCGCAGGTCGCTTAAGACCCAAAGTCGTGGCCAAGGCTGGCTTGTACGCGCTGCACGCGGGACGCGGCGCGCACGCGCATGGCACTGTGGAAGCACGCTGTGCGTGCCTCCGCGAACATGCCCGGAGCGCTGCAGTAGCGAGGCGGTCCCATCACCGCCCTGAACGTGTTGTTGAAATGAGCGCGAAGAGCATTACACGATTTTTACGTATAATTCCCCCACAGGCTACAGGCGGTGTACAGTGGCGTGCAGTACGCTTTAAAAAGAGGTATCTTCACTTCACTGGAACGTCGTGCCAACTTGCAGGCCAACATATTCACGAGGTACTGCATTTAACTTGTACATGACAGATGTAGGTGTATGTGTGTATAGATGGTCTGTTACTGCCGACGTCAATCACAAGTATTTACTTTTGTTTACATCATTTTAAATCATGGCTCGAGGCGTACTCTTCACACGTTTTTATTAGTTTCCTAAGACCACCAACCGACGCGCTCAGCAGGACCATTTCGTCTGCATAGCCGAGGTTATTTAAGCAGACTCCATCAACGTGACAACTGACGTGCCGACTGCTGAGCTCGACGATCAGGGCGTCTATGTATAAGTTAAAGAGTGTGGGGGAGGTCAAACTCCCCTGCCTCAACCCAGCACACTCCAAACCATACACCTCCGGCATTGCTCTTGCCCTGCCCACCCCACCTGACATTGTTGACCTGGTCACCATACCAGCACTTGAGGATGGCTGTCAGAACTTTTGGCAAGTTAATCGACTCAAGTTTTTCCACAGTACTTCGTAGTACACCAGATTGATCGAGCACGCGGTCGAATGCGTAAATCGATCCCGCAGCGCCCCTCCCTTAAGGCTGTACATTGGATATTATCGCGTGCTTTGAAACGCCGTTCTGGCTAGATTAAGAAATACTAAGGTCTGATTTTCAGATATATGATTCTTGGCTATATTTTTGTTGTACATGATTGCTTAAAATTTCCTCGATAGAAAAAAAATCCAAAGTTGGGTCTGTATTTTCCTTATTTTACTCAGCCTACTCAAACGACACATTATTTTACGACACAATCAAGTTAATAATATAGTATTTTATCTCATCTAAAATCTCACTTTATGAAATTTAAATAAAACGTCTCTAAGTTAGGTATTTATCGAAATTTGTCCAAAAAAGCCATTGCCGAAGAGTGTTACACATATCTTTTCCTCGTGCGCGCACTGAGAAAAAACAACCAGATTTCACGTTGATTCAACCAATTTTTGGGCTAAAATAGCGCCTACGTCCTCTTTGGTTGAAACTACAAGTTTGATCTTGTAAAGTGTAAGTTGTTGATTGTACAAGCTACATATCATGTTATATCTACGTTAAGTCAGGTTGAAGTTTTCCGATGGTTTTTACAAGTTTAGCATGTAGATTTAACATACTCAGCATGTTGTTGTGACATGACTAGCATGTTGATTCTACAAGCAGCTTGTTAGTTTATCTTGTTACTCTTACGTGTTGAGCATATAGCTCTGACTTGCTCGCCTTGTTGTTTTAACATGTTTCACATGTTGTTGTGACATGACTAGCATGTTCATTCTACAAGCAGCTTGTTAGTTTATCTTGTTACTCTTACGTGTTGAGCATATAGCTCTGACTTGCTCGCCTTGTTGTTTTAACATGTTTCACATGTTGTTGTGACATGACTAGCATGTTCATTCTACAAGCAGCTTGTTAGTTTATCTTGTTACTCTTACGTGTTGAGCATATAGCTCTGACTTGCTCGCCTTGTTGTTTTAACATGTTTCACATGTTGTTGTGACATGACTAGCATGTTCATTTTACAAGCAGCTTGTTAGTTTATCTTGTTACTCTTACGTGTTGAGCATATAGCTCTGACATGCTCGCCTTGTTGTTTTAACATGTTTCACATGTTGTTGTGACATGACTAGCATGTTCATTCTACAAGCAGCTTGTTAGTTTATCTTGTTACTCTTACGTGTTGAGCATATAGCTCTGACTTGCTCGCCTTGTTGTTTTAACATGTTTCACATGTTGTTGTGACATGACTAGCATGTTCATTTTACAAGCAGCTTGTTAGTTTATCTTGTTACTCTTACGTGTTGAGCATATAGCTCTGACATGCTCGCCTTGTTGTTTTAACATGTTTCACATGTTGTTGTGATATGACGAGCATGTTGAATCAACAAGCAGCTTGTTAGTTTATCTTGTTACTCTTACGTGTTGAGCATATAGCTCTGACTTGCTCGCCTTGTTGTTTTAACATGTTTCACATGTTGTTGTGACATGACTAGCATGTTCATTCTACAAGCAGCTTGTTAGTTTATCTTGTTACTCTTACGTGTTGAGCATATAGCTCTGACTTGCTCGCCTTGTTGTTTTAACATGTTTCACATGTTGTTGTGACATGACTAGCATGTTCATTTTACAAGCAGCTTGTTAGTTTATCTTGTTACTCTTACGTGTTGAGCATATAGCTCTGACATACTCGCCTTGTTGTTTTAACATGTTTCACATGTTGTTGTGATATGACGAGCATGTTGAATCAACAAGCAGCTTGTTAGTTTATCTTGTTACTCTTACGTGTTGAGCATATAGCTCTGACTTGCTCGCCTTGTTGTTTTAACATGTTTCACATGTTGTTGTGACATGACTAGCATGTTCATTCTACAAGCAGCTTGTTAGTTTATCTTGTTACTCTTACGTGTTGAGCATATAGCTCTGACTTGCTCGCCTTGTTGTTTTAACATGTTTCACATGTTGTTGTGACATGACTAGCATGTTCATTTTACAAGCAGCTTGTTAGTTTATCTTGTTACTCTTACGTGTTGAGCATATAGCTCTGACATGCTCGCCTTGTTGTTTTAACATGTTTCACATGTTGTTGTGATATGACGAGCATGTTGAATCAACAAGCAGCTTGTTAGTTTATCTTGTTACTCTTACGTGTTGAGCATATAGCTCTGACTTGCTCGCCTTGTTGTTTTAACATGTTTCACATGTTGTTGTGACATGACTAGCATGTTCATTCTACAAACAGCTTGTTAGTTTATCTTGTTACTCTTACGTGTTGAGCATATAGCTCTGACTTGCTCGCCTTGTTGTTTTAACATGTTTCACATGTTGTTGTGACATGACTAGCATGTTCATTTTACAAGCAGCTTGTTAGTTTATCTTGTTACTCTTACGTGTTGAGCATATAGCTCTGACATACTCGCCTTGTTGTTTTAACATGTTTCACATGTTGTTGTGATATGACGAGCATGTTGAATCAACAAGCAGCTTGTTAGTTTATCTTGTTACTCTTACGTGTTGAGCATATAGCTCTGACTTGCTCGCCTTGTTGTTTTAACATGTTTCACATGTTGTTGTGACATGACTAGCATGTTCATTCTACAAGCAGCTTGTTAGTTTATCTTGTTACTCTTACGTGTTGAGCATATAGCTCTGACTTGCTCGCCTTGTTGTTTTAACATGTTTCACATGTTGTTGTGACATGACTAGCATGTTCATTTTACAAGCAGCTTGTTAGTTTATCTTGTTACTCTTACGTGTTGAGCATATAGCTCTGACATGCTCGCCTTGTTGTTTTAACATGTTTCACATGTTGTTGTGATATGACGAGCATGTTGAATCAACAAGCAGCTTGTTAGTTTATCTTGTTACTCTTACGTGTTGAGCATATAGCTCTGACTTGCTCGCCTTGTTGTTTTAACATGTTTCACATGTTGTTGTGACATGACTAGCATGTTCATTTTACAAGCAGCTTGTTAGTTTATCTTGTTACTCTTACGTGTTGAGCATATAGCTCTGACATGCTCGCCTTGTTGTTTTAACATGTTTCACATGTTGTTGTGATATGACGAGCATGTTGAATCAACAAGCAGCTTGTTAGTTTATCTTGTTACTCTTACGTGTTGAGCATATAGCTCTGACATGCTCGCCTTGTTGTTTTAACATGTTTCACATGTTGTTGTGATATGACGAGCATGTTGAAATAACAAGCAGCTTGTTAGTTTATCTTGTTACTCTTACGTGTTGAGCATATAGCTCTGACTTGCTCGCCTTGTTGTTTTAACATGTTTCACATGTTGTTGTGACATGACTAGCATGTTGATTCTACAAGCAGCTTGTTAGTTTATCTTGTTACTCTTACGTGTTGAGCATATAGCTCTGACTTGCTCGCCTTGTTGTTTTAACATGTTTCACATGTTGTTGTGACATGACTAGCATGTTGATTCTACAAGCAGCTTGTTAGTTTATCTTGTTACTCTTACGTGTTGAGCATATAGCTCTGACTTGCTCGCCTTGTTGTTTTAACATGTTTCACATGTTGTTGTGACATGACTAGCATGTTGATTCTACAAGCAGCTTGTTAGTTTATCTTGTTACTCTTACGTGTTGAGCATATAGCTCTGACTTGCTCGCCTTGTTGTTTTAACATGTTTCACATGTTGTTGTGACATGACTAGCATGTTGATTCTACAAGCAGCTTGTTAGTTTATCTTGTTACTCTTACGTGTTGAGCATATAGCTCTGACTTGCTCGCCTTGTTGTTTTAACATGTTTCACATGTTGTTGTGACATGACTAGCATGTTCATTTTACAAGCAGCTTGTTAGTTTATCTTGTTACTCTTACGTGTTGAGCATATAGCTCTGACATGCTCGCCTTGTTGTTGTAACATGCTTGACAATACCATAGTATTTTATCTCATCTAAAATCTCACTTTATGAAATTTAAATAAAACGTCTCTAAGTTAGGTATTTATCGAAGTTTGACCAAAAATGAATTCCTGAAGAGTGTTACATCTCTTTTCCTCGTGCGCGGAAGGCATCAGCAACATCTCTGTCTAGGGGGCGTGTTCGACTCAAATCAAGGCATCGCCTTAAGACAGAGCTGGCACTCGTTGGGTTTTTAGAGGGTAGTTCAAGGCTTTTGCAGCGGTTAGTCTGTCATGTGTCAAACACGTTTGTTGTATGGGAGCCCCCCTTAGATATTTATTTTATTTTGTTTTTAGTATTTGTTGTTATAGCGGCATCAGAAATACATCATCTGTGAAAATTTCAACTGTCTAGCTATCGCCGTTCTTGAGATACAGCCTGGTGACAGTCAAAACGGCAAAAAAAAAACCTTTGTTGTATGGGAGCCCCCCTTAGATACTTATTTTATTTTGTTTTTAGTATTTGTTGTTATAGCGGCATCAGAAATACATCATCTGTGAAAATTTCAACTGTCTAGCTATCGCCGTTCTTAAGATACAGCCTGATGACAGTCAAAACGGCAGAAAAAATCACGTTTGTTGTATGGAAGCCCCCCTTAGATCTTTATTTTATTTTTAACCGACTTCAAAAAAAGGAGGAGGTTCTCAATTCGGTTGTATATATATTTTTTTTCAATGTTTGTTACCTCAGAACTCCGTCATTGATGAGCCGATTCGTAAATTTTTTTTTTATTTGTAAGTATATGCTTCCAGGTGGGTCCCATTTTTTTCAAAAATTCAATTGAATGATGGGATCCATGAGGAATTGAGGGAACTCCTCAATTATATTAGGCACGCGTGTAGTGATTTTGGTATTTTCTATTATAACTCGTGTATTTACACCCGGAAATCATAAATTCGGTGGAGTGGAATTGATGATGAAGACCACAGATGACTTATGGAATTCCTCAATGATGTACATAAAAGTACAAAAGTATATCACAGATTCTGATAAGATTCCGTTGAAATAGCAACTAATGAAGTGCCAAAGGTGATCCTTGTGGAATCGACGGAAGTCCTCAAATATTATCGGCCCACATACAGCGATTGGGTATTTTTCTCTAATAATCAACGCATTTGCTCTCGGAAATCAGCTCATGTGGTAAATTGGAAGAGAAGGAATGTGGAAATGTTCTCGTGGCTTGGCGGAGTACTAAATTGAAGTCGGTTAAAACTTTGTTTTTAAAGTAAATTATGTTTTTAGTATTTGTTGTTATAGCGGCAACCGAAATACATCATCTGTGAAAATTTCAACTGTCTAGCTATCGCGGTTCTTGAAATACAGCCTGGTGACAGACAGGCGGACGGACAGCGAAGTCTTAGTAATAGGGTCCCGTTTTTAAGGGCTTGTTGAGATCGAGGAAGCATGCATAATACTGGGGTGTCACTTTCAGTACAATAAGTGACGGTACGCTTAAGGCATAGTACTGCGCTTTCAGTTTCGTTCACATCATTAATCCCGGGAAAGGACATAAGGTGGTTTTTATCCTGGAAGTCATCCCCTCATCATCCTTCTAGCGTTATTCCCGGTTGTGCCCCTAAAGGAGCCCCGGGTCCGCTTTGACACCTAATCCCAAGATTTGGCATAGGCACTAATTTTATGAAAGCGACTGCCATCTGACTTTCCAACGCAGAGGGAAAACTAGACCTTATTGGAATTAGATCGGTTTCCTCACGATGTTATCCTTCAGCGAAAAGCTAACGGTAAATATTCCGTACATAAGTTCCGAAAAACTCATTGGTACGAGCTGGGATTCGAACCCACGACCACCGCTTGACAGCCGCATGCCTGAACCACTGGGCTACCGTAGTAGCTCTCCCCGGAAGTCGTCCCCTGAGGGCGTGAAATGGGGAGCCACAAGAACGAAGTCGCGGACAAAAACTAGTTGTTAATAACACACAGAAACATAGAGTAACTGTTACTATTTATAGAGATAAATAGATAAAATAAATATTAGAGGACAATCTTACACAAATCGTCCCAGTCCGACAGTAAGCTCAATAGGTCTTGTGTTATGGGTACTAGACGGCGATATATTTAATCATCATCATCATATCAGCCGAAAGACGTCCACTGCTGGACATAGGCCTCCCCCAAAGAGTGCCAAAGTGACCGGTCCTGCGCCACCCGCATCCAGCGGACTCCAGCAACCTTTACCAGGTCATGAGTCCACCTCGTGGGGGCCTACCCACGCCGCGCCTTCCGGTACGTGGTCGCCGCTCGAGAACCTTTCCGCCCCGACAGCCATCGGTTCTACGTGCTATGTGCCCCGCCCACTGCCACTTAAGTTTAGCGATTCGGAAGGCTATATCGGCTACCTTGGTTCTGCTGCGGATAACCTCATTTCTGATGCGATCACGCAGAGAAACTACCAGCATAGCCCTCTCCATAGCCCTTTGGGTGACTTTGAGCTTTTTTTGGAGGACTTAAGTACGATGCTCGATGACCTAAGTAAAGCTTCCGAGCGAGTTGGTCTAAGAATGAACATGGATAAGATGAAGATCATGTCAAATGCCCATGTAATACCAACTCCCATTAAAATTGGACACTTTAAGCTCAAAAGTTGTAGACGATTATGTATACCTAGGACAGACTATCCAGTTAGGTAAGTCCAACTTCGAGAAAGAAGTCAATCGTCGAATCCGACTCGGCTGGGCAGCGTTCTGGAAGCTACGGCACATCTTTTCGTCCAATATTCCGCAGTGTCTCAAAAGTCTTTGACCAGTGTGTGTTGCCAGTGATGACATATGGCACTGAATCGTGGTCGCTTACTATGGGCCTCATAAGAAGGCGATATATTAAATAGATATAAATACATACATAGAAAACATCCAAGACTCAGAAACAAATATTCATGCGCATCACTCAAATATTTGCCCTTATTCCAACCACCAACCCAACCAATTCCATTACCCACACTAAGTAAGCAGCACTGAAAATGCTACTAAAACGATCTCTGACACAAACGACATTATGCAAAATGACCTCGCGACGTCCAAATCCGATCTAATCCGCGTTTCATAGGTCACCCACGGTCACCATGTGTTTACTTTTTAAAATACATTCGTGTCAAAAATACATAATACATTAAATCCGCCTTTTGTTCAATAAATTGATCTTTTGTGCAATAAAGCTTAAATAAATAAATAAAGTGCCTTTTATAAGGTGCATATCGCCTTTTCATTTTGCTTCTTTATTATACGTGAGATTATTGGAGTTGGCTGAATAGCATCAAAGTATCCATTGAAAAAGCAACCCTACCGTCCATGGTAGAAGATTCCAATTCCAATGGCAGTTTTATAAAAAGCAACCCACATTAAATTGTCTCGAATATACCTACATGTTTTTATTGTTTATGATTTTTATAATTGTTTAGTTTTTTATCTACATCAATGTACGTCATCGTCTAAGGGAGCGACCGCACCGGTGCTTAAGAGTCCGCAGTAAGCTCGGCCGAATTTCACCTTCCCGTACAAACGTAGGCTCTCATTTTAAAACTACGTGTTGGATTGTGACGAAACTTTGCATATACAATGACATGTGGTATATCTATGTCTGTAATTAGTTCATATGGTTCCAGTTTATAAAACAAACAAAATACATCAAAAACAAGTTTTGTATGAAAAACTTAAATTCGCTGTATTTTTTTAACTATGGTTTCTGAAGATACATAAACTAATTACAGACATAGATATTCCTCATGTCATTGTGCGTGCAAAGTTTCGTTACAATCCAACATTTAGTTTTAAAATGAGAGCGTAACTACGTTTGTATGGAGAATCGAGCTTACTGCGGACTCTTAACGCTGCGTATACGCGTTAACGTGTCGTATGCGTCACGTATTCTTCACACATTTTGCTGCGTTTTACGGTGCGTTAGCGTATTTTGAGCAGCGGTGTGGTCGCACCTTCAATCCCCATACGTCTGCATTGAGCACTTTTATAGGAATACATTTTATTTGTTTACTAATGTATATTTATTTATTTATATAATTACATCCACATCACATATATACCTATATTACATTACTAGCTTCTGCCCGCGACTGACGCGTGGAACACGTTTATATCGTAGCTCGATACAAACTTTCATCCCCCATTTCACCCCCTCAGGGGATGGTCTCCGGGATAAAAACAATATCCTATGTCCTTCCCCGGGATTCACACTATCTCCATACCAAATTTCATCCCAATCGGTTCAGCCGTTTAAGCGTGAAGAGGTAACAGACAGACAGACAGACAGACACACTTTCGCATTTATAATATTAGTATGGATTAATCTTAAAAGGTATTTACTACTGATATAGCTAATGCGACAATAGGGATGATGACTAAGATTTTTTATGATGTCATTCGAACAAATGTTTGTATTAGGAGCAGCTACAATTAAAGAACATAAATACCCAAAAATTTGAGACAAAGATTGATCTCGCTGGCGGCAGCGCAAAACGCTTTATACTGATAGACAGACAGGTATGACGTCACAAGTCACAACTGACGTTGTATGGAAAAATCAGATAAATTGTTGTTTCGGTCGCGAAATACTGCGTTTAAGGCTTGTACACCCGCTAAAGTCCTTGAGCGTATGGGCGGAGCCTCAACCCTCTCCCAGCGCAAGTCGCACAACCCGCCGTCGTTTATTAAGCGTTACATAGATTAAGTTAGGTAAGATTACAGACGCGTCATCGCGCATCGTTACCAATGCAAGGGTGGACGTGGGTGGGTGACATTCGTCATGCTTAATTGAAACGTGATATTTGTCATACATAAATTACATAATTGATTAAATACAAAAATGATGTCCTTAATATTATAATACTATTTACTTACGCTTAGTGTAGTTCCGTCAGCACGGCTAGCACGAGACGGCCGCGACATACTCTCGATTTTTCTTGCACTATCGGTCTCTCTCTTATTAGAACATTAGGAAAGAGAGGTATAGTGTGAGAAAAATCGAGAGTATGTAGCGGCCGTCTCGTGCTAGCCGTGCTAGTGAAAACGAAATTCGTTCGAATAACTCTCATTGTCGCTCGAACTAGCAAGCGCGACAGAGAGGGAGATACACGAACGAAGTTCGGTTTCGTTTCGCGGTAGGCCCTCAGCACGCCTAGCACTAGACGGCCGCGACATACTTTCGATTTTTCTCGCACTATACCTCTGTTACATACATACATACATTCACGCCTTTATTCCCAAAAGGGGTAGGCAGAGCACATGAAACGTATCAGTATCAGTTCCAGCGCCACTACTAAATATTCTAATAAGAGAGAGAAGGATAGTGCGAAAAAAATATAAAGGTAATAATAATAATCCATACCTACTGTTGCCCTTAGGCCATTTTTTAATGTCGCTATTAATAGGGGCCCATCTAGCAGTTAGCGAGTCACCGTCTGCCAGAGATAAAATGTGAAACAGTTTTATTGGGCAGGCGTCCGATGTTTCATCCAATAGCCCAGCTACTAGTCCATCATTTTCACCCAATAACCCGTTTAATTTAGATTCCATCAACTAGCAATAGACTCTCTCTCACTGGGGTGCCAGCGGGTGCTGTTTCTGTGTGCCTCCCATGACTCGGGCAAAGACAGCATCCGCTTGGTGTACTCCTTGCATTTCATTAAATTGTCAAAAGGGCCTCTACGTGTTGGCTCAGAGCTCCACGCACGCCTCCCAAAGGTCCGGGACATCATTGTCCCGTGAGCGGGAAAGACATATAATCCATACTATCCATACTTCCATATCCATACTCCATACTAATATTATAAATGCGAAAGTGTGTCTGTCTGTCCGTTACCTCTTCACGCCTAAACCGCTGAACCGATTTAGATGAAATTTGGTATAGAGATAGTTTGAGTCCCGGGAAAGGACATAGGGTAGTTTTTATCCCGTAAATCATCTCTTAAGGGGGTGGAATGGGGGGTGAAAATTGATTTAGAGCTACTTAAACCACTGCACCGATTTGGATGAAATTTGGTATAGAGATAATTAGAGTCCCAGGACAACGCATAGTTTTTATCCCCGAAATCATCCCCTAAGGGGGCGAAATTCGGGGGTGAAAATTTGGATGTAACCCATTTAGATGAAATTTGGTTTGGAGATAGTTTGAGACCTGAGAAAGGGCAAAGGATAGTTTTTATCCCCGAAATCATCCCCTAGGGGGTGAAATGGGGGGGGAGGGAATTTTTATGGAGCTACTTAAACCGCTGCATCGATTTGAATGATGGAACCCATACCTACTGATGAAATTTGGTTTAAAGATAGTTTGAGTCCCGCGAAAGGCTTTGTATAGTTTTTATCCTGGAAATCGTTTCCAAAGGAGGTGAAATGGGGGGTGAGAAGTTGTATCGATACCTACGACATCTACGATATAATGGAGTTCCATGCGGACGGAGTCGCGGGCAGAAGCTAGTAAATAATAATGCGCGGATAGTGAGGACTGTCAGGAGGTTCCTCTCTCTGTCGCCCTGACCACCGGTGTTACTTTTATATCATTATTGTATTATTATTTATTATTGTATATTTCCTCTTCTCTTGTAAAATTTCTTGATATTACGTATTTTCCTCCTGCGCTTATTTCCCATCTTGAACTAAAAAACAAAATCTAAACTATACCTACGTAAATGTTAATTAGGTACAAACGCCAACACAGTTAACTGACCATCCTGTATTTATACAAGAACCTTATTACATTGCACATAAAGTGCACGGATGGTCAGTCAGCTGTCTTGTCGATAGTACCTACTACTTTACAAACCACGAAATAGATTGTCCACTCTATGCAACAAAATTATCTGTCACCATAAATAAAGTAAAACATACAAACTTATAAACTTACAAAACTACAATCTCACAGACTTCAATTTTATAATTTATTTATTTATTTAAACTTTATTGCACAAATATAAAAATAAAGGTACAATTGCCGGACTTAATGCCTTAAGGCAAAGGAGAAAACTGGAAACGGAGGGGGGAGGCCTTTGCCCAGCAGTTGGGATACTATACTGGCTCCCAATAATAATAATAATGTTAGTAGGATCTCGGTTTCGCCGGTTAGCGACCACCTAATTTCATGTGCCGGTTGGCGACCACTTAGCTTGAGTTAGTAAACTGAAATGTTATTTTCTCGTAGTAGTTTTAGTAGAATTCCAACCTAGAACTACAAAAAAATGCACGTACGACTAACTGCCTCATTCATCTCGGGGGACCGATTTTTGACTTTCGAGCGCTCGACTCTTTCACTCGAAAACTGCCAAAAATTATGAAATGCGATTTTGAAATGACGATAGAAAATTTTAAAACGTGCAGTATTGAACACTCGTATTCAATTCTATCGGTAGAATGTAAGTGCCTGTGATTATGACACTACAATAGCATTTACTTTTATTTAATTTTCGAGCGCTCGAAAGTCAAAAATTGTACAATTGATGTTATCTTCCATAGAAAAAAACTTGTCCTTCAGGTGGTCGCTAACCGAAAGTGGTCGCATAACCAGCGTAATGACCCTATAGATATAGATTAGCATAGAAGTTTAGATTAATATAGAAATATAGCTGAGGCGTATGGAATTTGAATTAGGTATACCTACCATATGGTTCCAGGATTGTTAGTCTAGATTTTATAAAGTATAATTACTAAAAAAGTACAATTAAGGAAAACAAAGTATTAAAAATAATGAAACACCAGGTATTAATTTACGAAACTTGAGTCATTAATTTATGAAAGCAGCAGCATAAAGAAAATATAAATATTTCTAAGGGACATGAATGATGCGCTCCATAACTTTAAATTGTATTTCAAATAGGTATTATACTCACCAATAAAATATCTCAAGAATAGAACAACTATTTCACTACACACACACTATTTACTATTCATTATACAACGCAATAATATACATCAAAAGGGTTTAAAATACGGGTAAACGTCAAAATTCTAGAAAGTTCAGGTCAAAAATATAGCACAAATGGATAAACCGGAGTACAAAATAGTCGTTTTATGTGAAAAAGGGTAAAATGTAATATTTTTGGGTAAAAATATGCGAGCTCTTTCGCCCCATGAAAAATACTGGAGGGTTGTCTATAGTAGGGACGGGGTACTTGATATTTTTGGAACAGGTATTTGGGCTTGAGTATTTTTCACCGTTATATGCTATTTCACCCGTTACGTGTACCCATACTTCTGAAATTTGTAAAGTTAAATGTCATAATATAAACAAATACTTTCTAATCTTCCTCCTCACCCTCATATAGTGAGCAATGACCATAAATCAGGTTTGACCATATGACTATAAAACAACGAATCCTCTATTCAATAAAGGATCGGCAACGCGCTTGCGATTATTTTCGAATTGCAAGCGTCCATAGGTTACGCTGTCTGCTTACCACCTCACAGACCATGGCAAGCCGTATGGTTGTTTGCCACAGTCGTAGTATTTATAACATATTGTTACTTGTATCGTATGTCTTTGACTCGCACGGTCTGCATGCCAAAGGGAATCAGGCTTAGATTAATCTTAAGTGAAATTGAAACAGAGTACGTTAAAATCCAGACAGATTAATAAAACCTCCCATGTATTTGTGCCTATAAAACTCAAAACCACTTAAGCAAACAATGACCGACTGCATTTTTTACTAAATGGGACTTCATCGCGTACTTAGTAACAAATATTGGCGAAAATCGTGAATTTACTGAATATTATAATTAAAATCATCGTATTTAAGATTTTATATACATCATATCAGATCATCCTTGAGATAGAAAACGCGTGATACACGACCAATATACCTATTGGCCGTGTATCACGCGACCAATATACCTGTTGGTCGTGTATGACTTCGTGTTAGTAACATACATATAAAATAAAATACGCCAATTGTGTACCTAACCTGCTCTCGTTTAAAAGTGGTACTTAAAAGATACAGATTTTGCTATCAATCATTTTAATAAAGGGACGGTCGCATTTACCGTATTGATTTTGAGATCTGTTTGAGTTTTTTGATAATCGTCGCATTAAAAGAAAACAGTCGTGTAAAAGTCATACCCACAAAAATACTTACCTACATTTTTCACTGTTATTTTAACCAAGTGCAAATACTCGCGTTTGTACAATAAAGAACCTCACGACCCTGTAGCTGCGCGCGCATCGTGTTTATAATCCATTCAGCAGCACCGCGGCTTATTCAGGGGCACGGCGAAGCTTGGAACTAGTAATTGTCCGTCTAAACTGTACTTCTAGTTTGCCAGTGGCGCCACTACCAACCGCAAATACATATAAGTTTCTATTGCTACAGATTCGATCAAATCGAGCTGAAGTCGTGGTGACTGTATGCAAAATTGTGCTTTTTTTTAGAGGGTTTAAATACTTTTTTGAATGTCAGTAACTGTTTCATTGCTAGAGATGCGGACGTTCAAACCTAGTACTAGAAGCGATTGCACGAAATAATAGCAAATTTAATATCGAAGCCACACATCAAGCCAAATAATAGTACTATTTTTATACAACGACGGTGGCAAACAATCGTACGGCCCGCCTGATAGTAAGCGGACACCGCAGCCTATGCAACTCCAAAGGAGTAACATGGGCGTTGCATAACATATCAAATGTTTGAGGATTCGCTGTGTTGACAGCTGAAGGAACAAATTCCCTCGCTCTCAACACAATGCATCCTCGGGAGCTCTGGCGACCTTGCTCACCACCACAGGAACACAACACTGCTACAGAGCAAGTAGTAGTGTTATTATGGCTGTGGTCTCGTGCAAGGCGGAGGTACTTCCCCAGTTGGGCTGCTCCACATTCGAGCGGAATGACATTTCGCTGTGCCTACTCTTTTGGCACGTTGCACGCTGGGGTTTTGGACTGACTATATTATTATTCGCGGCGTGTGATTATTTTCGATAGCCAATCCGGAAAAAAGAAAGTCATGAAAGAGTTTAGAGTATCTAACTATACAGTGTACCAAGAATGGGGTGTTTTTTTTTACATTTGTATGGAGCGTTGGCAGACTGGGGCGACCTGCTCCATACAGATCTAAAGAAAAATCGCGTCAAAAAAATTCTTTTAGTTTTTTCTTATCAGAACACGATACCTGTTCATGCCCTTGATCGGTTCACACCCCATTTTTTGTACACAGTATGTTTGCTTAATAAGAAATTTTAGGGTTCCTGGGTTCGAATCCCGGTAAGGGCATTTATTTAAAATAGCACGCGGCAGTTGCAATAACTAGTAGGTTTATTTTGTATCGATTCAAAATATCGATAAGAACCGACAAAGGAAATGATAATTAGATTCAACAGAGGAAGTGAAAAATAGTAAAAATAAAAAGGGCTTAGTTTTTTTACATTATAGAAGGAAAGAACTTGTCGAGACGTTTAGTATGTTCAGTCCCTAAGCATCCTGAACAAATTTCTGAATGGATTGCTTACGTTCCTGCTCACGGACGCTACATTTCAATCACTGGCCGAGCTATATCACAAGTCCTCTAAATATGCGACCAGATACCCTAGGTAATGGCCAGAAGGAAACCAAAAATGTAGGAAACCATTTTTTACGACCAGTTGCTTCAATCCATTTATTTTTCATTTCAGGATCATTCGGAAAACTGAAATAAAATTGCAATATAGAAGTAGCCATAACCTGTTTGTTAATAATATTTGCTTTGCACTACGTACATTATATAGCTGCATAATAATGTTAGAACGTAATTATCATTTCCTCTGTTTTCAAAAACGATTATAATAATCGAGTAAGAAAATCGCAGTGTACAGCACTATTCTTACTTTGACAGAAAAAATGAGAAATCTACCTTGAACATGACTCGACAGTTTGAATAGCTTATTTTTACATCGCTGGTTTTGAACGCACACCAAGTCTGGCTCGTCAAATTAAAGCCGTAATGGAAAACTGGCGTTGGCACACAATCGCCCGCTACTGTTTTGATGAATATAATGAAATAAATGGTTTTTTAATTAATAACAGATATTTAAGGACAAATTGTACTTACCAATGAAAGGAAGCACCTCGATTAACAGCTCCACCTTTATTGGAAGTGTTTGAGCAACTAATTATTGCGCAAATAACCATTTTGTTTTTAAAATATGACGTCGCACGCAGACCGCGGTCGGGAGCAGACTGAAGTTCACGGCGAGCAATGGTGCCACCGTGCCATCTTTTCGCCACGCGAAGTACATACACTTATTCCTTCTATCTTGATATATTTCTGTGGTTTCTGATCTGCCGCGAATATGGATATCATTTATAACACGAAATATTTTTTTCATTGTAATTTTAACATGTGAGTTAAGCCGGATTCATACTAATCTGACGTGACGTCACATGAGGCGACAGTACGCCATCGGTTTTATACGTTAGTAGGTACGGTCAGATCTACCCTCATCTGATGAGATCTAAGTAACGGCTGCTTATGTGAGGCATCAGATAAGTTTGAATCTTCGAGCATTTACGAGTAATTTCGGCTACAAAGCGGAACAATACCGCTACGAGAGGCATAGTGTTCACGTAGCGATTGACCTAGAATGGTTTAAGTATTATGTGGTTGCGATTATTTAATGTGGCCGACTTAAAAAAAATGCCAATGGAATTGGAATCTTCTACCCTGGACCGTAGAGTTGCTTTTTGAATGGACTACTTTGATGCTATTCGGCCAACTCAAATATTCTCAAGTATACAATCAGCGGCGTTTAGGAATCATAGGCATCGGCATTGCTGGTAGTGGCACGCAGTTGTCGAGAAGCCCTGGTCTGATGCAGATGCAGCCGAAATTGTAATAGTAGGTGTAATGATAGGACCCAGGTTTACAATGTTTTATTTCCCCTGAAAATAAAGTGAAACGGGATTTTAAAAATAATTATAATAGATTGTAGAATAAACTAAGAATAATACACAAACTCACATGACACACATATTAAACAAATATTATCACAGCAGTAAGTGTTTACTAAGCGGAAATGTCCGCTAACGAAATTCCAAATTTCGATCAGTGGAAAATTGAGAAATAATTCCGCTCGTGGCGAACCATTATTTAATTTTCCACTGATCGAAATATCATCATATCAGCTGAACTGGGAATTGGGACATATTCCGCCGCCAAACAGACACACCCACTGACATTTCGGCGGGAAACGAAGATTACGAGTATCTATGGTAACCTCCTACTGGTGTACGGTCTAGCGCGTCAGGACAATGACCACGAACTTCGAAATTCAAATTTCGGGTATTTCCATCTTTAGAGCACTTACAATACTCGAGTGGTCACAGACAGGGATGCATGTTGTACAGTCGAGGTCAAAGATATGTTTACACTTTTGCACCTTATTGCCTTGTCATAAGGTGCAAAAGTGTAAACATATTTTTGACCTCGACCGTACATACGAATTTCGAGTTTCGAGTTTTGTGGTAGCGCCGCAGGGCCGTAGCCGCACGGCGCACAGCGTATCCCACACAATGACGTTCGATGCGTGCGTTCCGTTGTACGTACATTCGCGGAATTAAAAGGTTGACCACTTTTGGAATAAGGCCGAAAAGTGGTCAACCTTTTCATTCCTCGACTATACGTAGTTACATTATAATTTCATTGATCGCACACCGCTATAAGAATTTTAATTTCGAGCATTTTGGCTAACATTACGTAAGAAGTACCCGCGCCCATTGCAAAAGATGAACTGTTTTGTAAAACTTAATAATCAGTATTCATCCACGTATTTTTTTTTACTTAATTCTGATATCCCGGCTAATGTATTTTTTAATGATCATATCATGTGTTACTATTATTTCCAAAATGTATATACTTTCATGGTCTATTTTACATGCAATTTTTTCAAATGAAAGCAAAATTTGCCACTTTTGTAACGTTTAATCCTATGATTCTATGAGTCACTCACCGGGTCACTCAACGGTGGCATGAAACTTTAGATTTTAATCCTCAGGGCGCCTTGTACTGAAGGGTCGCTAAATGAAACAAATATATACAATTGGGAGAAAGTATATTAAAGAAAGTTTCAGTTCGAATACACTGGTTTCACTTCACAGCACTCTTGATTAAATGTTCAGAATTACACTAACCTTCTTGCTTTTAATTAAATTGGTGTGCCTCTTACGCTAACACGATAGGTCCAGAGTCTCCGCCGCTGCCGTCAGGAAGCAGTTCTCATGCAGGGCGCGACATAAGCTGCAGCACAGCCCAGACACCGGATGCGGCGCAGAAAGCACGAGGATTTATTCACAAATCAAGCTGTTAAAGCCATGTGCAAAAGAATATATCCTCTAAATTAAAGTTGGACCCATTTCCGGTATTTTCCTTAAGGCCTGTTTATATATATTTCTCCCACATTGTAGTTATAATTTACTTAATTAGAAATCGCCATTTGGGCGCTGCCATCATCGTCACTCCGTGTTATATAATATTTTGTTCGATCCGCGTTGCATTGTTCCTCTAACCGAGTTCGATCGTGATAAGGATTCTTATAATTTTACAATGTATGCGAATCTATATTGTAATTTTTATCTCGAAATAAATAAATCTAATCTAATGTAATCTAATTTAAAGTATTACATCTTTCCTTTTATTCTGGGCTCCAGCAATCGTTACCAGGCCCCTATTTCACCAACTTGACAATTTGTCATCTGACAACGTGAGGTATTTGAGACAAAACAACCGTCTTGTTTGCGAGCTAGTTTATTAGTGTCTTAACCAAACGGCGCAATATACGTCATCCCTCTACCACTATTTAAAAACTAGTTTAAACCTATAAAACTTTATATCTAACTTCCTTTCCTGGACGCAACTGGTGACGCACAAAATAAGGCTCGTCTGAAACAGTTATGGGGCGGGTCGTAGGCACGGCTGCGCTCGGCGCACGCGCCGGCGACGCCGGTGCCGCGGCGGACTCGTGCGCAGACGGTCCCCGTTCACCTGTCTCTCCCTCATCCATTCCGATTTCATTCCCTGTCTGCTCTTGTCTTGTTTCCTCTATCATAGTCTCAGTGGGAACTACATTGTCCATTGCAGAGTCGGAAGCTAAAATTGACATATCTTTTTGAACAGACGGGGAAACATAATTTACTTAAAAACAAAGTTTTAACCGACTTCAATTTAGTACTCCGCCAAGCCACGAGAACATTTCCACATTTCTTTTCCAATTTACCACATGAACTGATTTCCGAGAGCAAATGCGTTAATTATTAGAGAAAAAAACCCAATCGCTGTATGTGGGCCGATAATATTTGAGGACTTACGTCGATTCAACAAGGATCACCTTTGGCACTTCATTAGTTGCTATTTCAACGGAATCTTATCAGAATCTGTGATATAATTTTTCAATTTCATGTACATAATTGAGGAATTCCATAAGTCATCTGTGGTCTTCATCATCAATTCCACTCCACCAAATTTATGATTTCCGGGTGTAAATACACGAGTTATAATAGAAAATACCAAAATCACTACACGCGTGCCTAATATAATTGAGGAGTTCCCTCAATTCCTCATGGATCCCATCATCCAATTGAATTTTTGAAAAAATGGGACCCACCTGGAAGCATATACCTACAAATAAAAAAAAAATTACGAATCGGCTCATCAATGACGGAGTTCTGAGGTAACAAACATTGAAAAAAAAAAAAAAACAACCGAATTGAGAACCTCCTCCTTTTTTTTGAAGTCGGTTAAAAAGAGGGCAATGGTAGACGGTCATTGGACACTACATTATCCTTCATCTGTGTATTTGTAATTTAGTTCCTCCTCGACTTTGTCTTTTAAAGCAAAGGGTACAGTGCGTGGTTTAAAACATTTTGGGCATGAATTTTCCTTCAAACGCAAGTGCACCTTAAACTTATTAAACACACCGAGCTCATCGCGCCAAATGTCCGGAATGGAAATGTCTAACAATTGGTTTACATCAATGTCATTGCCGTCACAAATACTATTTAACTTTACTATATTATTTTATTTACTTAATTATAATTTACTTATTATACTATTTAATTTAGCGCCATACTAAAAGCAGACATAAAATCTCGTCCGAGTAAGGGCGGACCCCCGTTAACTACTACAAAAAAGTTCATTTTTCTTGTTTCAGTGGCGAGATTTTGTGCCCATTGTAAAAACACATCTTAATGTTACACTTTTCTAATCGGTGCTCAGAAAACATTTCGTAATATAATTTATTATGACGCACACCCCCGATCCCGAGTCTAGTTGCATCGATATATTTTTACCTCCTAAAATTACATCTAAGAGAATCGGTTTATTTGACACGTCCCTTAAATTAAAATTATGACATTCCGTGCAACATTGTTCTATTTCTTCTATCACGTTCTGCTCCGGTTCACTTGTTTTGCAGTTTACGCGGGGGGACTTGCTTTTACACACTTTTTTTAAGTGTCCTATAATTCCACATTTCTGGCATCGATAGCGCTTGTAACGGCAACTGTCACAACAAATGGCACAAAGCAAATCATATCGCTGGAGCTGATTTCCTCCGCCCGGTCGCGTCACGGTGCCGCCGCCGCGCCGCGCTTTGTCCCAGCCGCCACGGCCTTGTCCGCTACCACGAGCCCCATAATATACAGGCTTCTCCTTGATAGTGACTGCCATCTCGTCTTGGCTTCCCTTGCCACTGCCGCTTTTTCTGCTATCTCCAGTGCCGCCGCCATAGTCAACGTCGCCGTATTTTCGATCAATTTATCTCGCTCCTGGCCAGAACCCAAGCCAAGGATGAAACGATCTGCCCAATTCGCTTCCAGGGCGGCACCAAAGTTGCAAAAAATCGCTAACCCTCTTAGTCGCGCTGCCCAGTCCCCCAACGTCTCGCTTGGTCTCCTTGTCGCCGCATAAAATCTGGCTTTGTACGCGTACGTACACTGCTTCTTCTTAAAGTGGCCGTCGAGTAATCTTACTAGCTCCTTAAACTCAAGCTCCTCCACCAGGTATGTATGTGCTGAGTTCCGTAACAAGCGGTAGATACCGTCCGTAATGTGCGTAAACAATAGGGCGCGCTTGTCTGGTTCCTCTTCTACCTTGTTCACCACAAAAAACTGATTCAATTTGCTATGAAATATCTGCCACTCGCTAGTTTTGTAATCAAAATTCGTTAAATTTCCGAAAAACACCATTTTTTTTTTTTTGCGCGGGTAGTTTTTAATCCTCGATCGCCAATGACAAAACAACCGTCTTGTTGGCGGGCTATTATTACTGTCTTAACCAAACGGCGCAAGCGCCTTATAACAACGTAAACATTTACGTCACAACGACAACTCTCCGTACATTGCTGGATCCACAAGTAACCTAGCGACCACCTTAACTTCTAGCTTCTAGAACAAGCAATGTATGGCGAATTGTCAGTGTCAGGTGACAATTGTCAAGTTGGTGAAATAGGGGCCAGGCGATCAAAACAATTAATTAATTCATAAATATTCACGGACAATTTTATACACAAATCGACCTAGTCCTAAACTAAGCAAAGCTTGTAAGTTGTACTATGGGTACTAGACGGCGATAAACATACTTATCTAGATAATTAAATACTTACATGTCTACATAGACAAACATCCATGACTCAGGAACAAATATTCGTGCTCATCACACAAATAAATGCCCGCGAGATTTGAACCCAGGACATCTATCTTCGTAGACATGGTCACCACCGACTAGGCTTAAGAGTCCGCAGTAAGCTCGGCTAAATTTCACCTTCCCATACAAACGTAGTTACGCTCTCATTTCAAAAATATGTGTTGTATTGTGACGAAACTTTGCATATACAATGACATGTGGTATATCTATGTCTGTAATTAGTTTATATGGTTCCAGTTTATAAAACAAACGAAATACAGCATAAACAAGTTTTGTATTGAAAACTTAAATTCGCTGTATTTTTTTACTATGATATCTGAAGCAACATAAACTAATTATAGACATAGATATTCCTCATGTCATTGTGCATGCAGTTTCGTTAAAATCCAACACGTAGTTTTAAAATGAGAGCGTAACTACGTTTGTATGGAGAATCGAGCTTACTGCGGACTCTTAAGTTGTTAACGGTAACATTCATATACTTTTGAACAGGAAATAATTTACTTTGAAAACAAAGTTTTAACCGATTCAATTTAGTACTCCGCCAAGCCACGAGAACATTTCTTTTCCAATTTACCTCATGAACTGATTTCCGAGAGCAAATGCGTTGATTATTATAGAAAAAAACCCAATCGCTGTATGTGACCCGTTAATATTTGAGGACTTCCGTCGATTCCACAAGGATCACCCTTGGCACTTCATTAGTTGTTATTTCAACGGAATCTTATCAGAATCTGTGATATACTTTTGTACTTTTAAGTACATAATTGAGGAATTCCATAAGTCATCTGTGGTCTTCATCATCAATTCCACTCCACCAATTTATGATTTCCGGATGTAAATACACGAGTTATAATAGAAAATACCAAAATCACTACACGCGTGCCTAATATAATTGAGGAGTTCCCTCAATTCCTCATGTATCCCATCATCCAATTTAATTTTCAAAAAAATGGGACCCACCTGGAAGCATATATTTACAAACAAAAAAAAATTGTATGAATCGGCTCATCAATGACGGAGTTCTGAGGTAACAAACATTGAAAAAAAAAAAATACAACCGAATTGAGAACCTCCTCCTTTTTTTTTGAAGTCGGTTAAAAAGCAAATTTATTGCAATATAGGGTGCCAATATAGGGTGTAACAATCCGTTTAATGCGGTTGTTGCAATCGCATCGTGAATAAGAAAAAACAAACTTTTTTTTTATTCGACGACTAAGCAAATTTCGATGTATTTTTAAATTGGAGGAGTAATCCTGGAGCATATATCCTACATATAAACTCACAAAGCTGGGATAAGTAGGTTAAAGGCATGTTGTAGGCCATAGGATCGGTACAGAATAATAAATGTGCTCTGCCTACCCGTTCTAGGAACATGAGCTTGAATGTATGTATGTAAGTATGTGATAAAACTGATAAAGTATTTACTTACTGTTATACCATTCGTCATAAGTTTCAATTCTCGGCGGTATACACTTGCCGTAATCAAACGAAAGTGCTAAAAGGAAAGTCTGAAAAATAAGTGTTTTTATATGTTAACCATTGGTAATTAATTAAAAAACAGTCGATATACGAACCACTGCTGGACCCACCGAACGCGTGTCGTGCACGGCGCTAACTTAAACTACACTTCAAACACACATCGAACGCGGTCCGAACGCGGCGCTAAAGTTACAACTCGGCAGCGCGGCCGCGTGTCATGCACGTCGAGTGTGATAGAGATAGTGAGATACATATCAAATGTGTTGGTAGTGAGAGAGACATGACGCGGCGGACCCGCGCGGGCCCGCGCTGCACACGCGCTGCACACGCGTTGCACACGCGTTGCTACACGCCGCCCGCTTGCGGTGTGAATATACCGCTTTAACCGCGCCCGACACGCGCCGCGCACGACACGCGTTCGGTGGGTGGAGGCCGTTACTTGCCAGAATTTCATTTGCCCGAATTTCATATGCCATTGTAGTCAACTGCCATAATGTTGTTTCTCATAGTTTGACGACCGGTTAGCCTAGTGGGTAGTGACGCTGCCTACGAAGCTAAAGGTCCTGGGTTCGAATCCCGGTAAGGGCAAATATTTGTGTGATGAACATAAATATTTGTTTCTGAGTCATGGATGTTTTTCTATGTATTTAAGTATTTATATCTATTATATATATCGTCGTCTAGTACCCATAACACAAGCCTTATACTGAGCTTACTATGGGACTAGGTCGTTTTGTGTAAGATTGTCCCCTTATATTTATTATTATTATTTATTTATAATTTCATATGTCATACTCATTGGTTACTATATTAATCATATGCCAAAATGTCTGTTTACCATAATATCATTTTCAATAACATCATTTGTTATCATCTTTGTAATCCATAATTGTCACATGCCATAACATCATTTGCCTTCCATATAAATGCCACAATAGTAGGTACACTCGAATATACTGATAACTAAATTGTGTTGAGCCAACACTTTAGGGCGGAAGGCAGAACCGACTCTTCGAGGTTATTTTTTTACAAAAGAGCGGAGAATCTTGCTTGCTTGCAAAGAAAGAGTATTTTCTCAAACATGCTCGGAAATTTATGCGTTAATATCACGAAATGAAGACATGAAGTTTCTTGTTTAAGGCCCCCTGCATTACTTCTTGGCCTTACGCCAAGAAGTAATGTATGAAAACCCTAAGTAAAACCATTATTGTCCGCTACTCTAACTTTTTAAATTTGCTTACATTAAACTGACAAAGGAAAAATCACATACTGCCCACCACCACTATAGACTCTGTCAGCATAATTACGACATAAAAAAAAACAAAATCTATGGTACTATATTTATGTGCGGTTAAACATGGTGCTCGAACGGCTTGTTAAAAAGGCATGTTTCAAAAATAAAAAAATCGGCAAATGATTGAACCTATTATTTAATTGATTGCCTTGAATTTATTTTAATTTAAATATTTCCTCACATCGTTTGAGAAAAGCACTATACAATCCTCGGCCGGAACAGGGATTGCTGGGCTCGTTGTATCCGATCCCGTCTACTCCAAACTCGTCCGACAATCCCTTACTTCACGGCCTCTGCTGTAATGTACTATTAGTATGGCGTTTCAATATTCTACCAAATAGTATTCTTTCACTTAATAATATGGATAACAATATGTATGGCATGTAATCTCCTTAGTGTCGGAACACCAAGGTCCAAGGGTCTCTACGGCAAGGGCCGCAATTATACGTAATTGTGTAAGTACCTAATAATAAAATAAAGTAAATAGTTACTGTTAAAGTTAGAAAAAAATATTAATTATGTACAGAGTCGAACTAAACCCTTTAAGTGATCTCTTCCAGCAAACCTTTGGAGAAATGAGTAATAACTCACCAAAATGAAAAAATGCAACTGCTTCATTTTCGGATACGTCTAGATTCGAATCAAAATGGGCCGAGATGATTGCAAAGTACTGGCCGGCTCGCCTATATACACAAATATAATGCAAGCAATGTTGCAACTGTTTTTTCTAAATCCGTATGAAAATCCATACTAATATTATACATGCGAAAGTGTGTCTGTCTGTCAGACTGTATGTATGTAACCTCTTCAAGCTTAAACCGCTGAACCGATTTAGATGAATTTTGGTATAGAGATAGTTTGAGTCCCGGGGCCTTCCCCGGGACTCAAACTATCTAAATAGGACATAGGATAGTTTTTATCCCGGAAATCATCCCCTAAGGGGGTGAAATGGGGGGTGACAATTTGTATGGTGCTGCGATATAAGATATAAACGAGTTCCACGCGGACGGAGTCGCGGGCAGAAGCTAGTGTTGAATACATCAGCATGGTTAGCGCCTGCGTGCTGTGCTGTGCGTTATTTTTAACCACAGAATATTTATTCCGTGTTTTTAACCCCCGACGCAAAGAGAGGGTTGTTGTAAGTTTAACGTGCCTGTCTGTGTGTCTGTCTGTGGTATCGTAGCTCCCAAACGGATGGACCGATTTTAATGCGATTTTTTGGCGTCAGATAATTTTATTCCGAGTGTTCTTAGCTATGTTTCATGAAAATCTGTTCAGGCGTTTTTGAGATATTGGACTTTGAAATGAAAATGTCGGTGTTTTTCAACTTTTCTAAGTTGTAGTTATAACTAAAACAATGTTCTAAAAAACCTAATAATGTTTTGAAATACCTATTCAACGACGACAACCCCACATGACATAGTTATCGACTTGTTTTTTTTCGTTTTTACAATATGTATATGGCGTCTGGTGGCCGCCCTTTAAATTTTTTATGGATCTGGTTTGGTATATGGTATGTTATCATGTTAGGTGCCTAATTGAGATAAATCTTACCTCGTTCTTTTATATCGGATTGACATTGTTAGCTGGATGTAAGTTTGTGACGTCATGGAAAACGCCACAGCCGCCGCCGCGACAGAGCGGCGCCGACGCGGGGGACAGACGAGCGGGGCAGAGCAGCGCACGGCACCGCGCCCCGCCGCACCGCCACCCGCCGGCCAGTATATAAGCGCCGCGCGCCCGTCAGACCCCGATGATTTCGGATTGCCTAGAACGCGAAATGACTAGTGTGTTGTTTTGCCTACATTGCAGTTTGACCACCGAGCATTGTGCCTAAAACGCAAAATGACCACTCAAAGTTAGGTTAGGTTCGTGAGACTTCTTCAGATGCCCGAAGGGCAAACAGACCAAAAATAGGAGCCCCGCTCCGCGGGGCCCCGTCGTCATCGCTAACGTGAAGATAAAACGACGAAAATTATGTAGGCATTTTGCGTTTTAGGCGTAATGCTCAGTGGTCAAAGTGCAATGTGGGCAAAACAACACACTAGTCATTTTGCGTTCTAGGCAATCTGCGTATAACCCGTTAATATTATAAATGCGAAAGTGTGTCTATCTGTCTGTCTGTTACCTCTTCACGCTTAAACCGCTGAACTGATTTAGATGGGTATAGACATAGTTTGAGTCGCGGGGAAGGACATAGGATAGTTTTAATCCCGGAAATCATCCCCTAAATTAAATAGGGGTGAAAGTTTGTATAGAGCTCCGATGTAAGTAAACGAATTCCCCGTGGACGGAGTCGCGGGCAGAAGCTAGTTACAAAATAATTCCTTATCACCAAATACTAGCATAAATAATACGTACGAGCAGAAAATTGATTGGACGCGATTTATAAATATGATTAAGTATTAAATTATGTAGCAACTAGTTACGAATGACAAGCGGTTTAAAGAAATAATCAACACGGGCGCAGTGGAAATAATGTAAATATTGAAATATATTATGTTAAAAACATTGTATGACATCTGTTCAATACAAAAGCTGATTGACTTGAAAGAGACAGCGCTGACAGACTCTACTTAAGAGTCCGCAGTAAGCTCGATTCTCCATACAAACGTAGTTACGCTCTCATTTTAAAACTACGTGTTGGATTGTAACGAAACTTTGCATATACAATGACATGAGGTATATCTATGTCTGTAATTAGTTTATGTAGCTTCAGATACCATAGTAAAAAAATACAGCGAATTTAAGTTTTTCATACTAAACTTGTTTTTGCTGTATTTCGTTTGTTTTATAAACTGGAAGCTGGAACCATATAAACTAATTACAGACATAGATATACCTCATGTAATTGTTTATGCAAAGTTTCGTCACAATCCAACCCATATTTTTGAAATGAGAGCGTAACTACGTTTGAATGGGAAGGTGAAATTCAGCCGAGCTTACTGCGGACACTTAATTCAAAATACAAATAAGAGTCTAGTCTTCATATCTTTATGGCCATCTTGGTTATACTCCAACACTTGTATCCATAATTCCCATAAACACAACACTTATTGAGCTTTACTGTGGTACTAGTTCGATTTGTGTAAGATTGTCCCGTTATATTTATTTATTGATTAATTATATGCCACTCAAAGTTAACTTGATTGCCCTTAGCGGGATTCAAACCTAGGACCTTCAGCTTTATAAGCAGCGTCACTACCCACTATAGGCTAACCGGTCGTCAAGAAAAGATTGTCCCGTTATATTTATTTATTGATTAATTATATGCCACTCAAAGTTAACTTGATTGACATGAACCTTCAATTATCTAAAACGTAATTCATATTATTTATTTTATTTTTATTTATTTGGAGAACGAACAGACATAGATTTACAGAAGAAAAAATACAGTATTCTTTATATACTAAGGACATGCATCTAAGTCCTAAGCAGTTCTCACTAGTACATAATACAAAATGTATAAATAATGTACTACAAAAAATACAGTTTAAAAATAGAATAAAACTACAGCGCATAGACAGAGTCGATATTGAATTGAACTTTCTAGGTGGCTGTAACGACTTTTATAATATGGTAATTTTGGTGTTTTGCGGTTTTATGGGGTATACAGTAGATTATGTGATTTTACCCCAATTTGTCAGTACATGTCGAAGTCATAATTGGTAGCGTGCAGATGTAACAATCCGACCACATGTGCATGCAATTTCTCAGTACAACTCGTTTGACAGTTGGATCAGCAGCGCAACATGCCTCCAGACGATAGGAATTAGTCAGGTTCTGATAAACTGGGGCTGACAAATCATGACATGTATACACCACATTAGTAAACAAATCTATTGTTCCTTTAAGTAGAACGGACACAACCAGAACCGAACAACTATACAAGCCTCGGCATCTCATGTCCTATATATTTATAAAACATATATTTGAGAGACGACGAAGGTTATCTGGGTCGGGCGACCCGACTACACGGTAGTATCACTATCAGCTGACTCGCTATTTGTTTTTCGAGACACAGGCCTTATCTCTTGAACCGTAAAAACCCAAAAAGACAAGCAACTGTTTTTTAGCATACCAATAACGTATGCGGAATGGCACACTGTTTGTAACCTTATAAAATAAAAAACTGTTCAATATAACGATAATGTTATGTATTTTTATAAACAAACTAACAAATTTAAATGTAATAATTTACTTTAAAAACAAAGTTTTAACCGACTTCAATTTAGTACTTCGCCAAGCCACGAGAACATTTCCACATTTCTTTTCCAATTTACCACATGAACTGATTTCCGAGAGCAAATGCGTTGATTATTAGAGAAAAATACCCAATCGCTGTATGTGGGCCGATAATATTTGTGGACTTCCGTCGATTTCACAAGGATCACCTTTGGCACTTCATTAGTTGCTATTTCAACGGCCTCTTATCAGGATCTGTGATAAACTTTTGTACTTTTAAGTACATATTTGAGGAATTCCATAAGTCATCTGTGTTGTCTTCATTATCAATTCCACTCTACCAAATTTATGATTTCCGGGTGTAAATACACGAGTTATAATAGAAAATAACAAAATCACTACACGCGTGCCTAATATAATTCCCTCAATTCCTCATGGATCCCATCATCCAATTGAATTTTTGAAAAAATGGGACCCACCTGGAAGCATATACTTACAAACAAAAAAAAATGTACGAATCGGCTCATCAATGACGGAGTTCTGAGGTAACAAACATTGAAAAAAAAATGTAAAAAAAAAATACAACCGAATTGAGAACCTCCTCCTTTTTTTTGAAGTCGGTTAAGTTAATAAGTTAAGTAATTTGGCCCCATGCTTGCTGCTTTTCCACAATCTTGCTCTATATTGGATTTTCTATTGGAATCGGTTCACGTGAAAGAATTATTGCTAAATAACTAATGTACAAACGACAACACTGTTAACTGACTATCCTGTGTTAATATAGAACCTTATTACAATGTACTTAAGGTGCACCGATGGTTAGTTAGCTGTGTTGTCGATAGTACATGCCGCTTTCCTTGATGGCGCAAGTTGGTGACAAAATGGACCGATCAATGACGTACCTACTCATAACGGTAATTTCTTCTTGTAAAGTTTGAATAAAATGTGTACGGAAACCTCGGTGCACGTGTCAAACTCGCACTTGACGGCTTTATTTTATTTTCTCCTTCTTAATAAGTTTATGTCAAAAAAATTATTTTTAGTACAAGCTTTTATTGCCGACTGTACTTTTCTGTATACCATCATCAACAGACGATTCTGACGAGCCCAAACTCGATGGGGTTATGTGGTTTTATTGTGGAGTTCCTATGGCCACCTTCTGTCTCCATCATCAGATCAGCTCGATGGTACCATCATTTAGAATTGTCATCCAAACTATACTTATACCCAAAATTTCAGCTCAATCGGTCACCGGGAAGTGGGTCAAATTTAACCTGCAAGATTTGACGGACAACTTACTTACATACATACTTTTATACTTACATACATAAATAAAGTATAAGAAGATATGTCCACGCCATACATTAAAATGAATCCGCCTTATTTGCTGTGAGCACCAGGGGGCGTTAGTGAACTGGTATGTACATTTGCTCTCAGCAAAAGATGTCGTTTATATCAATATTGCCTTTTACGGATTATCGAATACACTAACGACAGCTGTACCTACAACAGGTGATGTTGTAAAAAATCTGTTTTACCATAAATAAAGTATAAGAAGATATGTCCACGCCATACATTAAAATGAATCCGCCTTATTTGCTGTGAGCACCAGGGGGCGTTAGTGAACTGGTATGTACATTTGCTCTCAGCAAAAGATGTCGTTTATATCAATATTGCCTTTTACGGATTATCGAATACACTAACGACAGCTGTACCTACAACAGGTGATGTTGTAAAAAATCTGTTTTACCATAAATAAAGTATAAGAAGATATGTCCACGCCATACATTAAAATGAATCCGCCTTATATGCTGTGAGCACCAGGGGGCGTTAGTGAACTGGTATGTACATTTGCTCTCAGCAAAAGATGTCGTTTATATCAATATTGCCTTTTACGGATTATCGAATACACTAACGACATCTGTACCTACAACAGGTGATGTAAAAAAAATCTGTTTTACGCAGTCAATAGATGTCACTTTGGAAGATAGGTTTACACAAAGTATAATAATAGTTTTTTTTTCTGTTTTGTTAGAGCACACGCGAGCAGTCAATAAATTGCTTAATTTTCGTACCTTTTCTTAGAACCTCCGCCGTACCATCATGTACCATAAATAAAGTACCTATATAAGCAACCTTATATAAGACCGCAGCCAAAGTTCCACTACTTGCTACTTAGGTATGTGGTGTGTTCTTGGGGGTAAGCTGGCCAGGGCTCCCGAGGGGGGAGTTATGTGGATCCCCACTATCAACAAAACTCATCTTGTTTGATGATGTGCATTTGTACTATCAATCTCAAAGCTGTACCTTGATTCGTCTATTTGCTGCCATGCGATTTATTGTGCTAGTGGCTCTATGTGCTGTAGAAACTAGCGAACCGGTCTTTTTTTTAATTTCTAAAAAGTAACAGAAACAACTATATACTAAACCGAACCTGCTCACAAAATTTCACGAGAATCGGTTATGAATGCGACCTGTAGAGGAGAACAGCCGGACAGCTGGACAGACACCGGACATACGAACGATTTGCGGCCCAAGCTGAAGCGTAGAACTTCGTTCGCTTCGCTCCCTCGATCGATAAAACCACAGCACATTGAATACTCAATTCAGTAAAGGATCGGAAGCGCGCTTTTGACTCCCCTGGATTTTTCAAGATTATTATTACCAGGAACAACTGTAGGAGGACGATTATAGAACAAACTTAAGGAACAATAGGAAGGTACCTTACTATACAAAATTTAAAAACTATTGAGGTTGAAAGCTTCAGTTATAAAAAAAGGTGCGAACACCACAGGCAAGGCAGTAGTAAAAAAGCCTCCGATCGCATTTTGTTTGCCCTTGCGTGCATTACATGCGATCCGAGACATTCTTCTATTTACTGCCTGTGAGTAACGCAGATTGAAAAGTAAGGTAAAAGGTAAGGGTTCAATAACACGTATTATATGTAAATTATTTCATTTATTTTGCAGTATGTAGTCTAATTTTTTTGCTGATTTTGTAGATTTCTTTTGTGAGATTTACACATTTTTTTTTTAGTAACAAATTATTTTTTAAAAACATCTACGTGCTCTGAACAAATACAATTTGAATGTGTTTCAATAATCTGTCGGATGCGTTGCTCGACGCCGCCGCCCCCACGTCCACGCAAGAGGAGCTTTCTTCCAGATGTCTTTTTATTTGAGGAGCCTCAGTTGGACATGATGATGTGATGAGGGCTGTGGCGATGCGGGTTGTGGTGCTGAAGTTGGCCACTCCTCAGGATCATTGTCAGGTTTTCTTACTTTGTCCGGTAGGTCGCACGTCAATGAATGTAATTTCAGTACCAGATCCTGAAATTTAAAAAATAAATATTAAACTAAACAATATTATCCGAGCATACTTAAATGTTGTTAATCGTCCCCTTTACCTGTCGCTTGATTGACACGCAACTTAATTCACAAATGCAAAGAATGACGGCTATTGAAGAAACTGTTGTTGGTGTTACTGATGGTGGTACTTACTGGAATTGTACACGTGGCTACAAATGTACTGAGGAGCCTGCTGGTCACTGTGGGTACACAAGTATGACCATCTTTGAGAGATCATTTTAAACAGTGTTAGATTCAAATATATGGATTTACGAATGGGAATCATTTAAATTACTTTCAATCTACGATCAAACGTGTTTGTCCGGCATGCGGTGCCCGCCGTACATGGTCTACTATGAAATTAACCAGCGACCGACGTTGGAGGTGTTCGTGAAATGAGAGAAACTATACAATGCTCGTGGGGCGTTCGTGGATACGAGGAACGCGGACGTCGGGCACTCAGGCCGGTCGGCCATCTTTGCGATGGGACCAAGCGGGCAATTATTACTATCGATCGTACATAACACAGTACTGCGAACCTCGAGCTTGTTCGCCGGACATCCTGTAGCTGGCGTCGGCGAGATGGTGGTGGAGAACGGAGTAACAAAGAGCATTAGGGCGTGCTCCGACCACTACCGATCCACGGTCGAACTGAACCAGCAGGTGATCAATGCTTTGTATATGAAGGGTTACACGGACAAGATCGATAATCTGCCGTGCTGCAGGGGCATCGAGTGCGGCCAGGACATGTAGATCAGAGCACTATTGCGAACGTTCAAAAGATATAACCAATACTACAATGTCATAACAAAGTAGGTACCAGTACCAGTCCTTAGTCATAGTGTTTATTTTCATATCATGTATTCCTTTCCACCGTTCTGACTAGATTAAGAAACAATAAGGTCTGATTTTCAGATATATGATTGTTTATCTGATTTAATCGATAGACAGGTACATGATTGCCTAAAATTTGCTCAAAATAATAAAAAACTGAATTGGGTCTTTATTTTCCTTTTTTTACTCAGCCTACTCAAACAATACATTATTTTACGACACAATCAAATTCATACTATAGTATTTTATTTCTGAAAAATTTGTCCAAAAAAGCAATTCCCGAAGAGTGTTGCAACCCTTTTTCTCGTGCGCGGAAGGCATAAGCGTCTCTCTGTCAAGGGGGCGTGGTCGACTCAAATCAAGGCATCCCCTTAAGTCACATTTCTACGCAGAGTATCTTACGCCGGTTCTTTTCGTGGCAGGTTTAATTTTCCGGACCGGCGGTGGTAGTTGGACATTTTCGCGAGAACAGAGCATCGTTAGTGACTTCACCGAATATAAGTTAAAGTGTTCCATTTTGTAACTTTTATTTGTCATACGAATTGTATAGTTAATTTTGGTTACAAAATGGAACATTTTTAACTTATACTCGGTGACGTGAGCGGAGCAAACTAAAGCCCTACACCATAACACACAGGCCCATCAAAGATATTAATTTGTCCAATTTCGACAAGGATCTGCAATGTGTACGATGGAACGAGATGTCGAAGTTGACAAATGTCAACGAAAAGGTCGTAGCGTTAAGCGGGCATATGGTTGGCTTATTTGACTTGCATGCACCGCTTAAAACGTCAATAATCAGAGGCCCTTCTTATCCTTGGATCACGGACACGGTTAATGATGCGCCTACGCGACAGTGCTGCTGCAGACTGTCATAAAACTGGATCAGAGGGTAAAAAAATATATTATAAAGAACTAAAGTCCATTGTAAACAAAGCAATATACCATGAGAAATTAGCTTATAAATAAAAAAATAACAGAATATAAAATAAAATAAAAAATAACCTAAGGAATTATGGAAAAACCTTAAATCTACGCTGTTACAAAAAAATAACATACTTGCCCACCTCGTTTTGCGACCCCGACTTAATAAATAAACATTTTTTAAACATTCCAATCACATCACAAATAACTATTACTCAGTTAACTTATTTAGAATTTCATAGGTTTACCACGTCTGTTTTTCACATAGAACCTCAGATAAAATACTTAAAATTGTTAGTAGTCTGAAATCGAATGCTGAAGGGAACGACTGTATCAATCTAAGTATGCTAATAATGACATTCCCTTACACAGTGGACCTAATAACAGATGTTATAAATACATCCATCAATAGCTCCACTTTTCCTGATCCCTGGAAGTTGGCTATTGTACGTCCATTGCCTAAAAACTCAAATCCAACTGACTTAATAGACTTAAGACCTATCAGCTTACTACCCTGTATGTCTAAAATACTAGAAAAGGCCGTCTGCATGCAACTGACCAATTATCTTGAGAACAGCGGTATCTTGCCAGATGTACAATCAGGATTCAGAAAGGGCCGAAGTACAGTTACTGCTCTGCTCGATGTCACTGACAACATACTGTGTTCTCAGGATAAAGGCATGTGCACACTACTTGTATTGCTCGATTTTTCTAGGGCATTCGACTGTATAAACATTAACCTCCTACTATCAAAACTGAGCTACTATGGATTTGATAACAGTGCACAATGCTGGTTCGATAGTTACCTTAACAATCGTTCCCAATATGTAAAGCTGAGTCTCAATGATGGGTCTTGTCGAGTCTCAGACAAAATGGGCCTCTCTAGCGGGGTCCCACAGGGATCAATTCTCGGACCAATCTTATTTATATTATACACCGCTGACATCCGAAATCATATTGCGCACTGTAATTATCACATCTACGCAGATGATATACAAATATATATATCATGCAAACCGTCAGAAACTGATCTTGGTATACAAAAATTTAATGTGGACCTCTTAAACATAGCATCTTGGGCAGCGAGAAATAGTTTAATGCTTAATCCTGCAAAGACTAAATAATTGGTATTTGGGACTAAAAAGCAATTGAGTAGTATCAGGAGTAGTGTGCATGTGGAGTTGCTAGGTGAACCAATTGAGCGTGTCTATCAAGCACGAAATCTGGGCCTCATCATGGACAGTGATCTTAGATTTGAGAGACATGTTGCGGGCTCTGTTAGTAATTGCTTCTATAAACTGAAAATACTGTTGTTTCAAATCTTCCCTTTGCCGGTAAAGAGATGGGATTCGACTCCGGTTGCACTGGTTCAAAAATATTCAAAATTCTCCCAGTTTCGCCATACAAAAATCCACCTGAGTGCCTACAGGTCGTGTGATAATGAAAATATATGAATATAGGCTAAACTCACCCCAATTAGTTCACTTGTGTTCACAAAAAATTAACCGGCCGGTCGCTTGACATTTGCAGTAGTCCTCCAGCTATCGTTCCCGCGCTCGAGAGCCAACGTTCTCGCGGTTGCTTTTTTCGCCGCCGACGCAAGCCGGAGATGTCCGAAGATCTCCGAATGTAAACTTTCCCACCCCAGTGCGAGACATATATACAAAATAGTGTGTGTGTGAATGGAATGGTGAGTGGCATGTTTGGTTTGCATGTCGGTAACATAAAATACGCTCAGATACCGATAAAGATTTGGCAGTAAAATTAAACATTCCCCCGCCCGAGAAAGGCCAAAGCCTTTATCAGCCAAACCGAAATAAAAATTATGCTGCACAACAAAAAAAACCATAACCGAATGAAACTAAATCTAGACTTAATTACTAAGCAGTTCGATATCTAATCCAGGGGAAGCCTGCAAATCTTTACAACAGGGCGCGTCATCGTGCCTGTTGAAGTTTTGAGCTTTACAACTCGCACTACACCATCTCTGCCGGGCAGCAATTCCGCAATTCTGCCTAATCTCCACTTGAGGGGGGGTAAATTATCTTCTTTAATTAAGACGAGATCACCTGTCCGTGGTGGATCCGTCGGTGAAGTCCACTTATGCCGCATTTGAAGAGAATGGAGGTACTGGTCGCTCCACTTTCTCCAAAAACGTTGGGAGATAGCCTGAATGAGGTTGAACCTACTTAACCGTGTGTCAGGTACATCTTCAAAATTGTATTCAGGTACTGAGAGTAACGGCCTCCCAATGAGAAAATGTGCCGGCGTAAGGACCTTAAAGTTCTGAGGATCCTGAGTCAAAGGACATAACGGCCGACAATTTAACACCGCTTCAATTCTAGTAAATACCGTAACTAGCTCGTCAAAAGTCAAGACCTGCTCTCCTATGACCCGCCGCAGTAATGTCTTCGCTGCTTTAACCGTGGCCTCAAATAAGCCGCCGAAATGAGGCGCCGCTGGAGGGTTAAAACACCATGTAATATTTTGCTGGGCAGCCTTATTAATGAGCCCCTGTTGAATTTCCTGCGAAGTTAAGTATTTCTGAACTTCGTTCAAGTGTCTATTTGATCCTACGTAATTTGTACCGCAATCCGATCTGATAACACTCGGAAGCCCACGCCGAGATGTAAGTCGAGTCAGAGCCGCAAGAAAACCGTCTGTAGAAAGATCAGTGACACATTCCAAATGAACGCACTTACTAGACGAACATATGAAGACGCAAAGGTATGCCTTTAAAGTTTTAGCGTTCCGCAAACGCGAATGTTTGATTAAAAACGGACCGGCAAAATCCGTTTGCACAGTGTGAAAAACACCTGTAGCATTAACCCGGTCACCGGGTAGGGCAGCCATCACGGGTTCAGTTGGTTTAGCCTTAGTCCTAAAACATTTTATACATTTAAAAATCCGCGTCCGTACTACTTGAGTTGCCGAAATAATCCAATATTGTCGTTGCAAAATTCCCAGGAGAGTAGTAGCTCCGACGTGACAATGTATGATGTGAAAGTGATCCACAATCAAAGCTGTAAGTGGATGGCGCTTTGGTAGAACCACAGGATGTTTTCCGCTGAATGGCAAATTCGAATTTTGCAATCGGCCTCCGACCCGCAATAGCCCATCCGCACTAATAAAAGGCATAAGCCGTCGCAGTCTTGTAGAACATCGTTTGTCCCGCTTTAGATGATCTATATCATCGGCAAGTTCCGCTTCTTGCGCAAGCTTGATAAGACGATCCAAGGCAAATTTTCTTTCCGGAACCGTCAGCACTCCTGTGCGTCTATTTGAGGAACCTTTAGCATTGGTGGTAAACCGAAGACAGTATGCTACAACCGCAAGTAGCATGCTTAATGAACTAAACCGCGTAAATATCGATTCCGCCGTATCGGTGGTCGTTGTGTGAACCGTAACCGGTATTTTCCGCAAACCTGGTAAGTCCATTTCCTTATCCATTATGTTTATAGGCCAGGTGTCCGCACTACCCTTCAGCCAGTATGGTCCCCACCATAACCTATGTTCGAGTAAGTCCGAAGCGCGACAACCTCGACTCGCGACGTCAGCAGGATTCATCTCTGAAGGTACGTGGCGCCAAGCTATTTCCAATCCGCAACTAACAATTTGTGACACCCTGTTACCTTCAAAGGTTTGCAATAAATGGGGGGATATCCGCAACCATGATAGGACGATGGTGCTATCCGACCAGCAAATAATCTCGTTGATATCCACTTCATTTTTGATAGCCTCTACTACATATTTCACTAACCGCACAAGCAGCGCCGAGGCGCTTAACTCAAGTTTGGGAATAGTTAACTTCGATTTAACCGGCGCAACGCGTGATTTGGCCATCATTAGATGTACTTGGGCCCGCCCATCGTGATCTACTGTTCGTAGATACACCGCGGCGCCATAACCAAGCTCAGACGCATCCGCAAAGCCATGAAGGGAACAGGTTCTCCCGTTGCTCAAAGCAAAGCGTTTTAATCGTAAGCGACTGATTAAAGGTAACTCCGCTAATATACCCTGCCATTCTGTAATGATATCAGCCGGCGGCAGCTCGTCCCAAGACAAGTTTAACAGCCACAACCTCTGCATGAGGACTTTTCCTTGATAAATCACCGGTGTGACCCATCCCAATGGGTCAAATGTCCGGGCTAAAGTCGACAAAATGGATCGCTTCGTAGTCGTCTCCTTGTCATCCAAATTGGTACGATACGAAAAACTATCTGAGTTCGGGTCCCACTGGATGCCCAATATTTTAAAAAACCCAGATCCGTCGGCATTGTCGAAAATTCGAGGTTTTTCCAAATGTTCCGCTGGTACATCCTTCAGAAGCTGCTCATCGTTAGCTGTCCACTTGCTCAACTCGAAGCCGCCAGAGCGGAGCAAGTACGTCAGCTCTTGTTTGAGCTCTTTAGCACCTTCTAGGGTATCCGCACCTCCAAAAATATCATCCATATACACCGAACAGCGAAGAAGGTGGGCAGCCGCAGGATAGCGCACCTCTTCATCATCAGCCAACTGCCTCAGCGTCCGAATCGCGAGGTAGGGCCTGGACTTCATCCCGTAAGTTACCGTATTAAGTTGGTAAAGAAGTAGCGGCAACTCTGGGGACTCTCTCCACAAGATGAGCTGGAACCGCCGGTCTTCTTCCGCAATCAAAATCTGACGGAACATCATTCGGATGTCTGTGGTAAACACAAACTCGTGCAGTCTAAATCTGCAAATGATCTCCGCAATGTCTCGCTGTAACTTGGGTCCTGCATGCAAGCAATCATTTAAGGCGACTCCGCTGCTAGTTGGACAACTAGCGTCAAAGACCACCCTAATCTTGTCCGAATCCGTTTTGAAGATGCCGTGATGCGGAATTATGTAACCAGCACCTGAGCCATAGTCATCGATTGACGGCCCGTCACAGCGAGACATGTGACCAGTTTCTGAGTACTCCCGCATAAAATTGACGTATTTAGTCCGAAACTCGTCATTACTCTGAAGCCGCTTTTCCATTGCCAGGAACCGCTTCGTGGCCAATGGTGCTGAATTCCCGAGGGATGAAAGCTTGTCTGATAAAAACGGTAGACGAGCAATAAATCTCCCGGCCTCATCCCGCTTATGAGTATTTGCGAAAAGCGATTCACATTCCAGGTCTTGAGGGACTATCACCTTGTCCGGAATGTCTTCCACCTCCCAGAATCTCTCCAAGATTTGGTCGGTAGCCGCATTGCAAAAAAACGTCTGCGAAATATTTGCAGCCTGAGACCACGGTTGAGCTGGCGTAAAGGATACCGGGCCCGTCAATACGTGCCCGAACACAGTGTTCATCGCGCGAGGTAATTGATCGCTTATTTTTATAAAATCTCCGCCAAGTAAAATATCACCGAGTAGATCCGCACCGATTAGAATATCTATCTCACGACTGATAAAAAACTGGTCATCCGCAAGACACAGTCCCCGAAAATTGTCCGCTATGTGAGCGGGCAGAGAAAAGCTTGGTAAGTTATGAGTAATTTTATTCAATACCGTAGCCGCTGTTATGAGAGTAGGTCGATCCGCATACTTAGGTATCATACATAAATTTACACCGCCCCTGCAACCGCTCACAGGAGTGCCGCTAAGTCCCGTGACTGTAGCCATGTTCGAGTTAAACCGTTTCAACCCTATAGGTAACCTACTCGCACAAGTTTCTGATATAAAAGTACCCTGGCTACCCCCATCGAGCAGCGCGCGCGCTTCCTGGTAAGTACCGCTACTGTCCAACACTCGTACCGCCGCTGTCGCGAGTAACACCGTACGTTGATAGCCGCAGTCTTTGTTAACATGTGAAGCCATCAAGCCCGTAGTTCCAGGTACCGCATTCAATGGAGGACTACTGGCCGAGGCCGCACTTGTGGAAGGAACGCTCGCCGGAGCCGAGTCAGGAGCTAGCCTAGCAATGGGACCATTGCTTGCCGCAGGCCGATGTTGCCGGTCCGACGCCGTCGCCGGTAGGTCAAAATGCAACAAGTAATGGTGCTTGGACGAATTACATTTGTAACAATTACCGTTGTAGTTACAGCGATCAATATTATGGCCGTTCAGACACCTAAAACACAAATTATGTGCGATCACATGACGCTTCCGTGCCGCAGGCGTCATCGCTAAAAATTTATCACATTTGGCGATAAAGTGCCCGCCCTTAGCGCATAACCTACATGAAAATCCCGCATTATTAAAAACAGCATGAGCCTTCACCGCATGGCTCGTTCCGCCACCACGCTTCTCGGACGCAGCGGACAAAGGTTCCGCACTGGACTCCAAGATCCGTATCTCGGTTTCCAAAAACTTAATTAGATCCGCAAATGTCGGCAAGTCCTTATCGGCCACCTTGTCCTCAAAATGTTTTCTCATGTTACTGTCCAATTTTTGAAAGTTAATATAAAATAGCAAATATGACCATGAGTCAACAGGAAAGTTCATTTTTTCCAAGGCCTTAGTACTTTCCGACAAAGTATTTAAAAATAATTTTAAGCCGCTTAAATTTTTGCTCCCTACATTAGCAACACTCAATAGGTTACGTAGCAACCTGTCCGCTAACAATCTTTTATTATTATAACGCGAGTTCAGCAACTCGATCGCAATAGAATAATTATCCCCGGTTATTGATGTGTTGTATTAGTGACTTCGGTTCCCCCACTAATGAACCCGTCAAATAGTACATTTTTTCCGTGTTGGATAACGTCGAATCACTACCTACGAGCGACTGAAACAACTCCATAAACGACAGGTATTCTTCGATCTTTCCCGAGAAAGTAGGTATTTGCAAGCGCGGTAGTACTGCTCGACTCCCGGCTTGTTTATTTGCATCGACATTTTCCAACTTCGGAGAACTGTTGAACAACTCAAAATGCTTCCTCTTAATAACGTAATATTTCTTATTATATGAATCGTATGACTTTTTATGCTCGTCCAATTCCCCGTCCTCCGCCTTAAGTTGTATCTCGTAATGTAAAGTAACCAATTCTTCATAATATTTTTCTAAGTCCATGTACCGTACTACAAACTCTTTTTGCTGTTCCGAAGTTAGGTCAGTTAATTGGGCGAGATCATACAAAAATTCAATATTCCTTTTTGCCGTGTCATACTTCATTTGAATCATCAATTCCCGTTTGGTAAGAGCCATATTTGTCGATAAATTAATGAACAATATCAAATAAACAAAACAAAACCCCAATAGGCACGACAAATAATGAAAATATAAAATATCAATTTTATTTTTATTTCCTTTTTTTTATGAAAATGTATTATACTTCCGCTAAATAATACAAGGCACCGCAAAAAAATAAGAATACAAAAAAATAAAAATACAAAAAGATCAAGCCGCACTGGAATCGATCCGTTTATCGACATCCGTAAGCGCGCCTTATACCGTTGCGCCACGCTGACTGCTACAAGGGACAGCGAATTTAAGTAACAGTTTCCGCCTACTGTTAAATATCGAACGACTCAAAATCCAAATGAGAATTCCGACCGATTTTTTTTATATAGCACCAACAGAAACACACCTAAGAATGCACTAATTAAACTGCCAAACCTTATAAATTCAACCGCTATAGAAAACACTTCGATTTTTATTTATGCAAGCAAACCTTTGTTCGTAATGTGATTTGTAAAAAGTGAATTGTAATTACATATGGGAGGGAGTCAATATATATCAAATACGTTGTAGCGTTTCGTTTCTGACGTCACTAACGATGCATCTCTTCTCGCGAAAATGCCCAGTTGGTTGACATTTTAACAGACGAGTTTTTTTAAGTGAGCGAGTCGCATGCACGACAGCATGTTACTGTAACGGTTGACTTATATCACTTAATAAATAATAAGTTTTCTTTTTTTCTTACATAGGTATTCATTGTATGCTTGTGGGCAACACTGTAAAATTTAGTGCTAACCAATTGTTTGTTAAGGCGGTGTATTAGAAATTATCGCGTGCTTTGAAACGCCGTTCTGACTAGATTAAGAAACAATAAGTCTGATTTTCGGATATATGATTCTTGACTATATGATTGTTTTTCTGATTTTACCGATACATGATTGCTTACAATTTCCTCGAGAGAAAAAAAATCCAAAGTTGGGTCTTCGTTTTCCTTTTTTTACTCAGCCTGCTCAAACGATACATTATTTTACGACACAATCAAGTTAATACTATAGTATTTTATCTCATCTAAAATCTCACTTTATGAAATTTAAATAAAACTTCTCTAAGTTAGGTATTTATCGAAATTTGAGCATAAAAGCCATTCCCGAAGAGTGTTCCAACTCTTTTTCTCGTGCGCGGAAGGCATAAGCGTGTCTTTGTCTAGGGGGCGTGTTCGACTCGAATCAAGGCATCCCCTTAACCTGTTGCTACTGGTGGGAACCTTTAATTGGCTCTCTGTTACTTAAGTTATATAACTAGCTTATATTATTATTTTGAATTTTTAGCTGTTGGCTCTGAATAATAAATGAATAAAATAAATAAATATGATAGATCCCTAGGACTGTCTCCACAGCACCTTAAGGCCAAAACACACCTAGCAATTTGTCACAACAACTTGCTATACTTGGAATGTCACAGCTATAATGGCCGGGAAACACGAGCCTAGTTTTTCAAGCTAGGATAGCAAACTAGTGCTAATAAGCTAGCAAGCTGACCCCCTAGCACACTAAGTTTTATGTCGGACATAAAGCATTCGTCCCTTTCTGGCAAATATGCGAGTGCGAGAGGGACGAATGCTTTATGTCCGACATAAAACTTAGTGTGCTAGGGGGTCTGGTGCGTCTATATTCGTGTATACAAAACTAGCTTTATGTCTGAAACCAAGATCTAGTGGCGCCCCTACCACTGATTTCACTGTCCTTGCTTGTGTATTAGCTGGCCGGCGAAGCTAATAGTATCCGTTCAGCTAGTGCCGGTGAAGAAAGGTACTGGCTGGGTTAAAATTGTTTGACATCATGTAAACAGCCAGAGACAAGCGAGGACAGCATGCCAGGACAGTATAGTACAGTATCTAGCTTGTCATCTTAGCCACAGAATAAATAAAAAGACTACGTACAGAAGGTTCTCTGTTAACCAATCTCCTCTTTAGGTATGCCGCACGAGCCTAAACGTGGCCATCCCTTTCTATCATCCCTTTCTACTTACTGCGAGCTGCTATACGAGTAGAACGCGTGCATGCCGTACCAGCGCTAACATACTGGTACCTGTGCTTTGTGTTTGCGTCTATACCAGTACACTCCGTTAAACAGTAAAGTTGACCCAATTCCACACTAGATGTCGCTGTAACGTCCGGTGTGAATCCTGCATCACGCGAACGGTATGTCGACGTAGAATGTATAGGGTTCGAGGTAAATGGTAAATGATAGGTAAATGATGCTTTATGTGAGACTGGTTGTTTTCATTAATAATTCTACGATATATAGGGTGCCCTTTTTGCCAGTTAGTACAAACATTGGTCCTTCGAACCGGATGTACTGTGGGCCTTAAGTATTTTAGTGCTTTCCTGTACCAATAGCAACGGATTGTTGTCGAGGGTGCAGCCTTCCAGGAGCGGTAGCAGATTTTAGCAACAAGGCGGAGGCAGCAGCGTCGTGACCTGAAGTGACGTCACAGGCGAGCAACTTGGCGGGAAATTCAAACTAAGGTTCAAGTACAAGTGAAGTGAAAAGTGTAAGAAGATTTAAAACTGTGAGTACTTTATATTTTATCTGTGGAAGTGTCAAAATTCGGAACTGTCAGCTGTCAAATTGAATTTGAAGTTAGAACTGTCAAAACTGGACAGCATGATTTGAGTAGAATTTTACAAGTGTTTAGGACTTAGAATAATTTAAGAAAAAGTGGTACGACGGGGAACCTACGTCCGATTTTATAGCGAAGTACATGAATTAAAACACTTGTAATAATTTCAACATTGAGTTTGGACTTAGAAAATTTCGGAGCAAAAAACACTTGTAATTTTTCAAGATTGAGTTTGGACTTAGAATATTTCCGAACAGAAAACACTTGTGATTTTTTCAAGATTGGATTGGGACTTAGTACAGTTTGATCGTTTGCTGGGACTTGTATTTTAAAAGGAATATGAGTAAAATGGATGCTAGTATAAACCTCCAATTAGATCAAAGCACACGTATCGCTAATGCATTTACCAATTATAAGAAGTCTCCCAAGGATCGCATCACCATACCATATGTGGAAACCAGATTGGAAAGCTTAGAGCAATTATGGCAACAGTTCATACGTATGCACACGCAGATAGTAATGATGCCAGGGCGAGAGGTGTTGCAAACCTCTGCATATATGAAGGAAGATGTGTATAATACGATACGACCAACGAATTATATATGGAATACAAATGCGAACTCAAAAATGCACTTAGCAAGTTAATAGCAAAATCCAGCAGCGCTAATCCCACAGTGTCAGCTCCATCAACGTTAAAATCCAGTCATGTCAAGTTACCTAAAATAACGATACCTACGTTTTCGGGCAAATATACGGAGTGGACGAGTTTCCGGGATTTATTTACTTCACTCATCCACAATAATCGGGATATCAAAAGCTACATTATCTCAAGGCGCATTTGACGGGCGAAGCGGAACAGCTCCTTAGACATATACCAATTTCGAGTGAGAGTTATGATCAGTGTTGGACCCAGTTAGAGAGTCGCTATAATAACAAGCAATATTTGGGAAATTGCATATTGAAACGATTCTTTGCTCAGAAGACCCTTCTGACTGAGTCCGCCACGGATATTAAGAATTTATTGGATTGTACAACGGAAACACTAAACGCTTTAGCTTGTCTTAAGATCGATACCAGTACTTGGGATATAATCATCATTTACATTGTTAGTCATAAATTAGATCCTGAAAGTCGGAAGTGCTGGGAATGTAAAGTTAGCGAATCGGTGTCTCTGTCAGAACAATCACTGACCATAGACCAATTCAAGGACTTCTTGCTCACAAGATATCATTCTTTAGAATTTTTGGAGCCAAGACCAAGCTATGTGAACAAACCCAAATATGTGAACAGCAATAGCAACTATAAGGGAAATGTTAATCAGGTCAAAGGCAATCAGGTGCAGAGACTTAGTAATCTGCACATCAGTAATAATGTAACTTGTAGCTATTGTAAAGGTGAGCACAGGATAATACATTGTAAAGATTTCACTGGTTTAGAGGTCGATGTAAAGCGTAATTTTGTCCAAACAAACGGGCTGTGTTTCAACTGCTTAGGTAACAATCACTCGGCTAAATACTGCAAAATCACAAAGAATTGTCAAATCTGTAACAGAAGGCATCATTCTCTGTTACATCAGAAGGGCGAAATGCAATCAAACGATATTAGGGAGCCATCAGCACGTCCTGCTGTGGCACAAGTTCACACACAACAAGTGACACCTTCAATGGAAGAGGCTTCAACGAGTACCAGCATCACAAACCACTTCGTGAACGAAGTCACTCAGCAGGTGTTATTGGCTACTGCGGTAGTAGAAACTAAATCATGGGGAAGGGAAGAATCTCACCTGATCAGAGCGTTAATAGACCAAGGATCACAAGCCTCCTTCATCACCTCAGCTACGGTGCAACTACTGGGTTTGAAACGAACTGCAGCTAAGGGTCTCATATCAGGGTTGCGAGGAGAGCAAAATGTGGTGTCAAAGTCCACGATTCAAGTCACAATTGCATCACGTATCAACTCCAGATACGTTATCACGGTTACAGCATATGTGCTTGACAAACTAACCTCATACTTACCATCAGCAAAGGTTACCATTGCATCCTGGCCTGAGCTGCAAAGTATAGATCTTGCGGATCCAGAGTATCACACTCCCAGTAGAATAGACATGTTACTGGGAGCAGAGGTTTATGCGCAGATCATAGAGACAGGTTTAATCAAATGTCCGGCCCAGGGTACTCCAGTTGCACAAAACACGTCTCTGGGTTGGATTTTAAGCGGGCAAGTGGGTTTACAGGCAAACATCTCCATCACGCCGGTGATCATGCACACACAGGTGGAACAGTTGTTAAGGTCCTTTTGGGAACTTGAGTCAGAACCTAGCAACAAATCACGGATACTGACACCGGAGGAACAGAGATGTGAGGAGATATATCAGGCGACTACTACACGGGATGAGAACGGACGCTACGTGGTTAGGCTACCGTTCCGGGATGGAAAACCAGCCTGTGTATATGGTGGTTCCAGGGAGATCGCGTTGAGAAGATTTCACTCCCAGAGATCAGCATCTGAAAGCAGAGTATACAAAGGTGTTTCATGAGTATCGGGAACTAAATCACATGGAACTGTTGTCAGCGAAGGAATCCAAGGAAAAGGGTCTATACTTGCCTTTCCACGCTGTTGTGCGCGAAGATAAAGATACCACTAAGGTCCGTGTAGTATTTGACGCATCATGCAAAGGCACAAACGGGGTGTCTTTGAACAACGATCTTCTTGTGGGGCCACTCTTCAGTCAGAGTTGCGGCATATAATCATGCGATGGCGTATGCACCCTGTCTGTTTTATAGCGGACCATGTCAAAATGTACCGCCAGGTGGTAGTAGATGAAAGGGACACAAAGTACCAACGTATCTTGTGGAGAGAGAACCCTGGCGAGGAAATTAAGGAATATAAGTTAACTCGAGTCACTTTTGGGACATCCGCAGCTCCTTACCTCGCAGTGAAGAGTCTAATTCAGGTTGCAATAGACGAAGGAGAAGCCTTCCCGCTCGCCGCACTTCGGGTGCGTCAGGATTTCTACATGGATGACTTAATGTCAGGGTGTCAATCGGAGCAAGAAGCAATATATATTTACTACCAAATGAGAGCACTGTTAAACAAGGGGGGCTTCGAATTGCAAAAGTGGTCCAGCAACAGTACAGCTATGTTAGAAGAAATCAAAGAAAGCACAGCAGGGAAAGAAGAGCATAAGAAAATAGAAATGAAGCTTGAGGCCGTAAATAAAATCTTAGGGCTTTCCTGGGGTCGGAATCAGGATGAATTTGCTTACGCAGTTCAGCTACCTCCTCCAACGGCACCTGTAACTAAGAGAAAGGTTACATCCGATATCGCGAGGCTTTATGATCCTCTTGGATGGATTTCACCCAGCATAGTCCAAGCTAAAATATTAATTCAAAGGCTGTGGTTGGCAGGCATTGAATGGGACGAAGAACTGCCATCTCCCCTTCTCGAAGATGGTTGAACTACAGGGAGGAACTGTCGCAACTTACCAGATTTAGACTGCGTCGTTTGGCAAATCATAGGTCCAATGCTAGGGCCGTAGAGTTGCACGGGTTTAGTGACGCGTCTAACGCTGCATATGCTGCTGTAGTATATTTGCGCGTGATCGATGTAGAAGGGAGGATCCACGTCAGTCTGGTATCAGGCAAAACGAGAGTTGCACCAATAAAACAGGTCTCTATTCCTCGGCTGCTAGTTATGCGGAGCGGTATTGCTAGCGAAGTTATTGGTTGAAATCGCGGAGGTGCTGGATATACAAAAATCAAATATCCATGCGTGGACCGATTCGGAAGTGGTGTTGGCGTGGCTGAGCAGCCACCCAAGTAGATGGAAGACGTTTATCGGTAACAGATGTTCGGAGATCTTGACTGTAACCAGTCGAAGTCAATGGTCTCACGTAAAGTCAGAGCACAACCCGGCAGATTGTGCGTCTAGGGGTATTTCTAGAACTCAAAGTCGTTAAAGACGCAGCTAGAAGAGAAAAAAATAAAAACTCACCTGGGAACTGCAGCATCCGGGACAGGTAGCACCGATGACGATATGTGGTCAAAGTATTCTTCACTCACCAAGTTGTTGAGGGTTGTCGCGTACTGCCGAAGATTCCTGAAAAATAAAAGACAAAATCATATTTATCTGCGGAAAACAGAATTAGAAGAAGCATTAGCAATAATGGTAAAACGGTGTCAACAAGAAGCATACGGGGAGGTCTTTGAAGCTATAAAGAAAGGAAGATTAAGGAAAAAAGATCACCTTACCTCATTTACTCCACAGATGGACTACTTGGGAATCATTCGTGTTGGTGGGCGGCTTCAAAGCGCCAACATAGATTACGACCAAAAGCATCCCATGTTGTTACTAAAATCAGCGCGGTTAACTCAGTTAGTCATTAGAGACGCGCATTGCAAGACATTACATGGAGGACCACCGCTTATGCTCAATTATATCAGAGCTAAATTTTGTATACCAGGACTGAAGAACTTTGTGACGGAATGGGCATACTCGTTGGTGTGGTTCTGTATAAGCAAAGCATCAAACTATATAATCATTGATGTATAGGGAAAGAGAGGTCGATGAGCTTTTATTTCATACCCAAAGTTGGAAAATTGACTTAGTAAGTTAGGGGGAGAGGGAAATCAATTGGGCTGGTATTCAATCGTGTAAATTTATAGTCAGCATCAGAAGCGTATTTCATTTAAGAATATTATATGAGTTTATTCAATGCAATGATAGTGGGTACAAGGGTTTATAAGCGTGCAGTGTAAACTAGAATTATAATAATCATTCAAAATATGAGAAAAGTAATATTTCTACGCTGGCAATTTTTGTTATGTCTGGAAGTGTAAGGCGACCATACGAATTTCAACTTTAATATCTAGAGCATTAGGAGCTAAATAGGAAGGGACGATATGACCGTTGTCAAGAGGCAAATAGTATCATGTGTACACTAACACGACAATCAAATGTCAACCTTATTGCTAAAGAGTTAAGATGGGTGAAAGACGTTGACGAAGTTACCTACGCGTCTCTAGCCTGTCGACCGCGTCGACCGTGGCGCTTGTGACGACCGTCTCTCGCGTGATGACCGCGTCGCTCGTAGTTCTCACCTTATCATGTCGCTTCCATCGGTCGCGTCCCTAGTCTGTCGACCGTGACGACCGTGGCGCTATGTCTCTCGTGACGACCGCGTCGCTCGTAGTTCTTACCCTATCATGTCGCTTCCATCGACCGCGTCCTTAAGTCTGTCGACCGTGACGACCGTGGCGCTATGTCTCTCGTGACGACCGCGTCGCTCGTAGTTCTCGCCTCGTCATGTCGCTTCCATCGATCGCGTCCCTAGTCTGTCGACCGTGACGACCGTGGCGCTATGTCTCTCGTGACGACCGCGTCGCTCGTAGTCCTCACCTCGTCATGTCGCTTCCATCGATCGCGTCCCTAGTCTGTCGACCGTGACGACCGTGGCGCTATGTCTCTCGTAACGATCGCGTCGCTCGTAGTTCTCACCTCGTCATGTCGCTTCCATCGATCGCGTCCCTAGTCTGTCGACCGTGACGACCGTAGCGCTATGTCTCTCGTGACGACCACTTTGCTATGTCGCTCGCGTCGCAGGCGTTGGGTATAAAAGGAGCTATGGAAGGGGGAATCGGGGCATTCAATTCTCTTCGTTTGGACTGGCAGGGTCTCTGGTTGTAGGCTGTGAAATTATTGGTGTGTGTTTTCTTTATTGTGGTAAATGGCTCGTCGTTATGGGGATAGTCCCTTCGTAATTATGAGTCTTTTACGTTTCTTAGTTTTATAGTTATTTGTAAATTCAAAAGTGGTGTTAGAGCCTAAGTTATATCTATCTTATCGGAAATATTCTGAAAGGTTTATATGACTAAATCAAACGTCTTATTCGCCAGAGCTACTCTCTGGAATTGGGCATGTTTGACAAGTGGTTTCGGAACTCAATCAAAACTATATTTTCCGTAACGGAGTACGTCCGGAGGTTTATGTGGTTAACCAAATATATCTAATGTGCCAGGGTACTCCCTGGGATTGGGTATGTTTGAATGATTGTTTTCGGAATTTAGTTGGGGTTAATTCTAATTGCCTAAATCAGCCAGAACACTGTCAAGGATCAGTCTACCTGCGGAGTCATTCCTACCTACCGGTGCCAAATGGGATTGAATCCGTGTCCATTAGTACCAGATTTGAGGTGTGGTCTGGCGTCTACCTTTTTACCAACATAGGAGACGAAACCCCTTAATCGGGGCCCTCACGTCTCTCAGAACAGCTGGCGGTCTAGACGTGGCTCGGTCATTCATGTGATGAGCACAGGAGGATACTCCGCTCGTCGAAATCCATCAAGTTGCCTGAGGGGTCGTTCAGCATTATATATATGTAAATATACCGGTCATATTCCCAGACAGGTCGCTTTACTCGCCGTATTCCCTTTTGACTACGGTCGCGGCGGGGGGAAGCAATTACACAGGCTGCTAGGGTTGCTATCTCAGTTTCGCCGACTGAACTACTTACAGTTTAGCTAGGGATACATTCTTGCTTCTGAACTAAGGTATGGTTCTAGAAGTAAGCAGAATAGGGAATGGGGTAGATGTAGGGCTAAATTCACGCGTTATGGGGTGGTAGGCTTATAACTATATCTACTGCAACAAAAGATATTCTAAGGTATTGTTTGGTTAGCTAAAATTGGTTATTATTCCAAAAGACGTTCATGAAAGTCATATAGTGTGGATATCTGAGCTCACGTTAATAGTAGTAAATGGTTTAAAGGAGTGTCAAGTTTCCGTGGGATACATGTGAAATATTACAAAAGGTTAACGATCATTGAATATCATCGAAAAGTAACAGTTGTTCATGACATTGAGGTATCAGGATTGTTTCAGAAAGATGAAATAATTCTGGGTTTGATGACAGGCTGAGCAGTTCATCAAATCCATCTAAAGTATCTTATTGTCATGAGTGAATATTCTCCGTCCAAGGCTACTTATTGCTGTAAGTGGGCACCCTTCACTTAAGGTACAGTTAGGTAAAATATTTCACATGTAATGTACGGTTCACATTGGCATTACCCACTATGGTTATCGGTACAGGATGGGCTTAGGATTTTGGCCATATAAATCATAAACATAAGCATTTAATGATACTAAAAGATGTCAGTCGAGTTTGTCTCGGTGTATCTTCTCGAAACTGACCGCTAGGTTTGAGACACTGGTAGCGTCATTCGCTGAGTCTTAAACTCGTAGATAGCTAGGGAGGTAACTTGGCTAGGACGCTCATTCCTCATCCTAGACATGAGAAGTAGCATGTGTGAGTAATAGATTACCACACAACCCGTCGATAGAACTTTGTTCCAAAATACAAGTATTTAGGGCAGTCTTTTAGCTCACCATAGGTTTAAATAAATAATCATGTTGTTTTATGAATTATAAAAGCTACTTCCATGTCCAACCGAGCGTGTAATAGGTGGTAGGGGATTTTCTACCCAAAAATAAAAATATTTATAATAATATTTATAATCATAAAGTCTAATATTGGATGAAATACAAAAATAACTTCAGCGAATGAATTATACTTTAAAACTTTAGGTCTTCATTATAATTAGAAATAGGAAAATAGTAGTTGAACGTAGCGTTCAGAGAAGTTCATTTATGTACGGATATGCTAGATTTAATTATATAAATGAAGAGGATGAAATACAAAAATAACTTCAGCAAATGAATTATACTTCCAAACTCTAGGTCTGCATTATAATTAGAAATAAGAAAATAGTAGTAGTAATAAGCGTTCAGGTAGGTTATTTTACGTTCAGATAATCTAGCTTTAATTATAGTAATGAAGAGTCCAAAACCTGTCAAGCTTTCATAAAAGAACCTAGGTTATTACGGTACACAACACTTCGGGGTCCTACCACTAGCGATCACATTCTGGCCATATCTTCAGGTATTCGTAATAAAAATAAGCAGCGAAAGTAGGTTTAATAAATAGGTAAATAGAAAGCAAGTTACAGTAATCTAGTGTTTAGAGCTTATTACAAATTATTCCGCGTTCTCAAGATTCAGCGAGGGGCTTCTTAGGTAGATGTAGTTTAGGCTTCATTTTTGAGGGGACGGTTTTCTTGAAGAGGGGGGAGTGGTACAACTTGATAAAGGCACATGTAAAGAAGTGTATTCCTTGTGTTCGGCATGCAGCCAATATCCGAAACCAATTGATGGGACAATTACCCGCGCCCAGGGTGAATATGGCAAGGGCGTTCGCGCGCAGCGGGGTTGACTACGCGGGGCCTATCAATATAAGTGTCTCCAAGGGAAGGGGAAACAAATCGTACAAAGGGTACATCTGTCTGTTTGTATGCATGGCAACCAAAGCTGTGCATATAGAAGCGGTCAGCGAGCTATCAACAGCAGGATTCTTAGCTGCCTTTAAGAGGTTTGTCGCTAGACGCGGTTACTGTAGCGATCTGTTCAGCGATAACGGATACAACTTCGTGGGAGCAGCAAAGGAACTCCAACATCTCTACAACTCTGAAAAATCAGGTCTTGTTCCCGAGTTGGCAGATTGGATGGCCTCAAACGGAACGAAATGGCACTTCATACCCCCTTACGCTCCCAACTTCGGTGGACTTTGGGAGGCAGGGATTAAATCCTGTAAATTCCATCTTAAACGCGTTATAGGAAATTCTCAACTCACCTTTGAAGAGATGACCACGGTGTTGTCACAAATTGAGGCTTGCCTAAATTCGAGACCAATGTGGCGGATAGACGACAACGGGCAATCGCTACCCTTAACGCCATGTCATTTCCTAGTGGGAGAACCACTCATAGTAGCACCAGACCATAGCTATGAGCAGGTATCAATCTCACCATTGCGCAGGTGGCAATCGTGTCAGCGCATGATGCAAGACTTCTGGCGTCGTTGGTCCCAGGAGTATCTCAACCAATTTCTACAAAGACACAAGTGGACACAAACAACTCCTGAACCTAAGATAGGTGATGTAGTGCTGGTGAAAGAGCCTGATTTACCACCAGCGAGATGGCTTCTTGGCCAAGTGGTTGAAACACATCCGGGTTTGGACAAAGTAACGCGAGTTGTTACTCTTAGATGTAAAAACAATCTCATCAAAAGACTCACTTTTAGAATCTGTGTTTTACCACTAGCCGAATAATTTTATTGTTAAATTTAATATAAGATTACATGACTTGTTAGTCATATCCTTTTCTTAATTGTTTAAATTCAGATTGTGGCTGCATCAGTAATAAATAAGTTGTATTTTTGCATATTTGTTGCAAATTGGGTCAAGAACTGTTGTTCTTGGTGGGCGGCATGTTTGCGTCTATACCAGTACACTCCGTTAAACAGTAAAGTTGACCCAATTCCATACTAGATGTCGCTGTAACGTCTGGTGTGAATCCTGCATCACGCGAACGGTATGTCGACGTAGAATGTATAGGGGTCGAGGTAAATTATTTTTGAATATACGCTTTATGTGAGACTGGTTGTTTTCATTAATAATTCTACGATATATAGGGCGTCCTTTTTGCCAGTTAGAAGTACAAACACTTTGTACTTGTAGCGAGGCGAACAAATCACGGAGTGAGCCGCCCCTAACTTGGATAACTAGCTTCGTGTATCCCTGCCATAAGGCGCCGCCAGACGAGCGAAATCGGCGGAATGCATACAGTCCGCCGCGTGATTTCGGCGCGTATGGATAAATGCCGGACGCCGTACTAGATTTTCTTTGAACTTCTCCAGCCGTCCGCCGATTTCGCTCGTCTAGCGGCGGCTATACAGTATACCTCGCATTCTAACTACATTAAGTTGTTGCGACAAATTGCCAGATGTGTAATCTCTTCTGCTTATTTAAGAGCTAAGCTCTTGTCGGTGTAGCTCAAAGTAGGTCCTCCATCTACTCCGATGCCAGGCAACCTTTTTGACATCTCGATATGACCTAACATCAATTCTTTTTGAGATGCTTTATGTAGTTTATTCTAGGTCATCCTCTTCCTCGCTCCCCCTCTATCTAGATGTGTGTGAAATAAAAAAACAGTAACTTTGAAACTTTTGTATTTTGGAATACAATTACAACTAATATTTCTTCTGATATTATCATAATACTACTTTTTTAAATATTGAATCCCTTAAAATAATTTATCTCCCAGCCTGTAAATTATGTTCAGGGATTATTTTTAAGAATTATAAAAAGAAACAGTTACTGACTAGATACGTAATTGACTAGGTTAAATAAAAGTACCTACTACCTTAAAAAGTGAATATACAAAGGATTTAAGGTTTTATAGCTCAAATAAAATAACTGAAATACTGGAGGGTTTTAAATGACATACCTTACATAGAATTACAGTAGCCAACAACACTATAGTTTTAAGACATTATACATAGAGGAAGATACAGACTATATTCAAGTAAAGAAATAAACATTCCAAGTAAAATATTCCTTTCAAAACGAGCGAGCGAAGCGAAAGAAGTTATCCGTTGTTCCGTCGTCCTCTGTTATCCTATCCATCAGGTCGCATTCCTCAACCGATTCTGGCGAAATTTTGTGAGCAGTTTCGATAATTATATGGATTGTTTCTTTCGATAACAATAAATGTCTGTATCATTTTCCTTATTGCTCAAGAAAAACCGAAAAAAATATATTGGACCCGATTCCACGTGCACATGGCTTAATTAGCCTAAAACGAAATTGTCTAATTTTTAGACATCATTTAGGCGGCAGATTAAAAACGACATAATTAGAATAGCATTTAGGCAGCTAAGTAAGTTGTATAGACCGCCTAAAATAAGAAACGTCAGATTCAAATTAGCGCTGTCATTTGATTATGACAGCTGCTCATAGAATAGCAAAGTGTTTTAGCGATACCTAAATAAAATTAGGAAGTTTAGAGGCCACTGTAGAATCGGGTCCATTGTCATGACTAAAATTGTCTAGATGGCCTTTGCCATATTTCCGGTACTTAAATGTCAGGTGGCAATAATTATCTAGTTGACGCATTCTACACCAGTTTAAACTAATTTTATTACGTACTTTTATGCACAGGACCATAAAGTATGAGAATAAAGTAAATTCGCACACTAAAATGTAATTTAAATTAATTGCATTTAATACTCATCAACATCATATTACAGATGCCTGGGTAATATTGCCATGCAATATGTTCAGTTGGAATATTGCCAAGGCAAATCAATAGTCTGCAGCAGTTGTCAGTATACTACTATACAAATGATTACCATGTCACATTGCACACATCACATCGCTCGCTTAATAGTAAGAAGGAAGAGAGGGTAGATAGTTCTCCGCAATTCTTTGAAGACAGTGAAATTTGAATGTAGTTCTGAAGGAAACGTACCTATTTCACAAACTGAATACCATAAATGGCCTCTGCGTTATTACCGAAAATATTGCCAATGGCATCATAACTGCTGAAAATATTTACTGTAGGAAATATTACCAAAAGAAATATTTTCGATGGAAATATTGCCAATAGCGCTAGTCTATAGCAGTCATCAGTTTATTGGTACGCGAGGGCCTTAAAGACGGTGTCTTCGTTTAGGTTCTGAAGGCTGTGGTCGAAGAACGGGAACTCTTTGAATATTACCGACGCGTCCGATATGTGCATCTGTCTTTTGCCGTAGCTGGAAAAAAAAAGAAAAAATAAGATCAACAATTGCACGAACGTGGTCAACAGAAGAGACGAGTAGAAAGAGACGCTACACGAGCGAAATCGGCAGGACTGCCAAGCAAGGTCACAGAAAATCTAGTATGGAGTGACCTTGATTTGGCTAGCCGCCGTGCTTCCGACACGTATGCACTCGGGCCGAATCACGCGGCGGACTGCATGCAGTCCTGCCGATATCGGCCCGTGTAGCGTCGCCTTAAACCGGTCGACAAACAGGTTAATATAAAAAACTAAGTAGGTGGGTAAATTAAAATATTAAAAAAACACTGCCGATAATGAATAATATGATACTGTATAATCTTATATTAGGCCTGCAACACACTGGCGTTTACTGTACTATTAAACGAGCAATATTTGTATTTATATTTGCATTCACGTCCTCGAATACGGCTCTAACGATATCGATGAACTTTAGAGTATAGGGGTTTATAGGGATGAAAAATTGTTCTGCCTAGGTCGCATGTCTGGGAAAATTCTTCTGCGCATTTTCTCTGTTTTCACCCGAGCAGAGATCGGTTGCACAGGGACTCGATGATTAAACTAGCTAACATTTTATTAAATATTGTAGGGTGACGTATAGTTTATAAAGAAAACACAACACTGACACTAGGACACATGTATTGTCACGAATTGAAACAAACTACACAAGTCACTACAACATATAAATAATATCTCACGCGTAAGGGTAGAGCGTATCCGTTAGCGAAGGCGTACCGTAACCGACTGACTTCAACTACTTATCGCGCGGGCTGCCAACATAGCGCGCGCGCATACCGGCTAACGAATGTAGATCCGCGGCTCAGTCCTTTTGGAAGCGCGCCGGGGGTCTACCTCTATTGGCCCTGTCACACGCTATAATATTAAACATGCATTAACAAAACAACATTTTTCTACGAGTCAACTGAACTAATTAAACAAACTTGTATCGATTGAAAACTAAGTTCAACCAACGGCTTTTTCTTTGTTGTGCGTTGATGTCTATTTACCTTTTGACTTTCTCATGACGGCGTCCTATTAGTCAAATACATTATAGTTCAGTAAAGGCGCCACGTGATTGGTCCATTTCATTTGAGATGAAACGACAACTGTATACAATTAATAGTTCAACGTAAATAGATATTGATTATACGCACGTAAGTGAAGTAATGGAATTTACTCAAGTAATTTACTTTCAGACAGTGGCAACACTGACAATCCGCCATTTTTGAGATGCTGATGACGTAGGCAAGATACGCTTATGACGTCACGAGCTGTCACGGGAATGAATTACTTTGTGGTATTATATTTGAGGTGAAACGACAACTGTATACAATTAATAGTTCAACGTAAATAGGTATTGATTATTCGCACGTAAGTGAAGTACTATGGAATTTACTCAAGTAATTTACTTATTTTTATTATGTATTTACTATTATTTAAGAGTTAAGAGAATAAATTGTAATAATTCATTGTGTATTACCGTTTTTTCATATTTAAATAAATACATATTTTTTGTTGGATTTCATGGATGACTGATGTTTTAATTCCTAACTCAGAACAGCGCCATCTATGATCTGATTGAGACTTCCGGTTCTCTGAGCGCGGCATCTAGCGGGGAGTAGTGGAACTAACTAGTGGAGACATTGTTAAGTTAGTTTGGAAAATGTATTTACGAAGTTAGATGCACAATGGGTACCGACATAATATCTAGACACGCGGCAGCCAAGTTCAAAGTCAAAAGGAAAGAAGGTACCAGCAAGCCAGATTTTTCGAAGAGTAAGATATTAGGTACCTAAGAATATATAACCGCACAAGGCAACGCCAGAGATCCGAACGTGGCAGATGGCACGAGCGGTACGAAGTTATAAGATACCTAGAGCGAGATAGGGATAGAATTTGGCAGGAGGCTGTGCTTCCGGGACTTATCCACACGGGCCGAAATCTCGTGATTTCTTTCGTCTGGCGGCGGTTTATGATGGATACGAGTATAAGATGGCGGTCACAAAATGGCGGCTTACCGTCCCCGGCCGTGGACAGAGTAGTACTCCTGTAGCTCCTTCAGATAGTTGGAGATTTGCTCGGCCGTGTCAAAGCGTTCAGGACGCCGTGGTCGAGGGCTGAGCTCCAGCGCGCCGCTCGACAAAATGGCGGAAAGAAACAAGATGGCCGCCACTAGTAGTCGCATGGTGCTGGAACGTAGAAAAGTATTTTCTAATATATTTAATGCTATCAAATCAAATCAAAATACATTTATGGCCAAAAATACAAAAAGGAGTGTTTTGGCAGTTTTTTTTTGTTACCTAATGGCAAACAAACATACTTAAGGTTTGCCTTCTATCTAATAGTTGGAATGATACAGCAATAGGTACATATAGTTCAGATTATTTCAGTTGGCCGGTTGCATCAATATTTTTTTTGCAAAGTATCAGACTGGCGTTTTAGAAAGGGCACAGAGCCACTAGTTAAACGTGCGAGCGAAGCGAACGAAGTTCTCCGATCCAGCGTGGTCCTAAATTATTTTGTATGTCCAGATGTCTACTTGTTATGCTCTACATGTCGCATTTCTCGACGATTCTCGTGAAATTTTGTGAGCGAGGTTCAATAGCTACATAGTTTTTTTTGTCGATTCAGTTTTTTTTACGACAGACTTGTGAGGTCTGTTGCTCAAAGAGCCACTACGCTCATCATAAAATAACCGTATTTGTACAAGCACTACGTAGGTACACCTATCTATTACAAGAAATTAAATAAAAGATCAAAGGAAGGTAAATATAACCCAAGCCAATTTGAACAATATTTACTACTTATTTGTATCGTATCCGAAAACGTTGTTAGCATCGTATTGTGTGCCAACACAATTTCAAAATGGCGGATGCCTGTCACGTTCCACTGATACAGGAAAGTTTCATATCTGATATTCATGTTGACTACCGATGTTAGCGTTTATTCATTTCTTTTGCGTGGGAGTAGGTACTCGTAAACGTCTATTGAAGGATAGAAATAAAATCTTCTTATCGATTTTTGTGGGTAGGTCGGAAGACCTCGTAACTTTGTGCTTTATACGTAGGCCATTTTATTTGACATGATTTAATCAACATCCGTGCTATAACTGAATTAATAAAACCAGATAAAATAGAAAGTGAATTATTATTTAAAACGTAGGTATCTATTAACGGCCGTATTCATAAACGTTCTACAAGGCTAATTTAACTAAAATGCCGTTAAAATTCGTTTGTCTTTATCTGTCACTTTAACATTTGTATTCGTAAGAAAGGGACAAAACACATTTGATTTAGCAGAGGCATTTTAAGTTTTATGAATAAGGGGGTTTGTCTCTAATATCACGTGTCGAAGATTAAACATAAATGCATAAAGTTAAGTGGCGGGAATGAGATTATATTTTATTCAATTTTGCAATTATTTGGTGTTTTCTCGCAATTGAAGTGAAAAGCAGTGTTTATACACATGGGCATAAATGGACCATTTTACCCCTCGACTTAACTAATGGCATATAAACGTCTCAGGTAAAATGCACTTATTGTACAATCTACTATTGATGACGGTCCCGAAGTCGATTTCTTAAGAGGCTTAATATGTTTGTATACCTACGCATGCGTTATTATTTAAAGTTATTGAATAATGGCGTACCTACTTAAACGTCTTATTTTCGCAAACAACTTTTTCAGGCTTCCGTCAAGCAAATTCTAAGTATTTTATCATTTTGCTCACAGTTTTAAATAGTAAGTAATCTGAAATCTCCAAAGTCACTCAGAAGCTCGTGAACTTCAGAATAACTGCAATAAACTAGAACTTGCCAGTTCTCTGTTGAGTTTTTCTTTGAGACTTTTTTCATTCAGTAATTATGTTTCAGTATAGATGTTCCCTTTGAACCGACAGAGTTCTAGGTACAGTCACAAAATAAATAATTTACGTACATGGGCAGCTAGCACGATACATAATGACTTAGGTTTTATGGTCATGTTTTACGTGATGTCTACACGTATTTAATTGATTTCAAAAAAGAAAGAGGTCCTCAATTCGTCGGAATCTTTAATTTTTATGTACTCGATTACTCGAAGACGCTTGGACCGATTTCGAAAATTCTTTTTTTGTTTGAAGTGGTATCCCTATCAGGAAGTTCCATGGTAATAAGGCCAGGATGTGATGATGGGGTCCTGGGGAAATCGAGGGAACTCTTAAAATTTTTTTGGCACACGATGCGATGTGGGTACTTGGTTAAAACTTTATTTTTAAAGTAATTCATTTCCCAAAACGTGACCATGCCTAAAACTTATCGTGCTAGCAGGGTAGATCCCCCGTCTTTACACAGCTTGAGCTGGGCATTCACGAAGCACCGTTCGTCTCGGTAACAAATGGATTCCATCAAAATCATATTCATTCATACAGTGGAATTCTCTAATATCCATACAGATAACCCGACTCAGCATGGTGCTAATTGGCCAGGGCTGGTCTTCCTGGTGACGTCACGGCATGTAACAAGTTGAAAAAGTTTGTATGGGACAAAAATTAAACAAAAACAAAAAAAAGAATAACAGTAAAAACTAAAGAAATAATTTACTTTAAAAACAAAGTTCTAACCGACTTCAATTTAGTACTCCGCCAAGCCACGAGAACATTTCCACATTTCTTTTCCTATTTACCACATGAACGTTGGTTATTAGAGAAAAAAACCCAATCGCTGTATGTGGCCCGATAATATTTGAGGACTTCCGTCGATTCCACAAGGATCACCTTTGGCACTTCATTAGTTGCTATTTCAACGGAATCTTATGAGAATCTGAGACGTACATTTGTACTTTTAAGTACAAAATTGAGGAATTCCATAATTAATCTGTGGTCTTCATCATCAATTACACTCCACCAAATTTATGATTTCCGGGTGTAAATAAGTACACGAGTTATAAACTTATAATAGAAAATACCAAAATCACTACACGCGTGCCTAATATATTGAAAAAAATGGGAAGCATATGCTTACAAACAAAAAAATTACGAATCGGCTCATCAATGACGGAGTTCTGAGGTAACAATCATTGAAAATAAATAAATTAAAAAATACAACCGAATTGAGAACCTCCTCCTTTTTTTGAAGTTGGTTAAAAAATTAAAGAACACAAATATTTCAACTACATGGATATTAAAAAAATAACATTTACGAGTTGTGTATCGATCATAGATAATAACTTTTATTTTCATAAACCTGAGTGTTGCCACTCTTACATACTAAGTATTCAGTCACACATCTTCCTTTTTCTTTTACAAAAAATAGTTTTCACATCACTAGTTATAGGTTATTACTGACTACGGTTACATCTCTAGTTGACGTTACTAATGAGTGACACTGACACTGTGACACTGACACATAAATAAAACTAACCTCAAAAAGTAATAAACACGTAATAAACAAGTTGTTTTTAACTAATTAACAAATGCACGTAAAAATGGGGTATCAAACTGTTACGTATCAATTATAAGGACTGATCTACAAACAATTCCAGTTTGAGAGGAGTTAAGCGAGGTGTAAATGTATAACGGGCTAATCAACATTTGATAATTGTGTTTTTCTTTAAACAATAAAGATTTTTAAATGAAATAATTGTGTTACTTACTTCCTAACTAATTATAAATTGTCCTTGTTCACGTTTAGCTTACGAATATGAGCACAAATACAGTAGGTACACGACACTATCACTGTTTTTCTTTGATCTTAAATTAAGATGTTAAAATAATAAAGTTCACATTTAACAGTCTTTGCACAAACACTTTTTAGGCTTCACATGCCGTCCAGATCTGGTAGTGATGGTTTCCTTTTCTGGTGAAGTGTCCAGGCTTGTGGATGATGATGATTCAGGGGTAATAAAAGGGGTTGATGGTGGTGATTCTTCATTAGTTTCAAGGCTGGACTCATGTGTGGGAGAGCTTAATGTGATTTCTTCTGTCGGTGTACTAGGTCTCATTTCAGGTGATGATAACATTGGATGTTGGTCTTCCGTTGGTGGAGAGTGGTTCACAGTCTCTGTTTGATCTGAGGTTGTCTTTGTCATTAATGGTTGACAGCATTCTTCTGGAATAATATATATGATGGGCTCTAGGCTTGGTGAAAATGACGGGTATGGTGAAGGTGGTGTGAGAGTGAGGGTAGAGGGGCTTTGTGAATTTGCATCAATAGCCTGATCGGGTAGCTCAATGATTGCTTTTCTATTCTTTCTCATTTCTCTTCCTTTTTCTGTCAAAATATTGTAGCTTCGAGGTTCTTCTCTTTTCCCAGTGACTGTGCCATATATTTGTTCATTTGGTAGAAATACTCTTTTTCCAGTTTCCAATTCAGGTAGTTCTTTGGCTCTGTGTCTCTTGTCATAGTTTTCTTTAGCTTTTTCTCTTCTTTTTACCAACTGTTCTCTCAAGTGTTCTATATTTTGTACTTTTGGTTTCAGTGCTGAAGATGTCATTGGTATATTTGTGTTCAGAAGTCTTGACATAGCAATTTGTGATGGAGAGAGTCCTAGTTTATTGGGTGTTGTTCTATAATGTAATAGTCCGAGTAGGGGATCTTCTGGATTTTTATCAAATATTGTCTTGATTATCTTTACACCTATCTCGGCAGCTCCATTGCTCTGGGGGAAATGGGGGCTTGAAATGATATGTGTAAATTCCCAGTCTGTTGCAAATTGTTTGAACTGTTTTGATGCAAATTGAGGGCCACCATCTGATCTTAAGATGTGGGGTATACCATGTCTGGCCATAATGCATTTTAGGTGTTTGATTATTGCCATAGAAGTGGTAGATGTCAGTGATACTACTTCAGGGTAGTTTGACAGTATATCCCTTACGACAAGATATTCTTTTCCTTTGTAAGTACATAGATCAGCAGCTATTACTTCAAATGGGTTTTGAGGTATTTCTCCAGATATGAGAGGTTCAGGCCTTTGTGTAGTCTGTTTAGCGCAGAATTCACATTTTTTTGACCATAGGGTGATGTCATGCTCCCATGCAGGCCACCATACTGCATGTTTGGCTCGCAGTTGGCTCTTGACAGTTGTAACATGTCCAGTGTGAAGCTTTTCAATTGTGGTTTGTCTCAGTTTTGTAGGTATATATACTTTCAATCCACATGTAATTAATTCATTAGTCAGGATAAGGTCTTCTTTGTGTTTCCAAAATGGTTTTATTTCTTCTTCAATGCTTTTATAGCTGGGCCATCCATTCATTATATAGGTGTATAGTTTCTTGCATATCTCATCTTCTTGTTGGGCCTCTTTTATTTTTCTGAGACGCTCATCAGAGAAAGGTATTTCTTTACGAATGCTGAGGAATGTTGATTCGTCAAGCTTATCACTTCTATCAAGAATATCTCTGTCTTCTTCTTCAGTTGGAAGTGGAGCTCTAGATAACATATCAGCTGTGTACATGTATTTTCCAGGGACATGCTCTATTTTATAGTTGAATGGGGTCATTCTCATCCTGAATCGTTGAAGTCTTGTAGGCAAATCTGCAATAGGTTTTGATCCTAATATAGCGAGTAATGGTTTGTGGTCTGATCGCAAGCTGAACATTGGTAAACCTTGGAGGTAGAGTTTAAAGCGTTCACATGCCATAGTTGCTGCGCATGCTTCCTTTTCTATCATTGCATACCTCTGTTGAGTGGGTGTGAATGCAGATGACCAGAAGTGAACTGGTTTCCAAATATCTCCATGTTTTTGTTCAATTACGGCGCCCATTCCATACTGTGATGCGTCTGCTGAGACTCTGGTTTGTAAGTTTGGGTCATAATGTGCTAGCTGAGGAGCTGAAGTTAATAACTTTTTGATTTCTTGAAATGCAGTAGTGTGTTCAGCATTCCATTCCCTTGAAGAATCTTTTTTTAGTAGATCACGGAGAGGTTTTGTCACATCTGCTATGTTTGGTAGGAATCTGAGATGTTGATTTACTGCTCTCATGAAGCTTCTTAGTCCGGTAAGATCCTTGGGTATTGGTAGGTTATTAATAGCCTTAATTTTATCATGAAGAGGTTGTACTCCATTGCTTGTTATTTTATAGCCTAGGAATATGCATTTGTTTGTTCTGAAGATACATTTCTTCTTATTTAGGGTTACTCCTCCTTTCTGTAAGGCTTTGAGTACTTGTCTGAGGTTCTCATCATGTTCTTGTATGGTTTTTCCATGAACTAACGTATCATCAACCTGATTTATGCAACCTTTAATGCCTGCTAGTATTGTTGCCATTTTCCGTTGAAAAATCTCACTTGACGAGTTCATTCCCATCGGCATTCTATTAAATCTATATCTTCCAAAGGGGCTGATGAAAGTAGTTAAGTCTTTTGAATTCTCAGTAAGTTCAACTTGGAAATAGCTCTTTACAGCATCAATTTTTGAAAAATATCTGGATCCGGCAAGTTGTGCCAAGCATTCTTCTACTGTTGGCAATGGATGATATTCTCTCATGACGCTTTTGTTAAGTTCGGTGTAGTCGACTGTGACACGCACACTTGTAGTGTCATTTTTATCTGGGACAGGTACCATCGGAGCGCACCATTCAGTTGGGTGTGTGACAGGTTCAATCACTTTCATGTCTTGAAGATTCTGCAGTGCTTTTTCTACTTTTGGTCTTATTGGTATAGAAATATGCCTTGGAGTAGTTACTGCATATGGTTTGGCATTCTCTTTCAATTTTATGTTGTATCTTCCTTCCATGACACCTAATCCTGTGAATAAGTCTGGGAATTCATCTTCAGGCAATGTCTTGTTGGAGATTTGCATAATTTCAGTCTTTGCATGCCATTGTACAATACTGAAAGTGTCACACTCGGTTAACCCTAGTAAAGGTGTGTGTTGGTCTTGCAGCACATAGATGTCTGTGACCATGGTTTGGTTTTGCCATGTCAGATTAACATTGCGGCATATACCTCTTGAAGGCAATATCACTCCACAGGGCCCTAGTAGTTTCTCCTTAACTTCTGTTGGCTTAGGTAATTTTAGCTTGATTCTCAGTTCAGGGCTTATAACCGTTTCCGATGCACCAGTGTCAATTTTGAATTTGACTTTTTGGCCATTTACTAATATTGTAGCATATTTAGGTTTGGAGCGGACTAATTGAGGTGCTAAATTTACGGATTCAATGATTTTCTTAGAGTTTTCTATGCTTCCAAAGAAAAATTCCTCTTCTTCTTCTGTCACCTCATTAACAGTTTTGTGTTCCTTCTTGTTTTCTTTCTTTTTCTTACAGACAACTAGCCAGTGCCCTTTTAGTCCACACCCTTTACAAATTGAGTCAGTAGCTTCGCAATTTGCAAATTTGTGTTTTGGAGTACGCCCGCACTTTCTGCAGCAATCTGAAATTCCAACTTGTTTTATAGGTTTCTTTGCACTCATTCTTTTGTTTACATAATGTACTTCTGGGGCTTGTACTTGATTGGGATTGAGTGTGGCCATGTTAGCCTCCACGACTTCGGCGTGTCGAACTCTGTTGATGACCGTTTCAAGCTTGGGCTCTTCTTCCAGGTTTTGGAGTGCCTTCGAGAGTTCCGCGTCCCTCATGCCTGCGACGATTCTATCACGTATGAGTTCGTCCTCGAGAGTTCCGAACTCACATTTTTTTGCAAGGTTATGCAAGTCTGTAATGAAATCGTCTATGCACTCGTTTTCATTTTGTACGCGTTGATTGAATCTCGCTCTGCTATACATTTTGGTTTTTCGTGCTGTGTAGTATGATTCGAATTTTCCTTTGACTATCTCGTATGATTTCATGTCGCTTTCGCTCAGTTTCATCGATGCGATGACGTTGTTGGCCTGGCCACCCATGATGTACAGCAACGAATTTACTTGTGTTTCGCTCGGTAGCATCTTCAAACGTGTGGTTTCTCGGTATTGTTCGAATCGAGTAATCCAGTTTTGCCAGTCGATCGCTTTGAAGCTGAATTGTTGAGGCGGCGGTGCGGTCATGCCGGGCAGGAAGGTCATAGCTTGAGCACCTAATGATGTCGTTGCGGCAGGTTGAGACGCAAGTTGTGTCTGCAGCTGCTGTATTAGCAACATTTGGGCATCTATTTGCTTCTTCAGCTCTTCCATGCTGGTTTTTTATAAGGATTTTTCACATTGAAAAAATTCACCGTTGTCACCATGTGTATCGATCATAGATAATAACTTTTATTTTCATAAACCTGAGTGTTGCCACTCTTACATACTAAGTATTCAGTCACACACGAGTAACATAAAGGTATTTTAATAGTATGATTTGATCCGTGAACGGGGTCCTACCACAGACGTTGCAGAAGCACACGTATGTGTCTTATACCAGTAACAATAAAGACTTTGTTTAGATATATTTGAAGGGTTGTCAGATGTAACGTAAAACCAAGTCGGTTAGCAAAGTTTATAAGCACTGTATAAAGAAGCGTTTAGTAAGTTGTCATAAAGTATTACCTAATTTGTTAACAACATTTAAGTGACCGAATCAATATTAGCTTTATTTCTTTAATAAAAAGATTGATTTAACCATCGCACGACAGACAATATGATCAATGTGCTATTAGAAAACTTCTTAAAACTTAGAGACTATGGCAATATGCTACGTAGCGCGCTGGTGTAGCAAACGTAGCGCGTAGCAGCGTTCTCCCGCTCTGTAGCGGAAATCGCATGTAGATGCAGTATTATTGCCAAGTCAATCACTATTTTAAGTTGTTGTGACAAATCGTTAGGCGTGTGACCTTAAATTGACTAAATTATTCTACGAAGCTCCCCGTGTCAGCTTGAGCAAAAATGCTTTTGTATGTCTTCTGAACAGCCGGAGATCCGCCGGACAGACGGTATGCAGAGAACTGCATACCGTTTCTCAACCGATCCTCGTGACATTTTGTAAGTAATTTCAATAATTATAGATTTCTTTTGTGCATTCAGCTTTTGTTTTTTTTTAAAATTGAAAACTCGCGAGGTCTAGACTCACACAGTCACTAGTAATTTAATTAGGCTGTTGGTCACCTTGTCAAGTGGCAAACACACATGGAGGTAATTTCATTTATAGCGACGCTGTCGAGAGCTAAGCACATAGGCTTGTCCGGCGTACGAAAATACCCTAGGCTATAATGCCATGCCAATAATTACGAATGGGCGACCGGTTTGGCCAGTGACGCTGCCTACGAAGCTGAAGGGACAGTACGGCTATCATGAGTTTGACATTGTCATTTTTCGTTAACGAGAATCGAGTTTTCTATCTGTGCATCTCTATTGCACTTTGACAGTACAAGCGGGATGCACAGATAGAAAACTCGATACTCGTTAGCGTAAGCCGTCATTGTCAAACTCATGGTAAGCGTACTGGGTTCGAAACCCGGTAAGGGCTAATATTTATGTGATGTGGTGTGTCTATGTACCTGTATCTTTACCAAAAAAATATCTGAATCTGAATCTGATGAGCATGAATATTTGTTTCCGAGTTATTTCTACGTATTTAAGTATTTATATATATATTATTGATTTTATGACAATAACAGAAAAACTATAATTGAAGGAAAGATAGAAGGGAGGAGAGGCAGGGGAAGACCAAGACGTGTACCAAGACGTACGTTTATGGACCGAGCAAAAGAGAGAGTCAAGAGTCCGCAGTAAGCTCGGCCGAATTTCACCTTCCCACACAAACGTAGTTACCCTCTTATTTTAAAAATATGGGTTTGATTGTGACGAAACTTTGCATATACATTGAAATGAGGTATATCTATGTCTGTAATTAGTATATATGGTTCCAGTTTATAAAACAAACGAAATACAGCTAAAACAAGTTTTGTATGAAAAAATTAAATTCGCTGTATTTTTTTACTATGGTATCTGAAGCTACATAAACTAATTACAGACATTGATAATCCTCATGTCATTGTGCATGCAAAGTTTCGTTACAATCCAACACGTAGTTTTAAAATGAGAGCGTAACTACGTTTGTATGGAGAATCGAGCTTATTGCGGACTCTTAACGTAAATTATCTACTTACCTGTATTATACTTTTTCTCAACCTAAACTCTATCCTTAGTGTGACAAAGCAGTAGGACCATGTGGACATAAGGTATATTTAGCGCATTTAAGCCCTACTTGAGTTTTCTGGGAACACAAAATCACACCGTCATACTACTGATATCTCTGGATATTCTCAAATGGATATATCGATTATACAATTAATAATAAATTATGGGCTTACTTAGTATCGCGGTGATACTGGGGCGATGATAACACCAAAAATAGATGTTAGTGAGTTTTATAAATAAACAGAGCATAATCATAATCAGCCAAAAGATGTTCAATTGTTTATGTTACTCAATCACGCTTTTTTGATCGGGTGAACCGATTTAGATGACATTTTTTGCACGAAGATAGTTTATAGCCAGGATTAAAATATAGGATAGTTTTTATCCCGGGTCCACGCAGACGAAGTCGCGGGTGGTAACTTTAAACTGCGGTACCTAATTGAGTAACGGGTAATTTTTTTATATAAAATAAATACACTTTTTAGGATTCCGTAGCCAAATGGCAAAAAACGGAACCCTTATGGATTCGTCATGTCTGTCCGTCTGTCCGTCCGTATGTCACAGGCATTTTACTCGAAAACTACAAGGTGTATTTGAATAAAATTTTGAGGATAGGTGTATTTTTTTAGCCGCTTCATAGTTTTCTAATGAAATTACGCAAAAATTTTTTTTAGGGGTGCACTCCATATCTATAACTGAAAGTCATTTTTTTTTATTGTTAGCCCACGTGTGGCCCATTAATCGATAGGCCTTCCAAAATATATATAGGGTTTGTCAGCATTTTTTTGATTAAATGAATAGAGTCGGAGATAATCGCCCCGAAGTCACTAAAATTGTGTCCCCCCCTCTAATTTTTGAACCGTGTATTTTAAAAATATGAAAAAAATCGTGGACATAGGGCTTATTCAATTCTTTCAGCGAAAATTGTTTTGAACAAGATCGGTTCAAAGGTTTTTGAGATATTTCTAAAAAACTGCCTTCCCTAACCACTCACTTGCTTTCGGATTTTAAAAAAGGTAGCATAAATTGCTTTAAATTTTTCTTTATCACAGAAGTCCATACTTCACTTGGCAACCACAGTTGCCACCACCAGTTTAGGGGTGCGCGAAATTGGCAACTGTGGGTGCCACAAGCAAGTGAGTGGTTAAAGAAAAGGACGTAAGTGCCATAAGATTTTAGTAACGATACGACCTTTTTAATAGGCACGGAACCCTTTGTTGTGCGTGGTCCGACACGCACTTGGCCGCTTTTTCTTTATCTATCTATTTATTCAGCCTGTATCCATCCACTGTAGAGTATAATCTTCCTTACTATATCTCCTCGGTCATGTGCCACCATTTCCTTGTTTTATAATCAATGCACTACCTAATCCCAAAAACAACTGTACATATGTGTAAAGATCACGCAAAAGATTACTCAACGAAGCATTCAAAACTTCGTTAAAAAGGACCAAATTTGAAATTTTGATCGGTGTTGCCAACTCAAAGGCGCGAATTCTGGTCTCGTCGGATATTATTTTCACGGTTGGCGGCACTGTAACGAGAAATGAAGACGTGAGCAATTTGAGTCTGCAAGTTTACCTGTGCCTAACGGGCAGAATTATGCCACGAATTACGCTTATTAAGATATTTGTCCACACAACGTGAGTGGTAAATTACTTTAGATGAAGAAGTAGAAGTCAGTAAATAGAAAACTGAATGTCAAAATCAGTATCACAGGGGCCTTTTTTTAAAGTAGCACATTTAAAAATACGATACCTAATGTTAAGGTAAAACAATAGCAATCATGATGTTTCATTCAAACATATGTAAATGATTAAAGAAAAGATTAAATCAAAAAACTCGACTGCGTCAAAAATGAACTCAAAAGATAGAAACAAGATGTAAGATTTAAATAATAAATTTAATCAATCAAATACATCTACTAATAATATAAAGCGGTATTGTTTATATGTAGAACTAGCATGGTGTGGATTTGAAAAAAACAGTCAGAGGCATAAAATGAACGGTATGTTTAACTTGTCGCGATATGCCTCCTTTGGCAGTCGGGTAAAAAGAATAAATGTGTAACTATAAACTGCATATAGGTACCTAATAAGCAAACACCGGTTTGGCGGGGGCAAATCTGTACTGACGTTAAATAGTGCGAGGACACATTAAACTAATTTTATTAGTTGATATCGATAAAAATGACGTACAACCGTTGGGTAATTTCAAGAATTTGAATGAAGAAGAAAACTACATACACAATTTTTTTTGCGTAATTAACTTTTTAATATTTAATATAATTTTCATAATATACAATCAAAATTTTCAGACTTTAATCTTCGTCGCCTGGGTGACAATATCCATTTTAGCCAACTAAATGACCTTTCTAGGTTAACTGTATTAATTGGAGCAAATTCAAACAATTTATAGTATTGATGAATTTCTGCTAATGACTCAGTTCTATTTCTTTTCCGGATACCAAATCATTAAATGTTCTTAAAGTTGAAATGCCGACGTTTTTCTCTAACACTGTTTGAAGTTTTTTGTGAATAATTTTGCCCTGAAGATTCAAACGTAATCTTGATATATGTACTTTTAACTTATGGACAATATTCAAATTGGCTTCTAGACTTAAATTTTGTGTTTGTAATTTTTCAATGGTACTTGGTATGATTGATAGATTGTTGGCTATCCATTTCAAATCGTTGAGAATGTTTATATCATTCATTGCCCGTTTTGCTTTTAATATACACGTTGATTCTTTGTTATTAAATGTTCTTACGACTTGCTTGATGGCTGGTAAATATTTATGATAGTAAATAGCCGCTTTCATCCATTTTCCCCATCGTATTATCGTCGGCTGTGGTGGCAAAGGAACGTTCGGTAACATTTGGTAAAATATTTTTATTCTTTTAGGTGATTTCAGAAATACCTTTTTGTATAAGCAATTAAAATATTTACAGCAGGAAACAATAATCGCACTTGCTCAGCCACCCTATTTACTCCATGTGCCAAACATGTGACGTGTACTAAATTCGGAAAAACCTTTTTCAAATTCTTACCAGCTTTCAGCATGTAGGCTATGCGATCCGTAAGAAGCAACAAAACTTTATCATGTTTGTTGTGGTTACTTACCCACAACGTCTCCAGGGCATTTTGAATAAGATTTGTTATACGTACATTATTTACTTCCTCTAGACAAACGCTAGATATAAATATAAACCTATTTCATTTTCTAATAGTGCTCCAACTATTACATTCTCAATCTGACGCCCATTGGAATCTGTACTTTCGTCTACACTCACATAAATTCTAGAATTTCCTAGTTTAGTCTTAATCTGTTTCATCGTCTCCTTATAAGCGATGTCTAAGGTCGTTTTTCTCAAAACTGATTCGTTGGGAATATATGTTTCTGAACCATATTTCCCAAATATGCAATCAGATATAAAATTGATGAAAAGTGGATTTCCCACCTGGGTCCATGGTATGTTGCAAGCTAAAATAAATTTAAGCAAATCCAGGTAAAATACGTTTTGGTTTTTAGCGACGCTGTTATGCCTTTGGCTTCTTATATGCCTTTGTACGGAAAACTTTTTTCGTGATATATGAATTTAACATTTCTTGCAAAAGTAAGTCGTACCTTTATCATCTATATTTGAATGGTCAGGTTTCCATGAAGATGAATGATCTTTTTTCTTGCGAGGCATTTTTAGCCGCCTTAAGAAACAAAAAGGTAGCTTTCATTGATCGGAATGCAAAATAATATTGTAGTACTGGATGAATTATTCAACGATTCAATGGTTGTCAAAAGTGACTCGACACAGTCAATGTCAGATATCATCGGTTGTTTATAGTTGCGATAAGTATAAATGAAAGAGGTTTGCACATAGTTAAACGTATTCAAACTTAGCCATTAGTTTAGTTATGATAATGATGGTTAAACATTTATTTTTATCGATGTCGATAAACTTAGTAGATTTTTAATTAATCACTAGCACTAACATTTTTGCCCCCGCCAAACCGGTGTTTGCTAATAAGTAATAATTGACAAATAAAATCTTTGAATCTTTGAAAAATTGGATATAACAAAATATAGAAATGCATGATAAAAAATAAAAAAATAACTACATACTTATTATTCAAACTACAATTGTACGTAATAACTACAAGTAAGCAAATTGTATACGTAGGAGAGAATAAAGGCTTACGTAGTAGAGAATAGGTCCTGTACGACCCACATAAATTGATTAAGCTACAAGTTAAGTCATAGTTTCAAAAGGCCTGATGATAGTGATAATGATACCAAGTTCGTCGGAGTCTAGGCCGGGCGTCTAAATCCGAACTAAGCCAAAATTAGAGCCTCCCGTGAAAACAATCGTGATTGCGAATCGCCATTGTTCTCACGGCAAATCGTCCGTAGGGATGTGGCCGTGCTTATCGATAACAAAAGGAAAAAAGTAAAAAAAAAACGTGATGTAAATCCGTATCCATAGCAAACATTTACACAGCACAAGTTTATTTAAACTATGGTTTTACACGAGTCTAGCGCGATATTTATTTTCCTTTATTCTGACGTTTGTACATAGGTGACACCGGTCATAGTCCCAGAAGACTGAGATGTCCCAGTTAGTTGACAGTGGAGATACTGGTACAAGTATTTAATACCAAAATGGATGCCACTCAGTAAAATGTCATGATAGTAACTGATTTTCAGAATAAACAGGACACAACACTAATTCATTCGAAGAAAATTTAATAAAATTGCAGATTAAAAGAAAGAGGGGTCGCTGACAGAATAGATGATGCGAATAATGGGCCGATTTTTATTTTCTGGTTGATTTTAATTTCTCGTCAGAATTGGATAAAAGTGGGTAGATTGGAATAACTCGTAATTTTGTGCAATATAAAATACGATAATCATATATATACCTACCCTAAAAAATGTTGGATTACATATTCCACTGAGTTACAAAAAGCTCATATGTTTTGACACTAAATGGAATAAAACTGTAGGAGACTAAGGAAGTTATACGAATATTGCAATTCAGACGAAAAATTATAATCTAAAAATATATGTATCGGCCCAAATATGTACGTACAGAGAACTAGAAATTTCTTAAAGTTACGAGCACTAATTTTAAAGTTACATACAAAAGACCACAAATACAACCATCGATAAGATCTTCTTTGTTGACGTCACACCCCTACACCTGTTGAGCGCAATTTTCCCCTCAAAGGGTTGGCTTGATGTTAAACGGGATTTTGAGGGGAAACTCGAGACACAATCTTGTTTAACACGCTTTTATTTTTATAGAATAAAATACTTCTATTTGCCTTTTTTTGCAAAATAATAAAGATTGAAGTACGGTCGGCTGTGGCCTGTTTACCAATTTCAGCCAATGTGTCCAAATTACTGTATAATATTGTATAATTACCTACTTAGACTTAGAAATGTAATAACATTATTACATAGAGTTCAATTTAAGAAATACAACGATAATAGTACATTACGTACCTAGGGCGGTGAATTCGTGAATGGCCCAGATCGCAGGTGTTCTCACCTTCGGTTCGGGCCATAAATATGCGATCTGGGGCTTTACGAATTACCGCCCGTGGTAAGTACACAATTTTACGTCTTAATCTGGCCACAATGCGAGTTTTACTTACGCGCAGCGTGCAGTAAAACTCGCATTATGGCCGGGTGTGACGTAAAATATTTTTCAACACAATGAGTAAAAACCTGTTGCCATAAATAAGTAAAGAAAATAACTTGGCGGGACTATAACATTTTCATCTTATGAAAAGGTTTTTTTCCTCGCAAAATGTGTTGAAAATCGTCGTATGAAACACGTGAGCTTTGATAATTACATCCTCGGCTCTCGTATCACGCTCACCTGCGGCTCGCGTGATAATTCCGCCTCTGATGTAATTATCAACATACCTCACTTGTATCACAATGTACTATTACGTAGACTCGAAAATTATTATTACTCCAAAAGAAAGAAGGCAAAAAAATATAAATACTTATATACACAGAAAACATATATTGACTGACGAACAAATATTCGTCATATACATAAATACCCGGAACCCCCGGCTTCGTAGCCTGCTACCGCGAGGCTACACTCTATAGAGGTCATCATTAAACAACATGATTTGCAAAGATTGCATAACTATTGTACAAATACTGGATAATGGATGGAAATAAAGGATATTGTATAATAAAAAATATTGGAGAGTGATATTTGTTTGATTCCAATCTGACCTCCCCAATAGTACAATCATCAGCATTTAGCATAGACCCTTGTAAAGGTACAGACAGACGTGCTCATTACTAGCACGAAAGCATGCCACTATTGAGCAATTGCTCATTAGTAGCACGTGTGTAACAACACTGTGTAACAACAGTTATTTGTAATAAATTGTATTAATTTGACATTGGAGACAATAAATCTCCCGGTGCGTATGTGCCCTGAGGCTCTAGTATAAGTTTTACCGAAACAAAACGTTACGACCGCGTTCGCGTTTAGCTGTCAAATCCCATACCAATTGGGGGTAAAACGCAAATGCGGTCGTAAAGTTTTGTTTCGGTAAAACTTATACTAGAGCCTCTGGTTTGTAAGACTGTTACTCATTAAGAATTGTTACATTATATTCATGCTTATTGTTGACTTGTGAAAGAGCCCATGTGGCCTACTTACAGAATAAACATTTGATTTGATTTGATTGCTAGTAATGAGCATGCTTATTTAGAGTTTAGAGCGTGCTCAAAAATCAATCGACCTTTGATTTTCGAGCATGCTACCTTCGCTAAGCGTTAATGCGGCTCACCCCGCCGTTCACCCGTTACGAAACTAGACCTCTACCTACGCTTGGTTACTACGCATCGCGGTGATATTTGTGGGTGAGCGTTGAGGTGAGCTTAAAACAAGTACAGAATAGGGGGGCTGAGGCGCGGGGCGAAGGGGCGTGCTCCGAGCGCGTCTGAACAGTCCGTACGTTTGCTTTGAGCATGCTTATTTATGAGTATTCTTAAAACAAGCATGCTTATTGCTGGCCAATGTGAACAGTTGGAGAGCATGCTAATTTTAAGCAAGCTTATAAGCATGCTTTTTTTTAGCACGTCTGTCTGTAGCTTAATGCGCACTACAAATAAATATAGGTGAGGGTAGCATTCGTGATCGGCCGCGCTGGGAGCGCTTGCCACTTGTCATCGAGTTGCCGAGGAGTGAGGTCGCGACTGCGCACCTAAAGCTAACAGCCTAAAGAGTAGTTTTATTCACTTACCCAGCGACCCAAGGTGAAACATCACAACCCTTGTCAGCTATTTTTGTGCTATTTCGCGCTTTGTTAACATCATCATTTTCTTAGCTTTTATTCCCGGTTGTGCTCTAAAGCAGCTCGCGAACCGCTTTGGCACCTAATCCCAAGATTTGGCATAGGCAGTTTTACGAAAGCCACTGCCAGCTGACCTTCCAACCCAGAGGTACAACTAGAACTTATTGGTATTAGACCGGTCTCCTCACGATGTTTTCCTTCACCGAAAACCCACAGTTAAATCGACATATCAGCCGAAAGACGAACTGACGCTTTGATGTGACAGATAATAGTAAAAAGAAACATGCTGTACCTTAAAAGTTCATTTTCTATCGAACTCCAAAATCATAAAAAAGCCCACTTGCAAAAAAAAAATTACTTTTGACTATATTTATCTCATGGTAGTTATTGGTCGTTTTAAGGCCTGCGCAATCCGGTCGAGCGCAGCGCAGATCACTTTAAAATCAATGTATATTCTTTTCTATTTTAATTAAATTAAGGTATAAATTTTTATGCTCTGAGACCGACCTCGCATCGAGCATCACGGGGGATTTCTCAGAACATTCTAATTTATACCTTAATGTAATTAAAATACAAAATAATATACATTGATAAATTTAAAGTGATCTGCGCTGCGCTCCGCCGGTTTGCGCAGGCCTTTATAGGGTGGGTTGCACCAAACCGTCTGTAATCGTGAGCGGTGTTCGTTAAAATCTGAATGTATGAAAAGTTTGTCTAGTTTATACGGAATGACAGCTGGCGGCGCCATATTTATCGTTGATCGGTCTGTAATCATAACCTGTGCGGTGCGGTAGATGTATTGTATGCGTTTCGTTACAGCTCAATTTGGTGCCCATTTCGCTGGTGCTGTAACCCCCTCTCGCAACACGCAACTACCGCAGAATGGACTCATTGAAACTGCATCTCTGATAGCATGAAATCCTCGCTTTGCATCGTCGGTGGATAAGGGTCACAGCTCACTAGACCCACCCGGCACACGCACCGCACCGCCTCGCCATACTACGTTACGTTGGCGACTCTCTCTACTCTAGTCGCTAACGTAACGTAGTATGGCGTCGCTAACGTAACGTAGTATGGCGAGGCGGTGCGGTACGTGTGCCGGGTGGGTCTAGTGAGCTGTGACCTTAACACAGTAACGTTAATGCCGGCTGTACGCACTCGTCGAGACGCCCCGAGACAGACCGAGAACGAGTGTGTACATGACGCTCTCACCTTGTCTCGCCCGCTCGGGTCTCAGTCGCGTGTCGGTTTTTGCGGCCGAGTCAAAGGGTTGTTCCGCTGTTCAAATGACGAAACGAGTATGTAAGTACATGGAGCTTCTTGCCTGACTACTCTAGGTGAGGAGCTCGCGACGAGTGTGTACAGCCGGCATAAGATAGAGACATAAAAGACACCTACACGTTTTTGAGAAAGTTAATTAATGATTAACCAATTTAACAACACTCGTCGTAAATTTTAGCGCCTATTAATTGATTAGAATAGGCCTTACGATAATTAGACTCGTGTTTACGAGATAACACTCATTAGAATGAATAGGGTATTAAATTGAGGAATAAACATTGAAGAGATTCAATTAGGATGTAGGTTGATTAATTAAATAGGTTACTCTTTTTTAAACGTTTTACAACCTATTTGAAAATAATACGTACAGTCGAGTTCTCCAATATCTACACAGACAACCTTTCAAAAATATCTATACAGACTTTATTGTTACTGACATAAGACACATGTCTAGATATTTTTTAAGGTGGTCTGTATAGATATTGGAGAACTCGACTGTACATAGTTTATTTTAGTTTTAAAAACATACTGCAAAAAATACGACAAGTAATTTAATAAATACACAATATTTTTTATGAACTAAAAACAAATGTTTCGAAACCTATCGTGTGTTAATCTAATGAAAGGGCTTACAAAACCGATTCTAAAAATATATAAAATCATTATATTTCAGTCACTTGTTTTAAATTAAAATAAAAATCATTTTCAAAACACCAAGTTTGGGCTCCTTCAGATATGATAGGGTTGAATCATTATTTGTAAAATATACCTAAAATGATATATAATAGCCTCATATACAACCTCAAGACAGCAATTTTGAAAATATTTACATTTAGTTTTTTTTTAATACTGCAAAATGTGATAAAATCACAACTAAGGCCTGCGCAAACCGGCGGAGCGCAGCGCAGATCACTTTAAATTTATCAATGTATATTCTTTTTAATTTTAATTAGATTAAGGTATAAATTAGAATGCTCTGAGAAATCCCCCGTGATGCTCCGAGGTCGGTCTCAGAGCATTCAAATTTATACCTTAATGTAATTAAAATAGAAAAGAATATACATTGATAAATTTAAAGTGATCTGCAGTGCGCTCCACCGGTTTGCGCAGGGTTTTAGTTGAAACATGTATTAATAAAATGTTCAATTTTAGACACTGAGGATGATAACCCAAGTAACACAGAAAGCATTTTATCACACGAATAGTAACCTTATGTAGAACTTAAGGTCCGTATAAACTCTTATATAAGTTCACCGAACATCTTGACGCTTTATATTGGCATTTCAAAACCATTATGATGCTTTACACTGTATAACGGTAAGATAATGGCATATCAAAATGCTTTTATAAAGCCTTTAGTTTTACTGCAGCAAACCACAACGCAATTGTACAGCTTTCAGCTGTTTTTAGTGCCATTGGATCTATAATAGCATTTTTAACTAGTAAATAAATGCTTAATGCTATTTAATAGCATAACCGTGAACCATTATAATGCCATGTAAATCCGTTAAACAGCTTTCAGCTGTTTTTTAGGCCTTAGGGCCTACTATAGCATTTTTAAGTAGTAAGATAATGCCTAATGCTGCTGAACAGCAGAAACGTGAATCAATGTAATGCTTGCATTATTAAAGATCACCCGAGTTCTGTTTTACAGCTAACAGCTCTTTAATCTAATACACGTGAGTGCGTGTAATGCGTAAAGCTGTATATAAACATTTATTTTACAGTATTCGTAAAACGATGTGTCCGCCATGATTGGGAAAAAGCACACGCGCTTTTAGTACTAATAGTAACGAAATAAATAATTGCAATTTTTATGGTGGACGTCTAGTGGCATACCGGTGAACCCATATATAACTACTTTATAGACAACGGCACCACAGTGGTTCACCAAAAGTCTTCTCTCTGGCCTCTGGCTTAATAATCGTTCACATGTGAGTATTTCTAGTGCTTGCGGCATTAATTGGACTTTTTAAAGGCTCACCGGGCTGCTATAGCCCGACACCATTTTGTTTAATATTATAACCAAAAAATATTACCATGAGGACCTATTTATAAAAGTAATATACCTGAATAATAATGATATAACTTAATTGAATACTGCCCAACGAAAACTATTATGTCAATAATGCAAAATTCGTTGTATACTAGAAACAAAAAAAATGTTTTGGTTATTTCACAAATATCTTTATATAACACTTTATATAAAAACCACAAAATATCGAAGGCGCGTGAAAATATTGAATGAAACATGTATAGACATTTACAGTAAACTACATTGCGCAGTAATATTTGAAGGCATAAAATAACTAAAGAGTTAAACACTTTACCATCTATCATAAAATTTGCAAACACTCGTCATTGCTGTCAGTTTTGAACACTCACGCATCCATATATTATATTTTATTGCGAGACAATTAACATTTGTACTAGCGATGTATTCGATCGATGAAATTTTTATACTGATGTAGGCCTACATGTGAACATTTATAATTCTTTTAGTACATTCTAATTCTAGTCTAATGCTTTTGTAATGCAATTAACATGTTCATTATCAATAAGATTGCCGGCTTAATGCTTCTGTAATGTCATTGGCAACTTCATTGACCATAATAATGCTGCTTTAATGCGATTGACACTTTCTTTGACCACAACAATGCTTGTATAATGCGCCTGTCATGCAATTAAACAACTATTGTGAACCTTTTTAGGATCTAAAGCAGTAAAATTTGTGCCCAAATAAGCACTACAATAGCCGTATAAACGTTTATAATGCTACTTTAGAACTAACTCAAAATGCCAAAACGATACACAAATGCTGTAACTCGGCTGTTATACTGCTTTGATGTGTTACTTGGGAAATACTAATGTGAGAGGAGTTTTAATATATTTATAAAGGTATTTCTAAATAAAAAACGTTCCAAGCAAATTTATAATATTTACTAAGTAACACTTTTCATAATAATAAATCGCTATAATTACTTCAGCCAAGGATAAACTTACCAAAAACATTTTCCCAAAGCAAAAGATACTAAAAGTAACAATTGAATATATTTAAGACAATTAGGAAAAACATTCTTCACAAGAAAGGGTTGAATCCTAGAGGGATTCGTTCAATTCCTTAAAAGCTCCAATCATTTAAAAGAAACGTAAGTACCTAATAGTTACTGATGTCTTTCATCATCTGTTTTGGGATTTAGAAAGGACATAAGTTTCACTTGTGTCTTTCTCTAAATACTTACTCAAAAAAAATCCTATTGATATTGGCACCACGAGTCATGCTATGCCGATGCCGTGTACCTACTTTAAAAAATAAGTTGGGCGGGAAGTTGATATATCAACTGTTTATCAAAACAGCTATGTCAATAACCTATAGGTTATTGACATAGCTGTTTTAACGCCTTGGCCAGGACTTTGGTCTTAAGCGACCTGCGGCAGCGTTTTATCTGTTCATTGCGCGGTCGAGACGCGCAACGCACTGTGGTTAGTTGGGATCACGCGCAATGAATTAGAAAAACCGCTGCCGCAGGTCGCTTAAGACCAAAGTCGTAGCCAAGGCGTTAGGTTATTGAAAATATTATTTGATTTCCTCGCATTTTTGTAGAAAAGCACTATATCTGCCTCGGCGGGAATGGCAAATCGTGATATGTCGGATTAAGCTTCGTTTCATCCGACAAAATCAACTGACCCACGAATTTCCATTTCCCGGCCTCTGCAATAATATACTGCAATATGAAATACTAGCTTCCGCCCGCGACTTCGTCTGCGTAACCCGGGATAACTAACTATCCTATTTTTTATCCAGGCTATAAACTATCTTCGTGCAAAATTTCATTGAAATCGGTTGAGCCCTTTAAGCGTGATTGAGTAATAAACATCCAAACATCTAAACATCGAAACATACAAACATCCAAACTTTCGCATTTATAATATTAGTAGGAAGAGTAAGGGTCCAAGTATTTTCCCCGTGTTGTTAGAATTTCACCACCCCCTTTCTTCCCGTGGGTGTCGTAAAAGCCGACTACTTAAGTGTGTTGTGTTGTGGGCGATGGATTAGCAACATATCACTGCGATATCACATTTTGTCGATCTTCTATACTCACATTTATGCTAAGAGTGGCGCTGGAACATGAGTTTCATGTGCAATTGGGCGCTGCCTACCTCTTTTTGGGAATAAAGGCGTGAATCTATGTATGTATGCTTTTTAAACAGCGGAATAGATTTCAATGGCGTTTGTCGTATTATTCCATAATCCGATAAATACAAAATGGACCCGATTCTACGTGCACATGTTAAGCCATGTGCACGTAGAATCGGGCCTAAAACTAAATTGTCTAATTTTTGGACATAATTTAGGCGGCAGATTAAAAACGACATATTTAGAATAGCATTTAGGCAACTAAGTAAGTTGTATAGATCGCCTAAAATAAGAAACGTCAGATTCAAATTAGCGCTGTCATTTGATTATGACAGCTGCTCATAGAATAGCAGTGTTTTAGCGACACCTAAATAAAATTAGGAAGTTTAGAGGCCACTGTAGAATCGGGTCCATTGTTTCGATTTTTCTATGCTCTTTTTTTGAAATTATCCAAATCAAGCCTTTAGAAAAAAGCTTTTTGCTCAAAATTAAACTTTTTGCAATAAGTCACCTTTTCAATTAAGTTAAGTTTAGTTAAGTTTACTAATGTGTCAGAGGCGCATATTTGCAATGCAACCAAAGGATTTTTGCACATAACACTTCTAGATCGTGTGCTGCTTGCTGCGAGCTACTTGTTCAGTGGCTGGATTGCTCAAAGGTTAGCTGGAAGAGATCCCTTATAGGGATAAGTTCGCCTTTGTACTTTGATCTATTGGGTGACATGTATATTCTTTAACCTGTTATTGTGTACAATAAAGTGCTTACATACATACATACATAATTACAAGAAATAATGAGTTAAGTTTGGTTTAGTTAGTTTATAAGTTTTCTTACTGTTAAATAAATTATTTTAAATTGTTATTCTTGTCATTAAAGCTACGGTAGCCTAGTGGTTCAGGCATGCGGCTGTCAAGCGGCGGTCGTGGGTTCGAATCCCGGCTCGTACCAATGTGTTTTTCGGATCTTATGTACGGAATATGTTAGCTTTTCGGTGAAGGGAAACATCGTGAGGAAACCGGTCTAATCCCAATTTGGTCTAGTTTTCCCTCTGGGTTGGAAGGTCAGATGGCAGTCGCTTTCGTAAACCTAGTGTCTATGCCAAATCTTGGGATTAGATGTCAAAGCGGACCCCGGGATCGTTTAGAGCACAACCGGGAATTGAAGCAAGGAGGATGAATTCTTGTCATCATAAATACCTTTTTTATTTATTTATTTATTCATTAAAATACGCAAATGTACAAATGGCGAGCTTAAGGCCAAAATGGCATTCTCTATCTCTACCAGCTAATCTCGCGCCAGAAAGAATTGTGAATTTTATTGTTGTCTATTTATTCTAAATACATCACATTTCTAAAGCTGATTAGATTCATTGTGTCGCGTAAAGTGCCCGATGTCATTTTAAGATTAAAGGTCCTTCGTAAAGGGTACTCTGTCATGTCCGCCATTTTGAACAAATTGAAGGGGTTATACTTACGTGAAATGGAGACAAAAAGTAAAAAGTAATGGGAAGGCTGACATTGTGGAGAGCATTTTAGGAAGTTAGCTATTGGTCGTTAAAAACGAGTGGATTTTATTGGTATTTTCTACACAGTGTAGTCTCTCCATGTGCTTTTCCCTCTCTAAGGTAAACGTCCCAGTTTTCGACCAGTGCTTGGAAACTCTCATAGAATGAAAAAATGTACGGGATAGTTAACGCATCTTAGCCAACCTAACAAAACACAGAACTTTTGCACCTTATTACAAGGTAATAAAGTGCACTCATTTTTCTTTACGTTGGTAGTAATAAGTGAATCCTATAACAATGTATGAAGTTCCGCCTCTTAAAACGTAGTGGTTATATTCTCTTTTTTTTCGACGTTGTACTAGCTAGTGTGTGACAAGGGCACTTAATGTTAAAACAATACGGGTTAAATTCGAACTATGATCGTTTTTCTTCAATCGAATGTAAGCCATGTCACTTTGACATACAGTGTCCATGTCATACCTACATTAGCCCAACGTCGAGGATTAGGAAGGACGTTTACCTTAATGGAATGACATATATAATAGCTGTTAATATTTTTAGATAAAGTTGTACTTAATTAAATATACATTATAGGTATATATACAAACTATAGCTATGGTTGTCATAACTTTTTTTTATAAACTTTGAACATTGTTGCATTCTATGTTGACAACTAGATTTAGTAGCTCAAATTAGAGCATGGCTTTACGAGAGGCAAGCAAGTCTAAGGCCGGTTCACACGTATTAAGTTGTCAAGTAGGTAGTTAACTAAATTTTAACTTAATTTTAAGCGACTTAAAGCGTGTAAACAATTATTACAAATTTAGCGTGCAAGTAGACAAGTAGATTAAAAATTTGTTTATTTTTCGGTTAAGTGGGTGGGCGTGAATTATAACTTGACACGTTTGGACAGGCACAATTTAGTTAAATATTACTTAAGTGTATAAGTTTGGCAGAGCAGTGGCATTCCAAGTTCGTATTTCGTAAGTTTGAAGAACTTTTTTGAAATAAAAACGTCGAAGTGGTGTCGAAGGTGATCTAAAACTTCGCTTAGTACAAATTTAATTACTGACTTGATGACTTGAGCGTCCGTCTCGGGCTAATTAAAGAGCTTAACCAATTCAAACGTGTAAACGTTTGCTTAAAATTAAGTTGCTTAAAATTTAGTTGTTAACTACTTGACAACTTAATACGTGTGAACCGGCCTGAACTGCACTTCGCCATACGGGTAATCAAACTTGAAGAAGAAACCATAATACCGCGACATCTGTTGTGGGTATAACATAAATTGCTTTTCATTCTAAGTACCGGTAAATGCACTCCAATTTTTCTAAGCTCCGAGAGGCGGGCATTTAACGTTTTAAAATAACTTTAGGCTCAAATGTAAGACTATTTACAATTTTCAATAAGGCTTTGTACAATGGACAGTCAAGTGTAAAAATATGGTTTCATACAAATTACTCATATTAAATATGTGCGTTACTTTCAAATTCAATTTTTTTTACAGTATTATTGGACTTGAGCAATAACAAATATACTAGTAAATAATATACCTATTCGATTGCTCGAAAATGTGCGATAATATTGATCTTGTTTTTTCAGAGGCTCGATGATAATGTTACAAGCTTTTATTTACTTTCACCTGTCCCGTTGTCTGTCTGTCTGTCTGTAATCAAATCTTGCAAGTTAAATTTGATCCACTTCCCGGTTTCCGATTGAGTTGAAATTTTGCACGAAAATGCAAATCGCGTAACAATGCAATATTATGATGACGTGGAGCTGATCTGATGATGGAGCTGGAAGGTGGCCATAGGAACTCCGTAATAAAACCACATAACCCCATCGAGTTTGGGCTCGTTAGAATCATCTCAATAAGTGGTTGATGATATGATGATGGTATACAGAAAATAAGTCGGCAATAAAAGCTTGTACCAAAAATGAATTTTTTGATAGAAACTTTTTATTATTATTTTAAAGTCATGTTATTATAAAATAATGAGATTTATTTAAATTCGCCAATTTATTTAAATCGTCGTAAGTCTTGAGTGGAAATACTTTTAATTCTTTTTTGTGAAAATTATTCTTGCACCCAAATGTGATGATGGGTTATGTTATAGTACAGCGGAAAGTAAGATCGCTCATATGTGGAGCCGCCCAACTGGGGAGGTACTTCCAACTTACAGAAGAGCACAGCCATACGTATTAACCCTTTTACTCGTATTCCCAATGTAAATTATGAAATACACAATAGAGCAGTTTGCTCATGTTAAAATTTATATCGTAGTGAAGCTGATAGCAAACCATCAAATTGTTGCAATAATTTACAAAATAATATCAAAATCATAAATAGATATGAAACAGAAGTTTAGAGAAAATGAGCATTTTTTCCTCGTCCAAGAGTAATATTATAGTCCGTTTGCTTATGGGAATGCTGGTATGGAGGGGTATACAATTTTGAGTAAAGCAATGCTATTTGGTACGAATGTTATACACATCCAGCTGAGGCCAAATCACCCGGTAGCCAGTGATAACTCCGCGACAGGTGGGGGGGAGGGGGTGTCAAAGTACAGAGCTCCCGGCGCTCAGAAAAAAAATTCTGGCGGATTAGTTTAGACCTTTGAATCATGTTCGGTGTCGTTATCGGGTAACTAGGTGATGCCCAATTCATTCGTCATCCCAGTTTTTTAGGGTTCCTTAGCAAAATATGACACAATACTTAAAATAATAAACTTTTTGTAGTAACGAAATTCAAACAAACGCTCATATTTTCATATTTTTGTATTAAACTTGGTTTATTAAAAATACTGTCCGAAATTTCATTTAATGCAGATTCTAAAAACATAAACAGTAATTATACATTTAACTATTTTTTATGTAAAATAAATTATTGAAAGGGAGGGAGGGTCAAAGTACAGAGCTCCCATAGCTCAGAAAAAAAAATTGGCGGATTAGTTTGGACCTTTGAGTCAAGTTTGGTATCGTTATCAGGTAACTAAATGATGCCCAATTCATTTCCCATACCAATTTTTTTGGGTTCCATAGCAAAATATGACACAGTCCGTAAAATAATAAACTTTTTGTAGTAACGAAATTCAAACAAACGCTCATATTTTCATATTTTTGTAATAAACTTGGTTTATAAAAAATACTGTCCGAAAGCCAATTTAATGTTAATTATAAAAACATTAACAGTAAATATACATTTGACTATTTTTAATGTAAAATAAATTATTGAAAGTACAGCAAAGTTCGTCAGCGCAGCAGCGTAGGGAACGGCAAAAAGACCCGAACAACAAGCACTACTAACAAACAAAAAACCAGCCAAGTGCGAGTCAGACTCGCGCATTGAGCGTTCCCTACTTACTTATCCCATTAGGGCCCGGTTAAGGTAACACCCACATCACAAACTTTCGCCTTTATAATATTAGTGTGATTTTTAATCATCTTCAATTTATAAACGAAGGAAGTCAGGTAACATTGTTAAAAATAAAGATAAATAATAATAGAACGTTTGTGTATTAATTTTATTTACAACCACCTCCGCAATTATATAACTCAGTACATTTGAAACAGTTGCACCTGGAACTGCAAGATTTCACGCTCCAACATCTTATTAATTCAAGGCATGCTTGAGCAGCCATAGGATTTTGGGTCCACAGTGGCACCCAAGTTTCTTCTTCTTTCTGCCAACCCCATTCAGATGGGCAAGGAATATTTTGAGTTTTCTTTAGGCACTGCCCCCAAATATAAACAGCCTGTAAAACTGCCCTTAAAGTATGTTGTTTCAGGGCAGCTTCTGTGGGAGGCAAGTTTTCTATTTGCCTGTCCTTTTTTGTGAACAAGTGCTTGCGACACTCATTTACTGTCACAGAGGGGCATGATCTGAAAAACAAATATACTAGTAAAAAAATGCAATTTCTGGATAAGAGTAACTTTCAAATATAGTTTCCTTACCTATCATACATTGTGATAACAAATTTTTGAATTTCAGGGTCTGCATATTCCCCTTTGTAAAGGGCTTCAAGCCCTCGTGTGACATTCGGATATGGCTTCCACGCCTCAAATGCGGGTTTTTGCCCCTTCCATTAAAAGATGAGGTTGTGTCACATCCGGTATCTTTTAATGGAAGGGGCAAAAACCCGCATTTGAGGCGTGGAAGGCATATCCGAATGTCACACGAGGGTTTGAAGCCCTTTACAAAGGAGAATATGCAGACCCTGAAATTCAAAAAATTGTGATCACAATGTATGATAGGTAAGGAAACTATATTTGAAAGTTACTCTTATCCAGAACTTGCATTTTTTTACTAGTATATTTGTTTTTCAGATCATGCCCCTCTGTGACAGTAAATGAGTGTCGCAAGCACTTGTTCACAAAAAAGGACAGGCAAATAGAAAACTTGCCTCCCACAGAAGCTGCCCTGAAACAACATACTTTAAGGGCAGTTTTACAGGCTGTTTATATTTGGGGGCAGTGCCTAAAGAAAACTCAAAATATTCCTTGCCCATCTGAATGGGGTTGGCAGAAAGAAGAAGAAACTTGGGTGCCACTGTGGACCCAAAATCCTATGGCTGCTCAAGCATGCCTTGAATTAATAAGATGTTGGAGCGTGAAATCTTGCAGTTCCAGGTGCAACTGTTTCAAATGTACTGAGTTATATAATTGCGGAGGTGGTTGTAAATAAAATTAATACACAAACGTTCTATTATTATTTATCTTTATTTTTAACAATGTTACCTGACTTCCTTCGTTTATAAATTGAAGATGATTAAAAATCACACTAATATTATAAAGGCGAAAGTTTGTGATGTGGGTGTTACCTTAACCGGGCCCTAATGGGATAAGTAAGTAGGGAACGCTCAATGCGCGAGTCTGACTCGCACTTGGCTGGTTTTTTGTTTGTTAGTAGTGCTTGTTGCTCGGGTCTTTTTGCCGTTCCCTACGCTGCTGCGCTGACGAACTTTGCTGTACTTTCAATAATTTATTTTACATTAAAAATAGTCAAATGTATATTTACTGTTAATGTTTTTATAATTTACATTAAATTGGCTTTCGGACAGTATTTTTATAAACCAAGTTTAATACAAAAATATGTAAATATAAGCGTTTGTTTGAATTTCGTTACTACAAAAAGTTTCATTTAGTTACCTGATAACGATACCAAACTTGACTCAAAGGTCCAAACTAATCCGCCAGTTTTTTTTTCTGAGCGCTGGGAGCTCTGTACTTTGACCCTCCCTCCCTTTCAATAATTTATTTTACATAAAAAATAGTTAAATGTATAATTACTGTTAATGCTTTTAGAATCTGCATTAAATGGACTTTCGGACAGTATTTTTAATAAACCAAGTTTAATACAAAAATATGAAAATATGAGCGTTTGTTTGAATTTCGTTACTACAAAAAGTTTATTATTTTAAGTATTGTGTCATATTTTGCTAAGGAACCCTAAAAAACTGGGATGACGAATGAATTGGGCATCACCTAGTTACCTGATAACGACACCAAACTTGATTCAAAGGTCCAAACGAATCCGCCAGATTTTTTTTTCTGAGAGCCGGCAGCTCTGTACCATGACCCCCCCTCTCCCCCACCTGTCGCGGAGTTATCACTGGCTACCGGGCGATTTGGGCTCAGGTGGATGTGTATAACATTCGCACCAAATGGCATTGCTTAACTCCAAAATGTCATACTGTTTCCCATAAGAAAACGGACTTATATATTAGGATCCACACGCTTTAGTAAGCAAAAAATGTATGACAACTATGCCCCTACACGAAGTATTTCACGACCAAAACAGGAATTTACTTGATGTTGTGACGTCATACTTCTATGACAATTAGTATGAACTGTTGCAGCCATGGCCAGCGAGGTCCGTCTTTGACTCTATTTTTTGTTGATTTAAGTCTTTTCATTGTAGTTACTCCCGTACAAACATTTGTTCCGTTCTAAAATCTGATTTGAAAGTATCGTAAAAAGATCGTAAATCAAATAGTCAATTACAGTTATTACAGTTATGCTGACCCCCACACTAGGCATTGCCTGTCCCTATATATAAAGCCTATGTTGAACTCTCTTTGTTATTTGTTTCGTTCGGCAGTTGTTTTTCTCCATAAATCGCAATCTCGCCATCGAGCGGATTTATTTTCGATTTGCGAAGTACCTAAGACTAAATACTGGCTCTGTAGGCATTTCGGTTTGTATGCCTGACGCTATGAAGTGGTCGGCAAGTTTCTGATTTATCAAGGATTAATAGGTCTTAGCTATCATGGCGGTTTACACTGATTGACACCACATTACGGATCACTCTTATCAAGCACTTAGAGATGTGTAAATATAGTTTACTATTTTAAACCGTTGCATATGCATAGTACTATCGACAACACAGCTAACTGACCATCGGTGCACCTTACGTGCATTGTAATAAGGTTCTATATAAACACAGGATGGTCAGTTAACAGTGTTGTCGTTTGTACCTACGGTTACTTTAGGCATAGAATATTAAAATACTAGCTGATGCCCGCGGCTTCGCCCGCGTGGTTATAGGAAAATGTAACTAATAATATTGAATTTTCCCGTGGGAATTAGATGTTTTCCCGCTGGAAAAAGTAGCCTATGTAACTCTCCAGCTTAATACGACGACGCTCCGTTGCGACGTGAAAGAAGGACAAACAAACACACACACTTCAATATTAGTAAGGATATATATCCTTACTAATAGTATAAATGCGAAACAAGCTTTTATTTAACTTGCAATGTATGTAAGTACGTATATGTTTGTTCGGGTGGAGTCTTGCAACTCAATTTAGAAGCAGATATCTTTAACCGATTGAGTTGAAATTTTGGTTTTAAATGACAATTCAATATTATCGTAATGGTACCAGCTCGATGGCGAGCTGATCTGATGATGGAGACAGAAGGTGGCCATGGGAATTCAGGACTTATACTCGTATAACAGACGTAACCCCGTTGAGTTTGGGCTCCTTAGAATCGTCTCAACGAGTAGTTGATAAAGGTATATAGAAAAGGACAGTTGGCAATAAAATCTTGTACCAATAATGACATTTTTGACAGTACACGGTCTGCCTGACGGTAAGCAGGCTCGGTCGCCTATAGACGCTTGCTGAACAACAGCTAACCTTTATTGATTTGAAGATTCCTTGTGTTGTAGCTTTCAGCTAAAGAAAAATGGCTCCCTTACTCTCATCAAAAAACATCCTCAGGGCTGTTATTCGCTACGCGTTAATGCGGCTCACCCCACCGGTCACCCGTCACGAAACTAGACCTCTACCTACGCTTAGTTACTACGCATCGCGGTGTCAAGGTATATTTGTGGGTGAGCGTTGAGGTGAGCTTAAAACAAGTTACAGAATAGGGGGGCAGGAGCTCTGGCGACCTTAATCACCACCAGGAACAACACCACATACCTACAGCGCAGGTAGTGGTGTAATTATGGTTGTGGTTTTCTGTCAGGTCCTTCCCCAGTTGGGCTGCTCTAACTATGAGTGAGATGACATTTCGTTCTATCCTTCCTCTCTTGTACTTATATTCATCGAACGAAAAAAACCATAGAAGTGTATAGTTTAAATTATTTGAACTGAGCTCATGAATGGCCATTGTACTGAGCTCATGAATAGCCTTTTTTTATGTGGCGCTAACCTTTTTCTCGCAAAAAATGGCACGCGTCCGACCACACAGTCGTATTGTTAGACTTGAATGCAATTGTTCTGAAGATAAGGATCAGTCCAGTTCAGAAAATCTCAACTATACATAAGTGTTGAAAATGCTATTGTCCTCTTAAACCATTTTAAACCTATTCAACAAGGAATAAGGTTGAAAATTCAATATCCATGCAATGTAATTCTAACCTTTTTTTTCTAAGTAACTGGTTGGCGGTTACGAGAACAAAAGCAGATAATAGGATTGTATTAGATACAATGCCATTGTGAATGCAGGTGAGTGGATGAGCTTAGTTTAGAAAATTTCAACTATAAGTAGCGGGGCAAAATGGCCCTACAGAATGGGTGCCATTGCCATTATGCGGGGATGGGGGCGGGTGTCAACGATGCCAGGCAGGCGTTCGAACATGCGCATACCGGGTTTTAGGCACGTGTTTGGGTAGTTTGTTAGGAACTCGCATTCTATGGTTTATTAGTTCGCTGCTTCAATTATAAAGAGGAAATGTCTGTGAGTAAGTATGTATGTATGGAACTCCGGAACCACTTATCCGATTTCAAAAAGTAAAGAATAATATAATCAGGGAGCGAAGCGAACGAAGTCCTATGCTTCAGCTTGGCCCGATAATCTTTCGTATGTCCAGTGTCCGGTGTCTGTCTCTCTGTCCAGCTGTTCTCCGTCACTTTTTCAAAACTAAAAATATTTAAATCGGCCAAGTGCATGTCGGGCCACGCGCAGTGAAGGGTTCCGTAGTTGCCTATATTTCTTAGTTACATCGACACGCGCGCGCCAACTAAATGGTTGCGTTCGGCCGATTTTGTACGAAAGTTGGCCTTTCTAAGTACATTTTCAGTTGGTCGACTATTACTCGGTAACTATAGGTAGTTATGCCTACTCACCACACTATGGGTTTAACAAGGAAAAAAAATTACATCCCCACTTTAGGTGTAGTGGAGGTACCCCAAAAAAAATGTTTTTTCAAGATTTTATTAATACAATACTCGTATTAAGGCTTGTATACCCGCTAAAGTCCTTGAGCGTATGGGCGGAGCCTCGACCCTCTCCCCGCGCAAGTCGCACAACCCGCCGTCGTTTATTAAGCGTTACATAGATTAAGTTACAGACGCGTCATCGCGCATCGTTACCAATGCAAGGGCGGACGTGGGTGGGTGACATTCGTCATGCTTAATTGAAACGTGATATTTGTCATACATAAATTACATAATTGATTAAGTTCAAAAATTATGTCCCTACTATCATAATAAACGATTAGTGTAGTTCCGTCAGCACGGCTAGCACGAGACGGCCGCGACATACACTCGATTTTTCTCACACTATCGGTCTCTCTCTTATTAGAACATTAGGAAAGAGAGGTATAGTGTGACAAAAATCGAGAGTATGTCGCGGCCGTCTCGTGCTAGCCGTGCTAGTGAAAACGAAATTCGTTCGAATAACTCTCATTGTCGCTCGAACTAGCAAGCGCGACAGAGAGGGAGATACACGAACGAAGTTCGGTTTCGTTTCGCGGTAGGCCCTCAGCACGCCTAGCACTAGACGGCCGCGACATACTTTCGATTTTTCTCGCACTATACCTCTATTACTAAATATTCTAATAAGAGAGAGACGGATAGTGCGAAAAAATATAAAGGTAATAATAATAATCCATACCTACTGTTGCCCTTAGGCCATTTTTTTATGCCGCTATTAATAGGGGCCCATCTAGCAGTTAGCGAGTCACCGTCTGCCAGAGATAAAATGTGAAACAGTTTTATTGGGCAGGCGTCCGATGTTTCATCCAATAGCCCAGCTACTAGTCCATCATTTTCACCCAATAACCCGTTTCATTTAGATTTCATCAACTAGCAATAGACTCTTACACCCCAGCGGGTGCTGTTTCTGTGTGCGTCCCATGACACGGGCAGAGACAGCATCCGCTTGGTGTACTCCTTGCATTTCATTAAATTGTCAAAAGGGCCTCTACGTGTTGGCTCAGAGCTCCACGTACGCCTCCCAAAGGTCCGGCACATCATTGTCCCGTGAGCGGGAAAGACATATAATCCATACTAACCATACTTCCATATCCATACTCCATACTAATATCATAAATGCGAAAGTGTGTCTGTCTGTCCGTTACCTTTTGTGTAAGTGTAAGGTTGTTAAGTTTTAAACTAATTTTCGGTATATTTATTACGTTTTACTTCCTTGATTTGATGATGATGGCGTGTACAGTCAGCATCAGATAGTTAGTAGCATCCAAAGTAGCCAAATATATCGTAACACATTCCTTACTCCTACTTATAGTAACAAAGACTATTTCGATGAATGTACGTTCCGATATATTTGGCTAACTTGGCTGCTACTAACTACATTATGCTGACTGTACAGAAATCGGCCTCGGGTAAATATATACTTATAGATTAGTTGTACGTTAATCATACTTTGTTTCATATCAAATAATAACTCTGTATCGAACTTGGAGTTGGCATGCAACCCATAGGTAGGTACTTACAATATTTGCCAAGCCCACTATTTTTATTAGAACTTATTCTATTAACACTTGACAGTCATTAATACGAGCAGATAAAACAATATTGTTTCTATAATTGTTCATGCTCCTAAGCAATAGATATTGTAAATATATTTACTAATAAAATGTCTGGTTTTAGCGATTTCCCAATTTTGATACTGTTTAGATATTTGATTCTTTGATAGAATAGGTATTTACTTGTGTATTCTTTTTCCTCTTCTCTTGTAAAATTTCTTGATATTACGTATTTTCCTCCTGCGCTTATTTAACCCCAAAGACCCAAAATAATTATTGAAAAATTTGTGAGACCTAAGCTAAGACGTACTGACTCTAGTATCGTAAGTTTGTATGTTACTAACAATCTATGGGCAAACTGGCCTGAAATAAATAATTTATTATTATTATTATTTCCCATCTTGAACTAAAAACAAAATCTAAACTATACCTACGTACATGTTAATTAGGTACAAACGCCAACACAGTTAACTGACCATCCTGTATTTATACAAGAACCTTATTACAATGCACATTAAGTGCACGGATGGTCAGTCAGCTGTCTTGTCTATAGTACCTACTACTTTACAAACCACGAAATAGATTGTCCATTCTATGCAACAAAATTATCTGTCGCTAAAAACTAAACTATACGCAAATGTTTATTAGTTACCTACTATACGAATCACAAAACGGATTGTCCACTCTATGCAACAAATATAGTCCACAATTTCCACAAATATTTAAAAATTTCGGCGCAGCGCAAATTGACACAGGTCCATCATGCAACGTGTCGTGTCCCGCACTGACCGTATGGACGAAAACGGGGAGGCGTAGGAACTTTGGCGGAATATTTCAAAAAACGAGATATTTTTTTAATAAAATAAAGAAAGTAAGAAAATGAGGCCACTTGTTTATTATTTTATAAAGAAAGTTATAAAATTTCATATTATTCTGATAAAAAATGGAGCAGTAAAATGGTTACAACTGAAAAAATAGGAGTGACTTTAGATTTCTTTTTCTCTCATTTTTATTGTTAAAATGGATTTCTACGAAAACTATGACCCGTCGCATATCTTGCAGATTATGATATATTTTTTCCACAGCAAAAATGTTACGTAATAATGTATAAAACGGTTACAAAACAACTCATTTTCACGAAAATTTCGAATGTGGAGCCTTAATCAAACGAGGGAGCGAAGCGAAATGCTTCAGCTTGTGCCGAAAATCGTTTGTTCGTTTCGTTTGTATATCGTTTGTGTGTTTGTAATGTCCGGATGTCCAGCTTTCCCGCTGTTCGCCTGTACAGGTCGCATTTCTCAACATTCTTCTTTTTAATTTTTGTGAGCAGGTTCGTAATTTCTTTTAAGTATAAGACGTCGCGAGTTTTGCAGCTCACTGTAACACTGTGTTCACAGACGCTAGTAAAAAATTGTAGAGCTAAATGGATACTCGGTTGGTATTATGCTAATAGGTAAATACTATAGGGTCTTTGCGGTTCGATATTAATACATAACTCGGGACGCTAATTGAACTACTGAATGGGAAACTATAATACACCAACTGTGCACATAATAACATTAAAATTTTATTGTGCAAGACGTAATAATTATTATATTTTTTCCTCTACCTAACTAGAGTAGGTACCTATTTTTAACCGATTTCAAAAAAGGAGGTTCTCAATTCGTCGGAATGTTTTCATGTATGTTCCGATTTGGAAATCGCGTGGGGTCCATGAGAGGCGGCCTGTGCCCAGATTGGGACGTATATAGGCTGATTTATTATTTGTATTATATTATTTTTTTGTCACGAATCGATATTTGAGTAGTTTGAGTTTGAGTATAGACCATTGGGCTGAATAAGTTTTTCGATTCTAGGTAAGGATGACCAGATATTGGACGTGGAAGACGACTCGCACTTCGACTTTCGCTTCATAAGCTGTACACAGCTTTTAACTAATTCGCTCTTGCTATTTTGAGGGTTCCTTGTTGTTCAAGTCGCATTTCTCAACCGTTAGGGCCGCTTGAGACCAGAATGGCAGCGGTCGGCAGCGGCGCGGCGAGCACTTTCAGTGTCAAATAATTTTAAACTTTTTTGTCCAAAATACTGACACGCGATGTCTACAGCTCACAGTCACTAGTTTCATTGGAATGGTAAGTAGTACAAATTATACCTTAATACAAGGGGTGTAGACTCAAAATGTATTATTACTTCAAAAGAAAGAAGGTAAAAAAATATGCCTAGTGACAAAAATCCCATTCAGATACCTATCTCAAAAAATTACGAAGTTAGAACCGTTTTAATATTGCTCGTTAGAGAGAGAAAACGCTAGCCGATCGAGACGTCACGATCCTCGAGCGTCATAGTAAATGACAATCGTTTCACATGAAGGTTCGTTTTGCGGAAAAGGGACAGAACAAAAAATTCCTCCCTCCCTCTTAAAACTTTGGACTCTTATAACTTTGTGATTATTTAACCTCTTGCGTTACTAAGTAACATTCTTAATCCTTTTTCAAGAAAATACATCAATATTGATTATTTTATTTAGTGTTTGTCGCAGTGAAATAGTATAAACCGCCGTTTTAGCTGTTTCACAAAACAGCGCTAATTTGTAATACGGCGGGTTGACGATCAGGCGAATTGAATACCGCTGGAACGTGTTTGGCGCTAACCGTTCCTCAATACGACTAGCAGTAATGTACATTCGAGTTCTCCAATATCTACAGAGACAACCTTTCAAAAATGTATATACAGAGACTTTATTGTTACTGACATAAGAGACATGTGTAGATATTTTTGAAAGGTTGTATATTGGAGAACTCGACTGTACCTAATACAGCGGGTCATTAGTCGCCGCCTTGAAAATTTGTAGTTTCTATTTTTAATACTCGCTGCGCTGTCTGACATAGCAACAACAATGGCGTAGAATGCAGAGAATGCGTTCCTAAAAAGTGCAATTAACAATTATTCAAACAAGGAAAACGTGATAAACATGTGTGTAAACGGTCAATTTTCACGTGCAGTCAAACAATTGCTATGAATCTCAATGTGGAACAGTAAAGAAGCCATGGATGGACAAAAGAACGAGTTTCAAAGGTTATAATGCAAATGAAAACGGAAAAAATGCCTATGGTTCGAAGCAATCCAACACAATATTTTCAGCGAATTTTCATTAAGCCGTATTATAAACAGCTGTAACGTAAAACGGCGGATTATACATTTTCATTCAGCAGTATTAAATCCGCCAGGGGACCGATTTTTGACTTTCGAGCGCTCGACTCTTTCACTCGAAAACTGACAAAAATTATGAAATCCTATTTTAAATTGACGATAGAAAATTTAAAAACGTGCGGTATTGACCACTCGTATTCAATTCTATCGGTAGAAAGTAAGTGCCTGTGATTATGACACTATAATAGCATTTACTTTTATTTAATTTTCGAGCGCTCGAAAGTCAAAAATCGGCCCCCTGATCGACCACCCGCCGTTTTACAAAACGGCGCAGTTTTCTGAAACAGCTGGCTGTTATGTAAAACAGCTAGCTGTAATGCCTGCGACATATACACCCCTGTTGGTCCAAAGAAATGATGTAACAAGCTTATCTTTCTGAGCAATCTTATAAACTTTATAACCGCGATCAAATCTCAGTCACCGTTTATTGTAACTTCTAAGAGCAAATTACGAAACTCTCAATCTTAAATCTGGCGTGAAGTTAGGAAAAGTTAGTTAATGTTAGCAGTTTAATTAACTTTTAAAGGTTTTGTACAGGTTATATGTTTATTTGTTTAAACTTTCATCCAAGACTAGCAGCCCTTGCAGCTCCTCCCGCCATGTACAGCCAAAGTAGCCAAATACACTCGCGGGCAAAGAATACGGGTCGGTAAAATACCGTCATATTTCCTAAAATAGTGCGTAAGTCAGTTAATCCTGTCATGATCTTTATTTAATTTTACATATAAACTGCTAATAACAGTAAAAAATATAACGTTACCAGGTTTAAATCGGACTAAAAAAAATCGTTAACACAGCGAGATATCGCAAAAATCGTGATTTTTGGATATCGATATTTTTATGATATTTAGGATCCAGGAAATTGTTAATACACTTGGGTATTGTAAAGAATAGCATATTATGTAAATAAAACAAGTATTCAATATTTTAAAAAACCTATGTGACCCGTATTCTTTGCCCGCGAGTGTATTTCGGTACACGTCTTTATTAGGTACCAAAGATTATTGAGAACCAATAATCTTTGTGATTACTGAAAGAGTAAGGACGTGTTAAGAGTCCGCAGTAAGCTCGGCCGAATTTTACCTTCCCATACAAACGGAGTTTCGTTCTCATTTTAAAACTTCGTGTTGGATTGTGCTGAAACTTTGCATATACAATGACATGAGGTATATCTATGTCTGTAATTAGTTTACATGGTTCCTGTTTATAAAACAAACGAAATACAGCAAAAACAAGTTTTGTATGAAGAACTTAAATTCGCTGTATTTTTTTACTATGGTATCTGAAGCTACATAAACTAATTACAGACATAGATATACCTCATGTCATTGTACATGCAAAGTTTCAGAATCTGTCAGAAGTGATTAAACGATAAATGACAATCATGCTACGCCCACTGTAATACGTTAGTAGCAGCCAGAGTAGGTATATCGTAAATTTTCATTTTTTAATTTTTATTTCACATCGATTTCGTTCTATAGCTAAGAACCATCTCGATCGCGTCAGTTCTCGGGCGAAAAAAACCGCATAAAAAGAGCCCATTCGTTTAGGAGATACGATGCCACAGACAGACACATAGACGCACGGCCGCGTCGAACTTATAACACCCCTTTTGCGTCGAGGGTTAAAAAGGAAAACAGTAAGAATTTCCTTGGTGATTTTTTTCTCCCGTGTGCACTTGAAAATAAATCTATGCATTTTAATAAATTTTTGTTTTCAATTATTCCTACTCGTCATTTGGACTACTTATAGAAAATTAATTAGAGGCTGTAGGTACGATGTAAAAACTCACGAATTAGAATTTTTTATTTTTCGAAGAAAGATTTGGGCCGATGTATATATAGATTAAATTACGAGGAAAACCTGTTATATTGAATTTAAGATATAAGGTACTCCACTTTGGTTGAAAGGTGGCACTTTTTCAACTACCTACTAAAGTGGCACTTTTTTCAACTACCTCCTAAATTTAGCTTGAAAAGACTCCCACTCGTTATTTTGACAATAGAATTTTATTCTGGGACTGTTCGAAACGAAATCTTACAAAGTTACGAGTAGCGAAACTTCTTGAATACGAGTACATAACATACATACATACATTCACGCCATTATTCCCACTTGAATAGGACCCTGAAAATTTAGAAATTTTGCTTGCGCACTTGTCAAATAGAGTTTGTATAATTGTTACGAGCGTGGGGGATACAGGATAGAGTTAATAACACGACAGTAGATTTATTCTGTGATTCACACAGGGCAAAGTCCACTGAGTCCACCCGTACTAACACTCAAGACTCCGTTAACTCGCACAAGTGACTGAGTCCGCGCCTGCTAATACTGACACAGCTACACTTTACTACTCAAAGTAACGTCCGTGAGGCTGTAGCCGCCGTTAGGTTCCTGTCAGTGAAAGTTTAAAAGTTTTTCGTAAATTAATTTAGCTTAAGTTTCATTTCCACGATGTTGTTTTAATCCTGACACACCTCAACAGTTTCATAATTTGGGAGATAAGACTTACCTATGCGACTGTTTTTCTACTTTGCCTAAAGGTTGATTTGTAGAGAATGCGTTATAACATTAAATCCGCCTTTTGTATGTACACATAACTTCTTATTTTGTGAAAATGGCCACAACGGAAGACCAGCGCTGGCCCTGCCATCATTACGCTGAGATGTGACTATTTTGTGACAAACGTATTTTGTATAAGTAGATATGTGCATGTGCGCACAATTAGTTTTGTTGTCGACATTAAGTAAACACTTTCCTTCTTTCAAAGAATAAATGAATAACAAAAAGGCATCATTAGAAATTGCCATTTAACATCGTGTTCAAGTTTTATATATTTCGCAAAACGTGCAGTTTTGTGAATAAAAGTAAAAATATGCGAAAAATAGTTCGGCCTTGCTTTTATTTAGTTTGACCTGTCCCGGTGTCTGTAATGAAATCTTACGAAAACCCACTTCCAGGAGACAGATTGAGCTGAAATTTTTGGTATATTTATAGTTTGGATGACAATTCAATATTATGGTACCATCGAGCTGATCTGATGATGGAGACAGAAGGTGGCCATGGGAATTCAGTGCTTAACCGACGTAACCTGGTTGAGTTTGGACTTGTTGGAATCGTATCAATGAGCAGTTGATGACGGTATACAGAAAAGTCCAGTCAGCAATAAAAGCTTGTACCAGTTTTTTTTGACAGAAACTTATTGTACGTAAGTACTCGTTCGTTTCTACAGATAAAAACAGATGAATAACGATTCAATCAAAAACTCACCCAATTTAGTAGATTGCCGGTAATGCAGACAGCTGGTTAATTCCCGGTGCAGACTGCGAGCGAGCCGCCCGCCGCGCCGCTTTTATAGCAACTTGGGGATGGCGACCGCCCACCTGTTGGCGGAGTTCGCGGAGGTGTGGAGTCGATATGGAAACATTAGGTTTATAACGGGGTCCTTTTAATTTGCCAATTATAAAGAGGTCGAGAAAAGCGAGTACCCTACCCTATTTTACCCTATTTTGTACCCTATTTTGTACCCGTCAAAATTCCTGCTCGGTGTTGTGGGCTTTAACTCTTTAGAGGTAAGGCGCAACTATGGGCTGCTGACCACTGCTTGTAGGGTCTTAAGAGTTACGAGTTCGACGTCACCCCGCTTCGCGGGGTGCCTATTTCCGCTCTAAGGGACACAAGCTAACCCTAACCCAACCTAACCTAAAAATAATACCATTGTTACGATTGCTTGTTTTTTTTATTGCGGGGCTCCGCGCCCTAACTCCCTTTTTCTAGCTGCCCTAACCTAATCTTCTATATTATAAACCTTTAAGGAAATATACTATGTTTTATGATTGTTATACGTTATGTATGTTATACGAAAAGATATTATGTGTTATGACCGTTATACGTTATGTATGTTAGACGAAATAAAATTAGTCAATTTGAGTGTTATAGAAAAAAGCTTAATATTATGTCAATTGACCGTTATTCCTTTCAAAAGTATTGGTTTTGTTGTTATAGCTAACGTTAATTATATCGTGAACGTTATATATTGTTGTTATATCTCGTGTGACGCACCCAAGCGCACCCCTGCTCGAGCGCACTTGTGTGTTTTCTGTACTTCTATTGTTTTATAGTTCCAATATAATTCGTTGTTTTTATTATTGTGAAATATAATTTTGAATTGTTAGTCTAAGTTTTGTGACGCATTGGTTGTTAAACTGTAATATCATGGAAAACTTTTTATCAATAAATAAATAAAGAAGAGATATCTATGTACCTACAGTCTCCAGCGGAAGTAGCTACGCAAAGTAACACGCTCAAAATGATTTAGACAGTCCTTAACCAGTCTTGTATTCTTTTGCTTTTGGTTTGTTTTTTTCTAATTCCTTGTTATTGCGTTCTTACATTTGTTGACATTGTCCTAATATTATATCTTTATTTTTGTCTGTTTTTGACGATCGTGATAAAAATTCTTATTTTTTGACATGTACCCAATCTGCCATGTAATTTTTTATCATGAACCCTCTTGACACTCTTGACATCAGAGTCGTGAGTAGATCATTTTCAGCACTTGACCTGCGTAGCTACTTTTGCTGTTGACTGTGTTAGTGGCTTTGTGACCTAGAAGACTCAGGCTTCTTAAACGGCAATAACGTTTCAAATTGCATTGAGAAATCGTCAAAGACAACACACACGACACACGACCAACTGACAGCTACGTGGCGCACAGATGAATGCCCGACTCAACAGAAATAAACGCATGTTGGGTAATTAATAGGCGAATTGAATCAGTTTGGGAAAACTCAACCATACCTCAGAACAATCTTGTTTTAAGGGTATTTATCGGTCATTCTCACTGCGGGCGTTCTCAGCCACCACCCTTTTTATTCCTTCATTATTTCCAAACAATATGACTGAAAATGGAATCCTTACACGACAATTACCTATTTAATTACTTTAGCACTGTAATAGTATACGCGGTATTTGATTTATGGTGATCTTAATTTCTCTAGGATCCTGGCGATTAGAACATTGAAATTCGCTCCGTTCCGGCGATTAGAAAAAATAATTTTGTTATGTAAACAACGTATGAAAACTCTCAAATGATCGCTATACTGGGAAGAATACACTTTTCAGACAAAAAAAATTTAATGGCAGTTCTGTCTCGTTTGATATATACACTTAGTAACTTTAACCGTTAACATTATTACAACATGTTAAATCCAGTAAAACATATTGATAAAAAGAAGGCAGTGCTCGACATTAGCATCCCTCATTACGAGAAACTCGTGAAGGCCGAGACGAGAAGGACAAAGCCAGCAAGGGAGGATTAGGGCGTACCAGAATGCACCTCCTGACCTGACTACCGACGCAGTGACCAGTAGTATATAGCCCTCTGTCTCTGACCCTTGACCTAGCAATCTGCGGGAGAGTCTATTGAATTGTTGGTCGAGACCGACTCTTCGCTATTAGACCATTTGCAGAAACAACTATCGGGAAAATGATCGTTGAATCAACATTCCACATGGTGGTTACATCATGAGCCAGGTCTAGGTACTTGCTGGCTTTGTCCTTCTCAGCGTTCACTAGGTTCTCGTCGTGGAGGATGCTGACGTCGACAAGCACTGCCTGGCGTTTCGATCGATCTGTCAGCACGATATCTGGCCTGTTGGCTAGAATAGTCCTGTCCGTGATGACAGATCGATTCCAATAGAGCGTGGCATGACCATTTATAGTTCTGATAAAATTTAAAGAAAATTGTATTTTATATTAGTTTATATTTTATATTGTCAGTTATATTTAATATTATATACCCAATTATAATATATTTTAACACTAAATCAATACGATGGCAATTAGAAAAATCCTGGCAATTAGCGTCGTGGCTCTTAGAGAGAAACACATTTTCGTAGAAAAACAGCTGTTAAATGAAAATATAGCTTAAATATATAGATCAGAACCAGCGAGGCCCACTATTCTGCTTTCTTTATAATAAGCTGTAACCCACTGACGATAGATGAATTATTAAACATGACAACATGAATTAGAAATTTCGGAAACCAAAGTCAAGGCAATTAGATACTTATGTGCAGTCCCGCGACAACACTGACACAAATACGTCCGCACTCATCGAGCACCTCGGCACAACTGATGGCTCGCGGCCTGTGCTATAGTGATGTGCCAGATAGTTTTGACTAGGGCTGTGCGCCCGCGATTGTAAGCGGTGCAGGCAATTATTCCTTTAGGCTGGACAAGATTTTCATTAATTATTTTGTTAAAGAAAATTTAATGTATTTTGTTGTATTCTTTATATGTCGTAGGTAAACCATTCCTTTATTTAAAATGCGATAAAAAATAACAAAAATCTGTACTCTTTCCAAGTTTAAGTCAATTTCCTAAACTAAGAAAGCGCGTGGACGCGTTGTGGTAATTTGAGAACAGGGCTTTGAAAAAACATATCTATTAAACAACTAATGACCAGGCTTCAATCTAAGGTGCAACACCTAGGTAGAGACGTAAACTGTCCTACAAAAAAATACCAATTTATTATAATTTGGTTTACATACGAATTTAGGCCCGGACGTGCAAAATTTAGCTCTCTGAGAATGGCCCTTATTTGGTGTTGTGTTCCTAGAGGAGAGTAAGGTCGCCAGAGCTTCCGAAGATGTGCTGTGTTGAAAGTGAGGGGTCTGCGTTTGTCTCTGCTTGTCAAGTTGACAACTCAACGAATCCTCAAGTCTTTAGGGTCGGCGGCATGTAGGCGCGGCAGCTTCTGCAGAGACTCAGAAGAACGAAAACATATTTCGTTCATATATCTCCATCTCTGTCGCCCGAATAAGCAAGTGTGACAAAGTGGGAGATACACGCCGTAGCGCCGCTGGTGTCTCAAGCGTCCATAGGCACGGTGTCTGCTTACGAACAGGCTGGCCGTAGGCTTAATTGCCACGGTCATAGTATAAAAACGAAAAAAAACTTGTAACGCTAATAATAGCGACTCCATTCGTCCCGAAGCCGCGATTACCCGTATCGCACGCATCGCGCACCGCTTAATTACATGCCAGGTTTGATTCCCGGCCTTATGCTTTCGGAAGGAACTTAAAAAAGTCAGGGCTTCGATTCAATCTGTCTTGGAAGGCAGATACAAAGACGTCTTTAAAAAAAACATATCATCTGCTGTTTCCGCAGCTCATCAAAACAGGTTAGTAAGTACATTGTTGTAGATGCTAGAAAGTAAAGCAATAGGTGGACAAGAGGGTTCGGGGTCCGAGCCGAAGGTGAGGATTCATGCATCAATTGCACTTTTGGCCGAGACATTACATAATGTTTTTCACGCCTACTGCGAGGAAATTGCAAATAATTATAAATAATATTAAGATTATAATTATTTTAATAGTAAACAAACTTCAAACTTTTTTATTTGCAAAGAATAATATACAAAGATGAAAAAATATTATTGGGAACATTATTCTTCTATGCAAAAGAACGGGGCGCCACTTTCACTTTTTGTACTGGACTACTACTAAGTTTGAATTCTAGAAGGCCCTGTTTGTGCGACGCCCTGCTAACCACAGTATTGAAGCCTGAATCCGGGCCATCCTTTGCCACATTTCCGAGCAGGGTCTAATGACATATTTTCTCACCCGTACACTGCTTGCAGAATGTAATTTGACAGAGAATCTTTTTTTTTTAAAAGCTTTTATTTAACTTGCAATGTATGTATGTAATTTGTTCGGGTGGAATCTTTGAACTCAATTTTGAAGTAGATATCTTCAACCGATTGAGCTGAAATTTTGTATACACGTTTAATTTGGATGACAATGCACGATAAGGTACGTGACGCCATTCTAAATCCAATATGGCGGATCATCCAAGATGGCGGAATAGTTATTTTTAAAGCACTTCTACAACATGGGTATCAAATGAAAGGGCTCGTTGAGAGCAACTCGAAAAATAACTTCTTTTTAGAGCGTTTAAATAAAAGCTTTTTTTAAAAGTTTTTGCTTTTAATTTTCTCAGTTTATCCGCTTGACCGTGAAAAGTCTCGCGACAAAATCCGTTAAGTGTTTCATTTATTTGAATACTTAAAAAATGCCATAGCGTACTGCTCCAACTTTAAGGTGCCGATAGATTCTAGCAAATACCATTACAGCTACTGGACCCGATTCTACAGTGACCTCTAAACTTCCTAATTTTATTTAGGTGTCGCTAAAATACTTTGCTATTCTATGAGCAGCTGTCATAATCAAATGACAGCGCTAATTTGAATCTGACGTTTCTTATTTTAGGCGGTCTATTCAACTTACTTAGCTGCCTAAATGCTATTCTAAATATGTTGTTTTTAATCTGCCGCCGAAATTATGTCTAAAAATTAGACAATTTAGTTTTAGGCTATATAAGCCATGTGCACCTAGAATCGGGTGCAATAGCTTACAGAATAAACAGGAGCGTTTCAGCGAGCATTTAAGTGAGCGTCCTAGCGAGCACTTTAGCGAAACGACAGTAAATTTGCTTCGAGCTTTTTGCCGAGCCGAGCAATTTTGGTTATGTGCCCGCCCACGCATCCCCACATCATTTACTGTAGCGCTCGCTAGAATGATCGTGAAAATGATCGTAGCGACATATTATCGTATCACATAGAAACCAGTATGGACGTCTGCGGTCGGCTGCGAAATGACACCTTTAGGCACTGGTCCCACCGCCGGCTAGTAAGCTAGAAAAGTTGGGCGAGTAGCATTACATTGCGGATCTGTAAAGGTCGATTGATCACACTGTGCCTGGTCAGCACGCAATGAACCGTTACTCGCCCAACTTTTCTAGCTTACTAGCCGGCGGTGGGACCAGTGCCTTATGCTTAACTAGAAAACGGTGTTTTGCCAAAATTTTATTTAGTGAAATATTGCTATAGGTTACCGTTAGCAATCACAAAATGTTATTTCCCAACTGTATTATTCAGAGAAATGACGCGTAGTTGAGTGTCCAAGAGGCATCCGGATGGCTCGCGGCATTTGAGCTCCCGAAGCGTTGTATTAGTACTAGACTAGGTACTAAAATAACAATAAAAATATTGTCCACTGTTTCCAAGTGATAAATTACATTGCAATGGTCCTGGTCAAGCCGGAAAACTCTAAACCTACTTTTACGTTCGTTTAAGAGTCCGCAGTAAGCTCGGCCGAATTTCACCTTCCCATACAAACGTAGTTACGCTCTCATTTTAAAACTACGTGTTGCATTGTGACGTAACTTTGCATATACAATGACATGAGGTATACCTATGTCTGTAATTAGTTTATATGGTCCCAGTTTATAAAACAAACGAAATACAGCAAAAACAATGTATGAAAAACTTAAATTCTCTGTATTTTTTACTATGGTATCTGAAGCTAAATAAACTAATTACAGACACAAATATAGCTCATGTCATTGTATATGCAAAGTTTCGTTACAATCCAACACGTAGTTTTAAAATGAGAGCGTAACTACGTTTGTATGGAGAATCGAGCTTACTGCGGACTCTTAAATCGTTTTGTTATTCAAAAGGTTGTTAGTTAATTTAAAAATATACTGTCCTATTTCGTTCCCGCGAATACACGCAGCAATAAGTCGAAGTTACCGGAGATTAAAAGTTGGCGGTGTATGTTTTATGATAAAAAGATCAGTCGCTGTCACTTCTTTCTATTAATTCACCTCCGGCTCAATTTGGGATGCGCGAATACTACATAATTGACCAGAAAAGTCGCTAAAATAGCAAGCTAACGGCTACTTGTGATTTTTAGGGTTCCGTAGTCAACAAGAAACCCTTATAGTTTCGCCATGTCCGTCTGTCCGTCCGTCCGTCCTCGGCTTAGCTCAGTAACCGTTACTACTAGAAAACTGTGATTCGGCATGGGTATATAAATCAATCACGCCGACAAAACAGTACACAGAAAATAACATTTCTCAAACCAAGAAATTGAATATTGTTACGGAGTTTTACAAAATATATTCTTGGACTAAGAATGTATACATCAATTAACAGTTTCAGGTTTATTCAATGTAAAAAATTAAATTGTCAAAGTTATTTCTTGAATCAAGTAAATATTTACATTAAGCCAATTATATGCTTGAGGTAACTAATGAAATGAAATGAAATGAAATGTATTTATGCATGTGGGAAATAGGTGAATGGGTTACAGTTTGCAGTTATAGTTGCAATAAATCTGGTGGACTCACTTAATTGAAAATTATATGTCAAGAAAGAGTTAAAATATACAATACAATACAATATACAATTAAAAGGAATCATTCTAGAAGTCATTGATATTATAATATCATTTGTATATTAGAAAGTTTTTAACAAGATTCTTAAATAAGTTTATCTTCTGTGACTTAAAACTATCGGGTATCTTATTATAAATTGTGATGCACATGAAATAGCAGTTTTTGGATGTAAGTGCTAATTTAGCAGCAGGTTTATGTAGCTTATGCTTATGTTGTGTTCGAACATTACGGATACATATCCGCTGTACTTCTATGAACTGGGTTTTGTACTTATGAACAAAAACAGCTATCTCCAAGATATAAAGGCACGGGAAAGTAAGTATGCCATTATCGATGAAGAGCGGTTGGCATGATTCCCTTCGACCAATTCCAAAAATTGCTCTTATACATCGTTTCTGTGGTAATAGTACTTGGTCTTTATCAGAACAATTACCCCATAAGACTATTCCATATCGAAAAATGGAATTCACATAGCCATGATATGCTACTAGAGCGGCTAGTATTGAAACCGTTTTTGCAATTCTTCTTAGTGCATATATAAAACTACCCACTCTGCTAGAGACACTTTCCACATGGTATTTCCAATTGCAGTGAGAATCAATGATTATACCTAGGAACTTTGTATGATGTACCTCTTCAATGGGAACATTATCAACGCAAATATTTAAATTTTGTGAGTCACTTCGGTCAGTATGGAATTGAATAAAATTAGTCTTATCTAAATTTACTTTTAAATTATTATTTTTTAGCCAATCAATTGTACGCGATAATGTCATATTTATTTCTTCATTGTATCTTGATAAATCGTTGCATTTTATTATAGTTGATGTATCGTCAGCAAATAAAATACACTCCTGAGATACATAATTCGGTAAATCGTTTATATATAATAAACATAATAAGGGCCCTAATATGCTACCTTGCGGTACACCATAATTATTATTGACATAAGGTGATCGATACGATACTAAATTTCTAGATTTTGGACAATACTTTAGCGTCTCTACACATTGACTTCGGCCAGTGAGGTAAGCCGTCCCCCAGTCATGAGCGGGACCTCATATACCATACCTATACATTTTCCTTAGTAGTGGCTTGAGGCTCACAAAATCAAAAGCCTTACTATATCCATGAATAAAACCGTAGCTGGAATGCGACTATCAATGGCATTCATTACACTTTTGACTAACTTAAACGCCGCAAAAAAGTACATTTAGATTTTCTAAGTCCATGTTGTTGCTCATGTATTACATTTTTATTTTCCAATAAATCAATTAACCTATACACGACTTTTTCAAAAAATTTGGAAAATATTGGTATGAGTGTTACCGGTCTATAATTACCCATTTCAGACTTAGCTCCTTTTTTGTAAAGGGGTTTAACTACCGACTTCTTTAGTATGTCCGGAAAGCTGCCCTGCGCCAGTGACAAGTTCAATACATGCACAAGTGGCCTTGCAATGATATATGCATTTTTCTTTATATCATCAGTCCTCAGATCGTCGTGGCCAACCGCTTTCGAGTTTTTAAGGCTACTAATTATACTAATCAGTTCACTCGCGCTTAAAGGCTTGAGATGATTGGCAATATTGATGTCATTATTAATGTCAGATGTTATATTATCAGTTACATATTTAATGAAAAAATTATTAAAACTATCGGCTATTTTTTGTGGGTCATCAATACACTCATTAATTTATCTATTATCAGCTTTTCCACAGATCTACTGCAGTCTGTTGTAGTACTTTTTTATTATATTCCAAACTGCTTTACATTTATTGCTTTGCTTATCTATGTATTTAAAGTTTTCCGTTCTTTGATGAGACAATATACATTTCCTAAGAAAATTTCTAATTTTTCATTTCATTTTCTAAAAATTTTTTCAACTAAAAAATCGTGCGTCATCGACTGAATAAACAGGTATTGTTAGGTTAAAAACACATATTCTTGAATCATTAAACAAAAATATTATATTGTTACTTCAAGTATTTTACATTATTAATATAATTATAATGCTTCAGTCAAAAATATCACACATCTTAAACAAAAACATACTCTGAATCTTCTATTAACAATATATTCTTTCAAATGAATACAACAATCTTAGTACCTCTTAAGTACCTACATAAAATGTATGTGTATACATCACTAGTAAATGTACGTCTGTGACGATTACCATAGTACCACTAAACGTGTAGATCTTGCCGACACCGAGCTGCGAGCCTCTCGCAGGGGCGGCTTTACCCATGGTGCAGGGTGTGCGTTGCACACGGGTGCTGTGGTCCTAGGGGGCGCCTCTAGGGGGGGTGCTAGGGGTAGAGTAATGTAATTAGTTTATGTAGGTTCAGATATCATAGAAAAAAATACAGCTAATTTAAGTTTTTAATACAAAACTTGTTCTTGCTGTATTTCCTTTTTTTATACACTGGAACCATATAAACTAATTACAGACATAGATATACCTTATGTCAATGTATATGCAAAGTTTCGCCACAATCCAACACTTAGTTTTAAAATGAGAGCGTAACTACGTTTGTATGGAGAATCGAGCTTACTGCGGACTCTTAACCGCATGCAAAAATACGCAAATAGGTCCATTTCATCATCGCTGATAGATCAGGACGATTTTAGCGGCAAATGAGAATTGTTCTCGTAACTTAGTGTACAGTATGTCAGTATATTATAAATATTATAATAATAATTTATTTCATTTATTCAGATCTTAGATCCATTGGTTAGTAATTACAAATCTTACAAAACTATTGTTAATAAATAATACCTACACAACATAAAAAAGAACTTTTAAATAATTAAAATACTCACTCCCTGCCAACAAGTTAATGATAACCAATCAGTTTTCGATTGGCAATCATCAACTTGTTGACATGAAGGTATATGGGGAATCAGGTTTCGCCGCAAACATTTCCAAAATTCTATTGGAGCCGCCTCTTCCCTCTTGTCATCATATTATGTGCTACAACGGATGATTACCGAAAAGTTTTCAGGGGTAGGTAACCGATGTTTAGACAAGTCCTCATGAAGTTTGCGCATTATTTAATTTATTCCGTATCGGCATAAAGTATCGGTTTATTCTTGTAAAGAAATAAATAAATAAAGAAAAAATTTATTCATTCATGACATATAAGCAAATACATGTAAGTATGAAATGTGATGAAAATTAAAAATAAAACTAAAACTAAAACATATATCTGCCGGTGTCACGAAAAGGTCCCGCCTCAGCATAATGCCGACTCAAGCGCCGGCGCAGGGGACCGATTTTGCCGACTTTCTGCATAATGCCGACTTTCGAGCGCTCGTATTCAATTCTATCGGTAGAACATTTTGACACTTCACTTGTACCTATTTAATTTTGGACTGAATATTAATTTAAAAGATAGATATATTTAAATAAAATGTATCGATTCGATATACGATTATATTTAATTTCTTGCCGAATTTTGTGGTTGCAAACCAAGATATTTAGTCTATTGGCGGGAAAATAAGCGTTTCGTTCATAATATTACTCACTACTTCCTTTTGGACAATACCACTTGTTTTTCGATTTTCTATCGCTCGTATTTCAAACGTATAGCATTTCATCGTTTTTGACCGGATTCGAGTGAGAGAGTCGAGCGCTCGAAAGTCAAAAATCGGTCCCCTGATCTTCCGGCGGGACCTAAAGTGTGTCACGGTGTTTGCAGTACGCACCGCTTAAGTTGAACGCGACCAGTTTCACAGAGCTGTCTAGGGAGGGCGACCCGAACTAATGGAGTGTCAAAGACGCGTCCAAACCGGCCGGCCGTGAGTACTACAGACAGAGTAGGTACAGTAGATAAAGAATAGGTAAAGAACTTGGCACGGCTACCACAGGCCGACCCGCGAACGAACGCTTAGAAACATACGGATAGTAAAAAGCCACTGTATGTAGCCGAGCGGTGAAGCGCGACTTTCAATCTGGACGTCGTAGGTTCGAACCCCTGCATGGCTATCATGCGACGGCGCGCGATCTCTCTCGATTTTTCTCGCACTATCCGTCTCTTTCTTATTAGAACACTTAGAACAAGAGCTAGTGCGAGAAAAATCGAGAGTATGTTGAGGCCGTCGCATGATAGACGTGCTGTACATATTAAAAGCTTAACGCTGGTTTTGGCCGTTAAACATACAATCTCCAAGCTGGAGGGGCTGATGTCAGACTTAAAGCATTGTTTTCTACCAAGAAACCTTTTAAAACCTTTCCTCAGTTCGCGCTTTATGACCTAAAGCTGAATACAATGAACAGAAAATTACTTCTTTAGCAGTAAATGTAATTAGCAGACCATTAAAAACAAAGAAAAACTCCTACTAAGCACACAATACTTCAGAAGTCATTGTAATTTACTTTAAAAACAAAGTTTTTTAAACCGACTTCTGTTCAGTGGTTCACCAAGACATTTCAACATTTCCTTTCTACTTTACCACATGCACTGCTTTGCTTTTCGAGAACAAATGCATTGATCGTTATTAACACATACGTGCCTATGTGCATACTGATAATATTTGAGGAGTTCCGTCGATTCTTCAAAGATGTCAGAATTACTTTTCGCACTTTTTTCAATATTTATTTATTTGTTCACACACACACACACACACACACACACACACACACACACACAAGTTAACCGTTTATAACCAAAACACATGAGGTAGGTGCACATAGACTATAAAAATACAATCATTCAGGTAGGAACAGTTAGTTAAGTAAATAGTCTTTATGAGATATTGACATCACACATGCCAATGCCATGCGCAAACATTACAAAAAAGAAAGAATAATTGAACTCACTAGGGTGTCATTTATCTATTTTTGTTCAATTTTCAAATACTGAATAGACAAAAGAAATCTATATCATTATCGAACCTATATCCACGAAATTTCAGGAGAATCGGTTGAAAAGTGCGACCTGTAGAGCAGAACAGCTGGACAGCCGGACACGTCAGAATTTAGCTCACGCTGAAGCAGGAAACTTCGTTCGCTTCGCTCACTGGTTCAAATAACATATCGTAATTTTAAGACATAACCCGTGCGCTGTTGTCGGGTAAAAATTGCTCTCGGCATCAGACCGCGACAAGACATGACCGTGATAGTGATACAAACTAATTAGTATGAAGTAATTAGACATCTACGTTTACAAGACAGATCGTACAAGTTTATGCTATACCTACATGGACCATAGTTCCTTAATAATTGAGTTTTACTGATTTTAGGAATCACCAGGACACTGTCGCGAACTAGTCCGTTCTAGTTCTGTTGATAGATTTTAAAATTGAAAAAATAGAGCGAGTAGAATCAATCAATCAAAAAAAAGAGCGAGTAGAATCAATCAATCAATCAATATATAGGTGCATAAATAAACAATTAGAAAGTCAAAATTTCACAACAATATAAAACAATGTCAAAATAATAATAATCTTAATATCCTATTGCTATCAAAGAACTCCTTTAGACTATAATAACAATTGTCCAATAACCAGACCGTCAATTCATGCTTTAAAAAATATGTCCTTGTCTTAATACTTAATAATAATACTTGCCTGGATCTTGTTCTAGAAAACTTTGAAAATGCTCATTTCTATGACTCGAATCTCAACTTGAGTTTCGACATGTTCTCGCCACGATCAGGAAAAATGATGCCTGCTGGGGTTAAAAATATATTAAACAATGTTCAACTGATGTTGCGCAACGTTATACCATTTGTACCTAATTATACACAAGCGAACGAAAAGGCAAATTGTTCCTTTCGTGAATAAACTACGAAAAATAACTAATTTTTCCGCTAATCAACTTGTGATATTGCATCAAAACATAGCTGGCCTACTTAACAAAACGGACTTATTAGCAGTGCACTTAAATGAACTAAAAATAAATAAAATAGATATAGATGTCATCTGTATAACTGAACACTTTATGATGACAGGTCATGAAGATCTTCTTAATCTTCCAAACTACCACTTGGCAGCATGCTACTCAAGGAATAACCAAAAACGTGGAGGATCCTGTATATTAGTTAGATCTGATCTCAAATATAAGATGCTGCCCCAAATGGCGAATTACTCAATATCTAATGTACTCGAGTGCTGTGCTATAGAATTACCTGTATACGAAATTGTCATAATATGCGTATACCGTACACCTATAATTAGTAATCTTAAAGCTTGTTATGAGGCAATGACTAAGATTCTGAATAAAATTTGTATTAACTCTAGGAAAAAAATATTAATTTGTGGAGATTTTAATATCGATATACTGAAAAAAAATAACGTAACATTGGAATTTGAATATTTTTTCCTGAGTTATAATTTAAAATTAGAAATACGACAGCCTACACGGCCGAGTAGTAAGACGTGTTTGGATAATTTTATTCACAATGTAAAAACATGTCAAAGAAGTTCAGTATTCGATTTTGGATTGTCAGACCACACCGCACAAGTGATGTGGATTCCGATTAAGGCGTCGAGTAGAATTGATCTTTATCGTATTGAAAAACGAGACTACTCGCAAGAAAATTTGGTCAAATTTAATACTTACCTAAAATCGCTTTCTTTTTCCGACATCTACAGCACAGATGATCCCAATGTGGCGTATGATATGTTCAAGGATGAGTTTTGTCTACTGTATGACCTTTGTTTCCCAAAAAAAATAGTGACCATTCGATGTAATGCAAAAACCAGATGGATAACAAAAGGTGTACAAATTTGTGGCAGAAAACAGAGAAAATTACTGTGGCAATATAGACGAAATCCATCTTCGCAAAACAAGGATTCACTCAGTAATTATTCAAAACTGTTCAAAAAAATTGTCAAGTTAACGCAAAAAGCACAAAATAACCATTCAATCAAAACCGCCAAAAACAAGTCAAGAGCTACTTGGCGAGTTATAAATTCTCAAAAATCTCAAGGCCCTAGAGAATCTATACAAGCAATAAAAAAAGCCAATGAGATTATAACAGATCCCATCTGTATTGCTGACGAAATGAATACCTACTTTATTGAAAACAGTTTCCCAAATCTGTCACAAAATAACAGAAATAACAGAAGTAATCTTAAACAACAAAGTGTATCACACTCCATATTTTTAGCACCCACAACGCCGCAAGAGGTCAAAACAACAATAAACTCTCTTCGAAATACAAGTAGCGTGGGATATGACGAAATCTCCACGCTAGTTATTAAGTCTGCCAGTAGTACTTTAGACAAACATTTGTGCCATCTAATCAACCTTACCATATCTGCAGGAATTTACCCTGATAGATTAAAGAAAACTGTTATAAAACCGTTACATAAAAAAGGAGATAAGAATAGCTTAAATAACTATCGGCCAATTGCCCTCATCCCTATATTTTCAAAAATCTTTGAAAAAATTATTTATCAACGCCTGTATTCATACATGAACAAGTTTAACCTACTATGTAACGAGCAGAAAGGATTTAGGAAAAATATATCCATTGATATTGCTATATATGACATGCTTAAAGTTGTAATAGAAAACATTGATAGAAGAAATCCGGTTTGTGCAATTTATACCGATATGTCCAAGGCTTTTGATCATGTATGCCATGATCGACTCATACACAAACTTAATATGTATGGTGTAAGAGGCAACGCATTAAACCTTATAGCATCTTATCTTAAAAAGAGGATACAATATACAGAGATATCCAGAGTATGCCCTGCGACAAAGAAACAATGTAAATATATTTCTAAAGAAAAATACCTACAACTTGGAGTTCCACAGGGCAGCGTACTTGGCCCATTATTGTTTTTAATATACATTAATGATTTTCCAAGCAATTTAAATTATCCCATGGTGTTATTCGCAGACGACAGTACATCAATCATAAACTGTAATAATGATTTAATAAATTACGAACAGGACATTAATAAAGAATTAGATTGTATAGTAAAATGGCTTGATGATAATAATTTAATAATTAATTTAAATAAAACAAATGTTATGCATTTTTATCTACACACATTGACTCGTACTAATAGCAAGATCGATGTTAACTATCAAGGCACAACAATAGAAAATGTAGCTGTTACTAAATTTCTAGGATTATCAATTGACAGTCAGCTAAGTTGGAAAAAACATCTAGATGAAATATGTAAGCATCTGAATAAGTCGGCCTACGCACTATATAAACTATCAAAAATAGCTAACCGTGATACAGTCTTAATAGCATACCATGGATTAGTAGTATCGAAAATTAGATATGGCATTATCTTCTGGGGTAACTCTGTGAACCGCGAGGCAGCCTTTATAGCCCAAAAAAGATGCGTAAGAGCTATCTGCGGTAGAAACGTAAGAGACAGTTGTGTTCCTCTATTTAAATCATTGAGACTATTGACATTGCCTTCATTATATATTTTAGAGGTAGTTCTATTTGTTAAACGCCATCTTGATTTGTTTACATTTGTATCAGAAAGACGAAAGCTCCCCACTCGCTCGCAATACAAGGGACAGTTGTATAACCAGCCTATGAAAACAGCATTGATGCGGAATAGTTTTTTTGGAATGGCAATAAGAGTATTTAATAAAATTCCGGACCCTATGAAAAGTCTAGAGACACACCAACTTAAAAAACAGTTAGTTGCATTTTTGGTCGAAAAATGTTATTACTCAATAAAAGAGTTCTTAGAGGCACCTTAATGATGTTAAGATTTGTGATATTTTATGTGTTGAACTATTTCTACGCCTAAACTGGCAGGATGTGCTGAACTAACATAGACATAATAACCTGAATTGTACCACATTCAAAGAAATAAATAAATGATTGATTGATTGATTGATTAATCTTATGTCATTTGGTATACGGTTGTAGGTATATTTCAATAAAAAAAGACCGGGGGACCAGAAGTGAAAACTTGAATAATTTTAATTTTGCAAAAAAATCACTTCCTTCCCCTCTCTCCAGTTATAGTTCAACTTAACTCAGCATAATTGATGAAGGAGACGAAGAAATAAAATACTAATTTGTTTTTGCCATTGCCAAATATTTTTCAAAGCTTTATCTTTATTTAGGAATAACGTCCAAATTCGAACTATTCGAATTTGCTCAATAACAAAACGGTAAAGGACGCGTGGACAAAATTACTTTATTTGCAGAATATGCAATTGCAAAACGTGTTTAACGGCTTTATACTCTACGAATAGCGTTCAGTTTTGAATAAAGTCGAATCGGCTAACAGCAAAATATAAAAGTTTGATAAAACAAAATGGATTTGGCATTTACTGAAAATGTATTACGACCTTATACTGTTAACAATAAAGTACAACTTAGAACTATGTGTCCCTAGTCAAACCCTCGTTTTCCCCCCCGCCCCCAAGCCTCGTTCCGAATCTCTCACCATCCTACGGTCACGTGACCTCCTACGCATCTGACGTCAAAAAAATCTGTCGCGAGTTTAACAATTTGTCCCCATCCCAAAAAGTGCTCGGCGCCGCTAAAGAAGTTTTCACTTCAATAAATAAATAAATCAGCCTATATACCGTCCCACTGCTGGGCACAGCCCTCCTCTCATGGATGAGAGGGAACGGGCAGCAGTTATTAATATTATTTATTTATTTATTTATTTATTATTCGGAGAACCAACAGCTAACAATTCAAAATAATAATATAAGCTAGTTATATAACTTTAGTAACAGAAAGCCAATTAAAGGTTCCCACCAGTAGCAACAGGTTAACATACAATTGGTGGTTATCACTAAATTTTACAACGTGTTACCCACAAGCATACAATGAATACCAATGTAAGAAAAAAAAAGAAAATGTTTTATTTATTAAGTGATATGAGTCAACCGTTACAGTGACAGTGACAGTTATTATATTAGTGTGTAGGAGGCAAACGAGCAGTCGAATCACCTGATGGTAAGCGATAATCGACGCCCATGGACACTTACAACACCAGAAGAGTATTATTTACCAGAAGGGTATTTTATTTCAATACACATGTTATAAATATTTTTCCCATGAGAACGTTTATCATAGAAAGTACCTAATCGTAATTGCATTGTATTAGTCAAAGAGGTTACGTATTGAATGGCGGTTGGCCGTATTCCCTTTCCTGTTACGGTTTGCTCACAATCTTATGACGTACGCTGCCCGTAATATATTGTTATTTTATCCATTGTATAATTCCGTTTGTTAACTAACTCTGCTAAAACTGTCCCTTTAAGGCTCCGTATTCGAAATTTTCGTGAAAATGAGTTGTTTTGTAACCGTTTTATACATTATAACGTAACATTTTTGCTGTCGAAAAAAATATATCATAATCTGCAAGATATGCGACGGGTCATAGTTTTCGTAGAAATCCATTTTAACAATAAAAATGAGACAAAAGAAATCTAGTCACCCCTATTTTTTCACTTGTAACCATTTTACTGCTCCATTTTTTATCGGAATAATATGAAATTTAATAACTTTCTTCATAAAATAATGAACAAGGGCATCATTTTCTTACTTTCTTTATTTTCTTAAAAATTTATCTCGTTTTCTGAAATATTCCGCCAAAGTTCCTACGCCTCCCCGTTTTCGTCCATACGGTCAGTGCGTGGACTATATTTGTTGCATAGAGTGGACAATCCGTTTTGTGATTCGTATAGTAGGTAACTAATAAACATTTGCGTATAGTTTACTTTTTAGTGACAGATAATTTTGTTGCATAGAGTGGACAATCTATTTCGTGGTTTGTAAAGTAGTAGGTACCTACTATAGACAAGACAGCTGACTGACCATCCGTGCACTTTATCTGCATTGTAATAAGGTTCTTGTATAAATACAGGATGGTCAGTTAACTGTGTTGGCGTTTGTACCTAATTAACATTTACGTAGGTATAGTTTAGATTTTGTTTTTAGTTCAAGATGGGAAATAATAATAATAAATTCTTTATTTCAGGCCAGTTTGCCCATAGATTGTTAGTAACATACAAACTTACGATACTAGAGTTAGTAGGTCTTAGCTTAGGTCTCACAATTTTTCAATAATTATCTTGGGTCTTTGGGGTTAAATAAGCGCAGGAGGAAAATACGTAATATCAAGAAATTTTACAAGAGAAGAGGAAAAAGAATACACAAGTAAATACCTATTCTATCAAAGTATCAAATATCTAAACAGTATCAAAATTGGGAAATCGCTAAAACCAGACATTTTATTAGTAAATATATATATTGCTTAGGAGCATGAACAATTATAGAAACAATATTGTTTTATCTGCTCGTATTAATGACTGTCAAGTGTTAATAGAATAAGTTGTAATAAAAATAGTGGGCTTGGCAAATATTGTAAGTACCTACCTATGGGTTGCATGCCAACTCCAAGTTCGATACAGAGTTATTATTTGATATGAAACAAAGTATGGTTAACGTACAACTAATATATAAGTATATATTTACCCGAGGCCGATTTCTGTACAGTCAGCATAATATAGTTAGTAGCAGCCAAGTTAGCCAAATATATCGGAACGTACATTCATCGAAATAGTCTTTGTTACTATAAGTAGGAGTAAGGAATGTGTTACGATATATTTAGCTACTTTGGATGCTACTAACTATCTGATGCTGACTGTACACGCCATCATCATCAAATCAAGGAAGTAGAACGTAATAAATATACCGAAAATTAGTTTAAAACTTAACAACCTTACACTTACACAAAAGGTAACGGACAGACAGACACACTTTCGCATTTATAATATTAGTATGGAGTATGGATATGGAAGTATGGATTATATGTCTTTCCCGCTCACGGGACAATGATGTCCCGGTCCTTTGGGAGGCGTGCGTGGAGCTCTGAGCCAACACGTAAAGTGGCCCCTTATACCTCTCTTTCCTAATGTTCTAATAAGAGAGAGACCGATAGTGCGAGAAAAATCAAGTGTATGTCGCAGCCGTCTCGTGCTAGCCGTGCTGACGGAACTACACTAATCGTAAGTAAATAGTATTATAATAGTAGGGACATAATTTTTGAGTTTAATCAATTATGTAATTTATGTATGACAAATATCACGTTTCAATTAAGCATGACGAATGTCACCCACCCACGTCCACCCTTGCATTGGTAACGATGCGCGATGACGCGTCTGTAACTTAATCTATGTAACGCTTAATAAACGACGGCGGGTTGTGCGACTTGCGCGGGGAGAGGGTCTAGGCTCCGCCCATACGCTCAAGGACTTTAGCGGGTATACAAGCCTTAATTGGGATTCACTTCTTTTTGACTTTATTTATGTGATTAGCTTCCTATTTCATACGGTCTTCGAGAAAACTGGCTGTGACAGACGGACATACTACGTGTTATCGCATTAAGTGTTCCGTTGGACCAATATAGGTACGGAACACTAAAAATAGCGACTAAGTATATGCACTTAACTCATCATCATCATATCAGCCGCAGGACGTCCACTGGTGGACATAGGCCTCCCCCAATTCCAATCTGACCGGTCCTGACGCGCTACCCGCATGAGTGGTAATTTAAACGCGCATTAAGTAGATCACACTGTCATTTTTCCATATAAAAATTGACAATTAGATCTACCTAACGTACGTTGGTACATACAATCCGTTACGTGATCGACCTGCAGGAAGGAAGGAAGGAAGGAACAAAATGGATGGGTTTTTTTTTATACAACCACCTTGGCAAACAAGCGTACGCCTGGTGGTAAGCGGACACCGCAACCTATAGACGCATGCAACTCCAAAAGAGTAACATGGGCGTTGCCGACCCTTAATATGTTTGAGGATTCGCCGGGATGGTTCCTTAATAACGACAAGATTCAAATTGTAATGACACATAATGGTATCGAACACCTCAATTTAGTAGGGCAGTTTCAGGTGATAATGTGGACACGCTGGACAAATGCACCAATTTTTTTTCAGGTACTTGTTAGGTCCATAGTCAGTGATCGGAATTAGGTGAGCCAAAATACCTATTATTCGCAACAGGACAGAATGTAGAGTGGATACAACCGGGTAGAAAAATATTTTTTTTCTTTAACACCGGGTAATCGATATTTGTCCGGGTACTATAAGTAGTCGTAATGTTAAACATACATATTTTTACTAATAGTACGGGATTGTTTATGTTAGTTTGTAGTAAAAAGGGAAGGAAAAAGTATGAAATGGTTATAACTTTTAGATTAACATTAAACATCCCGTTCTATAAGTAAAAACATATATGTTGAACATTACGACTGGTACCCGGAAAAATAACGAATACCCGGTATTTAAGAGAAAATTCTGTTTTCCTACCCGGTTGCAACCACTTTATATTATGTCCTCTTGCGAATAATAGGTATTTTGGCTCACCTAATTCCGATCACTGGTCCATAGCTTTAAGTTTTTTATAGCAACCAACTCCTCCGTCAGCCATCTTTAATTGTATGGCGGTCATTTACTATTGGCCGCCATGTTAGTGACTAGGTAGCTCCGCAGGCTAGAAAGGCATTTCAAAAAAGGTACATGTTTTCTCTCACTTTATTAAAACCTACGATCGGATCTCAAAACATCTTAGAGCCGTTTCCTCCCTCTGTTGTGAAAATACGTGACTTGTACAATAACATGAATAGGTTACTCACGCGGCTAGGCTAGGGTAGCCATAATAGTTTTTTTTATAAGATGTAAGTATAGTTTTTTCATATAATATAGACATTAACACAGTTATTATTGCGTACAAGTCGTACAAGAATATTTAAGATAAGATGCGCTACATACATACATACATTCACGCCTTTATTCCCAAAAGGGGTAGGCAGAGCACATGAAACGTATGTTCCAGCGCCACTTTTAGCATACATGTGGGTATAAAAGATCGACAAAATGTGGTATTGCAGTGATAGGTTGCTAGCCCATCGCCCACAACACACTTCAACCCTAGTCCCTTAGTAGACTTTTACGACACCCACAGGAAGAAAGGGGGTGGTGAAATTCTAACCCGACACCACACGGGTTGATAAGATGTCCTAACTTAAATAATTACGTGATTCCGAGATACGTAACTCTTTTTAATAGTATAATTGGCCCCGGCCTTCCTCTTTGAAAGGCCTCGCAAAACGCTAAATAATAGCAATTTTTCTGGCCGAAATATCTTAAAAAGTATATTTTCATTGCACTGGTCTGAAAGTGGCTATTACCGGCTACTACACGTGCAGAAACTCCCACTTCCTGGCTCGGGTGAGACATAAATGTTGCACTAACCTCGGTCGATAATAAGGAAAGCCTCAGAAATCAATTATCAACCTCGTCTTCGGATCGGGCGTTAAATACCTGGGACATTCTTTGTTTTACCGTCCTAGGTGACTAATGTACTATTCATAGACTACGAATTTAGACTATAGGACATAGATAAATAAGTACAATAGGTTTTAAACATATGTGTCACCCTAGATTACATTTGGAGTCAATAAATTCTCTAAAATATATAAAACAAGGAGATATTATAATATCTCCGCATTTATATAGCAAATATGTTAAAACATACATTTTTGTTCGTAAATATTATTATTTCGTTTTTAGTTTATTTTATCCTTAGCTAACTACATTATTCGTACGAATTAGATAAGCGAAACTTAAAAAAAAAAATTATTTCTTTAAAAATCCATGTCTCATTACCAGCGATAACTAACATGAACTATTTTACGTCCCATTCTACTAAGCACAATTGTCACCCTACTAACAATCTTAAGAAAACCTGCGACCATTTTGAAATAATTCCAAAATGGCCATAACTCTTTCCTGCTAGTTTATGGAAGGACGCGGGCATGGTGCTGGTTTTTATTTTGTCTATGGCTGCGCTGTGTGCGGCCAGTTTCCATGAACAATACAGAGGTAAGATAATATGATAATTGATTGAGCATTTCTGGTAATGTTTGTACCAATCAAGGGAGGTACCAGTGTGGGGTATGAGTTGCCCCTTTCCTTTAAAAAGACGGTTACAGTCAATCAAAATTAAAGAAACTGTGTGTCTGACGCTGGGTAATATTTTGTTCTATACATTCTTGTTTTAAATTCAGATTCAGATTCAGATTAATTTATTGCTAATTGAAAATTGACATTATATTTTACAAATTTTCTTTGTATATAAATAAAATGCATTCACAGAGAGCTCGTCAGGTACATACAATAAATTTGTTACAATAATTTCTAACAATAATAATTAACAAGGACAGACAGAAATACCAATTTAAAACAATATTGATCGTAGTAATTTAAAAAAAAAATGTCAGAAACTAGAAAAATAAAAATATACGTATCTAGGGTCTCCTAGCATAATGTCGGGATGTCAAAACATATCAATTTCATGTCAAATAAATGAATAAAAATACATATATGTCAAACGTGCAAGAAATATAAAAACGGAAAATTACAGTAATAATCTGACTGACTTTAAGTAACATAATCCTAGACTTATTCTTAGTCTTATACTTTAAGTCAGAGAACAAAAAAGTAATCATATATTAATTAATTTTAAATAGCATCAAAAATAAATTGTCTAATATTGTTTTTGTTCGGTAAATTCCTTTACTGAATACAGCGACTTTGACAGTAAAAAGTCTTTCAATTTTCTTTCCTTCGTGTCGATACGGTTTCTCCTCTCCTTTATTGTGTGATAGTTATGTTTTCCATTATATTTGTATGTCCATATACTACTTATAAGTAGAGCCTTGTTGTACATGTTGCATCTGTCTACCTCTTCTCGTTTCTACTCTCATCTACTTTTTTAATTTTGTACAATAAAAAGTGTAGTATACCTACTACTACTTCTGTCACCAGCAATATCTGCCATAATAATAATAAAGCAGTCAAAAATATCTGATCCACCTTAACAGCCATAGAAATAGAGTCGTGTCAGATATTTATGCGTATGTTGTGGCAGATATTAATGATGGGGTATGAAGGTCAATTAAGAATCCGCAGTAAGCTCGATTCTCCATACAAACGTAGTTACGCTCTCATTTTAAAACTACGTGTTGGATTGTAACGAAACTTTGCATATACCATGACATGAGGTATATCTGTGTCTGTAATTAGTTTATGTAGCTTCAGATATCATAGTAAAAAAAATATAGCGAATTTAAGTTTTCATAAAAACTTGTTTTTGCTGTATTTCGTTTGTTTTATAAACTGGAACCATATATACTAATTACAGACATAGATATATCTCATGTCATTGTATATGCAAATTTTTTTACAATCCAACACGTAGTTTTAAAATGAGAGCGTAACTACGTTTGTATGGGAAGGTGAAATTCGGCCGAGCTTACTGCGGACTCTTAAGACATGTATGGTACCTACTTTCAATTTACCTGCATATTTCTTTAATTTTATGTAAACGTTTTTACTGTCTTAGCAATTACCAAAAAAGGTAGGTACCCTAATAGGGGTGTAGACACTCAATATTATCAATAATATTGTATTTTCTCGAATAATGATTAAAAATGCAGTAAAATGGAGAAAAAAGCAACACAAAGTTATGAGCTTATGAGTGTGCAAAGTATTAAGAGTTATATTTTCTGTACCTTTTCCGCAAAACGCACCTTCATATGAAACGATTGTCATTTAAGTACTATGACCAGGGCTCGGATTTTCCATCGCATGGTAAGACGAAAAAACTATGGAGTCGATATTAACATTAAAACTTTACTCATATTCATACTCATACTCACTCATTTTGTTACTCCCTCATGCAATTACGAGTAATGCATTACATGTAATTTAATTTGAAATGCGATTACAAATGTAATGCATTACGCCCAACAATGCTGCCGTGCCCGCAGATAAATATGTGACACGTCTAAGAAAGTCGATAATAAACACATGCACAAGATTAAATTTAAAAAAGCGGCCAGTAGGTACCCTCCGTTATGTCTATCGCATCAATATAGTCTGTATAATTAAGATGAAACAGTTACAGCATGATAAATATAAAATAAATACGGGAGTAACAAAATGAGTGAGTATGAGTATGAAAATGAGTAAAGTTTAATGTTAATATCGATTCCATAGTTTTTTTTCGTCTTACCGTGCGATGGAAAATCCGAGCCCTGACTACGACGCTCGCAGATTGTAACGTCACTATCTGCGAGCGTTTTCTCTCTAACAAGCAATAGGTATTATAACGGTTGTTCAGCTTCGTAATTCTTTGAGATATCTGAATAGGATTTTCGTCACTGTAGGCATATTTTTTAGCCATCTTTCTTTTGGAGTAATAATAAATTTTGACTCTACACTCTTGTGCAAAAGTATCGAATCACTTTGCATTTTTTAGTTTGTATCCAGTATCTTTGTAAATAGGTTTATTTTTCTAAATTATTTAAATGTATTTATGTTTGTTGGAATATTCGCTTTATAAAAAGCTATGAAACATGAGCATTGGCCCAGGATTTTTCAGATTATGGCCAATCTCCCGGTTTCCCGTGTTTTTACGGGTTCTAACGCCCACGAGTTGCACTACCCTTGACCCCTATAAAACGGGGGTGGTGGGGGATTTCTTATCAGTCACTTACCAGAAGTCGACCTGCACACATCTCCGCATCTTATCCTGTGAAGAATACCCTGAAAAATGGAAGCCACCGAAGCTCAAGTCGCCGTAGTCGTCCAGCTCCTGCAAGAAGGGCGTAGTCAACGTACACTCGTGTATGGAAGTACCAACTTTACGTTCGAATAGTTAAATTGGAGAACTTATCTACTGTAAGCTTTCATTAAGTCTTTGAGGTTGTAAGTTTGTACGAAGATGAGTAGTCTCCGGAACCTCTTAATCTTCTTATAGGTACCAGATATTTATGGTTAGCATGCACTTCATACATACATATATTCACGCCTTTATTCCCAAAAGGGGTAGGCAGAGCACATGAAAATTATGTTAGCGCCACTTTTAGCATAAATGTGGGTATAAAAAAGATCGACAAAATGTTGACGCAATGCATGCACTTCAATAGGCATTTATACCTATATTTCACAAATGTTGCCTTCACAAAACGCTTACAGACACTATAACCCTAACCCCCTTATTCATAAAACTTTAAATGCCTCTGCTAAATAAAATGTGCTTTATCCCTTTCTTACGAACACAAATGTCAAAGTGACAGATAAGGACAAACGAATTTTATCGCCATTTTAGTTAAAACAGGCTTGTAGGACGTTTATGAATACGGCCGTAAGACTTTACATCATTTTTAACCCCCGACGCAAAGAGTGGGGTGTTAGTATCTGTGTATATGTCTGTGGTATCGTAGCTCCCAAACGGATGGACCGATTTGTATGCGGTTTTTTTTTATTCGAAAGCTGATGTGATCCCGAGTGCTCTTAGCTATGTTTCATGAAAATCTGTTCAGCCGTTTTTGAGATATTGGACTTTGAAATGAGAATGTCGGGGGTTTTTCAACTTTTCCAAGTTGTATAAGGTACGCCGTATTTTCCAGTGCCTCAGACTTGCACGGACAAATGGGAGTCATTCGTCTACGAGGACAAGGAATACATCATTCAGAACCTGCCAATAACCTGGGAGAATGCTAAGATTTTGTGCCGGTAAGTTACTAGAACAATATCATCAATATCATCATACATACATACATACATTCACGCCTTTATTCCCAAAAGGGGTAGGCAGAGTACATGAAACTTATGTTCCAGCGCCACTTTTTGCATAACTATGGGTATAAAAGATCGACAAAATGTGATATTGCATTGATACGTTGTTAGCCCATCGCCCACAACACACTTCAACCCTGCTCCCTTAGTCGACTTTTACGACACCCACGGGAAGAAAGGGGGTGGTGAAATTCTAACCCGACTCCATACGGGCAACAACATCAAACAACAATCAACAAGAGCATATCATCATCATCACACTATCACAGCTTAGTACTGTACAACATTCCAATACACATCTTTCTTTTTCATCCATACCTATATAAAAAAGTTAACAAACTATATGTGATGCCAAGAATGCATCTCTTCCAGAAGCTAAGCATAAATTAATCGTTTGGTTAAACAGCCTTAATTATTTTGATATTGAACAAGTTACACACACACATACACATATTCCCATTTTTTTTTTAATCATGTTAGGGAATACCTATCGAAAAATCTTGTACTGTAACGGTCACCACGATACTAGTGTGGGACCATGGGCTAACTTATGTTGTGTTCTCTTTTTAAAATTCACGAATTTTATTAAACTCGGCCGAAAGACGCCCACTGATGGACATAGACCCAAAGAGTGCCACTGACCGGTCCTGCGCCACCCGCATCCAGCGGACTCCCGCGACCTTTACCAGGTCATCAGGACAAGAAACAGAAAAAGTACAAAGATTAACCTATTCGCCGCCACTGACTTGGACTCAAATTCTTCACCGTTTTGGTACCTGGCCACCTACGTCATACGAAGTCCAAAAACGATAGACTTCAAACTTGCGTGCTGCCGTAACGTGGCGGTGCCACCTCCTATTTTATTCTGTGGCGGCGAATGGGTAAAAATAAAATGGCCCGTACATATCACCTACTAGATTTGGCCATAAATGTCTGGTCATAAATGTCTAAAATTACTCTTGTAGTTATGTTCCATGCCTAAATGTTGTAGAAACTTAAGTACGTAATTTTAATGTTCCTAATTCGTTGCTATATTTTTTTAGTAATTAATGAATATATAAACCTTTTTTACAATTAAGGTTCTTCACTTTCTACTACACTCTTAATTCTAAAGAATCTCAGTCATATTAGAAATTACAACGGTCACGAAAGAGAAAAGTTTAAAAGTTAGACTTAAGGCTTGTATACCCGCTAAAGTCCTTGAGCGTATGGGCGGAGCCTCGACCCTCTCCCCGCGCAAGTCGCACAACCCGCCGTCGTTTATTAAGCGTTACATAGATTAAGTTACAGACGCGTCATCGCGCATCGTTACCAATGCAAGGGTGGACGTGGGTGGGTGACATTCGTCATGCTTAATTGAAACGTGATATTTGTCATACATAAATTACATAATTGATTAAGTTCAAAAATTATGTCCCTACTATTATAATACTATTTACTTACGATTAGTGTAGTTCCGTCAGCACGGCTAGCACGAGACGGCCGCGACATACACCCGATTTTTCTCGCACTATCGGTCTCTCTCTTATTAGAACATTAGGAAAGAGAGGTATAGTGTGAGAAAAATCGAGAGTATGTCGCGGCCATCTCGTGCTAGCCGTGCTAGTGAAAACGAAATTCGTTCGAATAACTCTCATTGTCGCTCGAACTAGCAAGCGCGACAGAGAGGGAGATACACGAACGAAGTTCGGTTTCGTTTCGCGGTAGGCCCTCAGCACGCCTAGCACTAGACGGCCGCGACATACTTTCGATTTTTCTCGCACTATACCTCTGTTACTAAATATTCTAATAAGAGAGAGACGGATAGTGCGAAAAAAATATAAAGGTAATAATAATAATCCATACCTACTGTTGCCCTTAGGCTATTTTTTAATGTCGCTATTAATAGGGGACCATCTAGCAGTTAGCGAGTCACCGTCTGCCAGAGATAAAATGTGAAACAGTTTTAATGGGCAGGCGTCCGATGTTTCATCCAATAGCCCAGCTACTAGTCCATCATTACCCGTTTTATTTAGATTCCATCAACTAGCAATAGACTCTTACACCCCAGCGGGTGCTGTTTCTGTGTGCGTCCCATGACACGGGCAGAGACAGCATCCGCTTGGTGTACTCCTTGCATTTCATTAAATTGTCAAAAGGGCCTCTACGTGTTGACTCAGAGCTCCACGCACGCCTCCCAAAGGTCCGGGACATCATTATCCCGTGAGCGGGAAAGACATATAATCCATACTATCCATACTTCCATATCCATACTCCATACTAATATTATAAATGCGAAAGTGTGTCTGTCTGTCCGTTACCTTTTGTGTAAGTGTAAGGTTGTTAAGTTTTAAACTAATTTTCGGTATATTTATTACGTTCTACTTCCTTGATTTGATGATGATAGCGTGTACAGTCAGCATCAGATAGTTAGTAGCATCCAAAGTAGCCAAATATATCGTAACACATTCCTTACTCCTACTTATAGTAACAAAGACTATTTCGATGAATGTACGTTCCGATATATTTGGCTAACTTGGCTGCTACTAACTATATTATGCTGACTGTACAGAAATCGGCCTCGGGTAAATATATACTTATAGATTAGTTGTACGTTAACCATACTTTGTTTCATATCAAATAATAACTCTGTATCGAACTTGGAGTTGGCATGCAACCCATAGGTAGGTACTTACAATATTTGCCAAGCCCACTATTTTTATTACAACTTATTCTATTAACACTTGACAGTCATTAATACGAGCAGATAAAACAATATTGTTTCTATAATTGTTCATGCTCCTAAGCAATAGATATTGTAAATATATTTACTAATAAAATGTCTGGTTTTAGCGATTTCCCAATTTTGATACTGTTTAGATATTTGATACTTTGATAGAATAGGTATTTACTTGTGTATTCTTTTTCCTCTTCTCTTGTAAAATTTCTTGATATTACGTATTTTCCTCCTGCGCTTATTTAACCCCAAAGACCCAAAATAATTATTGAAAAATTTGTGAGACCTAAGCTAAGACGTACTGACTCTAGTATCGTAAGTTTGTATGTTACTAACAATCTATGGGCAAACTGGCCTGAAATAAAGAATTTATTATTATTATTATTATTATTTCCCATCTTGAACTAAAAACAAAATCTAAACTATACCTACGAAAATGTTAATTAGGTACAAACGCCAACACAATTAACTGACCATCCTGTATTTATACAAGAACCTTATTACAATGCACATAAAGTGCACGGATGGTCAGTCAGCTGTCTTGTCTATAGTACCTACTACTTTACAAACCACGAAATAGATTGTCCACTCTATGCAACAAAATTATCTGTCACTAAAAACTAAACTATACGCAAATGTTTATTAGTTACCTACTATACGAATCACAAAACGGATTGTCCACTGTATGCAACAAATATAGTCCACAATTTCCACAAATATTTAAAAATTTCGGCGCAGCGCAAATTGACACAGGTCCGTCATGCAACGTGTCTCGTCCCGCACTGACCGTATGGACGAAAACGGGGAGGCGTAGGAACTTTGGCGGAATATTTCAGAAAACGAGATAATTTTTTAAGAAAATAAAGAAAGTAAGAAAATGATGCCCTTGTTCATTATTTTATGAAGAAAGTTATACAATTTCATATTATTCTGATAAAAAATGGAGCAGTAAAACGGTTACAAGTGAAAAAATAGGGGTGACTTTAGATTTCTTTTTCTCTAATTTTTATTGTTAAAATGGATTTCTACGAAAACTATGACCCGTCGCATATCTTGCAGATTATGATATATTTTTTCCGACAGCAACAATGTTACGTTATAATGTATAAAACGGTTACAACCAACTCATTTTCACGAAAATTTCGAATGTGGAGCCTTAATTAACTTAGTACTAAAGTACAATTAAAATTGTACAAAATTTTCTACAAATGCTCCCCCGGCGCGTCCTTTCAGGATGCGCCCGGCGTCCATGCGTACAGAGTGGAGCCATCTCTAAAAGCGTAAAAAACAAATGCTTATGAATACACTTGTTTTAATTAATGCGCTTTCAGCGGACACCATAACGGGACGCTGGCTATGCTGGATACAAAAGAAAAGGCGGAATTTCTCGCTGAAGCGTTAGCTGAATCCCAGTTTGGTAAGTAACTCAAACACAAGGTACACGTTTTTACTACCGACTGTACTTTTCAGTACACTGTCACTGAGTATGCAGAAATTAAATTATGTTTCAATGAGTATACAGAAGTTAAATTATTTAGATTATTATTATTTTTATATTATTATTTAGTCGACCACGGCCACGCACCCTAGACAGTCTATACATGCTTATGCCTTCCGCGCACGAAAAAAAGAGCTGCAACACTCTTCGAGAATGGCTTTTATGGACAAATTTCGATAAATACCTAACTTAGCGAAGTTTTATTTATATTTCATTAAGTGAGATTTTAGATGAGATAAAACACTATGGTATTAACTTAATAGTGTCGTAAAATAATGTATTGTTTGAGTAGCCTGAGTAAAAAAAAAAGAACCAACTTTGGTATTTTCTTCTATCAAAGAAATTTTAAGCAATCATGTATCGATTAAATCAGATAATCAATCATATAGTCAAGAATCATATATCTGAAAATCAGACCTTATTGCTTCAAAGCACGCGATAATTTCCAATTCACCCCCTTAACTCGTTTACGGGCACAACGTCTATAGACGTCGCGACAAAGGCTTAACTACCACTTAATTGAGGTACCTCATGTAAACGACTGACACCAGCGAACGAAAATACCATAGAAGTCTAAGGAGTGCCGCAAACGGCCCCATAGAATGCCATAGCCATTATGCGGGGTGTAAAAAAAAACCGGGCATACCGGGTTTTAGGCACGTGTTTGCGTGGAAATTTTTAAGGATTCTTTTGTTTTTTTTCGCTGTCTGACACTTACCAACTTACCGCATTGTGTTTTCAGTGATAGACTCGGTGTGGGTGGGTGCCCGAAGGCACGGCGGAGACGACCCGGCCGGGTACCGCTGGGGAAACCTGCTGGAGCTGCGGCGGACAGCAGACGACATACGGAGGAGCTGGCCAGAGGACCGGGACCAATATCCAGCTGTAAGCCACTACGCCATCTAGATGTATACTCTGGACTCTCCATTTTCCACCTAGCTACCCAAGTATATGTTCTGGAGCTACTGTAGCCGAGCGATATACAGGGTGTCCCATAAGTGACACGTCACAGTAAGACCGGAGGTAGGTCAGCCAAAGAGGTACCGAACCAGCCTAACATGACCCTCGTAAAACTTATTACTTTTATTATTACTTTTTGACAAAAACATGCATCTTAAGTAACTATTTAGGATTCCATACAGTAAAAAAAAATAAGCTTCGAGAGCTTTCCAACAGAATTCTGGCACTGACAACGTTAAAAATTCCAAAATTCATTAAAAATCGTAATTTGCTAATAACTCGAAAACCATGCAACTTTTACTAGGGTCATGTTAGGCTGGTGTGGTGCCTCCGGTGTCACTGTGACGTGTCACTTATGGGACACCCTGTAGATACGAGGTAAGTACCTACTTTCAATCTGAAGGTCATGGGTTCGAACCCCGGCTCGTACCGCAGGGTTTTAAAATAAATCCTATGTACGTAATATCATTGTTCAAGCAGCTTTTGTCCCGTGTCTAGTGCCGCTCGACGCCTGTTCAAAAATAGGATTCCAAAGAGATGTTATGTAACAAACACGGATAGCATAATTCGGTTCCTTTTCCTCCTGTAAATTCTGAAGAAAGGTATAGCTTAGTATACTAGGGATAAATGTCGCAAACTGTTCAACAGGCGTAAAGTCCACGAGGAAGCGTGGCTTAGGGGGATGCCTTGATTTGAGTCGAACACGCCCCCTAGACAGAGACAAGCTGATACAGTACGATTACTGTTAGTTAAGACCTGACAGATGGATTGCCTTCATTTAATTTTCAACTTTAATTTCATATAGATAAAGCATTTTTCAGAATACTGTTACCCACATCTACCGATTTAGTAATAACTATTTTATTTGTATAAAATTAAAGTTGAAAATTAAATGAAGGCAATCCATCTGTCAGGTCTTAACTAACAGTAATCGTACTGTACCTTCCGCGCACGAGGAAAAGAGATGTAACACTCTTCGGGAATGGCTTTTTTGGACAAATTTAGATAAATACCTAACTTAGCGAAGTTTTATTTAAATTTCATAAAGTGAGATTTTTAGAGTATTAACTTGATTATGTCGTAAAACAATGTGAAGTTTGAGTACGCTGAGTAAAAAAAGGAAAATACAGACCCAACTTTGGATTTTTTTTCTATCGAGGAAATTTGAAGCAATCATGTATCGATAAAATCAGATAAACAATTATATAGTCAAGAATCATATATCTGAAAATCAGACCTTATTGTTTCTTAATCTAGTCAGAACGGCGTTTCAAAGCAGGCGATAATTTCCAATACACGGCTTTTTAAGACACTTGCAGATAAGCGAGTCAAGCGACATCAACGCGGCCCAAATTACAACTGCCAGGCTTCGTGTATGCTGCTCCCGCATCGGCTGACACAGCAATAAAAGACGTCATCTCCGTTCTAACACTGCTTGTATAGACTGTATACTCCAGGCAAAATACGGTTTTGGAAAACATTAATTTATAATAGCGTTTCCTTTTTGTTGATTTCGTTTTAAAATGTTATTCTAAGATGATTTATTAAAGATCCGACAAACTTTCCACCCGTAAGTAATTATGTGGATTTAAATGAAGCATGCATTGTCTTTTTTACAATTTGAATATTATAGAGCAAATGTAAATGAACCAAAATAAAGACAAAAAAGATATTAATATTTTTTCTGACTTTTCTGAAAAAAGTTAATTTATAATTTTTTTGATGTCTGAAGTTTTGTCGGATTTTATCGCTGGGCAACTATTTAATTGATAGTTTCCGTTACACATAAAAAATAACCTATTATAAATTATTTCCAAAATTGTAATTTTTTCCATACAAGTTGTCAGTTCATTGACTGGACTAGTAATAGACTACGCCATGTTGATGGTGGTGATACTGATTTTACGGTTGTTTTCCAGTGGCAAAACAGAACGCACGTGCCAGTACCGGAGACAGGGGCGGACTGCGTGGCTGTGCAGCGAGTATCTCACGACCGAGGCGTGTTTCTAGACCTGCCATGCGAGCTGGAGAGGCCTTTCGTTTGCGAGAGAGGTGAGAAATATACTCCTGATCATCACAAAGTTGTCACAAAGTAACAGTTTCAGTGCCAAGAACACTCCAGGTTGCTAGGTTGCCAGGTGGCTGGCCACTGGGGCCTGTTAGCTTTTCGCCCCTCTTTCCCAGTACCATGACTACTCTCGCCATTTTCTTCGTAGTTCGGAAGATTCGACAGAGCCGCGCACAACCGGGCTCCTATTTTTGGGCGGTTAGCTTCGGGCATCTGAAACTACCGCTAACAAAACTGTTTCGTTTCTTTGCGAGTGCTGGTTATGTAGCTTAGTTATGTACCTAAGTTTAATAAGGTATTTTTAACAATTTTATATCACATTGTGCTCCTTTGGGGCACAACCGGGAATAACGCTATAACAGGATGATGATTTTTAAATGTATCATACAAAATCGATTGAGACCGGTGGAAGGAGAGACCTTTGCCCAGCAATGGGATAGCAGATACAAGATAGATATTAAAAAATAAAATTAATAAAAATATCTTTTACATGTATTTTTTTGTACAGAGGCACAGACCCGGCAGCTGATAAAAGAGTTGAAGACGGTCCGGTGCCGGACCGGTCTGTACCGGATGTACGACGGACTGCTGGACTGGCACCAGGCGGCTGCCTACTGCGTGCTCAGGAAGATGAGGTTCACATTTAAAAAAAACATTACGAATTGTTTTTTTAACGAAAACGAGGTGTAGGCATTGAACGAAGAAACCAGAAGTCTAAGTGGCGCCGCAAAATAGTTCTACAAAATGGGTGGTGCCATTGCCGTGAAGCCTGCAGCTTTTTTTTTAATATACAACGACGGTGGCAAAGAAGCGTACGGCCCGCCTGATGGTAAGCGGACACCGCAGCCTATAGACGCATGCAACTCCAAAGGAGTAACATGGGCGTTGCCGACCCTTGATATGTTTGAGGATTCGCCTTTTTGACAGCTGAAGGAACAAATTCCCTCGCTCTCAACACAACGCATCCTCGGGAGCTCTGGCGACCTTGCTCACCACGAGGAACACAACACTAATACAGAGCAAGTAGTAGTGTTATTATGGCTGTGGTCTTCTGCAAGGCGGAGGTACTTCCCCAATTGGGCTGCTCCAAATTCGTGCGGGATGACATTTCGCTGTGCCCTACCTCACCCATTTTTCATCTCAGCCTGCCGCCTCATTTCAGCCTGCAGCATACTGGCGCGGCCTGCGATGGCGGTCAATAGTAAATTTGACAGCTAATGGCAAGGCCGGCCAGTGTGATCCAGGCCTTATGCGTGCCAAAACGATGACAGGCAGCCATTTAGTTCTAACATGCGCATACGTTTTAGGCACGTGTTTGGGTAGAAATTTGTAAGGAGCTCGCATTCTATAGTTTTTCTAGTTCGCTGGGTGTAGGTATTGGCTCGCCACATTCCGCTGCCGAATTCTTCCGACTGTCAGTGGCAGGGCCAGATATTTTATAAGGAGCCACTGCGGGCGGAATTCATTCTAAACATATAGCTGACGCCGATGGCTGAGGGAGATAAAAAGAAATTGTACGGAGAGAGCTTCGTTTGGCCGGACGCCGTGCTTCCGGCACTTATCCAGACGGGCCGTTTTTATTGATACGGACACATTTTTTTGCATTGCAGCTTAGCCAACATTGCAACAATGAAGTGTCTAAAGAAACTTGGTACCACGATGTTGAAGACCAGACCAAGTAAGTTAGAAATTCGGAAAATTAATATAGGTACTTTATCCTACAGGTGGTATTGGTATTGGACTGCACCAAAACGCACTTAAAGGGCCCACACAATGGGCCTTCAAGGCCGCAGGGACGCAGTTATGAGGTGGAGTGATATGAAAGTACCATGACTTAAGTACCTACCTAAGTAGTTCCTTTAACGCATGATAAAGTAAGGGAAAAAAAATTGGCTATTTGACAATTTTTTTTCACGGCGCTAGTCGAACCGTTTTCCGAGTGGCTCAAATGTTTGTGTGGGACTAACTACAATTAGAGCACGTAAAAAGACAAAAAAGAGAACCAGAGGTGGAGCTTCGGTGGTGGGTGACAGCCGAAACGGCTTAATACAAATTGACATAGAAGTATGACGTCACTAGAATCGTTGTATGGGAAATCTAGTAAATTGCCGTTTTGTAACGTGCCGGCAAGAGTAACTGTTAATAAGCCTACCAGTGCACTGACATCGAAAACATGTTAGTGAAAAGGTGCACTTAATTCTGATAATAGCGCCATCTAGCGGGCAGTGGCAACATTATAATAATAGCATTTGAATGCACAGGCATCGAGAACGCGTGGGTGGGAGCCAGAGGTGAACTCGGTAAATGGACCTGGGTGGATTCCGGAGCCAGCATCTTCCTGCCGAGTCCATACAGCGACGTGGACAATGCTGTTTGGCCGCCTATGAGGTAAGCAGTACTTATGAGGTCGCCGGAGAATTATGTCTGTCTATTAATACAACGGATCCTCAAATCAATCAGCAACTTGTGACTGCTCTGCCTGAAGAAACAGTCACCACCGTAAGAAAAGTAGAGCAATGAAGATGATTTCGGTTTGGCCTCAAGTGAACCGGTTATGATTTATTTTACATCCCACCTGATTGTAAAGTAGCAATTAACGCCCTCTGCGCTGTGAAAAATTCCACTTTCTTACCAGGGAGAGACGTACAATTTTGTTCTCATCCCGAGCGATTCCTAATAAAGAAAGCTTATCGATCTCAACAAATAATGATTTGTGTTACCATCCTAGGGGAGTAATAATTAGAATCATTCCGTAGAATCGCTAAACAAATTACTTTATATATATTTTGATTACTGACTTTAGTATTTGTTTTCAGGGACAGATCATCAGTAAAACAAAATGGCTGCCTGCAGCTCGACCGGCACGCGACACACGCGCCTGTGTTTCTGGAGGCGCGCTGTGAAAGGAAAATGCAGTTCATTTGCTACCAAGGTAGTGCACAAGGTGCAGTTATTTTTGATAATTGCGCCATCTAGTGGCAAATAGCAGAACCACATTTGACTATAATGTTTAGTCTTTTACGAAAAATTTATAGCACTTTCATCCTTATTCCCGATTGCATCATTGTTTATTTACTTGGGTATTTATATATATTACAAAAAATAAAACCCTTTTAGGTTCACCAGCTTTGCGAACAGCAACAGTGCCACCTAGCGATGATAATTATTACTACGTGCTGGTCAAACAGCTTCTATTCTGGCAGCACGCTTATGAAAACTGCATCAAAATGAATGCAACTTTAGCATACCCTGAAAAATCCGACATAATGACTCAGCTACTCCTCATAATGGGAGAAAATAAGGAAGAACGTAAGTTTAATGTCGTTTACTATTTACTACAGCGCCCTCTAGCGTCCACTAGCATAATCATTTCAAAATGACACTTTTTGTGCAGCAATTGAACATATTTGGATTTCCGGCCGGTTAAATATAACTAAAAACCTTTCAACTGACGATATTGAATACGGTTGGTATAACCCGTTGAACAACAAGGCTATTGCGGATCCGAAGAATACTCGAGGAACGAAAGGAACTTATGTAAGTAAGTTAAATAATTAAGCAGCACGGCTATCACAGGACGGTCCGCGAGTTGTGGCGCGGCGAGATAGACTATCCGTCACTTTCTAAGCGTTCTAATTAAAAAGAGACGGATAGTATACTGCGTGGAACGGAACGATGGACTTTCCCGCAAGAGGGGTATTATTGAGCGCTAGTACGTCACATTTTCCAGATAAACTATTTTTTTTGACGAGATTTTTTTTTTACATTTGTATGGAGCTCGTCGCTCCAGTCGGCCAACGCTCCATACAAAGGTAAAAAAAAAATCGCGTCAAAAAAAATACTTTATCTGGAAAATGTGACGTCTGAGCGCTCAATAATCCCCCTCTTGCGGGAAAGTCCATCGTTCCGTTCCACGCAGTATATCACCGCGACACAGCTCGCGGCCTTCCTGTGGTAGCCGTGCTGAATGCAAAAATATATTAACAGACCTCTGCTTAACACAGTAACGCCATCTATGAACTGAATGAAACACCTTTCAATAGATGGCTCCGTGTACACCGTCTGATGTACTAAACAGGTCTAAGTGCCGTAAGAAATGAATGGAGTCCTCTCTATAGTAAAACTAGAGACCCAGAGAGAGAGGGCATATTACAAATTTTGAAGCAATGTATTTGTATAGATATTGGCGGTCCTCTTGATTCATTCCTCCACGATATAGCCATTATTGTTAAGAATTTTATTGTCATACTATACTATTATAAGATTGTATTAGCGCCATCTAGTAGCGAAGACTAAAACTAGTTATTATTGTCGTACTCCTCAACTTTTTCCGCTATTTACGGCTAGATGGCGCCTTGGTTGGATGAAGAATTCACAAGGGACAACTCTTGCTTGAACTTGGACCGACAAGACCATTTGAAAGGATTAACCTATGGGCTGCCGTGTGATACACCTCAATACTCAATTTGCATGATCGGTAAGTAAGTTATGTATCAATTCGGCCCATGCCATTTTGTCAGGATGTCACCGTCGATCGAACACGCGGATACGTCTGGGAGGACATCATCGTTTTGTATGAATAAAACCACACGATAGCATACACTTATTTAATCGTATTGCATACATTATTTTTGTTAGGAACCACTTCTAGATAACTGTGCTTCCAGCAGCTTTATATCCCTAACACGCTTTAAATCCGTGTTTACGTTGCTATGGTTGTGTTGTTATAATTTGACTTGACAAAATATAGTTTTACAAAGAAACATTTCGGTTTTTCGGTCATATTTGCCGTAAGAATAAGAAGCGCTTGACTGTCAAATTTTTGAAACATTTCGGTTTTTCCTTAATATGGTAGCAGAGTAATATAAATATTAATTATTGTTTATTCGTTGCAATAGTGGACAAGGAACTCGAATAATTATGCAAACGGCAGGCGTAAAAATCGAGATCGGTCGACTCGACGGTCCCACTTCCTGGCACACATGGAGGTACAAGGTAAAGCTTTTACTTAAAAGTACTCCAGGCACGCTAGAAGCAATTGAAGGCAAGTTAATTAAGCCGAAAGATCCTGGTGGAACGGCAAAACCTGAAGATATACAAAAGTATAATCATGAAATGCAAATGTTTCAAAAATTTGACAGTCAAGCGCTTCTTATTCTTACGGCAAATATGACCGAAGAGACCTTACAAAAAGTAATGCGATATGAAACGTCATGTGATATGTGGAAAGAGCTTCATAGGCTTTATGATGGGGCAAAGGAAGACAGGAGCTACGATCTCTGTATGAAGTTTTTCCGCTACCAGAAAAGCGATGAGCATGATATGGCCACGCATATTTCGAATCTCAAAACTATATGGTACGATTTAAATAATGAGATTGAAGGAAATGATCTGCCTGAAATTTTATTAATATGTAAAATATTAGATACACTTCCGGAACAATACTTCAGTTTTAAGTCAAGCTGGTTATTGATGAACAAAAGTGAGCGAAATATAGAAAACTTGACGACACAGGTATGTGCTTACGAAAGATCTCTTAAACAAAAGAATACAGGTGAAAGCGGAAGTACCAATGAACTTCTCATGTTAAGAGGAGAGAAACGGTATGAAAAGCAAGGGCAAACAAAAAAGAAATGGAAGAAATGCAATTATTGTGGAGAAGGCTTTCATAAAGTCAAATCATGCAAGAAGTGGATTGCGGACGGTAGACCTCCTAAACCTCCAAAGCAGTCTTCAAATATAGGGATGTTGACAGGCCTAGCTTTAACATGCGAAAGTAAGAACTCGGAGAAAGACTCATTTTATGTGGACAATGGTGCAACGAGCCATGTTACCAATAGAAGAGACATATTCCACATCTTCGAAAAATTTGGTGAACCCCACAAAGTTATGACAGCTAACGGAGAGATAATCGAAGCCATAGGTACAGGTTCTATCCAACTGGAAGCTGACATTAACGGCCACAAAGAGTTACTGGTCTTAACAAACGTATGGTACGTTCCAAGCATTGAAAGAAATCTATTTTCTGTGCTAGCCGCGCAAGATACGCTAAAGAATAGCATCTTTCAGTCAACTGCTCAGACATGTAATGTGAAGAATGATGGCAAAGTCATTTTAGTCGGGAATCGCGACAAGTATGGTGGTCTGTACAAACTCAACGTTAAAGTATTGATGCCTAAGCTTGAGATAAACCAACTAACGACGTCACTGAATCTTCAACTCTACCATGAACGCCTAGGACACCAGAACAAGAGACATGTAGCAAAACTGGTACAAAGAGAGCTTGGAGTAAAGCTAGACTCAAGTTCTACTGATATCTGTGAAGGCTGCGTCTTCGGCAAGAGCCATAGGCAGAAGTTTGGAGAGAGGCCAAGAGCAACTAAGCCTGGAGAGCTAATCAACACAGACGTATGCGGACCATTCCCTTACTCAATCTCAAAGTCCAGATACTATGTTCTGTTGTTGTTCGATATTTTGAGTAGGTGTCACCTACTCAAAATATCGATGGATCTACTTTCTGAGACAAAAGTCTGAAGTACACGCAAGCTTGAAGGATTTTCTAGCTGAAGCTAAAACTTCCGGACACGTCGTACAGGAGTTATTGAGCGATAATGGAGGCGAGTTCGATAACGAACAAGTACGCAATACTTTGAGAGAACACGGCATTAAACAAAGGTTTACAATGCCATACACACCGCAACAAAGCGGATCTTCTGAAAGAGAAAACCGTACGATTGTGGAGATGACAAGAGCACTAATGCACGCTCATGATAAGATGCGAGAAGGTTTATGGGCTGAAATATCCAAAGCTTCTGTTTACATACTAAATAGAACGGGACCTACTCCTGTAGAAGGAAGGTCTCCGCATGAGCTCTGGTACGGCAGAAAGCCTAGGATCAATCACCTGAAAGTCATTGGATGCGATTGCTATGCGCATGTCCCAAAACAGAAGAAAACAAGTAAGATAGCGAGGAAAGCTGAGAAAGGAATACTTATCGGATATGACGGTGACGAAGGATATCGAGTTTTTGACGTAAAGAACCTAAAACTCATCAGATCTCTAGATGTTGTGTTTGATGAAATTCCTTTACTTGAGAAAAACAAGATTGACATAACTTCGCAATCACCTGAACCTGAAACGAATACCTACGAGCTCCCATTGCCTCTTACAGACTCTGAAACTATTCGCGAGGAGAATCACTCCCGTCCATCTTCAGAAGCAAATGACAGCATTGAAGAAGATTATGAGTCGCTAGAAGAAGAAGAGACAGCTGATACAGAGCCTACAACACGAGAACTGCGTGATCGAAGCCAGCTTAGACCTCCACAACGATTTAGCTTTGATCAATACGTTAATGAGGCTATATCTATTCCTGAACCGACTTCATATCGAGACGTCATGCAAAGCTCTGAAAAAGATAAGTGGATCGAAGCGATGAACAATGAAGTTAAATCTTTACAAGATAATCAGACTTGGGAACTGACAAACCTACCTAAGAATAGAAAAGCACTACGATGCAAATGGGTATTTAAGATTAAAAAGAACCCTGATGGTACAGTCGATAAGTACAAAGCACGATTAGTTGCTGTTGGATATACACAAAAGAAGGGAATCGACTATGATGAGACATTTAGCCCAGTCGCCAAGATGAGCACAATTCGAATTCTTTTGAGTATTGCTGCAAATGAGAGTTTAGTACTCAGACAATTCGACGTCTCTACAGCCTTTCTATACGGTACTGTAAAAGAAGAAATCTTCATGCGACAGCCGGAAGGATACGATGACAAGACAGATCGTGTATGCAAACTGAAAAGAAGCTTATATGGATTGAAACAGGCACCTAAATGTTGGAATGAGTGTATCCACGATTTTCTTATGGAATCAGGTTTCTCCCGGAGCGAAGCAGATCCCTGCGTCTACGTCAGAGAAAGAGGACAAAAGAAAATACTGCTCGCACTATATGTAGATGACGGATTATTGGCCGCGTCAGACCAGCAAGAGGCTGATGACTTCATTCAAAACGAATTAAAAGGGCGTTTTAAAATCACAACGAAAGTACCGTCCTATTTTCTTGGTCTGGAAATAGAACAACAGAAAGATTGTACTATTAAAGTCCACAAAACTGCTTATACTAAGAAATTGTTGGAAAAGTATGGAATGAGCAATTGTAAAGAAGTTGGGACACCCATAATAAAACCTGTAAAAGGAATGGAGGAACAAGATAGTCCTGATGAATTACAAGATTTTCCATATCGGCAAGCTGTTGGGTCCTTGTCCTATCTAATGGTTGGCACTAGACCAGACATTGCGTATGCAGTTGGGGTAGTGTCTCGAAACCTAGACAAACCGACCAAAAGTAACATACAGCAGGTGAAGAGGGTATTTAGGTACCTGAAAGGGACTATCGATACAGGACTCGAGTACAAGAAAGGTGAAAAGTATCTCATCTGCTACAGTGACGCCGATCACGGTGGCGACGATGCGACTGGATGCTCCACGAGCGGGATTGTGTGTTTGTATGCTGGATCAGCAATATCCTGGCGCAGTTCAAAGCAATCCATGGTTTCACTATCATCCACTGAAGCGGAGGTAGTAGCGGCCAGTGAGGCATGTCGTGAGATTGTTTGGTTAAGGAGATTATTTCAAGACCTTCAAACAAACCTTGATGTACCCATCTTGCGAATCGACAATGAGTCTGCGATTAAACTGGCATACAACCCTCCTTATGAGCAACACCGAAAAACTAAGCACATAAAGTTAAAACACTTCTATGTGAGACAGTGTGTATCGGAAAAGGACGTAACTATTGAGCAAGTACCGACAGCAGAACAACTAGCAGACATCTTTACCAAGCCTGTTTATAAACCAAGATTGGTGAAACTTGGTGAAGAGTTCGGATTGAAAAGAAGAGGGAATGTTAGGAACCACTTCTAGATAACTGTGCTTCCAGCAGCTTTATATCCCTAACACGCTTTAAATCCGTGTTTACGTTGCTATGGTTGTGTTGTTATAATTTGACTTGACAAAATATAGTTTTACAAAGAAACATTTCGGTTTTTCCTTAATAATTTTGGCCTTTTAAAGTGTTTCACTCTTTAGTACCACCCAGGGGACACGTGCAGGGGGGCGATTTTTGATTAAATAAAAGTAAATGCTATTGTAGTGTCATAATCACAGGTACTTACTTTCTACCGATAGAATTGAATACGAGTGGTCTATACCGCACGTTTTTAAATTTTCTATCGTCATTTCAAAATAGCATTTCATAATATTTGTCAGTTTTCGAGTGAAAGAGTCGAGCGCTCGAAAGTCAAAAATCGGTCCCCAGGGTTGTGGTAGATAGCTCCTGCGGACGCGAGTAACAGTTGTTCCCCCTTTGTCAAGTGAGTGGGCAACTCGACTGTTAGAAGTTTTTAAGCCGCCCGAAGGCCTCTAACACGGCTTAACGACAACTGTCATAGACAGCAGCCGGGATCAACGTGCCTTCCAAAGTACGGAAGCGCTCATTTATATTAACCACTTGAGTGATCAGGCGGTCACCCATCTAAAGACTGACCGCTGCCATCGTTGCTTAACCTGCGTTATCGTTTCCGACTCGCAGGCGCCGCTAGGCTATGAGCGCTACAATAGCATACACTACGTATCGACGTAAGGGCCAATATGTAGGTAAAATGTTTGCTGGGGTAATTTGAACCTAGTTGCATAGGAAATCGGAATGAATTTCATTTATTCGAATAATCAACGAAACAAAAGAAACGCTAAGTTTTATAAAAGTTTCAAATCCTATTGAATCGGAGTGTACCTATATTGTAATGCACACTCAACCTTACGAGGGTATTAACACTATTAACGTTTAGGCGGCTATCACTGCAGTGTGCGGCGCGACGGTTTTCTCTTTGTATGGAAGTACCTCAGTTTGTATACAAAATCCGCATACAATTTGTCCGCAGCACACTGCAGCGGGATCTGGCGGCAGTGTCATGACTGCCTTATAGTTTCCGTCATTCGACGTCATTAACGTGGCTTGTTGACACTGTCAAATGGTTAAGAATTTGTACTTATTTTCAGAGAAAAGTCCACGCGTGTCAAAATCCGACAATGTACCTGCCACTTCTACCCAGGCCGCTGAAGCTGCAGACCGCATTGAGGCACCGCAGGAGCCGCCTCGTTCCGAGCCATTGTTCAAAGACATTTAAATATAATTTAATAGGTTATGGCGCATTTTTACAACAGTGCCATCTACCGGGCAGTAGCCGAACTAAGATATTTAAATGAATTTTAATGAACACGTTTTGTATTTTTTACTCGAAAGGAACTCGTATATTTATTAAACGATATATTATTGTGTATTGTACTGTTTTTCCCTCAAAATGTATGAATTCCGGCTACCATAAAGTTCTCAGCAATTTATTATACTAATAAAACTAATAACCAACTTACTGTCTGTGAGCTAGGAGTACAGTATTCAGGTTCGAAGAATGTGTTAGCAAGGGAGCGAGAAATATAAACACAAATTGCATTCTAACCAGTAAACTCTATAAAACAGTGAATATCCATAGTTCAAGCATTTTTGATGCTGAGTAGTCTTGACTCTGTTCTGGTCAAGACTTTTTAAATATGGTCTTTGATTATGTACTTTCTGTTTAGTCCAATGGTTGACAGGTAGAGAATTCCTAAGGGCATTAAGACGGCCAATTGTACTTTTTTTTATTTGTGCAAGTTTAAAAAATAGATAATGTCATCAGAATCATTCATGATAATGTAATTCTTGCTTTAAGGGGTCTTGCCATTGCACAGGGCTGTATGGAGGAATGTAACCAACCGTCACCATGGTTGAATATGTTGATTTTATAAACAAGTGTCTGCCCGCGACTCCGTCCACATAGAACTCAATTACATTGTAGCTCCAAACAAACTTTAACCCCCTTGGGGAATGATTTCCGGGATAAAAACTACCCTATGTCCTTTCCCAGGTCCCAAACTACCTGGATACCAAATCACTACATAGTATAAAACAAAGTCGCTCCCCGCTGTCTGTCCCTATGTATGCTTAGATCTTTAAAACTACGCAACGGATTTTGATGCAGTTTTTTTAATAGATAGAGTGGTTCAAGAGGTAGGTTTATATGTATAATATAGTACCTGTGCGAGGCCAGGGAGGGTTGTCAGTCTTATCTAAATTGGTTCAGTGGTTTAATCGTGAAGAGGTAACAGACAGACAGACACACTTTAGCATCTACAATATTAGTATGGATTTTCAATCTCAAAATACACCACAAACTATGCATCAAAAATATTACAATAAAACAATTTCATTGGAAATATATTTATATTTAACTACCACTCCTTTTAAATTATTGTAAGGCACTTCCTATATAGTCTTTAGTTTTAACAGATTTGCACATTTTTAGTTCTATAGCAAAATTGGTCAAACAGAACACTATTTTGTTAAGAAAATGCTCCTGGAAAGACAAATGTATTGCTAAATATCAATCATAAACAAATTATTTTAACATATATGTATAAGAACTTTAAAGTATGATAAAGGTACATAAGTGAAAGGAAAAAAAACAACCAAACCCTAATTCAAATTAAAAGTACTTCACATGAAGGACCTTAGTCTATTTGGATAAAAAAAAAACAATTAAAAATTATTTAGATTTGGCATTTCCAACGTCAACCCATTTCTTGTTCACTTTGTGCATCTCATTCATTTTATTGTTGATTAATATTATAGACTTCTTGGTCATCTGTATATTACTCAAATATGTTCGCAGATAGCTATTTAGTGAACGAGCAGCTTCCAGCTCCATATGCAATTCTGATCCGGGTCTCTAAAAATGCAAGAGATTGTAAATAAATGTTTCTACGATTGTAACCCACAATAACTTTGTAGCATTAACTTTACCTCGTTCTTTGACGATGACACTGAAGCAGTCGACATTTTCGGACTATTTGAATATTATATTTATTGAAATCAAGTTAACCTGTTAACTTCAAACCATAGAAAGTAATTTCAATAATAGAAACAAACGAACGCTTATTTTTAAATCGGGGTGACATTCGATTTATACGCGTTTGACAGTTAAGCTGCTGTAACTGTCAAAGTTTGTTATGGGCTCTACAAACCATACAATTATCACTTTTGATTTGTCGCATCCAATTTCTGACAAATTGTGGCAATGTAGGGATACCATTTAATAATAAGTTTCTGTCAAAAATTTCATTTTTGGTACAAGCTTTTATTGCCGACTGTACTTTTCTGTATACCATCATCAACTGCTCATTGAGACGATTCTAACGAGCCCAAACTCGATGGGGTTATGTGGTTTTATTACAGAGTTCCTATGGCCACCTTCTGTCTCCATCATCAGATCAGCTCGAAGGTACCATAATATTGAATTATCATCCAAATTATACTTATACCCAAAATCTCAGCTCAATCGTTCACCGGGAAGTGGGTCAAATTTAACTTGCAAGATTTGACGGACAACTTACTTACATACTTTTATACTTACATACGAACAAGTCAAGTTAATATAAAGCTTGTAAAAATAATAAATGCATGTACATCACAGTTAACACAATTTAGACCATGGAAATATTTATGATCAGACAAGTTTTCTGTCAGATAATTTTGAAGTAAAATATTTAAAATATATAAATTTAAAACGCATTTATTAAAGAGATTGTATTTTAAAGGTGATGAGGTGGTGAGGTATTTTATAGTGCTATAAAAACGTCGATTGGAGTCAAGCATTGAATTATTTGTAATTTTTTTTTAATCAGGTTTACATTTTACTGCGAATAGCGATAACTTAGGAAAAATTAAAAATATCACAATTATGAGAGTGGTTTGGTATGGCAATCTTTTTTTTACTAAATGGTATCCCTAAATTGTCACAATTTGTCAGAAATGGGGACTGACAAATCAGAAGTGATAATTGTATGGTTTGTAGAGCCCATCAGCAGCGCAACATACCTCTAAGTTTCTGATAAATTGGGGCTGACAAATCATGACATGTATAGACTCCATTAGGTATCGTCTAGACAGGCGGATTATTGAGCCATGTCAGCCAGCGGCGCTCCCACGAAAATCGAATCTCGAAGTTTGTATATATCTGTGTTTAATTCGATTTTCGTGGTTATAGCTCAGATTAATGTATCGAAATCGAATGACAATTGATAATTTATAAGCATTTCGGGGTAAAGACTAGCTATTTATAAATTCTAAAGAAAATGTTATGAGGTGTATACATGTCATGATTTGTCAGCCCCAATTTATCAGAAGCTGACTAAATGATATCGTCGGGAGGCATGTTGCGCTGCTCATCCCACTGTCAAACGAGTTGTACTGAGAAAATGCATGCACATGTGGTCGGATTGTTACATGTGTACTGACAACTTACTGACAAATTGGGGTAAAATCACATAATCTGTATACCCCATTATTTCATTAGCTCATTGACCCGAAAGAGCAATCTTAAATCTTCTGTCTAAAGAGACAGAAGATTCAATTTCCTATATCAGTTATTTCAAATTTAAAACCAAAGCCGATTTTTGCCTTGTAATTTGATCAAATAAATACAATAAATGCACGTATTGTATTCCTGAAATATATTGAATTTACCATATAGCATCCGCAATGCTGTTCACATTATAATTAAATTAAATGAAACCTTGAGTTTGATATCTATTACAAAATTTTAAATAAGATTACAATAGCAATCAGCCTCATATGCAATACAAGTCTGCGGCAATCGATTTAACACGCTTTATGTAATTCTTCAACTGAATAGCTGAAACTGCACTTACGGAAATGCACGGAAAATTAAATTCCAGTACCTACCTAGTTATCGATCACGTAAAGCAGTTGCAAAACGCATGCGCGACAGAACAAAGCGCCAGCGCCCTCTGCAGAAAAAAATAGGAGCTAAAAAAAGAAACGCCGCCATTTTGACATTTGTTTGGCTTTTGTTCTTAATAAATATAAATTATCATGTAATTACGCGTGTAACAGCGATTATGTTTACATTTTCGCTTCAAAACAGTTTCGCTTATTAGCCGATCACTGAAATAGGGTGCATCAGTGATGTTCGTTTCGATTGAGCAGCGCATAAATCGATAAATTCGCCCGTGCCGCATTTTTATTTTCTCACTGCTTATTTCTTGTAAAATTTGATATTTCTAGTAGAATAAGTGCTTAATTAAGTGAAATGATGTAATAAACTGTGTATGTGAATAATTATCTTTAAGAATAAACTGCAGAATAGCGTTAATTGTGTGTTGTAAAAAAGGCGCGAACGCTTTTTACCGCGGCGATTTTTTGGGACGAAAATAAAACCGACTGTTTGTCCGAAACAAAGACATTAGAGCTTCGCGTTATGTTTACGAATCCCTTCTTGTGCTATAACTGAGTTTCGTGTAACTTTTCTGGCAGCATATGGCGTGGAAAGTGTTTTTCTGCACATTAGGTTCATGTAAGTACAAATTCATATTGCAATTCTTATATGAGTTTTACGTAAAATGTACTCATAATCAGCCTTTAGATACCTATCTTACAATGTGTTTTTTTTTATACGGCTTAAATATTATATTTCCATTATGATATATATTTATGAAATTATGGAGGGACCCGTACTATAAAATAAAAAAATATATCTCCAGAACACATCTCTTTCAAAATGTTAAAAAAAACATCTTTATTTTTGTAGTAACATTCTCATTTACTTATTATATAGCTCTGATATAAAGGTGAAAGTAAACATCAGTAAAAGGCAAACTAATTCTTAGTGAAAGTATAAAGTAACTTAATATCTAGGCTTTGTAAATATTTGCAATATCATTGGCTAGCTTTCATACATTTTGTGGCCCAAGCATAGTGCCTCTTTCTCAATAAAACTGTTAATGAATAGTAATACCAAATTGGGTAATTTAAATCAGGGTTTAGCAACCAAGGGCCATATAGCTGCTAACGAAATTGACGCCGGCCGCACTTCTTCATATTTTGTTACTTTAACAGGCAATTTCAAAATTCTGGATATAACAGCCTTTACATACAAAACAGCCACGGAGGCTCGTGGGCCGCAAGTAAAGGGCTGGCAAGCCGCCAGTTCCTGACCCCAGATTTAAATGAAAAACAATTCAATTTAAAGTGTGTATGATATGAAATCTGCAATTAGCTATTTGAATCTTTACTTACTAGTGTTTTCCAAGATTTCTTTATTAATAATGGGTCTCAATAAGAGTGTTAATGAAATTGAAGGGTTATTTTGCTATGAAATACTGCACTTTTATTAAGACACCCATTACAAAGAAAAGTTCCTCATACTCTTTTGTCTTACATCTTTACATATTGATTGCAGGTTAAGTTCTCTTCTGAACTTGCAATGCGGTTAAGAAGTAGAAAGAGGGAGAGGCCCCTCAGTGTCAAGAGGAACACATCCAAAGTAACAAAACTGAAGCCAAAACCGTTAAACAGCTGTCTGTCTCCTTCCAACGCCACTTGGAAGAAAGTACTAAAGCGAGACACTGCCAAAAATGGCTTACAGGCCGACAGCTGCACCACTCGGTCACAGAATCTGAAAACTAGGCTGGTGAAAACAAAATTAGTCAGTATGGAAAAATCTGAGCACAAATCGGAGAAGCTGAAGGAACGCACAAAGAAACCGATCTTCCAAACTGTTGTACGTAGCACCACTAAGGACATTGTGACTTCCACTACCAAGTTAAGGAGCGATAAGACACAGAACGATAAAGTTACAACCACCTCCAAGCCTAAGCTTAAAGATGTTAGGACTACTAAGAGCGTCCAACTCCGACATAGTTCCCTTAACCGTGAGAAGAAAGCTGACTCGGTTGAAATAAGCTCTCCACGCAAGACCAGGCGTATGGACAAAAATGAGAAATCAGCTTCTCTGAACAGCTCACCAATTCGCAAAGTCCGTCAACTCGGTATACCGTCAGCGAAAAGCAAAATCGCAGTCAGCTCAACCAACGAAAGCCCCAAAAAGAAAACTAAAACCAAAGCAGCTGTTGTTCCTGAACAAAACAATTGGAACACAGATGACAACGATGTGACCATGTACGAGCCACATACAACTACATTTGTAGACTTCCCGTCTCCAAAAAGTGAGGAGTCTGATTCCGAGACTCAGGTTGAGTCTTCGCTGTGTCTTCCAAATGACTGCTTGAATGACTTCATGGCTATTGCGGAGTGCGCGCGGCTGATCAACCAAGAGTTGCCAGCAGAAGATGAGGATATTAACTACTTAGCTGATAGAGCTGCTAAGGTAAATGTTTGTCATGGTCTAGCTATACAAGGTGCCCATACGGCTCCACCCGCGCGCGTTTTACAAAAAACTCAGACAGAGCCATTGGATCAAAATAGCCTATGTCCAATTGTCCACTTGGAATGTAAACATGGAATGTTTCTATGTCTCTGTCTGTTGTTATTCCATGTGTGGGAAATATTACGTAGAGCCAGTTCTGGCATTCTTATTAATCTTTATTTGCTTGCTAGATAAAATTCTGCAACTGGGAAATAACACCACTTTACTGAATTTATATTATTTTGCTTATTATGTGATTGCCAAGTCACAACATTTTATTTAGCAAGCAAATAAAGATTAATAAGAATGCCTGACTTGGCTTTACGTAATATCTTACAACTTTTTACAGTGGAAGAGTTTTGAGAATCGGAATTGAATTTTTCACATGAAAAGTTTTTATGGGATCTCACTTCTTTTTGTAGATTAATGTGTCATCAATACATACAGTTATGAATGCAACTGGCAATAATCTCTTTGCGTAGACTTTGTATGGGAATGTTATTTTACCAACCGCAATTAACGTTTTTATAGTTTTCTAGTGCATTTTAAACCCAACACTAACCACATGCAAAATTTCAAGTTTGTAGGTCTGCTAGAAGTACCTTAGAATTTTGATGATCGGTCAGTAGGTAAGTGAGGGAATCAGTGACAAAACTGAGGAACTCTGACTTGCAATAATTTTAAACCACTGGTTCGAATTTAACACTTTCACTGCCAGGAACCCGCCTAGCGGGCGCCTACGCCGTAGTCGCTTTCCGCTACATACGAGGAAAACCACGGGATCGGCGTAGCGCGTAGCGATTCTTGGCAGTGAATGTGTTAATGTAGTTTGGAAATATATCTGTGTAAGGGAGCGACCACACCGGTGCTTAACGCTGCGTATACGCGTTGACGTGTCGTATGCGTCACGTATTCTTCATACATTTTGCTGCGTTTTACGGTGCGTTAGCGTATTTTGAGCAGCGGTGTGGTCGCACCTTAATGCCCTCTTGGTCACTGAAAATTTGGGCTTTAGTTTTTTCCACAAGTAAGTTACAGGGGAATGAAAATGGCCCGAAGGGTTTCGAGAAAAGGATGGTGTCTTTTTTTGCTCTTTTGCTCAACTTGTAGGGGGCACTGCTGCGCCCCCAGATTAGTATAGACTAGCTTTAGGCTGTGACTTCACCTGCAGAAACTCCTCCTTACCCCAATTCCATACAAAACCATTAAGTAATTTTTGCCAATAATGGAATAACGTCCAAAAGCGTAAACATGTCTTTGAATCAAGAATTCGTAAAAGATCCTGTCAATTTAACTTGCTTGTTGCTATTCCAAAGGTGATGACCACAGACAAGGAGGAGCGGAAGAGCATAGAGAAGCGGCTTTCGAAACGGCGCAAGTCAAGCAACGACCTTGAGATGTATCAGCCCACGTCCACCACCGATGACGTGGACACGGCCGGTGACTTCCTAGCGCAGCCGGATAAATACGTCCAGGTTAGGCCCAAAACAGACGGTAAAACGCAACTGCAACGAAACTGCAACTTCTAGTTACTTTTGAGTTTCATTTGACTTTATGCCATAGACTCCTTTGAGAAACCAAACATGACGCGACCGTGTTGAAACGCAGTCAACCGTTTTCAAAATGGTTGCGTCACAAACACACACACACACACACAACCACACACGCACGCACGCACGCACACACACACGCACGCACGCACGCACGCACGCACGCACGCACGCACACACGCACGCACGCACGCACGCACGCACACACACACACACACACACACACACACACACACACACACACACACACACACACGGACTCTACTTACCATCATGATATTAAAAAAAACTAAAATAACTTCACTGATATTTGATGATACTGGATAAAAAGAAGTAGCATTCGTTTTTTTACTGAAAACAATGCAACCCGTTCAACTACCGTCTCTTTCCCGCAGCCGGACTTCGTGACGATGCTAGAGCAGGACGGCTACGTCCGCGACAGCGAGTGCGAGATCTCATCCACCTGCGACACCCAAGGCACGGCCATCGAGAGTCTAGAGGCGTTGTCGGCTAGGAGCCCTAGCGAGGGCTTTTTGCATGAGATCACGCAGAGTTTGGTTGCTGAGGCTGCTGGATGGGTGAGTGAAACAGACTGGCTATCTCTTTCACACAGATTGAGTCAGGACAGAGAGAGAACTCATCAACCTGCTTCACTCAAGTCTAGCGGGTCTTGATGCTCACATAGAGTTTAGTCTTTCACACTTTTAACACAAATTTTGAGTTCAGCTAAAATCGTATTTTATGCATTCGTTATGTAATGTATGCTTTTCCAGTCGAGTACCACGTTTAGGCCACGGAGCTTGCCGAGTGGCCTAATTAAGGTACGAGTGTTAAAAAGCTAATTATATAACTATTGCATACAATACTAAAATACTTTTTCTACGAGTTAACGGAAATAATAATTTATTGAACAAACTTGGTATCTATTGAAAATAGCCCTGCTGAAACGAAGTGCAGCCAATTTATTTTTGCGCGTTGATGTCTTCTGGAAATCGAGCCTCGTGATTGGTCAAAATTCATTTCAGTTCTGTGTACAGTTGAATAATAATTATTTCGATTGTCCATAGAGCATGAACTTTTGCATCAGAATAAAAGTATTCAATTGCGTTATGGTTTGCGAGGTTCTAATTTAAAGATTATAGTCGACGAGTATAAAAACAATATTCTACGAGTTAACAGAATAGTTATACAAACTTGGTATCGACTGATAATCTAAGCCCTGCTGAAACGAAGAGCAGCCCACGGGCTCAGCGTTTCTTTGATGTCTTTGGTTCTTGACCGAGGCGACGTTTCTATTGGTCAAATTCATTATAGTTGTCTAAACAATCCTTACTAATATTATAAATGCGAAAGTGTGTATGTTTGTCCTTCTTTCACGTCGCAACGGAGCGTCGTATTGATGTGACTTGTATGGAGATAATTTAGACATAGGCTACTTTTTTCAGCGGGAAAACATCTAATTCCCACGGGAAAATGTAATATGTTACATTTGCCTATAACCACGCGGTCGAAGCCGCGGGCATTAGCTAGTTGTAAAATAATTCATTATAGTTGAGTTGGGAGAAAAGTATGTGATTATAGCTTGGTGTTGGTGTTGGTCTACTAAGACTTAATTCAGACATTAAAGTCGACGAGTATAATAAAATAACAATATTTTGTCTATTTCAGAGCACGTCGGACATCACTGCCGATGAATCGTCACTCACGTGCCACGATGAGCAACCACCTTCTGATCTAGAGGTGAGATTCAAAATCACGTTTGGGAACAAAGTAGAAGGATATTCCTGGTTTTACAAGCTTTTATTTAACTTACGCTGTTTGTGTGTCAGTTTGTAAGTTTTATCCGAAATTCTGCATCAGATTAAATAAGATAAAAACCGGCCAGGTGCGGGTCCGACTCGCGCACGGAGGGTTTCGTACCGTTACTATAAAAACAGTTAAAAAAAACGTTTGTTGTATGGGAGCCCCCCTTAAATATTTATTTTATTTTCTTTTTAATATTTGTTGTTATAGCGGCAACAGAAATACATAATTGGTGAAAATTTCGACTGTCTAGCTATCGCGGTTCTTGAGATACAGCCTGGTGACAGTCTCAGTCACAGTACGGAACCCTAAAAACAGCTCAATGTTACCTCATGGGCACATGAAATAGCGTTGTCACTTAGTAGTAGTCACGCGTGCGTCCGGGCATACGGGCCGTACGCCATTCTGTTTGCCAAACGGCGTCGCTTGGTCGAGACATGCGTCGGGTGTGGACCCATCTATTCTATTCAATATAGCGTCTCAGATATTATTCCGGGAGGCTAAACGAGAGAGTAGATAATTATGTGAATGGATACAGCACGGCTATCAGAAAGAAAGAAAGAAAATAATTTATTAGTGCAAAAACTATATATAAATTAAAGTGTAACAAAACTTATCTTAATATACATTATTTTAAGTAATTTGCACTCAGCTTAATGCCACGGAGTTAGCCAGAACACACATTCCGTGACGCTGATTTTCAGTGAAGCCAGCATTTGGACTAGATGGCATGGCACTGAGAGAATAGTCTATAATAATAAAAGAAACACAAAATCTTCAAACCAAAACTAAACATAAAATTCAAAAAAAAACTACGCTTAAGCTCTAATGGGGCGTAGGTATACATCTCGGGGGATGGCGCGCGAGCTCTCTCGATTTTTCTCGCACTACCAGTCTCTCTCTTATTTGAACACTTAGAACAAGAGGTATAGTGCGAGAAAAGTCGAGAGTATGTCGCGGTCTCATGATAAACGTGCTGAACTAGAAATATGAAAAAAAAATACACTGTTTTAGATTTAGTTTTTTTTAATACTTCATCTTGTCGTGAATAAATGTTTTTCTTTCTGTTATGTTTATTTTGGATGCGGGTGGCGCAGGACCGGTCATTGTGGCACTCTTTGGGGGAGGCCTATGTCCAGCAGTGGACGTCTTTCGGCTGATATGATGATGATGTTTATTTTGTAGGAAGAAGGAGCTGATGTCATATCGTCCTGCAGCAACCGAGTGGATTGTGAGCAGATCTCTTCATGGGTCGACGCGTTCGACCCGTACCTCTTCATTAAACAGGTAAGACATCTGTCATTTGGTGACCAAATATGTCATGCTTAATTTCAAAACAGTTTTTTTTTTATTAAACATCAAACTATTAATTATTGTGTATACTGTATGCAGTTTGTAGGGAAATACATAATTGTGACGTTATCATTTTTCAAATAGCGTCCGCTTATAAAGTTCCGTGCCCAAAGGGTAAAACGGACCCTGTTACTAAGACTCCGCTGACCATTGGATGACGGTAGTCATTTTATTAGGTGGGGTCCATTCAAGGAATTAACAGAATTAATTTTGTATTGTGTAAGCTGCTAACGAAATTATAAATTTAAACTAGCTTTTGCCCGCGGCTTCGCCCGCGTAGTAAGAGTAATTTTGCAATAATTGTTGAATTGTTACGCTGGCAACGGCCTACTTACTACTTACTTCCCCTATGAATAACCCTTCGTCAATACCCGTTATGGTGAATTTTTTTATTTTATTTACTATTATTTTCAATTTTCATGCCCGTCTGTGTCGGGTTAGAATTTCACCACCTTTTCTTCCCGTGGGTGTCGTAAAAGTCGTCTAAGGGAGCAGGGTTGAAGTGTGTTGTGGGCGATGGGCTAATAACCTATGACTGCAATATCACATTTTGCCGATCTTTTATACCCACATTTATGCTAAAAGTGGCGCTGGAACATAAGTTTCATGTGCTCTGCCTACCCCTTTTGGGAATAAAGGCGTGAATGTATGTATTATTTTTTTATTAAACTTACTATCATGATAAATGAGAATCTGTCCTCTGGAATAAAAGCTAGTTTGTGGCTCGGATATAGGTTATATATAGGCTTGTTTCCTAAGATTTTTTTTCGATGCCATTCGAACCAGTATTTGGAGAGGAACAAAAGTTTGTATGGGAGCAACTACAATTAAAGGACATAAATACCCAAAATTTTGATTCAAACATTGACCTCGCTGGTGGCAGCCGAAATGCTTTATACTAATTGACATTAGATTGTGACGTCACAGTTGCTATTTGTACTAATAGTTGCATAGAAAACGTTGTATGGAAAATCAAGTAAATTGCTGTTTGGGTCGCGAAATACTGCTTTTAGGTCCATAGTTGACATACAATTTGGTTTCTATAATAGCGTAAGGATTCTATTGGTAGCTTTTTATTTACTCTGGGACAATTCAAAAATGCATATTTTTTCTAAAGTTTTAATGTCCATATCTTTTTATGATTTTATTTATATTTTGTAATTTATACATTATTACAATAATAAGATGGTTTACTAATTATAAATGATGTTAGGGCAAGCTTAATTATCGCTGTCCCAAACACACTTCTACCATCTCTTTCCGAGATAAAAACTATCCTATATCCTTCCAAGGGTCTCAACTCTCAAGTTATCTGTTCGGAAAATTTCATCTAAATCCGTTCAGCGATTAAGGGGATGCCTTAATACGAGTCGAACACGCCCCCTAGACAAAGACACGCTTATGCCTTCCGCGCACGAAAAATAGATGTAACACTCTTCGGGGATGGCTTTTTTGGACCAATTTCGATAAATACCTAACTTATGTCCAGTAGTTTTATTCACGTTAGTCCGTCCTACCTATCTTATGCTAAAAGACGTAGAATTTTCCATCTCCATCCCCAGTCCCCATTTCACGGTATTAGAGAATACATTATTTTCATTATCCAAAATAAACTTTTTAAGTTAACAAAATAATCCGCAAGTTTAATCAAACCTTACCTTCTTTTCGGTTCTGGGAGCATCGCAGTTCTAACCTAACCTACATTTCTGGTAGCTTTTCGATCCTGTAAGGGTCGTGGTTCTAACTTAACCTATTGTACTTTTTTGTCAAGTTGGATTACGTATTTGACTAATAAATGGCTTACCATATGACCTAAGATTTCCCTTACTTCAAAAATTACTTGTTCCTCATACATACTTCCAACCCCCTTAGAGGATGAATTTTAAAAAACGCTGTAATTCGATTTCTAATCTTTAACCGCAGTTTCTTCCTTCCTCTAAAATTGTCTTGCTCCCCGTACAAACTTCCAACTCCTTTTAACCCCTTTAGGGGATGAATATCTTGTAACCTCCCGTATGGAATCCATTTCATCAGTCTAAAACAGAAGTTACAAAACTCTTACCTTAAAAATTTCTTGCTCTCCATACAACCTTCAAACCCCCTTTTTTAACCCTTTACCCCCCATTTTCTAATCTTTAACCAAACAGTCCAAAACCTAAGCAATACATCTCGTACTTTAAAAATATCTTGCTCTCCGTATACACTTTGAACCCCCTCTTAACCCCCTTAGGTAGTAGAGTTTCAAAACACGTTGAAATTTGTTTTTTAGTTTTAAACAAACCGTCGGAAATCGAAGTTTATTAAAAATGACTATCTATGTATAGTTGAAATTTTCTAAACTAAGCTCATGAATGGCCATTGTACTGAGCTCATGAATGCCTTTGTTTGTGGTCTGAACAAAGGCTATTCAAGACGGCCGCGTACCAAATTTGCAAAAAAAAATTAGCGCCACATAAAATGTTCTTTGAATAATGAACTCTACCTTCTTTTACAATAGTACTTAAGATAATACTTTTCTTTCCATACAAACTTTGAAGCCCGTATAGGGGTGAATTAAAAAAAGCTTTGAAATCAATTTTGTTATCTCTTAACATACAGGCTAAGACTGACGTTACAAATCTCTTACTATAATATTTTCTTGCTCTCCATATAAACCTTGAATCCCGTTTTAACCCCTTTAGGGGTGGAATTTTTCCAAAACGCTGAAAGTGGATATTTTATTTTATTAAGTAATCTCTCTACAACGTTGGAAGTCTAGCTCAAAAAAAATGTTTCTCATCCTAACCTTGCATCCCTTTTTAACCCCTTTAGGGATGGAATTTTGTAAAACACAGATGGTACTTACTATTTTTGTATCCTAATAAGTAATCTTTCTACAAAGTTTCAAGTCTCTAGTTCAAAAAATAATGTTTCTCCCATACAAACTTTGCACCCCTATTTAACCCCCGGAGGGATGGAATTTTCTAAAACGCTGACACTTCTTTTTTGTATTCTAGTAAGTAATTTTTCTACAAAGGTTCAAGTTACTAGCTCAAAAAATAAAGTTCCCTCATACAAACTTGCACTCTTATTTAACCCCCTTTTAGGGTATAATTTTCTAAAACGCAGAAAGTACTTTTTTATTTTATTAAGTAATCTTTCTACAAAGTTTCAAGTCTCTAGTTCAAAAGAAAATGTTTCCCCTATACATACATTGTACCCCTATTTAACCCCCCTATAGGGGTAGAATTTTCTAAAACGCAGAAAGTACTATTTTTGTAATTTAATAAGTAATCTTCCTACAAAGTTTCAAGTCTCTTGTTCAAAAAGTAATGTTTCCCCCATACAAGCTTTGGACCCCCATTTCACCCCCTCAGGGGGTGAATTTTGAAAAATACTTCCTTAGTGCTCCCCTAGACTTTATAAGGAACCTACGTGCCAAATTTGGGATCTCTAGAACCAGCCGTTTGGGGTGTGCGTTGATATGTCAGTCAGTCAGTTTCTTCTTTTATATCATCATATCAGCCGAAAGACATCCACTGCTGGACATAGGCCTCCCCCAAAGAGTTCCAAAGTGACCGGTCCTGCGCCACCCGCATCCAGCGGACTCCAGCAACCTTTACCAGGTCATCAGTCCACCTTGCGGAGGGCCTACCCACGCCGCGCCTTTCGGTTCGTGGTCGCCACTCGAGAACCTTTCCGCCCCATCGACCATCGGTTCTACGTGCTATGTGCCCCGCCCACTGCCACTTAAGTTTAGCGATTCGGAGGGCTATATCGGTTACCTTGGTTCTGCTGCGGATAGCCTCATTTCTGATGCGATCACGCAGAGAAACTCCCAACATAGCCCTCTCCATAGCCCTTTGGGTGACTTTGAGCCTTCTTATGAGGCCCGTAGTAAGCGACCACGTTTCAGTGCCATATGTCATCACTGGCAACACACACTGGTCAAAGACTCTCGTCTTGAGACACTGCGGAATATTGGACGAAAAGATGTGCTGTAGCTTCCCGAACGCTGCCCAGCCGAGTCGGATTTGACGATTGACCTCTTTCTCGAAGTTGGACCTACCTAACTGGATAGTTTGTCCTAGGTATACATAATCGTCTACAACTTCGAGTGTAAAGTGTCCGATTGTAATGGGAGTTGGTACTACATGGGTATTTGACATGATCTTCGTCTTATCCATGTTCATTCTTAGACCAACTCGTTCGGAAGCTTTATTGAGGTCATCGAGCATCGTACTTAAGTCCTCCATGGTCTCAGCCAAGACTACTATATCGTCAGCAAACCGAAGGTGGGTTATGTACTCGCCGTTGATGTTGGTGCCTAGCCTTCTCACTCTCACTCACAATACATGTTTCTTAGGCTATGAAATTGACAGTCAACTAACACATAGCACGCATATTGATAAAGTTTGTAATAGATTGGCATCGGCAAATTACGCATTGTTGAAACTAAAGCCTCTAGTTAACCTAAAAACTTTTAAAACTGTATACTACGCCTATGTTCAAAGTGTGCTAACTTATGCGATTACCATCTGGGGAAATGCAGTGGATGTAAACCGGGTATTGATTCTACAAAAACGCTCGATTAGAATAATATGCGGGGTAAATTGGCGCACATCTGCGAGGTCCTATTTTATGAAGCTTGAAGTGATGACGGTCATATCATTGTTTATATACAACTCTGTGTTAGAAATTCACAAAAAAACAAGCTATCTACTTAAGCGTTCGGATTGCCACAATTATAATACGAGGAACAATAGCAAACTAATACTTCCATCATTAAGACTAAAAAAGTGTCAAAAACAGGGAATTTTTATAAAAATAAAGCTCTTTAATAAGCTGCCCACAGATGTCACGGACTTGCCTTTTAATCTATTCAAAACCAGAGTCAAGACCTTTTTTCAAAACCATGCCTTCTATTCGATTGCTGAATATTTTTCATTAAAAAATATTTCAATTGACGCAAATTGTAAGTAGATTTTTATTATTATTAAGTGTATAATCTGGATACTAAATCTATACTTTATAAGTATAATATTGTGAAATTTTGACTTACCATGTAATGATCATGTTACATTATGGTTAATAAATAAACTAAACTAAACTAAACTTCTCCAGACCAGAGTTTTGAAAACGTCCTCCAGTGCAGCGGTGAACAGTTTTGGAGAAATAACATCTCCTTGCCTGACTCTTCGCTGCAGCGGAATAGGTTTCGAGTTCTGGTCCTGGAGTCGAACTGACATAGTGGCGTTCTCGTACAAACACTTCAGCACTTCGATGAAGCGACTATCGCTTCTTTTATATATTTAGATTAAATCAAAAGAGTCAGTTGGTTAGTAGCGACGGGCCATGAATGCCTGTGGTCGCCGGTTCGAATCCAGCTTGGAGCGTTAAATTTTTCCTTTAATTTAAATTTATAATTAACAGAATAATGATAGGGCGGGTCAAAAATCTACAAAAAAAACGATGGCGATATATGGACAAGCACTAGAAGCTCAAATTTTACATACATACCTATATTAATACAAGAAACAAGGTGCAATAATAACAATGTGTAGTAATGAGTGAAATGCAACAAATGGATGTGTTCCCAGCTGCCCCCGCTGGAGTCGGTGGCGGCGGACGCGCTGCGCGCGCGCCGCCCCGCGCTGCCGCTCAAGACCCGCACCAGCCCGGACTTCAGCCTGGTGAGCGAGCCATTCACATTTCATTATATGATAATGTACGAATCGACACATAACATAAATGACGGAGTTCTATGGTAACAAAACATTTTAAAAAATACAACCGAATTGAGAACCTCCTCCTTTTTTGAGGTCGGTTAAAAATACAATTTAATTCATATTATATTTTATACTAGCTTCTGCCCGCGACTCCGTCCGCGTGGAACTCGTTTATATCGTAGCTCGATACAAACTTTCACACCCATTTCACCCCCTCAGGGGATGATTTCTGGGATAAAAACCATCCTATGTCCTTCCCCGGGATTCAAACTATCTCCATACCACATTTCATCTCAATCGGTTCAGCGGTTTAAGCGTGAAGAGGTAACAGACAGGCAGACACACTTTCGCATTTATAATATTAGTATGGATTTACCCTAGGTGAATTGACAAGACTTGAAATTATGATCGTCGATAAAAAATAAAAACTTAAATTAAAATAACATGAAAAATGTACGAATTATAAATGTTAATACAGATTAATTTAAGAGTCCGCAGTAAGCTCGATTCTCCATACAAACGTAGTTACGCTCTCATTTTAAAACTACGTGTTGGAGTGTAACGAAACTTTGCATGTGCAATGCCATGAGGTATATCTATGTCTGTAATTAGTTTATGTAGCTTCAGATATCACAGTAAAAAAAATACAGCGAATTTAAGTTTTTCATACAAAACTTGTTTTTGCTGTATTTTGTTTGTTTTATAAACTGGAATCATATAAACTAATTACGGACATAGATATACCTGATGTTATTGTATATGCAAAGTTTCGTCACAATCCAACACGTATTTTTAAAATAAGAGCGTAACTACATTTGTATGGGAAGGTGAAATTCGGCCAAGCTTACTGCGGACTCTTAAAATAAAATAAGGCATACCAAAGTAGTAAATTTTACATAATAACAATCACACTACATTAAACTATAACCAATATTAACTCCCAAAACAGGGGAATATTGAAATACAAATTAGGAAAATTTAAATTGTAATAAAAGTCATGAATAGTGCTCCGACAAATAAAATGCCATTCGGCAAAAACTGAATTTTTGTACTAATTCTGACTTTCTCCTACTTGGGGTATATTCCCGGGAACATCGCTACGCCGTGTGTGACCGCTCCTACTGACACTTCCGTAAAGTTTGAACAAATAAATCTCAATGATATGCACAATAAATCCAAGTTACATGTAAACACAAACTTGACTTGTGAAAATCTTGTATATACTTTGGCGAAATTATATTGTAGGTATAGTAGAGCAATCCAGTAAAAAGAAAACCATTTCTTCGCTTCGGCTGAACTCTCAAGCTGCGTACGCGCGGCGAGCTGCTCGCGAGGCAATTCGGTGCACATAAACATGCGCGGGCGAGGCAGCGCGGTCGCGGCGAGCCGCCATTATGCGTCATTCAAAATGGCGTCGGACACGATGACAGTCGCGGCTGCGTATATCGTAATTCACCGAATTATTACCAAAAAGAAAAGGAAATGGTCTTGGTGGTGGATGAAACAGTTGTACATAAATCGTAATTCATACGGTGCACATTTACTTCACCAAATTACATCGTTCTGTCCGCGGCACGTTCGGATACACGTCCAATTAACGTGAGGCACGCACACTGAGGCGCCTTTGAGCACGGGCAAAGAACCGACTCTAGGCGGCTCGCCGCGCGCCGCCTGCGCGCGTCCGAATTAGACCAAAATAGGTGCCGTGCGTGCCTCAACCCGAGGCTGCTCTAATTCGGACGCACCTTTTAAAGTACCGTATTGTTTGCAGGTATTGGACTTGGACGAGACATTGGTGCACTGCTCCCTGCAGGAGCTTCCGGATGCGAGCTTCCATTTCCCAGTGCTTTTCCAGGACTGCCGATACACGGTCAGTGGACGAAACTTACGTCTCAAAGGCCACTTGAGATCATTGATTAGCTTAGAGGAAAAAATCCACAAATATTCCATTAATTGTATGTACTATCGACAACACAGCTAACTGACCATACATGCACTTTATGGTCATTGTAATAAGGTTCAATATAAATACAGGATCGTCAGCTAAATGTGTTGGCGTTTGTACACGTAACAACATCACTACTTGCTCTGTAGATAAATAAATATAAATATTTGCGGATAATCTTACACAAATCAACCTAGTCCCAAGCTAAGCAAAGCTTGTATATCGTCGTCTAGTACAAACGACAACACTGTTAACTGACCATCCTGTGTTTATATAGAACCTTATTACAATGCACTTAAGGTGCACCGATGGTCAGTTAGCTGTGTTGTCGATAGTACAATGATCACCAGACGACGATAAACATACCTATATAGATAAATAAATACTTAAATACATAGAAAACTTCCATGACTCGGGAACAAATATTCATGCGCATCACGCAAATAAATGCTCTTACCGGGAATTGAACCCAGCACCTTAAGCTTCGTAGGCAGGGTCACTACCAACCAGGCTAAACTGGTCGTCGGAGCTCCCGAGGAAGGGCCGTGTTAGGAGTAAGGGACCTGTATTTGTTTCTAGCTGTCAACACAGCGAATAGTCAAATCTGTAAAGGGTCGGCAGCGCGTTAATTCTTCCGGAGGCGCAAGCGTCTATAGGTTAGGGCGTCTGCTTACCATCAAACCTTATGCGTGTTTGCCACCGTCATAGTATTAAAATGTAGAGTTGGCCAGTCGCATTATACGTGTACACGTAGGATTAGGCTGGGTTTAAATCTCTCCGTAATTTAATTTTAATGTATTTAATTAACTTTATAATTGATATTTCTCGATTGTGTTTTAAACTGTAATTATGGATTTTTTATCTATCTTATCTAATTATGGTGGTGTATACATATTTTTGCAAGTTTGACGTTATCGATGTCATTGTCGTCGACTGTACTTACGGACTGTGTCCATCGCGCTCGCGCAGGTGTTCGTGCGCACGCGACCGCACTTCGCCGAGTTCCTGGCGCGCGTGTCGCGCACGTACGAGGTGATCCTCTTCACCGCCAGCAAGCGCGTGTACGCCGACCGGCTGCTCAACCTGCTGGACCCGGAGCGACGCTGGATCAAGTACAGGTGAGAGTCTCTTGAGAAACGTCTTATCAGTACACTCGCGCTTTCGTCCACTGACCACTAGCACCACGTAGCACTTTCAACCACAGAGGAAGAGTATATATCGTCCCGCTATCTATTAAACCTACTTGAAGAGTCCGCAGTAAGCTCGATTCTCCATGCCAACGTAGTTACGCTCTCATTTTAAAACTACGTGTTGGATTGTAACAAAACTTTGCATATACAATGACATGAGATATGTCTATGTCTGTAATTAGTTGATGTAGCTTCAGATACCATAGTAAAAAAAATACAGCGAATTTAAGTTTTCATACAAAACTTGTTTTTGCTGTATTTCGTTTGGTTTATACACTGGAACCATATAACTAATTATAGACATAGATATACCTCATGTCAATGAATATGCAAAGTTTCGCCACAATCCAACACGTAGTTTTAAAATGAGAGCGTAACTACGTTTGTATGGGAAGGTCAAATTCGGCCGAGCTTACTGCGGACTCTTAATTTAGCCACAGACAAAAGAGACGCAGCAATATGTTACAGAGAGACGCTCCAATATTTAGGATGGAATTATTTGGATGGTAAATTAAAGTCATATCATTGGTATTCCGAAGCGCTACGCTAATTATAGGATTGTATTTCCGCATTGTAGCTGAAACTTGCTTTGAACAGAGTGATCTTCAACTTACATGACCCGGAGCGACGCTGGATCAAGTACATGTAACAATCTCTTGAGAGACGTGTAATCAGTACAGTCGTATTTTGGTCCACTGAGGCAGAAGTACATCTACATCGTATCACTTTCAACCAATGAGGCTGAGTATGCAAGTTGAAATGTTGAGGTAGGGCACAGCGAAATGTCATCCCGCTCGAATGTGGAGCAACCCAATTGGGGAAGTACCTCCGCCTTACAGAAGACCACAGCCATAATAACACTACTACTTGCTCTGTAGTAGTGTTGTGTTCCTGGTGGTGAGCAAGGTCGCCAGACACACAGGTCGCTGTCAACACAACGCATCCCGAGGATGCGTTGTATTGACAGCGAGGGAATTTGTTCCTTCAGCTGTCAACACGGTGAATCTTCAAACATATCAACATGTTACTCCTTTGGAGTTGCATGCGTCTATAGGCTGCGGTGTCCGCTTACCATCAGGCGGGCCGTACGCTTGTTTGTCACCGTCGTTGACTCCGTTTCAGAAAAGTGAACTAACATTATGATTTTTGCATGGCGATCTATAGCCTCGTGGTAAAACTCGTTATGAACAGAGCACCCAACTAGCGATATAAAGCCGCGAAAGTGTTAAAAACTGTCGCTTTCAACCACAGAAGCAATGTGGTTCCATCTGTGAAGATCCGCACCTACCTACACTATCTCTGTATCTGTGTGTTTTTGTGCACGGCATAAGTTTGCCTATCTCGTTCTACCTACCTACCTACCTCTCAATTGCTCAAAAGTTAGCTGGAAGAGATCCCTTATAGGGATAAGTTCGCCTTTGTACTTTGATCTATTGCGTGACAAGTATATCCTTTAACCTGTTATTGTGTACAATAAAGTGCTTACATACATACTATCTCTAGCTCTATCATGGAATGCGTCCCCAAGGTCCCAAGGGTACGAAGCTATAAGATAGAGCGAGATAGGGATATGAAACCAAGATCGTTCTATATCTCGCTATATCCACGCAGAGGCGTGAGATGCAGCTTATCATATTGCTGCCCTTTCATACAATTAAACTTTATTTAAAAGTTTTTTGATTGTTCCAGATTGTTCCGAGAGCATTGCCTGCTGGTCAACGGGAACTACGTCAAAGACCTGTCAATCCTGGGACGGGACCTGCGGAAGACCGTTATAGTCGACAACAGCCCACAAGTATGTTATGTACCACTATAAGGTCCAACTTTGAGAAAAAGGTCAATCGTTGAATCCGACTCGGCTGGGCGGCGTTCTGGCAGCTGCGGCACGTCTTCATCCAATATTCCGCAGTGTCTCAAGACGAGAGTCTTTGACCAGTGTGTGTTGCCAGTGATGACGTATGGCACGGAAACGTGGTCGCTTACCATGGGCCTCAAAACAAGGCTCAAAGTCACCCAAAGGGTAATGGAGAGGGCTAAGTTGGGGGTTTCTCTGCGTGATCGCTTCAGAAATCAGCCGAAAGACTTCCACTGCTGGACATAGGCCTCCCCCAAAGAGTGCCAAAGTGACCGGTCCTGCGCCCCCCCCATCCAGCGGACTCGAGCAACCTTTACCAGGTCATGAGTCCACCTTGTGGGGGGCCTACCCACGCCGCGCCTTTCGTCTTGCCTTCCGTGTTGGTAAATAATATACAGAACTATATACTTAGATGTGTTACATCAAACCGTCTGTAATCGTAAGTGGTTTTCGCTAAAATATTAAAGTAAAATGTCCCGTAGACAAGAATAACAGCTACCGATGCCATATTCAACATTGACAGGTCTGCAGTCGTCAATGCATCCCGCCCTTATCAATTTGTTGTCCCCAGGCGTTCGGCTACCAGCTCGAAAACGGCATACCCATCGACAGCTGGTTCGTGGACCGCAGCGACAACGAGCTGCTGAAGCTGCTGCCCTTCCTCGAGAACCTCACTACGGTATGTGACTTCACGAGCGCGCGCGCACACACACACACACACACACGCACGCGCACACACACACACACACATATATACACACACATACATATATATATATATACACACACACACACACAGCGGAACCATCCTTGACTGCACGGCCATCTTGACGATATAGACGCCCACCCGTGATTTAGCCGACTAGTATCGGTAAGGAAAAATGGCGAGGTATAAAAATGTCTAATGACAATAAATAAAAATGACGATATGTAAAAAAGCCGAACAATAAAAAGGTCGGTTAGGAAAAATGACGAAGTATTATTTAGTCAAAGTATAAAAATGTCGAGAAATCATTATGTTTACTTATGATGCTGAGATGAACGTGTCCTTTTCTGTTGATCGATTATACGGTTTAATAGATTCAGAAAATTGCAATAAATTATAACGAATATTCATAGTTAAAGCAATGGCACTTATTTTCAATGATTGCGAGGCAACCGGATGGCGACATTTTTATACTTCGTCATTTTTATATTCGGTCTTTGTTACATCTCGACATTTTTATACTCCCGTCAATTTTCGATTTCGACTTTTTTATTTATTGACAATAAACATTTCGACATTTTTATGCCTCGTCATTTTTCCTTACCGACACTAGTCGCCTAAATCCCACCCGTGAAACTCGCACTCAACATAAACACCCATTCTCGCATAGACACCCATTCTATAAAAAAAATACATACATTCTCTACAAATATTCATTTTTAATTCATCGAAGCTGGGGGCACACTTATCCCACGTACGCAACGTATGCAATGCAACGTGGGAGAGATTGCGTGCACATTTGTTCCACGTATACGACGTGTATTGACATCAGACGCTGTTGTTAGTTCTCCGGGTGCAGTGCATTTTTGCAGCGCGAGCGTGGTTTGTTTGATGCCTGACGCGCTAGGAACGTAAGATCTAGAAACACACTGATCGTCAGTGCTGCAAACTCCAACCTGCGATAAAAAAGATGGTAAATGAAAAAACCAGGAGACAGTAAAAAAACTCAGGATAAATTAAGTTACCATTTTTTTTCTCAAAATGGAGACAAGTCGACAATACAAACGGCAAAGGCGAAGCAAACAACTCGGCTCTCAACAGTCTCAACTACTCAACTCAACTCAAAAAAAGTCGGAACCACAGAGATGTTTGATGCCTGACGCGCTAGGAACGTAAGGTCTAGAAACACACTGATCATCAGTGCTGCAAACTCCAACCTGCGATAATAAAATGGTAAATGAAAAAACCAGGAGACAGTAAAAATCTCAGGAGAAATTAAGTTACCATTTTTTTCCGCAAAATGGAGACAAGTCGACAATACAAACGGCAAAGGCAAAGCAAACAACTCGGCTCTCAACAGTCTCAACTACTCAACTCAACTCAAAAAAAGTCGGAACCACAGAGATGTTTGATGCCTGACGCGCTAGGAACGTAAGGTCTAGAAACACACTGATCGTCAGTGCTGCAAACTCCAACCTGCGATAAAAAAGATGGTAAATGAAAAAACCAGGAGACAGTAAAAAAACTCAGGAGAAATTAAGTTACCATTTTTTTTCGCAAAATGGAGACAAGTCGACAATACAAACGGCAAAGGCGAAGCAAACAACTCGGCTCTCAACAGTCTCAACTACTCAACTCAACTCAAAAAAAGTCGGAACCACAGAGAAATAATAAATATCCCACAGATTACGACGAAACGTAACACATGAACATGATGTCAAACTCACCTCATCTCACTTGACAAGAAAACGTTCTGTTCTGTTCATGTGATATATATATATTTTTAAATTTATTAGGAGCTCAAACCAGAATACATTTACAAACAAGAATAAGAGTACCTTAAACTAAACAAATTCATTTCATGTGATATTAAAAATAATCGTTGCCAACATAACACAATCATATAAAACTGTCAAAATTATGATGGATGACGGCTTGCATAGCGTGAAATCATGAACCTAGAATACTCTGGACAGGTTATGGTAATAATAATACCACGTGCGAGCGAGCTGGTAGCATACAAATCTCGATAAGTGTGACAGAAAGGGAAATATCATTCATTGTCCTTGTCATAGTTCCACTTTTTTTATTTGCCACAACTGATTTAGTTTGAAGTTGTGGCACATAAACCATTACCCGTCCAAATTAAGTAGGTTGTTTATGGCAGGTCATCAGCCATTTTAAGACCAGTTCTTAATTTAGCTGCATAGGAGCCTTTCCGCCCCTCACTGTGGCATCACGTACAGCCTGTCCAGAGTATTCTAGGTTCATGCGTGAAATGCACGCTAATTCCCAAAAATCAGGAGACTTTCTCTTTATTAAAAAAAAAAACCAGTAGAGAAGGAGATTAGGCCCAAAATCATGTAATCTGATAAATCAGGAGAATTTGCAGCACTGCTGATCGTACGCCCGGGAAAGCGTGTGATTAATGATTATCCCCTCCACGTTCCCACGCCGATCTGGCGCGACAGGTAGAACGTTGCATGAGACGCGTGAGATATCATTGCGTATGACAAGTATGTTTATAAGCATACAAATATCAGGGTCCAGATTTTATCATGCATTGCATACGTTGCGTACGTGGGATAAGTGTGTCCCAAGCTTGATTCACGCCATTATTCCCAAAAGGGATAGGCATTAGGCATGGCACATGAAACTTATGTTCCAGCGCCACTGTTAGCATAAATGTGGGTACAAAGGATCGACAAAATGTGATATCGCTGTGATAGGTTGCTAGCCCATCGCCCACAACGCACTTCAACCCTACTCCCTTAGTCGACTTTTACGACATCCACGGGAAGAAAGGGGGTGGTGACTTTTTTTCTCTAATATTTAAGTTGACGACCATATAGCCTAGTTGGTAGTGACCCTGGCCACGAAGCTGGTTGTCCTGGGTTGAATCCCGGTAAGGGCATTTATCTGTGTGATGAGCACGAATTTGTTCCTGAGTAATGGATGTTTCCTATGTATATACGTATTTATTTATCTATATACATAAGTATGTATATCGTCGCCTAGTACCCATAGCATAGTACAAGCTTTGTTTAGTTTGGGACTAGGTCGATTTGTGTAGGTTGAGGCCTATGTCCAGCAGTGGACGTCTCTCACTGCTGGACATAGGCCTCACCCAAAGAGTGCTATAATAAAAGTTCGTGCGCCACCCGCACCCAGCGAAACACAAATTGTTATATGTGGGGGAAATCTCTCGGCTGATATAATTTGTTATTTGTATGATATTGTGCATGGTAGTAATAGAAATGTAGAGATGATTTACATTATGTAACCTTGCCTATATAAATAAATATAGTTACACCTATTTTTAAACCGATTACCTATTCTTGAGTTCGCTTCTATTGATACCCATTCTTGAGATTCTGGCTCCTATTCGTTACATGGACACAGTCCAGTCATTATATCCAAATAACCGACCCTACCCGTGAATACTTAGTTCTTGGATTTTTTTTCGTAGGTCCCTCGGGGGGGTCATTGGGAGTGTAAATTAAAAAAAGTAGACTGAATCAGGCTCCTGTGTATATTCGAAAAACGGTTTTTTTTTAATAATTCGGCCATTTTTGATTTTACAGTAGAACCGTGAGAACAAAAATTGTAGGAAATTTGATACTCTACAAGTTTGGTCCTCACAATTTTTCTTCTAGGATCGATTGGAAATTGCCTGATTCAGTCTACTTTTTTAATTTACACTCCCAGCTACACCCCCTGAGGGACCTACAAAAAAAAATCCAAGAACTAATTATTCACGGGTCAAAATCTATAATGACTGAACTAACTAATTTTCACCGTTATACGGACAATGTCCATCCAGGATTGGTGCGATTATCTTGAAATTGAATATTGTTGTAACAATAACCTTATTTTTTGTAGAAAGACGACGTCCGCCCACACATAAGGGACAAGTATAGACTCTTCAGCTATCTGCCACCCGGATAAACAAGAGTAACTATAACTAAATATATATTCAGACATTAGCAAAGGATCTACCCTTCCTTATCACTCATCTAAGTGACAGGGCGGAGTGAAAGAGACAACCCCAATCTCGTTACCTTACGCCCGGTTTTGTAAAGGTGCGTTACTTTTGTTGACCAAGTCTGCTAAAACTCACTCAAGGAAAACTCAACCTTATTGTTACTTCTACACAGTTGATTTTTATGCATTCAATGAGTTTTATGTCAACCGACGTAATGTCAGATCAAATTTTAACCGACTTCAGAAAAGGAGGAATTTTTTCCTTTGCCCGGACTGAACTCTTCAAATTTTATAGGCACACTAGAAGCGGGTACTGTATTGAAGTCTGTTAAATCTTTGTTTTTTAAGTTAATTATTGTAACTCGGTAATGTATGACATTCATTACTGACCGATTGAAGTCTAACGGGTCTTTATAAAACGGGGTGGTTATTGTTTTTATTGTTTTAATGAAGTAGATCGCAATATTTGACGTCCACGGCCGGTGACGCATACAAGCTTGTTCTCAGGCGTTGCCTAGCAGTGAATGCATTGTCTGAATATTGTTTTAAGTGGAATGTAAAATTATCGAATATTTGCCAGTTTTTGGAAAGTTGAGAAATGTCGTCAATTATGGAAGCATGAAAAGATTGCGTGCAAAATTGAACCGTAATTGTAGGTTATAAGGATTAAATTTGGTTCATGATAACGGTTATCGCATTCGTCTCTCTCTCTAACTTGCGTGCTATCGTTCACGTTTACAAATTCGTTTACGTTTTTTCCTATATTGAAGCGAAATATGATACTAGTTTTACTTATTACGATGATTAATTACTTTTCAAACATTTGAACACGATTTTGTTTACGTTTCAGAGTAGCTTTTCTTGATATTGCATGTTTTTTCTTATATTATATTACAAAATTAAGTATAGAAAGAGATGAACGCTTATTTTACATCAGCTATAGTTATCATGTGAAAGATACGCGGGCGGAAGCTAGTATCGATATAATTTTCTTTATTAATTAGTTAGAATGTTTAGGATTTAAAATGATTAGAGACTGAAAATTATTTGTAAACTGCAAATATTGATAATTTTACAATATTATTATTATTAAGAATCAGTAACTTAGAATCTAACTACAGTTTTAAAAGTATAATAAAAAATTATGTAAGCGAATGTTGATTCAAAAGGAATTTCAATTGAGTATTATGGATGGAAAATTATTTTTAAGTTATTGTTTAAGCGAAGTATAAAATCTATATTTTTCGAATTTGGCATCTGTGATTTTTTAGTTGTTTTTTTTTTAATTGAGACGGTTTGTTTAGTACACAGTCCTTTGAGTGTTCAGTACGAAAAAGGGTATTTAATTTGCACAATTATGGTGAGTTGTGGGTTGCAATAACAGCCAGAAAGTTGAATAACCCCCGTCAAAAACGGCTGAACCGATTTTGTTTAAACGTTAGCTAAGTAAGAACCATCTCGATCACATTCAGCTTTCGAATAAAATAACCCCATTGAAATCGGTCCATCTGTTTGGGAGATACGATACCACAGACAGATACACAGACAGACACGTTAAACTTATAACACCCCTCTCTGCGTCTGGGGATAAAAACTGCATGCCGGAATAACATGAACGAAATGGGTTTACCAATATGACAAAAACACTTGTTTAGTGGGTTAAACATAGTTTTAGAGTGACCCAGAAGACGCCATGCTGTCATATCTTTCACATAAAGTGGTGACAAGATCCCGTTATCAGTGCTGAAAATTTATTGAAATCTAACACTAGGGTTGTCACAAGAGCCCGGAAAATCCATAGCAAAACAAAAGACTCGCAATCAAACTAGTGTTAGAAACATTTTTTTATCGACATCGATAGTTGTGTAAAGCTGCGTACGAATTAGAGCAGCCTCGGGTTGAGGCACGCACGGCTCACCTATTTCGCTCAACTTCGTACGCGCTGTGTGTGAGCAGCCCGCGAGCGGCGCGCGGCGAGCCGGCCAGAGGCGGTCTTTTGATCGTGCTCAAAGGCGCCTCAGTGTGCGTGCCTCACGTAATTTGGACGTGTATCCGAGCGTGCCGCGGACAGAGCGACACGTTCCGACTTGTTTGTGGGCCAGGCGCGTATGAATTTAAGCAAGTGGATTAGCCGTGCATGTGTAATCGAGTTTGTTCGTAAATTTATGAATACAATTCGGTGGAATATGATAAACGCAGCCGCGGCTGTCATCATGTCCGACGCCATTTTGAACGACGCACAAAGTCGGCTCGCCGCAAGCACGCTGCCTCGCCCGCGCATGTTTGTGTGCACTAAATTGGCTCGTGAGCAGCTCGCCGCGTGGGACGAGCATGCCTCAGGCTGAGCCGCTCAAATTCGTACGCAGCTTATTATGAGAAAAAAACGGCCCACCAAATTAAATAAAAAATGTAATACAAAATTTCACATAGGTTTGTATAATAATATAGATACAGGCGCAATTTCTTTCTCGAAATCCACGTCAGTACACACAGCAGCACATGACATCTTATTGGGTTTGTTATAGTGAAAATTCAGTAAGATTTTCCAGGAAATTCATATTTTTACTGAATAATACAATAATTTAAGTGACATTAAACATATTTTGACAAATAAATGACAACTAAAAACTTACCCCTATACCTACCTATTATGGAGTTTAACAATCAAATTAAAACTTTTTCAAGCCCGTTGACTCAACATATGTCATATGTCATCTCGCCTACGAATGAACGAAGTATATAGTACATCAAATTCTACAGGTTTAAATAATAATGTAGTTAATAATTATGTGCCGTGCCTACCCTAGTATTTTCAATAAATTTTCACCGCTGATAACGGGGTCTGGTGGTGACAAACTCGAACAATTTATGGGTCTGCGACTCTTTGCAAGATTTTACAGTGGATATAACCCCGTCATGACGTGTTCAGTTCATGCAGCACGATTGGACACAGTTTTACGGAAAATATCTCGGGCCTCGGGACCCATCATACATCATACAGTTTGTCAGCGTAAAGCTTTGACAGACTGGCGCGGCCTGCGGTAGCGGTCAATAGTAAATCCTACTAATATTATAAATGCGAAAGTTTAGATGTTTGGATGTTTGTTACTCAATCACGCTTAAACGGCTGAACCGATTTGAATGAAATTTTGCACGAATATAGTTTATAGCCTGGATTTATAGGATAGTTTTTATCCCGGGTCCACGCGGACGAAGTCGCGGGCGGAAGCTAGTTTGACAATAATTGTCATGTATACTATTGACCGCTACCGCCCGGCCGCGCCAGTCTGTTTTAGGCTTCTAGTCCAGTGAACTGACAACTTGTATGGAAAAAATGTAAATTTTGGAAATAATTTATAATAGCTTATTTTTTATGTGTAACGGATATATTATCAATTAAATAGTTACCCAGCGACAAAATCCGACAAAATTTCAGACATCAAAAATGATAAATTAACTAGCTTCTAGAAAGTCAGAAAAAATATTAATAAACATGTTTGTCTTTATCTTGGTTCATTTATATTTGCTCTATAATATTCAATATAAATCGTACAAAAAAGGCAATGCATGCTTCATTTAAATCTACATAATTACTTCCGGGTGGAAAGTTTGCCGGATTCTTGAATAAATCATCTTAGAATAAATTTTTAAAATGAAACCAACAAAAAAAACGCTATTATAAATTAATGTTTTTCAAAACAGTATTTTGCCTGGAGTATTCAAGCGACCGGTACAATAAGCGCGCCAAAACAAGTCCATGAATGTCAAAACTGTAAGCGTTTAAAGCAGCGAACGAAAACATAGAAGTCTAAGTAGCGCCGCAAAATGGCTCCACAGAATGGGTGCCAATGCCATTATGCGGGGATGGGGGCGGGGTTTCAAAACGATGCCAGGCAGCCGTTTAGTTCGAACGTGCGCATACCGGGTTTAGGCACCTGTCTGGGTAGAAATTTGTAAGAAGCTCGTAAACTGTGGTTTTTTTCGTTTGCTGTATCATCAGATATATCGGAGCGGCCCAAGTACTCACAAATATCTGAACACGCCTCCAATGCCTCGACAATAGAGACGTGTTCAGATATTTGTGATCACTTTGGCCGCTCCGATATATATATATGTACCTTTTAAATCGCATACAGGGTGTAACAAAAATGTGGTATGAACCGATCAAGGGCTTAACAGGTATCGTGTTCTGATAAGAAAAAACAGAAAAAAAAATTTTGGCGCGATTTTTTTTTACCTTAGTATGGAGCTTTGGCCGACTGGGGCGACAAGCTCCATAGAAATGTAAAAAAAAAATTGCGTCAAAAAAATTTTTTCTGTTTTTTCTTATCAGAGCACGATACCTGTTAAGCCCTTGATCGGTTCATACCCCATTTTTGTTACACCTTGTATATCTGATGGCGACTGTACATAGGTTCTATCCCCCTTATTCATAAAACGTAAAAATGCCTCTGCTAAATAAAATGTGCTTTGTCCCTTTCTCACGAACACAAATGTCAAAGTGACAGATAAGGACAAACGAATTTTAACGCCATTTTAGTTAAAACAGGCTTGAAGTACGTTTATGAATACGGCCGTATATCTGTATGAAGTCAACACCCATAAAAAACCTAATCAAACTACTGACTCCCAGGGCAGTGTACTGAACTTGGTATTAAAGGATTATGTACAATCAATATCTTATCTAAACCTTTCGTAAAGTCTAACAGATTATACCTTTGTTCGTGCCAATAATACGCAAAAGGAATGGATTAACGGTTACAGCCTTGTTCACAAACATCCGTTAACCTAGTTACCTATAAAGGTATATAGTTTTTTTCTAGTTCACTTCTTAGAAGTGATATTATTTCTTTAAGAAAAAATATGGCCACTCACTGGAAAAATAATTATACTATTTTTCCAATTTAATATTTTTTGCATGTTGCTGGTTTTATTATTTTACTTGTAGGTGTTTTTTCTTATATTTTGCAAGACATCATAGTATTTTGAATATATAATAAAGACAACGACTGCTAAAACCATGAAAATATTGTTTTTATCGATAATTTTTAACTTTGTGACATTTTTTAATGCTTTTTAAGTTTTATTTTTGTAATAGATGATTTAAATTAAATATTGATTGTACATAATATGACGAAGAATTGAAATTGTTTTACATGATTAAATATTTTATTACTTAACTTTAATTAGATTTAAGTTTTTCTCGCGAATGCAGGTGCTTATTTTTTTAGAATATAATTTTTATTACTGCAAATGTTTTTTTTTGTTTAAAAATGAGCTCGTAACCCTTTTAAATCTTTTTATTTATGCTTCAATTTTCACACTGATTAGACTATATAAAATACAAGGTAAATATGTGTTCCGAAGCAATAAGTGCTCCTTTGTCCATGCCAATATCGGCGATCTGTGAATGCGTCCTTTAAGAAAATGACGCCTTATTGACATTGCCAAAGCGGGCCTTACAGATAGCCTAAGGCCTCTCACAGACTGGCGCAAAATTACCATTGACCGCCACCGCAGGCCGCGTGTGCTTCAGGCTTTACAGACAAACGCATACTTAAGGACACGCTACACGGGCCGATATCGGCAGGACTGCATGCAGGCCGCTGCGTGATTCGGCCCGTGTGGATACGTGTCGGAAGCACGGCGGCCGGTCAAATCAAGGTCACTTTTTTCTGTGACCTTGCTTGGCATTTCTGCCGATTTCGCTCGTGTAGCGTCTCCTTTAAAGATAGTTCAACTCATCTTTGCGCGCGTCTTTATGTGTGCGTGCCTGTCACGACTGCCTTTGTGACGCAAATCAAATCTGTGCTGCTACAAGCACACACAAACATACAGCCGATGACGAACTATCTTTAATACCACGCGCTTTTCATCTTTGAATCAACATTAACGGCTTGGCCAGCGGAGCGAGAGAGAGGCGACTCTCCGATCTCGCTCGACTTATTAGGCCTCATAAGGGGTTCGATGAAAGCCTGGTATAACCACCTATGGCCTTAGGTGGCCTGGGGGCCATTCATAAATTACGTCATCGTTTTTTACCCCCCCCTCCCCCCCACATCATCATCCTGTTATTCCTTGAAATGGACCCCCTCCGCCTAATAAAATGACTATCGTCATCCAATGGACAGACACCCCCATGACGTACTTTATGAATGGCTCCCTGGTATACCCACATCTTAACCCATTTTTTAACAGAATGTCTCACTGTCTTATTATTTTAACTGGGTTAATTTTTAGACCAAAAACGTTAGCACGCCTAAGTTCATAAATGTTTTTACGTCCATTATATTTTATTTTAAAAATGGTTGGTTGTCCTAGCGATTAAACAGCAATATGGCGATACAATGTTGATCAAATTTATTTCTAATTAAAGGAAAAAATATAAATATTAATGCCACAGGGTTACGCGGCCGTTCGCTACTAACCAACTGAGCTATCGCAACAATCCGACTCGGTCACGAACTCTTTCACAGTGTCTTATATATAACGCCTTTGGGAGGTGAGTAGGTTTTATCAATTTTTCCTTTAATTAGAAATGAATTCATTTGCGTTAGAAGCCGTTACAGCTGAATACATAATTAATTTAAAGAACATTATTTAGAATTTCAGTTGTTTTAGTCTATGTCGTTATTTCTTAAACAATATTTGTTGTCTGTTTTTGGCTTTACCAATACCTCTGTAATCCAATAAATAATAATACATTAGTTACACACCTCCATGCCTAGAAATACTTAACCTTTGGCCTCTTCCGCAGCGGGGCGGGATCGGTATGCGTTGTTGATTTCCTTGTCGGTATACTAACAGTATTTTGCGCAATAGTATAGAGCTGATTCTTATTCTAGACCGGATCTGAATTTTAAGACCCATCGGTCGAACAATGCCTCAATAACCACGTGACACGCTCAATACTTTACTCGAATAGCTACTCTATTATTAGTCTTGTTTTAAATACAAAATGGACGAAATGCTAAGCAGTTTTTTTACCTTTAATTACCGAGGTATACGTCTCACAGGCGGCGCTAATTTTATTTCAAAATTATTGTTTAAACAACGCCACCTGCGGCATGGCACCACATATCCAATCAAGAAGCTAGAATAAAACTAGCATTAGAATTCTATTTTCTTTTAATGTACATCTCCCAGACAGTACCTCGGTGTAAGTGCTACTCAAAAACCACCTCGGTAATTAAAGGTTAATGTGGACCTTCTTTCCTTAGACATAAATCCGCTTTTTGGTTGAAAAACGGTTGATATTTACTAAGTTTCTGTTACAGTATCAATTAGCGGTTACGTTACACTTCACAATGAAAGACAATCGCATTTTTTTTTTTTTTTTTTTTTTTTATGATATAGGAGGCAAACGAGCAGTCGAATCACCTGATGGTAAGCGATAATCGACGCCCATGGACACTTACAACACCAGAAGAGTTGTAGGTGCGTTGCCGGCCTTTAAGATGGGAGAACGCTCTTTTCTTGAAGGCTTGAAGGTTTGCATTGTTTGCTAGGCACAAAGATAAGTGAATTCGGTCTAGCAAAATAATCCGCACCATACATATTACAATACGCTGATGCGACGCGGTATGCATGCAGTACCGCATCCGTACCGCCCGCTTCCACGCATCCAGCGCTAATCAGAAAGCACTCATTTAAAAGGCACCCTGACTTGACTGACCGTTTACTGATACCGTACCGAGCCCGCACTGGCAAATAATAAATAATGTCCATAAGGATTTAAATTGTAAAACGGACATTTAAGGGTTAACATTAAACAAATACTTATGCTCTAAGTTCTGAAATGATTAGGAATTTTTGACAGTCAATTTAGACCAGCACGGTTAGCAAAAGACGGCGCGCGAGGTGTCTCGCGGCGAGATAGACTCCGTCTCGCTTTAAGTGTTCTAATTGGAAAGAGACGGGTAGTATATCTCTCCCGTCTTATGATAACCCTGCTGAGTTGCTACCGTAGAGTCCGTTCGTGAACCTATATCTATATCTATCGCACTCGCGTATTCGAGCGACAGAGAGAGAGAGAGATACACGAACGAATATGTTTGCGGTACCCACTTAGAAACATCTCTAAAACTTTTTTAGTAACGTATTAAGGCATACTATTACATTAGTTCGAAAAAATGTAAACATGTAAATAATCTAAATTATTGCTATTGATACTTCTATACTAGGCGTGGGGACATTTTTATAAAATGTAGAACATTTAAAATAGGTAGTTAGTCTAATTATCTAGATTTTAAATAATAAATTCTTAACTGACTAGGCGATACTGATTGTCTATTGCCGTCTCGCTCGCTCTTACACCATATTGCGCCGAGTGAAAGAGACGCTGAATGAAGACGTGATTTTACGTCACTTACTGGACTGATTCGCAAAATATGAAGCTAAAATATTCTATTGGCCTAATTTACTTCCAAGATTTTTCTTTACATTTTTACTGTTTGACAAAATAAGGCCTGAATCACACTGGCGCGGCCTGCGGTGGCGGTCAGTAGTAAATTTGATAGCTAATGTGAATGACCGCCACCGCAGCCCGCGCTAGTCTGTGAGAGGCTTATAGGCTCTCACGGACTAGCGCGGCCTGGCCGCGGCCGTCAATAGTAAACTTGTCATTAGCTGTCAAATTTATTATTGACCGCCACCGCAGGCCGCGCCAGTGTGATTCAGGCCTAAAACCTGTCACAAACAGCCGCGGCCTGCGGTGGCGGCCAGTATATTACGATAGTCAAGACCACGTGTCTGGATCATTGATAGGATTACCATAGTAGGATAGCTTATCAGGCAGACCGTGTGCTTATTTGCCACCGTCGTATAATTAAAAGTGTTTTGACCATGGCGCAGCTAAGAGTGGAGCGCTTCGCGGTAGAACGATCTAATATGAAATGCACTATAGGATCGTGTTTGTAAATAAACCTTTTCAAATCCAGAAATAATGTATACCTTTAAAATGATGTAAAATTATTAAATACCGTTTTTCTAAGTATATCGGTCTACGTAGATAAGCCAATTTTTGTACAGCGCTCTACAACTGTATAAAATATTCGTGTACTGGTTCAAACGCCTACACTGTTAACTGACCATCCTGTATTTATATAGAACCTTATTACAATGCACATAAAGTGCACGGATGGTCAGTTAGCTGTGTTGTCGATAGTACCTACTGTCAGCGAACGAAAAAACCATAGAAGTCTAAGTAGCGCCGCCTTCTGCCCCCTTGCCAGACAAAGAATGAATTAAGTTGGTAACGGCTATCCGCAACCAAATAAAATTCAAGGTGCTCGCCGCTGAGCTGCATCATCCGTTTCGTGGAAATGATGGAGCGAGCTTGGGAGCAGGCGTAAAGGAGACGGCAAATGCACAAAAGATCCCATTTGGTCGAAGTGTATCCGAAAGGGCCCTCATCTAGATAAGATAAGCTAAGTAGCGCCGCAAAATGGCCCCACAGATGGGTGCCATTGCCATTATGCGGGGTGTGAAAACGATGCCAGGCAGCCGTTTAGTTCGAACATGCGCATGAATACCGGGTTTTAGGTACGTGTTTGGGTAGAAATTTGTCAGGAGCATTCTTTGATTTTTCGTTGGGAGTTCGTGGTATTAAAATATAAACATTTGTCACAGCAGCGCGAGTTGTGTCGCGCCGAGATGGACTTCCGTCTCTATCTAAGTGTTCTAATTAGAAAGCGACGGAGAGTATATCTCGCCGCGACATAGCCCGCGCGCCGTCTTGTGATAATTGCATACGTTTTCAGTGGAAAACGCCCAACATTGCGAGATATCTTAAATCTCTAAATCTCGCGAGACTGGATTGACGTGCAGCCTTGCTAGCATGATCGCTTTAAGTCGGACATAATGCTTTCGTCCCTTACTAGCACGTATAGAAGTGCGAGAGAGACGAATGCTTTATACTTAAGTACATGCTGGTCTCTAACACGGTACTGTTTCTAGATATTAATGCTGGTGACTGTAGAAAGTATATGAATTCAAATATATATATATATATATATATATTTCAATAACAACAAGTGAAATCAAAATATTTTTTTTAAAACCCAGCTGCTTTTTTACCAATATTATAGCGTGGGGAGCGTGACCACATTTTAAGGCGGGCGCGTGGCCTCGGGAAATTTGAACACGCTAGGAAGATGATGATGATTTGGCTAGCTAACCCATTCACTTCCGTTTCCTTGCATCGAAGCGAAGGGGGGCGTGGGAACTTCATTTTAGGCAGCAGGGGGGCGTGCCTCAAAAAAGTTTGGGAACCCCTGATTTATAGACTATTGAGTCAGGAAAGAATAAATAAAACTAAAGTTGGAAGCAAAATATTCACAATTTTCCGCTAAACAACTCATTCAGGCTATAGAAGCATTTGTGGATTAACAGTGATTTCAACTGTTGGTTAAACATTTTTGGTTTATCGAGGCCTTTTATGTAATTAGGAAGATGATTGTAGACTTTAATCGTCATTTAATGCGTACTAGACGTGACGAGTTTATATTTGGAGAACGGTGCTCTAATTCTGTGCATATTCCGATCGTTTCTCTTGATACTCGTTATCTGTGTGTGCTGTGCTCTCCTTCGGCAGTCGCGTAAATATAGGGTTGAATTAGTCTTAACTAATTAATCTTGAACATACATCCATGAGAACTCCCGGCCGCCGCTCGCGACCACTGTAAAGGTTGCCCATATATCTTACTTATGCGCTTTGAAAATCACCCGCACCTCGCTGGCGATCGACCAGTAAAAACGCGCCAAGCGCCATGCTATGGTACCAGCTGTCCTTAAAAAAAATCTAGTTCTGTAAAAAAAAACATGCACATTTATACAGTTGTAGAGTGTCCGTAATCAGTGACTAGTGTAAGATAGTCGATCAATTGTTTTCGATTTAGTTTATCGTAATCGAATGTTTACCCATTAAAAATAATGACAGAATTTAGTGTTGTTTCATTAGATTAATTGAAAGATTCCTTAAGGGCCCTACTGACCGTCGTGCTAGCAGCCAACAAGTGTCCTACACACCTCGAGACTATATACAGAGTGTAGCCGACGAGTCCCGTCAACTACCAGCTAATATTTTACCGTTAGACCCAAATGTATTTTCCCGTTACGGCCTAGCAATTAAGTATATTACGTTAGCACTAAGGGATATTGTAAAATCATAAAATATTTCGCAATGTTTATTACCCCGAGTTGGGCCGAGACCGTTAAGTATTGTCGATAGATACCTTATATACCTTTGTCGGTTATCGGCATATTCAGAACTTGTTTAACAGCCATTCTCTATTCATTTTGTACAACTATTGTTTACCTATTGTTAATCTGCTTATTTTGTGAATCGTGAGAACTGCCTCGCTAGACAGTCAGCACGTCTTGCACACGACGGCTGCGACATACTCTCGATTTTTATCGCACTATACCTCTTCTTCCAAGTGTTCTAATAAGAGAGAGACGGATAGTGCGAGGAAAAACGAGAGAGCTCGCGCGCCGTCGCGTGCTAGCCGTACAGGTATCTTATACCGTTATCCGGGCGTGCCTCTGATATAATAGGGCACGTCGGTATAGACAGTCAGTCTGACTGTCTATTTTTTTTTTTTTTTTTTATAGCAACAGTCAGGTTCAAAAAAAAAAAAAAATAGACAGTCACTCATTCTAGTAATTCAGTTCATTCCACTTAGTTCAGTCGCTCGCAATCAAGCAGTCAATCCGGTCTAGTCGAGTAGAGTTGTCACCTCCTCCTAGCTACCCACTACGACTGTGTTATTATTGTATCCGCTATTACAATAAACGATCTTCGATCTACAACATATTTTCTTAGGCAATATTCCCCATATCTACCAGTATAGCCTAACCAGCAGTATTGCCTAAAGGAGCAATAAATGAAACGGTGATCATTTTTATACGCACGTGTTCGATACCGTGTTAGATACCGAACCGATCTAATCACACAGACGTAACCAAATTAGACACGCAGATAAAATTATTATTAGAAGATACGTAAATTATATAAGCAGCGAAAACGGATTTAAGAGTTTCGTGGTATTGTAATCAATGTGATAAGAAAATAATTTATGGTCTTAAATATGTAAATTTATAAAGCGCACAAGGAAAGAGATAGGTAGGGCATAACGGAATGTCATCACGCTCATATTGGAGCAGGCCAACTGGGCAAGTACCCTTACAGAAGACCGCCACTACTTGCTCTGTGGGAAGGTACCCGCTTGTATGACTAAAAAAACGACACCTGTCTGCCCGCGGTTACTTTTCATACCCAAAATCAAAAAGGAGTTGTATGCCCGCGTGTACTTTATTATCCCATAGCCCGAGCTTGTTAAACTATATTTTTCCTCGTCTTCCCTGTACAACTATCCATAATCTCTGTCTCGCTTGTTCTTCCTTATAATATTGCCTTACTTTTACTCATACATGTCACCAGCATTTGACCAATAGTTCGCTAGATTTTTACAAGCTTTTATTTAGTTTCACCTGTCCCGTTGTCTGTCTGTCTGTAACCAAATCTTGCTAGTTAAATTTGATCCACTTCCCGGTATCCGATTGAGTTAAAATGCAAATCGCGTGACAATGCAATAATATGATGACGTGGAGCTGATCTGATGATGGAGCTGGAAGGTGGCCATAGGAACTCCGTAATAAAACCACATAACCCCATCGAGTTTGGGCTCGTTAGAATCGTCTCATGAGTAGTTGATGACGGTATACAGAAAAGTACAGTTGGCAATAAAAGCTTGTACCAAAAATGAAATTTTTGACAGAAACTTATTTAGTGTGTGGCTCGCGATTCAAACGAGTGTCAACTGGTACGCTTGCTGGTGCGAAAATTAATATATTTCTGTGGCAATAGTGATTTTAACATCAAATAGATATTAGTGCGAGCTTCTTAATTAAATTTGTGATTGTTTAATGTGATGAGTTAAGTGAAAACTGGGTGGAAAGTTATATATTTGTGCGTGTAAGTTGAGAAACTCCTGCAGTCAGTCGCGAGTCGTAAGGTAAGTTGTGTTTGTTATTACATACATACATACATACATATAATCACGCCTCTTTCCCAGAGGGGTAGGCAGAGATCACGGATCTCCATTTGCTACGATCCTGCCAAACCACTTTCGCTTCACTCACTTTCATAACATTTCTCATACATGCTCGTCGGTTTAGGGTACTTTTGACCTGGCCTTTTAGTAAGATTTCTCCAATTTGATCAAATGTGTTTGATCCGTTGGTTTGTTAACTAAAACTTACTGTTACATGTTTTTTTAACACCTTAACATTTGTGGCAAATGTTGTAAGGCGAACGAAACGCTCTCGCTCTGCAATATCAAAAAGTTCACGGAGAGCGAGAGCGAGTCGAGAGAGAGAAAAGAACAATGGCATTCAACTCCTACACTTACGACGACTCACTCCGCACAATTGTTTAGAACTTAATATTACAATAATATATTACGATTGTGAAGTCACGAGAATATACTAATCTCAACATTCCTGCGGCCTTTCATTCAATGGGATCGGAAGGGTCCCGTAACACATTCCAAACATTATTTAACAGACGGCGCCAAGCAAAAGGGGGGTTTATGTATTTGACCTGTATGTATGTACATCCGTCTCTGTGTTCCCTCGTAACGACTAAACGGCTGAAAGGAGTTTTGTGAACGACACTTCGTTAGATTCGTTTTTAACTGGCGAATGTCAATGGATGTCGTAATTGTTTTTTTTTTTCAATTTAAGTATTACAGTCAGTTATTTTGATTAGCTGTGTCCACCCCGGACGCGTAGGCATAGCTCAACCAAGCGTGCCCGCTCCGTGTAGACGTGGTCGGCGAGCATTTGCAATGTGTGCCGAGTTGCAGTATGTGCAGAACCATGCTTATTATTTTATTATTATCATACTAAGCCGTAATGATAATGGAGCTAAAATATGATTTTTCTGCAGAATATTTCAATAATACCTAAATGCATACGTTTTGACGTGCAATTGCTTATTTGACTAAGTAGGTTGGAAACTCGCGGATCGCAATAATGTGATAGGTGTACAATATTGATCCTACTAATATTATAAATGCAAAAGTTTAGATGTTTGGATGTTTCTTACTCAATCACGCTTAAACGGCTGAACCGATTTGAATGAAATTTTGCACGAAGATAGTTTATAGTCTGGATTAAAATATAGGATAGTTTTTATCCCGTGTCCACGCAGACGAAGTCGCGGGCGGAAGGTAGTTATAAATAATTGTTAAGCTAGTGTGATTTATATGATGACGTAATATGATTTAGCTAATAAACAGTATATTTTTCTTAAAAGTTTAATTTTATTTTCGTAAAATACATCTACATATCACATTGTAACAGACAGCCATCTACTTACATGGTGGATTTGGTCTGTACTTATTCCTATTTCTAAGAGCAAAGCGATTCGTACTTCCAAAAAGTTTGGTGTGTCACAGACCTGACCAATATCTGATCCTGGGTATATTTTGTACACTCCTAAAACAGCATCTCAAAAAACTTAAATCTAAAAATACCCAGTGTTGCGTTCCTATTTATTTTTATTGAATCCCCCTATCTAATGAAATTATCCTATTACTGAGATAACTACATTAGTATCCGTCAGTACAAAATTTCTTACATAAAACTAAAACACAATATCCTAGCATGCAAAGCATGACAGCAAGACGACGTTTAGTTTAGACCTCTTTTGTTGTGTAAAAAAAATATTAAATAGGCTTAGGCTGCCATAAAAGTATTTCTATAATAGTTAAATTTTCGTATATAAGTATATTTAAGTATTTTTTAAACTACTAGGAAAATTTATAAGGATTTCCTAAACGTTAAAGTTTTGTAAGTCATCGATCTTATTTGCAAGAAAAACTAAATAATATCGAGCATTAGCCACAAAATCCCTGTCGTATGTGTTTAGACTAAGCGTTACAAAAAACCACTTAATATTTAAAAATATATATATACTGTAACAAAGTTGATTATGTTATTGACAAAACGGCTAAACATTAGTAATAACCAAAACCGGAAACCCTAATACCCTAATAATTGTTTGTTACATGTTTTAATCCTTCTTTATTTGCCATTAGTTGTTAATCACAAAATGTTATTTAGTTTGTGTGGCGGACATGAAAATAATGCTGATATGACCGCCATTTTCAATGTATCGCGAGAAGATCGCGAGTCAAATGAGCTACGTCAGTTAATGTTGCCATATATACCGATTTGTCTGTACTTATACAGATTTTTGTGAATTAATCCAGAATCCAGATATATATTTTACGGGTACACCATAATAGCAGGCTTGACCGGTTTATTTTTTATTTTTTTTAAAGCTAACAAAAAGTATCCACTTAAACTTAATTAACGGTTGTATCTCCGACACAACCCGCTTCTTTTTTTCTTTATACTAAGACGGTGGCATACAACATACGGCCTACCTGATGGTAAGCAGACACCATAGCTTATGGACGCTTGCTACTCTTGAAGAGACATATATACGCGATGCTGTTCCTTTATGTATTTGAGGATTCGTTGTTTTGTGGGCTAGAAAATCGGAGTCACCTACCCTACTGGCAATATTATTCGCATTTCTCATTGGTAACGCGCTACCACAACACTGGAGTTGCTGTCAGGTGATTTTTAACCAGTAGGTACTGACACACCTGGCGGGTATCGTTTCGAACGCACGATAGGACCACTCAACTGTCATTTTCCCATACAGAAAGTGACATTTAGATCCGCCTGCCCAGCTATTGACGACCGCTGTAGCCTAGTTGGTAGTGACCGAGCCTACGAAGCAAGAGGTCCCGGGTTCGAATCCCGGTAGGGGCATTTATTTGTGTGATGAGCACGAATATTTGTTCCCGAGTCATGGATGTTTTCTATGTATTTAAGTATTTATTCATCTACATAAGTATGTTTATCGTCGTCTAGTACCCATAGTACAAGCTTTGCTTAGTTTGGGATTAGGTCGATTTGTTTAAGATTGTCCCCTAATATTTATTTATAATTATTTTATATTAAGGTTTTACTGTGAAACTTCACGTGAAATTTTTCCGTAATAACCAAAAACTTTTGTCTTCATGGTTTGTTTTGAGGATGAAAAACACACTGCGCCCGTCCGCCATTTATCCAAAATGTCGGGGCAGACAAGGGTCTTTTTCTTAAAATACCGGGGCAGACAAGTGAATTTTAAAATTGGGTCATTTTTGTACCCAGGGTCATATGAGCGGGTAGGTTTGTGGTGTTGTGTTCCAGCACGGCTATCATGAGACGGCGCGCGAGCTCTATCGATTTTTCTCGCACTATCCGTCTCTCTCTTATTAGAACACTTAGAAAGAGACGTATATATACTTAGTGCGAGAAAAATCGAGAGAGCTCGCGCGCCGTCCCGTGATAGCCGTGCTGGTGCTGGTGGGCTGTTATTCGCTACGCGCTGATGCGGCTCACCCCGCCGGTCGCCCGTCACGAAACTAGACCTCTACCTACGCTTAGTTACAATACAACGCATCGCGGTGTCAAGATATATTTGTGGGTGAACGTTGAGGTGAGCTTAAAACAAGTTACAGAATGGGGGGGCTGGCTAGTTAGGTCGCCAGAGCTCCCGGAGATGTGTTGCGTTTGGAGTGTGGGACCTGATGGGTTCTACAGATTACGTGATTTTGCCACTATTTATCAGTACAACATGTCATAATTGGGTGTGGCGTACAGATGTAATAACTTATAAAGGGTCGACAGCGCACTTGTGATTCTTCTGGTGCCGCGACGTTCACGTTCTCGGAAACAGCTCTAACGATTTCGATGAAATTTGCAATATAGACGTTTGCTGGGGCGTGAAATCGATCTAGCTAGGCTTCTTCGTCTGGGGAAATTCGTTGTCTCGTTATTTTTACCCGAGCTGAGCTCGGTCGCCCGGGACTGCTGCACGTCTATCATGGCACGGCCGCGACATACTCTCGATTTTTCTCGCACTATACCTCTTGTTCTAAGTGTTCTAATAAGAGTGACGGATAGTGCGAGAAAAATCGAGAGTATGTCGCGGCCGTCTCATGATAAATGTGCTGTGGGTGCGCTGTGTATGTGACGAACCCTATCGTACAAGATGCCAACACAATGATTATTAATATGGAAAATGCGCTTGTGACGCCTCTGCAGTCGCGTGTCCATTAGCTACGGTATCTCATCATCAGCTCCTGCTGACTCTCCATTATATTAATTTGTGTCTAGGTAATTATTTATACATAAACATGATTGCATAATTATTAATTACAGATAAATGAGATAATTTAGTTAGATTACATGATTATAATCTCAGGTAACTCCATTTCCCATTAAATTAATCCTCTATATCGAAATGCCTAGATCTTAACAGGATTCGATTGTTATCAAATATTCAGTAATATTCCACAGGTAAAAGCATTTCAGCACGCCTAGCATGGGACGGCCGCGACATACTCTCGATTTTTATCGCACTATCCCTCTTGTTCTTAGTGTTCTAATAAGAGAGAGACGGATAGTGCGAGAAAAATCGAGAGAGCTCGCGCGCCGTTTCATGCTAGCCGTGCTGTATATGAACTGAGCTCACATGAATGGGCTTTGTTCGCGGTCGGCGCGTGCGATATTATTACAAGCTTTTATTTAGTTTCACCAGTTGGTCATCAAATCTTGCAAAATTCAATATTATGGTACCATCGAGCTGATCTGATGATGGAGACAGAAGGTGGCCATGGGAATTCAGTAGGTAGTTAACCGACGTAACCGGAGTTTGGGCTCGTTAGAATCGTCTCAACGAGTAGTTGATGATGGTATACAGAAAAGCACCATCGGCAATATTAATATATTTTTCTTGTTGTTTTATTCGTAATTCATAATCATTTATTTGCCTAAAAAAGGGTTTATTACAAAAGTTGTTCCATTTAAATAAATATCACAGGTCCCATCTTTTGTAGCTGTTCACGCACAGCATGCAAATTACAATCTAGTCAGCTACCTAACCTACTATTACAATATCAATATAATGTCGAACACGAATTAGTGCCTAAGAATCCATTTACAGAATAAAATCTATGTGAACCATCGAAATAACGCTGTTTTAAATTTACTACTTGGCAAGTCTCTTTTGTGCTTTGGTAGCTTATTGTAGATAGTGACACACATTGAACAACAGTTATACTTAAAAGTAGCAGTTCGTATCTGTTTATCTACAACAAGCTTGTTAGCATTTCTAGTATTTCTGGGAAATACTTCATGTGCTGTTTTAAATAAATTTATATTACACTTCACAAACTTAGAGACTTCGAATATGTAGAGGCAAGGCAATGGGAGAATATTTAACTTCAGAAATAGGGGTTTACAGAGGCTCTAGTATAAGTTTTACCGAAACAAAACGTTACGCGTTTGCGTTTTACCCTCAATTTGTATGGGATTTGACAGCTAAACGCAAACGCGGTCGTAACGTTTTGTTTCCGTAAAACTTATACTAGAGCCTCTGGAGGCAAATGCTTACTGACTTCCTTTATAAGTTAAGTTAGCGCTGGGTCTCAAAATGTATGGAAAAACTAAAATCCGACTCGCACTTGACCAAAATTCTACTTTATATTACTTAACGTTATTATTACTGTTAAAAAAATAAATAATTATTATTTAAATTTAATAAAGTTGTTTTGCATGTTGCACTTTCCTCGATACAGTGAGGAGAAAAGTTTTGTGTAACACAAGGGTGCAAATGTATTTTACTTCTCGTGTGTTGAAACACCCACTACGCTCAGGATTCTATTTTAGAACCACTCGCTTCGCTCGTGGTTCAACTATAGCATCCTTTCGCTTGCTCGTGTTTCAATTCCACACTCGCGGGTAAAATACAACTTTGCACCCTTGTATAACAAATAACTATTCCATAATCAAGAGGCGGGGAAAGACGGGTATATTGTATGAAAGTTTGTATGGAACCCTCGGTGCGCGAGTTAGACTCGCACTTGGCCGGTTTTTTCTTTTGCTGCGGCCAAGGACGTTTTTAGGGTTCCGTAGCCAAATGGCAAATAACGGAACCCTTATGGATTCGTTATGTCTGTCTGTCTGCCTGTCCGTCCGTATGTCACAGCCACTTTTTTCTGAAACTATAAGAACTATAGGTACTGTTGAAACTTTGTAAGTAGATGTATTCTGTGAACCGCATTAAGATTTTCACACAAAAATAGAAAAAAAAAACAATACATTCTGGGGGTTCCCATACTTAGAACTGAAACTCAAAAATGTTTTTTTCTTCAAACCCATACGTGTGGTGTATCTATGCATAGGTCTTCAAAAATGATATTGAGGTTTCTAATTTTTTTTTTTCTAAACTGAACAGTTTGCGCGAGAGACACTTCCAAAGTGGTAAAATGTATGCCCCCCGACCCTGTAACTTCTAAAATAAGAGAATAATAAAACTAAGAAAAATATATGATTTAATGACCATGCAAACTTCCAGCAAAAATTAGTTTGAACGAGACCTAGTAAGTAGTTTTTTTTTATACGTCATAAATCGTAAACCGCAATTTACCTTTCATTCAGCGGATAATGGTACGGAACTCTTTGTGCGCGAGTCCGACTCGCACCTCGCCGGTTTTTTAATAATGGTTTAGAGGACCTCTTAAACGCACAGCACAGATATATAAAATTAAACGCGTTAAACAATTTCGGAGCCGAGATATTTAAGTTTGAAGTTTTGTTTGTAACTTCAATATGACCTGTGAAAATATATATTGCTAATATCTCGGCTCCGATGCATTTTAGTGTATTACATTTCATAACAAAATATGTTTGTTTTGAGTTGATGTATCATAATCTACTACGTTTACGAATGACCGCTCTTCTAAAAAAAATTACAACTTTTTACCCAAACCCCTTTAAACAAATAATCTTTAACTGGTCCATAGGTGGGATGGATAATATAGTAAAATACGATACAATGTAATATAATATAACAATATATATTAATACATACATATGAATATAGATGAAACTTACAAATCGGATAGGTAGATTATTTTTTAGTTCTGCCATTTCGTTCGCTGTCTGCCAGCAAACAAATTTTGTAATGACTTTTTGACGACAGTCGACAAGCCTATTGCCTGTGGTGATTGCCGAATTTTGACAGGGAGACTGTTCCATAGGCGAGCTACTTGGACGGAGAAGGAATTGGACATAAAACCAGTACGGTGAGACGGAATAGATAAGGAAAGGTTTTCGGAGGCTCAAAGTTGACGGACTCGAGAGACAGTAATACTGAAAAAGAGTTTGCGCAAGGATCTACGACGATTGATTTCTGTGTGTACCTACCCTTTTTTTCGTTGGAGGAATGCGTTGATGCACCGTCCGCCCGGTCCGAGGGGGACCTCGGGGGACTATAGGGCAGAAGGCCCAGACTACCCACTAAACCCCATACATTTTTATTATTTATTTATTTATTTATTTATTGATACATGGAAAACCAACAGCGCAACATTTTTATAGACAAAATAATAAATCCATATTATTATTATTATTATTATTGTGGATTTGAGGGCCTTTATATGGGTTATACGCGGATTGCCTAGAACGCAAAATGACTAGTGTGTTGTTTGGCCCACATTGCAGTTTGACCACCGAGCATTATGCCTAAAACGCAAAATGCCTAGGTACATCATTTTCGTCGTTTTATCATTACGTTAGCGATGTCAACGGAGCCCCGCTGAGCGGGGCTCCTATTTCTGGTTTGTTTGCCCTTCGGGCATCTGAAGAAACCTATCGTACCTAACCTACCTATGAGTGTGGTCATTTTGCGTTTTAGGCACAATGCTCGGTGGTCAAACTGCAATGTGGGTAAAACAACACACTAGTCATTTCGCGTTCTAGGCAATCCGAGATCATCAGCTTTATATGCCGCTTCGATCAGCAAGTGATCTATTGTGGCAGCTCTTTTTTTAGATTTCACCGTTAAGTCCCGTTGCCTCTAGGACATTCCAGATTCTTTGGGCGGTGATGTGTTGTACTTCTTCTGGGTGCACGATGTGCCGCCCTAGGTAGGTACTTCTTTTGTGCATGAGTGTTCCGCAGGAGCAGAGAAGCCATTTCGCTTACAAGGAGGGTCAAAGATTCGCTTAGGTAATCATATGCTACTTTGACCCTCGCGACTAGCCCGCCTTGGTCAAGCCAAAGTGTAGGCTATAATCTAATTCTACTCCTACATATTAACTCTTAATTATAGGTACTAATTGTGTTTTGTCGGTTTCCTTTCTAATAATATCCACAAACGATGATAACTATCTACCTTATTATTATTAGGTATATGCAATGTATTTACGATAACATCCATCATGTTGCATGAATCACTGGTATGCCAGAATATGCGCTGACAGTGTGCTTAGGTATTTACAAAGAGCCAACAGTGCATTTATTTTTAACCAATTGCAAAAAAGGAGGAGGATCCATATTCCACTGTATAGGTAAAAACGACAACACTGTTAACTGACCATCCTGTGTTTATATAGAACCTTATTACAATGCACTTAACGGTTACGCAAATATGACCACCTATCCAGTTTCCGTTCTCAACTCAAGTGGCTTCCTATCCGATACAGACGTAACTCTCACATTCTCGCCTTTAAGTATGGGTATTGTCACCAAGTCACGATCTAATGACGGTGTGGCGAATCGCCACGTATCCAAATCAATAGCTCTATGAAGAGAGATAAAAAAGGGAGAGCTCTGGCAACACCAGAGAGAATGTCAGATGGATGTAAAAAGAGAGAGAATTGTTAACTGAGTGATAAAAAGTCGATCGTGCATCATCCAAAATGGTGACCCCGAAACTCCGTTGTAAATGGAGTCGTGTTCCGCAAATACGGCTAAAAGTAATTGTTTGATTCAGCTCATTGGGACATCTGGCGTCTTCCACTAACGCCTTACACTGGTCCTGCCCGTTTCTGCAGCAAGAAAGACTTGTATTCCAATTGACTTTGGTGAAACCGGCATTTACAGGAAAAGCCCTTATGCATCAATATCGCCGTGCGGAACATATTTCAGAACACTTATTACTTAACAAAGCAGTGAATAGAAGTGGTGAAGTGCAATTAGTTCGTGGATATTTGGTTTATTCGTGGTTGCAAACTTTTCGTCAGCCATACTTTATCTCGCATGTAAAACAGCGGGAAACTTGACATTGAGTGTTACGACGTCGTGCGCGCCATGCGCGGCTCTCCGAAAAAAAATATAAAACTTCTGACATAATAGTTGTCAACGTCATACGTCACTTTCTTAAACTTCGTCACAAGTTTTATTTAAAGCAAGTATTTATCAAAAATTGGACAATAATTGTAAGTTTTTTTTTTAATCATTATATTGCATGATCCGGGTGATTGGATAAGTTGTGAAACGATAAAAAGGGAAGTTTATTTACATTAACAGAGAATAAGAGGTTTAATAAAACATTTCAATATAAGTAATGTTAAACGATAACTTTTAAACTTTTTGCAAAATTGTTGGTTTTATGTTGTGATAGATTCAATTTCCTGTGGTCACTCTTACAATTAATTCACCAATGTAATTTCGAAAATCATATTTGTAACTAAAATTTTACTCTAACATTTTTTGTCAACTGCATCTCTGTACATGATAGTAAGTTTGATATAACAAATACCTTGGTTCTTAATTAACATACTCAAGTATTCTTCTCAATTAACATAGCTCATGTTCAGAACTTGTGATTCACATTAAAATTTGACTCTTATCTTACTATGAGATAACAGCCTAGTGATTATAGGAACAGTGCTTACAATTTCTACAATCATGAGTGATTCAGAAGAGTATAATTCAGCTACAGACCGCAATGATACAGATACAGAATCAGACATTTTAAAAAAATTTGAAGAGCTCCAACAGCAAGTGTTACTTCTTGGAGGACATTCCACACCACAAGTTAATGAAGTTAAAGTAAAACTTCCTAACTTTTGGATCCATAAACCGAAACTCTGGTTTGCACAAGCGGAATCGCAATTTGACATTACAGGAATTAAATCAGATGGAACAAAGTATGGTTATGTGCTATCTATGCTTGACACAGCAACGGCCTCATTGGTTGAAGACTGTATTCTAAACCCTCCCTCGGATAACAAATATGACAAACTTAAAGCAGAATTAATTAAAAAGCTTTCGGTGTCTAGGCCTCAGGAAATACGCCAACTGTTAAATGGAGAGGAACTTGGGGACCGGAAACCTACTGTGTTTCTGCAACATCTCCGCTCATTGGCTGGGTCAACAACAGATGAGGGTATACTCCGGGAGCTATGGTTACGTCGCTTGCCATTTGAGGTACAGAGAATTCTCATAGCTCATAAGGACCTAGACTTGGACAAGGTAGCTGAGATAGCTGATGCTATCTTAGAGGCTTCTCCCTCTGACACAGCACCTGTTGCTTTTGCTGTCAATACCAGCTCTCCCTCTGCCCCAGAAATGAGTTCTCTTATAAAATGCATTGAGGATCTGTCAATGAGAGTAGAAGCCCTCAGCTCTAGGAACTCACGGCCATCTAGGCCCACAACCCGCTATCAGCCCGATACACAAACACTACATAATTCTGGTGGTCGGTGGTGCTGGTACCACAAACGTTATGGGAAAAGAGCTTCTAAATGCATTCCTCCTTGTTCATGGAAACCCCGTCAAGAGGGAAACTTTCCAAGCAATCAGTAGAGGCGGCATCTGATTGCTCCCACGCCGGCCGCCGGTTATTCGTGATGGACTCTAAGTCAGGTCATAGATTCCTAATTGATACTGGCTCGGACCTAAGCTGTTTTCCACGCAATCTACTGAAGGGAAGATACAGTCCCTCGACTTTCGATGTTCGTGCTGCTAATGGAAGTGCAATAAGAACTTATGGAACTCTTCCTTTACGACTAGATTTAGGTTTGGGTCGAGAAATTAAATGGCATTTTGTGATTGCAGACGTGAGTGCGCCAATCATCGGCTCAGATTTGTTGGCGGAATACCATCTGATGCCCGATTGCCGCAACCAGCTGTTACTAGATGGCAGCACGAAACTCTCAACACCAGCCACAATTGCCCTGGTCGACCAAGCTAGCATCAAGACTATTGTTGCTGAGTCGCCATTTGCCAAGATTCTCCTAACCTTCCCGGACATTTTGCGACCGCCTGGCCTGCCACGAAATGTGAAACATTCCACCGTGCACCACATCATTACCACAGATGGTCCACCCGTCTCGTGTCGCCCCCGAAGACTAGCACCACAGAAACTCCTGGCTGCAAAGAAAGAATTCGAGGAGATGTTGAATTGTGGAACTGCACGTCCTTCGAGCAGCCCCTGGGCCTCACCCCTACATATGGCACAAAAAGGTGAGCATGGATGGCGCCCATGTGGCGACTACCGCATACTAAATTCCAGAACAGTCCCAGATCGCTACCCAGTGCGTCACGTGGGTGACTTCGCACAGAATCTGGATGGCTCAACAATTTTTAGCACATTAGACCTTGTTAAAGCTTACCAACAGATACCAGTACATGAAGCTGACATTTGTAAGAATGCGATTACCACGCCATTTGGACTGTACGAATTTCCCTTCATGACCTTCGGGTTGCGTAACGCTGGGCAGACTTTCCAGCGCTTTATGGACGAGGTCGTGAGGGGACTCGATTTTTGTTATCCGTACATTGACGATATCCTTGTATTTTCCAGCAGTCCCGAGGAGCACGCACAACATCTTCGCGCCCTATTCAAGAGGCTGTCTGAATACGGAGTCGTCGTTAACCCGTCTAAGTGTGTACTAGGCGCAAGTGAGGTAACATTTCTTGGCTACTGTGTTAATAAGAGTGGTTCTTGCCCACCCCCAGAAAGAATACAATCTTTACGGAGTTTCCCTCTGCCTAAAACAGTGGAGGGCCTTCGAAGATTCCTGGGAATGGTAAATTTTTACCGGCGATTCCTCCCAAAAGCCGCTGAGCTCCAAGCACCGCTTATAGACATATTGGCATCTTCACAACTGAAAGGCCGCAAACCAGTTCCTTGGACGCCCGAGCTTGAGCTCGCATTTAATGAATGCAAAGAGCACCTCGCTACTGCCACTCTTTTAGCTCACCCCATTAATGATGCTCCACTGGGACTATTTACTGATGCATCGTCAACACATGTAGGGGCCTGTCTACAGCAAAGAGTTAACGGCAGTTGGCAACCCCTCGCTTTTTTCAGTAAGAAGCTGTCACCACGTTACACAACTTGGCCAGCCTATTATCGCGAATTATTGGCGGTCTATGAAGCGGTGCAGCACGTTACGTGCTCGAGGCGCAACACGTCACCATATATACTGACCACAAACCACTGATCTATGCCTTTTCTCAACGGCGGGAGAAATTGCCTCCAGTACAGCTTAACCATCTTTCTTTTATTTCACAATTTACAACAGACATAGTTCATGTCCAGGGAAAGGAGAATGTCGTAGCGGACACGATGTCTCGAGTCGAGATGATTCGAATCGAAGACGACTATGAGGCATTGGCGGAGGTCCAGGCTACAGATGAAGAGCTGCAAAAATTGCAATCTAATTCCTCTTTAAAAATAGAAAAGGTGAAATTACCCGGCACGAACGTGTCAATTTTCTGCGATATGTCGACGGGAAAATCCCGACCCTTCTTAACCACCACGTTCCGTCGGAAATATTTTGAAAAAATCCACAACCTCAGTCATCCTGGTGTACGAACTTCGGCTCGCTTGATGGCTGATCGTTTCGTTTGGCCTAATATAAGGAAGGATTGCCGTCAATGGGCTAGGACTTGCCTCGACTGCCAACGCAGCAAAGTTACCAGACATGTGAAGGCACCGTTACAGAAGTTCACAAGTCCATCCCTTCGTTTCCGCCACGTACATCTCGATATCATAGGTCCCTTGCCCCATAGTAAAGGCTTTCAGTACTGCCTGACAGCCGTCGACAGATTTACGCGGTGGCCTGAGGCATGGCCTATGGTCGGTATAACGGCGGAAGAGGTAGCGGAAACATTCACACGGGAGTGGATATCCCGATATGGGGTGCCCTCTATTGTGACTACTGACCAAGGACGGCAGTTTGAATCCACATTATTCCATCGTCTCATGGACGTTTGCGGTACGAAACGTGTCCGGACGACAGCTTACCACCCTCAAGGAAATGGATTGGTAGAACGTATGCATCGCCAATTAAAGGCGGCTTTTATGTGCCACGGGGACTCCTGGAACACGGCATTACCGATGGTGTTATTGGGTATGAGAACCGCACTCAAAGAAGACTTGAAAACATCAGCTGCTGAACTGCTTTACGGCGAACCTCTTCGTCTTCCGGGCGAGTTCGTTGTTGCCCCAGACAAATCGGCAAGTACTGAAGTGACTATGGATTTTGTGACTCAACTGAGAAACCATATGAATGGACTAAGACCTATTCCTGCTTCTCATCATACCCATCCATCTTCATTCGTTTTCAATGATTTGAGCACAGCGACACATGTATTCCTACGAGACAATTCGGTGAGGCGCTCGCTGCAACCACCTTACACTGGTCCATTCTTAATAAAGGAAAGGCAAGCTAAAAATCTTATTTTGCATGTGAATGGTAAGGATGTCACTGTTAGTATTGACAGAGTAAAACCAGCATATTTGGACATCGCAGAACCCAAACAGGCTCCTATTCGTATAGCACCTAAGCCAGTTTCTGAACCACCTGTTTTTCCTGTTCTGCCTCCTGCTACTGACCCTGGCGATAGGCAGCCTGCTCCTATAATCACTAGAGCAGGTAGAACCATAAAGCACAAGATTTTTTTTGATTTATAAGCCTGGAGACGTATTTAGCATAAGGAATGCTCTATAATTTACAATTATAATTTCATTTATTGTCTTATAAAACAATCACTATAAATAAGTGTTACATGTACGATTGTTACATGTTAACTATGTTGTAAGTTTATTTTTTTTATTTTTTGTGGCTTGTTTGTCTCCGTGGGGGGGTGGTGTGGCGAATCGCCACGTATCCAAATCAATAGCTCTATGAAGAGAGATAAAAAAGGGAGAGCTCTGGCAACACCAGAGAGAATGCCAGATGGATGTAAAAAGAGAGAGAATTGTTAACTGAGTGATAAAAAGTCGATCGTGCATCATCCAAAACGGGATCCCAGGGAAATTGAGGGTAACCCTCAGATTTTATAGGCACGCGTGAAGTAATTTCGGTGTTTTCTATTATAAATTATAACTAGTGTTCGGCTGACGGTTGCAATTTATCGACATACGTATGTGGGATTGGTAAATAGGATGTGTTATGACGACGTAAGTAAGATGAATGCTGACGACGGGTAAGTGAGGTGACTGAAGGTGCATGACTGGGGCCAGTTCATGATTGCAGGATGGCCGAGTGTGGGATTGGTACTTTTTGGATGACTTTGTATGATGCTGGCTGTTAGATGATGAATAAGGGAACGATCGAACGTGGTTTGAATAGTTATAGAACGGTGAATGATTTGACGTATGATTCAGTTTGTAAGACGATCGGTACGAATGAAGACGTATATTATGTAAATAAATACGATTTTATATAGTTCTCGTGTTTCCCTGCCATCCCACTCTACAAGTATAACATGGATATGATTCTATTTAAATTTCGTGCACAATTAATTTATTTACATACGTGACACCAGCCAAACGCGTGGTTTATCAATCAGTGAATCATTTCAGTTACTAGATGAGGTACGGCTGTGTATAATGATGACATCATCAGATTAATTAAGTAACAAAATGGAATCAGTAATCAACAGAATTCCCGATTACGAATTTGTTTGAAGCTTAAATGATAACGATGTTATACGCGGTTTACAACTAAGTACGCACCTCTCACATCTGTTGATGTAGAAAGGTCATTCTCTTTATATAAATGGATCCTAAATGTTAAAAGGAATCGATTGACAATATCAAACATGGAAAAAATATCTTAATTTACTGTAACAAATTAAATTCACTGAGTTTTTTTAACAATATATGGTTTTATTATTAATAACACGGACTTATCCATATTAAGGATATCGTTCGACATTATTTTGACGTAATTTGCAACCGTCAGCCGATCTTTAATTATAACTCGTGTATCTATTTACCCCCGGTGATCGCAATTTTGGTGAAGTGGAATTGATGATGAAGACCAAAGGGTCGAACAGACTGCTAGCGGGACGGTAGCGGGGCTTGACGAGCGCGTGATGCGCGCGGGACGGCCGTACTCCAGGCAAAATACGGTTTTGAAAAACATTAATTTATAATAGCGTTTTTTTTGTTGATTTCATTTTAAAATTGTATTCTAAGATGATTTATTCAAGAATCCGACAAACTTTCCACCCGGAAGTAATTATGTAGCTTTAAATGAAGCATGCATTGTGTTTTTTTGTACGATTTATATTGAATATTATAGAGCAAATGTAAATGAACCAAAATAAAGACAAACATGTTTATTAATATTTTTTCTGACTTTTTAGAAGCTAGTTAATTTATCATTTTTTTGATGTCTGAAATTTTGTCGGATTTTGTCGCTGGGTAACTATTTAATTGATAATATATCCGTTACACATCAAAAAGAAGCTATTATAAATTATTTCCAAAATTGACATTTTTTCCATACAAGTTGTCAGTTCATTGACTGGACTACGGTCACACAGACCACGCGCGCATCGCGCCATCAACCAGCCAGCAACGCGCGCGCGTCCCGCGCGCCTCGCGCTGGCCTCGCGCCATCGACCCGCAAGCATCACGTACGCACCGCGCGCTCCGCTGTCTGGCGTCAGACCGTCGCGGGCGCGTGGCGGGAGGCTGGCGGGGCGCGACAGAAGCGAGGCGCGTTGCCGACGGGGCGCAGCCTGTTTGACCACGCTAGCGGTTTGTAGGGAAATATCGCGCCGCCCGCCCGTGACGGTGCTGTGTGTTCGACCCTCAAGATGACTTATGGAACTACTACTTAATGCAAAGTACGTCAAAGATTCTGACATGATTCCATTGAACTAGCAACTAATGAATTGTCAATTCAGAGATGCTTGAGGAATCGACGGAACACCTCAAATATTATCAGCCCACGTATAGCGACTTGGGTTTTTTCTGCAATAATCAACGCGTTTTGTTCTCGGAAAGCGGTTTATGTGGTAAATTGGAAAGGAAATGTGGAAGTTTTCATGTACTCATGTCACGTATGTGACTTGGCGAAGTACTGAATTGAAATCGGTTTAAACTTTGTTTTTAAATTAAATTAAATTATACTGTGGAGGGGGGTACGGTTAACACAAGACGGCGCGCGAGCTGTTTCGCGGCGAGATATACTATCCGTCTCTTTCCCGTGTTCTAAATAGTAAGAGACGTCTGTCTCACAGCTAGCACGCCGTCTTGTGCTAACCGTCCCGTACCACATTTCGTCAAAACAATAGCGCCACTTATGAACTCAATAAAAAAAGCTCCTAATAATCGGCGCTTTTCCATTAGCCGGCCCGGTACCGGCATGGCCGTGCACCAGCACCGGCGCCGGGGCTTCGCTTTTCCAACGCACCGGTGTCGATGCCGGTTTAGGTACGCCCGGTGCGTGAGTGGTACAGTACTGACAAGGACTTCAGCACGAAAAACTTGCTGCCGGCATTTCTCTCCGTTTGTCCCAGAGAAAAGGCCGGGCCTTTACTAATTCGATAAAAGTCATGATGTCGTATTTATACGGCGCCGGCGTCAGTGCCGGCTAATGATTTAGGCAGATGTATATGGGAGATGCGGAGCTCGTTGTATGCAAGTACCTCAGTTTGTATATAAATTCCGTGTGGTTCACACACACTGCACACACTGCACGGCACCTCCGTCCGGCGAAAATTGTATGCAGCTCCGCACCTCCGTCCGGAGATGCGGCGCAGTGTGACATCAGCCTAAGTGTCATACAATAATGTTACAGAGACCTCACGTAGGTAGGTATAGTCAGGGGTATTAATATATACGTCATGGACCTTAATACTCAGGACAAGCTATGGTAATATTAATATTAATACGACATCCGAGCGGGATGGTAGCATACCTACTTACACATCTCGATACGTGTGACAGAAAGGGAAATATCATTCGTTGTCATAAGTCCACTTTTTTTAATTTGCCAATTCCAATTGTTATTTATTCTGCAAATAGGCCACAAGGGCACTTTTACATGTTAAACGGTAATTGACAATAAAATACATACATACATACATTCACGCCTTCATTCCCAAAAGGGGTAGGCAGAGCACATGAAACTTATGTTCCAGCGCCACTTTTAACATAAATGTGGGTATAAAAAAGATTGACAAAATGTGATATTGCAGTGATAGGTTGCTAGCCCAGTAAAATACTTAATAACAATCTAGCTACAACTGGTTTAGTATGAAGTTATAGGAAATAAACAATTACCCACCCAAATTGAGTAGGTTGTTTATGATAAGCCCAAAGAGTATTTTAAGACCAGTTCTTAATTTAGCTGCATAGGAGCCTTTTCTTCCCTCATTGTGGCATCACGTATGTATAGCTCCAACTAACACATGGTAAGTAGGTATTTATAGGTCCATGATATACGTACATCAATATTGTGCACACGACTCTATTGTCAAAGTCACAAAGGCGTGTACAGATATTTATGTCAGTAAGTAATGATATACCCCTGTCCCCTGTATGATATCCTTCCTCCGGAAATTCCCCGCCCTGTCAACATTAAATTCCTGCTCACTTTAGTATTTTCCCCCTTTGTATATGTCTTAGGTAAATTTATCAAAATTAACAACCTGTTTTGTAGATAGTTTAACAATATTTGTTTTGATTTATATTGAATATTATAGAGCAAATGTAAATGAACCAAAATAAAGACAAACATGTTTATTAATATTTTTTCTGACTTTTTAGAAGCTAGTTAATTTATCATTTTTTTGATGTCTGAAATTTTGTCGGATTTTGTCGCTGGGTAACTATTTAATTGATAATATATCCGTTACACATCAAAAAGAAGCTATTATAAATTATTTCCAAAATTGACATTTTTTCCATACAAGTTGTCAGTTCATTGACTGGACTACGGTCACACAGACCACGCGCGCATCGCGCCATCAACCAGCCAGCAACGCGCGCGCGTCCCGCGCGCCTCGCGCTGGCCTCGCGCCATCGACCCGCAAGCATCACGTACGCACCGCGCGCTCCGCTGTCTGGCGTCAGACCGTCGCGGGCGCGTGGCGGGAGGCTGGCGGGGCGCGACAGAAGCGAGGCGCGTTGCCGACGGGGCGCAGCCTGTTTGACCACGCTAGCGGTTTGTAGGGAAATATCGCGCCGCCCGCCCGTGACGGTGCTGTGTGTTCGACCCTCAAGATGACTTATGGAACTACTACTTAATGCAAAGTACGTCAAAGATTCTGACATGATTCCATTGAACTAGCAACTAATGAAGTGTCAATTCAGAGATGCTTGAGGAATCGACACACCTCAAATATTATCAGCCCACGTATAGCGACTTGGGTTTTTTCTGCAATAATCAACGCGTTTGTTCTCGGAAAGCGGTTTATGTGGTAAATTGGAAAGGAAATGTGGAAGTTTTCATGTACTCATGTCACGTATGTGACTTGGCGAAGTACTGAATTGAAATCGGTTTAAACTTTGTTTTTAAATTAAATTAAATTATACTGTGGAGGGGGGTACGGTTAACACAAGACGGCGCGCGAGCTGTATCGCGGCGAGATATACTATCCGTCTCTTTCCCGTGTTCTAAATAGTAAGAGACGTCTGTCTCACAGCTAGCACGCCGTCTTGTGCTAACCGTCCCGTACCACATTTCGTCAAAACAATAGCGCCACTTATGAACTCAATAAAAAAAGCTCCTAATAATCGGCGCTTTTCCATTAGCCGGCCCGGTACCGGCATGGCCGTGCACCAGCACCGGCGCCGGGGCTTCGCTTTTCCAACGCACCGGTGTCGATGCCGGTTTAGGTACGCCCGGTGCGTGAGTGGTACAGTACTGACAAGGACTTCAGCACGAAAAACTTGCTGCCGGCATTTCTCTCCTTTTGTCCCAGAGAAAAGGCCGGGCCTTTACTAATTCGATAAAAGTCATGATGTCGTATTTATACGGCGCCGGCGTCAGTGCCGGCTAATGATTTAGGCAGATGTATATGGGAGATGCGGAGCTCGTTGTATGCAAGTACCTCAGTTTGTATATAAATTCCGTGTGGTTACGACACACTGCACGGCACCTCCGTCCGGCGAAAATTGTATGCAGCTCCGCACCTCCGTCCGGAGATGCGGCGCAGTGTGACATCAGCCTAAGTGTCATACAATAATGTTACAGAGACCTCACTTACGTAGGTAGGTATAGTCAGGGGTATTAATATATACGTCATGGACCTTAATACTCAGGACAAGCTATGGTAATATTAATATTAATACGACATCCGAGCGGGATGGTAGCATACCTACTTACACATCTCGATACGTGTGACAGAAAGGGAAATATCATTCGTTGTCATAAGTCCACTTTTTTTAATTTGCCAATTCCAATTGTTATTTATTCTGCAAATAGGCCACAAGGGCACTTTTACATGTTAAACGGTAATTGACAATAAAATACATACATACATACATTCACGCCTTTATTCCCAAAAGGGGTAGGCAGAGCACATGAAACTTATGTTCCAGCGCCACTTTTAACATAAATGTGGGTATAAAAAAGATCGACAAAATGTGATATTGCAGTGATATAGGTTGCTAGCCCAGTAAAATACTTAATAACAATCTTGCTACAACTGGTTTAGTATGAAGTTATAGGAAATAAACAATTACCCACCCAAATTGAGTAGGTTGTTTATGATAAGCCCAAAGAGTATTTTAAGACCAGTTCTTAATTTAGCTGCATAGGAGCCTTTCCTTCCCTCATTGTGGCATCACGTATGTATAGCTACAACTAACACATGGTAAGTAGGTATTTATAGGTCCATGATATACGTACATAAATATTGTGCACACGACTCTATTGTCAAAGTCACAAAGGCGTGTACAGATTTTTATGTCAGTAAGTATATTAATGATATACCCCTGTCCCCTGTATGATATCCTTCCTCCGGAAATTCCCCGCCCTGTCAACATTAAATTCCTGCTCACTTTAGTATTTTCCCCCTTTGTATATGTCTTAGGTAAATTTATCAAAATTAACAACTTGTTTTTGTAGATAGTTTAACAATATTTGTTTATTTTGTCTCTTGTTATAGATTCAACCCTGAGTGAACCTGGTAATCTAGTCACCGGTCAAATATCTATTATAATACGTGCCTTTTCTAACCTTGACGTTGGCAGAATCATCGACAATATCGATGGAGCCATAAAACCAAAGATTGATTGATTGATATACCCCTGACTGTCCCATTAACGGCTAGCTACGTGGTCGTCACAAAACTGACCGTTTTGACGTGACTAAATGACCGTGTGTATTTTAATAAAAATGCCCTAAAATCACGCGAAACCTTCAACTTGGCAATACCCAATACCGCTAAGTCATTGAACTAATCATTCAAATCGGTAATTACTTTATCAATCCATATCAATTAATCCATGTTCTTCAAACCTATCCTACAACATTGCGTCTCTATTACAAACGCATTAAAGTCGTTATTCGCACGTATTTTTTTTCCAGTATTTTTATGTAAGATTGCCACAAATTGAGGGTTTATATATGTCTCTATTATAAACGTAATAGAGCCGTTATTCGCTTATATTTGTTTGTGTTTTTCTGTAAGATTGTCTGAAAATGGAGTTTATATATAAGTAGGGCATATGGTTTATAATTCAGACAGTAGAGAACAGTTGAGCTGTTTTTCTGTCCGGGCGTTGTGTTTGTGTTACAAGTGTTAAGTTAGTGTTACCTGTGTAGAAAATAAAATATAATGATAGGTAAGTTTTTTAATTCTGTGATTTTTCTGTTTGGTTGTGTTTCATGTTTCTTAGTCTGTGCGGATGGAGAAGCGTCGTAGAATGTCAGAAAAGACTAGCTAACCTAATTTACGGTATTTCTTATGTTGACAACAATTTCACGTTATTATATAGTTAGATACCGAAACCGAAACCACCGAAGTCAAAACCGAATAATGTGAAATATTATTTCCTTTTTGGCATGTATAGTTTAACCCTTTTAAAACTTAATTAAAAAAAAAACCTTCAAGACATATATCAGTTTGTCCGTTTTGACATACAACAGGGGGCTAGGTAATATGCCACATATAAAATAAAATGATAGTTCCCTTTTCTGCTACAACACTTCTTTTTTCGCACAGATTTCTGCAACAAACACTGAAACTGCTGCAAACTATATTCATTCAATCGAACAAGAATATTATTCCAAAACTGTTAGTAAAGTATAAGTTTCATGTGACTGCCTACCTCTTTTGGGAATAAAGGTGTGAATGCATGCATGTATGTATGTTAGTAGTTTAACCTACATAAGTGTTGTTAAGGTTTAATAAAAGAAGATGTTTAAAAAATAACATGTATTGTAAATTCATTTAATTTAAAACCTTTACATCAATGCACCCTCCGTCCTCGAGGTCCAGCTCCCTTGGAGTACACTTACCTGAGAGAAAAACACATTCTATAAAATCACATAAAAAATAAACTTTATTTGCCAGAATATGGTAACAATGCATGATGTACCCAGCATGCAGGTGTGCAAATTATTATGTGGAAAAATAATATAGAACTCGCAAAAAAGAAAATTACCTACTATGTCATATTTTTTTACCCTATAAAAACTGTTCTCCTATGAGCATTTTGTCAATTTACAATGGATGCATATGTATAGGCTCATCATCGCTACAAAAGACGTTACGATTCCAGTACTAACAGCTCTCTTCAACGAAATTATCTCTAAAGAAACAATACCTACCCAATGGACTACCTCAAACATTATATTGTTGTTCAAGAAAGGCGACCCTCATAACATAAATAACTATAGACCCATTAGTCTGATGTCAAATGTTTATAAAATATTCGCAAAGACATTATTATACAGACTGACAAACATACTTGATGAAAATCAAGCAGAGGAACAGGCCGGGTTCAGGCGCGATTTTTCAGTGCTGGACCACATCTTCACAGTACGGCAACTAACAGAAAAATGCAAAGAGTACCAAGTTCCACTATACATGGCTTATGTGGACTACAGCAAAGCCTTCGACTCGCTCATACATAACAAAATCTGGGAAGCCCTGAATGAGCAAGGGGTAATGCCGAAGTACATTAGGATATTAAGGAATATATACGAAGCAAGCACTGCCAGAATACAGTTAGAAAGCCAGGGAGAAGAGATCAAGATAAACAAAGGAGTTCGACAAGGGGATCCTCTTTCTCCAAAAATATTCTCTACAGTGCTGGAGGGAATATTTCGGAATCTTAAATGGGATAGGAACTCCAAATACGAAGTTAAAATAAATGGTACTACTCTTGCACATTTACGCTTCGCAGATGATTTAGTGCTGATAGCAAAAACAGCTGAAGACCTGCAAACTATGCTAAAGGAACTAGCATACAAGAGTGAGGTAATGGGACTGCGAATGAATGCAGAAAAAACTAAAACAATGACCAACTCCATAAAGACACCGATAGTGGTAAATGAGGAAACCATAGAATATGTTGATGAATACATATATTTGGGACAAACAATATCCATGGATGAACAGATGGAGAAAGAGATTGCTAGAAGAACAACTAACGCATGGAAACGGTACTGGTCATTAAGAGAAGTAATGAAGAACAAAGAAATCAATATCCCACAAAGAGGAAGTTGTTTAATACATGTGTTCTACCAGTCTTAACCTATGGCAGTCAAACTTGGACCCTAACTAAGAGCAACTTAAACAAACTACAAGTATGTCAAAGGGCCATGGAAAGAAGTATGATTGGAGTAAAACTGAGAGATAGAATCAGAAACAAGTGTATTAGATCTAAAACATGTGTAGAAGATGTAACCGTTAAAGTTAAGACACTCAAATGGAGATGGACAGGACATATGATCAGGGGTAAAGAGAAATGTAACAAGAGAATTGTATGGTGGTTCCTGAAAGATAGAAAAAGAAAACAAGGACCACCAAAAATGAGATGGGAAGATGAAATTGTCAAATTCGCAGGGAGACAATGGACCAGACTGGCGAGAGACAGGGAAAAATGGAAAGGGATGGAAGAGGCCTTTGCCAAACGGCATACAGACCAAACCGATGTTGTCTGAACCAGTAATATGTTAAGTTATTTAATTCGATAAGTTGTGTACAATAATTCTAAACTCTTTAAACTGTAAAATTGTCTGAATAAAAGGCTTATATTATATTATTATATTATATTATATATTATTATTAAATTAAGTAGACTTGCATATGCGTCATCAACTTTTTCTTGTTTCTATTATGGTACTAAGAAGCCGGGCGACTATTGTGACAGAGTTTTGTAGAAAAAATATTAAATAGACTCCTAGCATGTTCAGATGCTCCACTATAATTGTGTTTACAGCTGGTTAGCATTTTGAATGTCATTTGGGTCTATATTTCAATTTGGCGTGCTCTTACACATTTTTATGCCAAATTACAATGGTTTGTCTGAACTCGAATACTGTTGTTACAGACTGTACCGTCCCAAAAACACATGTTTAGTGAATTTTTTCCACCATATGTACTCGGCACATACTTTGATTTTTCGGACCTGTGGCTAGACAGGAGGTCGATCTAGAGATATTGATACTGATCGGTCACAAGGAAGGGTAGAGAGGTAGAGGAAGAGCACCTATCCGGCAGATACTCTATACAAGGTTCAGCTGGAACCAGCACTCAGGCTTGCCGCGGATGGCGCGAAATAGAAGTGCTTGGAGAAAAGTGGTGCAAGACGTTTGTGGAGAGGATTATTTTTTGTTGGCTTGCCTGCCACTGACTGATTGTGAATACTATTTCCAAAGGTAACTCACCTGAAATGATATCACCATCAAATTCAAATCTGAACTTGTCTAACGGTCTCTCATAATGTTCAGCACATTGCAACATAGCTGTGGCCATTTTGTCATCCGGCTTTATAATAATCTCAAATGGCTTTTTCACATTTTGACACTGGAACTTAAGTTTGACACCATCTTTGTCTTCCGCATTGTACGCTAAATGTGTCACACTTTGACTGACCATGCCACCATCAATGAATTTGGCGATACTATAATCTATTGAAGCTGGAGTGTCATCTGGTTTTATTATTTTACCGTTATATGAAAAGTACAATTTATCATAGCTGACCTCTTTTTCTCTACTGAAATGCTCAAATATTGGTGTGAGTTTTTGGAATTTACGTAAATCAAACTTGAAAATATTTGCGCTCATCCATTCAACTTTAACCGACATCAACTCATTTTCTTCTAAAGTTTCATTCAAGTCTTCAATCTCTACTACTTCATCAGGTTTTCTGTTACTGAATAGCTGTTGATTATCGCATTGGTCCGGGTATTCATCTGTGTTTCCGACACTGTATGTAGGTATACGAGCTTCAATGGCTTGACATAAGTTTAAAAGCTGTTGGGTGACAGCAGACAAGCTAGACCGGCTAGTATTCCTACTGTTTCTGCCTCTACGTCTTCTAGCGCGTCCTCTCCCACTCCCGCGTACTGGTGGAGTAGGAGGAAGACTAGGCGAAGGTTCAGGTTCACTGGAATTTCCTGCCAATTCCGTAGCTCCACTTTTTCTTTTCCGCTTAGGCAATGACTTTTGTGTATCAGCCAGATTTGGCGAATTTTGGGCACTGGTTTTTTTAGCTGCACTTCTGGTGTTGCGTTTCGGTTTTGCGTCGTTTACGGGTGGGAACCTACTACGGAATGTTTCCAAGTCTATGGAATCACTGCTGCAGGAATCTGTGGATCTCTTTCTTTTCGCTTTGCCTGGAGATTTGTTTTTGCTGTTCTTAGTCTTCTTTTCGGTCGGTGAACATGATGGCATGTACGGTGGTATGCAATCGTTTATATTGCAGTCGGTGTCAACGTTGTAGTTGTTTATCATAGCGTCAAGTTTTAGTGTGGGGTTCAGGAAGCTGTCGTCTTCTGAATCTGATGAAGACATCTTTTCTTTTCTCTTCGGAGACGTAACAAAATTAACAGCCTCAATCAATGTCAAGAGAGCTAGCTGACTTGACTGCTATTTTATTTCATTACTATGCGGTTGACGGTAAACGGTTGTTGCCAAATGTCAAGTTAAGTTGTTGTGTTGTAGTTGTCACGTTTTGCGAATGCACACTGCCAATCACCTGCCAATTCATGATAAGGAGATAAGAAAATAATGATGTGGATTATGATTATATTTTTTAACGATAGTATTTTGATTAGGGTACCAAGATTGATTATAGTATAGGTAAATTAGTCAATTTCAAGTCCAACATGGTTAAACACAAGACGGTACGCGCGACATGGTGAGGTCATTTTTATCTAAGTAAACTAAACGTCGTAAAGGTCGATCGCTATAGGCATAGCCGCATCCACGCTATTTTGCATTACAGTCTTGTATAAAAGACGCTATACGAGCGAAATCGGCAGGACTGCCAAGCAAGGTCACAAACAAATCTAGTATGGAGTGGATTGGCCGGTCGCCATGCTTCCGACACGTATCCACACGGGCCGAATCACGCGTCGGCCTGCATGCAGTTCTGCCGATATCGGTCTTGTTATGGTATAACGGTACTTATTATACGTAGTCGGTCCCAAAGTTCTGTCACTGGCATATTATTTTTAAATTTAAAAGATGATTTTAAGAAAATTTTATTGCATTCCATTTTTGAATGTTTGACAATTATTTTAAAACACAAAACAGTCATTCGTTGCAATTTCTCACGATGGAGTGGACATTGAAAGAAAACCGAATAGCTGTTTTAGCATTGCACCGCTGTGGGCACTCGCCAAGTACCATTTTCAAGTTGCTCAAAAATTTAAAAATTACGCTTAGGTTTGTGTACCGTACTATTGATAGGTACAATGAAGTCTCCAGTGTTGAGGACAAGAAAATAATTGGCCGGCCTCGCTCCGTACGAACACCAGCAGTGATCAAAGCGATCAAGGCGCGCATAGCAAGAAATCCTGTCCGAAAACAGAAATTGATGGCTTTGCAGATGGGTGTCAGTAGAAAAACCGTCAAAAAGGTTTTAAACGAAGATCTTAGTCTACGAGCATACAAAAAAAAGCGTGGGCACTTACTTAATGCCCGTCTAAAAACAATAAGGCTTAAAAGATCCCGGAAGTTGTTAAAGCGGTACGGGAAAAATCGACACCGTGATATCCTCTTTACAGACGAAAAGATTTTCGATATTGAAGAGAAGTACAATAAAAAGAATGATAGAGTGTACGCTAGGAGCTCTGAAGAAGCAGGAAAAAGAGTTCCGCGGGTGCAACATGGGCATCATCCATCATCAGTGATGGTCTGGTTGGGTGTATCTTATTACGGGCTAACTGAGGTTCATTTTTGCGAAAAAGGTGTCAAAATCAGTGCGAAAGTATACCAAGAGACAGTTTTGGATAAGGTTGTCAAAGATCTGCCCAACACGCTATTTTCGGGACATAATTTTGTGTTCCAGCAGGATTCTGCGCCAGCACACAAAGCCAAGACCACTCTAGCCTGGTTTGACCGTCAAAAAATCGACTTTATAAGACACGAAGATTGGCCTTCCTCTAGTCCGGACCTTAATCCTTTGGACTATAAAATTTGGCAGGTCTTAGAGGGAAAGGTCTGTGCTAAACCACATAAAAATTTGGAGAGCCTAAAGTCAACTTTAAGAAAAGCAGTCACTGAGATAGATATGAAAATGGTGCGTGCTGCGATAGACGACTGGCCGCACCGATTAAGGGCCTGTATTAAAAACAAAGGAGGTCATTTTGAATAATTTTGAGTAATTTTAATTCTTTATTAAATGTACTTTAAATCGGTATATAATTTATTAAAAATTGATTGCTACTTTTGTTTTTATCATTATTTTTATTTGTGACAGAACTTTGGGACCGACTACGTACGGTGGCATTATACTGTTCTTTGACGGAGGTACAAAAATAACATGGACAAATAATTTTGCAGAAATGTAACAATAATATCAGCCAGCACCTAGCACATATGGCGAATCCAGACGGTCCGCTGCGTCATCCAAGCTACCGAAGTAGACAGATGAATGTTCTGGTTTACTCGCACTATCTTATAGCTTTACTTGCAGGACTGCAATGAAGGACCGCCTAGATGCGGCTACAGTGAGAAAAAATCTTTCCCTATTTCGCTCTATCTTAAAGCTTGCAGCGCGTGGTAGACTGGGCAGGTGGCTAACATTACTTATAATCTTTGCTACTAAGGGCCGATTTTTCAATTCCCAGCACGTCTAGCACACGACGGTCGCGACACTCGATTTTTATCGCACTATACCTCTTCTTCTAAGTGTTCTAATAAGAGAGAGACGGATAGTGCGAGAAAAATCGAGAGCTCGCGCGCCGTCGCGTGCTCGCCGGGCAGATAAAACTATCTGTCAGATAAATGTTAGCTCTGTCCTTTTCTTTTATATGACTTAAGAAAAAGATGGTGATAATTTTAACTGACGGATAACTTTATCTAGACTCTAAATAAAGATCTATCTAGATTCTAGAGATTGAAAAATCGGCCCTAAACTAAGTTACAAAAATAAAATAAAAAATCAACTATTTATTCTGCAAATAGGGCACTTTTACATGTCAATCGGTAATTGACAATAAAATAATAATAATCTTACAAAATAATAATTTAAAATTTGCAGATTAAGGACCGATATAAACGGTTCACAAACTAAATGTCACTAACTTAATGAAAACCAAACAAAATTGCAAAATATGACCATTACATTCGATATAAGGTCTGTATCAGCATTAACAAGAAGTTACTGATATTCATTCAGTATTCCAGAGATGTATAAGGTCTCTGAGCGTCCAAATACAATGAATAATTATTCTAATGTTCGTAGAAATGTATATACGGTATCTAAGCGTCAAAAAAAAGGAACATTAATGTAATATTGTCAGAGATGTACAGGGTCAATAACAATAATACCTACGTCAAGATCAGAATGATGTCTCTCGTAACAAATAAGGAACTACCTATGCTAATAATACCTACGTGTCAAGATCAGAATGATGTCTCTCGTAACAAATAAGGAACTACCTATGCTAATAATACCTACGTGTCAAGATCAGAATGATGTCTCTCGTAACAAATAAGGAACTACCTATGCTATGATATTTGCAGTGATACGCACGCAAATCTAGTCACGGAAGATTTTTTTAATTTTAAGATTAGATAATTAATTTAATTATCTTACAGATAATGCTGAAAACTTCGGCATTTGTAAAAAAAGATGATAATAATAATTTGAGGCAATATTTCGCCGAAAAGTACCTACGTCACCTTATTATCAATTATACGTTTTAATCCCCGAATAATTGATTGGGATTAAGTTATCTCAAGAGGCTTCTAGTAAGGAGTAATATCAATATCAATCATGTACCTAATAAAGGAAAGTCCGTTGTATTGTACATGTTGGCAATAAATTATGCAGGTATCCTACTGCTTCTCTCAAACCAGCAAAAAAAATAGGTAGGTACTCCACGATTACTTTAGGTATCTAAATGGCTAAAGGCCAAAAATCATGATAATGTGTCACAAATAGATATTGAAACAAAAGAAGGTCCCTTTGCAGACCTTACATGAAATTCCATTCTGAACTTATCTTCTCGCCTAACCGCGCTCCGCATTGGGCTGCACGGTTAGTACAAGACAGCGCGAGAGCTCTCGAGCTATCTCGGACTATCCGTCTCTCTCTTATTAGAAAACTTAGAAAGAGACGAATAGTGAGAGAGAGCTCGCGCGCTGTAACCGTGCTGCACGCTAATCATGAGACGGCCGCGACATACTCTGGATTTTTCTCGCACTATACCTCTTGTTCTAAGTGTTCTAATAAAAGAGAGACGGATAGTGCGAGAAAAATCGAGAGAAAACGCGCGCCGTCTTGTGATAGCCGTGCTGGTTATTCTTTACGCACTCACGTCACGCCTATCGAAACTAGACATTAAGATAAGTATATTTGGTGGTGCTGAGCGTTGAGTCTAGCTTAAAACAGGGGCTAAACCGTGATACTTCATAGCCTATCATAATGTAGGTATATATTTTTATATAATCAATGTAGGCCGAAATATAGAAAATGTTAGTTAGGTACTGAGTACCTAGGGATTGGGTACCTAGTTCGCCGGTTATCTTCACTAAAAAAAGGGTTCGCCGTTCAAGTAGTTCATTGACACGAAGATTTGTCCCGGACCTCTCGCCGCGACCAATTGGCGGACAAATCCGCAGTGTTAATTTCAAAGCTGCTTAACATTCACATACGCGCCAACTGCCGGATATGTCGGTGGCCGACAATGTCATGGACTAAACCACGTGTGTGATTGTGTGCGCTACGCGGACGAGTCGACGAGCCTTGTTTTTGTATGGGTAGAGCTCGCGGTGCGGCTTTTGGCTCGTATAGCGAAGCTCAGCCAGGGCCTGATTTTGGAGGCCCGGGTCATCAAAGGAGCGGAGGCGCCGGGACAGCAGCCCCGCCTGCGCTCCTTCAAATCCAGCCCTGTCCTAGGCTTACACACGTAACTCCGTCAGAGGGTCGTAGAAAACATTTTTTGAGGCCATCTGGACCGGAGAGGCCCTCCATTAGTCCGCCATCTAGTGCCTTTCCTCGTCGGTGGGAACCTGCAGTAGAATGTTTATACCTAGTGTTGCAATATTGTTATGATGCCCGTCTTATCAAAAACACGAAGCGCTGGTATTAAAAAAGGATTAAAGCAAAACATACCAAGAAATTATAGTGTATTAACCTCCCGTGTCACCTATTTGTCTTTATGCATGCCTACTCGAAGTCGTCAATCGTGATATATGAATAAGAGCGTGTTCATACCAATCCGTAAATAGGAGACGCCACATTAGCGAAGTCGACAGGACTACCAAACAAGGCCACAGAAAATCTAGTATGTCCTTGGTGGATCCTATAACGACAGACGAATTGGTGTGAATAAGGAATAAGCTCTTAGGAAATTTAGGGCAGTTAGGTAATTTGTCAAAAAACGAAGATCCAATCAAGCTCGCTGTCGTAGAAATCTTCTTTTTAGTCGTGCGTTTATGTCAAGAGACATAGTGGTCGTGGTCATGTCACGGTAGATTTTTGCACCACCGCAGCCTTTGCAACGTCGCCGTTTGGATCTGTTTTTGGCGGAGTGAGAGCAACCATCTTCTGTGACCGCTTTGATGAGGTCTGTCCATCGTGTTGGAGAGCGCCCACGAGATCCATTGAGTCCTCGTTACGGGTGATGTGCCCGAAGATTTCGAGAATCCGCATTTGCACCGTTGCTCTTTGATTAATGTAATTGCATTGCTATCACAGCACTGCCCGCGAGCTGTGTCGCGGCGAGATAGACTATCCGTCTCTTTCTACTTAGAACGCTTAGAAAGAGACGTATAGTCTATGTCGCCGCGACACAGTTCGCGGCCCGTCCTGTGATGCTGTGATTAGGCGTGCTGCACGGCTATCACAAGACAGCGCGCGAGCTCTCTCGATTTTTCTCGCACTATCCGTCTCTCTCTTATTAGAACACATAGAAAGAGAGGTATAGTGCGAGAACAATCGAGAGGATATCGGCACAATTCCTCGAGGACGTTTTTTTTGGTTTAACTTAGTTTTAATTTAATTTAGCTAATGTTCATTATCATCTTGTAAACATTAGCTAAATGCACACAAAAAAAAACTATAATTAGAAATCAATTAGGGTACCTACTTGCCTATTTTCTATACAAAATAAATGATTTTAAACTATGAATCTTTTATTTACAGCCAGAAGTTTAACTTTCCTGTTCGCGCTGGGAGCGGCGGTGGCGTACAGGCCCTACGAGGGCGTGGACCCCAACACCCTCTCCTGTGACCCTGAGGGCCATGTAAATACATATTTTTTAATAGGACACCTACACTATATTATTATTATTATGAAATACTAATGTACGCTACGCCGGGGTAAGCTCAAACTCAAAATATTTATCGCACACATAATATTACAAGTAATAAAATTCCTTCCTTGCTGTGCCCTTAGAGGGTCTACCCGGTAAGGGCACAGCAAAGAAGCTCCGAAATAAAGAATCCGATAAAAAAAAAATGATAATCGCGTTTAGTATCGGCCATAATGTCTCGCCAATATGTAGAGGTGCGGACAAATGCTTCATGTCCAATATGTCTATAGGCTTTGGGTACCGGATATTATCAGTCCTAAGCCGAACGTGTATTTTCACTAGCTTCCGCCCGCGACTTCGTCTGCGTGGGCCGAGATAAAAAACTATCCTATATTTTAATCCAGCCTATAAATTACCTTCGCGCAAAATTTTATCAATATCGGTTAAGCCGTTTAACCCTGATTGAGTAACAAACAAAACATCTAAACAACCAAACATCTAAACATCCAAAATCAGCGCTACAGGTGTCTGACACCTCAGCATAATGCTGAGCCAGTGTCCGGTTCACTGCCGCAGAGACACACTTGTTTCATGTTTTATGTGCTTTCTGTTTTTTTTTAAATTTGTTATTGTTTAATATAGAATTTTTAATATAGAATAGAATTGAATACGAGTGGTCAATACCGCACGTTTTTAAATTTTCTATCGTCATTTCAAAATTGCATTTCATAATATTTGTCAGTTTTCGAGTGAAAGAGTCGAGCGCTCGAAAGTCAAAAATCGGTCCCCAGGAGGGTGGGCTGGGTTCGAATCCTGGCTCTTACCACTGGGTTTTTCCAAACACCTAATGTAATTACGAAATAACTTTTGATATTTAACAATAGCTTTTAGGTGAAAGAAAACATCGTGAGGAAACCGGTCTTATCCCAACAAGGTCAAGTTTTCCCCCTGGCTTGGAAGGTCAGATGTTAGAGTACCTTTCGTAAAAGTAGTATATGATCTGAAATCTTGGGACCTGCAGGCCGATCACGTAACGCATTGTACGCGCGTCAGGTAGATCTTAAATGCCACATTTTATATGGCAAAATGGCAGTTAAGGGGATGCCTTGGTTCGAGTCAAACACGCCCCCTAGACAAAGACACGCTTATGCCTTCCGCGCACGAGAAAAAGAGATGGAACTCTTCGGGAATGGCGTTTTTAGACAAATTTCGGTGAATACCTAACTTAGAAAAGTTGTATTTAAATTTCATAGTGAGATTTTAGATGAGATAAAATAGTGATAGTATTAACTTGATTGTGTCGTAAAATAATGTATCGTTTGAGTAGGATGAGTAAAAAAGGAAAATACAGACCCAACTTTGGTTTTTTTTCTGTTTAAGCAATCATATATCGGTAAAATCAGAAAAAACAATCATATAGTCAAGAATCATATATCTGAAAATCAGACCTTATTGTTTTTTAATCTAGTCAGAACGGCGTTTCAAAGCACGCGATAATTTCCAATGCACCGCCTGCGCGTTCGGAACGGTACGTGATTACCCCTGTGCCGAAGTGCATCACAAGCTCTTTTATTAAAAACATGTTTACAGAATGATGGCTTAATAGGGGTTTAGATTCGAAAATTATTATTACTCCAAAAGAAAGAAGGCAAAAAAATATGCCTAGTGACGAAAATCCCATTCAGATATCTCAAAGAACTACGAAGCTTCAACCGTTTTACTATTGCTTGTTAGTGAGAGAAAACGCAAACAGTGTGTGACGTCACATTACACGATGCTGCCGGGGGGCCGCGTCGACGGCGGTTTCTACAAGCGTCATCGTTTCATAATGAAGTTGCGTTTTGCAAAAAAGGGACAGAACATACCCCTTCTTAAAACTTTGGACTTCGTGATTATTTAACCTTTTGCGTAGATTTTTTCTCCATTTGACTACATTTTTTATGCTTTCGAGAAAATATGACATTATTGATTATTTTATTTAGTGTCTACACCCCTATTTAATACTAAAATATAATATTAAGGGCGAATGCCAGGTCCTTGTAGCTTGAACAAGGATACCCTGCGTTTCAGACAGCTTTTAAAATGCTCTTGTTGCTTACAGATTTTCCTCCTCCTGCCTCACTTTGAAGACTGCGGAAAATTCTACATATGCGCTCACGGCGAGGAGGTCGAGCAAAAATGCCCCTCCGAGAATACCATCTTCGACTTCGCGCTGCAGGTCAGTAATACTGCAGTATCTACTTTATTTCCCGTATATATAATTCTAGCATTTTTAGGTCAATGACTGCGACGAACAAGCGTAATGGTAAGCAGTCGGGAATGCAATCTCGCGAGATTTCAGACCTAGCCGAGATCATAATATGTATCTTTCGCATAATAATAATAGGTATTGTAACAAACATACCAATAATCTCACCAACCATACTACTATAGCTATCTAGTGAGGAGTAGACGCATCAAACACATGGAAAGACCCTTAATACTACACTACAGCCATCTAGTGAGGAGTAGATGCATTAAACACATACTATACTACTAGCGACCTCCCGCGACGAGCGGACGTACTATAATAGTTCCGAATACGCCAGAAGATGTGGCTGACAAGGTCCCATGTCATGTCCTTGCCAGACAAATTACTTTGGTAACGGCTATCCGCAACCAAAGGAATTCAAGGTGCTCCCGCTGAGCTGCATCATCCGCTTTGTGGAAATGATGGAGCGAGCTTGGGAGTAGGCTTAAAAGAGCAAATGCATAAAAGATCACGCTGGGTCGAAGTGCATCCGAAAGGGCTCTCATCTAGATAAGATAAGATAAGGTCCCATAGTCATTCCACAAGGCGCTATATAGTACATTAGTTACCAAGGGCTGTAAAAGAAAGAGCTGCAAATATGCGATAGAGGGCTTTCTTTTTTACTGCCCGTGATGTGTACACAATTTTACGCCTTCACCTGGCCACAATGTTCACATTATGGCCAGCTGTAACGTAAAATTATTTTTTGCTGATTTGGGTAGGCTCACCGACTGAAAATTATTATATTGCCGTAGTTTAGATAATTCATTATTGCTTATTATAGCCCCCCTTCCTGCTTCCCTCGTTGGAACTACGCGCTTATAGTTAGTTAGTGATAGTCTTAACCATGCATCCGCTCCAGTACGTCTAGCACAACTTGCAGCTCAGTCGCTTCGCGCGTGACTGAGCGTCTCTTGTCTCACTCGCACCTTGCCAATTAGAAAAAGAGGGTAGATCTTTCTCGACTCGCGTCGCGGTGCGGCGTCAGTTGTGCTAGCCCCACAGTAAACTTCTCCTTACTGACTGGGGAACGGGACCACGTCATACACTGTACTTACTTCTCGTTCAAGTATTAAAATATACTCGTCACTTAACGTAACGCCTTCGCGCCCCGCACGCACCCCCGCTACAGTATTATATTACTTCTTAATTCAAACTATCTTCCGCAGGGCTGCAATTGGTCGTGGGCGACCACCTGCCAGCTCCGTGAGTCTGATGTGGAGGGTTCCGGGGAGAGCGAGGAGCTGGAGTGGTCTGACAAGCCAGAGGAAGCTCAGATTGGTAAGAACTTATTGTCATCCTAGCGATATACCAGTTGGCCTCGGTTAAACGACTGCTGTCATCGACAACAACCCTATGAACGTTAGTTCTACTGTTCGGTTTGTAACTGACTTGGGGGATAGCACAGATACGCGACTACCTGCCAGCTGCGTGAGTTTGGTGTCGAGGGCTTGAGAGTGAAACTGAGGAATTGGAGTGGTCTGACAAGTTTGAGGACGCCCAAATTGGTAAGATCATAAGTTCTTGCCCCGCCGCTCAAGATAGAAAACGCAAGGCCGGGTCATTTCGCCCCGCTACACCAGGCGATAAGTACTTCAAGTTCTTGAGGCAAGGTAAACGACCTAGGAGGCGATACGACTGACTATGTCAGTTTCCATGAAGATAACTTCATTCTAACTTTATCCCCTTGCATCCTGAAGGAGCCCGGACTCCGTCTGCTGCCTATTCCGATGGCACCAGTTTTGGCAGAAGTAAAGGATTTTTCACATTTGAGTGGGCCGCTTGATTCTTTTATTTCTTAAGCTAGCTTCGGGCCACCGTTTAACGAAAACAACGGCGTGGGGGGATAGCACTGACACTTGATTCAGCAGGGCAATTGATGTGAGCTCCGTGAGTATGATGTCAAGGGTCTGTTAAGCCAGACGCTCAGATTGGTAAGAACTCTCTCGACGGGAATCAAACTATCTGCTTGCCACTTCTCAAATCCACCACGGTGAAAAGGACTGTTAAACTGAGGGTGCTCCGATCGGTTATCGACTAGAAGATTCTGGATGTATAGACAGGCAATGTTTCTTAAGTGGAACACGGTGAACGTAAGCGACGTTCACCGTGTTCCACTTAAGAAACATTGCCTTGATCCTTGCAACCAGCTGAACGTGGTAGACCCTTTCAACCGATTACCGCCCTAAGGTTAGAACAGGCAAACGCAGCCGACCGTTAAGGTTCTAGGGTGTAAATCGGTAATCAAGACCTTATGTTCTTATTTCAGGTGTCCTGGACATCCTGAGCGCCGCGAGCGAAGTCCGGACGACTGTGACGGAGTCCCGTCAGTTCAACGCCATCCTAGACTGCAATAACTCGCAGTCTGCGGCTAAACAGCTGCCTTACAGGTAAGCATCTTACATCTGGAAAAATGTCAGTAGACATGAAGCTTGGCATTGGCTTGGAAATGCCGCGCAGTTGTTTCGGTCACAAAAAGGATGCATCCAAATAGAAGGACGTAAGGTTTTGACTTTGATTATAAACTTAGTGGACGCGGCGGAAATGGTGTGCCGCCTTAAGTGGCGTTGGGCCGGACACATAGCGAGAACAAAAGACTCAGGTGGAGCGAAAAAATGCTTCACTGGGACCCGCATGACGGCGGGCGAGGACCAGGCCCCTATTTCCCCAACTCGACAACTGTCACCTGACAACGACAATTCTCCGTACTTACATTGCTAGATTCACAAGTAACCTAGCAACCACCTTAACTCCTAGAACAAGCAATGCATGGCGAATTGTCAGTGTCAGGTGACAATTGTCAAGTTGGTGAAATAGGGGCCAGGGCACCCACGCCGACGCTGGCGAGACGACATCGTCGAACCAGCAGGCAGAGCTTGGACCAGACTGGCAGCCGATAGAGACCTATGGTGTGAAATGAAAAGGAAAGATGAATTTAAATTATTATTACTTACCTACTCCCGTCTCGATAATGCCTCTTGAATTATTTTATAAATTACTCAATCCTATTATAACTATTGATTTTTAATTTGAATTATGTGACATGGATTTATTTATTTTTAATTATGAATTATTCCTGATTTATTTATTTATTTATTTCCACACATACAATTATCATTACAGGCTGGGCCCAATGCGATAATGTAACAACAAATTATCTATTATAAGAAAATAACTACTTAGGTATCTATTCAATATAACAAAGAGTTAATAATGCTATTTTTGTGAATTCACTCATCGTACATGAGAATAGGTCTACATGCGTGGCAATGAGGTTCAGGGTACGCACGGCGCGCGTCATCGGCGCCTCGCGCAGCAGCTCGGTGCGCCCGCGCGGCGCGGCCAGCAGCCCGGGCTGACGGCTGACGGCTGACGGCTGACGGCTGACGGCGCGCCGCGGTCGTGCGCGGAACACAAATACCCACCGACCCCAATATATCCGCATTGTATATCTTACCCCTAAGCAGCTTAAACATATATGTAACGAGTGCTAGCTCCCTTCTGACTTTCAGCTGATTGTATCCGACCATGCCTAAAATAAAAAATGTCGGATACATCAGCGGATAAAACGGGTATACGCCATATTGCCTCATATACATATACCTAATAAACTTATTCTGTATCCGCTCTAACATAAGAATATACTTTGCTTCGTGTGGAGCCCATATTTCAGCATTGTATTCTAGCTGGCTTTTAACCAACGCATTATACAAAGATGTTATAGCCTTCATATTTGTGAATCCATTAGCCATCCGTAATACAAACCCTAGATTCCTGAATGCTTTTTTACAAACTCGATGTTTACTGGCCAGCTTTCCTGTCGAGATAAAACATCGTATTTGCTTTCCGGAACTCCTATAATAAAGGAGGCATAATCCCTTTCCGTTCGTTGTTTAATTTTTTCCACTTTAACCGATACGTCTGTTCCACAAATACTTTTCACGTAGTTTTCTAAGCATTTTTCTTCTGTGTCCTTCTGTAATCGCCAAACATGTACATACTTCTTTTTTTCCATACCTCTTATGTCATTCACGGTAGAACTTCCTCCTCTTTTTACTTCGCTGTTAGGGTATCTACTTCTTTTTTTCTTCGCCGGTATCCATTCTCCTTCATCTTCTTTTCCCTGCGCTATCTTCTGCGGTTCATTTCTCGGGTTTACTCTAGATTCGTTCGAGATCTGATTTTCCTTACTGGTAACTAAACTAGCGGGTTTCGTGGCCCCACCCTGTGTTCGAGCATTAATATTCAGATTATTATTTTTCTTGGCTGCCTCCGCAAATGATAATTTCAACGTTGATGACGATAATTGATGTTGACTTTCTTTTTGTGTTGCTTTATTTTCACCGACCTCTTCCGACACGGGTATCGATGGAGATGATGCAGGATTTTTTATCCGACTTAGAAGGCTATCTTCTCCTTTTTGCGTAGAACTGCTTAGATTAAGACATTTTTGTAACAGCTCATTATTTCTGAGAAGGATATTCATTTGTTTTTCTAATGTACCAACTTTATTTGCTTTTTCTTGAACTACCTCCATTATTTTTCGTAATGCTTTCAATTCATTTTCTGTCGAAATAAATCTGTTTTGAAGCTCTGAATACTGCTTACTGATCCCATCCATTCGCGATAGTATTTCCATACAGAAATCCTTCCCTTTACTTTCACAGTCAATCATGGACTCATTCTGGTTGGTAACATGACATTGGCCGCCGCGCTCCGTGTTTACGTACCGACCGTCCGACGAGGGTGTAAATGTTTTGTTCATCATAAAGTTCACTCGGACCGGTGTCTCAGCATTTCCTCGTTTGGGAATAGTGCACACACATTCTGGACTAAGCCAGTTCTCCTTGTACTCCTGCGTAAGCTCCTCAAATCGTTCTGTGGTCATCGCCAGACATTTCAGATCGTATATTTTTTTGCAAGTCTCTTGAGCACACTCCATAAACGAAATGCCGTAGATAACGTCTTTGCAGGCCTCGCATTTGGTGCCCATTGAAAACACACTGCACTATGACACGTCCGTTCGCTACCGCTCGCGCGCGCTCTTTTTCTGATGTTTAAAATTGTATTATGTTAATTATTTGCACGCCGTATGTCTAAAGAATGTAAGACCTTGTGAACTGTAACGGAGAAAATAAATATTTCTAATTTCTGATTTCTGAATGGAGGAGGCCTACGTCCAAAAATGGACGAACCCAAAATATTATTAAGGTTTTGACGACTTTCACGGGCGCACCACGTCAGCTGTCACTTGGTCGTCATACCGAGTGTGTTTTTTCGACATTCTCTAGCGCGCTTCTGCCACTACCGAGTAATAGCTTAGAAGCTTGACCTATGTAGTTCTCCATAATTTAGGTACGAATAAAAATACTAAAAAAACTTTTATATACTTATCTTGACACATTCTGAAACAGGTTTACATAAATGCATTATAGTTAAATCATCATACAAAATCTTCAAGATTTGGTATGTGCCATTCACAGAGGTTAACGTGGTTCCTACATTAGGCAAGGCATGCCCCGTAGGAAACCATGATTACAGCCAAATCACCAAATGTGACGCTAATTATCCAGATTAATTATTAGTAATTACACGGTTTAACTCACGTAGTGACATTTAATACGCGAGTTGAACCGTGTTTATTATAAGCATTATTTCAACATCTCACGAAATTTTAATCCGGCCCGACTGACGACCGCTTTAGCCTAGTTGGTAGTGACCCTGCCTACGAAGTAAGAGGTCCTGGGTTCGAAGCCTGGTAAGGGCATTTATTTGTGCGATGAGCACGAATATTTGTTCCTGGCTCATGGATGTTTTCTATGTATTTAAGTATTTATTTATCTATATAATTATGTTTATCGTCGTCTAGTACCCATAGTACGAGCTTTGCTTAGTTTGGGACTAGGTCGATTTGTGTAAGAGTGTCCCCTTATATTTATTTACTTATTTATTTAAATTCGATTACCTATCCAGATTATGTTACCTACAGTTAATGTTACTTACAAGTATGAAATTAGGTACAACCAACTGCCTGGCAAATTAAAATATTACTAGTAACTATGCAAATAAGTAGGGCTCATTGTAGCGCATATTGCAATCGATAGTGAAACTAAGCTAGAGCAGATTCACCCTTGTCAGTCTTCACAATTTAAACTTACCTAATCTAGTCTGTTAGTGCGTAAAGTTTCAAGAGAGCTCACAAATCAGGCAGCTATACACTATCGCTAACGTGTGTTTGGTTACATAGGTCTCCATACTTTACAAATCGTTTGATTGCAGAGGCGATTGCCAGCGTTACTGGCGTTGCGCCAACGGTGTGCCCCAAGCAGCGTTCTGCTCCGACGGCCTCTTCTTCAACGAACGCAGCCAACAGTGCGACTTCGAAGCCAACAGCAAATGCGTGGACAACCAACCCAATGAGCTTGGCGGAGAATACATCGAGTACAAGTAACTTGGCATTGGGAGGTTACACAGAAAATGTAATTAATCAAGAAATTAAGAAAATCGCCCGCTTGAATGAAACGGAAGTCTTTTAAAGATTATTCGAATAATAGGTTCGAACCTAGAGACGACTTTCGGCTGATATGATTATGATGAACCTAGAGAAATGATTGGCTCAAGATAATATCGTTTCATTCGAGATTAGTGAATTTTCTATTTGTTTCTTGTTTCAAGAATATTTACCTCAATTTTATTTCTGTGTACGAGGCTCATTCAAATTGGTCTTGTAACCTCAACAATAGCGATATCTTAGGAGCAATCTCTAACTAAATACTTGTAGATTCGTGTGAACATTCAATATATTTATCGTATATATTTACATCATTTCTAATGTGTCATATATATTCTTGGTGGGTCTTTGAAATGTTCACATGAATTTTAATTAGGAGATATTACAATTTAAGTATATAGTTAGTTAAGAATGCGTAAAAACAGTTGAAGAGCGATAGTCGTAGCATGGGGGTTACTCATTTGACCTAAAGACTTTTGATCGAATCATCATTTGATCTAATGTGTAATTTGACCAAATGTACTTTTTATTTATATATAAATGAAGAAAAGTTAACGTGATTTAGAGAAATAATTTAGAATTGCCATAAAACAAAGATAACGTTACCTAAAACGAATATTTCGATTATTTTAGAATGATTTATTATTTCTTCAGAAAACTTAATTCGGTCTAATGAAACAATAGACCAAATTCGATCTATAGGAGACGCTACACGGGCCGATATCGGCGGACGGCCGAGTAAGGTCAAATCGGAAACTCTAGTATGGAGTGACCTTGATTTGGCCGGCCGCCGTGATTCCGACGCGTATCCAGACGGGCCGAATCACGCATCGGCCGGCATGCAGTCAATTGCAGACCGGCCGATATCGGCCCGTGTAGCGTCTCCTGTCAAATGAGATAATCCTACATAACATAGCTATGACAGTTTATGATTTCGAGTACATATTATTCGCAAATAATTCAATGTTATATTCTGATTTTCTGATGAATATTGTATTTTTGTTGAATATTTGAATTGCTCCGTTATCATTTAGTATATTTTTAAGAGAGTGCTGGTTTCACTACATGTATTGTTTTTTTAATAATGAAAATTGTAAAAACACATTCAGTTTTTGATTGCCCTTAATTTACCTATAATTATACGAATAAAAATCAAATTAAAAACAGTATTTTTAATTTCATTAAGAGCGAGTAATAAGACAGACAGCATCATATCGTCTCACCAGGCCAGGCCTATCCCACTGTCATTATAGCGTGAAATGACGCTTATTTATGGGGAAGTGGAGGTCTAGCTAGGGCTGTACAGCGTATGGCACACAATGAAGTTTCATATAACTACGTTCCGTTGTACGTAGTAATAACGTAATTTAAATTTAATTGATCGCACATCATTATACGAATTAAAAAAAACATTTTGCTAACATGACGAAAGAAGTCATCCCATTGCAAAGTATGAACATTTTGTAAAAACGCAATCTGATTGCGAAATAAATTATTCCAAAAAAACATAGCAAAACATTAGCAAGGGAGACACTACACGAGCGGGGTCGGCAGGACTGCCAAGCGAGGTCACAGAAAATCTAGTATGGAGTGACCTTGATTTGGCCGGCCGCCGTGCTTCCGACACGTATCCACACGGGCCGAATCACGCGGCGGCCTCCATGCAGTCCTGCCGATATCGGCCCGTGTAGCGTCTCCTTATGGCCAATAGCTGACGCCAGACGTTATTGTACTTACCCATCGAATTGAGCGGGCGTGCAGCTGTGCGTTTTTAAGCGGTTTATGTGGTATGTATTTCCAGCGATGTATTTTAAGTTGTTACATAAAGATGGTAAGTGTTACATGGTGTTACAATATGGACGTATCAAACATGAGCCCTGCAAGGGCAGCGCAAATGTAGTATTTAAATTAAATACTAACTTAAAAACTAACAAAGCTTCAAGTGCAGCTTATAATAGCTACAGCTATGACAGATCTATTTGCACCAAATTGTAGGTAATAATGCTTGTTGGTGTATTGGTGTAAGGAAGTGGTGATATCAGTTTATATACGTATTATTATGAAGATTTTGTGTAAGAACTTACTTTGTTCTAATAATTTGTCTTCTAAGTATTCACTAATAGAATAACTCATTTCCATGGATAATTATTTAAGCATTGTAGAACGTCATTTGAAATAATTTTACGTTTTATAGCTCCTAGGTTCTTATGTTCGCGTTAAGATTGAGATTGAGATATTTATTGATAAAATTATAAATAATTTTACATGTCATTTTATATTATTTATGGTTAGATACATTTTATATTTCTTGCTATCTATTGATCAGGTCAGATGATGTATAAGTAGTATAATTATGACATACTATGCAAAATACTTTTATGAGCAACAATTTTATGCGTAAAGTCGTATGCCAATCGAAATTATGTCAACAGTCATTATGCGACTACATGGACACCCACGTCCACTAGGTACTGGATATAGGGCTCCTACAAATAAAATCGTAATAACGTTGGTAACTATAACTGGACGAGCGAGCGAAGCGAACGCTCTCAGTTACAGCTTAGGCCAAAATTCGTTCGTATGTCCTGCTGTCCCGCAGTCCGGGTATAAGTTTTTAAAGGCTCCAGTATAAGTTTTACCGAAACAAAACTACGATCGCGTTTGCGTATTACACTCAATTTGTATGGGATTTGACAGCTAAACGCAAACGCGGTCGTAACGTTTTGTTTCGGTAAAACTTATAATAGTGCGTCAGGGAACCGATTTTCGACATTCGAGCGCTCGAAAGTCAAAAATCGGTCCCTTGGTCGCATTTCTCAACTGATTCTCGTGAAAATTTGTGAGCAGGTTTAATAGCTACTTAATTAATTTTATACGCAATTTCTTGTCGGTTCGGTTTTTGGAAAATTTCTTTTTTTCTGAACAAAGGGTCCAAGGTAGAAGATTCCAAAAGCCGTAATCGTTAAAATAGTTTATTATCAATCATCATCAACATCTTCATCGTCATTATCTCGTTGGTTCAGTTTAACCACGAGTTCCTTGGCCGGGTTAAACATGCCATTCGTCTGGGTATTGCAGATGAAGCAGCGGGTTGATTTCTTGTAGTTTTCCAGAGCGCACTTTTCGCAGAAGTAATGTTTGCACCTGGAATCAAAATGTATGGTTGAAAGTTTAAACTACTCACCATCATCGTCATCATATCAGCCAAAAACGACCACCGCTGGACACAAGGCTCCCCCGAAGAGTGCCATAATGACAGGTCATCACTTGACGAGTAATACTTGAATTAATTATTCATTTTAATGTATGTATAGTAAACAGGTCACGGGAAAACTTGGTCGATCCACAGGCAGACTCCGGACAGTTCCGCGTCGCATGGCACTCTCGGGAAAAAATGCGCGCGTGATATTACGAGCTGTACCCGCCAAATTAAAAACTTAATCATCCGACGAAGCTTTCAAACGCCAAATTAGAATCTTTTTATTGGAAAATAGTGTTATGGTTTTGAAAATAAATTGGACTAGTAACATTAAAGTCTTTGGACAGGTTGATTGAAATGAATCAATCACGTGTAAGAATCGTTGGCCAATCCGATTCGAGTTCCGGTCCGGTAGTTTTTACGAGCTAAGTCGATCAAAAGGCGGGCATTCTGGAAATGGCGCTGGAAGTGAGCAGTTGTCTGCCTGTCAAGAAATAATTATTGTTAAGTATATAAGTGCAGCATAAGCAGTGGTTGTTCAGGTGTTAATAAAGTGTTTTAGCAACAGTGAATGAGTTTAAATCGTAATAACTCAGAAGTGGGATCATATAAGGCTATAGCAAGCCTTTCTACACTCGCAAGCTCAAATAAAATAAAAAACTTAAGTACAATTCGATATATATATTTTTTCTTACAAGAGGAGAATTTTATTAAAGAAATGGATTTAAGGATTAAATTCTGGCGAGGCCCAACGGGAACTACTCAGTTTTAAGCCCTCATTATTAGCTTGCAACGTAGGGCGATAACAGCTGCAATGGTTATTTGAAATTAACCGTTAGATTTTATTAGTACTGAATTTGTAGGATTAAACTGTATTTATCGTTACGGAGTAATTCCGGAGATTTATACGGTTGGTCTTGCATGTTTATCTTGCTAGGGCACTCCCTAGAGATGGACATGCTAGATAAAATAATAGTTCGAATAGTTTTAGGATTAAACTGTATTTATCGTTACGGAGTAATTCCGGAGATTTATACGGTTGGTCTTGCATGTTTATCTTGCTAGGGCACTCCCTAGAGATGGACATGCTAGATAAAATAATAGTTCGAATAGTTTTAGGATTAAACTGTATTTATCGTTACGGAGCAATTCCGGAGATTTATGCGGTTGGTCTTGCATGTTTATCTTGCTAGGGCACTCCCTAGAGATGGACATGCTAGATAAAATAATAGTTCGAATAGTTTTAGGATTAAACTGTATTTATCGTTACGGAGTAATTCCGGAGATTTATACGGTTGGTCTTGCATGTTTATCTTGCTAGGGCACTCCCTAGAGATGGACATGCTAGATAAAATAATAGTTCGAATAGTTTTAGGATTAAACTGTATTTATCGTTACGGAGCAATTCCGGAGATTTATGCGGTTGGTCTTGCATGTTTATCTTGCTAGGGCACTCCCTAGAGATGGACATGCTAGATAAAATAATAGTTGGAATAGTTTTAGGATTAAACTGTATTTATCGTTACGGAGCAATTCCGGAGATTTATGCGGTTGGTCTTGCATGTTTATCTTGCTAGGGCACTCCCTAGAGATGGACATGCTAGATAAAATAATAGTTCGAATCGTTTTAGGATTAAACTGTATTTATCGTTACGGAGCAATTCCGGAGATTTATGCGGTTGGTCTTGCATGTTTATCTTGCTAGGGCACTCCCTAGAGAGGACATGCTAGATAAAATAATAGTTCGAATAGTTTTAGGATTAAACTGTATTTATCGTTACGGAGTCATTCCGGAGATTTATACGGTTGGTTTTGCATGTTTATCTTGCTAGGGCACTCCCTAGAGATGGACATGCTAGATAAAATAATAGTTCGAATAGTTTTAGGATTAAACTGTATTTATCGTTACGGAGCAATTCCGGAGATTTATGCGGTTGGTCTTGCATGTTTATCTTGCTAGGGCACTCCCTAGAGAGGACATGCTAGATAAAATAATAGTTCGAATAGTTTTAGGATTAAACTGTATTTATCGTTACGGAGTCATTCCGGAGATTTATACGGTTGGTTTTGCATGTTTATCTTGCTAGGGCACTCCCTAGAGATGGACATGCTAGATAAAATAATAGTTCGAATAGTTTTAGGATTAAACTGTATTTATCGTTACGGAGCAATTCCGGAGATTTATGCGGTTGGTCTTGCATGTTTATCTTGCTAGGGCACTCCCTAGAGATGGACATGCTAGATAAAATAATAGTTGGAATAGTTTTAGGATTAAACTGTATTTATCGTTACGGAGCAATTCCGGAGATTTATGCGGTTGGTCTTGCATGTTTATCTTGCTAGGGCACTCCCTAGAGATGGACATGCTAGATAAAATAATAGTTCGAATAGTTTTAGGATTAAACTGTATTTATCGTTACGGAGCAATTCCGGAGATTTATGCGGTTGGTCTTGCATGTTTATCTTGCTAGGGCACTCCCTAGAGATGGACATGCTAGATAAAATAATCGTTGGAATAGTTTTAGGATTAAACTGTATTTATCGTTACGGAGTAATTCCGGAGATTTATGCGGTTGGTCTTGCATGTTTATCTTGCTAGGGCACTCCCTAGAGATGGACATGCTAGATAAAATAATCGTTGGAATAGTTTTAGGATTAAACTGTATTTATCGTTACGGAGTAATTCCGGAGATTTATGCGGTTGGTCTTGCATGTTTATCTTGCTAGGGCACTCCCTAGAGATGGACATGCTAGATAAAATAATCGTTGGAATAGTTTTAGGATTAAACTGTATTTATCGTTACGGAGTAATTCCGGAGATTTATGCGGTTGGTCTTGCATGTTTATCTTGCTAGGGCACTCCCTAGAGATGGACATGCTAGATAAAATAATCGTTGGAATAGTTTTAGGATTAAACTGTATTTATCGTTACGGAGTAATTCCGGAGATTTATACGGTTGGTTTTGCATGTTTATCTTGCTAGGGCACTCCCTAGAGATGGACATGCTAGATAAAATAATCGTTGGAATAGTTTTAGGATTAAACTGTATTTATCGTTACGGAGTAATTCCGGAGATTTATGCGGTTGGTCTTGCATGTTTATCTTGCTAGGGCACTCCCTAGAGAGGACATGCTAGATAAAATAATCGTTGGAATAGTTTTAGGATTAAACTGTATTTATCGTTACGGAGCAATTCCGGAGATTTATGCGGTTGGTCTTGCATGTTTATCTTGCTAGGGCACTCCCTAGAGATGGACATGCTAGATAAAATAATCGTTGGAATAGTTTTAGGATTAAACTGTATTTATCGTTACGGAGCAATTCCGGAGATTTATACGGTTGGTTTTGCATGTTTATCTTGCTAGGGCACTCCCTAGAGATGGACATGCTAGATAAAATAATCGTTGGAATAGTTTTAGGATTAAACTGTATTTATCGTTACGGAGTAATTCCGGAGATTTATGCGGTTGGTCTTGCATGTTTATCTTGCTAGGGCACTCCCTAGAGATGGACATGCTAGATAAAATAATCGTTGGAATAGTTTTAGGATTAAACTGTATTTATCGTTACGGAGCAATTCCGGAGATTCATGCGGTTGGTCTTACATGTTTATCTTGCTAGGGCACTCCCTAGAGATGGACATGCTAGATAAAATAATCGTTGGAATAGTTTTAGGATTAAACTGTATTTATCGTTACGGAGTAATTCCGGAGATTTATGCGGTTGGTCTTGCATGTTTATCTTGCTAGGGCACTCCCTAGAGATGGACATGCTAGATAAAATAATCGTTGGAATAGTTTTAGGATTAAACTGTATTTATCGTTACGGAGTAATTCCGGAGATTTATGCGGTTGGTCTTGCATGTTTATCTTGCTAGGGCACTCCCTAGAGATGGACATGCTAGATAAAATAATCGTTGGAATAGTTTTAGGATTAAACTGTATTTATCGTTACGGAGTAATTCCGGAGATTTATGCGGTTGGTCTTGCATGTTTATCTTGCTAGGGCACTCCCTAGAGATGGACATGCTAGATAAAATAATCGTTGGAATAGTTTTAGGATTAAACTGTATTTATCGTTACGGAGTCATTCCGGAGATTTATACGGTTGGTTTTGCATGTTTATCTTGCTAGGGCACTCCCTAGAGATGGACATGCTAGATAAAATAATAGTTGGAATAGTTTTAGGATTAAACTGTATTTATCGATACGGAGTCATTCCGGAGATTTATACGGTTGGTTTTGCATGTTTATCTTGCTAGGGCACTCCCTAGAGATGGACATGCTAGATAAAATAATAGTTGGAATAGTTTTAGGATTAAACTGTATTTATCGTTACGGAGCAATTCCGGAGATTTATGCGGTTGGTCTTACATGTTTATCTTGCTAGGGCACTCCCTAGAGATGGACATGCTAGATAAAATAATAGTTGGAATAGTTTTAGGATTAAACTGTATTTATCGTTACGGAGTCATTCCGGAGATTTATACGGTTGGTTTTGCATGTTTATCTTGCTAGGGCACTCCCTAGAGATGGACATGCTAGATAAAATAATCGTTGGAATAGTTTTAGGATTAAACTGTATTTATCGTTACGGAGCAATTCCGGAGATTTATGCGGTTGGTCTTACATGTTTATCTTGCTAGGGCACTCCCTAGAGATGGACATGCTAGATAAAATAATAGTTGGAATAGTTTTAGGATTAAACTGTATTTATCGTTACGGAGTCATTCCGGAGATTTATACGGTTGGTTTTGCATGTTTATCTTGCTAGGGCACTCCCTAGAGATGGACATGCTAGATAAAATAATAGTTGGAATAGTTTTAGGATTAAACTGTATTTATCGTTACGGAGTCATTCCGGAGATTTATACGGTTGGTTTTGCATGTTTATCTTGCTAGGGCACTCCCTAGAGATGGACATGCTAGATAAAATAATAGTTGGAATAGTTTTAGGATTAAACTGTATTTATCGTTACGGAGCAATTCCGGAGATTTATGCGGTTGGTCTTACATGTTTATCTTGCTAGGGCACTCCCTAGAGATGGACATGCTAGATAAAATAATAGTTGGAATAGTTTTAGGATTAAACTGTATTTATCGTTACGGAGTCATTCCGGAGATTTATACGGTTGGTTTTGCATGTTTATCTTGCTAGGGCACTCCCTAGAGATGGACATGCTAGATAAAATAATAGTTCGAATAGTTTTAGGATTAAACTGTATTTATCGTTACGGAGTCATTCCGGAGATTTATACGGTTGGTTTTGCATGTTTATCTTGCTAGGGCACTCCCTAGAGATGGACATGCTAGATAAAATAATAGTTGGAATAGTTTTAGGATTAAACTGTATTTATCGATACGGAGTCATTCCGGAGATTTATACGGTTGGTTTTGCATGTTTATCTTGCTAGGGCACTCCCTAGAGATGGACATGCTAGATAAAATAATCGTTGGAATAGTTTTAGGATTAAACTGTATTTATCGTTACGGAGTCATTCCGGAGATTTATACGGTTGGTTTTGCATGTTTATCTTGCTAGGGCACTCCCTAGAGATGGACATGCTAGATAAAATAATCGTTGGAATAGTTTTAGGATTAAACTGTATTTATCGTTACGGAGTAATTCCGGAGATTTATACGGTTGGTCTTGCATGTTTATCTTGCTAGGGCACTCCCTAGAGATGAACATGTTCGATTATTCAGTGACGAGTCGAAATGTAGAGTAGAAATGTAGAGTCGAAGTGTAGAGTCGAAATGTAGTCGAAGTGTAGAGTCGAAATGTAGAGTTGAAAAGTAGAGTCGACATGTAGAGTTAGAGTCGACATGTAGAGTTGAGTCGACATGTAGAGTTAGAGTCGACATGTAAAGTTAGAGTCGACATGTAGAGTTAGAGTCGACATGTAAAGTTAGAGTCGGCATGTAGAGTCGACATGTAGAGTCGACATGTAGGGTCGACATGTGAAGTCGATATGCAAGAGTCGATATATAGTCAGGGTACCTCTGATAATGATCTACGGTAAAATCGATGAGTCTCTTAAATACATCAGCCTCCTCGTAAAAGCCACGAGTTTCAAGTTTAACCAGTGCGCTTAGTCCATAAACCCAAAAGTGCTAAGCAGGCCTGTTTCAGTCTTGTATGGCGTGTCTTTTTCAATTATGTTGATATTTGAATAGGCTATGTATGCCTGATAGGACAGGCTATGTATGCCTGATAGGACAGGCTATGTATGCCTGATAGGACAGGCTATGTACGCCTGATGGGACAGGCTATGTACGCCTGATGGAACAGGCTATGTACGCCTGATGGAACGGGCTATGTATGCCTGATGGAACGAGCTATGTATGCCTGATGGAACAGGCTAAGTATGCCTGATGGAACAGGCTGTACATACTGAAAGAAGGTACGTACGTTTAAAGATTCTCATTTGAATTACAGTGGTACATTTTGAATTTTAGTTTTGGGATTATAATGTTAGTGATCATAAAGGTATGGTAGAAAACGCATAAATTGACCCGATGACCGTGTGCGTTGTAACTAGCGGGCCATGTGTGCCTACAGTCAGTTGTCTAGTATGCGGCCATGTGTGCCGCTAATTACTACTTATTAGTATTAGTAGGCCAGGTGTGCCTATAATGGATGATCGAATTACATAGTTAAGTGCATTACCATATGCGTTACTACTGAACGGGCCATGTGAGCCTATGATATTTTTATGCCAGTAAGCTAGTGTGTGTGACCATGTGCGTAGCCGCTAAAAGGCTATGCCAACAGTGATATGCATGTAGTCAGTGATTGTATGCGTAACGACTATGATAACTATTATCATTTTTTGACTGGCAGAGTGTTAGGCTGAATGAGAATCTGAATCATTTATTTGTAGAACATACACGCTTTGCCATGAGGCGTACGATTATACTAATATTATAAATGGGAAAGTGTGTGTGTGTGTGTGTTTGTTTGTCATTCTTTCACGTCGCAACGGAGCGTCGTTTTGAAGTGATTTTTTGTATGGAGATAGTCTAGAAGCTGGAGAGTGACATAGGCTAAAGGCTTTCCAGCGGGAAAACATCTAATTCCCACGAGAAAATTCAATATGTTACATTTTCCTATAACAACGCGGGTGAAGCCGCGGGCATATCAGCTAGTCTGAAATAAATGAGTATTATTATTGTAAAGTATTGTGATTTATATTTGTTTCTGTTAAGTCATAAGTCATTTATTAATAATATTCTAAATATTACATGTCATGTGTATTATGTGTTATGTTTTGTCTTTTAATTTTCATTCTTTTTTAAATAAAGCTTTATAAGTTTTAATCGTCACTAACACGACACAAGTCTAAGAACTAAATAATTTGGTGGTAGAAATAAAAACGTCTAGCTACAATCAACAATGACTTTTTCAACCGAGCGAAGCGAAGCAAAAATATTCTAAATGATCTCGAAGCATCATTTTATACTGACTTGGTGACGACCGGGTCTGTGAAGCTGCCGCGGCAGATGAAACACCGGAACGGAAGCTCATCGTCACTGTGGACCTGTGGAATAGATGGTTACTATAGTTCGACCGCTTTACTACCACTGTGTTAAAGAAGAACGGATGGCTACTATAGGTCGACCACTCAACTACCACTGTGTTAAAGAAACATGGTTGGTTACTATAGTTCGACCGCTTTACTACCACTGTGTTAAAGAAGAACGGATGGTTACTATAGTTCGACCGCTTTACTACCACTGTGTTAAAGAAAAATGGTTGGTTACTATAGTTCGACCGCTTTACTACCACTGTGTGAAAGAAGAACGGATGGTTACTATAGTTCGACCGCTTTACTACCACTGTGTGAAAGAAGAACGGATGGCTACTATAGTTCGACCGCTTAACTACCACTGTGTTAAAGAAACATGGTTGGTTACAATAGTTCGACCGCTCTACTACCACTGTGTTAAAGAAGAACGGATGGTTACTATAGTTGGACCGCTTAACTACCACTGTGTTAAAGAAACATGGTTGGTTACTATAGTTTGACCGCTTTACTACCACTGTGTTAAAGAAGAACGGATGATTACTATAGGTCGACCACTTAACTACCACTGTGTTAAAGAAAAACGGTTGGTTACTATAGTTCGACCGCTTTACTACCACTGTGTTAAAGAAACATGGTTGGTTACCATAGTTCGACCGCTTTACTACCACTGTGTTAAAGAAGAACGGATGGTTACTATAGGTTGACCAAGTAACTACCACTGTGTTAAAGAAACATGGTTGGTTACTATAGTTCGACCGCTTTACTACCACTGTGTTAAAGAAAAACAGATGGTTACTATAGGTCGAACACTTAACTACCACTGTGTTAAATAAACATGGTTGGTTACTATAGTTCGACCGCTTTACTACCACTGTGTTAAAGAAAAATGGTTGGTTACTATAGTTCGACCGCTTTACTACCACTGTGTGAAAGAAGAACGGATGGCTACTATAGTTCGACCGCTTAACTACCACTGTGTTAAAGAAACATGGTTGGTTACAATAGTTCGACCGCTCTACTACCACTGTGTTAAAGAAGAATGGATGGTTACTATAGTTGGACCGCTTAACTACCACTGTGTTAAAGAAACATGGTTGGTTACTATAGTTTGACCGCTTTACTACCACTGTGTTAAAGAAGAACGGATGGTTACTATAGGTCGACCACTTAACTACCACTGTGTTAAAGAAAAGCGGTTGGTTACTATTGTTCGACTGCTTTACTACCACTGTATTAAAGAAGAAAGGGATGGTTACAATGGTTCGACCGCTTTACTAACACTGTGTTAAAGAAGCAAGGGATGGTTACTATAGTTCGACCGCTTAACTACCATAGTGACAAACTTTAGGAGAGTAGCTAAGCCAGATTATCGTTTTCATCTTTAAATGCTCCCTTTAAGAGCCTGTGAATAAATCTGAATAAAATATATTATCCTTTGATATTTCATTAAAACTCAATACTTAAACGTAAAAATAAACGTTCAACAAACTTATTTTGACGATAAAATCAGTTTGTCTTAATCTGTCACTTTGACATTTGTGTTCGTAAGAAAGGGACAAAACACATTTAAAGTATCAGAGGCATTTTAATCTCAGAGCAATCTTCTATTCTATTCCACTGCGCAGGCTTTAGGCGTAGTGCGTGTATACATTTAGATACGGGAGTCCGTCGAACAAATACTTCACTTTCGATGTCCAGCGCCATCTTTTAGTATGTTGTTAGGCATGTCTCGTAGACCCCAAAACTGCCGGGAGATGATCTTTAAAGAGTCGGTCTCCAGAGGGATAACGTTGTCAAACTCGCGACAGCCGCGTTTGGAATAATGTTAATAATTAACCCCCGACGCAAAGAGAGTGGTGTTATAAGTTTAACGTGTCTGTGTATCTGTGTCTGTGTATCTGTGTATCTGTCTGTGGTATCGTAGCTCCCAAACGGATGGACCGATTTGAATGCGGTTTTTTTTATTCGAAAGCTGATGTGATCCCAAGTTTTCCTAGCCATGTTTCATGAAAATCTGTTTAGCCGTTTTCGAGATATTTGACTTAGAAATGAAAATGTCGGGGGATTTGCAACTTTTTTAAGTTGTAGTTACTAAATGATGACGTCGGTATCCGAAAGTGATGCGTTTTCCCGTAAGAACATGCACTAGCGGAGCCGCGGGCACAGCTAGTCATAAATAAATACCTCATAGTCAGAGTCCTCGCCTTCGGGAGCTGCCTCCTCGCGCTCCAGCTGCCAGCCGTGCTTGTAATCCGAGCGATCGTGGAGGAACTTACACGAATCTGTAAACAACAAGTTTCTAGATAGTTCTATGGGGTGACTAGGAAACTAATTGCCGTATTCATAAACGTTCTACAAGCCAACAAGTTTCTAGATAGTTCTATGGGGTGACTAGGAAACTAATTGCCGTATTCATAAACGTTCTACAAGCCAACAAGTTTCTAGATAGTTCTATGGGGTGACTAGGAAAATAATTGCCGTATTCATAAACGTTCTACAAGCCAACAAGTTTCTAGATAGTTCTATGGGGTGACTAGGAAACTAATTGCCGTATTCATAAACGTTCTACAAGCCAACAAGTTTCTATATAGTTCTATGGGGTGACTAGGAAACTAATTGCCGTATTCATAAACGTTATACAAGCCTATTTTAACTAAAATGGCGTTAAAATTCGTTTGTCTTTATCTGTCACTCTGACATTTGTGTTCGTAAAAAAGGGACAGAGCACATTTTATTTAGCCGAGGCATTTTAAGTTTTATTAATAAGTGTCTAAAAGACATTATAAAAAATCTGAAACTTGTCTATCTTTTGCAATTTCACCCTTAAGGGTTGCCCAGGAACCTCGACTCTCCATACAAACGTGGTTCTTATTTTAAAACAAATGCTTAGAACACATGAAACTTTGTATACACAATGGGATCTGTCATATCTAGGTCGGGTACTTGTTCCGTGCGAGATATGGCAGATATATAAAAGTTTTTAGTGCTATAAATGAGGCTATTAGAGACTTCGTATGAAAAACGTTCTACTCACTCAATTTTATTCGATTTCGAATTTCTAGCAGGTATTAATTTCCGACCTAGTCACGGAATAAATAATACAACACACAAAACAACACACTGAACAAACTGTCCTGCAGTTTGGCAGAAGAAATGCTGTGAAACAAGGGTTGTTTAAGTGAATAATTTTTTCTTATTCTTATTATTACCCGGTTTAGGTATGCCGAACGAGCCTTAACGTGGCCATCCCTTTCTATCGCATGCAACGCGCTGCGATAGAACGCGTGCGTGCCGTAGCCGCACTAACATACCCTCTGGAGCCGGTAGGCCCCATTTACCTGTAGCGGCGCGACTAAATCACCGAGTGAGCCACCCCTGACCTACATATATGTTGGATCCAATAGGCATGATTCCAACGATTTTTTTTCCGATGCTATTCAAACCAGTTTTCAGAGAGGAACGTATGTGGGCATTTTTTTAAATTCGTGTACCCGATTAGCGTGAGTTGTTAAATAAAAATTAAGTGTCAGTTTTGTGACGACAATTAAGTATACAGTTTGTATACAAAATAAATTTTTCTTTTCAATTTAAAAATGCTATGCATATACACGTTATTTACATGTGAAACAAGTTCAATTTCACATAATTGGAATGCTTAATTGTCGTCACAAAACTGACACCGAGGTAATTTTTATTTAACAACTCACGCTAACGGGGTACACGAATTTTTTTAAATGCCCATCTATGGGAGCCACTACAATTAAAGTACATAAATAGACAAAAATGTAGTCAAAGACGGACCTCGCTGGCGGCAGGCGAAACGCTTCATACTAATTGACACAGAAGTATGACGTCACCGCTGTCTATTTGTATAATCCTTGTATGGAAATTTAAGTAAATTACCTTTTCAGTCGCGAAATACTGCGTTTATGTCTATAATTGTCGTACAATTTTGTTTCAATAAAAGCGTAAGGATTCTATTGGTAGCTGTAAACTTACTCTTGGACGATAAAAAAAAAACATTTTTTTTTCTAATCATTCTAGATCCAATATCTTTTATGATTTTAAGAATAACTTTTACATACATACATACATTCACGCCTTTATCCCTAAAAGGGGTAGGCAGAGCACATGAAACTTGTGTTCCAGTGCCTCTTTTAGCATCAATGTGGGTATAAAAGATCGACAAAATGTGATATCGCAGTGACAGGTTGCTAGCCCAACGCCCACAGGACACTTCAACCCTGTACCCTTAGTCGAGCGTCCTGGCGACTCGTTTTTAGATAAAATTCGGCATGGAGATAATTTTATTAGGGACCCTAGGAAGGAAAGTATAGTAGGTGGCTAAACACTACATATTAACCAAAAGTGGTTGATACCTCCACCGATAAAAACTATTAGACATAAGAGACCTAATTATATTGGAACTTCAGTCACTGACGACGTCGCTATTTATATTCAAAAACCAGCAACCTTGATCTCTGCCTTCCTATATTTGCTATGAAATCAGAGGTCATCTAAAGTTGTTTGAAGGTTAAGTTGAATACTTATCTCGAATTATCATTTCACCAACGTCAAGGGATGTTGGTGAGGTAGGGCACAGCGAAATGTCATCCCGCAACTGGGGAAGTACCTCCGCCTTGCAGGAGACCACAGCCATAATAACACTACTACTTGCTCTGTAGTAGTGTTGTGTTCCTGGAGGTGAGCAAGGTCGCCAGAGAGCCCGAGGACGCGTTGTGTTGACAGCGAGGGAATTTGTTCCTTCAGCTGTCAACACGGCGAATCCTCAAACATATCAAGGGTCGGCAACGCCCATGTTACTCCGTTGGAGTTGCATGCGTCTATAGGCTGCGGTGTCCGCTTACCATCAGGCGGGCCGTACGCTTGTTTGCCACCGTCGTATAAAAAAAATAGTTTTTATCCCGGAAATGAAGAGGGAGAAATATTGAAAAGGGGAGTGGGAGGGAAGTTTCTAGGGGAGGGCTTTTGTTTGGCGTAGTATTAATCCCTCAGGTGATTAAAGAGTAGAGAGTAGATACGCAGACGAAGTCGCAAGCAAAAGCTAGTAAGTAGATAAACTTGCCTCCAAAACCACAAAAACCGGTTTCCTTGTAGTCCTTGCAAATATCTGGTTGGTAGTCCCACCTGCGAAGAAGTTATTTCGTTTATATTACGTAGTAGACGAAAGAAACCATAACACCGTTAATGCGATATCCGTACCATTACCTGTAAAAAGCGGCCATTACCTATAAAAACCGGCCAAGAGCGTGTCGGGCCGCGCTCAGTGTAGGGTTCCGTAGTTTTTCGTCCGTCACAGTAAGTGTCCCCACTTAAGCGTTAGAAAATCTTAACAGCGCCATGTACAATGTGAGCGTTCCGCGTACAGCGACATCTATTGGCCAATTAAGTAAACTATTGCGCGCGAGCTTAAAGTATCGAAGATGATTTTTATGGGATAATTCTTTATTGCGTGAACCGATTTTCACCGTTTTTTTTACATTATTTGAAAGCACGTCATTTCATTGTGATTTTGTAGCAATTACAGGTACAATAAACACCTGCTTATACAGTTAAATTACAAACTTAGTTCAGAAATTATTTTGTAATTTTTTTCAAAAACTACAACCTATCAAGTTCAAAGTTTTTATAAAATTCTACTTTTGAGATTTTTTTCATATTTTTAAAACTTATGGTTCAAAAGTTAGAGGGGGGGGGGGACGACACATTTTTTTCTTAACTTCTGGAGCGATTATCTCCGAAAATATTAACATTATCAAAAAATGATTTTAGCAAACCCCTATTAATTTTTAAATACCTATCCAACAATATATCACACGTTAGGGTTGAAATGAAAAAAAAAACACTCCCCACGTTACGTATAGGGGAGGTACACTTTGTCGGCGTGATTGATATACATATTAGTACCAAATTTCAGCTTTCTAGTGCTAACGGTTACTGAGATTATCCGCGGACGGACGGACAGACAAAGCGAAACTATAAGGGTTCCTAGTCGACTACGGAACCCAAAAATGACATGAGGTATATGTAACCTGTAATTAGTTTATGTAGCTTCAGATACCATAGTAAAAAAAAAAACAGCGAATTGAAGTTTTTCGTATAAAACATGTTTTTGCTGTATTTCGTTTGTTTTATAAACTGGAACCATATAAACTAATTACAGACAGATATACCTAGTCTAGCCATAAGTTCTGTTACTGGCAGTTAACAATGATTTTAAGAAAAATAATAATTCGAATTTCGAATGTTGTGTTTTGACGTAAGTACTTGGATGTTTTTGCCACCATTTATATACAATATAATATTAAAATAAGTAAATTAATAATGGAGTGGGGTGTCAAAGAAAATAGAATTGCTGTGATTGCTCTGCATAAGGTAGGAATGGAGCCGTCCCACATTTTTGAGACACTAAAAAAGTTAGAGATCAGTCGAATGTTTGTGTATCGTACCATTCAAAGATACACCAAAACGTCCTCTGTCGATGACAGTAAAAGATCTGGCCGACCACGTACTGTTAGAACAAAACAAGCCGTTAATGCTGTAAGGGCCAGAATTCGCCGAAATCCCATAATAAAACAGAAGATCCTTTCTAAGGAAATGAAAATACCACCTGGGACACTTTCGCGTATAATCAAAGATGACTTGAGTCTTGCAGCTTACCGACGATATACAGGACATATGTTAAATCAGTCACTAAAGGACAAGAGAGTTGAAAGATCAAAAAGCTATTTATCTCGATACGCACATGGGAAATATAAAAATATTCTTTTCACGGATGAAAATTTTTTTACTATCGAGCAGCACTACAACAAACAAAATGATAAAGTGTACGCACACAACTCTCGAGAAGCTAAAGAGATAGTTGGAAGGATTCAGCGAGGTCATCATCCCGCTTACGTCATGGTTTGGTGGGGTGTGTCGTATCAAGGCGTCTCTGAGATCCATTTTTGCGAAAAAGGAGTGAAAATTTCAGCTAAAGTGTATCAGGACACGATTTTAGAAACAGTAGTTAAACCACTAAACGACACAATGTTCAAAAATGTACACTGGACCTTTCAGCAGGACTCAGCCCCGGGTCATAAAGCTCGCACCACCCAGATTTGGCTGCAAAGGAATGTTCCGGACTTCATCAAGGCAGATGATTGGCCCTCTTCCAGTCCCGACTTAAATCCCCTGGACTATAAATTGTGGTCAGTGTTAGAGGACATGGTCTGCTCTAAACGCCATGCCAATATCGATTCTCTAAAAAAATCTTTGAAGGTAGCAGTGGCAAATTTCCCAATGGATACAGTGCGTGAATCTATAGACGTGTGGCCGGATCGTTTGAGGGCGTGTATTAAAGCTAAAGGCATTTTGAATAAAAAATATATTGTTTAGAAACCTTATTAACTTACCTATAAATAAACATTTACTTATGGTAAATTAATTACATCCTTTTAAAAATATGTTTCATTTCATTTGTAACAGAACTTATGGCTAGACTAGGTACCTCATGTCATTGTATATGCAAAGTTTCGTCACAATCCAACACGTAGTTTTATAATGAGAACGAAACTCCGTTTGTATGGGAAGGTGAAAATCGGCCGAGCTTACTGCGGACTCTTAACGGAGCTCCCGAATATGATTTGTACCGTAGTACTAATAATTGTACGGGAAAACCAACGTTCGTTAGTACCATTGCGTTGCATAGGTATTGCAATGCAGTCATCTCAATGGAGGACCAGTAATTTTTATTATATGCAATAACATGTATTTGCGGAAGATCCGCGACGGAATTTCCTTCAAGTGTGGCGCCGGCCTATACATTGTTTTTTCTTTATTTAAATTTCGAAAAACTTAATTCAGAAAAAAACCGTTTTTCAGGGTTTTTCGAAAGAAAAAATACTTTCGAATTGAGGCGAGTACTCAAAGACACAGTATAGGAACAGTAGATAAACTTCGAACAAAGGTACATCGCACGGCTGCACACATGCGCGCGTGTTCGGTACGCACACACACATAGCCTTCGGGAATGATGGAGAATGCTTCAAACGGGGCCGCGCCGTTGCCGTGTTCGCTCGCTCTCACTCGCCACGTCAAAGGAAGCCGCCTCGTAGGTATGAAGACAGCGAGCCGCCAGTGCCACGACAACAAAAGGAGCCGAATAGGCTTGTACGAGTAACTAAGCACCTACCAACCGAGTGCAGTCTAGCAACTATTATACTTACTAGGAAATATTTTAGGCATAGTATAGTGGTATTAAAATATTCGATGAAGTGGGAAACTAAAAACACATATACCTAACTATCTATAATATTATTACTTTGTGTATACAATATTGTCTATTAAACTGTAACATAAATACTTTGCATACGTGACACAGCCCTGCGCATCGAGCGAAAGTAGGTAACGAACGCTCCTAAACGGCCTCTGGTTAACTACTGTATTATTCTTCTATACTATGTCAAAGAGACTAGTTATAAAATGGCTTACCTGACGGTAGCCCTCAAGTTGGCGGGGGCTCGGATGGGCCCCTTTCGCACGAGCCCGGAGCTCGCGTTGCCGGCCGCCGTGTCGCGCTTCTTGTAGTATTGCGCATAGTTATTCAGTCCTCGGTACACCTGGAGAATATATCATTTCCTTTTCTTAAAAAAATGATCATCTAGCAGCCTACCATCAGGGTTAAAAACCGGTACCGAAATTACCTGTAACATACCGGCATTTATAGGTATTCTTGGTTTTGGTTCCAGGGAACCGGGAAAGGAAAAATACCATCCATATACTCAATATTATAAATGCGAAAGTGTGTCTGTCTGTCTGTCTGTTACCTCTTCACGCTGAAACCGCTGAACCGATTTAGATGAAATTTGGTATAGAGATAGTTTGAATCCCGGGGAAGGACATAGGATAGTTTTTATCCCGGAAATCAACCACTAAGGGGATGAAATGGGAAGTGAAAGTTTGTATGGAGCTACGATATAAACGAGTTCCACGCGGACGGAGTCGCGGGCAGAAGCTAGTTCTTTATAAAGGTCCTTGCACGTATATGCGGGTCGCCGCTCGCGCACAGCGCGTGAGCGCGTACGGATTAGAGCAAAATTGGTGAGACGTGCGTGCCTCAACCCGAGGCTGCTCGAATTCGTACGCAGCTTATAAGGCACTGGTCCCACCGCCGGCGACGAGCAATAAACGAGTAGAACTAGAAACTAGAAACGAGCGGGCGAGCGGCGAGAAGCGAGTGTGTAGTCTCGATAGATTTGTCGCTCGGCTATAAGCGAGTGTTCAAGTGTCAGTTGTACGGTAGAATGATCGCTCTGATTGCCAAGCGTTCATCGCCGAGTATACCGCTGAGCGAGTTTTATTGTTTATAGCTTTTATCGCTAGTGAAGAGAGTCCTCGCCGGCATTGTGAACGGCCAGCGATGAACTATAAATATATATCTCTCTCTTTTATTAACACGGGCGCGATTATCTTTTGTTCGTTTCTTGGGCGAGAAAATCGCCGATAGCTTAATCGCCGGCGGTGGGACCAGTGGCTAATAGTAGCTTTACAGTGAAGGAAAACATAGTGAGATAATCGGTCTCACTATGAGGTCTAGTGTCCCTAGTAGGTGTCTAGTAGGTGTTGTCAGACCCGAAATGGATCAGCTGTAATCGTGTCGACGCCATTTTGAACGACGCGTCTTGCCTGCTCGCCGCGGGCACGCTGCCTCACCCGCGCATGTTTGTGTGAGTCAATTTGGCTCGCGAGCAGCTCGCCGCGCGGGGCGAGCATGCCACAGGCTGAGCCACTCAAATTCGCACGCAGCCTTATGTATATTACATTTTTCATATTTATGTTTTTTTTTTTTAAAGCAGTGGTACAAGCTTGGACGAACCGCTTATCTAGGTATCCTACTTCCTACTAATATTATAAGTGTGAAAGGTTGGATATTCGGATGTTTAGATGTTTAAGCGATTGAGTAACAAGCATCCAAAGCTTGTTACTCAATCGCTTAAACGACTCAACCAATTTGGATGTAATTTTGCATGAAGATAGTTTATTTTATGGCCTGGATTACATACGATAGTTTTTGTTCTGGGTCCACGCAGACGAAGGCGCGGGCGAAAGCTAGTTTATAATATAAGGAGGATTAAACACCTTATCATCCGCCTGTCCTTGCAGCTCCTCATTAATCTTCTGCGCCTTCTCGAATATGGCCTGGGCGTCCCGGTCTCGTTCTGTATCCAGTTCATATGTGGCTGTGGCGTTCTCCCGCTGCTGCTGTACTGATAACGTCAGGTTCTGCTTTGGCTGAAAAAACAAGCAAAAACAGTTAAAACCAGTTTTTTTATATAAAGGCCTGTTTCACCTTTAGAATCGATTAACACCTCACAAAACACAATATGCATAAACTAGAAGTCTGCCAACATAACATAGAAAAGACAAAATAAATCTAAAAATAATAAGGAGGCAGGCAAAAAGCACCGATGTAAAATGCTGTATCAAGAAACTAAAATGGAAGGCCATATGATACGAAACAAAAAAGATAAATGGACAAAAGATATTACAGAGCTGTGCCCAAGACAAAATAAAAGAAAAAGAGGCAGACAACGTCGCAGATGGGAGGATGACATTGTTAGGGTAGGGGGTGCAACTTGGATTAGAAAAGCACATGATCGCAAATTGTGGAAGTCTCTAAGGGAGGCCTAAATGGACACATAATAGAAAGAAAACACGTATTGTAAAATATTATACTTAAGTTTGCTTGAATAAAGGCTATATTATTATAACACCTCTTTTATTCAGGTATTCTTATGGCCACCTTTCGCCTCCATGGTACTGTAGAGGTTGTCTATGCAACCTCTACAGTGCTGGCTGGACAGCACTATCCGGAGTTCAAATCAAGCTGTCTGGAAGTCTATAAATAGAAGAAAAGTTGAAGATGTAAAGCCGTCACCCCCGAGCCTTTGGCCTCTGGGCCATGCTACTCGTACCTCTCGCAAAGTGATCAAATAAATGTGTTAAATGTTCTAAGGTATCTTCTCTACCTCTGAGCACCTTCCCTACAGTGCCATAGTACAGCATTGTCATCTGACTTAAATAATTGTACAAATTTAAAAATCCTTTGGGCTTCACGGAGTTGGTCAAATTTGACCTGAAAGATTTGACCAACCCTGACTAACACCACAAGCAATAAAGCTTGTAATAAACTCACTTGACTGTCATCTCCACTGCTATTATCATCATGTATTTCCGGCCTCTGCCTCTTCGGGCCTCCCGTTGACTGAATGTTAGGGTTGGCCTTCTGAGGCCTCTTCGTTGGCAAAACAACCCCTTGGTCAGACGAATCTGAGCTGTTTTTTTCTGAAATAATGTGAGAGTTTTACCAGAGGCGGCTTTACCTATAGTGCAGGATGTGTGTTGCACCCGGGGGCATGGTCCTATGGGGCCCTCATCTAGATAAGATGGTCCTATGGGGCGCCAAGCGCTATTCATGGGATGCCGAGCCCCATTCACGGGGCACCACTCACCGGGCGCGCTAATATACTGCGCTGGCGCTAGGGGGCGCACTAGTATTTTCAATGACTTGTCTACAACGGGCGCTCTTCAGTCAATAATAATAATATTAAGACATTTATTCAATATGTTTGTATATACTATGTCCATTTCAGATCAATAGTGACAAAATTTTCACGTTCACAGGTCAATTGTGTCCCGGACTTAATGGAGGTGTGCGTGGCGCCAAAGTTCCAAAAAATAACCACATGGCCTATAAATAGAGGCCCTTTGGACAGTTGAATGAAATGCAAGTCTACACCAAGTATGGTTGAGATTATTTTGACTTTTTGTAAAACTATCATTGGAATTCGAATCTTCTACCTTGGACGATTGCATTGCTTTTTGAATGGACGATTTTGATGCAATTCGGCCAACTCAAATAATCTCAAGCATAAGTACATTGTTATTATGTATTGCTGGACTTGGCTGGCATTCAGATACATGAAACATGATAGCTATTAAGGACCATAACAGTAAAATACTGTAAACTTGAGGTGAAATGCGATGTCATTATTGGCAATATTAAAACAAAAACATAACCTCAATATAAATATATACTTTAACGCCATAAATCTAAGTTTTTACCTTCTGAGCTCGAAGTTTTACGCTTTCTACCTCCTCTGTTCTTAATGGTTCTCTTCTTAAAAGTCGAGGGAAACTCAACTTCTGCGTCAGACATCTTTTACTAAGAAAAAGCTCAATTGCACTGATTTAAATGATGGGGGACTATTAGTACATTGAATACAGCTTGTTACGAAAACTGAAACCATTTATTTACACTACAGCAACTATTAGAATTATTAATAAAAACTTTATTTGTTGGAGAATAAGTGTTTGCAAGCAAAGTTAGGTTCTAAAACTTAAATCAATATATGACGTAAGTAAATAAAATATAATTTTATATATCAAACATTATAGTATAAGCCTGAATAAACTTCAAAATATTTAATTAATATAAAATAGACAGAATATTAGTAGCTGTTTCATTCGTTTAATTTTCAAATGAAAAAATATGAAATTCACTTAAATATTCAGACTAATATGATTTAGTTTATGAACGCTTTCCTATGTACTGTCATTCCTTCGAAATGTCAAAGTAACAACGTTTTGTTATTTCATTAATAAGATTTTACATTGCACGACTAATTTCTCAGAATCATATCCACGAACGTTTGATGGAGTTCCTACTCCTGAAATACAGGTAGAATCAATGATGTAATATTACATCATTGGGTAAAATACAATATAATTAAAGTGGCCTGAGCCACTGGCCAGCATCTGCGAAAATTTAGGTGTAGGTACGCGATTTGTTGACTGTGACTGACTAGTTCACGACTAGTTGGAATCCGGCTACAGGTTGGCGTGGGGCATGCTGCAAGTCCGACACTTAGATAGAATAAAACCTAATCACCTACTAGTTATATGCATTCGGACGGAATTACTGCTCTTATACTCCAGGAAAAATATGGTTTTGAAAAACATTGATTAAAATGGTGTCTTTTTTCTTTATATATCATTTAAAGGCGGTATTCTAGCTAACATGCTTCATTTAAGAATCCAACAATCTTTCCACCCGGAAGTAACTACATATATGGGTTTTAATGAAGAATGAATTATGTTTTTTTTTGTATAATTTATCTTAAATATTATAGAGCAAATGTAAATAAACCAAACTAAAGATAGAAACATTTAGTAATATTTGTTCTGACTTTTCAGAAGTTAGTTCAGTAGGTAAGTTATAACTTTTTTTTGTTGGGTTTTGTCTCTATAACTATTTAAGTAATTGATAATGTATGCGTTACATAGAAAAAATCGACTACTTACATATTCCATATCCTACCAATATTATAAATGCGAAAGTTTAGATGTTTGTAACTCAATCACGCTTAAACGGCTGAACCGATTTGAATGAAATTTTGCACGAAGATAGTTTATAGCCTGGATTAAAATATAGGATAGTTTTTATCCCGAGTCCACGCAGACGAAGTCGCGGGCGGAAGCTAGTTACCTATAAATGATTTCCAAAATTGTCATTTGTTCCATACAACTTCATTGACTGGCCTGGCCGATTATCGATCCGGGTTTATAGATCTTGATCGAGTGAGTACAAGTAACGTAACGCAATAGGTAAGTACATGGTGGGTGAAAACAGATAAAAATAAATTATTCTAACATAACAAAACTCACGAAAATAGGTAGGTAAGGTAGGTACTCGAAATATATCATGCTTCAAATTTTGCTATTTTAAAGCTAAAAAAATGATATAGCCTTCCGAATCGCTAAACTTAAGTGGCAGTGGGCGGGGCACATAGCACGTAGCAGTGTTGGGCATAATTAATTACTTTTTGTAATTTAATTACAAATTACACAATTATTAATTCAATTACGTTAATTAAATTGAATGTAATTAAAATTTCATGTAATTGAAATTACTTTGTAATTTGTAATTGTAATTACATTTATTTGTAAATTAAATTACTAAATTACTTTAAGTCAACTTTTTTTATAAACAATGAGAAGCATACGTGTTTACTTGGTCTGATTGCAATGATGTAATAATCAAAACAATAAATGTGTGTACCTATATTTATATTTATCCGTGTAAACCGTATTCTTAGCACCGCCGGGCTTAAGAACACGTGCATACGTTTCGGCGTTTAACACGGATACCGGGAGCTCTAATTTGTATTGGTGCCACAAAACTAATACTGTTGTTAGGTTAGACCGGACAGATATAAAAATGTAAAATTAGTTGCATACAACACGTATCATTTTTTTTTCATTTCAAGCTAAACCTTGCAAAGCTCTTCGAAAACAAAGTTATTACACTCATACACTCTTTACAACTCTGGGGCTCCGCTTACATATCAGTTAACATATTTCGGAAATGAATATAATAAGCTAAGCGTCATGCCTCATGAAGGAAACAGATACCTAAACTTAACTGGGAAATCTAGGAATGCCGACTGTCCAAAGAAATTGTGAATGTTACAAAATAGACTAAAACACCACACTTACACACACACACACCACCTTGCCTATGACCGTCACATCTAAGTCCTAATTTTAATAAAATAAAACTTCTTTTTGCCTTTTACACTCAAGCATGCCATGCCCCATACCTATCCGGCTTTCGTTTCACCGATCGTTTATTTTATTCAAAAAATAAGTGATCACAAATATTCTATAAAACAAAAGTAATTTGTAATTTAATAAGTAATTAATTGCAAAATGTAATTAATAATTCAATTAATAATTACATTTTGTAATTGTAATTGAAACGTATAATTACAATTTCATTTTCCCTGTAGTTGTAATTTGTAATTGCAATTACTTTTTGTAATTATAATTATTAATTAGTAATTCAATTACGTTTTGCCCAACACTGGCACAATTAGACATTTAGGCACTGGTCCCACCGCCGGCTAGTAAGCTAGAAAAGTTGGGCGAGTAACGGTTCATTGCGTGCTGACCAGGCACAGTGTGATCAATCGACCTTTACAGATCCGCAATGTAATGCTACTCGCCCAACTTTTCTAGCTTACTAGCCGGCGGTGGGACCAGTGCCTTAAATGATAGAACAACCAGTAGAAACTGAAATATAATTATGTAATCTTTCTATAAGAAACCAATTTGCAATGTCAACAGAAAATAGTATAATATAAAACTTAACACTTTCACTTAAATCTACTTAACTACTAGTATATGCACTCCGAGGGCGCTGCCCCTGGGAAGGGTGCCCATAATAATAAGGCTGGCCACATTTTCTCGTTGAATTGCAATTCCAATCCGTTGGCCCAGGAAGTAGCCAGCTATAGAGCTGGCTACTTCCTGGGCCACCGTAGGGTCAGCCGTATTATCGCCATTTTTTTAAATTTCTTTATAAAGACTGTGGGCATCCAAACTCCAAGGCCGCAAATATGTAGCAGTTTGTCAGGCCCGCATATTTGCGGCGCTTCCACCTGTGTTGGGTTACTCACTCGTGAGGCACCTCATTTGTCATACTCATTTCATTAAATTGTCGCATTACGTCACGCTTGAAAAATGTACTAAGTACTTCGTTCGTTCCTTTCCTCACGAGGCACCGCCTCGTTCTTCACTCGCTCGGCCGTCACCTCGCGCTTCATTTATCCCTCAAACCTCAAAGCCTCGCCCCTCGAGCTCCAGACTCGCCACTCGCGCCTATATTTCCCCCATCTACTTACAATACAATATTGTATGCAGCGGAGGAAGGGAAGTAAGAATATTGAACATGAAAGTAATTGGTGGGCTATTGTGCACTACACTTGAAAAAAACCTTGTTTTTACTTCCGATAGATGTTAAATATTAGAGTACCTCACCTCATTTGAAGTAGGACAATGTACTACCTCATTTTTGGTAATGAGGTGCTCATACAAACTCATTTTAATTTCATGTCCTATCCAACACTACACGTGCCACACCGGTCAGTTTTATGAACAAAGGAAGTTGTAAATCCCACGTTAACTGCATTTTCGTTATTTTAAGTAAAACAAACTTTATCTAGTGTGTTCCCGGCACCGGGCGACCACAGGCTCTAGGGTACACAGGCTCTAGTATAAGTTTTCCGAAACAAAACGTCACGACCGCGTTCTCGCTTAGCTGTCAAATCCCATACAAATTGAGGGTAAAACGCAAACGCGATCGTAACGTTTTGTTTCGAAGGCTCTAGTATAAGTTTTACCGGGTATAAGTTTTATGGGATTTGACAGCTAAACGCAAACGCGGTGTTCACGTTTTGTTTCGGTAAAACTTAATAGAGCCACATATGAATTAGATTAAACGCAAACGCGGTCGTCACGTTTTGTTTCGGTAAAACTTATACTAGAGCCACATATGAATTAGATTAGACTTTAGGTAACGTAAACGTCCGAGTGCTCGACGCTGTACTAGTTATGGCATGGGCACTGTATGTCAAAGCAATATGGGTTAAATTCGAACTAATAGGATTTTTCTTCATTCGAATTTAAGCCTTGACATAGTGTCCATGCCATATCCTAGTACAGCACGATTACTGTTAGTTTAATTTTCAACTTTAATTTCATACAGATAAAGCATTTTTTAGAATACTGTTACCCACATCTACCGATTTAGTAATAACAATTTTATTTGTATAAGATTAAAGTTGAAAATTAAATGAAGGCAATCCATCTGTCAGTGTTTAACTAACAATAATCGTACTGTACAGCGTCGAGCACCTGCGGCGCAACCACGAACTTCGAAAGTCGAAGTTCGTAATACATTCATCCCTGTCACTCGAGTATGGGAGTGCGATAGAGATGGAAATACCCGATCTTCGACTTTCGAAGTTCGTGGTAGCGCCGCTGGACGTTTACTTTAGTATTATTATTTATTACTTATTCTGTGACCGTAGGTACCTAAATGCTAAATAAATCTTAATCCAGTCCTGCGGAAAGGATTAGGAAGGATTAGGATATTAGCGTTATCGTATTTTAATCTCTATGTTCACATGATTAAAAACAAAACGTAAGTATTTATACTTATTGTAGGTAGAATAAACAATAGACATTGTGTAAAAATCTTATCTATTTAACTACTATAGCTATTCATGAATAAAATCATGTTTGCAAAAAAATTGGTTTATGTGGGTAGACCCTCCAAGGTCGTTGCAGTCCGCAGCTGCGGGTGGTGCAGGACCGGTCGTTGTGGTACTCTTTGGGAGAGGCCTATCCAACAGTTGACGTCTTTCGGCTGATGTTTAATTAGAAGTTCAACAGCATATACAAAACATTTTAACAACTAAGTTTTTTTTATATGAATGATTAACATTTACGTAATAAGAGAAGAAAAATAGTGATGAAACGAAAAAACTCTGCTAAATATTATGATGATCAATTGATCATCACCACCATCATATCAGCCGAAAGACGTCCACGATTATAAATAATAAGCGCCAAAATTGCGCCATAAACTCAAAAACGTGTCATAATAGAACCTGACCCGGGAACCTGACGTATGCAGGCCTTGCCTAGATAGTCTCCATAAATTGAATGGCAACCAGTAAAAAATAATAATAAAGAAATTGTAAGCAGTAACTAATCCATAACCCGTGCAGAAAGATAAGATTTAGCTATGATTGATAATTATTATAATCTATGAGGATGTTAGGACGTATTTATTCTAGTATTAACTATTTGGCACTGAACATAAACTTCATACCTATATGGATATTGAATAAAAAGATTGAGCAATTTTCGACTTTATTTCAATGATTTAAGGTAAAAATTTAACAATACTGAACGACCATTCCGCTTCAAATCAGTAAGTATAACCCGGTCCTCCGAATCACCGATTAAACGTAATCCGTAAACGTATTGATAATTTAAGAGGGGCACACTGGGGACCGATTTGACTTTCGAGCGCTCGACTCTTTCACTCGAAAACTGACAAATATTATGAAATGCAATTTTTTAATGACTATATATATTTAAAAACGTGCAGTATTGACCACTCGTATTCAATTCTATCGGTAGAAAGTAAGTGCCTGTGATTATGACACTACGTTTCGTCGTTTTCGTAAAACTAGTGCTCATATCTTGGGTTTTGGTGCCAAAGCGGACCCCGGGTTCCTTTAGGCACAGAACAAATAATAGGTAGTACTTACTACATACGGAAGGTTCACCGTTAACAAATCCCCTGTGAAAAGTTGCATTGACAATGACAAGCGAATTGATAAGCGTATGACGTAAAGCGCGAACGCGTGCGGTCCGTAGCAGCGCGTGGCATCCACTAAGGTACTTATAGTTGAAATTTTCTAAACTAAGCTCATGAATGGCCATTGTATAGATATAAAATTAGCGCCACATAAAATTTTCTTTGAATAATGAACTCTATCTTCTATTACAATAGATTCCAAATTACTTGTACCTGGCTCGCTGGGAGCGGGTTTTTGTTTTCTTTTAGTCCATTTTTGAAATTTATTTATTACTAATTTATTTATTACTAAAACAGGTTACATAATATAAATTTAACCTTATATCTGCCAAACTGCGTAACAGTTTGTTGGCAGAAAACATGAACCCTTAATTATTACACTACGAAGGTGTTTATATATGTACCTTATAATATAAATCGTATAAACTAATTAGGTATATTGAGATAATATCTACTTAATGCATAGGTACTCGGTCGACACGGGAAGGTAGCTGCCGCCGCACGCCCGGCTTGGTCCAGTGGTAGGTACTTATTTATACCCTATTCCATACAAGATCAGTAAGTAAGTAGTCATAAGTAAATCTAGGACAGTATTTCCTTTTGATATCCTAAATAAACGAAGAAAAGTAGATGATTTCGTCCGTTTAAATTCTGGTTTAAATTTTGAATCTATTGAATAAGAGAGTTCATTAGATGTTAATGCGGCTCACCCCGTCGATCACTGTCACGAAACTAGACCTCTGCCTACGCTTAGTTACTACGCATCGCGGTGTCAAGATATATTTGTGGGTGAGCGTTGAGGTGCTGAGCTTAAAACAAGTTAAAGTCCGAACTCGTTTCATGGCCTCGGCGCGAGCGCGACCGAGAATCTCGGCCGGTTTTGGCCGAGAACCGAGACCGAGATCTCGGCTCGAATTTCGGCCGAGAATACCGAGACCGAGACCGAGACCGAGATCTAGATCGGACCTTACCGGAATGTACCTACTTGTGGCGGCATGACGAAATCACCGAGTGACCCGCCCCTGCTTTAGGACACCGCCGGGAAAAACGCTAGGGGGAAGATGGTGTTAATAAGTTTTTTTTTATACAATGATTGTGGCAAACAAGCGTACGGCCCGCCTGATGCTAAGCGGACACCGCAGCCTATAGACACATGCAACTCCAAAGGGGTAACATGGGCGTTGCTGAAGGAACAAATTCCCTCGCTCTCAACACAACGCATCCTCGGGGGCTCTGGCAACCTTGCTCATCTCCAGGAACACAACACTACTACAGAGCAAGTAGTAGTGTTATTATGGCTGTGTTTCTGCAAGGCGGAGGTACTTCCCCAGTTGGGCTGCTCCAAATTCGAGCGGGATGACATTTCGCTGTGCCCTACCTCACCAAAAAAGTAGTGTTGAAAGATACTAAATATTTGTTATTGTTGGATACCTACTAATATGTAGTGTTGTGAATAGAAGAAAGCGCATTTTTGCTCAAACAGTGGTCACTATTTTTGAGTGGCACGTAAGTAATACCTATAGGTACGAGGACTTACTTGAGTTTATTTGAGTTGGCCAAAGTATTCCATTAATTCGAAAAGTTGAAAATCTCCCGACATTTTCATTTCAAAGTCCAATATCTCAAAAACGGCTGAACAGATTTTCATGAAACATAGATAAGAGCACTCGGGATAAAATTATCTATGACCCAAAAAAAACTAAATGAAAATCGGTTCATTCGCTCATCGGTTCGTTTGGGAGCTACGATACCACAGACAGATACACAGATACACAGACAGATATAAAACTTTATAAAAAGTCGACCTCATTCAATAAGGGCATATCCATTAATTACGTCAAACGAATTACAATTAAGAAGTCAATCCTAAATCCTACGGTCATATATTTACAAATAACAGGCCGCCGCGTCTCAGTGGTACAGTCAGCGTCAGATAGTTAGTAGCAGCCAGAGTAGCCAAACATTTCGTAACACGCCCTTATTCTTACAGTAATAAAGACGTGTACCGAAATATTTGGCTACCTTGGCTGCTACTAACTATGTGACGCTGACTGTACCTACAGACGTTGTAAATTGAATCTTATAGCATAAATAATAAATTCGCTTGATTAATTAAAACTCAGACAGGAAAATATGTAATACTCGTATACTTTATGGCCGCTCCACACAATGGGCCTTCCTACAGGAACGAGACATAAATATGTCTTACTCCCTTTAACGCATAGTTGCGTCCTGTATGATAGGTCAGGATGGCCCATTGTGTGGAGCGGCCATTAGATTACATAAATATTATGTATGTGACGTCACAAAATTTGGGACATATCTCTCCCCTTGTCACAACATGTCACACTTTGTGGACCCCCTCCCGCACCCTATAGGTCCGATGTAATTAATGGATGAGCCCTAATCTCAAGTATACCTAGCCTTAAATCCGCAGAAACACTTGTTTACAACATCGAAACAATAATCTTTACAAGCAATTAAACTTATCGAGCTTGTATCAAAAGAATTACAGGTATATATAAGGAGATATCCGATTAAAAAATCAGTTTGGTTCTTAACGGAAGACACTTAAGTGTTTCTTAAGAGCTGACTTCTTTTTAATAGCGACGCGTCGTTTTTGACGCCAAAATGATAGGTAAGTGATTTTCCAACATATTCATGAAACTTAGAGCGGGTTACACCAACTTACGATCACAGACCGATCACCGTTAAACATGACGCCGGCAGCTGTCATGCCATGCATGGTAACTTGTCAAACTTTCCATACATTTAGATTTTAACGAACACGGCTTACGATTGCAGACGGTTTGGTGCAACCCACCCTTAAAATAGTATCTGATAACATGGACCTATAATACTCAGGACAAGCTATAGGTACGTGTTGCCATAATGAGGTATGGAAAGCTAAATTAAGAACTGGTCTTAAAATGGCTGATGGCTTACCATTAAACAACCTACTTAATTGGGGTTTATTTGCCGCAACCTCATACTAAATCAATTGTGGCAAATAAAAAAAAGTGGAACTATGACAAGGACAACGAATGATATTTCACTTTCTGTCACACTATTGAGATTTCTACGCTACCATCTCGCTTGAACGTGTTATTATTATTACTTTATTACTATAGCTTGTCCTGAGTAGGTATTATATAGGTCCATGTCTGATAACCATTTGACCGACGAAAACCATTTGTGATAAGAAAGGAACATCCTCAAACTGGCGCGGCCTGGCCGCGGCGGACCATAGTAAACTTGGCATTAGCTGTCATTTACTATTGTCCGCCACCGCAGGCCGCCCCAGGGTGTTGCAGGGGCCGTAGACAAGGTTACAATCGACAAGCACTAACGCCAATAGAAAATAATTAAATGTAGGGGAATGATAGATGCCGACGAAACACTTTTCGTTAACATCTGTCATTCCCATACATTTTCTTAGTTTTCTAATGGCGTTAGCGCTTGTCGATTGTAACCTTGTCTAGGCCCCCTGGCCTTATGAACATAAATGGCAAAGTGACAAACGAATCACGGCATTTTAATCAATGTAATCCGTCAGCGTTTTCCCCCTTAGTATGGAAACCTATTCCACGACACCTTCCCTCACCACTTCTGAACTTAAATATTCTTTAATCTAACGAATTGCAGATCCTTACTTCATTCATCTTCCTCCTAGTTAATCCCGGTTGTGCCCCTAAAGGAGCCCGGGGACCGCTTTGACACCTAATCCCAAGATTTGGCGTAGGTTCTAATTTTACGAAAGCGACTGCCATCTGACCTTTCAACCCAGAGGGAAAATTAGACCTTATTGGGATTAAACCGGTTTCCTCACGATGTTTTCCTTTACCGAAAAGCTGACGGTAAATATTCCGTACATAAGTTCCGAAAAACTCATAGGTACGAGCCGGGATTCGAACCCACAACCGCCGCTTGACAGCCGCATGCCTGAACCATTAGGCTACCGTAGCAGATCCTTTCTTCATTGTTACTTTATAAATAGAAATAGCTGTTCGCCCTTCAAGAGGCTTGGGACCCCGGTGGACGCGACCCACAGGTTGAAAAACACTGCTCTAACACAGATTTATGCACAGACTGATTAATGTACCCATGGTGCATGAGGATTTGAGCTTGTTCTGGAACTACCTATCTAGAACGATCGGCGTAGATTAACCTCTTGCTAATCAACGCAACGAATTATAAATAAAGGATAGGCCACGACTGCTTACAATCAGCTTGTTAAAAAAAAAACCGTTAAAACAATTTACTTTCTCCAGGTAAAATCCTCCTTCTCGCTGCGGTCGCCGCAGCCCAAGCCAGACACGTGGACGTGGATGAGCATGGGGAAATGCTCCCGTCCGACCGTTGTCCAGCAGAGGGGCACCACCTTCTGCCCCACGAGTGGGACTGCACCAAGTTCTACTACTGCGAGTATGGGGAGAAGTGGGTCACGCCGAGGGACTGCGCGCCTGGGACAGAGTTCTCGTTCGCTCTTCAGGTAAACTGCAGAATCCGTTACTCCCGGTTGTGTTCTAAGGGAGCCCGAGGTCCGCTTTGACCTCTAATCTCAAGATTTGGCATGGGCACTAGTTTCACGAAAGATACTGCCATATGACCTCCCAACCCAGAGGGAAAACTACTGGGATTAGATCGGTTTCCTCACGATGTTTTCCTTCACCGAAAAGCTAACGGTAAATAATCCGTACACAAGTTCCGAAAAACTCATTGTGGTACGAGCCGGCATTCGAACCCACGACCGTCGCTTGACAGCCGCATGCCGCATGCCTGAACCACTAGGCTACCGTAGTTTCTACCTGAAACTAGGCTAGTAATGGCCAAGACACCACCAGACAAGAACACCAGGCTCTGCATGCAGCGCGACACCGGAGTCATTGTCGAGCTATCTGCACTCCCCAACAGTGACATAGCGGCCACGGTCCTCAGCATCGAGGGACCGACTGAATGGTCATCATCATCATCATCATCATCATCATCATCATATCAGCGAATCCTCAAACATATCAAGGGTTGGCAACGCCCATGTTACTCCTTTGGAGTTGCATGCGTCTATATTAGGCTGCGGTGTCCGCTTACCATCAGGCGGGCCGTACGCTTGTTTGCCACCGTCATTGTATATCAGCCGAAACACGTCCACTGCTGGACATAGGCTTAATTAATGATGTGATGATGAATTTTCAAGACTCCCTAAGGACTGGGTTACCACTTTGAGCGGTAGTGGCGCGCTCGAATCCCTCGTTGGTATGGCGCACTGCTACGTCACTCGTAACCGCTTCCAGTGTTAAAGGGTTATCAGATCGCCAGTAGCTTTAAAGCTCCTATTCTATATCTTATCTTCTTGTCTTATTCCAATCCACACATCAACCTTACGACTCTAGCAGCCTCATCTCCTATCGTCATCAACCTCATATCCATCCATGTTTTTCCCGGTTGTGCCCCAAAGGAGTCCAGGGTCATACACTCGCGGACAAAGAATACGGGTAGGTAAAATACCGTCATATTTCCTAAAATAGTGCGTAAGAGGTTTTACAGTTAATCCTGTCATGATCTTTCTTTAATTTTACATATAAACTGCTAATAACAGTAAAAAATATAACGTTACCAGGTTTAAATCGGACTCGTAAAAAACCCATGAAAAAAACGTTAACGGAGCGAGATATCGCAAAAATCGTGATTTTTGGATATCGCTATTTTTATGATAGGATCCAGGAAATTGCTAATACAGTTGGGTATTGTAAAGAATAGCATATTATGTAAATAAAACAAGTATTCAATATTAAAAAAAACCTATTGTTATTTAATTTAGGGTGACCCGAAATATTTGACCGCGAGTGTATTTCTCATGTAATCCCAAAACTGGGCGTAGGCGCTAGTTTTACAAAAGCAACTGCCATCTGACCTTCCAACCCCGAGGGAAACCTAGGCCTTACTCTAGCAATCTAAACTCTACTAATTCTACTTCATGGCTAAAAACTTTACACTCTAGATTTCCGTAGCCTTCAATTACAGAGTTCGTTTTATTACATGGTTATTAAAGTGCTTTATAATTTTAGGTCTGTGTACACCCTGAAGCGGCCAACTGCGATCTACCAAGAGTGCCTCCAGATACCGAAGAGGTGACTGATGCCCCGGCACCCGAGACTGAGGCACCCACTAGACCTCCCAGGCCAACCACTGAGGCCCCAACTGAGGCACCCGAAACTGAGGCACCTCAAACTGAGGCACCCACTAGACCTCCCAGGCCAACCACTGAGGCCCCAACTGAGGCACCCGAAACGGAGGCTCCTGAAACTGAGGCCCCTACTGATGCTCCTACCGAGCCTGAAACGGAGGCACCCACTAGACCTCCCCCGCCAACCACTGAGGCCCCTACAGAGGCACCCGAAACGGAGGCTCCTGAAACTGAGGCCCCTACTGATGCTCCTACCGAGCCTGAAACGGAGGCACCCACTAGACCTCCCCCGCCAACCACTGAGGCCCCTACAGAGGCACCCGAAACGGAGGCTCCTGAAACTGAGGCACCCACTAGACCTCCCAGGCCAACCACTGAGGCCCCTACAGAGGCACCCGAAACGGAGGCACCCACTAGACCTCCCAGGCCAACCACTGAGGCCCCTACTGAGGCACCCGAAACTGAGGCACCTCAAACCGAGGCTCCTGAAGTAGAAATACTGCCCAACGGCTGTCCTGCTGATTTTGACGAGCACCAACTATTGCCGCACGAGGCACGTTGTAACAAGTTCTATTATTGCGTCCAAGGAGAGAAGGTTGAGAGGGAATGTAGCACAGGATTGTGGTTCAATGCTGCTATCCAGGTATGTTTATGACTAACTTTGCTTTTCTCTGACTTTTTGCTTAATTCTTATGTGTTTTCTAAAAGCTAAACAGCACACTACTCACAACCTGAGAGAAACAAATGATCTACGCCACAATTTAGTCATTTTAATAATAGTATTAACAATAGTGCAATTAAAGTTTATAATCATCTAAATAATGATATTAAAGATTGTAATGAAAAGACATCAAAACATTTGCCAGAAAACTAAATCAATTTTTCATAACCAGACCATTCTATTCCATTAAGGAATATTTTACAAAATGCACTGGATTAAGACAAAATAATGTGTTAATTTAATATGTATTGGCATGTATTACTACGAGTATAATACTTATTGCAAATAAAATAATTTTTATTTTTGATTTGATTTGATTTGAAAGCTGGGCACTGGGTCTACCTAATGGAGTTAGTGCCGCGCCAAAATAGTTCCATGACTCGAACAACAGAAAATTGACGGAGCATTATAACGAAGAACCTAGTGATACCGAGTTAGTAGTTTAGTTATGCCAAATAACTTTAGCTCACCCTCCACATATAAATACAAACTAAACAGCTCAAAACTCGACAACGGTGATTTTGACAGCATTGCGACACGTACTAGAAGAGTTTTGTGCAATTTATTATAAGATAAAGGGTTAGATCTGGATTACCTATACCTCTCAGTAAACATGTGTGCACAAAAGGAAAAAAAAAGTTAGAGCAAGAGTGCCAATGAAGTATGTATACATCCTAACCGCTGGGCATGAACACTTGTTCATTGCAGATGAAATGTAGAAAACAAAGGAATGAATGAAGGGAATAAATTTAATTACAATAACTGAGATAAATGCGACGGAACTAATCTAAACTAAATTAAACTAAACAAAACACAATCAGTTCAGATAACTGGTTAGTGTGAAGGCAGCTTACGTGCCGAAGATACTTTTCATTTTATTTTTCAAACGAGGCTAAGCTAGAATTAAATATGTCTGTGTTTTCTCGATACTGGACACATTTCTTGTTACAACTAGTTTCTTTTTATAATTTGAAGCTGAAATGATTCGTATTTAGTTTGCATGTATGAGCATGAAGTCATAAGTCAAAGTAATTTATTCTTAAATTAAGGCATGTTTCATGCACCTATGAATTAACTACCTACCACCGGTTCGGAAAGAATACCTCTACCGCGGGAAGAACCGGCGTAAAAAGCTCGGGGAGGTATAATTTTTTCAAAGGTAACGACTCTTAATTCTGAACAAGCTGCTTGTTCTACTCCGAATCATCCTTAACTGACCTATAAACGGGCTATTTCATATACCCAGGTCTGCGACTGGCCAGAAAACGTAGACTGCATCAACGCCGACTCAGACTCCTCAGAATCCGAGGACCTCGAAGGTAGCGGAGACCCAGAGATCGAAGTTGAGGAGCTGCTCCCCAACGGATGCCCTGCCGACTTCGGAGTCCACAAGTTGCTGCCACATGAGAGTGAATGCGGCAAGTTCTACTACTGCGTGCTTGGTGAAACTGTGGAGAGGGAGTGTGCTCCTGGGACGCTGTTTAACGCTGAGTTGCAGGCGAGTGCAGTATAGTAACTACGACAGCTGTTTTTTTTCATTTTCCTATGTCACTCCTATGATAGAAAGGAATCCAACGACACCTTATATGTCTAAATCCGCTAAGCGGTTTAGGCTACAGGGCGTGCCAAGGAATAACACATATACACACATACATATACCTACAGAAGCTCGAAAAACATAACCCTCGTCTCCTTCGCTAGTCGGGTGAAAAAACACAAACACAATTTAAATTTTCCGTGTTCCAATCAATCATTTTATTGGATTACTTATAGAAATCATCGTCCGATTGTACTATCGTAGAATTACTGCAAATTCCGATAATCTTAATTCAGGGATTATCTCTTTGCCATATCGAAGCAAGGTCTTTTGTATTCATGTGCGAAGGTAATCTTCAAGTGTGAGTCCGACGATATTTGAAGGATTCACTATGATACAAGATTGTATGTACAGTCAAGGAATTTAATTTAGGACCCACTTAAGGTTGACAATCCTGTCGATTTGTATTGGACTACAAAGAATATTTTTGCAAAAAGGGTCGTAAATTAAATTCCTTGACTGTACCTAAGTACAATACAATTCCTTTCTACAGTCTGGGCTGTTAATATAAGTACAGAGCTCCCGAGGGTGCGTTGTGTTGAGAGCGAGGGAATTTGTTCCTTCAGCTGTCAACACGGCGAATCCTCAAACATACCAAGGGTCGGCAACGCCCATATTACTCCTTTGGAGTTGCATGCGTCTATAGGCTGCGGTGTCCGCTTACCATCAGGCGGGCCGTACGCTTGTTTGCCACTGTCGTAGTATATAAAAAAACATAAATAAGGACAGAAACATCTGTACTTACACCTTTATGACATTGATAGTAGTCCTGTACAGATATTTATGCCGTTACTTAGCTTCCTCCCGCGACTTCGTCTGCGTGGACCCGGACCCGGGATAAAAACTATCCTACATTTTAGTCCAGGCTACTTAAACTATCGGAACCAACTTTGTTATTTTTATTTACAAACATTTATTTTCTTCATGAACACAACTTCATCAACGCAAACTCCATCATATATTCGATTTTTAGTTTATTATTATTAATATAGATTGGACTTTTAATCAGGTATGCGACTGGCCGCATAACGTTAACTGCGCTAACTCTGGCAGCAGCAACGAAAACGGCAGCGACGAAAACAACGGAAGCAACGAAAACGGAAGCGACGAAAACAACGGAAGCAACGAAAACGGAAGCGACGAAAATAATGGAAGCAGTGAGAATGACGTGCTAGAGAACGGGTGCCCCGCTGACTTTGACGTGCATCAACTGTTGCCGCACGAAAGCGACTGCGCCAAGTTCTATTACTGCGTCCATGGAAAGAAAGTGGAGAGAGTTTGTGGCCCTGGAACTCATTTCAACCCCGTTATACAGGTAAGTAGGAAGAAAAAAATGAAGAAGTTTATTGAATATATGAAACGTTGCAGTGTATAGTAGGAGAGCCCATTTTCGGAAGAATCAGCAGTATTATAAAAATGTTAATTAGAATGTTTGTGACCTTCCTAGTGTGGAAAAGGCTTACATCGCATACGAAAAGTGTTTTTTTTTTTAACAATAAGCTAGTGACCAAGCTAGTAACAAAATACTTCCACGAGTAAGACAAGCCGTTTGGATTGGGTGATTAGCCCGTGAAATATAATTAACTTTCTTGTCCACATACGCTCGAAAAGCATAACATAACCTTCTGGGGCAGACGGGTAAAAAACATGAAAGTATTACTTACTTCTAAAATTATTTAAATAAGAATAGTATTTTGTATTACTATATTGTGTTATCTCAAACTTATGAGTTTTAATCACCAAGGTCTGCGACTGGCCCCAAAACGCTGGTTGCGCAAACGCTGGCAGCGGTGAAGCGAGTGGCAGTGGAGAAGACAATCAAGACAGTGGGGAAGTTGACAATGGCAACAGTGGAGAAGACAACGGAAGTTCAGAGAACAATAGCGAGGAAATAGACGGAAGCGGTGACATCGAGATTAGTACAGAAGGTTGGTAATAAAATATCAAGACCACTTTGATATGTTATATGTTGTATAGCAGCCAATTTCAAAAGAAAAAATATTGGCCTCTTGTTTTATTTTTATTTTCACTAGATCGGAATTAAGAATTTCTTTAGCAGACATTTCTAGTATTTTCATTTACAAATTTACCTATTCAGGTTGAATTTAAAATGTTACTACAAGTACTTACTGAGTACAATCATTTTGGATTTAAGTTAAACCAAATTGCCTGTTTTTTGTTTCACATAACATTGTATTATCCTAAAAATAACTTCTAGATAACAACGGAAACAGCGAAGAAGTTGACAACGGCAGCGGAGACAGCCACGAAGCTGAGATCGAACTGCTGCCTAACGGCTGTCCTGCTGACTTTGACGTGCATCAACTGTTGCCGCACGATAGTGACTGCGGCAAATTCTACTACTGCGTGCACGGAGAAAAGGTGCAGAGGGAGTGCCGAGACGGTCTGCACTTCAATCCTGAACTTCAGGTATGAGCAAATAACGCAATGTAGTGTTAGCCGTGGCACTGTGCAAAGACATTTATGTTGCTTAAAACCCTGTTGTCGATCGTTTTAAAAATTGTTTGCCGATTGCATAGTCCTGCGTTCTAAGGAACTGTCCATAAATCTTTGATGATCATCCTGCAGCGGAAAACTGATATAAGTACCTACTATTTATATAATCATAACTTAAAAGATGAAAGCTTGTATTTGTGCATGCAGAACTACCATCAGTGCTCAAATACGCCTTTTCTACAAATATCGTATCGTAATTGAATTTTATACAGAAAATAAAATAAAATAATAATTATTACAGGTTTGTGACTGGCCACAAAACGTTGGTTGCGCTAACGCAGGCAGCAATGAAGACAAGAGCGCCGAAAATGGTAGCAACGGAAACAGCGAAGAGAACGGAAACAGCGTAGAAGACAACGGCAGTGGAGACAACAACGGAATTCTAGACAACGGGTGCCCTGCTAACTTTGACGTGCACCAACTGTTGCCACACGACAGTGACTGTGGTAAATTCTACTATTGCGTGCATGGAGAGAAGGTTGAGAGGGAGTGCCGTGATGGACTACACTTCAACCCTACTCTTCAAGTAAGTCATTATAATTTTGTATGTTTTAAGACACAGGCATTCTTATACTCATTATATAATTAAAAAAATATTATATAATAGGATTTATTGTACATTCACGTGAATACATTTTCTTATAATTGTTACAAAGTTAGCATTACCGTTACTAGTCTTACTAACTTTACTAAGCTATCATTTCGATTGCGAGAAAATCATGCAGCATTTCAAATAAATTGTCAGTGTTATTATTGATGTGAATATTGCATTTTTTTAGGTTTGCGACTGGCCTAACAACGCAGGCTGCAGTAACTCCGGTAGCAGCGAGACAAGCGGCGAAGACAACACCAGTGGAGAAGCTGACAACGGTGCCAGCGAAGAAGTTGACAACGGTAGCGAAGAAGCCACTCCAACGACCGCTGCCCCAGAAACTGAACCCACTACCTCAGCAGCTACCACTACAGAAGCACCCTCTGCTACAGAAGCATCCACCACCACAGTAGCACCCACCACCTCGGAAGCACCCGAGATCGACCTGCTGCCTAACGGATGTCCTGCTGATTTTGACGTGCATCAACTTTTGCCGCACGACAGTGACTGCGGCAAATTCTACTACTGCGTGCACGGAGAGAAACATAAGAGGGAGTGCCCGAGTAATCTGCACTTCAACCCTGCTCTTCAAGTAAGTCATTTGTGCTCTACATATAAGTATAAAAAAATCGGCCAAGGGCGTGTCGGGCCACGCGCATTGTAGGGTTCCGTAGTTGCCTGAATGTCTTAGTTACATCGACACACGCGCGCCAACTAAATGGTACGGTTGCGTCGGCCGAATTTGTACGAAAGTTGGCCTTTCTACGTACACATGACTCGAACAAAATTTAGGACTAAAGTCCAATATCTCACAAACCAATCACTAAGTTGAAAAATGTTTTGAAGAAACCCATCATATTTTTGAACAAGCTATCCAACGACATCCCACCATTCCCTAATATTTATTTATTTTCACTATATATTTGAGATATTGATCATCGGCTATCGATGATATATAACAGCAAAAGGCTTATGATCAAAAATGTATAACAGCTGTCTCACGGCTCCCCTCGTATGGGATTCGGTCCCACAATATTAGTATTGATTTGACTTAACATACGGATAATTTCCAGGTATGCGACTGGCCTGCCAACGTAGACTGCTCAAACGCCAACAGCGGAGAATCCAACGGTAACAGCCATGAAGCTGGTAACAGCGCAGAAAGCGGAAACAGTGAAGAAAGCGGTAATAGTGAAGAGTCCGACATACTGCCCAATGGATGCCCTGCTGATTTTGACGTGCACAAACTTTTGCCGCACCCAAACTATTGCGATAGGTTCTTTTACTGCGTTCAAGGCGCTAAAGTAGAGAGGGAATGCAGCGGCGGTACCCAGTTCAACTACGAGCTGCAGGTGAATATTATAGTGTTAGCAAATATTTAGCCTATGAATTTTAAAAAGGAAAGATAGAGATTTATTAAAACTCCCTATTCTCACACATTGTACTTAACGGGACTTAATCGCGTATAATTAACATAAAACATGGTAATACGGGTGAAGACTCAAAATTTATTATTACTCCAAAGAATTACGAAGCTAATACAACCGTTAGAGAGAGAAAACGCTCGCAGATCGTGATGTCGCGCCATAGTAAACGACAATCGACGTTTTGGATGAGTCGTCCCGTGACCATGGATGTTGCGACACATCCGAAACGTCAGAGAGAAACAATTAGGTTCTATAATTAGCCATTAATAGCGTTGTCAATAACCCAAAGATTTGAGATTAATACTGAGCCTGCAAAAGATCTTAAAGCAAATACGCCGTTACAATTTTTACAATACGGTATTATTAACTATCGCATTCCCGCTTCAAGCTTCTATTCCCCTTTCACCCTTTTTAACCCCCGACGCAAAGAGAGAGGTGTTTATAAGTTTAAAGTGTCTGTGTGTCTGTGTATCTGTGTATCTGTGTATCTGTCTGTGGTATCGTAGCTCCCAAACGTATGGACCGATTTGAATGCGGTTTTTTTATTCGAAAGCTGTTGTGAGCCCAAGTGTTCTTAGCCATGTTTCATGAAAATATGTTTAGCCGTTTTTGAGATATTGGACTTTGAAATTAAAATGTCGGGGGTTTTTCAACTTTTCTAAGTTGTCAGGGATGATTTCCGGAAAAAACTACCCAGGGTCTCAAACTCTCTCCATACTAAATTTCATTTAATATTCTAATGTGAAAAGGTAACAGACAGACAGAGTTACTTTCGCATTTATACCGTTAATATGGATGGATTGGACGATGTACACAATTTAAAATCATCGAATTTAATCTTCCTTGAGACATGGTCTTAAATTCTATATCTACAGCACATACCTGTGTAAACCCTTTCGCTAGCTTTATAAATCGTTGCCTTGCCATCGCTGTTTTTCTTGATTTTTAATACCCATTTGCACTGGATAGGTTTCTTATCAGCGGGAAAGTCGACTAAGGTCTAAGTCTGGTTCTCCTTTATTGACATAAGCTTTTCGGCTATCGCTTTTTGCCATAAGTGACCATCGGGTCAATGCCGCTACGTCCTTCTTCCGGAGTTCTTCTTCAGGACGAGTGTTTTTGCGGCAATGTCGCGCGTAGTGACATTTAATACGTGAGTTTAACCGCGGATTTAAAAATAGTATTCAAAGTCATGTTCCCACATTGCTACTCTCTACAAATGTTTCACTTTGACCAGGTATGCGACTGGGCTGAAAACGTGAACTGCGTGGGCGGCGCCGGCACCCCGGTCGTCTCCTCCGAGGAGTCGCAAGAAGTCGCTAACCCTGAACCAATCCTGCCCAACGGATGCCCTTCGGACTTCAACATTCACCAGCTGCTTCCTCACGAGACTGAGTGCGGGAAGTTCTACTACTGCGTGCTAGGGGAGAAGGTGGAGAGAGAGTGCAGTAATGACCTCCACTTCAACCCTACTCTGCAGGTATTGTTCATTTTTTAACCCCAACGCAAAAAGAGGGGTTACATGTTTGACGTGTCTGTGTATCTGTCTCATCATCATCATCGTATCAGCCGAAAGACGTCCACCGCTGGACATAGGCCTCCCCCAAAGAGTGCCACAATGACTGGTCCTGCGCCACCCGCATCCAGCGGACTCCCGCGACCTTTACCAGGTCATCAGTCCACCTTGCGGGGGGCCTACCCACGCTGCGCCTTCCGGTACGTGGTCGCCACCCGAGAACCTTTCCGCCCCAACGGCCATCGGTTCTACGTGCAACGTGCCCCGCCCACTGCCACTTAAGTTTAGCGATTCGGAGGGCTATATCGGTTACCTTGGTTTTGCTGCCGATAGCGTCATTTCTGATGCGATCGCGCAGAGAAACTCCTAACATAGCCCTCTCCATCGCCCTTTGGGTGACTTTGAGCCTTCTTATGAGGCCCAAAGTAAGCGACCACGTTTCCGTGCCATAAGTCTATGGCTCTTAAAGGAATGGACTGAGTAATGCGTTTTTTGTCCGTAAGCTGACGTGATCGAGATGGTTCTTAGTTACGTTTCAACGTTTTGATCAAAATCTGGTTGCAAGATCAAAGGCGTCTTGGTGGAGATGGTGGGATCAGCTGATCATAACGACTGGTAAGGTGTTGTTACAAATACCATTAGACAATGTTAAGTAATAAGTTATTGTGTCTGCAGTGAAGTAACCATAGTTTCGACATGAGGGTCCTTCTAAAACCAGTCAATAGGATTTTCAGACAGGCTATTTGGAGCTCGAAAGTTGCAATACAATACAATACAAATACTCTTTATTGCACACCTCACACAAACAAAGCAGTTAAAAAGAAAAACAATACAATAACATGTAGGTAGAGGTAGACAACAGGCGGTCTTATCGCTGAAGAGCGATCAACAATGTTAGGGAAAGGGGCATTTTCTCTCTCTGGGGCGTCTACTTCATATTAAGGAATTCTCCCAGCGTCTTCACCAATTCCCCCGAGGTCAGATAAATGACATAGATAATCCATATTTACAACATCAACATCCTTAATCCTTCTAAGTATATTTATACGTCATCAAGTTTTGAATCCTAGCAGCATCAAAATCAAATTATTATATTTTGAAATGATTCAGATTCAGATTTCTTTATTAATGAAGTAATATATGAACAGACCCTTAGCCATAAAGTACCTCATCAATAACCTATGATCATGTACCTCCATCATGTACCTATGATTTTGTTGGTCATAAAGTGCATCATCAGTAATTTACCTATGGTTGGCATCTGTAGGTATTTTATTTATTAACTTACCATGAAATCGTTTACAGGTCTGCGACTGGCCACAAAATGCTGGCTGCGTTGCCGGCGGCAGCGAAGAAAGCGGATCCAGCGCCGAAACCAGTACCGAGACTGAAAACAGCGTAGAAGTTGGAGCCAGTTCTGAAGACGGCAACAGCGAAGAAAGCCAGTTAAGTGCTGAGAATAGTGGAGAAATCGGAGCCAGTGGTGAGAATACCAGTGAAGAAAGTGTACCAATTCCATCAGACAAATGCCGATCGTCCTGTAACGGCCCCGCTTGGGCTCACGAGCACGATTGCGACAAATTCTGGCGGTGCGACGGAGAGAACGCAGTCTTAGGCACATGCGCTGAAGGTCTACATTTCAATGTCAACACGCAAACTTGCGATTTCATTTGTAATGCTGGTTGCGTGAGAGACGGTGTGCAGAGCACACCTGAACACGATGGTTTGAAGTTGTTCTTGCCTTGGGATAAGGTGGATAAGACTATCAGGAAATTGTACCTGACTGGGCACTAAACTTGGCTGATGCTCTACCATGCCTGAAAGACTGACTGACTGACTAGACTGTGAATAGAAAATTATTTATTTGTATAACATTACACACGAAATATATTTGAAGATCATTGTGAACTATTTTTAGAGTTAAATAAAAACACTATTTCACTAATATTCTCTTTATTTATTTAATAAATAGCACCTTGGTTTTTGTCCAATATAATAATGAATTAAATTCAGGTTCATAAATCTATGACTCTCGTCAAAACGACAGTGAATAGTAAAATTACGGTTACTAATTAGTTACTAATATTTAATTTACAATATTATAATAAATTACCGACTATAAAATTTGAGAACGAAATAATATCATTTGTACTATATTTCCTAATTAATTAGTGTTCAAATTCATAGAAAAAACTATACAATGATAAACAGAAATATAACACTGCATGTTGTGAATTAAAAAGTACTGAAGCTTTTGTCCGTGACTTTGTTCGCTTGAACGTCATCCTCTTAGGGTCTATTTGCCTATGATTTTAGTCAGTTTCCTAAGATATTTTATACATACAAACATAGGCTAAATAAATTTTGTCAACAACGCAACATTGTTATGATGGCCAAGATTCCTAAATACTCGTACCTATAAAAAATCGGATAGCCTATAAATTATTATTTGACGCGGAGGCTTCGTATAGCATTATTTCTCATTATATCTCCGTTTACATAATGTACATTTTGCCTCCTTGTATAATTTTAGAATTGCTTTCTGATAACCGAGGATTTTGTGTGAACAGAAGTTATAGGAAAAATATATGAAAGCAGCAAATACTGCATGTTAGTATGAGTATATGTACTTTCAAAAACAATAAATACAACGATCATATTTAGTTATAAGTTCTCATAAGTTGCATACACAAATAAAACGACAGATTCATCAACAGAAAAAAAGTCTGATTCTGATCTGTATCAATTAAATTGAATATAAAATTATATTTTTAGTACAATAAATAACTGTCAGAAACCAATTATTTAATTCCAATAAAATACTGACTTTTGAGTCGTTGACTTTTGGGCCCGAATAAATAACTTTTTAGGTCTCTTACTTGACTAAAGTACAACAACAGTTTTGGTCCCAATTTATATTTAGTTCTTTTCATTATAATCTCGCATTAATTCTGGCTGTCTGCACATTCGTTGGCTTCCATTACCTGCAAAATTAATGTACATACGTTGATTATTTAAAGAAATGATCTTCAATTGGTGAACCCTTTATTGTTAACCCTTCGGCCGCCAAAAATGCCTTAAAGACTAAACATGGGTTCAACCGTTTGTAATCATAGCGGTGTTCGTTAAAACCTAAATGTATAGAAAGTATTCAAGTATTTATTGCAATCATGTTGTTACAGTATGATACATAGTTGACATGTGTTACAGTAAGTCTCAAACATGAACCCTGTGAGGGCATGGCAATGTTTCTTAATTAAATTACAACTAAATATATTTATAACACAAAACAGTATAGATCTATATAGTTACAGTACGATTACTGTTAGGTAAGACCTGACAGATGGATTGCCTTCATTTAATTTTCAACTTTAATTTCATACAAATAAAGCATTTTTCCGAATACTGTTACCCACATCTACCGATTTAGTAATAACTATTTTATTTGTATAGGATTAAAGTTGAAAATTAAATGAAGGCAATCCATCTGTCAGTGGTTAACTAACAGTAATCGTACTGTAACAGAGCTAGGCATAATTTTTGGTTCTGTTGTTGTATGTGTATTAGTGTATCGTTGTGTACGTGTTGTGTATATTTGTATTTATGTATTTCCTTATTATTTATGTCATTAAACTTATATCTACTTATGTGTGTACAGATATGGTTTAGTAGTAGTAATGTTTATGTATTGTTTAGTTTGTCGTCTAGGTATTCATTTATAGAATAATAAGCATTTTTTAGCAATATATGCTTTAGTTTATTTATAAAGAGACTATCTTTATTTTCTTTTTTCATGTAGTTTATTGTATACTTTTACTGACATGGATAGCGGACCAGATGAATGCAGTTTTAAGGTGCGACCACACCGCTGCTCAAAATACGCTAACGCACCGTAAAACGCAGCAAAATGTATGAAGAATACGTGACGCATACGACACGTCAACGCGTACCTATAAGCAGCGTTAAGCACCGGTGTGGTCGCTCCCTGATTGTGTAGGTATCTTTAAATGCATACATTTTTTAGTCACATTTTTGCATTTTTTGCTGAAACGTTTTTTCGCGCTCTATACAACACAACTGTCAAACCTCAGTTGTGCTGTATAGAGCACGACTTTTTAAATTTTTGCCAAGTTTAGGGGTAATCGGGAAGTCGGTTGCTTTAAATCTTAGGCCGTACGGTAACGGCGTTTCTTCTGTTTTAGTGTAAAATTCGGAGTGTTTGCGCACCAACTTACATATCTCTAGAATGTATAAGCAGAGTAAGGTAAGTATTACAAGCTTCTATGGAATGACAGCTGCAGCCGGCGCTAGAACCCACCCTAAGATGTTGCATTTTATTGCATCCACAGCACCATAGGTATTATGGCGTACGTATAAAGGGTCGAACAGACTGCCAGCGGGACGGTAGCGGGGCTTGACGAGCGCGTGATGCGCGCGGGACGGCCGGTCACACAGACCACGCGCGCATCGCGCCATCAACCAGCCAGCAACGCGCGCGCGTCCCGCGCGCCTCGCGCTGTCCTCGCGCCATCGACCCGCCAGCATCACGTACGCACCGCGCGCTCCGCTGTCTGGCGTCAGACCGTCGCGGGCGCGTGGCGGGAGGCTGGCGGGGCGCGACAGAAGCGGGGCGCGTTGCCAGCGGGGCGCAGCCTGTTTGACCACGCTAGCGGTTTGTAGGGAAATATCGCGCCGCGCGCCCGCGACGGTGCTATGTGTTCGACCATTCAAAGTCACCTTCATGCTTTCAAGAATATTAATATTAATACAACATTCTCACTGAAAAAGTTAGCTTGCAGTGTAGGTGTCACATTCGTACCTACATGAGTAACGGCGTGAAAAGATCAAAATGAATTACTCTCATAAAAAAGGCTTCTGGAATCTCCGAATGAACCAATGGTGTAACGGTGTACTTTTGTGTGGCATGATTACATTTCTTATAATGTATTATTTGACATAGCTTTCTTTTTCTGTAAATAGAAGCTTGAGACTTTTCTTATTTGACAATTTCACCTCACTTTATTTTCAAACTTGACTTGGCTCGTTTTACAACAAAACTGCCGCACCCGCTACAACTCAAGATTATTATGACAAACAAAATGATGTCAACGAAAATTATGTGAAACGCTTACCCGTTTGACTTTCTTTCCATTGATAGACCAGAACGTGGTGGTCACGGTGGTAGGTTTCCCAGTTCGGGAATCGAATACGCGACAGCTGTCAAACGGTGGGCAGTACAGGTGGAGAGATACTGCGCTGTCGGCGTGCGAGGGGTTCTCAACTCGGTGGAGGCCTAGAGCGTCTGGAAATATATAAATTATAATTAAAAACCATCGCCATCATTATCACCATCATCATCAGCCTATATATGTCCCACTCAGCAGTGGGACATATATAGGCATCCATGAGAGGAGGCCTGTGCTCAGCAGCACAGGCCTCCTCTCATGGATGAGAAGGAATAGGCAGTCAGTCTCCTCTCTTCAGTCGTTCCCTCAATCCAGAGGATTGTAATCACTATTGGATTTCGCAGCCTTGATGTGTTTGTTATCTCCATCGGTCTCGATCCATGGTTGCCTTGTTGAATGGGCAATAGTTTATTTCAGAAAACAAATACCAAAATGTTGCATATGCCAATTGCCTTATTTTTTATGTTAGATACATTTTTGGGACGAGTTTTATTTGCCGATTGTACTTTTTTACACAATCATATACCACGTTAAGAGGGTTCCAATGAGCCTTGATTTCTCTTGTGAAGTTTAAGAGTTGCTACGGTCTTCATCAGAAGACCAGCTCGGTAGTGCCATAGCTTGCGTTGACGCCGAATCAGCGAACGATAAAACCAAAGAATGCGAGCTCCTTACAAATTTCTACTTACCCAAATACGTGCCTAAAACCCGGTACGTGCATGTTCGAACTAAACGGCTGCTTGGCATCGTTTTGACACCCCGCCCCCATCCCCGCATGGCACCCATTCTGTGGGGCCATTTTGCGGCGCTACTTAGACTTCTATAGTTTTTCGTTCGCTGCACTGAACTTACATTAGTATACCATATTTCAGTTCAATTGGAGTTGCAAGATTTGATCCGCACACTAACGCAGCAAGTTATAATTTAAAGCTTGTAAAATAGCATTCCACCGCTTCAGAGATCCCAATACACATTGCAGATTCATGAAGCAGGCTACGACAGCAGAGTTCAGCCCGTCTTATCATCCGCTGGATACTATTACTGCACAAGTCTTATATACCTTATTGTCTTATACCTTCGATATTTATAATTTGATTTGCCATAAAAGTGATTTTCTCTGAAACCACAACATTTTCTGCACAAATTCTATAAACTTTGTATTTGCACCTTGTAGGTTGGTTAGGTTTGTTTTATAGAAATCCTGAAAAGTAGTCAGTTTTTGAGAAAACTAATTAGGGCAAACGATGACTATGGCAAACGTTACATTTATGGCAAATGAAATTATGTATCTTTCTTATACAGTGTCCACTGGACGTTCACCAGAAGGCGAACCATATAGGTAATTGTTTGCTATTATTGTCGTATACGTAAATAACATCTTACCATTAATATAACACACGTCATTAAGCTCCAGTCTCGCTCGTCCTATCTCCTTCATGTCACCCGCTTCGTAGCCATCTTCGCATGGGCAGCCATCTTGTTCATCCATTTTGTCGCAGCAACTCTTGTTTTTAAACTTCTTTAATACCTCAGGCTGGACGTTGTCGGGCCAATCGTATCTGTTGTGAAATGGGTATTGTTATAATTTTGGATAATTTGATATCAGAGGGCGTAACTTTTAAAACGAGCGTTGTTTCAACTCAACTGTCATTTTCTTACTTAACTTAATTACAGACATAGTCATTTAATTACAGTTTCGTTACAATCCAACACGTAGTTTTAAAATGAGAGCGTAACTACGTTTGTATGGAGAAACGAGCTTACTGCGAACTCTTATATTTCCTCAAAAACGATGTCAGGTGATCTATATTAGGTATATAATCTATATTTTTGTACTTAATATTAATAATTATTATTAATGCCACGATCTGTGTTATGTCATATTGATGTCTATATATATTTTTTTACGACATATTTGAATATGTTGTACAATTATAATATTTATGTAAATTGGCTTTACTAATAAAATACTTATGACTGCCTACAAAGGCGGCCCTGGGTACCCGGCAACTTTAAAGGTAAATATATATGTATTTTAGTCATTTTAGTTTTAAGTTTCATATACTTACATATTCTATTGTATCGTTTATACTAAACATCAAACTCAAACATTTAATAATTTCGTAATAAATATATCGTCGTCATAGTCAAAGGCAAATTCAGTTTGGGGCAATGCATAATGGCACATAGCAGAGGGGCTACCGCGAAACGAAAACGCACTTCGTTCATGTATCTCCCTCTCTGTCACTCGAACTAGCAAGTGCGACAGAGACGGAGATACCGCCGTCGCTAGACAGCGCTGTCAAGCTGGTCGCGTTCAGCTTAAGCCGTGCGTACTGCAGACACCGTGACACACTTCAGGTCCCGCCGGAAGATCAGCGCCGGCTCTTGAGTCGGCATTATGCTGAGGCGGGACCTTTTCGTGACACGATACTTGTCATGAATAAATGTTTTTCTTTCTTTCTTTCTTTCTTCAACGAAATTAGTTTTCGTTTCGCGGTAGGGCCTCAGTATAGTATTCCATACTAGCAACTGATTTTCGTGACCAATCGACCGCTTGCGATTACTTGTGATAAGGTTCAGAATGTTGTACTATCGACAACACAGCTAACTGACCATCCGTGCACTTTATACGTATTGTAATAAGGTTCAATATAAATACAGGATGGTCAGTTAACTGTGTTGGCGTTTGTATTATGAAGCCCCGTGGACATTAGCTGCGGTTCCGTCAGTGGGTTGACAAGCAGCAGCCACCACGTCAAAAAAAATTGCCATTTACCCCCGATTCATTTTATCATCAAATGATAGAGTCTGGCAAACGAAAGCGTGACCTGAGAAAACCCGGCAAATAAAAAAAAATACATATGGTATTACTAATTATAGTAGGAAAAAAAGTGTTGATACTTGTTTTTTTTGTATTTATTTCAATCAATTTGTATAATAGTTGTTTCCTTTTTTGAGGAACACACCACCATGTCTTTAGAAATATTAACCTGTGGTTAAAAACACACTTCAAAAAGTCATTTATTTTTAAAGGCTCCGTTTGGTGCCTAAGGTGTGACGAAGCCTTGACTGTCACGGATGTGACCAAAAAACGAGTGTGTTGATTTATATATTAGAATGTACATAATATTTACCTACTTAACTTTTACTTTCTTCAACAATATGTTGAATCTAGTACAGGCTGATGATAATTATAACTGACTTAATTAATATTAAGGCCGACTTTGATTATAATGATTTAATAATACTCATACTCATACTTTATTGATAATAAAAAATTACATGTCAACATTCTACATACGTAATAAACTGACTTTTATTGTAACCATCCCATATTGTGAATCCCATCCCAGTTAGTGAAGATATTTCTTCTAATAACTCGGTATGAGTAACTATTAAAGATTTTTTTTCGAAATTCCTTAACCTTTCAAGAATGTTTTTCATTTCGCAGATTCCTTTATCTTCAAGATTATCTGTAAACATAAGAAACGGTATCATCATTATCGTCAATATTATTATATCAAATAATCAGCCGACAAGGATTAAGATTACAAAGTCATACTAATTTAGTAAATCCGACATCGCAGCTAAACATTGTTGTTTCTCCTGTAAAACAACTTCTTTCTCCTCTTGTTTTTGTTGGAACTTACTTATCATAGTGTGTAGAAGCTTTCACACATTACTTTTTATTGTTTTACCCATATCAGAGAGAGAAATAATTGAGTTTGCAAAATACGAACAACTAACGAAAGACTTTGACGTGCATTTGATAGATTAATAATGTTACCATATTAAAACTTTAAAAAAGCCCAGGCCAAGCTTTCGTTTGCCAGACTCTAGTTAATCTAATATTACGACGAAATAAAATCGTCAGCTGGCTGTATGCTATTCACTTTTAAGCAGATTAACGCCTGCTATAAAATTTTGCGTCATAATATTGGATTAACTCTCATTTGATGATAAAATGAATCGGGGGTATTGTTTTTTTTTTTTTGCTGATGGTTACCCACCAACGGAGCTGCAGCTGACCTCCACGAGGCTTCATGATACAACATTCTTACAGTACGATTACTGTTAGTTAACCACTGACAGATGGATTGCCTTCATTTAATTTTCAACTTTAATCTTATACAAATAAAATAGTTATTACTAAATCGGTAAATGTGGCCCACATTTACCACATTAATTTTCAACTTTAATTTCATACAGCTAAAGCATTTTTCAGAATACTATTGTATTCTGAAAAATGCTTTAGCTGTATGAAATTAAAGTTGAAAATTAAATGAAGGCAATCCACCTGTCAGTGGTTAACTAACAGTAATCGTACTGTAACCTTCTTACAAGTTATCGCCCGGGGGCAAGTAGCTGAAACAAAAATGCTTCCAGCTCGCGGTCTATACTGCGGCGCTACCGCGAAAATCGAAACTAGAAGTTCGTATACATGCATCCCTGTCACTCGAGTATTGTGAGTGCGATAGAGATGGAGATACCCGAACTTCGAGTTTCGAAGTTCGTGGTAGCGCCGCTGCTAGACCAAGAGGGACGCGGGTCCGCCTTACTAGTGAATTGGAGCTCCGTGAAACATAATGAACACTACTTTAAAGTTCGATTATTTTTGAGATTCTCATAGTAGCTCTAAATGCAAAATCTAAGATCTGAGACAAAACGTTACGACCGCGTTCGCGTTTAGCTGTCAAATCCCGTACAAATTGAGGGCAAAACGCAAACGCGATCGTAAAGTTTTGTTTCGGCAAAACTTATACTAGAGCCTCAGTTGTTGAACCTTGAACCTTACACAGTGACTGGTGTGATTCGGTTTCCTATTTTATTAACGCTTGATAGTATAGTGCATTAATGCAAAACAATGAAACGCCTGCTGTGGTTGCCTATTATTAGGGTTACAATTAGACATACATAAAGCTTCGCCGACCATACAAAACGTTTTATGACATTCGCAGATTAACGGCGTGATGTTTTAAGATAATATTCTAGTTTATAAAAGTTTTCTAGGAAATGGGGAATTTCGCGCAAATGGAAAGCCAATTTATGAAATATTGTTATATAAGTTTCTTAAAATATCACGCCGTTAATCTGCGAATGTCAAAAAACGTTTTGTATGGTCGGTGAACCACCTTAATTATTTTTATAAAATATAACATTGTGAACTCCGTTGGCAATGCTTAAATAAGTAAATAATAACGATCCAATGGTGCTTACAGACTATGGAACGGTCTGGTCTTCCTTCTGTATACTAAGTATATGACTAATTCTTTCAGATAGCTGTGTCCCTCTAAGTCTGCCACACCGTTCGATAGTCTTTACAAATACAAATACAACCAGTGGGATCTTTTGTAAATTTTGCCCTCTCCTTTATGCCCGCTCGCAAGCTCGCTCCATCATTTTCATAAAATGGGTGACGCAGCTCAGTGGGAGTACCTGGAATTCCTTTGGTTGTAGATAGCTCTAAAGTATAATTATGTTTCACTGAGTTCCAATTCACTAGTAAGGTGAACGGACGTTGACTGCGTGCTATCTTCTACTATACTATCATGTGCTTGCCGCGAGAAATGGAAAACTACTTATCTTGCGAGGTTTTCTTATTTTAAGACGAGAGCCGATTGAGGGTTCAAGGTTTAAAAAACCAGGAGTTTTATGAACTTCACCAGCGCACGACGTTTGTTATACCTAATTTTTTTGACATAATGTAACATTTGTTATAATTACACGTTAGATATAATGCGACTTATTCAGCAACCGTACAATATTTCTCTAGAAAATCTCGATACTATCTGTTATCAAAATATATCATACGTTAAATTACACTCGTAGATCGTGTGTTGTGGGCTTGTCCAGAATTTAAGAGTCCGCAGTAAGCTCGGCCGAATTTCACCTTCTCATACAAAAGTAGTTACGCTCTCATTTTAAAACTACGCGTTGAATTGTGACGAAACTTGCATATACAATGACATGAGGTATATCTGTCTGTAATTAGTTTATATGGTTCCAGTTTATAAACCAAACGAAATACAGCAAAAACAAGTTTTGTATGAAAAACTTAAATTATCTGTACCATTTTTTTTACTATGGTATGTGAAGCTACATAAACTAATTACAGACCTGGATTTACCTTATTTCATTGTACATGCAAAGTTTGTTACAATCCAACACATAGTTTTAAAATGAGAGCGTAACTACGTTTGTATGGAGAATCGAGCTTACTGCGGACTCTTAAGCTTCAATGTAGCCCCGGATCATATTTCCATTAGGTAAGTATGTTTTTTTCGCATTTTTTTCTAAGATAACAGCCGCTCTTCAAGGTCTTTTGAGAAACGAGAACAGGGTCTCCAAAGAACATCCGTACCTTTCATCAAACTCCCCATGATTTCGAGTTTTGTCAATCTCGACTTTATTAATATGGCCAACAGGTGATTAAGGATCCTCGCAAAATTGCGTGTATAATTTTATACGAGTAACTTGAAGTGTTGAATGACAAACTTATCATTATTTAGTGAAGAACAAACTGGTTATAAGGTTAAAAGGCCCATTGTATACGGGCCATAGAACGAGGACAAGAGGTTATCATGAATGACAATTGTCATACGTCTAGAAGATTCTGGTGGAGTCTGAACAGCGAGGCGTGTACAAACAACTTAGAAAAGTTGATAAACCCCCGACATTTTCATTTCAAAGTCCAATATCTCAAACACGGCTTAACAGATTTTCATGAAACATGGCTAAGAACACTCAGGATAAAATTATTTATGACACAAAAAAAACCGCATTCAAATCGGTTCATCCGTTTGGGAGCTACGATACCACAGATAGATACACAGATACACAGACACTTTAAACTTATAACACCCCTCTCTTTGCGTCGGGGGTTAAAAAGGCGGCTAAATTAAAAATACACATACTGTGGGCGTAGCATGGTTGCCATTTTATCACTTATCGTTGTGGTAAAGACGCCCATCACGCTCTGACGAGTATGCGAGTGCGAGAGTGACGGATGCCTTATCCACAACGATAAGTGATAAAATGGCAACCGAGCTGGTAATACGAAATGCATAGCGGCCTGATAACTGACAGCTTATTTTATAGGTAAAATTGTTACAATTGTTGTTATTTAAAAAAAAACTCTAATTCCGGGTAGGAGAGCCAGTCGATTCGGATTCATAGTGTTTCCGGCTTGAGACACATACAGATCACTCTCTCAACAATTAAATTTGAGCGGGACTACTAACTTGCTCTGTAGGTATGTGGCGTTATCGTTATAGTCCTGGTGGTGAGTAACTTCGCCAGAGCTCCCAAGGCTTGAGAGTAAGAGGTCTGTATTAAGGTGGTTCGACAACCATTCAAAACTTCTTTTGACATTCGCAGACAAACGGCGTGATATTTTAAGAAACGTATGTAACACTCTTTCATAAATTAGCTTTCCATTTGCGCGAAATTATCCATTGCCTAGAATAAACTTGTATAAAAAAGAATAATTTGAGAATAGTAGTTTTCCCAAATTAACACGCGACAAACTAAATTCACAAATTATTCTAGTTTATACAAGTTTATTCAGGAAAGGGGGAACCGCGCGCAAATAGAAAGCCTATTTATAAGAGTGTCTAAGTACATAAGTTTCTTAAAATATCACGCCGTTAGCCTGCGAATGTCAAAAAACGTTTTGCATGGTCGTCGAAATCTAATATGGCTGATCTTAATGGCAAGTAAATCTAAGCAGAAGCAAGCTTGAGGTTGCCTGGCTGATCTACAGTAGTAAAAAGTAGGGATTGATTACCTTATTTTCTCAGGGTTTTAGGAAAGGATCTTCATCTTCAGAGCCTATAGGTATAGGATATATGTTTAGAATGTTGAGATGTAGTATCAAGAAGCGATGATTTCCTGATATGAGCGTTTCTCAAAAAAAATGCCACTATTATTAATTGTACTTATAGGAATTTTATGTTAACTATTTCCACTCAGAATCAGGAGCTCTTTCGACCCTGGTAGGACAAAAAACTGTCCCAAAGATATTTTTCCTATTGTGTTACCATTTACCATACACTTTGTATGGTGGTAACACAATAGGAAAGTTCAAAAATGTATGAACATTTTGGGACACTTTTTTTCTACTATTGGGATGGAAAGACATCGTGATTTTGAGTAGAAATAACATAAAAGTTGCAGAAAATCTCCGAAAAAATGTAGTGGCATTTTTTTTGAGAAACGCTCATATAGTCTAAGTTTTTGGAAAGCGCGGCCATCTTCGGTGCCCGGTAGGATGCAGATTAGAATATTGAGGTCTAAGGGCGAGAATTACCAACCTTCTGCTAAATAGTTCTTCTATTATTTCTTCTATTTAAGAGTATTCCAGCAGCAGTTCGTCTTAATTCTGATATAGCTTGTATTAGTTAAGTCTGTATCTAACTTCTGCAATCTTCTTGAAGCAAGTTCAAGCTTTTTCGCTGATGCCGATGTACGACCTGACATCCGTGGTTTTTTTGGAAAGAAGCTTCTCTTTGATGCCCTCAACGATACCGATTTAGGATGTTGAGGTTTAGTATCAAGTAGTGATAATTATCTGACGACTTTAAGACTTTTAGAAAACTTCTTTTTCTTCAGTGCCCCTCAGAAATAGAAATAGACTAGGAATACAGGACCACGCGGCGATGGCTGACTTCATCAAGATTCCCAGACAGTATCTTCATGAAGCAGTCGGCGTGGTCGTGGATGGGCGAGGCGTGGCCGGCGCCCCAGCAGAGGAGCATGACGTTGAACGCGCCGCCAGTCTACCAGTTACGTACATGACCACTTTGACCAGGGACCGACTTCTCTAGGCTACCTTAGGCTTCATAGTATCTAAGTAGTCTGTCTTAAATCTGGTATAGCTTGTTTCAAGGCTGGTGAAATCCTTATCTGATATCCTCAATCTTCATTAAGCAAGTCCAAGGGTTGCTTCAGTGCCCTCCAGGAACATGATGTAGAGATGATTACCTGACATCCTCAAAGTTTAAGGAAAGCATCTCATTCTTCGGCGCCCTGTAGAATCCATAGAAACAGGATTGTAGAGGCAATTACACTGCGTCGTTCACCTAATGCGGTCCCCGAATTCATTTTAAACTAGTTAGGCCAACAAACGTCATCTTCACATTAGTCTGTCCGCATACTTATAAGCGTTGGCAGCTGTCGATCGCCGAATGCGGCCGACTAACGTGTTCATTACACTTTTGCGGTCGCCGCATGCAGCATGCGGCGAACGACGAAGTGTAATTGCCGCTTTAAGGTCTAATTCTATCAAGTAGTGATGATTACCTGACTTCATCAAGGTTCCCCGATAACATTTTCATGAAGCAGTGCGAGTCGGCGTGGTCGTGGATGGGCGAGGCGTGGCCGGCGCCCCAGCAGAGAATCATGATGTTGAACGCGCCGTTGCCCGCGTCCACTAGGTTGCGGGTGTAGCTGTGGGGTAGGGCAAATATTTGTGTGATGAGTTATCATCACATCAGCCGAAAGACGTCCAGTGCTGGACATAGGCCTTCCCCATAGAGTACCACAGTGACCGGTCCTGGCGGACTCCCGCGACCTTTACCAAGTCATCAGTCCACCTTGTGCCCCCCGGTACGTGGTCGCCACTCGGGAACCTTTCCGCCCCAACGGCCATCAGTTCTACGTGCAATGCGAGGATTGTGTCCCCTAATATTGATTGATTTAAATCCGTATACGTATTTTGATACACACGTAAGCCTTAAGATTATAATTATAAGATAATTCACTGAGCCGCTAATCACATGTTTCGATACAGTATTGTTTTGACCAAATTCTTTAAAGATAAGGTATGTAACCTTCTGTGCTCCTTAGTGACATTAATCATACTGATTATATTTAAATAAGCACATAAATGCCACGCCTTTATAAACACTTCTTAGCAACTTTTATATATGATGCTGACTGTAGTATTTTAAATGCGACAGTAACTCTGTTCTGTCTGTCTGCCTGTTATTTTCACGCTTAAACCACTGAACAGATTGAGATGAATTTGGGGAGATTGTTTGAGTCGAGACGTTTCCCGAATTCCCAAATTCGCTCTGTTGTGTATGTCCTTACATAGGACAGTATTTGTCCCGAAAATATTTTCAATATTATATTCAATTTATTGGGGGGAGGTTCTATCTTTTTACAATTTTGGAAATTAAACTTAAGGTCTGTAAACTCAAAAAATGTTACAAACTTGCTAGGTAACTATTACTAAGTAATAGATATAATTTAGACGTACCCGTCTAAATTATATCTAAAATTGGACAATTTAGTGTTAGGCTATTTAAGCGATGTGCACGTGGAATCGGGTCCACTACAGTGCTATTAACGCAGTTTTATAATATTACTTAGTAATAGTTACCTAGCAAGTTTGTAACATTTAGTAACATTTAGCTTACCAGCTCGGCCGAATTTCACCTTCCCATACAAACGTAGTTACGCTCTCATTTTAAAACTACGTGTTGGATTGTAACGAAACTACTATGGTATTTGAAGCTACATAAACTAATTACAGACATAGATATACCTTATGTCATTATATATGCAAAGTTTCGTTACAATCCAACACGTGGTTTTAAAATGAGAGCGTAACTACGTTTGTTTGGAGAATCGAGCTTACTGCGGACTCTTAACAAGTGCTATTCCAGAATGACAAGCTGACTAAAATTACGTGATTTTATCCGTAATCTAAAACTTCTAAGATGAGTTGAATGTATTGCTACTTTAAAAAAAAAGTGAGTGAATATGGAATCTATAAAAAAGAGTATGGGAACGTTTTTTTTTTACAATTTATATAATATTTTAATGTTTAAAAACGTTTTGTTGTATTATTTACTTATAATACTATCTTTAATACCTACTGTTGTTCACATTTTATATCAGGTAAAAATTATTTATCATATTTAAATGGGCAACATTTAAAAGATTTAATGCACAATGCAAGTTGTTTGTGGTTTATGCCGTCTGTGAGTGTGTGTTCTTTTCTTTTAAGTTTGCTTAATAATAAGTTTTTGACGCCGTAATCACTTGATGGACCGCCATAAAAGTGAAATAGTATCACCTCCTAGCGTTATTCCCAGTTGTGGCCCTAAAGGAGCCCGGGGTCCGCTTTGACACCTAATCCCATGATTTGGCATAGGCACTAGTTTTACGAAAGCGACTGCCATCTGACCTTCCAACCCAGAGGGAAAACTAGACCTTATTGGGATTAGACCGGTTTCCTCACGATGTTTTCCTTCACCGAAAAGCTAACGGTAAATATTCCGTACGTAAGTACCGAAAAACTCATTGGTACAGTCACGAACTTTAATTTGGGACCCACTTAAGGTTCACAATCCTGTCAAATTGTATAGGAATACACAGAATATTTTAGAAAAAAGGGTCATAAATTAAAGAACGCGACCGTACGAGCCGGGATTCGAACCCACGACCGTCGCTTGACAGCCGCATGCCTGAACCATTAGGCTACCGTAGCTTCAAAAATAAAAGAAATACGTAGTATAAAAATCGGATCGGTCGAATGGGTTCACGTTTCATCACGCAAGTTTTTCACCCTCGCCATCCGTCGCAATCCCTCTCGGCGGCCACCACAGCAGCCATGACGAATTCTTCACCATTTCAAAATGTAATTATAAATAGAAAATATAAAATGAGAATATCCACTTTAGTTCACGTAAACAAATTATAAACGGGACTATTTTATTAGCCGCTAAAATTAGTCGATTAAGTTTGACGTTTCTGTTTTCGCGTATATAAAAACGACATGTCTACAATAGCATTTTTAACAGATTTCAAAAAAAAGGAGGAGTTCTGAATTAGGTTGTATTTATTATTATTATTTTTTAAAATTTTTGTTACCTCAGAACTCCGTCATTAATGAGCCTATTCGTAATTTTTTTTGTTAGTAAATGCTTCCGGGTGGGTTCCATTTTTTTCAAAAATTCAGGTGGATGATGGGATCCATGAGGAACTGAGGGAACTCCTCAATTATATTAGGCACGCGTGTAGTGATTCTGGTATTTTCTATTATAATTCGTGTATTTACACCCGGAAATCATAAATTTCGTGGAGTGGAATTGATGATGAAGACCATAGATTCCGTTGAAATAGCAACTAATGAAGTGCCAAAGGTGATCCTTGTGGAATCGACGGAAGTCCTAAAAATTATGGCAGCTAAACTGTTCGGCGCGACCCGTAACAACACTCACTATTACCTACTCGTTTAGGAGCTCCGATGCCACAGATAGACACATAGTTACGTAAGTATAACACGCCTCGCCAGTAACTACTTAAAATTAATGAATCTAACGAAATACCTACGTGGCTAGACTAATAACACAATTGGATCATTTTGCAATCCATCATGAGAAGGTTAGAATGTTCACATTCAAGATTATATTAAAATCATAAAGGTATCATACGATCAGAAAATAGCAGTTTAAAAGTGTGTTTGCCAATAGATTTAACAACACAATCCTCAAGCATTGGGTTGGATTTATTAAAGAGTCCTAAATCAGGGATGCCGCGGATGCGATTTTTTGACATCCGCGGATGCGGAGGCGGATGCGGATATTTGGGGGCCCACATCCGCGGATGAGGATACGGATTTTGTGGTCAAACACTCAAAAACAACGTCCATTCTATGATATCACGCAATCATCAAACACATTGATACTAAATTACAATCGTTGCGAAACAAATCAAAAACGCGAATTACTCTTGGTCACAGAAACGACAAGAAGTATTTTTTACTAATGGCGAAAATATCTAAAAATCGCGCAGTGAATTACACTACATCCGCATCCGCAAAAACACCGCATCGATTTTGGCGGATGCGGATGCGCTGAAATTTGTGCGGAACTTCCGCGGTTGCGGATGCGGGTGCGAATGTCTGCAACATAATCCCTGCCCTAAATTGCCCCGACTGAAAATATGTATTTTAATTTCAATTAAATTAAATTTAGCTACCTACTTTGTATACCTACTAACTTAGTTTTAATATAATGTATTTTATTTTTTCATGTTAGTAACAGCTCTAGTCTTGTGCTCCGAAATAAAGATTTTATTATTATTATTAAAAGTAGATTGCCAACGTCGCACTTTGTACTCGGTCCGTATGAACTGCAGTTCGGGGCGGTCTGTTGCCCGCTGGTGCCCAGAAACCAGAAAAGTACTGCTTAGGCAAACTAGACAAAAGATCCGTGACGTACACGCATACCTGGGATTCACTACACGAACCGCGAGCTGTACCCATATAAATAGGGCTTGTCTCGTCCACGTGCCACACACGCGTGGATTGGTCTGTTACCTTGTCGGCCAGCGACTAATCCGGCGGATTGGCGCTCGTCTGAATGGCATATGAGCGGCCGTAAATTTATATCGTGTAAGCTGCGGACTAAATCTTTCTCACATTTTTTGTAGCGCGCGCACGCACCGAGCGTTTAGTTGCCGCGTCTGAGCCATAAACTGCAAGAGTCGCTCGCGCTGGCTCGCTTGCTTTATGAGCATTCTTACTCGTAGAGCGGTTACTCATACTTAGTACCTACAGTCGATAATATCTAACTTCAAAATCCTGCGGAGTTTGATGAAATTTGTACGAATGTTCATTGGAAGCCATAATTTCTTTTGGGTTTAGCCGTAGTCGGGTAAAATGTTAATATTAATGTAGTTCATGTCCTATATTGTGTAAATCAAAGTGGATTTGAAATTCTCCCGGCGTTCAATTTCGGAGAATCTTCCCTGAAAGGACATTGAGCGCAATCCCACATGTGGATGCATTTCTGTTCATAAAGACACATCTTTTCGTCAAGGTTAGGTATGTACTACATCGGCTTGTGCAAAATTTATTCAGCTTTAATGTTGCTCTAATACCATGTTTGCATAGAGTGCGTAGTTTTCTGAAAAAACCTGTACTTCTTACGAATGGAGTACATTTTCCAAGATGGCGGCTGTTCTACGAGGTCCTGACCCGGGGACTTTTGGGAGACGAAAACAGGGCTTCCAACGAGCATTCGTACTAAATTTCATCAAATTCCCCGGGATTTCGAGGTTAGACAGTATCGACTTGTAGTGCCGGCAAATAACTTGCGCAACGCGGGACGAAGTGGGGGGACAGCTCGCACGTACAATTCGCCTTGCGAACTGTCCCTCTCCTTTGTCCCGCATTGGGCAAGTTATTTGCCGGCACCTGTACTATGGGTAGGCCCCCCACAAGGTGGATGATGACCTGGTAAAGGTTGCTGGAGTCTGCTGGATGCGGGTGGCGCGCGCGTGCGCGCATGTGTGTGTGTGTGTGTGTGTGTGTTTAGTTGAACTTACCGGAACCGGTCGAACTTGGCGTACTTCTTCCAGTCCTTAGGGTTCGACTTGTACCCCAGCATGAGCTTCTGAACATCTTGCACGTTGACATGGTCTCGGGAGAAGATGGCGTGCAGTTCTTCAACCAGTATCTCTAGGCCGGTGATCTCGCTATGGAAAACGATCGTGTTCAGAGTCAGCAGTAAGCTCGATTCTCCATACAAACGTAGTTACGCTCTCATTTTAAAACTACGTGTTGAATTGTAACGAAACTTTGCATATACAATGACATGAGGCATATCTACGAGTATGTCTGTAATTAGTTTATGTAGCTTCAGATACCATAGTAAAAAAAATACAGCGAATTTAAGTTTTTAATACAAAACTAGTTTTTGCTGTATTTCGTTTGTTTTGATAAGCTGCAGCCATATACACTAATTACAGACACAGATACCTCATGTCAATGTATATGCAAACTTTTGTCACAATCCGACACGTAGTTTTAAAATGAGAGCGTAACTACGTTTGTATGGGAAGGTGAAATTCGGCCGAGCTTACTGCGGACCCTTAATTATCTTCATATTAAACTACCATATTTTAACCCTAAGTATATAAATTAGCGAATGTTTATAGTTTCAAATAGGACAAGCATAAAAAGTTCAAAATACTCTACTCCGGCTACGGAAAACTAACTGAAAAAAAACTGAACTCATTTTGTATTAAGAACTAACGTTGCTAACGAAATTATAAATTGAAATTAAAGGAAAAAAATTTAAAATTTTTATGATGTGGTTCGATGTCGGCTCGGAGCATTAAATTTTTCCTTTAATTTAAATTTTTGAAAAAACTGTTCTTATAAACGGAAGCCTATGTCATCCGGAGCATAATTTCGAATCGATTGATACCTTATTTATCAAAATCGGCTCATCATCTTAAACGCTACGGTGGAACACATACATAAATACAAACAGACTGCTAAAATCATATATCCTCTGCCGTATTCGAAAAAAATACGGTTAAAAAATAAAAAATACAACGACGGTGGTAAACAAACGTACGGCCCGCCTGATGGTAAGCGGACACCGCAGCCTATAGACGCATGCAACTCCAAAGGAGTAACATGGGCGATGGCGATCCTTGATATGTTTGAAGATTCGCCGTGTTGACAGCTGAAGGAACAAATTCCCTCGCTCTCAACACAACGCATCATCGGGAGCTCTGCACGGTTAATGATGATGGACGTTGTCGAATTAAGGGTTGATAGGGAAATACCAGAGTGAACTCATAAGAGATTTATTAATCTCTAGCGCAATAGCATATTTAGTAGTAGGTATTCCTACAAACAAATGTGCTATGATTCCACCGACGCACCAAAACTTCCACGCCGTTTTCATGATGGTTTCCGAAATAAAAATGTCCTTTCCAGGGTATCAAATCTCCCATGCCAAATTTCATCTATATCGGATCTGCGGTTCAAGTTTAAAAGGTAAAGGGGTTGAGGAGTTCCATCCCTTCCAAAAATCATCTAAGGCCTGACTAAAATTCAACCTCAGCTGGGCCCTCCTAAACGCCCAAGCTCCCCCCATACCGAAATCAAGGATCTGCCACTTCAGTTCCTAAGCTGCGTTGGCAGCCCCAGCCCTGACCCAGGTTCCTGGGAGATCGGACGGGGCGCTAAGATATCCTATTTAATAACCAGACAAATTGTTTACACTGATGAGCTCCAATTCGGACGGTTTCTTTTACGTCGCGTCTTTTGTTTTGAGGTCATGGTCTCCAATTAATGCAATACTAAATCAGCAGACAGCGAGACTGCTTGTGGTAGGATCTTAGTATCATGAAGATAAATATTCAGTGTTCTCTTTGAATGAAGATTTTAATAGAGATTCTATGAATGATTGTGTCAAAAATGACGGTTGAGGCGACAGAGGTCCATCTTAATGGATGGTTGTTTGTGTCTAATGCGGGTGCAATTTAAGAAGACATATTTGGTTAGTCTTCTAAGAATAATATATTAATATAATAATATCTTAGATAACTCTACTTTCAACGTCGGGATAATGAGTTGGACTGAAGAAGAGAGTTTATAAAAGTCTACTACTAGAAAGGACTGTTTAATTTTAATAATCTACTTATCCGTATCATAGAACCAGACGTTTGATGCATTGCGTACCTATGCGCGGTTCCCCACAGTGACTTTTTGCAGCGAGCGATGCGTTATAGCTACAGCACGGCTATCACTGGGCAGCCCGCGAAATGTGTCGCGGCGAGAAAGACTACCCGTCTCTTTCCAACTAGAGCGCCTGAAAAGAGATGGATAGTCTATGTCGCCGCGACGCAGCTCGCGGCCCGTCCTGTGATAGGTAGCCTGGTGACTAAGACAGGATAACCTACAATGTGGTCAATAATAAATACATACATACATATAATCACGCTCGTTTCCCGGAGGGGTGGACAGAGATCGAGGATTTGCACTTGCAACAATCTTCACAAACCTTTCTTGCTTCATTCACTTTCATTATATGCCTAATGCATGCTCTTCGATTTAGGGTGACATGACCTTTCTTTAGGATTTCTCACATTTGGTCGGAAAAAGTGCGACGAGGTCGTCCCCTTCCAACTGTACCATCCACTTCTCTCATACACTCTCTTTGTTGATCTTATTTCATCCATCCTTTCTACATGCCTGTTCCATCTTGGCAATCCCCTTCTCAATTTTCGTCCCATCTCTCTCTTATCACAATATTTCTCATTCTATCCCTTAAACTCACCCCACACATACTTCGCAACGGTCTCCTTTCCACTGCATTCACTTGACTTGTTACACTTGACTCTAATGTTTCTTCTGGCACGCCCAACTTTTACTAACACTCCCTTAAGAATCCGCAATAAGCTCGATTCCCCATACAAACGTAGTTACGCTCTCATTTTAAAACTACGAAACTGCATGTACAACTTTGCATATACAATGACTTAAGGTATATCTGTGTCTGTAAATAGTTTATGTAGCTACAGATACCAAAGTAAAAAAAGCGAATTTAAGTTTTTCATACAAAACTTGTTTTTGCTGTATTTTGTTTGTTTTATAAACTGGAACTATATAAATAAACTAATTACAAACATAGATATACCTCATGTCATTGTATATGCAAAGTTTCGTCACAATCCAACACGTAGTTTTAAAATGAGAGCGTAACTACGTTTGTATGGGAAGGTGAAATTCGGCCGAGCTTACTGCGGACTCTTAAGCGCAGCCAGACGTGCTTTCGCTGTGTATTGTATTATATATGCTTACTGGTCAATTTTTATCGGTCTCTCGATGGGCAGCACCTCCATATCGGTGCACTGCGACACTCTCATCTTGCAGTTCGCGTTTTCAACGTCCATGTTGTATGATTAATCTGGAACAAAACAAGGAACAACTGGGTTAGGTTTGTAGTTGTACGAAACATGGAACATTTGAATGGCATGTCATCAGCGAACGAAAAAACTATAGAGCTCCTTACAAATTTCTACCCAAACACGTGCCTAAAACCCGGTATGTTCGAACTAAACGGCTGCCTGGCATCGTTTTTACACCCCGCCCCCTTCCCCGCATAAAGGCAATGGGGCCATTTTGCGGCGCTACTTAGACATCTATGGTTTTTTACGCGACTGCCGAAGGAGAGGAGGGTTATGTTATTCGAGCGTATATGTTATTTATGTGACCTTATTCTTTGGCACGCCCTGCAGCCTAAACCGTTTGACGGATTTCGACATATGAGGTGTCGTTGGATTCCTCTTGATCGTGGGAGTGACATAGGCATAGGGATTGAAAGATTCGTTGCCATTAGCGGACCCACGGTAGCCCAATTGGCAGAGCGATGGACGGATTCCAGAGGTCGTGGGTTCAAATTCCGCTCGTGGCGAATAATTTTTAAATTTTCCACTATGACCGAGATTGACCCTTAGTCTCACCCTGATGGTAAGTGACGATAGAGCCCAAGATGAAGCTGAGTAACAGCCTAATCACTCCTGTTTGTTACTTTAACCTTTTTTCACCTTATCCTCTTTCGCGTCTACAATAAAGGATTTACATACATAAATACATTAACTAGGTTCCTTAACCGGCCCAATGACCCTAATAAAAAAAAAACATTTATTTCAGAATACACATGTTCCATAATTTTGTTAGTAACAATTTGCCTTAAAAAACTATGTTAGACACACAGAATAAATCATTTTATCTGCTTTGCCTTAAGGTTGACTGGTAGAGAATGCTTTATAGCATTAAGTCCACCTTTTGTACTATAAGATATTCTTTTGTGCAATAAAGATGAAATAAATAAATAAGTAAAATTAAACAATAATAAAACTAACTATAATGACCATCTTATTAGTACAAAGTACATTCGCCAGTTGCTTGATCCAGAAGTCAACAGCGATAGCCCAATATTTCCTACGTCATTTTATGATAAATTTCGTCATAACACACTTAAGTATAAAAGTAATTGCAAGATCGTTATAACGCACTCTACTATGTTCAGTGCCATAAGGACTTAACTAATATCGATCTGCTAATATATTACTTAAGTCTATAAATAACAAGCAAAGCTGCATAGGTCAGTTAAACTAGATTTCAAGCGGATTTCAACTTTCAACACTCGTGATAAGGGAAATAACTCATTGAGTGTTTGAATGCGTGAGTTCTGTTTTTTAACCTTTCGCCTGCAGATAGTTTTATTTATTGTAAATATTATGATTTTAAGGGGGCAACCGGATGGCTCGCGGTATTTGAGCTCCCGAAGTGTTGTGGACCCGCCCTGTGCAACCCGAACTGAGCCAACTCGGACTGGGGCGAAAAGTATGTTTTCTTTTTTGTCGCGTGGCAGCTGATTGAAGTAGCGGTTGCCTGAAAGTGTACGCTGTTTGTATAATGAAATGCTGGTCTAAATCGAATACCTGGCGACAACTGAGGTTGGTGAGGTAGGGCACAGCGAAATGTCATACCGCTCGAATTTGGAGCAGCTCAACTGGGGAAGTACCTCCGCCTTGCAGAAGACCACAGCCATAATAACACTACTACTTGCTCTGTAGTAGTGTTGTGTTCCTGGTGGTGAGTAAGGTCGCCAGAGCTCCCGAGGATGCGTTGTGTTGAGAGCGAGGGACTTTGTTCCTTCAGCTGTCAACACGGCGAATCCTCAAACATATCAAGCGTCGGCAACGCCCATGTTACGTTTATAGGCTGCGGTGTCCGCTTACCATCAGGCGGGCCGTACGCTTGTTTGTCACCGTCGTTGTATTAAAAAATAAACTTTTTTCAACCCCCCTCCAATTTCGGGTCCAGTCCAAGTTGGCTCAGTTCGGGTTGCACAGGGCGGGTCTACAACACTGCGGGAGCTCAAATACCGCGAGACATCCGGTTGACTCTCGGACACTGAAAATGAGAGTCATTGCTTTAACTACCTAGGCAATGCGCCAAATCGCTTTTGAGTGTACAGTCAGCTAAGAAAGTGATCAGTTTTGGACCTTAAGAGTCCCCAGCACGGTCGACTCAAGTCCACTCTCCATACAAACGTAGTTTAGTTCTCGTTTTAAATAGGCATACTGGAATAACATACAACTTATACACAGTGGGACCCGCCGTATTGAGGTCAGAAACTAGTTTATGTGGCTATAAATACGGGTGGACTCAAATTATATAATTACTTCAAATCAAATCAAATCATTTTTTTTATTGCAGGTTATATGTATGGGCGTAATACAGTGGGCGTAGCATGGTTGCCATTTTATCACTTATCGTTGTGGTAAAGACGCCCATCACGCTCTGACAAGTATGCGAGTGCGAGAGTGACGGATGCCTTATCCACAACGATAAGTGATAAAATGGCAACCGTGCTACGCCCGCAGGTGTTCAATAAATAATATAGTTCAGTATAACCTGCCTCTAAGGCGTACAATATTCCTAAAATCTAATATATTTGAAAAAGTACATGCAATCCGAATAATTACTAAATTAATGCTTAAAATTACATACACATTGAAAATCATAACTATTACATAGAATTCATCAAAACCACATGTAAAATAAAAATTCAAAGTTGGATGTCAATATTATCATTAAAAAATTCTCCAATCAAATCTATCAATCAAAAGAAAGAAGGAAAAAAAATGTGCCTACTGACAAAGATCCCATTGAAATATCTCAAAAAATTACGAAGCTACAACCGTTTGAATATTGCTTGTTAGAGAGACAACGCTAGCAGATCGTGACGTCACGATCCTCAAGCGTCATAGCAAATGACAATCGTTTTATATGGAGGTGCGTTCTGCGGAAAAGGGGCAGAACATACCCCCTCTTATAACAAAATTTTAAGTAGCATTAGGTTGCCGATTGTATAATTATTAGATTATTTCCTTTAGTATTAAATGTGTATTTTTTTTGCAGATGCCACTGTTTAATTTTTAATGACTCCAACTATTGGCTCTGTGAGCTGTAGAACTCGCCAGTCTATTTTTTTTTAATTTCGAAACTATGAATCGACAAAAATAGTACCTACATTTCGATGCTAGTGCGGAAAGTATGTCATCACGTCACGAGTACCTAGATACCAAGACAAGGCAAGACTCGGGACGAGTGAAGAATGACATTTCCGCACGTGTATCGAACGGCGTTTTTTAATACAGTTGCGAAAAAATAAGAAAAACAACAAGTAAGTTATATTATTTTTTCCATAACATCATTGTAATACAGTTGAAAAATAATGAAGTTCAAAAATCTTTTTTTTACACAGTTTATTTTTTATTGACATAGTAGGTAATTAAATTAGTGGTACAATTTGTACAACTAATGTGGGAAAAGTGAAAATTATTAAACTATTGTGAGCTAGTTCGATAATTATTTCACAAAAATCGGTTGAGAAATGCGACCTGTAGAGAAAAACAGCCGTACAGCCGGACAGCGGGACATACGAGTTTTTTTGTCCCAAGCCTACACGGAGAAACTATAGTTCGCTTCGCTCGCTCGTTTTTAAAAATAAATAGACCTAAATTATTATACTTGCAGACTGTTAGGGTGAAGCCACACGAGCGTAATTTGTGAGCAGTGAGTCGCGTAATTTCGGTTCGCCCATATATGGGCACTCCGAAATGTCCATCTATGGGCGACCCAAATGCACATACTAGGTTTACCCTTCTTTTACCGACAAATCATTAATGTTTCCCCCGTGTGGTGTCGGGTTAGAGTAGCACCCCCCTTTTCTTCCTGTGAGTGTCGTAAGAATCGACTAAGGGAACAGGGTTGAAGTGTGTTATGGCCGATGGGCTAGCAACCTATCACTACGATATCACATTTTGTCTTTTATATCCACGTTTATGTTAAAAGTGGTACTGGAAGAGAACTTTCATGTGCTCTGTCGTCGTCCTTTTAGGGATAAACGTTGTTGGTTTTGTAATCATTTTCTATACAAAAATCAATAACCAATAATCGTTTATGTGAATCGATATAATATTAAATCGAATACTTATAATGTAGCAACACTATGATATTTTTGTTATGGCAATTCTCCCGCTACCCTTTTAGATTTAGAACGGACGTATACTTGCTTCCAAGTGTAGTTAAATTAAAATGTTATTATTCAATTCAAATTAATAATCTTTTCTTCCACGGCCCTAAACTTGCAACAGGTTATGGTGCCCAGTGTTATTTAGTTATAGTAAAACTGTAAATATAAGTTTGTTAAATTTGTAAACATTGTAAGTATAGCAACAGTGAAAAGTACCGTTGTAAACATACATTTTGAAATCTGGTACAATGGACAAGTTTAAACCAAAACGGAACATTAGACCTTTTGATGGTGCAAAGTATAGTATTTGGAAATTTCGAATACGATCGTTACTCAGCGAATTGGATGTGATTCATGTCGTTGACGAAGAAATTCCAGAGAATCGAAGTGAGGAATGGGATTATAATAATCGAGTCGCGAAGAACATGTTGGTTGAGTATTTGTCAGATTCTTATATTGGATGGATTCAAAAATCTTGATTTGTTATACGAACGAAAAAGCCTTGCAACTCAATTGGCTTTAAGAAAAAACTGTTAGGTTTAAAGCTACAAGGTGATATGTCGCTTGTAAAACATTTCACTATATTGGATGATTTAATCACGGAACTGGCGGCCGCTGGGGCAAGATTGGACGAGACGGATAAAGTTGCCCACTTGTTACTTACACTACCAGTAACTTATGACGGTGTCATCACGGCCATAGAAACTTTATCAGAAGATAATTTAACTTTGGTTTTTGTCAAAACAAGGCTGTTAGATCACGAAGTTAAATTGAAAAATGAGGGCTGTGATACGAGCGTAAAAGTGCTACATGTTGAACACAAAGGCGAAACTAGGAGAAAACGAAAATTTTGTGATGAAAAACCAGCTTATAATTACCCACAGCAAAACAATAAAAAATACAAAGGAAAATCCAAATCAAATTTTATAAAATGCCATCACTGTGGTCGCAAGGGACATACTAAGAGGGATTGTTATTAATTCAAGAGGACAAACACCCAGAAATATACACCGGACAGGACGAGAACAATTCAAACAGTTGAAATAAATCAAGGATCGACTTCAGACGATTTTTCAGGATTTGCATTTATGACCGGCGATTACCAGCAAGAAAATGACGCTAACAAAGTGTCATTTCTGTTGGATTCGGGAGCATCAGATCACATAATAAACAGGGATGATCTTTTTATTGCTTATGAGAATCTAAACACACCTGTCAAAATTTCTATTGCCAAAAATGGTGAATTTATTTCAGCCACAAAACGAGGTCATATCAATGTCATCAGCAATGCCGGCGTCCCTGGTGTCTTGGAGAATGTACTCTTCAGCCGCGAGGTGCCATATAATCTGCTGTCAGTCTCCAAGATGCAGCAGGCTGGGCTGACCGTTATATTTGATCAGCAAGGGGCGCGCATCACAAATGAAGGTCAAGTCATCATGACAGGTAAATCTTTACGCAATTTGATTGTTCTAGATTTTAATTTACCAGCTAAATTAAATCAGTCTGTTTCCCAAGTATGTCAAAGCAGCAGCGATACTTACAAATTATGGCACGAACGTTTAGGCCATATCAGCAAGAGTACATTCCTTGAATTAAAAGCGAATAACATGATTGAAGACATACAACAAATTCAAAAGGTTATTCCGATTGATAACTTGTGCGAGGCTTGCATAAATGGAAAACAGACGCGTCTCCCATTTAATAAATCCAAAGACGAAAGTTATGTTAAACGGCCATTGTATATTGTGCATAGCGATTTCTGTGGCCCAATTACGCCTCCCACGGCTGACAACAAAAATTATTTTGTGTTATTTGTTGATCAGTTTATACATTATTGTGTTGTATATACACTAACGTATAAATCAGATGTGTTCTCAGCATTCAAGGATTTTGTTGCAAAAAGCGAAGCAAAATTTAATCTTAAATTAGTCAATTTATACTGTGACAACGGTGGAGAATATTTATCTACCGACATGAAAAATTACTGTGTAGAAAAGGGTATAACTTATCATTTAACAGTACCGAGGACTCCACAATTAAATGGTGTATCAGAATGGATGGTAAGAACGGTTACCGAAAAGGCTCGTACTATGTTGACTGGTGCTAAATTGAATAAATGCTTGTGGGGTGAAGCAGGGCAAACTGCAGTTCACTTAATCAATATAACACCAACAAGGGCTTTAAAACAGGTTAAAACACCGTATGAAATGTGGCATAATAAAAAACCTAGCATTAAAACCCTTAAAGTATTTGGCTCAACTGTGTACGTACATAATAAAACCTGTAAAACGAAATTTGATGACAAATCGTGGAAGGGTATATTAGTAGGCTTCGAGCCAAACGGTTATAAGGTATGGAACACAGATTGCGAAAAATGTATAACTGTCAGGGATGTTGTTGTTGATGAGACGAATTTTCTTATGTCCAGGCCGTCATCGAAGCCTGAAGGGAGTATAATGGAATATTCCCAGGACAAAACTGATCGTCCCACTGTGCCAAAATCAGTGTCCTCAAAGTCTCAAGTTTCAAACGACCCTAAATCAACGAACACAAAAGTTGATGAAGAAGGCAGTCCAATTAAAATTCGCAGATTAGATTGCAATGAGCCACTTGAACCTGAGATTTACCCTGATACGTTACCTGTAAATAATGAAGAATCAAACCTAGGCGCACCTAGGAGGAGTGACAGACTTAAGGGCCGTACTCCTGTGTCATATAAAGAAAATGATGACGATTATTTGTATAGTGTACTGTCAATCACTAGTACTAGTAAAGTACCTCAATCATTTAATGATATTAAAACTCTTGATGATAGGCCGCAGTGGAAGAAGGCAGTTAGGGATGAATTAAACTCACTTAAAATAAATAACACATGGACTTTAGTACCAAGACCGAAAAATAAAAATATAGTTGATTGTAAGTGGATTTTTACAATTAAAAGTGACGCATTTGGAAAACCTTTACGATACAAGGCACGTCTTGTAGCCAGAGGTTTTAGCCAAGAGTATCTTACTGATTACAATGAGACGTTTGCGCCAGTTGCTAGAATAGCTAGTTTTTGATTTATATTTAGCTTTGCCAACCAGTATAATTTGTTGATTCACCACATGGACGTTAAGACAGCATTTTTAAATGGTGTCTTAAAAGAAGAAATAATTATGAAAGTTCCAGATGGTATTTTGAATAATAAAGATTATGTATGCGAACTTAACAAAGCTTTGTATGGGCTAAAACAGGCTGCCAGGTGTTGGTTTGAAGTTTTCGAACAATCACTCAAAGAAAAAGGTTTTCAAAATTCGGCAGTTGACAGATGTATATATATTTTAGATAAAGGGCATATTAGCAAGAATACATAAGAAGGGCATAGTGCTATATGTTGACGATTTGGTAATAGCATGTGCTGACATTCAAACAATGAATAATTATAAAAATTATTTAAAGACCAAGTTTGAAATGACAGATCTGTATGATATCCAATTTTTTCTCGGTATAAAAGTGACCAGAGAGAGGGATACGATTACGTTAGATCAAAGTATTTACATTCAGACAATACTTAGTAAATTGAATATGAGTGAATGTAATCCCGTGTCTACCCCCACTGAAGCCAAACTAAATTTTGAGGCATTAAACTCAAAAACTAACCATGATGCCCCATGTCGTAACCTTATCGGATGTTTAATGTATCTTATGCTGTGTACTCGGCCTGATTTGAGTGCCTCAGTAAATATTCTGAGTCGGTACACAAATAACAATAACCAAGAATTGTGGCAATGTCTAAAAAGAGTTCTTAGGTATTTAAAAGGTACCATGGATTTAAAATTAACCTACAAAAGAGGGAGCTATGATAACCTTTTTAAGTGGGTATGCTGACTCTGATTGGGGAGGCAGTGATAGTAGTGACAGGAACAGTACTACTGGTTATGTATTTAAATTATTTGGGCGGTGCACAATTACTTGGTGTACAAAGAGACAAGCTTCAGTGGCCGCGTCGTCCACTGAGGCTGAATATATGGCTTTGTATGAAGCAGTTAAAGAAGCCCTGTGGCTTAAGTCTCTAGCAAATAGCATTAATTTGAAAATTACTGACCCAATTGTTATTTATGAAGACAATAACGGCTGCATAAGCATAGCCAACAACCCAACTTGTCATAAGAGGTCAAAGCATATTGACATCAAATACCATTTTTCAAGGGAACAAGTTCCAGTTGGCTGATATGTTGACGAAGCCGTTACCTGCAATCATTTTTCAAAAGATGAGAAGTGAATTGGGTCTTGAATAAGTTTTTGAGATTATTGAAATGTTTAATGATTGTAGGTTATGATTATATTTTACATAATGTTGATTATATAAATCTCTCTTAAAATCATAATATTAATCTTGTCTAAGTGATCTGATTAGGTTTTCCTGGGTTTCCCTAATCCTCGCAACGAATGTTGGATCACATTGTATTTTTCCCCAGGGTGCACTTGGAAGTAATATATTGTCTACCTAAGATAATTATTTCAATTTCGTAAAAAGGAGATTAATTTTTGAGGAAGCGTGTTGATTTTGTAATCATTTTCTATACAAAAATCAATAACCAATAATCGTTTATGTGAATCGATATAATATTAAATCGAATACTTATAATGTAGCAACACTATGATATTTTTGTTATGGCAATTCTCCCGCTACCCTTTTAGATTTAGAACGGACGTATACTTGCTTCCAAGTGTAGTTAAATTAAAATGTTATTATTCAATTCAAATTAATAATCTTTTCTTCCACGGCCCTAAACTTGCAACAAACGTATGTCATTAATGTTTAATCTAATTAATGTTTCGATCAATTTTCATTTCAACGAAAAAAAAATTTTCAGAAACAGCCTAAGGTTCTACACAATTAACTATTATTTTAACTTTACCTAAAACGTCAATGGTTTATGGGAAAAAATACAATACAATACAATACAAACACAAAGCTAAAAAATATCGATGAAATGAAAATTCGTTAAAAAAGTATTCGGTGAAACGTTTGTCGGTAAAATCGGGGGATCCCCACGAATTACGCTCGTGTGGATTCACCTTTATCAAACTAAACTACAGTATTTTCCATCGTATTTTCACGGAAACGTATCAACGTGTGTTGATATTTCAGTCGGTCACAGTGCAAAAAGTACTGAGGTTGACTGAAGTAGCATGACAATACGATCCGAGAAAATACGATGGAAAACATTTATGCTCTACGTCTGTAGTCGGATACAGCCGTCAATCTAAGCTAGTTGGTATTTTTGCCCATGTTAGGAACAGTCAAAACATGTTTACCCTGAGCCATTTCCTAGAATACCACCTTTCCTATCATCAATCTAACGCTAATGTACACAATTATGATAAAGATGTTATTCAATACACGTCATAAGTATGCCTATAACAATCGTCAACAGAAACACGTTTTACACGAGGGACGCGCCAACGCGGCTCACCTAACGCTTCACGCCTCACGCCTCCTATTATTATTATTAGGGTGAGGACGAAATTCTTGGCGAGTAGTTATAGCCTGGCCCGGTTAGTCGGTAGTTAACCATACAAAAAAATCTGTTGTGACACAAAATTTAGCCATTTAATTGTATGATTAATTTTCGTGTCACAACGGAAAAAATTCAAAGAAAATTTAATTGAGTGAGTTAAGAGTCCGCAGTAAGCTCGATTCTCCATACAAACGTAGTTACGCTCTCATTTTAAAACTACGTGTTTGATTGTAACGAAACTTTGCATATACATTGACATGAAGTATATCTATGTCTGTAATTAGTTTATGTAGCTTCAGATACTATAGTAAATAATTTACTTTAAAAACAAAGTTTTAACCGACTTCAATTTAGTACTCCGCCAAGCCACGAGAACATTTCCACATTTCTTTTCCCATTTACCACATGAACTGATTTCCGAGAGCAAATGCATTGATTATTAGAGAAAAAACCCCAATCGCTGTATGTGACCCGATAATATTTGAGGACTTCCGTCGATTCCACAAGGATCACTCTTGGCACTTCATTAGTTGCTATTTCAACGGAATCTTATCAGAATCTGTGATATAGGTACTTTTGTACTTTTAAGTAGATAAATGAGGAATTCCATAAGTCATCTGTGGTCTTCATCATCAATTCCACTCCACCAATTTATGATTTCAGGATGTAAATACACGAGTTATAATAGAAAATACCAAAATCACTACACGCGTGCCTAATATAATTGAGGAGTTCCCTCAATTCCTCATGGATCCCATCATCCAATTGAATTTCCAAAAAAATGGGACCCACCTGGAAGCATATACTTACGAACAAAAAAAAGAATTTACGAATCGGCTCATCAATGACGGAGTTCTGAGGTAACAAACATTGAAAAAAAAAATAAAAAAAAAATACAACCGAATTGAGAACCTCCTTTTTTTGAAGTCGGTTAAAAAAACAGCGATTTTAAGTTTTTCATACAAAACTTGTTTTTGCTATATTTCGTTTGTTTTATAAACTGGAACCATATAAACTAATTACAGACATAGGTATACCTCATGTCATTGTATATGCAAAGTTTCGTCACAATACAACACGTAGTTTTAAGAGTCCGCAGTAAGCTCGATTCTCCATACAAACGTAGTTACGCTCTCATTTTAGAACTACGTGTTGGATTGTAACGAAACTGCATATACAATGACATGAGGTATATCTATGTCTGTAATCAGTTTACGTAGCTTCAGATACCGTAGTAAAAAAATACAGCGAATTTAAGTTTTTCATACAAAACTTGTTTTAGCTGTATTTCGTTTGTTTTATAAACTTAAACCATATAATCTAATTACAGACATAGATATTCCCCATGTTATTGTATATGCAAAGTTTCGTCACAATCCAACTCGTAGTTTTAAAATGAGAGCGTAACTACGTTTGTATGGGAAGGTGAAATTCGGCCGAGCTTACTGCGGACTCTTAAGCTGGCCAAGAATTCGTTCCGTACCCATTATTTATTATTATGAGCTTGTAGTGTCCCACTGGTGGGCAAAGGCCTCCCCCCACCTTTTCTAATGCTCCCGATTCTGATCAGTGTCTGGCTTCTCTTCTCTTTCTTCTTTTAAAAAGGAGTCTAGCTCGTCTCGCTCTCGCCGACAAGGTCTGCCACGTCTCCGTTTTGAGCTGTTGGGCTGCTATTCAGTGTAGACTTTGGCCAGAGTTCATTCAGCCTAGTTCAGCATAGACATGACCAGCCCAGTCCCACTTCAACTTGGCTGACTTCCTCTACCTACGCTTAGTTACTATCGCGGCGTCAAGAAACATTCGTTGGTGAACGTTCAGGTGAGCTTAAAACAAGTTACAGAATAGCGGGAAAGTTCCGTTTAGGTCGTATTAGGGTGCGACCACACCGCTGCTCAAAATACGCTAACGCACCGTAAAAGGCAGCAAAATGTATGAAGAATACGTGACGCATACGACACGTCAACGCGTATACGCAGCGTTAAGCACCGGTGTGGTCGCTCCCTTAGTTTGTAACCATATTTGTAACTGGGGTTATGTTGGTTCCCTGAGGAAACGCCGTGATAAATTCGAAAATACAACTTACTTTTGTGATGTGTGTCTTGCGCTTAAGTCTGAAGATATGCATTATTGTGTTCCTGGAGGTTTGCAAGATCACTAAACGTCCTGGGTTCAATCCCGGTAACGGCAAATATTTGTGTTATGCTGATGAGCATGACATTTTAATTTTAGCTAAAAATAATAAATAAATAATGATAATAATAACTTTGACTTACTTTGATTGACTCTACCTTCCAAGATATAAGATTCTAAGTCGAATGACAGCTTTAAAAATAATCGGCCATATTGAATAATCGCAACCATAGACGTACGTACGTTTTGTAATAGACTTATCAAAATGTAATACCCTACCCTGCTACTTTTTCTTTACTGTGTTTTGTTTTGTATACCCATTGTTTTGTCCACGAATAAATGTTTTCTTTCTTTCTTTCTTTCTAATTCTGTCGCGAGTATAGAAGCTTCTGCACGGCTATCACGACGGCGCGCGAGCTCTTTCGATTTTTCTCGCTCGATCCGTCTCTCTTAGAACACTTAGAACAAGAGGTTATAGTGCGAGAAAAATCGAGAGTATGTCGCGGCCGTCTCATGATAGACTTGCTGGGTGGACATACGATATATCGATTCATCCCTTGTGTTGATTTGAGGATTCGTTGTTTTGACATCTAGAGATAGCAGGTCCCTCTAACACAGCACATTCTCGGCAGCTCTGGCGACGTTACTCACCACCAGGAACACAACACCACATAACCAAAAAACAGCGTACAAAAAACCATAGAAAGCGAGTACCTTACGAATTTCTACCCAAACACGTGCCTAAAACCCGGTATGCGCATGTTTGAAACGGCTGCCTGGCATCGTTTTGACACTCCGCTCCCATCTCCGCATAAGCAATGGCACCAGCGAACGAAAAAAGCCATAGAAGTCTAATTAGCGTCGCAAAATGGCCCCACAGAATGGGTGCCATTTTACGTGCCGTTTTTTTTTTTCGCTGCCCTCAAAGTAGTGGTGTTGTGGGTTCTTTTTTTTAATACAACGGCGGTGGCAAACAAGCGTACGGCCCGCCTGATAGTAAGCGGACACCGCAGCCTATAGACGCATGCAACTCCAAAGGAGTAACATGGGCGTTATCGACCCCCCATATGTTTGGGGATTCGCCGTGCCGGTTCTTTGTAATACGCAGTCTGACCCGCGCGGGCACCTAGCTTAATTATTTTTTGCCTAGAGACTTTTGAAGTTAACTGTACTAGCTTTTACTTATACTAGTAAAACCAGTGTAAGTAAGTTTTCTATTTTATATTTACTAACACGCGTCTTTTTAACGACTGTAACATTTAAGTGTAATGTCAATATCAAGAGAGTAACCAGGGCTTTAAATTTGACTAAAAATTCAAAGAATTCTCGCAAAAATAATCTGATTATCAGTTCGCGAATGAAGAGCATTTTGGAGAAAATTTACTGCACAGTTGTAAAACTTGGAATTGGAACACAATAAATATCTATGGGAGACAGGATACCCATTTTTAAACGACTTCAAAAAATGGAGGTTTTCAATTCGGTTGTTTTTTTATATTTTTTACGTTATTATTATTTTGAATGTTGCTCAGAACTCCATCGTTTACGAGCCGTAGTGGTGTGCATTAGAGCGAGCAAGAGACATTATTAGTTTAAGGGTTCGTGTCGACTGTCAAAAACAAACGCTGGTCCCTCTCACGCTTATGGCAGACTTTTTATAAAACTGTCACTGGAATCGGAATCTTCTACTTTGGATCGTAGAGTTGCTTTTGGAATGGACTACTTTGATGGAAGTCTTCCAACTCAAATAATCTCATGTATACTCTCAACAGAAAGAAGTACAAAGGAAGAGGTTCCAAATTTGATATGAGAAAGAAGATACTAAAAACAATTGAAAACAGAAGGGGAAATATGTATGTTAGGGCAAATGATGCGACATAAAAATTTCATAAAAAATTACAAAGAAGAAATATAGAGGGAAGGACAGGCAGGGAAAGACCAAGACGTGCGTTTATGGACCAAGCTAAAAAAAAGTTAAGTAATGTAATGTCGTTTCAAGAGCTCAAAACAGTATGACTACTTCACCGACAAGAGCCCGTTTCTTAAGTGTATGATTATCATCATGCGTTGCACCCTTTATTTGATTTGAGGATTCGTTGTGTTGCTAGCTAGAGACGAAGGCGCTTCCCTCAATCTCAACACTGCGCATCGTTGGGAGTTCTGGCGACTATACTCACACGACACGAGGTTTCTCTGGCTGCGGTCTTCTCTAAGGAGGTACTCCAGATGGGCTGATCTAAGTATGATCGAGTTGACATTCAGCTGTACTCTTCGGTGTCTCTTCCTCTCTAAAGTTGCTGAACTTTGGTTCCAGCACGGCTATCATAATAGCTCTTGACTTTGTAATGACCACATCCACGACGCCCTAATATTCCATTTGTTGAAATTAAAACTGTTTAAACACATTCATCATCATCATCATCACATCAGCCGAAAGACGTCCACTGCTGCCTCCCCTAAAGAGTGCCACAACGACCGGTCCTGCGCCACCCGCATCCAGCGGACTCCCGCGACCTTTACCAGGTCATCAGTCCATCTTGTAGGGGGCCTACCCACGCTGCGCCTTCCGGTACAAACACATTGTTCACGCTCAATTTTGTAAATGAAAGAAGAGCCATAATTGCTAAAAATTGCATAGGTACGAGTAATACCAGCACAGAATATTATTATTATTGTGTGGTATTGTGGGCCTTTATATGCCGCTTCGACCAGCAGGTGATCTATTGTGGCAGCCCTTTGTTTATATTTCACCGTTTAGACCCGTTGCCTCTAAGAAGTTCCAGATTCTTTGGGCGGTGATATGTTGTACCTCTTCTGGGTGCACTACGTGCCGCCCTAGGTACGAGTAGATACTTCTTTTGCGCATGAGTGGTCCGCAGGAGCAGAGAATATGCATTGCTGTTTCCTCCGTCTCCTGGCAGAACCTGCAAGTTGCGTCCTGTTTCATACCCATTTGAAACAGGTGCTTGTTTAATTTGCAATGTCCTGTCAGAATTCTCGTTACTGCGCAGGTTTTGTGCCTTCTGAGTTGCAGCACAGAATAAGTTGTAGTATCTACTAGCCACGCGAGCACGCGCTAAAACTAAACTAACTACTACTACTAACGTAGGTATAATTTAATAGGTCGAGCTGCCGGCAACCCTAGCTCTGAGGCTCCGCCTCCGAAAGAGCTCGTTGCATGCGATAGAAAGAGATGGTCACATTTACGCACGTTTGGCGGACCTAAACAGGGAATTTGTTAACAGAGAATCTTCTGTACGTAGTACATACTTATTCTGTGTGGTATTACTCAAGGGACGGAGAGATTGTCACTATACATTTTGGCTCTACTGTGAACATATTCACTCGTACATACATACATACATAGATACATTCACGCCTTTATTCCCAAAAGGGGTAGGCAGAACACATGAAACGTATGTTGCAGCGCCACTTTTAGCATAAATGTGGGTATAAAAGATCGGCAAAATGTGATATTGCAGTGATAGGTTGCTAGCCCATCGCCCACAACACACTTCAACCCTGCTCCCTTAGTCGACTTTTACGACACCCACAGGAAGAAAGGGGGTGGTGAAATTCTAACCCGACACCACACGGGACTACTCGTAACCTAGTATAAATGCACGGCTATCACCGGAGGACCCGCGAGCTGTGTCGCGGTGACATAGACTATCCATTTCTTTGTCTCTTTCCGCGTTCTAATTAGAAGGAGGCGGATAGTCTGTCTCGCCGCGACACAGCTCGCGGGTCGTCCTGTGATAGTGCAGCTATACCAGGTTAGTAAGAATATGCTCGCACCATTGCCAAAATGTGTTGTGTTGTGTCGATGTTTCAGTCCCTTAATAGTCAGAGCAATGACGCGTAGTTGAGTGTCCGAGAGGCGACCGGATGTCTCGCGGCATTTGAGCTCCCGAAGTGTTGTGGAACCGCCCTGTGCAACCCAAATTGAGCCTACTTAGACTAAAAAAAGTCTGCGGCCGACACTGGCCTAATGACATGTCACTTTCAAATAAATTGAGGGAAACAATACGTGTAGTATTAGGCATTAAGGGGTCAAGCATTAGGACGTTCACCTTAGATCCTGATTCCTGTGGTCAATATAGGAAAGGCGACTATTGTTTTTTTTATCTGTATGACCTGATCTATTCGAATATAGTAGAAGATATGATCGTTAGAAATCATGATAAGTTCACCACAAGACCCTTATTACTTTGATTAATCTAATAATATTAGTAATTATCTTGTTAATTATGTCAATAATCATTAATTTTATACGTCCATTAGAATGAAGCACGATTGTAAATTGTAAATAACACGTAGAGCTTAGATAGTTATTTTTCTTATCTATGGTTGATATCAATTTGAAATCTCAACTTGTCTGGTACTAAAACGGATATCAAAACCAAGTTACAGAGTTATAGAAAAGTCTTTCCTTTCAAAGCATATCACATTGACATAAGATTAAATTGGTCCTGGCATGTGGAAAAGGCTCTTTCCATATACATGTTATTTATTTATTTTATTTTACACAACGACGGTGGCAAACAAGCGTTCGGCCCGTCTGAAGGTAAGCGGACACCGCAGCCTATAGACGCATGCAACTCCAAAGGAGGAACATGGGCGTTGCCGACCCTACAGTCAGGGGTATTAATATACGTACCTACATATATATCTGGACAGGACTCTACTGTCAATGTCATAGAGGCGTGAACAGATATGTATGTCCTTTTTAGGTACGTATTTAATTCCCCTGACTGTACCTTTGAGATAATGAAGTTACAAATTATGTAGGTCTACTTATTATGTTAAGTTCCTTTTGGGCTCTCTGCTCTCTGTGTTAGGTTAGAAATATAACTTACATTATTTTAACAAAATGTTTACTTAACGGAACTAAATGTAAGTGATATTCAACTAGACAATTAGTGACTGTCTGGTACAAGCAGTTATAAATATTTCCTTAACGGTACAGAATGGCAATATCTTCACAAATGCAGCAGCTATTTCGCTAAATACACTCAACAAATCTAGAAATCATAACATAAACTTACATTCCAAGTAAATTCACTGTAACACACTTAAAACTTCACTGGCACTATTAACGCGTTGGTCACAAAATGTCCGTCTTCCCGCGCGTTCGGTTATCAAGTGAATGTTTTCGCGCGCACACTGACGTTTTGCTTTTTTTTATCTCAGCGGCTTGGGCAGTGGGTTTCACTGGTTCAAGTGGCGTCAGTGAGTTTAGCAAACTTATGTCATTGGATAACTGGTTTGAATACTTATTGGTATAGTCTGTCCGGCCAAACGAATCGGCACGGCTATCATGCGACGGCGCGCGATCTCTCGATTTTTCTCGCACTATCCGTCTCTTTCTTATTAGAACACTTAGAACAAGAGATATAGTGCGAGAAAAATCGAGAGTATGTCGCGGCCGTTGCATGATAGACGTGCTGGAGCTATGTAAAGTGTTCCATTGGACCAATTTTGGTACGGAATACAAAAAATAATTAATATTGGTAACCCTCCGTTTTTTTGCCCCCGTCTCAAACGAGGTGTGTCATTAGTTTAACATATTTGTCCACTTTATTAACCAACTTCAAAAAAGGAGGAGGTTCTCAATTCGTTGCAATCTTTTATTTTGTATGTACATTGTTCCCCGATTACTCGAAGACGCTTGGACCGATTTAGAAAATTCTATTTTTATTTAAAAGGGTATCCTTCTCAGATGGTCACTGGGTCAGGATCTGATGATTGGATCCTGCAGAAATCGAGGAAACTTCAAATTTTATAGGCACACCTGAAGCGATTTGGGTACTGATTTGGAGTCGGTTAAAGGCCTGCGCAAACCGGCGGAGCGCAGCGCAGATCACTTTAAATAGATCAATGTATATTCTTTTCTATTTTAATTACATTAAGGTATACATTTGAATGCTCTGAGACCGACCTCGGAGCAACACGGGGGATTTCTACTCTGCAGCATCGAGGAGCATGTTAGAGGATACCACGGCGGTAGGCGGCGGCATGCCGCGGCATCCCCCGCTATGCGCCGAGGCCTCCCGAGGGTGCCGGGGTAGCGGGGCTGCGGGAGGGGAAGGCTTGGCGCAACTCGGCGGACGACGGGGGAGAACACGCATTTTGATACCGCAAGCACCTCCGCAATGCCGCGGCATCCCACGGCATCCCACGGCATGCCATGATCGGTGATTATACATTCCGTTCCACTAGCGACCAACACTCGAAAACTAGTTTTTGTACGAGTTGTTCGTGTCGAAGGTTTCGTGCTGGCGGACTGGGATTTAATGTAATATCAATTTTTTTCGTTGACTCCGGTCATGTTGAAAAAATATATTCACACACCAAATACGGCGGCAAGACTGGTCCGAATGGAATGCAAAGCACGCCCCCGCTTGTTCTACCCCCTTCACCTCGCACCTTCCATTCGTAGGCCCGGCGCACTTCGGCGCATAGCAGGGGATGCCGCGGCATGCCGCCGCAGTATCGTTGGCGCTCTCCAACGCCTCAGAGAGAGGACACCGCCAGACCGCCACGGTAGGCTGCGGCATCCCCCGGTATGCGCAGAAGTGCTACCAGCTGACGCTGCGCAGGCGGGCGCTCGCGGTATCGTGGGGGATTTTCCCTCGTCGGTGTGCGCTGCGCGGAGTAAATCCTCCTAGGTGATCTGCGTTGCGCTCCGCCGGTTTGCGCAGGTCTTTAAACTTAGTTTTTAATTTAATGGTTTAATCGAAAGTCTTGTCTGTCAACATAGTTCTTGGCTATGTTTGACACGTGTTTTTAGGGTTCCGTAGTCAACAAGGAACCCTTATAGTTTCGCCATGTCCGTCTGTCTGTCTATCTGTCCGTCTTCGGCTTAGCTCAGTAGCCATTACTATTAGCAAACTGTGATTCAGCATGGGTATATAAATTAATCACGCCGACAAAACAGTACAATATTTTTTTTTTAGGGTAGGGTAGGGAATGGAGACCTAGGTAACCTAATGGGATTTAGTTTGGCAGGGTCACTGCGCCGGTTACGCCACAATTTTAATCACTTTCGGGGCGATTATCTCCGACTCTATTCACTTAATCAAAAAAATTGCTGAGAAACCTTATATTTATTTTGAAAGGCCTATCGATTGATGTGCTGCCGTGCTTGTGATAAGTGCAATAACTTCATTCGAAATATGAATTAAATATTTACTTTATTATATGACAATTATGCACACATTTGAATGACATTTCGATTGAAAGTTATTGCACTTTACGTTAGGAGGGCAGTGTGCCACACGTGGGCTTGCAATTTAAAAAAAAAAAGTTAATTAGAAGAGGATTTTTCTCCATTCGAATTTAATACATGTCACTTAGACAGTGTCTATGGCATATATTTACTAGTACAGCGTCGAGCACTCGGGCGTTTACCTTATATTGAACTAGATTATGACCGCTTTTTCGTGAAATTATTATTAGAAGAAGAATCATTACAATTTTGTTATTTTGTTATTGTACTTTCCACACAAAACTACGTGGTACCGCGCGTACCACGGTAAAACAATGCAATTAATAATAAAATGCCTGAGAAATGCGACCTGTAGGAGAACAGCCGGACAAACAATAGATTTTTTTCCCAAGCTAAAACGGAGAACTGCGTTCGCTTCGCTCACTCCTTCAAATTATAAAGAAAGAAAATCTATGGTTACGTATAAGAGAGGTCTCCGGAACTAGGTACTCATCCGATTATTAAAAAAAAATCATAAATATATCTACATGACTTTCGAAGTCACTGGCCAAGGACTGGACTTTAGTCAAATGCCGTATTGGCAATGAGTCGGGATCTTATCTTATCTTATCTTATCTAGATGATGGCCCTTTAGGATGCACTTCGACCCAGCGGGATCTTTTGTGCATTTGCCCTCTCCTTTATGCCTACTCCCAAGCTCGCTCCATCATTTCTACAAAGCGGATGATGCAGCTCAGCGGGAGCACCTTGAATTCCTTTGGTTGCGGATAGCCGTTACCAAAGTAATTCATTCTTTGTCTGGCAAGGGCATGAAGGGAATGAGTCGGGATAGTTGGAAGTCTAAGGGGAAGGCCTTTGCCCAGCAGTGGGACACAACAAGGCTTAAAAAAAAAACTACATCTACTTAAAGAGTGACCCTTGCATATGGCCAAAGGCTATATTTAGTCCCGCGGGTCCGCCTGCAGGGCTATCACAGGACGGCCTGCGAACTGTGTCGCGACGAGATATACTTCCCCCCCCCCCCGTTCTAATTAGAACGCTTAGAAGGATAGACTATCTCGCCGCGACACAACTCGCGGGCCGTCCTAGCTAGTAGTTTTTTTTTTTTTTTTTTATGATATAGGAGGCAAACGAGCAGTCGAATCACCTGATGGTAAGAGATAATCGACGCCCATGGACACTTACAACACCAGAAGAGTTGTAGGTGCGTTGCCGGCCTTTAAGATGGGAGTACGCTCTTTTCTTGAACCTTCAAGGTTGTAACGGTCCGGAAATACCGCAGGCGACAATTCATTCCAGAGTTTGGCGGTGCGACGCAGAAAGTTTCGGGAGAAACGCACAGTTGAGGACTGCCAACCATCTACGTGGTGAGAATGGAAAAGCTGTCGCTAGGGCGATGGCGAAGGAAGCGGCGGGGATTAATCCGAACAATTCTTCGGAACACTCCCCATTGTACATGCGGTAGAAAATGCAAAGCGAGGCTACATCTCTACGCAGTGCTAAGGGATCAAGCCGATCGGAAACACGCTGGCAGCCGACAATTCGAATCGCGAATTTCTATATTCCGATACTGTACCCGCACTATCTAAAAGTGTAAACGCCTTGGAACTGCAACTTACAACTAGTTGTTTCCTATAATAGAAGACTCGGTGTACCCGGTACGCCGGTCCACTTCTGACCTGCTCAATCTAAATGCCTATTTTCGTCCAGGACGGAAAATGTATTGGTTAATTGAACGAGTGTAAGGTAGGTTCGTGACTTTCTTGTGGATGCTGGCAAAGTGACTTTTATAATGTAAAAGTTACTACTATATTTATTCACTAGCTTCCGCCCGCGACTTCATCCGCGTGGACCCGGGATAAAAGCTATCCTATATTTTAATCTAGGCTATAAACTATCTTAGTGCAAAATTTCATTCAAATCGGTTCAGCCGTTTAAGCGTGATTGAGTAACAAACATCCAAACATCTAAACTTTCGCATTTATAATATTAGTAGGATATCCTGTTCACAACTTAGGATTCCCCCTAGTATACAGGGGCTCTGTGACCTGTAGATAGAACCCGCGAATCTTTAAAACATTTTATGTTGTGAAATCTTTTTATGAAGGTGGTCTTTTAATTGCACCTAATAATATTGAAGTGTTTAATTCAACGCTTATTAATTCTTTATTAGTATTTATTGATAGATAGATAGATAGATAAGAACTTTATTAGCCATGCCATGACAAAACTTAAGTATAGTGATTTAGAACAGAGATAAGAACTTATAAACAAAAAACTACACGTACTAATAATACAACTATTGAAAGATTTGTTATCATGAACAAAGGAAAGCTGTGCAGAATAAAAAAACTATTTCATAAATTCCTGACGCAATCGGGTCGCCAGGACCAGCCCAGGACGGGTAGATGCAACTAATTGCTTGTTTTACTTTATTTTCTATGGGTGCTGCTACTGTCAAATTTGAAAAGCATGCCTTGACTATTTAGTTCATAAGATTTCAATAGCTTTATCTTTGTAATAACGTCCAATTTCGTACAAAAAACTTGCAAATTGTGATGGGAACCTTATCATGATTTTATCGACTTGCATCGTAGCAAAATATAAAAATCAGGGATCCCTATACATTTTTATACAGGGTGTACCAAAACTGGGGTGTGAACCGATCAAGGGTTCAATAGGTATCATGTTCTGATAAGAAAAAAAGTTTTTTTTTTTGACGCGATTGTTTTTTTACCTTAGTATGGAGCGTTGGCCGACTGGGGTGACAAGCTCCATAGAAATGTAAAAAAAATGGCGTCAAAAATAATAGTGCTTTCATTTTTTCTTATCAGAAAACGATACCTGTTAAGCCCTTGATCGGTTCATACCCCATTTTTGTTACACTTTGTAGATGTTTAATATTAGTCTAGTCACGGCAACACCGTTCATTATTTAAAATAAACACTACCCACTACCCCACTTACAATAACATATTTACTTACAATAACATATTATTTAATATTATTTATCGACATAGTCATTCACACTGTCACATCACTTGCATTTCCATAATTCATACTACCGCCATGGTACCATAAACGGCCTGCTGCGTCGGGCGCTCGCCACTGCCTCCATACCTTCGTCACTAGAACCTCCTGGTATGACGAGAGACGATGGCAAGCGCCCGGACGGAGTAACTTTGGTACCGTGGAAACTCGGTAGGGCCCTGATGTGGGACGCAACATGCGTCGATACGTTCGCACTGTCCCACATACAGGCAACACGGTCTCAGGCCCAATTACTTAAGCGCCGCAAATACTCTTCTCTAGTTCAGAACTACGAGTTTGCGGCGCTTGCAGTTGAAACGATGGGACCCTGGTCAGCCGACATGAAGGCCTTCATGAGGACCCTGTCGTGGCGGCTGGTCCACGCCTCAGGGGACCCCAGAGCTGGCGCGTACCTTTCACAAAGGATCGCCCTTGCGGTCCAAAGGGGAAATGCCGCAAGCGTCATGGGGTCCATGCCGCAGACAGAACTTTTGGACGGACTATTTTTTTGTAATTAGTTTTAATTTTTTCGTTTTTTTTTATTTATTTAATATCTAAAAGTAATGTACTTATAGAATAGCTTAAAAAAACTTATTAAATTTGTACTAAACCACACTTTTGATTTTTTGTCTGGTAATTGTACCTAATAACTGCACCCGTAACTTGGAGTAAATTTATCGTAGAATACAAATACGTAAAAAAGCGGCCAAGTGCGTGTCGGACCACGCACAACGAAGGGTTCCGTGCCTATTAAAAAGGTCGTATCGTTACTGAAATCTTATGGCACTTAAGTCCTTTTCTTTAAGGAAGGTTTTTTAAAAAAACCTCGAAAACCTTTGCACCGATCTTATTCAAAACAATTTTCGCTGAAAGAATTTAATAATTGTTTGTCCGGCTTTTCTCCTACATGTCGTATTTCTCAGCAATTTTATTATTAATTGCATTGTTTTGTCAATTTAATAAAAATAAAAAAGTATTTTTTAAGTCGCTCGCGATTTCTACTGCTCACAGGCCTCTTCTAGGTGTTCGTATAGATATATAGATAGTTTTGTGTGGAAAGTACAATAACAAAATAACAAAATTCTAATGATTCTTATTCTAATAATAATTTCACGAAAAAGAAGTTGCGGTCATAATCTAGTTCAATATAAGGTAAACGCCCGAGTGCTCGACGCTGTACTAGTAAATATATGGCATAGACGTTATCTCTAAGTGACATGGCTTAAATTCGAATGGAGAAAAATCCTCTGAGTTCAAATTTAACCCATATTGCTTTGACAGAGTGCCCATTCCATAACTAGTACAGCGTCAAGCACTCGGACGTTTACCTTAATATAAGAAACTAATGGAAAATATTTGTTTTCTAAAGTATAGGTATATACAAGATAATAATAAAGTAATAACATATTTTCGTTACATAAATATGTTTTCTTAATGAGAAGTAATCAGGCGTAAGTGATAATTGAATGTACCTATTGATAATGACGTCGATAATAAACATTTTGATTATATCCGGACGTATCCAGTTTTCACTTGACATCAGATGATTATATTTCTACAGACAGAACCAGAAAATTGCGCGTAAAGGAATTGTGATTTTGGAAGTGCAAATTACACATGCAAGCAATTGCATGCAAGTTTAACTACATTGCGGGGTTTAATATATAAAACTCAGTATAAGTACCTGGGTAACCCGCAATGTAATGAAACTTGCATGCAATATTTTGCATATGTCATTTGCGCGTTAGACTTCATGCTACAAACTTGCGCTAAAATCCCAACCAAAACATAAAAGTGGAAATGGGAATAAAGTTTAATATAAAACAAACATGCCTGGTTGTCGATCTTCGACAAAAGTACTGAGATTTAAATGGATGCCAAGTTCTGTAGCCTTAATATTCAAATTATACACAAGGTACCTAAGTAAGTAGGTAACTTTGGATAAATTTTAGCTCAAGATTGAACAATCAGTAATTTAATTATTAATAACTTGGAAAAGTTAAAGCACCCCGACATTTTCATTTCAAAGATCAATGTCTCAAAACCGGCAAAACCGATTTTGTTGAAACGTAGCTAAAAACTACGATTCCACATACACACATACACGGACACGTCAAAATTATAACATCTCTCTTTTTGCGTCAGATTTCCACAACAGAGGGGCTACCGCGAACTTCGTTCGTGTATCTCCCTCTCTGTCGCTCGAACTAGCAAGTGCGACAGAGACGGAGATCGACAAACGGAGTTCGTTTTCGTTTCGCGGTATGCCCTCTGGTACGAACGATAACCACCGCAATTAAATAGTATGCCGGTAGAGTTCTACTTACAGTGGTTATGGTTTTGATCTTCGGTTAATCCGCCGGGTAGTGGTAAAATTGTCGATTTTTAGACGTTAATATCTCGGTAGCCGTGTATGCTGTCTGGAGTTCTAGTTAATTTAGTGTTAATAAATTAACCTAATTATCTGTTTTACTTTAAATGTTGAATAGATTTTGACTTGTCAAATGTGGCTCGAATGGAAATGGAATGAAATATAAAACACGTCTGCGGCGTCGCCTGTTCTAAGCTTGAACTTGGCCTAACGCCCAACGCGCTGCCGCGTGTACTCGTAGATATCAAAATGAAAGAATGTACCTATTTTTAAGGATTTTTGGATTCGTAAAAACTAATTTTATAATGCAATCCATCGATTTATTCGTTTGATGACTGAAAAGAAAATCATAGTGTTTGCATTTACTTATTTTTTTATAAACTTATAAGCAAATAAATATAATATCGACAAACGTCGCATCCCTAACTTATCACTTTAATCTACTAAGTGTTTATGTTTACCGACGGAAAAATGTTTAAGTAACATTATCTCGCCACGTCTACAAATTTCAGATCTTAAGTCTGGGTAATAAAGCTCAATTTCGGTTGAATATTTAAGACCGTGCGTTTCGCAGATAATCAAAGACCAGTGGCGCCCCCAGTGGATGTAATTGTATAATGGTTTGGTTAGCTGGTTGAGGTGGGTAGCGAAGCGCAGGGGTAGCGAACAACGTCAATAAACTGTGTCAAAAATATTAAAATAATATATTCATTTTAATGCTTAAATTACTCTGTCTGTCTGTCTGCCTGTCTGTTATATTTCGCTACCTGAATCAATGAAGATGAAATTTGGTACGGAATTTGGAGAATTTTGAATCCCGGGAAAGGATGATGGCATGTCAAAACGAAAAACAGAACACAACAACAACCCGAATACAGAACACAACAACTAACAGAATACAGAACACAACAACAAACAGAATACAGAACACAACAGCACACAGAATACAAAAACAAAACAACAAACAGAATACATATGGAATATCTACTCCATGAATAAGGACTTGGAGAGTATTTCTACCTGGAGTGAACGTTTTGGGCTTAACGTAAACCCTGCTAAAACCCAGGTCATAATCGTAGACAGTCCGAAGCTCATTCCTAGGGTTGATTTTGTAACTTACCAGCCGTAATGTTCAATGGTGTTCAAATTCCATATTCGCACCAGGTAAGGAACCTTGGTATCATAATGGATCGCACATTATCTTGGGTACCCCAAGTGAGCGAGGTCAGCAGGAGGATGTTTGCTTCGATCGGTTCTCTTCGTCGACTTCGTAACTTTTTGCCACTCGCCACTAAAATTGCGCTAGCTCAATCTCTCCTTATTCCCATTCTAGATTATGCTGATGTGTGCTATCTGGACCTTACTGAGGACCAACTTAACAAACCTGAGCGCCTTCAAAATCTGTCTCTTAGGTTCATATTTGGTTTGCGCAAGTATGACCACATTTCCTCCTTTCGTTCTCAGCTCAAGTGGCATCCGCTTCGTCTCCGTCGTAATTCTCACATTCTTGCGTTACTCTACAGCATACTTTTGTTACCTCTACTCCTTATTATCTCAAAGAGCGTTTTAATCGTCTCACTTCCATCAGATCTTCCCAAAAACATCATCTCGCCCCACCAACTTCTTCTACCAAATTTTATAATAGCTCATTTACCTTTCGGGCTGTTCGGTTGTGGAATGCTTTGCCGTTGCATATAAGGTGTGCAAAATCTCTTCCTATTTTCAAAAATCTGTTGAAACAATATTACCTGTCTCTCTCTTAAGTTGCCTTCTATGTATTGTATGTATGTATATTGTATGTATGTATCTATGTATGATTGTATATGTCTGCGTATTTTTTTAATTTATTAGGTATGTATTTTAATGTGTCCTGTTTAGTAATATTTTAGTTTCCTGTTTACTAATATTTGAAAGATTGATGTGTTAGTATGCTCTTCTTGATGAGTTCCTGCACTACCTGTTTAAAATTCTAATTTAAATGTTTCCTGCTATACAAAGGTTGTCTGGAAGAGATCGCTTTAAAGCGATAAGACCGCCTGTTGTTACCATTATTTATTAAGCAATATTTTTTTTGTAAGATGTTTCTCTCCTGTTGTGGTGCAATAAAGAGTATTTATTATTATTAATACAGAACACAACAGCAAACAGAATACAGAACACTACAACATACAGGATACAGAACACAACAAGAAACAGAATAAATAACACAACAACAAACAGAATACAGAACGCAACAACAAACAGAATGCAGAACACAAAAACAAACAGAATACAGAACACAACAGCAAACAGAATACAGAACACAACAACAAACAGAATACAGAACACAACAGCAAACAGAATACAGAACACAGCAGTAAACAGAATACAGAACACAACAACAAACAGAATGCAGAACAAAAATGCAAACAGAGTACAGAACACAAAAAGAGACAGAATACAGAACGCAACAGTAAACAGAACACAAAGCAAACAGAATACAGAACACAACAGCAAACAGAACACAACAACAAACAGAATACAGAACACAACAATAAACAGAATACAGAATACAACAACCAACAGAATAATAAGTACAGAACAGCGGGGCTGGACAGTGATTGTCGTTTGCACACAGTCGCGCAGCAGGCGTTGCCACTGTCAGTGTCGCACAAAACGATCGCACGAAGCGATTTGCCTCGTCTTTCTTAATGCGAACTGCTAAAAGGAACGGAATTCGCTCCCTTCATCTGTATTTCCTGAGAACTACGATCTAGGTGCCTTCAAAGTAAGCGTGAATAGGCTATTACTGAACCGTGAGCTTCATCTTAGGCTCTGTCGTCGCTTACCATCAGGTACTAGGTTCAATTACACTGGTCAGTCTTTTATAAAAAATAAAAAATGCATCAACCTTAATTTAGACGAAAGAGCACTTGCCATTTGGTAGAGCGGGATGGTATAATTTGAGTTTTCTAGCTGCCAACAAAACAACAACAACGAAACCGATGTTGTTATACAAAGAAGGTTCTGTACGTAAGTCTTCTAGTACACTGTGATCTGCACAAATAGCAAACCTTTTTTTTATAAAAAAAAAACTTCGTGAAACTGATACTACAAAATATTATGTATAAATAATTGAACCTGCCCACAATAGTTACTAAGAAAAACTCAAGAAAAAACCCGTCAAATGCGCTCGACACTGAATACCAACTTGCATGAAGCACCCCACGCTGGAAAGGACCGGAACAGATAGAGATGGAGAGACATAGTGCGGAAAAAACTACGACCCTCAGAAATGAGGAACACGACGCAGGAAGGGGGGGGGGGTTAGGTCATGTACTAAAACATTACTATTAGTGGGTTCAAGTCCAAACTGAAAAAACACTTAACGGCTCAACAAGGTATTGCTGCCTAAGGGTAGGATACCCACTATTACTCGCTCCCATTCCTAAAAACTATTAGCCGCTAATTAATAAAATTATATGTATTACTTTTATTGTTGTAACACATATACAGGGTGTCCCGGAACCCAACGATAAACTGGTACCGGGTGAGGGGCCATGGTAGTTATGAAAAAAATAAGGCGAAAAACCCATGTCACTTAGTCAAGTGGTAATAGACATTTTTTGAAAAAGTAGAAAATATGCCACCCTTGGTCGCATTTTTAAGTGCTGTGAACACAATTTTCTCCATTTTTTTTCTGAAAATTGTGATCACAGTACTTAAAAGTACGACCAAGGGTGTAAAATTTTCAACTTTTTCGAAAAATGTCTATTACCGCTTGACTAAGTGACATGGATTTTTTTTCATTTTTTTTCATAACTGGCATACCTTGGCCTCTCACCCGGTACCAGGTTATCGTTGAGTTCCGGGACACCCTGTATATATATTATAATAATATTTCATATTTCGTATTTGTATCATCTGACACATTACGCTGTCCCGCACACCCCGCTGGCTCCACAGAAAACCAGCACCGTTGATCACGCTAGGCGTGCCAACTGCATTGCTGAGTGGAGGCCGTTTCAGGCCCACATACCGATCTAGTTCTTCGATGTATTTGTTAATGTGTTCTATTTTTATGATGTGTTGTTGCCTGAATAAATGCTATTCTATTCTATTCTATAAAGAAAATAATTTCATGCTAGGTAGTCAATACGGAATAAACGGATCCATCAATGTATTAAGGTCCGCTACCCCTGGCATAGGCGAAACCAGTTTCGATTTCAAGTAAAGTCGACTATCTTCTGTGGAGGAAAACGAGGTAAGTACAGTCAGCGACATATGCCTAGCAATGAAATTAGTGGAGCCGTACACAACTGTCTTTTTTTACAATTTCGAAAAAAAATATTTCTGTCTATTTATAACCGGCCTAGCTCGCATCATACCTTCCTAAATAATATACTTTAATGTGCTTTGTGACAGTGTAAGCTTTTACTTAATTTGACCTTTTCGTTTTCAGGGTTCCGTACCCAAAGGGTAAAACGGGACGCTATTACTAAGACTCCGCTGTCCGTCCGTCCGTCTGTCTGTCTGTCCGTTTGTCACCAGGCTGTATCTCATGAACCGTAAAGATAAAGATAAAGATAAAATAATTTATTTGTCCAACATAGGTTACAGGATGTTGCAGAATTATGGTTAGTGTCACTATGTGGCGCGTTACGGCTTACAAATTATTGAGCATGCATGTCAAAGTCACTATCATTTATATATTCATTTATGGTATAATAACTTCTATGAGCTAGAACATTTTTTAAGGCTTTTTCAAATATATGTAGTTGATCTATTGACATTAAACACTTTGGTAACCGTGATAGTTAGACAGTTGTAATTTTCACAGATGATGTATTTCTGTTGCCGCTATAATAACAAATTAAAAACAAAAACAGACAAATAAATATTTAAGGGTCCCATACAACAAACGTGATTTTTTTGCCATTTTCATGGATAATGGTACAGAACCCTTCGTGCGCGAGTCCGGCTCGCACTTGACCGGTTTTTTTGTTATTAGTTTGTTAGTGTGGGACAAATTTTGGAAATGAATTTTTAACCAGTTACCTACTGTAAACCGATTGGGTCGAAAATTATTATTACTTAAAATGAAAATAGGCAAAAAAACGTGCCTAGTGACGAAAATCCCATTCAGATATCTCAAAGAATAACGAAGCTACAACCGTTTTAATATTGCTTGTTAGAGAGAGAAAACGCAAACAGTGTGTGACGTCACATTACAGGATGCTACCGGGGGGCCGCGTCGAACACGACGGGGCGCGGCACGTTGCCGTCTATTAGTGTGACGTCACAATCTTTCAGCGTCATCGTTTCATATGAAGTTGCGTTTTGCGAAAAAGGGACAGTACGGCTACCATGAGTTTGACATTGTCATTTTTCGTTAACGAGAATCGAGTTTTCTATCTGTGCATCTCTATTGCACTTTGACAGTACGAGCGGGATGCACAGATAGAAAACTCGATACTCTTTAGCGTAAGCCGTCATTGTCAAACTCATGGTAAGCGTCCAGTGGGCCGATTTTTGACTTTCGAGCGCCCGAAAATTAAATAAAAGTAAATGCTATTGTAGTGTCATAATCACAGGCACTTACATTCTACCGATAGAATTGAATACGAGTGGTCGATACCGCACGTTTTTAAATTTTATATCGTCATTTCTAAATAGCATTTCATAATATTTGTCAGTTTTAGAGTGAAAGAGTCGAGCGCTCGAAAGTCAAAAATCGGTCTCCAGAACGCTCCTTCTTAAAACTTTGGACACTTATAACTTCGTGATTCTTTAACCTTTTGCATTGATTTTTTCTCCATTTGACTACATTTTTAATCCTTTTTCGAGAAAATATGACATTATTGATTAATATTTTTAGTGTATAGGTACACCCCTATTCGGGGTATAAGTATAGTATGGATGAAAGTTCAGTATTATGGCACCATCGAGCTGATCTGATGATGGAGACAGAAAGTGGCCATGGGATTTTTTTAGTTGAATTGGGGCTCGTTAGAATCGTCTCAATGAGTAGTTGATGACGGTATACAGAAAAGTACAGTTGGGAATAAAAGCTTGTACCAAAAATGATTTTTTTGATAGAAAAATGCATGCGTCTATAGGCTGCGTTGTCCGCTTACCATCAGGCGGGCTGTACGCTTGTTTGCCACCGTCGTTGTATAAAAAAACATATACTATGGATTGAAATCGCACCACTCCTTACGTCAGTGTCAAAACATATTTACTTTCTAGGGTCTAGATTATACATAATCAGTGATGTATTACGTTGTTTATTGGCCATAATCAGTCAAGGACTTTGTTGATAAAAATAACGTCGGTTCGTCCTTATACATACAACTGAGTAAGAGACGACTTCGAATTTACACTTGATTACTTTATGTGGCTGACTTTTTATAAAACTCATGAATTGGAATCTTCTTCCTAGGACGGTAGAGTTGCTTTTTTAATGGACTACTTTGAATCAATTCGGCCAACTCGAATAATCTCAAGTGTATACATTTGGGCGCATTTCTACAGCTGTTCATTTGAATGAAATTACCTATTAGGCATTGTTTTTGTACGGGGATAATCAGCCAATATCGCTAGCCTAAAGATATGAATCAGGGATGTTGCAGATATTCGCATCAGCACCCGCAACCGCGGAAGTTCCGCACAAATTTCAACATCAGCATCCGCATCCGCAAAAATCGATGCGAAGTTTTTTGCGGATGCGGATGTAGTGCAATTCACGACAAGAAAGGAGCCCAAGCGGCGCTTGCCACGCGCGTTTAATATATTTTCGTCATTAGTCAAAAACTTCTTTTCGTTTCTGTGACCAAGAGCAGACGCGTTTTTGATTCGTTCGCTATATTATTGTAATTTATTCTCAACGTGTTCGATGATTGCTTGATATCATAAAATGGACGTTGTTTATTTACGTTTTTTAGTGTCTGGCCCCAAAATCCGCATCCGCGGATGTGTGCCCCCAAATATCCGCATCTGCCTCCGCATCCGAGGATGTCAAATAAGTCGCATCCGCGGCATCCCTGATATGAATAAAGGCCCGACTTCGATGAAAAGTATTTTATATCGAATTTAGGTATTTAAAAAAAATCGACAATGGGGTTGGTTATACGAGTCCTGGCCACACTATAAATAATGAAAAATTAAAAAAAATCTTTCTTTGTTAAACATTGAAAGAAAAAAAGAAAAAGCAGCGAACGAGAAAACCATAGTAGTCTAACTAGCGCCTTAAAATGGCCCTACAGAATGGGTGCCATTGCCATTGTGCGGGGTTGGGGGCGGGGTGTCAAAATTATGTCAGGCACGTGTTAACGAACTCGCATTCTATGGTTTTTGCGTTCGCTGAAAAAATTACATTTATACACTTACACACAGGACACGCATATTAAACAATAAAATAAACAAAAAACACATAAAACATGAAACAACCATGTCTCTGCGGCATTGAAGGCGGAAGGGAGGCTCAGCATTATGCCGAGGTTTCAGATAACTACTGCACTGATTATTTAACGAACACATTTTATACTAATCGAAATTATGCAGCCTAAAATATATTTACTAACGCTGGGTTGTCTATTCTGGATCTGGAGAAGAACGCGAGACCCTCACCCTCATCATTCCCTCACCCTCACCATTCCCTCACTCTCAACTCAACAAAATACATCGTCAACATGAGTATGGGATTTCTCAAATACCTTTTCTCAAACATGCTCGGATATGTATGCGTTAATATAGCGAAATGAAGTTTCTTGTTGGCCTTACGCCAAGAAGTAATGTATGAAAACCCTAAGTAAAACCGCTACTCTAACTTTTTAAATTTGCTTACTAATATTAAACTGACAAAGGAAAAATTACATACTGCCACTAGACTCTGTAAGCATGCTTGCGACATAAAAACAAAACAAAATCTATGGTAGGTACTATACTTAGTGCGGTTAAACATGGTGCTCGATCGGCTTGTTCAAATGGCATGTTTAAAAAATAAAAAGGCGGCAAATTACCTATTATTTATTTGATAACCTTGTATTTATTTTAATTTAAATATTTCCTCACATCGTTTGAGAAAAGCACTATACAATCCTCGGCCGGAACAGGGATTGCTGGACGAGTTTGGAGTAGACGGCCGAGTCGTAGACGAGGCCGGATACAACGAGTCTGCAGTAATGTACTATTAGTGAATTTCCCGTCGACCTAGAACCATCATGATATTTGGCAAGAAGCCAGGTATTGCATTCACCGTCATCATATCAGCTGAAACTGTTCCACAGCTGGACATAGGCCTCCCCCAAAGAGTCCAGTGCCACCCACATCCAGGGCTGTTATTCGCTACACGTTAAGGCGATGCCTCGATTTGAGTCGAACACGCCCCCCCCCTAGACAGAGACACGCTGATGCCTTCCGCGCGCGAGGAAAAGAGATGTAACACTCTTTGGGAATGGCTTTTTTGGCCAAATTTCGATAAATACCTAACTTAGAGACTATCTATTTAAATTTCATAAAGTGAGATTTTAGATGAGATAAAATACTATAGTATTAACTTGATTGTGTCGTAAAATAATGTATCGTTTGAGTAGGCTGAGTAAAAAAAAAGGAAAATACAGACCCAACTTTGGTTTTTTTTTCTATTGAGGAAAATTTAAGCAATCATATATCGATAAAATCGGATAAACAATCATATAGTCAAGAATCATATATCAGGAAATCAGATATTATTGTTTCTTAATCTAGTCAGAACGGCGTTTCAAAGCACGCGATAATATCCAATGCACAGCCTAAAAGCGGCTCACCCCGCCGGTCGCCTGTCACGAAACTAGACCTCTACCTACGCTTGGTTACTATGCATCGCGGTGTCAAGATATATTTGTGTTGAGCGTTGAGGTGAGCTTAAAACAAGTTACAGAATAGGGGGGCAGTTGATGACTACCGCGACCTTTGCTAGGTCATCAGTTCCACCTTGTGCGGGGAAGGCGAGCGGCGACCACGTACCGGACCGGAAGACGCAGCGTGGCTAGGTCCATATATATTACAAGTACTTAAAGAAATAATTCTGTCAATTATTTAATTTATTTATTTATTTGGAAAACAAACAGAAACAAGTGTACAAGAAGACTTATAGTATATGTAGTATAGTTTTTTAACCGACTTCAAAAAAGGAGGAGGTTTCTCAATTCGACCGTATATATATATATTTTTTTATGTATGTCCGCGGATAACTTCGTCATTTATGAACCGATTTTGATTATTCTTTTTTGTTGGAAAGGGAGTATCCCAAGGGTGGTCCCATGGTAAGGAAACCAGGATCTGATGGTGGAATCCTGAAGAAATTGAGGGAAACTCTCGAAAAAATTGTCTTTCCGACTAGTGTGTTCCTTAATATTATTCAATATAAAGAATTTTAAAGCCCTATTATTTTCCTTAATAATCAACGCATTTGCTCTCGGAAATCAGTTCATGTGGTAAATTGGAAACGAAATGTGGAAATGTTCTCGTGGCTTGGCTTGACTAAATTGAAGTCGGTTAAAACTTTGTTTTTAAAGTAAATTATTTTTAAGCGCAAACGTACAACTTTAGTTTCAATAATGTCAGCTTTTTGCGACCCTCCTAGTAGTTATTTAGTTTTAGTTTTTGGCGGTGGCCACCGCCACCGCGGCCACCGCCACCGCGGCCACCGCCACCGCGGCCACCGCACTCCGCAGGCTGCGTCAATGTGATTCAGTACGCTTACCATGAGTTTGACAATGACGGCGTACGCTAACGAGTATCGAGTTTTCTATCTGTGCATCCCGCTCGTACTGTCAAAGTGCAATAGAGATGCACAGATAGAAAACTCGATTCTCGTTAACGAAAAATGACAATGTCAAACTCATGGTAGCCGTACAGGCCTTAAGAGTCCGCAGTAAGCTCGGCCGAATTTCACCTTCCCATACAAACGTAGTTACGCTCTCATTTTAAAACTACGTGTTGGATTGTGACGAAACTTTGCATATAGTTACAATAACATGAGGTATATCTATGTCTGTAATTAGTTTATATGGTTTAAGATTATAAAACAAACGAAATACAGCAAAAACAAGTTTTGTATGAAAAACTTAAATTCGCTGTATTTATTTTACTATGGTATCTGAAGCTATACATAAACTAATTACAGACATAGATATACCTCATGTCATTGTACATGCAAAGTTTCATTGTAATCCAACACGTAGTTTTAAAATGAGAGCGTAAGCGTAACTACGTTTGTATGGAGAATCGAGCTTACTGCGGACTCTTAAGCCTTTACTGACTGGAGCGGCCTGCGGTGGCTGTCAATAGTAGTTAATAACTGTCCAGTTTACTATTGACCGCCACCGCGACCACGGCAGGCCGCGTCAGTGTGACTCAGGCGTAAAGGTGAATAGCTGTCATGCTTGCGAGGTGGCAAATGTATGAAAACACTTCTTCGGCCATCTCTGAAGGACATTCACCCATAGGGTTCCTTTTCCTTTTGAGGTCCGGAACCCTAAAAATACATCTAAGTACAAAACACAGTTCGATACCCTTTTATCATAACGTTAAACGTAATTGTCGTAGAACATGATTGAATGTAAACGAAATAAACTGTTACAAAAATTCACTCCACGCCATTCTCGGACATTACCCTGCATTACTTGAATTCTAATTGCCCCGCCATTCAACTCTCATACACAAAATGTGTCTATCCATTGGAGAACTAGCTTCAGTTATATCCTTTTGGCACTAGGTTCAATAAATAGTATACTACTTTTGCTCGACAACTGCCTTAAACCAGAAAGACGCAAGTTGATTATCTCCGAGAATGTATTTTGTTTACATTTTTGACTATATCTCAAAAACTACTTAACCGCATTGAATTATTCTTTCACCGCCAGAAAGCCAGTGTTATAGTGCATATTTTGATATATATTTTACAGCGAAATGTTTACAAATTGTGTTGTAAAACAAGGAACTCCCAGAGCAATGCGGAAGAATTTGGCGTTCAGAAAGAAGGATAAGCTCTTTCGTAGCGAAAAGGATGTTGTGCTCTCGTTTAAAAATGGTATACTACTTTTCAAGTAATTCTAACGTAGTTATAAAAGGTAATATGTTATGGAAATGCCCGATTATTTTGGACTTTTTGGACACAAACTTGGTTTTCGAAAGCGGGATACCAGCTTTCGTTGCGAAAGGTATTTGAGTACTCTGGTGAAATGTTTTTGCGATCGCGAAATGGTTTCGAAATGGCGAGAAAAGTTAGTTTTAAGTGGATAATTGAGTGTGCTGATATTGCGCACTTCTAATTAAAAAAAAAGACCGGGTCGCACTCCGGGAGTGCCGGCAGAAGTGAAAACTTGAACATTAACGTTGTGCATTTTTGATATTTTGGAATGGTTAGGGAATCATTTTGCACGAATTGCTTTAATTATCAGTATAAAGAAAAGAAGACCTGAAAAAGGTCGCGGGAGTCCGCTGGATGCGGGCGGCGCAGGACCGGTCATTTTGGCACTCTTTGGGGGAGGCTTATGTCCAGCAGTGGACGTCTTTCGGCTGATGTTATGATTTGTATCTGATACGACAGCATGGCAAGTTGAGTTGTGTTGAGAGAGAGTTGACTCAGTTATAATTACAACAGAGATTTATATCGCGGTTTCACCCGCATGTTGCAAAGAACGCAGGCAAACCGGCAGGATAAACTGTAACCTATAACCATCCAGAAAAACTACTCTACACGCAGGTAAAATAAGAAATCAGCTAAGCGGTTCAGGAGATTACCCATTACATACAAACTCTTACATTTTGCGCTTAGACCACACTTTTCACATGGGTAAGGAGACGCTAGACGATCGAAATTGGCAGGACTGCCCAGCAAGGTCACAGAAAATCTAGTATGAGACCTTGATTTGGCTGGCCGACGTGCTTCCGACACGTATTCACACAGCCCGAATCACGCGGCGGCCTGCATTAGACCGTATGCCCACTTCAAATACACCTACTTCACATGACAACACGCTAAAATACATGGCACCAGGTCGAGAAAGCTGTGCTGAGCAAGGGAAAAACAAGCTTCTGTCAAAAATTTCATTTTTCTTACAACCTTTTATTGCCGACTGTACTTTTCTGTATACCGTCATCAACTACTCATTAAGACGATTCAAATGAGCCCAAACTCAACGGGGTTACGTTGGCGTCGGTTAAGTACTGAATTCCCATGGCCACCTTCTGTCTCCATCATCAGATCAGCTCGATGGTACCATAATATTGAATTGTCATCCAAACTATACTAATACCTAAAATTTCAGCTCAATCGGTCACCGGGAAGTGGGTCAAATTTAACTTGCAAGATTTGATTACAGACAGACAGAACGGGACAGGTGAAAGTAAATAAAAGCTTGTAATAATAAAAAGTTGCCAACTTTGGCACCGTCTGCCAAGTAGTTCCGCGGCCATTTCAGGACTGGTAGACCTAGGTTTTCTCTCTACGAATAAAGGGCTAAATGATGCCTCTCGTACTGTTGTCACATGACGTAAATATACCTCCCCATACAAATTTTGACAGGGAGTGAAGGATTTTCAAACTTTCGGGCAATTAAAATTCAAATTAAAAAATTTCGAACCTGCTGCCATGCATTTTATCATGTTGTCATGTGACGTAGGTGTATTGGGAGTGGCCCACGGTCTACATGCAGTCCTGCCGATATCGGCCCGTGTAGCGTCTCCTATAGATTACGTATGCCAAGTAAACCTCTGCCTCTTCTTAAAACAATAGCGCCATCTATTGGGAGCTGTTTCAATGGGTTGATACCTATTTTAGAGGTGCTTCTTTGTTAAGGGTCGCCTGGACGCCTGCAGTGCGGCCAGTAACAGATTTTCTGCGGGAAGAACTTCCCCTTCCTGGCACCCAGGGGAACCTGGATGTTCGGCTCTCCATACAAATATAGTTCGGTTCTCATTTTAAAACTACAACATGCTAGTATTACATGAAACTTTGTATACACAACGAGATCCGCTATACGAATATCTAGGTCGGAAACTAGTTGCTGCTAGAAAAAAGAAGCAGCAGTCTGTTTTTCATTGAAAGTCTTTCTTATCTGTTTATCCTACTAATATTAAAAATGCGAAAGTTTGGATGTTTGTTTGTTTAGTGGTTATTTTTTAAATAGGTAGAAAAGCAGATAAATATTTACAACAAGTACAAAATAGGAACGGACAGTTTTATGTAGAGGGGTGTTAGGGGGCGATATGTCGGGTAGAGCTGCTTGCTGTATGTTCAGATGTTTGTTACTCAATCACGCTTAAGCGGCTCAACCGATTCTGGTGAAATGTTGTGAGCAGGTTCTTTTGTCAATTCAGTGTTTGGAATTTTTGCAAAAAAATGTTTTTTAAAGAGTGACTCGCGAGGTTTGCAGCTCACAGAGCCACTGGCAATAGTTTACTAGTCGCAGCGCGGCTATCAAGGGACAGCCCGCAAGCTGTGTCGTTGCGACATACACTACTTATCCGTATCCCTTTAAGCGTTCTAATTAGAAAGACGGATTGTCTATCTCGCCGCGACACAGCTCTCGGGCCATTCTATGATAGCCCTGCAGATTGTATATGAGTGAACGTAAAGCGTGGGCATTGAAAGAAGAGCGCCATTAAAGCTTCATCACGCCATCTGTAGACTAAACGTGGAACTACTTTGGAGGTAACTTTTCCAAGTTTCGCTCTGTATTCGTCAAGAGGAGGTCAGTAGGGAGCTAGATTATGTACAGCGCCCTGCAGTAGGTGGCAGCACTAGGCACGAAGTACGCGATAGTTTATTAATTAGTTTCACTTTGGATACTTTATTATTGATAACAAAATGTATGTAATAGTCACTTATATCGATACTCTATCGCGTTCGTATCGCTGCAAAAAGTCACCGTTTGTAACCGCTCTTACAATGATATTTAGATTCAAGTTTAACGCTACTCGACAATAGATGGCATCAGTAGTGTCTTTCTGTATAATACTTCTGCAAGAATGCAATTCGTCTTGTCAGCTCGTGATATGCCTAATTTTGTGGTATATATCTAATGCCGGTTTCATATTTGTCTGACATAATTCTGAAAACGATATCGGTACAGACATTTATTATGGTTTTTTTGACATTCATCTGATGCGCTCTGATGTAATGGTTGCTGTTGTGTCAGACGTCAGGGCGTCATGTCAGATAAGTATAAAAATTACTTAAAATAACCAAATATACCTTCAACTTTCTCGACGGTGACGGGGCAACTTTTATAGTAGCCATTATGGTCGGTAATATGTCCCCAGCACGGCTATCATGCGACGGCGCGCGAGCTCTCTCGATTATTCTCGCACTATCCGTCTCTTTCTTATTAGAATACTTAGAACAAGAGATATAGTGCGAGAAAAATCGAGAGTATGTCGCGGCCGTCGCATGATAGACGTGCAGTTGCAATAAACTAGTCGAAATGCTTGCCTCAGGAGCCTAGGATGTTATCATTTATCGTTGCGGATGACACTCGTCACTCTCGCACTCGCATACTCGTCAGAGCGTGACGGATGTCTTATCGACAGCGATAAGTGATAAAATAGCCACCATGCTACGCTCACACATGAGATAGTTATTATCCAACGTCTTTTAAATTTTATTTTAATACAGATTTTCTTTTTAGTTTTTGAGATGTGGTAAACTCAATAGGTAATACTTTTTCAGAAGATATCAACATGTATTCGATATTGTAGATATAAGATAAACCATCTGTATGTGTATAACTCAGCACATAAAATAAATGTGTATGCTCTGAGGGTTTTCGGTACCTACAATAGACATCAACGACATATAATATCTTGAGGTAACGACATATAACTATTGCCTGACAAGCCCCTATTTGACTGAGGTAGTGTCTAACTGAGTGGCAACCGGATCCGCCCCAGTCCAAGTTGGCTCAGTTCGGGTTGCACAGGGCGGTTCCACAACGCTTCGGGAGCTCAAATACCGCGAGCCATCCGGTTGCCTCTCGGACACTGAAACTACGCGTCATTGCTTTAACTATTACACATTAACAAGATATAAAAGTTGATGCGGTTTCATATTTGTCGCGTCAGAAATATAAAGCGACTCTAATTCAACTTTTACAACAATTTTCATTTAAGACCTCCACCCACTGAACGCGTGTCGTGCGCGGCGCGTGTGCTGCGCGGGCCCGCGCAAGTTGTAAAGCATTGAAACTACACTTCAAACACCCGTCGAACGCGGGCCCGCGCGTGCACGCGCAGCTGCTGTGCAGCTGCCGCGCTGCTAAGGGTGATAGAGACAGTGAGATACATATTAAATGTTTTGGTAGTGAGAGAGGCATAACGCGGCGGACCCGCGCGGGCCCACGCTTCACACGCTTTGCTAAGGCGTCGCTGACGCGGCGGGCCCGCGTTGCTTCACGCCGCCCGCTTGCGGTGTGAATATACCGCTTCAACCGCGCCCGACACGCGCCACGCACGACACGCGTTCGGTGGGTGGAGGCCTTTAACCCTGTTGCGTGTTGCGTGTTGGGCTGTTGTGTGTTGGGGACCCTTAGACAGGTCCTACGATTGATAACATATCATCCACGTGTCTACCATAGGACTGCCTAGCTCTCTCTAAAGTAGTATAGGGTAAGGTCTGAACGTTGTGTGTCTGACTGACTGTATTTAGGAGCATGGCGTGGTTGCCATTTTACCACTTATTGCTGTCGATAAGACATCTTCTTTTTTTATTCCAATATCCCCTTTTAGTACTTCGGACTCCGCACAGACAGACAGAGAGACTGACAGACTATTTTGGAATGACAGACTTTTGTGAGACGAAAAACAGCCGAATGGACATAACAGTGCTCGACCGACAGCCATACCACACAGAAGATGTGAAGTCGCAGACGAAGACAAAAGCTGTAAGGACAGACAGAGCGTACAATCTCCCTTTTCTCTCTGGGTTGGTAGGGGGACAGATGGCCTTGGGATTTGCGGAGCCTGGGCTCGTTTTGGGCGCTACCGGTAAAAAACGCTAGGATTATCTGCCTTTTTAGGATTCCGTAGTCAACAAGGAACCTTTATAGTTTCGCCATGTCCGTCTGTCCGTCTGCGGCTTAGCTCTGTAACCCTTTCTACTAGAAAACTGTCATTCGGCAAGGGTATATAAATGAATCACGCCAATAAACAGTAGAATAAAATCTTGTACAAAAAAAACTAGGGTACTTATCTGACATCGAAAGTAGAGATGTAAGTTTTTTTGTCGTTAAACCAATAATTTAGGGTATCGTTAGATAGCTTGTTTAAAAATAAGATGGGTTTCTTAAAACCATTGTTTAACTCAGTAATTCGTTCGCGAGATATTGGGCTTTAAAGCCCTAATTTTTATGCCCCTGCTGGCTAAATGGCTACTACTGGGGATGTGAAATAATTCGTAGCAGACGTGTAATGAACTTAAAAGGAAAACACGAGTAATCGACCAACTTAAAATGTACTTAAAGGCTAACTTTCGTACAAATTCGGCCGACGCAACCGCACCATTTAGATGGAGTGGCGCGCGTGTGTCGATGTAACTAATACAGACCAGCAACTACGGAACCCTACACTGCGCGTGGCCCAACACGCATTGGCCGATTTTTTAAATAAATATAAAAAACGTCTAGTAGAAAAGGAACAAAGCAATTGGATATTATAATGAGACATCTGTTCCGGTCGCGGTTTACGCCTTGTGAATTATATTAGCTCCCTTGAACGTATTTATTCCATGTTCGGTTTAAGATTGTGGAAGAGCGGGTTGATTAGTCTCATTTTTTTTTACGAGAAACACCACGAAACAACCAAAGCCGGTCGGTTAATAAAGGGAATTTTAATACTTACCTACCTAAATTAAAAAAAGCTCTGCTTTGTTTTCAAGTCATCTGCAACACATGATGTATCCAAAATGTAACAAAGTCCAATATCTCAAAAACGGCTGAATAGATTTACATGAAACGTGGCTAAGAATATTCAGGATCACATCAGCTTTGGAATAAAAAAAACCGCATTCAAATCGGTCCATTCGTTTGGGAGCTACGATACCACAGACCGATACACAGATACACAGACACACAGACACGTTAAACTTATAACACCCCTCTCTTTGCGTCGGGGTTAAAAAAATGATAGCTAACGTAATTACTTAGGCAGTGGACCTTCTGTACCTTTAGGTACTATTAAATATTCTGTGGTATATATTAGTATCACAACTTTTTAACGAGATTTGTAAAAGGTTTACTCCAGGCAAAATACGGTTTTGAAAAACATTAATTTATAATAGCGTTTTTTTTGTTGATTTCATTTTAAAATTGTATTCTAAGATGATTTATTCAAGAATCCGGCAAACTTTCCACCCGGAAGTAATTATGTAGCTTTAAATGAAGCATGCATTGTGTTTTTTTGTACGATTTATATTGAATATTATAGAGCAAATGTAAATGAACCAAAATAAAGACAAACATGTTTATTAATATTTTTTCTGACTTTTTAGAAGCTAGTTAATTTATCATTTTTTTGATGTCTGAAATTTTGTCGGATTTTGTCGCTGGGTAACTATTTAATTGATAATATATCCGTTACACATCAAAAAGAAGCTATTATAAATTATTTCCTAAATTGACATTTTTTCCATACAAGTTGTCAGTTCATTGACTGGACTAGTTTGTCGACACCACAGGTCACCAAAGCGCTGGCAACTTCGTCGCAAGTACAGCGGATTATTGCTGATATTCAGCGAGGAAATGCTGCCAGCATCTCTGGTAGGTACGGTACCAGGGGAGGCAATTATTATATACATAGTAAATATTTTGAAGTTAGCTATAGTTTTAAAAGTTACTTGTTACTAGCTTTCGCCCGCGACTTCGTCTGCGTGGACTCGGGATATAAACTATCCTTTCTGCAAGATTTCATCTAAATCGGTTAAGCCGTTAAGCGTCATTTAGTAAGAGGTAACGCGGCCAGCGTATTGGGGAGCATGCCGCAGGCGGACCTTTTGGATGGTGTATTCTTTTTATAGTTGGGTCTTAGTATTAGTATGTACAAGTATATTACTTTCTTTCTTTGTGAGTTTATTTTAAAATTGTTTTTTTTTCATATTACGTTTGTATTTCTTTCATATAAATATTGTACTCTTACTTTAGGTTAATTTCTTTATTTCATGGCTGAAATTACAAATACAAATAATTTATTGATAATACATAATGTACATCAGTTTTACTATAGACTAGGAGGTTACTATTAGAGGCAAATAACACGTGCCTGAGCTAGACACAGGGTATCGTGTTTCAGGCAATAAATAACGAATAGTTGAAAAAGTTATTCATATGCAAAATATTATAATAAACCCTTCTAGTTATTCAAATCATAATATTTTATCGAAATCGATTCATAATTAAATAATTATATTATTTATCATAAAATACTCAAATTACTTCTGTAAATTGTTGGACTGCGATCTTCTACAGTTACATTCAGAAACAAACATCTTAAACATCCAAACTTTCGCATTTTTAATATTAGTAGGATTGTAAATAGTTATATGAGCATTTCTCAAAAAAAATGCCACTAGATTTTTTCGGAGATTTTCTGCAACTTTTATGTTATTTCTACTCAAAATCACGATGTCTTTCCATCCCAATAGGAGAAAAAAAGTGTCCCAAAATGTCCATACATTTTTGCACTTTCCTATTGTGTTACCACCATACAAAGTGTAAGGTAAATGGTAACACAAAAGGAAAAATATCTTTGGGACAGTTTTTTTTCCTACCATGGTCGAAAGTGCTCCTGATTCTGAGTGGAAATAGTTAACAAAAAATTCATAGAAGTACAATTAATAATAGTGGCATTTTTTTTGAGAAACGCTCATATATCAGTTCTCTGTGTACAACTATAGACTTTTTTTTTAAATATCCTATACTTTCTATGGGTCGGATTTAGTTTTTACAAAATTCCAAATTACTTAAGTCTATTACCGATGGTATGATCCCATAACACGCAGTATAAATAAACATAACATGATTTCCGCAAGATTTCCGTCTTTCCGAGTATAAGTTAAGTTAAACTGCAGTCACTTGCAGTTGGAATGCTTAGAATACAAAATGGCTGCTCGCTTCGGTGAGCATGAAGCATTGTTTTCTGTAATCCTCTTGCGAGATTATCCCCTTCTTTGTGGGATACTTATTAAGTATAATTGTTTATAGTCTATCATCTACCGACCTTCATTGAGGAAAGAATTTTGACTGAAGGGAATCAAGCTCCGACGTTTTCGCGGTCGGTTACCTGACACCACGAAATGGCGCAACACGTCGCAATAGATTAGATTAGATTAGATTTATTTATTTCGAGATAAAAATTACAATATAGATTCGCATACAATGTCAAAATTATAAGAATCATTATCACGATCGTCAATAATGAATAAAAGAAATAAAAATTAAATAATATTCAAAATGTCAATACAGAAAGTGGAAATAGTATCTCCGATTACGGATTGTCATTTAACAACTAGTGGATAATTAATTTTAAACAAAAATAAACAATGTCAATTTACGTATTACGATTTCACAGTAGAAATACAATATAAATGTTACACAAGAAATAGTATCAGAATTAGGTATCAATAAATCAAATAATTACTTAAAACATTATTTCCATGAACTCGTGAACAGAGTACAGAGGGTTATCCAACAAAAGATTTCTCAGTCTACGCCCAAATGTTACGTCACAAGGTTCGTTTCTTATATCGGCGGTTAGGTACTCCAAATAAGTAGGCCCAATAACCCGGGGATTTTTCTTTGAAAGCGCCATGCGACGAGGAACTGTCATTAGGCGCCCAGTTGAACGAAGCTCTTTACCCGTTACATTCACACGCGCAAACTGGGAGATGTTTTTTCTTACAAATAAGAGAAGCTCGAACAAATGTTGTGAGTAGTGCGTCATTATGCGTTGCGTCGAGAATAGCTCCCGACAGGGGTGCCGATGCTTGACTCCTACAAGTACCCGAACTGCACGATTTTGCATGACAAGAACTCTTTGCGCATCCGTGGAGTTACCCCATAGGAGGGTACCGTAGGACATCAGGGAATGAAAATATGCGAAATAAACTTGTTTCAGTGAATCACCCGAGATTAGCGGCTTTAATTTTCTTAACGCAAAGACAGCACTACTCAACCTGTCACACCGACTGTCAACATGGCGCTTCCAATTCAAATTGGAGTCAATTATAAATCCAAGGAACTTGCTTTCCTCACTCACCGGCATCGAACAGCTTGCCATTGACAATGGCGTTGGTACTTTACGGCCAGAAAAAAACATTATATTGGATTTGGCTATACATTCAGTTGCAGCCCGTTATCCACGAACCATGTTTGGAGTTGCGTGCAAGCCTCGTTAATAATTGTGTGTTTTGTGGTTATTAATAAGCTTATATTGATATGTATGTTAGTCATTAAGATATTTGTAATATGGGCCTACAAGAGAGGGGTCTCGATTCTCGCTCTGGGTCATTTCTGGTGCAGAGATTGGCCGTAGCAATTCAGCGCGGCAATGCGGCCAGTGTTATGGGTACCTTTGCACCTGGAGTGACGCGGGGAGGGCTTTTCGATACTTAGTTACCATTTGACTTTGTTGGTGTATTTAATTCTAGGTTTTATTTTATTTTTAGTTAAATTGTAATTTTTATATATACCTATATAATGTATGTATGTATGTAAGCACTTTATTGTACACAATAACAGGTTAAAGAATATACATGTCACACAATAGATCAAAGTACAAAGGCGAACTTATAATAAACATATTCTCCTAATATGGGCCTTGTTGCCTGATTTAAATAAATAAATAAATGATAGTACGATACTTATAAAGCATAGTGTTTCAGTCGTTATAGATATCTATAATTTAATTTCCAGATATCGACATTAGTGGTAGTATATTAAGTTATAATACATTTCTTTTTGATAGTAAATAAAAAATAGTAAAACGAAAAAATTAAAACTAATTACAAAAAAAATAGTCCGTCCAAAAGTTCTGTCTGCGGCATGGACCCCATGACGCTTGCGGCATTTCCCCTTTGGACCGCAAGGGCGATCCTTTGTGAAAGATACGCGCCAGCTCTGGGGTCCCCTGAGGCGTGGCCAGCCGCGACGACAGGGTCCTCATGAAGGCCTTCATGTCGGCTGACCAGGGTCCCATCGTTTCAACTGCAAGCGCCGCAAACTCGTAGTTCTGAACTAGAGAAGAGTATTTGCGGCGCTTAAGTAATTGGGCCTGATCAGCCGCAGCGCCGGCCTGAGACCGTGTTGCCTGTATGTGGGACAGTGCGAACGTATCGACGCATGTTGCGGCCCACACCAGGGCCCTACCGAGTTTCCACGGTACCAAAGTTACTCCGTCCGGGCGCTTGCCATCGTCTCTCGTCATACCAGGAGGTTCTAGTGACGAAGGTATGGAGGCAGTGGCGAGCGCCCGACGCAGCAGGTCGTTTATGGTACCATGGCGGTACATGCGGCCGGCGCTTCTGTTACATGATAGGCCATGTCTACCTAGCTGGTCCAGACACAAGTATGGGGAACACATATTTGGGATCCCAGCCTTAAACAGATAGCTATTCTTAGCGTACCTGGGTCGAGAACTGTGCCTATGTTGCGTGAGGGAAGAGCGTTAAGCCAGTGGCCTGACTCATGTGAGGAGACAGCCAAGAGCCGGGCGCGTTCTGAGTCGTTTAGACTATTTTCGACTAAAGAAACGTGAATGGATTTGAGCAGAGGAGTGTCCCATACTTTCTGGATGTGTTTCATGTCAGGGACGTACGCTTCCGGGCACAAGTCGCACCAGGCTCTCTCGGCCTCCGCCAAGTTCGCGATCTCTGCGACCGGTATCTGTTGAATGTTTAAAATAATACCGACGAGGGACAACGAACTGTACGCAGAAGACAGGAAAGCTGGTAGTGCCACACCGGAGGTTGCGCGAACACCCAGACCACCGAATCTTACAGGTAGAACTGCTTGGGACCATGAAATGGAATCGAAAGTAACGTTTAGAATTTTGGATAAAGTAGTTTGTAGAGTATTATCAATTGACAAAAGTATAGAGGGGTATTTCCAGATCGGACAGCATCGGAGTAAGTGCATGAATTTAGGTGTAAAGAGACAAAAACGGATAATAAAAAGTACCATATGGGGGTTTATATCAAAAAGTAAGTCAGATGTACAGTTAAACAAATTTAACTTGCAATTAATAACTGGACTGATCGCTTCATCAAAATTTGGAGATCCTAAAAGTGTGAGTGATGAAGTGGAATGGACGGAGATGTTGGGTAATATCGCGTTAAAGTTAGTCAGTATATCAATCTTTCTATCCGGGGGAAGGCGGAGAAAATTTTCACATTTCGTGAAATTAAGGGAAAGCCCTATTTCTGCAAATTTGTCCATTATTAATTGCAAGTCCTGCAAGACTGTTTCAGCGTCCCCACCAAGGGAACCGTCGTCCAGATACCAAAGATTAAATTTTGAATTTAGATTGTTTATGATTGGATGGATAGCCAAACTGAATATAGCAGGACCAAGCGGGTCTCCCTGCTGACAACCAGTGTTTGAATTGATAATTTTGTCACCAAAAAGTAATTTTGATGGTGCCCCATAGCATTTCCATAGATAACCATAGGCATCGGGGAGATGTTTTTTGACTTCTGCTAAGAGGGCACCACGATCAACCGAATTGAAAGCGTTTCTCACATCAACTTTGACAAAAACTTCATAGTCCGTGCGGCTCAGAAACGTGCGCGCAGCGTGTACTGCAGCCTCACAGCCGCCCTTGACGCCAAAAGCCAGCTGTCGAGGCTTGAAAATTTTGGTGAGACTCTGATTGAATTTCCTACAGCAGAGTTTTGAAGACAGACGTCTAAAAGTGCAACAGACGGCGATCGGCCGAATGCCACCATCCTTTTTAGCTAAGGCTACTAGATTGGCACCGTAGAGGATCGGGATGATTTCAGCGTTTACACGACCAGTTAGCATTAGGTTGATCAAGGATGTTAACTCTTGAAGTAACGCCGAACCTGTATCCCCAGAAGGTGAGGTGGTCAAATCCTTCAGGTGTTGCGGGGACAAACCATCTAACCCTCCCGCAGAACCATTGGGGAAAGACATTAACGCTGAAAGTACAGCGCCTTCTGAAACGGTTACACACCCGCCATCAGTGGAAGGAGGTTCTGGAAACTGAGTGGTAGCTAAAGGACCTGGATGTTTTTCCCTAAGTGCGGCAAAGGTTTCGGCGGAATGAGTAGCCAAGACATCATTAGAAAAAAGAAGGCGAGCAGCTCCACTCACATTCCCCTCTGAGATTTTGCTTTCTATTGCATTTATTTTGGAAAAAGTACGACGGTTGAAATTTGAAATGATTTCATCATTTTGTAACTTGTCAGGTGACACGGAAATCGAAGATGAATTGTCTTTTATCTGCTTGGTCAAAGAGTCTTTTTTGGACTTGTTTGCATGTAGACCCGAGTAAGAGAATGTGAGCAGACGCTGCCACGCTTGGGCAGAATTCTCCTTCACGACTTTGGCGACACATTCCGCAAGACTGCTGGCTACAGCTCTGCGCGCACCGCGAGGTATTCTTTTAATTATAGGCACATTTCTCTTTAAAGTTCCCAATTTCTCTGCAAAGGAAATGGAACTGTTAAAGTTATCATCTCTGACAGTTGAGGACACAGGCTGTGAAGCGCTAGACACAGGAGGATCATTCGCTGCACGTATGCCATGTTTGCGAGCGGTATGAATAGCTAGACCCCGGTTTCCCTTATAGAATTTGTTATCCCCGCAGAGACGACACTTCAAAAGTTCCACTGTAGCAAACAGGGCTGCGAACTCATAATATATAAGGAAAACAAAGAAGGCTTAAAAATACTAACGGACTATAGAAAAAAACTTCACAAAACACCAAACACAATCACTCCACTGATAAATAAGGAAAAGATATGATTTTAAACAATATTTACAATAAAATGAAAAATTCTAAAAAACTAGCAACTGTCACTCCTGTTGAGGCGCCGCGCCGCCCCGGGCGCAAGCGAAACCACTTTGCATGTGCCGTGGAGTCTCATACAATTCAGCCGGACGGCCACGGTCAAGCCACGGTCGCAGCCCGACAGGCGGACGCCAGCCGCTGCAACCGCCGCCGGCCGCCCGATCCAACCGTCGGAGTCGGACGGAGACCTCATAAGCAGAATAAAATTAAGCGCGTATAAATTGTTTGTTTACGCGAACGTCACCACACAAATTTAGACAATTGTCAAAGGGAAAAACGCTGCACTGTGCGCAAGCACTGTTGACGGGTTGACCGGGATGCGTCAGCTGCAGTCCAATAGGGGACCAGTATGCGTCGTACTGCGCAGTTCTGTGCGTCGCCAAGGGAAACGAATGATGGGCTATTGTGGCTTATAGTAGTATATTGTCTCTGAAGGGAGCATAAGTTACCGTCAAAAATGTCATTTTTGGCACAAGCTTTTATTGTCAATTGTACTTTCCTGTATACCGTCATCAACTACTCATTAAGATGATTCTAACGAGCCCAACCTCAACGGGGCTACGTCGGGTAACTACTGTATTCCCATGGCCACCTTCTGTCTCCATCATCAGATCAGCCCGATGGTACCATAATATTGAATAGTTATCCAAACTATACTTATACACAAAATTTCAATTCAATTGGTTCGGGTTAACAGGTCCAACATTTAGTACCAAGATTTCTCCCTCACTAATAAACTGCATGCTGATTTTTTTCAAAATTAATTCATATTGACACTAAACCAAATAAGTAAAACAAAACTTATAAGAAACAAAACTGCCCGCCCTCGACACACCCCAATGTTGCCCGGGGCATCGTGCCTTATGGCTCCTCTACATGATGGCCCATCCTAATGGCCCACTAGGATGGGCCAGCGTGTGGAGAGGGTAGTGGTGTCAGATGGCTTATGGCGCGGCTATGTCTTTCTCCGTCTAACGCATAGTTGCGTCCTGTACGATGGGTCGTGATGGCCCACTGTATAGAGCAGGCTTAAAACGCTCGCCGCGTTGCCCAGTTGGATGGCCGGGCTCAGCCTTTGGGCGAAGTATGAGCCCGTCCTGAGATCGCCTGTGACCCCGATCAATTTTTGGGACACTTTTCTTCACAAACTCCTTGGTGTCGGAATATATTTCTGTGGTGTCGGAAGACCAAGGTCCAAGGGTCTCTACTGCAAGTGCCGCAAAAACGTAATTATCCTTTAAGAAAGCGTATTTGCGGCACTAGACTGTTTGGGCGTCATTAGCGGCCGAGCCCGGCATTTTGGCAGACCGCACGACATGGGACGGGGCCAACGTATCCACGCAGGGGGCCGATTTTTGACTTTCGAGCGCTCGAAAATTAAATAAAAGTAAATGCTATTGTAGTGTCATAATCACAGGCACTTACATTCTACCGATAGAATTGAATACGAGTAGTCAATACCGCACGTTTTTTTAATTTTCTATCGTCATTTCTAAATAGCATTTCATAATATTTGTCAGTTTTCGAGTGAAAGGGTCGAGCGCTCGAAAGTCAAAAATCGGTCCCCGAGCTGTTATTCGCTAAGCGTTAAAGCGGCTCACCCCACCGATCACCCGTCACGAAACTAGACATCTTCCTACGCTTGGTTACTCGCGGTGTCAAGATATATTTGTGGGTGAGCGTTGAGGTGAGCTTAAAACAAGTTACAGAATAGGGGGGCAGGTCACGTCCCATGCCAATGGAAGGCCCAGATGCCAAGGCGCTAGGAGTGCAACCGTCAGGCACTCAACTAATAAACGGACAAACTAACAAACAACCGAGAAGGTATATTTACGGCGAACGCGTTACATTGAAACGTGAGTGACGCGAAATATTCTGCAATAGAATCCTGAGCGAAGCAAGGGATTCTAAAGTAGAATCCTGGGCGTAACGAGGGATTCTAGTGTTTTAAGTCACATTTAAGTATTTATAATTTAAGTAACATTAAAATCCCTATTTTGAGGGTAACAATAACTCTTTTTTTAATAGCTGGAAAGTTATTTTCTCTGAAATCGTAATATTTTCGGGACAATTTAAATAAACTTTGTATAGGGCCTTGTAGGTTAGGTTAGGTTTGTTTTTATAACAATTTAGAGAAGTTTACAGTTTTTGAGAACAACGTAGGGCAAAGGGATGATTGTTACGTTTATGGCAAGTTAAATTATAAATTTCATTACTAACCCGTGTTATAGTTTTGATGTATTGTTTTTATTTAGGGCCTGTTTCACAATCTCCAGTTAAAACATATCCGTCAGATAAATGTTGGCTTTCACTTTTCTTTTATATGACGGGAGAAAAGGATAGCAATAATTTTAACTGGCAGATAACTTTATCCGGCGAGGTTAAGACCTTTTAAACTACCGACCCTCCTTGCCTCACAGGGGTAGAACCAAACTGTCTGCAATCGTTCATTTAAAATCTGAGTGTATGGAATGTTTGACAACTTTCTATGGCATGACAGCTGACGGGGCATATTTAATCTTGGTCGGTCTGTAATTTTTTGTAAGTTGGAGCAACCCGCCTAAAGGGCCGATTGTATCGACTTCAGCACAGATCGATAAACTCCTCTGTCATCTCACAGAAAACTATCATCGTTTTCATCATATCAGCGGAAGGACGTCCACAGCTGGACATGGGCCTCCCCCAAAGAGTGCCAAGACCTGTCCTGCGCCAACCGCGCCCAGCGGACTCCCGCGACCTTTACCAGGTCATCAGTCCAGCTTGTGGGGGTGTACCCACGCTGCGCCTGGTCGCCACTCGAGAACTTTTCCGCTCCAATGGCCATAGGTTCTACGAGCAGAGAACTGTCATTCCAATACAAACAAATAACATGTTTGCATCGATTCGTCTTTTTAACCGACTTCAAAAAAAGCAGAAGGCGCTCAATACGGCTGTAGGTTTTTTTTTTTTTTTTTATAATAATTTTTTAAGTGTATAATCAAGTACCGTAAAACCGTATAACTTTGCCCGCTTTTTGGAAATTTTTGTATTTTTCACTAGTTTATTGTGTCATTTTATAAAACTTATTAGTAACATATACAATTTTGTAGGCCCTTTTTTACATACGTCCGGACTCTAGTTCAAAAACAAGCGTCTTTATTAGGGAAAATCGCCATCTAAGTGCCGGGCCAAAAAAAAAAAAAAATTACGTCATTGCCCATTTTGTGGAAGTGTTTCTTGCTCTGGCATTTTCAAACTTATGCTTAGTGTAGTTAAGGACTATAATGCAGAAGAGTTATATTTTAGTTTCATCTGATAATATTTCCCTAAAGCACAATAGCTCTCACAACATTGAGCTGGGCAAAGTCACAAACAGAAATCCTGCACTCTCCATACTAAAATCTCATAGTGCTAGGGTTGTCAGTTTTGATTTTACCCGACTACGCAAAGTTAAAAGGTAGAGTTATGAGTTTAGCACAGTTTTTTCTCGTTACTGTAAACAATTTAAATTCTTATTTTCTGGGATAAAATGAATTGCATACCGTTTAATATGAGGATAATCTAGGGTTATCTTTATTACATAACTTACCTTACTCCGATTATATATCTATATAATGTCTATCTTCTGTATAAATATAAAACAAAGGCGGAAAAATATGTTAACGGTTTTTTCCAAATGGATAGAGGTTCTTGAGACGCGGGTTTTAATATATTATATTTAAAGACTATATTTTATACCACGGCGTTACCTGTGAATTTTAAAATGTATTCGAAGTGTAACCTCGCAGGGCGAGCTAGCAGCTAACATTTTTTTATCCACCATGTCAACAGCAAGATCTAGCATTTCATCTGTATAATTTTTGTAGTTATTCAGGCCTACTTTTCTTCTAATTCTTTTTTTCCGACTGGGACTGTGCAAGTTGTCCATTCTAAAAATAAATGCATTTTAATTATGGTGATTATGTTTGTACTGTAACAATTATTGTCATTAAGAAGGTAAACGTAAAAAAATATCAATTAGCTTTAGAATCACTTTTTTCGCAGTTATCATTAAAAAATTAATAACAAACGACAATTTCATAGGTAAGCACCTAATAATTACTCGTGCAGTTAAGATAGACCCTACTCGGGTCGAAGCGGTCCGTACGATCAACCTGTCATACGAACATATGTAAAAACCAACTTGTTTAAAATAACTTTTGGGTGACAACCCTAAGGGTCCAATTTGGCCGGGCAAAGTCATATTCAGTAGCCGAAAATCTGCTTATGACATTGCCCATCGCCATAATTACAAAACTAATAGACATTCAGAGATAAGCTCCCACCCATGACGTTATTTAACTATATAATAATCACAGTCAAAAACACATACCTGTACGAGTTTCCGTTACCGAGATACAACTAAAGTTTTCGAGTACTATTTGGCCCGCAAAAAAACACGTCTGTACTCAAAGCTTGCTCACGCGCAACTGACGACAGGTACGGACCGGTCAGCCGGCTAGTGTTGTCCGCTTCATAGTTGGCTTTCAATCACAGATTATAAAAAGTGTACATCTTCAGCTAGTGTTGGGATATTACGGTTTTTGTGAAATGTGACGGGGTGGGCAAAGCTATATCCGAACGGCAAAGTCCTAAGGTTTGACGGTATTTTAAAATACTTTAGCAAATTTTGTATCAATTTTTCAGATGTTCGATACCTTTTCAATCGTGTTACTTGATTTGTATTCCCTCCACACGCCGCTACCGCTAAATGGGATTTAAAAGCAAACGCGTATTTGACGCGCTTTATGCCAGATCTATCCAAATAATTTGAAAGTTTTATGGTCGTATTCATAAACGTTCAAAAAACCTGTTATAGTTAAAATGCTGTTAAAATTCGTTAGTCTGTATGTTCAATTTGACAATCGTAAGAAAGGGAAAAAACTCATTTATTTTATCAGAGGCGTTTTGAGTTTTACGAATTTTTGTATGTTTGTTACTCAATCACGCAAACACGGCTGTACAGATTTAGATGAAATATGGCATAGAGATAGTTTGTAACCTGGATTAAACTATATTTTCTATTCGGTTTACCCTTGCTTTACCGACAAAAGTTTCATCAAAGGAATGCTTCGCAGAATTTACATTTCAGCAAAAACATGTTTTTTCAGAAACAAAAAATTTTTTAGAATTGTTATAATACTTATAATACAAACCTAACCTAATGAGTCCTACACTGTAAACTTTTATTTAGCTGTACCTTAAAAGTTAACGGTTTCTGGGAAAAAAGTCTGGTTGCCGATCCGATTACGACAAAGTCCCGTGAATGTGGTCATAATATTACGTCCATCCATTTGTAGCAGAGACAAACGACGCGTCGCGGCACCTGGGTGAATGCAAAGCTGTGATATAAAGCTTTACCACTTTGACACAGTCAAATCGTCGTATTATCTTTATTGGTGTGTGGTGTTGTGTTCCTGCTGGTGAGTAAGGTCGCCAGAGCAGAGCTCTCGAGAATGTGTTAAGACACCCTTGTCTCTAGCTATCACAACAAGTCCTCAAATCAATAAAGGATCGATAACGCCTGTGATTCTAGAATCACAAGCGACTATAAGCTAGGATGTATATCAGTATCATCAGGATGATCGTATGTCCGTTTGCCAGCATCGTATATAAAAAGTATGATAATTGATTGATGTTGGCTACATCGTGCATAACCCAGTCCGACCAGGTGGGGCCTCTGGCAGGGAAGGCAATAGATACATTAGAAACACGTTCAACATTACATTACATCGCTAACTCGGTATGACTTCGTAGTTTTTAGTTTTTCGACTGCTTTGCCTCAAAGGGGGCGACGATACGACGCAACGCGTCAATACAGTAAACTTAAGAGTCCGCAGTAAGCTCGATTCTTCATACAAACGTAGTTACGCTCTCATTTTAAAACTACGTGTTGGATTGTAACGAAACTTTGCATGCACAATAACATGTCACTTGAGAAATATCTGTGTCTGTAATTAGTTTATGTAGCTTCTGATACCATAGTAAAAAATACAGCGAATTTAAGTTTTTCATACAAAACTTGTTTTTGCTGTATTTCGTTTGTTTTATAATCTGGAACCATATAAACGAATTACAGACATAGATATACCTCACGTCAATGTATATGCAAAGTTTCGTCACAATCCAACTCGTAGTTTTAAAATGAGAGCGTAACTACGTTTGTATGGGAAGGTGAAATTCGGCCTAGCTTACTGCGGACTCTTAAGTGCAAGTCGGGGTAGACGGTGGTACATAGGTAAGTACATCACTGCGCGTGCCGTCCGTGCGCCTCATAGAACATAAAACTGATTTTAAAAAGTGCGCGAGCGCAGGTTTAGTCGCTATTCTAAACTTCACTTTAGCTAATAAAATAGCTAACTTTGTGAACAGTGGAACACGCGAGCCTGTTTTTAGGGTTCCGTAGCCAAATGGCAAAAAAGTAACCCTTATGGATTCGTCATGTCTGTCTGTCTGTCTGTCCGTCCGTATGTCACAGGCATTTTACTCGAAAACTATAAGGTGTATTTGAATAAAATTTTGAGGATAGGTGTATTTTGTTAGCCGCTACAAAGTTTTGTAATTCGATTAAAAAAAAAATTTTTTTGGGGTGCACTGCCTACTCCACACATAAAACTGAAAGTCAATTTTTTTTTCATTGCAAGCCAACGTGTGGGACATCAATCGATAGGCCATTTAAAATGAATATGAGGTTTCTCAGCATTTTTTTTGATTAAGTGAATAGAGTCGGAGATAATTGCCCCGAAAGTCACTAAAATTGTGTCCCGCCCCCCCTCTAATTTTTGAACCGTGTATTTTAAAAATATGAAAAAAATCATGGACATAGAGGGCTTATTAAATTCTTACAACAAAAATTGTTTTGAACAAGATCGGTTCAAATGTTTCGAGATATTTCTAAAAAACTAACTTCCTTAAAGAAAAGGACTTAAGTGCCATAAGATTTCAGCTACGATACGACCTTTTTAATAGGCACGGAACCCTTCGTTGTGCTTGGTGCGACACGCACTTGGCCGCTTTTTTACGTATTTGTTTCATTCTACGATACATTTACTCCAAGTTACGGGTGCAGTTATTAGGTACAATTACCAGACAAAAAATCAAAAGTGCATGTGGTTTAGTACAAATTTAATAAGTTTTTTCAACTATTCTATAAGTACATTACTTTTAGATACTAAATAAAGCTACTTTTTTATTAATTTGAAAAACTGAATTGCCATTAAAAGTTTTTATCCCGGGTCCACGCAGACGAAGTTGCGGGCCGAAGTTAGTCCATACTAATATTATAAATGTGAAAGTGTGTCTGTCTGTCTGTCTGTTGCCTCTTCACGCTTAAACCGCTGAACCGATTGAGATGAAATTTGAGAGAAATTTTGAATCCCGGGGAAGGACATAGGATAGTTTTATCCCGGAAATCATCCCCTGAGGGCGTGAAATGGGGGATGAAAGTTTGTACCGAGCTACGATATAAACGAGTTCCACGCGTACGGAGTCGCGGGCAGAAGCTAGTTTATCATAAAAAGAAGTACCATTAATTAATTAATTTATTTATTAAAGTCAGGCAACAAGGCCCATATTTACAAATATAGAGTAACATACATAACAATACACAAAATTTATTACATAATACAAAAACACGTTAGGACGGCGACGCGCGGCGCAAGTTCTGGGTGTCTAATAGCCGGCCTCAAAAACACACACACTTACTTACAGTACGATTAATGTTAGTTAACACCTGACAGATGGATTGCCTTCATTTAATTTTCAACTTTAATTTCATACATTTAAAGCATTTTTCAGAATACTGTTACCCACATCTACCGATTTAGTAATAACTATTTTATTTGTATAAGATTAAAGTTGAAAATTAAATGAAGGCAATCCATCTGTCAGGATTAAAGCTACTTTATAGGTAGTACTGGCTAGTTTTCGCCTTTAAAAACTGGTTGCATCGGTTAAGTACTGAATTCCCATGGCCACCTTCTGTCTCCATCATCAGATCAGCTCGATGGTACCATAATATTGAATTGTCATCGAAACTATACTAATGCCCAAAATTTCAACTCAATCAGATAACGGCAAGTGACTGAAAAATGGATTGCAAATTTTGACTGACAACTTACATAGGTACTTATATACTTACATACGAACAGGTCAAGTTAATTTAAAGCTTGTAAAAACAGATTTCGTTTATTACATTAAGAAACTGATTAAGTACATTTGCTCTAAGTAAGAACAACATTGTATTGGGTGCACTTTTTACAAGCTTTATATTAACTTGACTTGTTCGTATGTAAGTATAAAAGTATGTAAGTTGTCCGTCAAATCTTCCAAGTTAAATTTGACCCACTTCCCGGTGACCGATTGAGCTGAAATTTTAGGTATAAGTAGTTTGATGACAATTCAATATTATGGTACCATCGAGCTGATCTGATGATGGAGACAGAAGGTGGCCATAGGAACTCCGTAATAAAACCACATAACCCCATCGAGTTTATGCTCGTTACAATCGTCTTAATGAGCAGTTGATGATGGTATACAGAAAAGTACAGTCGGCAATAAAAGCTTGTACCAAAAAGACATTTTTGACAGAAACTTATTGCATTAAGACTTATTAAATTTTGTCAAAGTGCCATTATAGCTTATTTGCAAAATAAATGTCTTGATTTACTTAGATTTGTGATTTTGATGTGATCACAACGAACACAACACACAAATCAGACCGTTTCAATGCGAATATGGAGCTGGCATCTTCTGGAGATCTGTCTGTCATTCACCGATCATCATCACAACTTTATTACCTGCCAGTCATCAACCTCCTAGCGTTATCCCGGTTGTGTCCTAAAGGAGCCCGGGTTTTGACACCTAATCCCAAGATTTATCATAGGCACTTTACTTTTACGAAAGCGACTGCCATCTGACCATCCAACCCAGAGGGAAAACTAGACCTTATTGGGATTAGAACGGTTCCTTACAATGTTTTCCTTCACCGAAAAACTAACGGTAAAATTAAATATTCCGTACATAAGTTCCGAAAAAGTCATTGGCACGAGCCGGGATTCGAACCGACGACCGCCGCTTGACAGCCGCATGCCTTAACAACTAGGCTACCGTAGCTTCACAACTTTATTACAACTTAGTATGGTTGGTAGTTGCTTGTTTTCGGACCTGAACGTTTGCGCACCTGTCGTATGTTCATTTGTATTGTTTTATCTTTAATCAAGATGTTTTCTTTCACTCAACTCTGGATGCAGAGAATTTTCGTTCACTTAAAAAAAGTATATATGAACTTATTTTTGCAGAAATTCATTTTTCTGGGCGTTCCTTACTCAGAATCGTTGATACTATCGATCCTTATACAAGAAAAAGAATGTCCCAGATTTTACTATTTATTTGTTTTCTTCCGTGCCTCACGCGACTAATTTAATAATTTACTTTAAAAACAAAGTTTTAACCGACTTTAATTTAGTACTCCGCCAAGCCATGAGAACATTTCCACATTTATTTTCCAATTTACCACATGAACTGATTTCCGAGAGCAAATGCGTTGATTATTAGGGGAAAAAACCCAATCGCTGTATGTGAGCCGATAATATTTGAGGACTTCCGTCGATTCCACAAGGATCACCTTTGGCACTTCATTAGTTGCTATTTCAACGGAATCTTATCAGAATCTGTGACGTACATTTTGTACTTTTAAGTACATAATTGAGGAATTCCATAAGTCATCTGTGGTCTTCATCTTCAATTCCACTCCACCAAATTTATGATTACCGGGTGTAAATACACGAGTTAAAATAGAAAATACCAAAATCACTACATGCGTGCCTAATATAATTGAAGAGTTCCCTCAATTCCTCATGGATCCCATCATCCAATTGAATTTTTGAAAAAAATGGGACCCACCTGGAACTACCTACTTACAAACAAAAAAAAGAATTTACGAATCGGCTCATCAATGACGGAGTTCTGAGATAACAAACATTAAACATAATAAAATAAAATAAAATAAGTCGCCCTGACCGCCGGTAGCTTAGGCCCCGTCTCGCTGCCGGCTGCACCCTAGGTTAGGTTTTTATAATGATTTCATGTTTTGTATGTATAGTTCTATATTTTACTTTTTATAAATTTATTGTACAAACCTAAGTTAAGATGAAATAAGAATAAAGAGATAATAATAAAAAAAAAAGAAAAAATACAACCGAATTGAGAACCTCCACCTTTTTTGAAGTCGGTTAAAAAGAGACGGCATACGAAAATGTGACCATTAGTCCAGTAAATGAACTGACAACTCGTATGGAAAAAATGTCAATTTTGGAAATAATTTATAATAGCTTACTTTTTATGTGTAACGGATATATTATCAATTAAATAGTTACCCAGCGACAAAATCCGACAAAATTTCAGACATCAAAAAAATGATAAATTAACTAACTTCAGAAAAGTCAGAAAAAATATTAATAAATATTTTTGTCTTTATTTTGGTTTATTTACATTTGCTTTATAATATTCAAGATAAATCGTATAAAAAAAGACAATGCATGCTTCATTGAAATCTACATAATTACTTCCGGGTGGAAAGTTTGTCGGATTCTTGAATATATCATCTTAGAATAACATTTTCAAATGAAATCAACAAAAAAAACGCTATTATAAATTAATGTTTTTCAAAACCGTATTTTGCCTGGAGTACATACAGAATGGAATATTTGGACACTTTTTTCTTGTATGATATTTTTTGTGCCTTATTGAAAAGAAATGTTTTATACTTACATTTTTTTTGGAAACCGCCCATTTCCCCGTATCATGGGTGCTTATGCTTAACCCGCGTATTCGATGCGATGTGAGTATGTCGTCAACAGGCTTAGTTGATCCCGGCTCAACCACGTATTAGGAGAGATTTGAGAACAGGGTATAGTGAGTGTGTTCAGTCTTGGCTCTTGCTTTTAAATGCGTCCAATTACCTACTAAACAAAAGTTAACGTATTCACATAGATAAAAGTGTAGGATATTTTTTATTTACCAATGGACTTGGACTCGGTATGTAAATCTCACGTTATACTCACACTCGTACAGTCAAGGAATTTAATTTAGGACCCACTTAAGGTTGACAATCCTGTCAATTTGTATTGGACTACAAAGAATATTTTTGCGAAAAGGGTCGTAAATTAAATTCCTTTGACTGTACCTATACTCATTTATTTGTGAAACCAATTTATATGTCAACAGAATTAAACACTATATTCATTTATTATTAAAATTAGTTGCTGCAAATACTCGTACATTATTAAATAAGTACTAGTTTTTCGTGACGTAATTGAATACGCCAAAAAAAGGGTACCTAGCAAAAAAATGCGGTCTTCTGTACCGATGTATGTCCTTCTAGACTGCTCTAGATTTGATCCAGTTATAGTGTCATTATGTTCCATCTGCTCCAACCTGTTATTTTCATTTTATTGCAAGCAGCTCCATCAGCCCCGCTATTATTTTATTTATTTATTACTATACTTAGGAGTACCAACAGCTGCAAAAACATGATATAAGTCTTACATAGTAATACAAAGCCAATTAAAGGAACTCACAGATAGAAATGGCATAGAAAAAAGAGAAATGCTTGACGCACTTAGCACACAATATCGTACAATTTCGTGACGAATGACCGGCGGGGTGAGCCGCATTATCGCGCAGCGAATAACAGCCCGGCTTTTATTCTTTACGCGTTCATGCGCCACACACCACCCGTCACGCCTAACGAGACTAGACCTCCACCTACACTTAGTAACTACGAATCGCGGCGTCAAGATATGTTTGTGGGTGAGTGTTGAGGTGAGCTTAAAACAAGTTATAGAATTGCGGGGCAGCACGGTTAGCACAAGACGTCCCTTCTCGCACTATCCGTCTCTCTCTTCTTAGAAAACTTAGAAAGAGACGGATAGTGCGAGAAAACTCGAGAGAGCTCGCGCGCCGTCTTGTGCTAACCGTGCTGGAACACAACACCACACACCTAGTAAGTATAGTAAGTAGTGTAGAGTGTATATAATTGGTGAATTTCTTATCGTTGCTTTGACACCGATTTTTCCCGACTTATAAATTTTTCCGAACTTACCAGATATCAACTTCTCCACTGTAATCAAATTAAGGTGGTTCGCTTGTCACACAAAACGTCTTCTGACATTCGCAGGCTAACGGCGTTATGTTTTAAGAAAGTTATGTAACAAGCTTTCATACATTGGCTTTCCATTGGCGCTGAATTCCCTTTTTCCTAGAATAAACAAGTTTATTTTAGGAATGGGGGAATTACGCGCAAATGGAAAGCCAATTTATGAAAGTTGTATAGGTACATAAGTTTCTTAAAATACGCCGTTAGCCTGCGAATGTCAAAAGACGTTTTGTATGGAAAGCGTACCAACTTAAAAGTTAGCTATATTACATCTGTGCAGTACTAAAATGGAAAACAATAATTCGTACAAAAATAATAATGCCAATTAAGAGTAGCCAATTCACTTAACATAGACTATAGCACCCGTAAAAAAGAAATACAATCGTAAAAATGTCTTGTCTCACTCCGTCGCATTACCCATCGATACCTCGATACATGTTTGGAGCGAGACACAAGAGATAGCGGAAACTATTATCAAGTATTTATGTATGTTCTTACTTAAGTACCTACTTATTAGGCTGGTTTTACTCCAAACACACGTCAGTCATCAGACGCCGTTAGCTGTGGACTCTTGCGACTCCATAGGAGCCATCAGCTCATTGTCGACCATTTAGGGTGAATGTCTACAGGAGATACTTTACGAAACTGTGTTTTCATATAGATATTTGACACATTGCTGTCAATCACGCGACGTGTAACCGTGTAGTACTGAAGACTCATGTTAAAATTGATAGCGTAGTGTTGCTAAAGGGATAGTAAACCATCAAATTATGACCATAAATTATAAATAAAAAAATATAAGTAATAATATCATACAAGTATGGAACTTGAACATTTTTGTTATTATCCAAGAGTAAATTTAAATCTACCAATAGAATCCCTACGCGTTTATAAAAACAACATTGTAGAACAACTATCGATCTAAACGCAGTATTTCGCGACCGAAACAGTAGTTTACTTCATTTTCCATAGAACGATTAGTACAGATAGACAGCGTTGACGTCATACTTCTGTGTCAATTAGTATGAAGTGTTCCGTTTGCACCAGCGAGGTCCGTCTTTGAGTCAATAATTTTATTAGTCTATTAATATACCTACTTTAATTGTTGTTGCGAAATGGCATCGAAAAAACCGTAGGAATCATGCCTATTCTAGCGAATGTTACATTACAGGTAAAAGTCACAATATAAACAAGACCGCTTTAGCGACCATTCTAGCGAAACGACAGCAAGATTTGAAAGATTTGCTTCGAGCATTTTGCTGAGCCGAGCCATTTTTAACCGATTTAAAAAAAGGAGGTTCTCAATTCGGTTGTATTTTTATTTTCAATGTTTGTTCAATTCGTAAAAGTTTTTTGTTTTGTTTTTTATATGCTTCCAGGAGGGCCCCATTTTTTTTTAAATTCAGTTGCATGATGGGATCTATGAGGAATTGAGGGAACTCCTCAATTATATTAGGCACGCGTGTAGTCATTTTGGTATTTTCTATTATATCTCGTGTATTTACATCCGAAAATCATAAAGGTGGAGTGGAATTGATGATGAACACCACAGATGACTTATGGCATTCCTCAATTATGTACTTAAAAGTTCAAAAGTACGTCACAGATTCTGCTAGGATTCTGTTGAAATAGCAACTAATGAAGTGCCAAGGTGATCCTTGTGGAATCGACGGAAGTCCTCAAATATTATCGGGCCACATACAGCGATTGGGTTTTTTTCTCTAATAATCAACGCATTTGCTCTCGGAAATCAGTTCATGTGGTAAATTGAAAAATAAATGTGGAAATGTTCTCGTGGCTTAGCGGAGTACTAAATTGAAGTCGGTTAATAAAACTTTGTTTTTAAAGTAAATTATGTTATTTTTCCGTCGCCGTTTCGTTCCGCCAACACCTTCGCACAGTATTTACAAGAGCGCCCGCTTGCTAGAGATAAATGTAGGTCCTTATAATCATAGTTAAACATATAATTGCGTAATATTATTTTGTCATGTAACGCTTGTTCGTTAATATTTGATAACGCGATACCAAATACATTTTGTCACTCCGAGTTGTATATCTGACGTAACTCGCTGCCTCCTGCAACTTTATCGCCCTAATTTGTAGGCTAACCCTCGACCTTAGGGGTAAACCAGCCGTTTTACGAGCAATGTTACGTACTACGACCACACTGGTCCCCACAAGTAACTGCGTCAAAAACAACTCTGAACTTTGTTACTGAGACTAACGGTCCAAAATGCGCAAAAGCCATAGCGGTGCGAAATATTTAAGTATTGTGACGTTTTTCGCCCACGTTTGTGTAGGTAATTGAATCCATGTTATCGATTTCATTGGGGTTCCATAGTCGTGAGTCTATTAGGGATAATAGAAGGTTGTTTGACAGTTACCACATTGGCTAGATCTTTGTTATTTGGGCGAAATGGATTCATCTTATCAAGGTTGTAAGACACATTTAACGAATTAACAGTCAGGATGGGTTGCACTGTACTAAACCGTCTGTACCTAATCGTAACTGGGGTTCGTTAAAATTTGAATGTATAGAGAGTTTGACAAGTTTCTATGGAATAACGTCGCCTATAGCTGCTTGTATCTCTAGAGCTATTATTATGCACATTGCCGACAGTTATAGGTAGATATATATTTAGGTAGGATATTTGTAGTGACATCTCATCTCTTGCAGTGAAAAAAAAAATATCTTGTTTTCCCCAAACACTAAGACCCTACCGCTGTGCTCAAGGAATATAAACATAATAAAAATAGCACAATATATACCATGATGCTAGTGGTATTGGTTGCTCCTGAGTAGGACTAGGTAAGTACACTTAACACCACCTACTCATACTCATTTATTGATAATACAAAAAAAATATTACATGGTAAAATATATATATATATATATATTTTTTATTAAGGATCGCCAACAGCGGCAATAACAATAACAAGCACTAATACGAAAAAAACATAGGTTTATATTTAATTGCACCACCAATTACAGGCGAATACAGCACGCATTAAAGAAAGCATCGACTAAAAATAATATAAAACGAGACAATACAATAGGGGACCCAATAGTAGTTAATAATAATATACTTAGGACTAATTCAAGAATAGGTCTAAAACTAATGCAAATTACTATGGCTGTCAATCGGTCATCAACAATTGTTTAATTATATTAATTTAATTTATACATCTAGTAACTGAAGTCTGCAAAGTCTAACACTTCATCGCATGCGTCCATAGGCCACAGTGCCCTCAGTCACCAGTACAGTTACAGTGACTGCTTACATCCTTGTCATATGCTCGTTTGCAACTATCTAGAGTTTTTCACGGTAGTGTTCAAACAAGCCCGGGGTCCGCTTTAGCACCCAATCCCAAGATTTGGCGTAGGCACTAGTTGTACTAGCGTCTGACCTTCCAACCCTAGAACTAGAGCTTATCTTTTTGCCAGCATAGTATTAAAAAACTGCACCTTGTTCCACCCCACATACGAAGTCCCTACCGCGGCGCCCAGGGCACATAAACATAATAAAATTAGACACAATCGTAAACAAGCCGGGAATCGAACCCGGACCGGAACATGCGACGGCTGTTATTTATGTTCGGCTGTCACTCACATATTAGCTGGTAGGGGTGGCACGACGGAGTTTTTAGTTTTTCCTTTTTTTATAAACTGTAGATATAAACATTTGACCGAAACAGATGAAACATAATTTGAGTTATGAGTTTTTTTTTCTCATTGGAATAATTATATGAAGCCAGAAGGTTATAGGAAATAAATACTTTCAGCATCCGAGTAGATAAGTTTCTAGCTGTTTATTGTAGAACACAAGTCGCAAGTGTCCATAGGCTACTGGGTCTGCTTACTGTCTGGCAGTCCGTAAGCTTGTTTACCGTCGTATTATAAAAAAGGCAGCCTTCTCTGGTTGACCTCAACATTAACTTATAATTTACTGGGGACTATGAGCTGTAGCTATAGAGCCGGCGAGCCTGTTCTTTTTTATTTATTTTATTTTATTTCGAAATACTGATTCTACAATAAAATCTATATTTATTATTATCGTTGAACCTACTCACAAAATTTAGAGGAGAACAGCCAGGCAGACGCCGGAGAAACGAAATAATTTTTGTCCAAGTGTGAAACGGAGAACTTCGTTCAATAAACATGAAGAGTACCTATGTGATATTGTAACTTTTTTTTGGTGAAAAAGTCAGACTCGCTAGTCCTACAGCTCAGAGCCACTAGTAATGTTAATATAGATAATTAAATTAAATTATTTATTGCTGACCATGGATTAATTTTATTTCTTATTTTATTTTATTAACATACCTACATACAACCATCTTTACAGGCTATCCTAATTCGACCGTATGGAATTTGAAACAAAACAGAAAATAAAAATATAGTACATTACAATTATATACAGATATATTGATAAAGGCTGCCAGTTCCACAAGGTCTGCCTTAGGCGTGCAACTTTTGGTCTTAAAATCAATTCGAAATTAAAACATCGTAATATAGATAAATAAGTTATTAAGTACATTCATTTAGGTTTACGTAATCGTAAATTGAATATAAACATTTCTCCAGTAAAGATTTAAGTATGTAAGCATGTCGTAAAACTTTTTCGGCAGTTTATTAAATAAAGTGATGCGCATACAATAGTATTTTTTTCTATAATTAATTTGTTACTGTTTCCACCTGTTTGCGATTTAGTTACCATACGATCAAAAAAATAATAGAAGCTTTTTGTCACCATCGTAAATAAAAATGTCTATTCACCTGTGCTAGTGGCAACCCTACCGACCCCTAAGATGATATTTGCGCGCACCTCGCACTTAACCTCTTTCTTTATTTATCAGTCGCATTTCCATGCGGTCCCGGGTTCGAGTCCGGACATAAACTAGGCCCGCTTTATGGGCACGTCTTTGTTTTTTCCTAATTAAATATTTAAAAATTGCGTTGAGACGTTTCAAATGGTTTCATACATACATATATATATATAAACCACGCCTATTTCGCTGAGGAGTAAGCAGAGATCGAGGATTTCCAATTGCTACACAAAAAAATTACCTACTTACAAAATTACAGAAAAAGCGGACAGGCCGACAGCGGGACAGCCGGACATCCAGACATACGAAAGAATCGTGGCCCGAGCTGAAACCGAGAACTTCTTTCGCTGCGCTCGCTCATTTAAATACAACTGGTGGCTCTGTTAGCTGTAAGTATAACCCGCGAAACTATTTTTTTCAAAAAATTGGATCGACAAATATAAACTATATACTTATTGAACGAAGCTTCTCACAGAATTTCAAGAGAATCGGTTGTGATGTCCGTCCGGCTGTTCTCCTCTACAGGTCGCAGTAGAGGAGAACAGCCGGACGGACATCTGGACATCCGGACGTACGAAAGAATTTTGGCCCCAAGCCTAAACGGAGAAATTCGTTCGCTTCGCTCGCTCGTCCAATCAACCGTGATATAGGAATGAAAGTGTACACATTAAAGGTACAAGCATATAAACATCCAAAAGGAGAACGTTCAATAATAATTTGGTACCGTAAAACATTTACGGATCAAACTCATAACTCCTGTAACCAGCCTCAAATAAAGTGCCAGTAAAATATGTGTAATAAAAAAATGGCGGCGGAGTTCGTGGTTCGAATCTTTGGTTCCGTAGGTGAACACAGATGGGGCTCTAGTGCGTTCAACCTAAAATCCTAGATTCCCCGAATTACGTAGAGCAGATGGCGGCTGACGTGGACTTTTTAGTAGGGAGAAATCAGAGCCTGATTTAGAGTTCTGACCGCCCTAGGCTAACTATGAAATGTAAGTAACTCTCAGCTCAGTGCCGCGCCCCCGCCACCCCCTTGCTTGGCCCTTACGCCCTAGGCTCTAGCCTTATTAGCCTGTGGGTAAATCAGGCCCTGGGAGAAATACCACATAACTCACCCCCGAGAGCAGGGTACCTACAAATGCTGGGGACAGGCGTCCCCCCCTGGGTGAGAGGAAAGCATGGGCAGTAGTCTCCAAGCAGCCGCGTGCGGGGACTTCACATACACCTTTAAATTCCTTCGCAGATGTATGCAGGTTTCCTCAAGATGTTTTCCTTCACCGAAAAGCACTAATAATATCGTAGTACCAGTAAATACAGCGTGTGACATACATTAGATCCTTAATTTTAAGAAACACGTACGATAGATTTAAGTGCTGTGAACCGTTTTAACGAAATTATAACAATTACCTTTTATCATGGAGAGTTATAAATCTAAAAAAAAACTACTGTTTGTACTGCTAACATTTATTCAACGTTTCCGAGAGGCAGAGCTAGTTTCAAATGTTACTGTCATTGGTTAGCTTTGTTACCAAACCATAGCATGCCGATTTATTTGGATGAAAAAAGAACTGTTTTGTTTTTAACTAGAGATACCAATTTACGTTAATTACGGCTTATGATTATGAATGAACACAATGCAAAGCCCATACAATATACTACACTTTCAGCCATATGAAAGTCACACACTGTATGTAGGCCTCGGTAGAGAGTACACCTTTGTATCCTTTGGCGTCAAGGCCCTCGATCCAAGTGCGCACAAGTTATTTGCGGAAATCGCGGGACGAAAATACTACATATAAAGTGATTTTTGCGACCACACCACCTGATTTGATCCGACAATTTCATCAGATGGGCGAAAATAGGGAAGACGATAATGATAACAAAAATATAAAATATATTTTTTAAAAAGATAATAATGTAAATATTCATTCATCTTTCCTCCGTGTCGTTTTAAAATGAGACCCAAACTACGCTACTAGTTGAGATACCGCTATATTTACCATGCCCAAGGAACCCTAAAAGGAGAAGTAGTATCACTCAACCGAATTGCGTGTATCCGCCATTACGAGAAGCGTGGTAAAACGGTATTTGATGTGTGTCGGCATAATTGCTTAGTAGTCCTTAGGGAGGATAAGGCCATGGTACCAGTGTTGCCAGATGCTGAATGCTCTGAGTCTTTATTTTAAAGTAGCTCTGTGAGCTAAAGAACTCGCAAGCATGTATCTTTTAAAAAAAAGTTTAATGTAATTTAGAAAAAGTGACTCGACAAGAAAATTCTATATATAATTTTCGAGCCCGATCACAAAAATTCCCGAGAATCGGTTGAGAAATGCCACATGTAATGTGGAGGAGAACAGCGGGAAAGCGGGACATCTGGACATACAAACGACCAAGCTGAAGCATAGAACTTTATTCGCTTCGCTCCATCGTTCGATAAGCAGTTTAAACACAATTGCATAAAAATTAAAATAATGTAAATAATTCTATTCAATTTGTATGTCAATGTCAGCTCGGTCGTAAAGGGCTTTTAAATTTTAAATTTTAAATTCGCCAAGCACAAGTCTGCAATTATAAGATCCAGTTTCGTTGACCCCTGACTCATGACATCAATTGTTGGCAAGCTGAGAGCAGTGCCCAATCGTTTGATATTAACCAACATATTTATGGCATGCAGTTTTGAAAGGACGCCACAATAGCCCATCATTCATTTCCCTTGGCGACGCACAGACCTGCGCAGTACGACGCATACTGGTCCCCTATTGCGCACAGTGCAGCGTTTTTCCCTTTGACAATTGTCTAAATTTGTGTGGTGACGTTCGCGTAAACAAACAATTTATACGCGCTTAATATTATTCTGCTTATGTGGTCTCCGTCCGACTCTGACGGTTCGGTCGGGCGGCCGGCGGCGGTTGCAGCGGCTGGCGTCCGCCCGTCGGGCTGAATTGTATGAGACTCCACGGCACATGCAAAGTGGTTTCGCTTGCGCCTGGGGCGGCGCGGCGCCTCAACAGGAGTGTCAAATGCTAGTTTTTTGAATTTTTCATTTTTTTGTAAATATTGTTTAAAATCATATCTTTTCCTTATTTATCAGTGGAGTGATTGTTGTTTTTGTGAAGTTTTTTTCTATAGTCCGTTAGTGTTTTTAAGCCTTCTTTGTTTTCCTTATATATTATGAGTTCGCAGCCCTGTTTTGCTACAATGGAACTTTCAAAGTGTCATCTCTGCGGGGATAACAAATTCTATAAGGGAAACCGGGGTCTAGCTATTCATACCGCTCGCAAACATGGCATACGTGCAGCGAATGATCCTCCTGTGTCTAGCGCTTCGCAGCCCGTGTCCTCAACTGTCAGAGATGATAACTTTAACAGTTCCACTTCCTTTGCAGAGAAATTGGGAACTTTAAAGAGAAATGTGCCTATAATTAAAAGAATACCTCGCGGTGCGCGCAGAGCTGTAGCCAGCACTCTTGCGGAATGTGTCGCCAAAGTCGTGAAGGAGAATTCTGCCCAAGCGTGGCAGCGTCTGCTCACATTCTCTTACTCGGTTCTACATGCAAACAAGTCCAAAAAAGACTCTTTGACCAAGCAGATAAAAGACAATTCATCTTCGATTTCCGTGTCACCTGACAAGTTACAAAATGATGAAATCATTTCAAATTTCAACCCTCGTACTTTTTCCAAAATAAATGCAATAGAAAGCAAAATCTCAGAGGGGAATGTGAGTGGAGCTGCTCGCCTTCTTTTTTCTAATGATGTCTTGGCTACTCATTCCGCCGAAACCTTTGCCGCGCTCAGGGAAAAACATCCGGGTCCTTTAGCTACCACTCAGTTTCCAGAACCTCCTTCCACTGATGGCGGGTGTGTGACCGTTTCAGAAGACGCTGTACTTTCAGCGTTAATGTCTTTCCCCAATGGTTCTGCGGGAGGGTTAGATGGTTTGTCCCCGCAACACCTGAAGGATTTGACCACCTCACCTTCTGGGGATACAGGTTCGGCGTTACTTCAAGAGTTAACATCCTTGATCGACCTAATGCTAACTGGTCGTGTAAACGCTGAAATCATCCCGATCCTCTACGGTGCCAATCTAGTAGCCTTAGCTAAAAAGGATGGTGGCATTCGGCCGATCGCCGTCGGTTGCACTTTTAGACGTCTGTCTTCAAAACTCTGCTGTAGGAAATTCAATCAGTCTCACCAAAATTTTCAAGCCTCGACAGCTGGGTTTTGGCGTCAAGGGCGGCTGTGAGGCTGCAGTACACGCTGCGCGCACGTTTCTGAGCCACACGGACTATGAAGTTTTTGTCAAAGTTGATGTGAGAAACGCTTTCAATTCGGTTGATCGTGGTGCCCTCTTAGCAGAAGTCAAAAAACATCTCCCCGATGCCTATGGTTATCTATGGCAATGTTATGGGGCACCATCAAAGTTACTTTTTGGTGACAAAATTATCGATTCAAACACTGGTTGTCCGCAGGGAGACCCGCTTGGTCCTGCTATATTCAGTTTGGCTATCCATCCAATCATAAACGATCTAAATTCAAAATTTAATCTTTGGTAACTGGACGACGGTTCCCTTGGTGGGGACGCTGAAACTGACATTATTAATTGCAGGACTTGCAATTAATAATGGACAAATTTGCAGAAATAGGGCTTTCCCTTAATTTCACGAAATGTGAAATTTTTCTGCCTGACCGCCTTCCCCCGGATAGAAAGATTGATATACTGACTAACTTTAACGCGATATTACCCAACATCTCCGTCCATTCCACTTCATCACTCACACTTTTAGGATCTCCAATTTTTGATGAAGCGATCAGTCCAGTTATTAATTGCAAGTTAAATTGGTTTAACTGTACATCTGACTTACTTTTTGATATAAACCCCCATATGGGACTTTTTATTATCCGTTTTTGTCTCTTTACACCTAAATTCATGCACTTACTCCGATGCTGTCCGATCTGGAAATACCCCTCTATACTTTTGTCAATTGATAATACTCTACAAAATACTTTATCCAAAATTCTAAACGTTACTTTCGATTCCATTTCATGGTCCCAAGCAGTTCTACCTGTAAGATTCGGTGGTCTGGGTGTTCGCGCAACTTCCGGTGTGGCACTACCAGCTTTCCTGTCTTCTGCGTACAGTTCGTTGTCCCTCGTCGGTATTATTTTAAACAATCAACAGATACCGGTCACAGAGATCGCGAACTTGGCGGAGGCCGAGAGAGCCTGTTGCGACTTGTGCCCGGAAGCGGACGTCCCTGACATGAAACACATCCAGAAAGTATGGGACACTCCTCTGCTCAAATCCATTCACGTTTCTTTAGTCGAAAATAGTCTAAACGACTCAGAACGCGCCCGGCTCTTGGCTGTCTCCTCACATGAGTCAGGCCACTGGCTTAACGCTCTTCCCTCACGCAACATAGGCACAGTTCTCGACCCAGGTACGCTAAGAATAGCTATCTGTTTAAGGCTGGGATCCCAAATATGTGTTCCCCATACTTGTGTCTGCGGCAAAGGAGTGGACCAGCTAGGTAGACATGGCCTATCATGTAACAGAAGCGCCGGCCGCATGTACCGCCATGGTACCATAAACGACCTGCTGCGTCAGGCGCTCGCCACTGCCTCCATACCTTCGTCACTAGAACCTCCTGGTATGACGAGAGACGATGGCAAGCGCCCGGACGGAGTAACTTTGGTACCGTGGAAACTCGGTAGGGCCCTGGTGTGGGACGCAACATGCGTCGATACGTTCGCACTGTCCCACATACAGGCAACACGGTCTCAGGCCGGCGCTGCGGCTGATCAGGCCCAATTACTTAAGCGCCGCAAATACTCTTCTCTAGTTCAGAACTACGAGTTTGCGGCGCTTGCAGTTGAAACGATGGGACCCTGGTCAGCCGACATGAAGGCCTTCATGAGGACCCTGTCGTCGCGGCTGGTCCACGCCTCAGGGGACCCCAGAGCTGGCGCGTACCTTTCACAAAGGATCGCCCTTGCGGTCCAAAGGGGAAATGCCGCAAGCGTCATGGGGTCCATGCCGCAAGCGTCATGGGGTCCATGCCGCAGACAGAACTTTTGGACGGACAATTTTTTTTGTAATTAGTTTTAAATTTTTCGTTTTATTATTTTTTATTTAGTATCTAAAAGTAATGTACTTATAGAATAGTTTAAAAAAACTAATTAAATTTGTATTTCGTTTAAAATAAACTATTAAAGATATAGTTTAGAAAAAAAAAAAAATGTAAATTAAAACATAATAAATCAATTCTTGTAATCTTGACATTTATGCAAATTTATATTATTTTTTTATCGTGTAATAAATAAATCTAATCTAATCAACATAAACCTTGATCGATTTATGATTCTGTATTTAATACCGATTTTACTTTATAGGGGTAAGCTAGAATAAATAAGTGTCATTGAACTAGCGAGAGTTTATGTTAAAAATTTAATTTTTGTTATGAACTTTTATTGCCGACTGTACTTTTCTGTATACTGGCATCAACTACTCGTTGAGACGATTCTAACGAGCACAAACTGAAAGAAATAAAGAAAAGACATTTATTCACTACACAAAAGACACACAGAGACAAAGGGAGTAGACATACAATACAATTGACACATAATGTGTGTCTTCGCGGCAGTGAATCGGTCGCTGTCTCAGCATTATGCCGAGGTGTCAAGGTGGTTTTCCACCGGCGAGGCGAGAATTCGTATGGGACACTACCTCTTGAACTGAGCGCGCGCGCACGCGGTGGAAATAGGTAGTAAGTCCCATACTAATTTCAATTCTCGCCCATACACGCCCCGCCTCACCTCGCCGGTGGAAAACCACCTTCAGACAGACACCTACAGCGCTGATTTTCTGACAGCACCGTACGTGACCCACGGAACGCAACACAACAAACTCAACGGGGTTAACGTCTGTTAATACCTGATTTCCCATGGCCACTGGTTGTCTCCATCGTCAGATCAGCTCGATGGTACCATAATGCAGTCACTGCCTACATTTTGTACCTAATTTATTTGAGATATTTATTTATTTTCTTAAATACAGCAACTATCCCTACAGGTAACCCTAATACAATGGTGCCTTAACCTTAAACTAAAATTAATCCTTATTTATTACTACTTAACTAAATGATTTAAATTAAAAATTCAATTTATTACAATCCCTTAATACAATGCATAATAGTCAATTTAGATTTCACTATGTCCTTACACAATAATTCAAATTCAATTTCAATCGATTGCATTGAGTTTGGATGCCCACAGTCTTATAAATAAATAAATAAAATTGGCCAAAATACGGCTGACCATAGAGCTGGCTACTTCCTCGGCCAACGGATAGGAATTGCAATCCAACGAGGAAATGTGGCCAGCCTTATGGGCACCCTTCCCAGGGGCAGCAACCTCGGAGAGTGCATAATCTAGTAGTTAAGTAGATTTAAGTGTTAGTGTTAAGTTTTATTTTATAGGTACTATTTACTGTTATCATTGTAAATTGGTTTCCCAAATAAATATATACATGTCTGCAAACTATAGACATAACTTATCGATTGCATAGCATAATAGTTTTCCATGCTTTAGGAGCGTTTTAAGCGGGCTGAAAAGTGATTTCAGGCCGTTTCAGAGGTGGCTCTTCCACATACTAGAAGATTGAAAATTCACCCTAGTTGCCGTTGTTTTCAGGCGCCTGAAACATGTTTTCAGTCCGTTTCAGGACAGCCTCTATCAGATGGCGCGATAACCTGAAACCCGTTTTCAGGCGTTTTCAGGACCCCTTATGGGCCTTTGAAGTACACTTCATTATATGGCGAAATTTCTCGAAGGAATGAAAGAGACAGCACTATTAGAGAGAGACATCTAGATTGAGAAGGTTCGAGAAGTGTGTGAAAGAGACAACTAGAAAGAGACAGCACTATTAGAGAGAGACATCTAGATTGAGAAGGTTCGAGAAGTGTGTGAAAGAGACAACTAGAAAGGGACAGCATATTCGGGAATGTTCCAGTCATCGGGTCAAACGAGCATCGAACAATCTAGACGCTCTGGAACATTCATGAACCGAGGGGTCGCCGATCCTAGAATTGGACCTTGGACCGATTATTCAAGATTTCTCCGGAATGTTCTAGTGCGAAGGGCTCCGGATATATAAGCCGCGCGCCAACGCAGCGGAGGAGTGTTTGGAATTAAACTGCGAACAGTGCGAATCTCAAACCGAAGCGAGTGAAAAGTGCGTCATAGTGAATTGATTTATTAAGTAAGCCTTGTTAATTAGTAATTTTGTAATAAAGTTTGCATTCCTTTTAATTAGTGATCAATTAGTGTATTTACTATCACGTTACCCACCCCGTGGACGTAACAATACATATAAACACGTTTTTGTCAATTCCCACATAGGGCAATAAAAAAGTTGATGAGGCTCTAGTATAAGTTTTACCGAAACAAAACGTTGCGACCGCGTTCGCGTTTAGCTGTCAAATCCCATACAAATTGAGTGTGAAACGCAAACGCGATCGTAAAGTTTTGTTTCGGTAAAACTTATACTAGAGCCTCTGTCTTGTCGGCAACGAGATTCAGAACGTGCATAGTACGGCTGAGAGGTGCCTTACGGAGCTGGGCTGTTATTCGCTAAGCGTTAAAGCGGCTCACCCCGCCGTTCACCCGTCACGAAACTAGACCTCTACCTACGCTTGGTTACTACGCATCGCGGTGTCAAGTTACAGAATAGGGGGCAGATTCGTACTGCCGATTGGCTCTGCCAGCAGCAGCGGTTGCCGCCGCCGCTCCGTGCACCTGTCAGGCACGCACGGCTTGAACATTTTGTAAAATGTCCGGGTTGCAGATACTACCGCGGAGAACCCGAAGCAGTAACGCAAGCGCCAGATTCCTGCATTTCTAATATACACTAAATGTAAATAATCAGAATCAAGTAGGTTAAGTTTCGGTTGAATTAATATTGTTATTTATTGTGCGCCCTTACATGATGACATGAAATGACTTATAACTTAAAAAGTAAGAACTTATTTTATTATGAATGATTAACGAGCGTTTCTCAAAAAAAATGCCACTATTATTAATTGTACTTCTAGGAATTTTATTTTAACTATTTCCACTCAGAATCAGGAGCTCTTTCGACCCTGGTAGGACAAAAAACTGTCCCAAAGATATTTTTCCTATTGTGTTACCATTTACCATACACTTTGTATGGTGGTAACACAATAGGAAAGTTCAAAAATGTATGAACATTTTGGGACACTTTTTTTCTCCTATTGGGATGGAAAGACATCGTGATTTTGAGTAGAAATAACATAAAAGTTGCAGAAAATCTCCGAAAAAATGTAGTGGCATTTTTTTTGAGAAACGCTCTAACAATGAAAAAATGAATCATCATCCTCCTAGCGTTGTTCCCGGTTGTGCCCCTAAAGGAGCCCGGGGTCCGCTTTGCCACCTAATCCCAAGATTTGGCACAGGCACAAGTTTTACGAAAGCGACTGCCATCTGACCTTCCAACCCAGAGGGAAAACTATACCTTATTGGGATTAGACCGGTTTCCTCGCGATGTTTTCCTTCACCGAAAAGCTGACGGTAAATATTCCGTACATAAGTTCCGAGAAACTCATTGGTACGAGCCGGGATTCGAACCCACGACCGCCGCTTGACAGCCGCATGCCGGAACCACTAGGCTACCGTAGCTCTCATGAATAAATGAATATGAATGATAAATATTATAATAATATAATATATGAAATTAAGTGATTTATGTTTCCATTCGAGTCTCTGTATTTAGGATCCTGCACAGTTTCTGTTTAGCCCAATGGTTGACTGGTAGAGAATGCCTTAAGGCATTAAGTCCGCCAATTGTACCTTTATTTTTATATTTGTGCAATAAAGTTTAAATAAATTAATAAATAATAAATATAGAGGGCCTCACATACATTGTAACGTTATACGTACATTTTTAGTAATTTAACATAATTTCATTACAATAACAACAACTTAAATATAATGTTTACACTTTTAAAATCATCTATTTACAATAAAAAACATGATTAATATAAATTAAAACTATTTTCAACAAAATGAACACAACTATTAAAAATGCAATAATTATTGCAATCTTAGTGGCCCGGCGGTGTTTTGCGGATGCAACATTTTAGCGCTCCTCGTACCAGTGCTTGTTGTTATCTCGTTGCGCGGCGCAGGCGCATCATTCATTCCCGCTGAGAACACTCCTGGTGATCGATCGAATTCGGACGCACGTCATAGTCATTTTGAAAAAATATTTAAACAGTACGTAACCGAGACGTTATTCGTGTTCGTCACTAAGCGTTCCTCAAGTCGACATGTAAATGTGATTGTACAAGTGCTGTTAACCCCAGATATTGGGTAAGTGGTATATTTTATGTTGTACAGGGCTTTGCTATAGTTTAAGTAATGTTTGGATTTCGATTCTTATCCATTGCCATTTATTTGAATGTTAAATAAAGCCTTACATTTGTAATTTAGCACAATTAGTTTCATGCACGTTAGCCGAGTCATTTTAGTTCCACCCTCATTTTAGTTCCACCCTAATTTTTCCATTTTATGTTAATAACGTAATTAGTTCGGCTAATTAAAAGAAATATTGTGATTTCCGCTTCCGATTGTGACATCCACGGCGACATCACTACACATAGGTGCTTTCCTTTTTACCGCCGTTGCGTGGATGGCCACAAAACAAGAGAACTGGACTATTTCTAATGCTCTCGGATGACGCGTTACAGGGTCCAAAGTCCGGGCAGGTGACTCGGCTGTTTTTTTGAGCCCGATTTATACGTGGCAAGCACACCACCATCGGCCTGTCGCTGATCTCCAGCTCCTGAGCGCGCGCACCACCAACGGCCCACTGTCCAGGAGAGTACCGGACTGTCGAAAACCGTTATAGTCCAGTAAATGAACTGACAACTCGTATGGAAAAAATGTCAATTTTGGAAATAATTTATAATAGCTTACTTTTTATGTGTAACGGATATATTATCAATTAAATAGTTACCCAGCGACAAAATCCGACAAAATTTCAGACATCAAAAAAATGATAAATTAACTAACTTCTGAAAAGTCAGAAAAAATATTAATAAATATTTTTGTCTTTATTTTGGTTTATTTACATTTGCTCTATAATATTCAAGATAAATCGTATAAAAAAAGACAATGCATGCTTCATTGAAATCTACATAATTACTTCCGGGTGGAAAGTTTGTCGGATTCTTGAATATATCATCTTAGAATATTATTATTTTCAAATGAAATCAACAAAAAAAACGCTATTATAAATTAATGTTTTTCAAAACCGTATTTTGCCTGGAGTATTAGGCCTACCTAGTGCGAGTAAAACAATGAACCACGCCCTTTTGCTCGTGATCCGACCTTAAATAAATATTTTTTTATGCACGGATTCCTGCCTTCTTTATTTATCTCTTTTAATACCAAGATAGGAGGGCAGGGATTTACCCCGTGACAACATATACACACATGAATGGCGACATGTCGTTTATATGAGGCCTGGGGCTCGTTTCATGAAGCAACAAGTTACAAATTACAGGCGGAAGTCTCTTTTCAATACCTTTTTTACTTCATGAAACGGGCCCCTGAATTATACTGGCGCGGGTGGCGGCGGTCAACAGTTTTGACAGAGCTAATGACAAGTTTACTACTGATCGCCGCGGCCAGGCCGGGCCAGTCTGTGAGAGGAGTTTATAGGACATGTGTGTGTTTTATGCATAGACAAAATGTAATGTACATAATTCCTAGGTACCATGTACCATTCAATACATGTCACATTCTTGTGTGCGTCATCTCAACTCTGTTTCCTGATCATGGACCTATTTTTAGATTTTTGTATAATTGATTGTAAGTATTAAGTTTTACTGCATGGGTGCACGCTTTAAGTTTGTATATTTGTAATTGCATGCCTAGATCGGGAGGCTATATGCCGACTCGCCTAAGGCTCGCGCTGACGCGCTTCGCCTCGTGCTGCCTCAACGGTGGGCGAGGGGCGTGGCCTGCGCGCCGCAGGGCGCGTTAGCGGGCTATTACCGCACGTGAGGTGTGGTGCCGGTCGCGCGCCCGGCGGTGTGTTCTGAAGTGGATACTTCTTTGCTCGCGTTCTTGTGTAGGGGTATAATTCAAAATGTATCACGTGACTTCCGGAATAACTTTTTGTAGAGAAGCCTAATCTGATTTCAAATAATTATTTTTTACATGTTTTAATCCTTATTTATTTGCCATTACTTGTTAATCACAAAATGTTATTTAGTTTATGTGGCGGACATGAAAATAATGCTGAAATGACCGCCATTTTCAATGTATCGCGAGTCATATGAGCTACGTCAGTCAATGTTGCCATATATACCGATTTATCTGTACTTATACAGATTTTAGTTAATTAATTCAGATATATATTTTACGGGTACACCATAATAGCAGATTCCTTTAAATAATCAAAACACACTGAATTTAAATCTAAGTAGTTTTTCCCTTTAGATTGAAATCAATCGCAAATCCATGGGGTACAATTTAGGACAGGGACAATTATTATTATACCATTAATCGCGGTATTTTTCATAAATATGGTATAAAATAAAAAATATTTTTTTTATTTATGTAACTGCTTATTTAGAAATAAAGGTTGAGACCTCCTTGAAGGTATCTATCCTCCTAGAAGTACCTAGGAATTATGGTATCTGTATGAGGAGACTTCGCTCTTCCTTCTTTGATTTGCACTGTAAGTACTAAAAGTATGTCGCAAGAGTATTTACGTCACACCTGGCCATAATGCGAGTTTTACTGCACGCTGCGCGTACGGTAAAACTCGCATTGTGGCCAGTTGAAGACGTAAAATTGTGTACTCACCACGGGCGGTAATTCGTATAGCCCCAGATCGCATATTTATGGCCCTCACCTTCGGGCCATTCACGAATTCACCGCCCTAGGTACGTAATGTACTATTACGTGAATTTTCAGACATATAACCTGGCATGCACATTCATATTTTTTTATTTGGGTTCCATAGCCAACAGAGAAGTATCCACTTAAACTTAATTAACCGTTGTATCTCCGACACAACCCGCTTCTTTTATCTTAGTTTTAAGGTAGTTGTAGTTTTGTACATAGTTTAAGGTTTTCTTTTATGTTAGCATGTTGTGGTTGGTTCCTTGTTTTCATGATTTTATATTTTGTATGTAGTACCTACCTATAGGTTAGTTTAAGCATTAGCCTTATGCCGCGCATGCACAGGCCACTTTACTCCAGGCAAAATACGGTTTTGAAAAAAGTTAATTTATAATAGCTTTTTTTTTGTTGATTTCATTTGAAAATGTTATTCTAAGATGATATATTCAAGAATCCGACAAACTTTCCACCCGGAAGTAATTATGTAGATTTCAATGAAGCATGCATTGTCTTTTTTTATACGATTTATCTTGAATATTATAGAGCAAATGTAAATAAACCAAAATAAAGACAAAAATATTTATTAATATTTTTTCTGACTTTTCAGAAGTTAGGTAGTTAATTTATCATTTTTTTGATGTCTGAAATTTTGCCGGATTTTGTCGCTGGGTAACTATTTAATTGATAATATATCCGTTACACATAAAAAGTAAGCTATTATAAATTATTTCCAAAATTGTCATTTTTCCATACGAGTTGTCAGTTCATTGACTGGACTACTTGGGCCGTGCTTAGTTATTGGCAATTAGTTGAAATTCAGGTAGAAAAATAAAGACCATGGACATGCCATGGACCTATGATACTCAGTATCATAGGACCATGTTCCTGACCTATGCCTATTGTAGATTGAAGTACTTCATCTGTGCCTATACGAACTCTTCTCAATAACATAACAAAAATGAGAATAATCATAAAATGTCACTAATGTCACATAGTAAAGAAACAAGTTTTTGTATGTGACGTTTTTATTGTTAATTATTATAATTATGTTCCAGGGCGGTAAAAAGTGAGTATTTAAATAATAGTGTATTTAATATACAGGTAAAAATACAAATTATCATCCACTAAAATAGATTTGCATGCAACATTAGAATCTGTCAGACGGTGACTGATTCAGATTATTTTCACGCTGCTCGAAATTGTGGCTAAAGATGTTCGGAATGGAGCCTTCAAAGCCATTCATTAGCTGTTCGTTGCAAGAACAGGCCTTCTACGAATTTGAAGAGGCCAGCAATGTTTTAGAAGTCCAGTTAGTTCCATTTAACAAACCGAGAGCAGCCCATGCGGCCTCGCATGCTTGCGTATTGTATTTAATTTAACCATCTGCCATTACAGCGAATAGTGAACTTAATTTATACTTATTGTCTACTAATCTGCTAGTTAGGAGAGGAACGCGCGTCGACGGCGCGTGAAATAACCGCAGTCTGCAACTATATACATAGGCCCTACCTGCACGTCTATCATGAGACGGCCGCGACATTTTTCTCGCACTATTCGTCTCTCTCTTGTTAGAAGAAATAGAAGAAGAGGTTTAGTGAAAAATCGAGAGTATGTCGCGGCCGTCTCATGATAGATGTCCTGGTGGCTCGTGTGAGCTGTAGAATCTCAATTAATAGTATTGTACAAATAAGTTAACTCTGTACTATGAAGTGATCACACAGAAATACGGTTCCGACAGTTTCGTGGGATCCTGTTAATTATTAAGTTTATATATTGTGTTTAATAAATAAATGTAATAAATAATAATTAAACTTTTTAACATCTATCACTTAGCCACGCCTTATCACGCCGACAAAACAGATGTTCAATAAAAAATTTTTTTTTATTTATTTTAGTGTATCTCCCCTACACCTAAAGCGGGGATGTAATTTTTTTTCTCGTTAAACCCACGGTGTGAAGTATCGTTGCATAGCTCGTTCAAAAATATTATGGGTTTCCCAAAACCAATTTTCAAATCAGTGATTAGTTTGCGAGATATTGGGCTTTAAAGCCCTAATTTTTGTTCGAGTCATGTGTCCCCCCTCTCCTGCCGTCTAAATGGCTACTACTGGGGATGTGAAAAAATTCGTGGTAGTAGTAAATAATATAATGAATTTAAAAGGAAAACTATCACGGACAAGTAGGCATAAGTAGTTACCGAGTAATAGTCGACCAACTTAATGTGTACCTGCCCCCCTACACACTAGGTTTTATGTCCGACGTAAAGCATTCGTCCCTCTTGCACTCGCATATTTGCCAGAATGGGACGAATGCTTTATGTCCGACATAAAACTTAGCGTACTAGCCCCCCCTGGAGAGGCCAATTTTCGTACAAATTTAGCCGACGCAACTGCACCGCACGTCGATGTAACTAAGACAGACAGGCAACTACGGAACCCTACACTGCGCGTGGCCCGACACGCACTTGGCCGGTTTTTTTTTTGTAAACGATAATAATGTTCCCTATCCATACTCTTCCGTACTAATATTATAAAAGCAAAATGACGGAGACTGTAACAAACATTAAAAAAAAAAATACAACAGAATTGACCTTTGATGAAATTTTGAAGGACATAGGATCTAAACTGATCTCCTAATGGGGTAAAATGGGGGTGAAAGTTCGTATGTAGCTACGATATAAACGAGTCCCACGCGGACGGAGTCACGGGCAGATGCTAGTTTTACTTTAAGTCTAACCTTATTTTGTACGTTTTTTTCACCTTTTTCGTGTACAGTCAGGGGTAGTAATATCCTACTAATATTATAAATGCGAAAGTTTAGATGTTTGGATGTTTGGATGTTTGTTACTCAATCACGCTTAAACGGCTGAACCGATTTGAATGAAATTTTGCACGAAGATAGCTTATAGCCTGGATTAAAATATAGCATAGTTTTTATCCCGAGTCCACGCAGACGAAGTCGCGGGCGGAAGCTAGTACGTACATAAAGTCTATACGTAAAGTATCCTACTAATATTATAAAGTTTGGATGTTTAGAGGTTTGGATGTTTGTTAGTCAATCACGCTTAAACGGCTCAACCGATTTAGATGAAATTTTGCACGAAGATAGTTTATAACTTGGATTCAAATATAGGATAGTTTTTATCCCGGGTCCACGCAGACGAAGTCGCGGGCGGAAGCTAGTAAATAAGATACGTAAAAAAGAGGGTGGGGGAGGTTTTTGTTTTTTAATATAGTACAATAAGGGACTTGCATACATACATATCTAAAAATTTCAGACGTATCGTGAAAATGTCGCAGGACACGCAGTCTTCCGTCACGAGACTTTTTAACAAGCTCAAGGATCGGTGTTCAGATAACAGGTGTGATTCTAATAGGGTAAATCGTCAATAACTGGCCACTTAACGATTGTCATACAGATACCATTAGCCAACAATTTTTACAAGCTTTTATTCAACTTGCAATGTATGTAACTATCAAGGACCGGAATTCTTCATAGCAAAAATCAAACTGTCAGAGGGAATGTCATTTTTTTTTTTTTTAAGTATGGCTTTTACCCCTTGTTGTTTTAGCAAGGTGGATTTGCCAATATCAGTTTTTTGACATATTTACACACGAGGAGAATGTTCGGTTTAATTTTGATTTTGTTTTTTGGGGAAGGATCAGTCCGGAAACCTAAAACAAATAAAAATTATGGACATCACAGACAATCGCATGACATTTACAAACGTTATGAAAAAAGAGCGGGAAACTGGATGACAGAGTGTTAATCATGCCAACATGACGGATATAGTGGAAAAAAATTACCAAATCGTTTTATCGACTATCGATAAATAAATGTCACTTAATGACACATCGTCAAAGTAATGAAATCAGGCTTTTGGATATATACAATGTATGTAAGCATAATGGTAAGGAATAAAACAGAAAATATTTTTATTTTACTCGTTATTGAGCATTTTTCTGACGCACGAGTTTTACTCGCTAGATGACTTTCAATGCAATGTTTCTTTAGCTGCTTTAAATGAAGATCAAATTTAGAGCAATATATCGTGGATGAATCTTCTTTGTAATTAAGAGAAGAATCTTTCGTTATCCATCTGTTAATGGTTTTTCTTTTAGGATTAACCATTTTAGTAACACGGCACGGAAATTACATATGAGAATCAAGCGACGTAGATATGACGTGACGTGGGCATGATTTATTTTAATATGGAGTCGCGGGTTGCTCATCAAAGAGGTCAAATGTTTCAGAATAATCGTATAAGTCGATAAATGCGATAATAATCCGTAACATCGATAAGTGAAATTTTCGATAAAACCATTTGGTCATTCCCTATGACAGTTTGATTTTTGCTATGAAGAATTCCGGTCTTTGGTAACTATGTTTGTTCGGGTGCAATCTTGCAACTCAATTTTGAAGCAGATATCTTCAACCGATTTGAGCTGAAATTTTGGATTTGAGTATAGTTTGGATGACAATTCAATATTTTGGTGCCATCGACCTGATAATGGAGACGGAAGGTGGCCATGGGAATTCAGTACGTAACCGACGTGACCCCGTTGATTTTTGGCTCATTAGACTCCTCAACGAGTAGTTGATGACGGTTTTTTTTTTTCTGTTTCTTTTTTTTTCTGTATTTCTTTGTTTTTATTTTGTTGCAATATGCCAAATAAATGATTTATCTATCTATCTATCTATACAGAAAAGTACAGTGGGCAATAAAAGCTTGGACCAAAAATTTTTTTTTTGACAGTAACTTATTACCACTGATGCTCATATTAAGGTGCGAATAGACTTGAGCCGTCACTTGTAATGAGCATTCTAGCGAATGTTAAATTACAGGTACAAGCTCACAAAATTACACTGGAGCGTTTTAGCGAGCATTCTAGGGATCGTTTTAGCGAGCATTCTAGGGAGCGTTCTAGCGAGCATTATAGGGAGCGTTGTAGCGAGCATTCTAGGGAGCGTTCTAGCGAGTATTCTAGCTAGTTGGTTCGAGCTTTTGGCCGTGCGGAGCAATTTTGTCATTTTTCCGGCGCCATCCGACGCCATCTGATGATTAGCCTAGTTGGTAGTGACCCTGCCTACGAAGCAAGAGGTCCTGGGTTCGAATCCCGGTAAGGGCATTTATTTGTGTGATGAGCACGAATATTTGTTGCTGATTCATGGATATTTTCTATGCATTTCGTGGCAATGTTGTTCTTTTTTTTGTATTTATGATGTATGTGTATGTATGTGCTATTGTCATGAATAAATGATATTCTATTCTATTCTATTCTATGTATTTTAAGTATTTATTTATCTATATAAGTATGTTTATCGTCGTCTAGTACCCATAGTAGCTTTGCTTAGTTTGGGACTAGGTCGATTTGTGTAAGATTGTCCCCTAATATTTATTTATTTATTTATCCCTCTCCGCCCACAGCATTGTCTAGAGCGTTTGCTAGAATGATCGTGAAAATGTTTGTAGCAATGTTTGACTCTGTGCTTGGCTCGGTTCATTGTACAGTTCGACAAAGAAACGGTGAATACTCGACTCTATCAGCACCTTTAGGAATACTTTGACAATATTCTTGATAACAGTTTGGTAATAATAATACATTATTTGCTTGTTATTGGGGTTGGCCAGTTATAGGCAATATATCTTAGTCGTGTTTTGGGTCAATCAACTTTTTTTGATGCCACACTGTCTACTGGGTCACACTTGAAAATCATGAATTATTCATATCGATTATTTTACACTAATTAAATATATAAAAAAACTATATTAAATTATACCTATGACTGTTGTGTCTTGCCCTTAAACAAAATTACAATTAAAAGTTGATTGGGCCATCCAATTCATAAGTTGCTAATTTGTTTAAACTTGAGATGATTTAAGTTGGCCGAAATTGCTTCAAAGTAGTCCGTCCAAAAAGCAACTCTACCGCTCTAGGTAGAAGATTCCAATTCCAATGGCAGTTTTATAAGAAGTCGGCCACAAAATAATATCAACCATACATTTTAATTTAGGTACCTCTAAATTGTATTCATAATGCTGTATAGGAAAACCCGGATAGTTGCCCCAGGGGTATAGTTGCCTCGATTGCAATAACTAGGTTCACGAATGAAACAGATAATATTTTATTTATCCATGGGACGGCTAGGCTTAGGTGCGATCAAAGTTATTGCGGGATCAATTTCCTCTTTCGACGGGGCATCTATCCTAAGCGTAATTTACATGGATTAGGCTACTATCCCCTATATGGGATAGTTGTCCCAATATTTGGAGGTCCGCAAAAATGGCCGATCCTCTGGAAATATTAAAGGTTTATTTCTTTCATTCCTTTCATAAATTTGAAGATAATAAAATAAACCAAAGTACCTACCCGTTTTACAAATAAAGAATCTTGCTTTTTTTAGTTGCAGTAATTTCAAAAAGTGGACCATTTATCCGGGTTTTACCCTAGTCTCATTGGGGGCGATTACACGGTGACTATTATCGCGCGATACATATCACATGCATATTGACGTTATTGAAGCAACTTTTCCATACATTTTTGAATACCGGAGACCGGAACCGTTTTCTCTAATTAGGGTTTTCTATAGGGTTATTTTAGAAGTGGTTTTTAAAACACTATGGTAACCTTACGTTAAGGTAACCTTACTGATAGGGTAACCCTATTGATCGCGTTAACTTGACACTTACCAATTTGAAAACCCTAAACAAAACCCAATCGCAATAGGGTTAACTTATGGTTACCACATCCGATGTACTTACCATATCAATAGGGTAACCCTAACATAAGATAAACCAATTGATAGGGTTACCAAATAGATAGGCTTAAGCCTAAAAAGGGGTTTTCTGGTCCTTGCACGTATAAGTACAACTTATCGCTGTACCATCGCCAACACAGTTAACCCTTTGACTATTTGACAACTCTATCAATTCATTCAAATTTGAACCGTAAGTCAGTCAGAATACAATAGTTTTTGTTTCATCTATGACGGCAAATATGTTGTCATTACCCATTTAAGGGTTAACTGACCATTCGTGCACTTTATATGCATTTTAATAAGGGTCACTTATGGTCAGTTAACTTTGTTGGAGTTTTTACGTCAACCGTAGACCCAGGCCTAAATTCTAAACCTTGTTTCTGGATTTTAAAGAGTATCTCTAAATTCTGAAATTTAGTCTTAAATAGTAAAATAACATATTTCTAAATTGTTAATAACAATATAGGTCCCTAAATTACATTAAAAAGGGACAAATTTAAAGATTCATTGCTCGGTTTCGAACCAGCTACGCCAGTGAGCTCTAGCTTCTAATCTTTCAACTAGTTCCTTCCTATTGCGTATTAGGCGATATAAACGCCACGGCGATATAAACGCGATACAGTACCGATACAAAGTGATTTTGACAGGTGGTGTCTAGCGACAGTCGCGCGTTTCAACGCGCGTTTGTATCACTGCAAAAGTCGCATTGTGTAACCTCTATTAAGATATTGATACGTTAGGTATTCGTTACTGCTTGATACAAAATAAATATAGCAAAATATTTAAATGTGTTCTTAATTTTAGTGTTTTGTTTCAGCTCTGAAACAGTGAATCTTATGAAGTCTAAAAAGAAGAAATCGAACCCAAACTCTGAAAAGGTAAGGTGAAGAAAAAAAGAAAGAGATTTGGTATGAAAAATAAATAACTACCGGCGACATAAGCGTGTCTCTCACGAGGGGGCGTGGTTTTTGCGTTTTTATTCGAATCGAGGCATCCCCTTAATACATGCCAACGGTTACGCTCGTAGTCCTAAAGGTGCGTACAACTGTACATAGAGGAAAAGAGGAAAGTGACGCCCACCTAGTAGGTTCCTAAAGTGTTGCGGTCGACCTAATCCTTGCCTTTATCCGTAAACTTCAATCAAACCTATTTTAGCCAAAATGCCGTTCAAGTTTTTTTAGAGCCCGCGCAGACAGCGGTCTGGAGTTCCGAGTTCCGCGTTCAGAGTTCTCTGTGTGTTCGCGGCGTTCTCTTTCTCGGCGGCAAAAGAACTCTAGACCGCGCGCGACGTTCGACTTTGACCACCGCGGTCTGAGTGCCTGCTGTGTGCGTTAATCTTTATAACGCAGCACTGAACGCGGAACTCGGAACTCTAGACCGCTCTCTGACTGCGCTAGCGTTGAAAAGTTTCCGGAAAAAATACCGTTTCTTTCCAAACGGCTCGTTTTCTTCGGATTTTACGGAAAAAAACCATGTGACTTTCCGGTTAAATTTTTCCGAAAAAAACTAAAAACTCGATTGAAACAGGTTTCAATCGGTAATTTTTCTTAATACTGGTGAGTAGTGCAATGATTATCGACTTACTTTGCCATTGACATCCTGGTCGGCTCAGTTCAGTTGTCACAATGACCTATTGGTTTTTTTCGTTAAAAATCCGAAAAAAAACGGAAAAAACAAAAATTTTATAAATTCCGGAAAAAATCATTTGATTTTTCCGACAATTTCAACTGCGCGGGCTCTCAGTCATTTTCTGTCACTTTACCGGTGAAGTCAGCCGCTTAGCGATTAGCCGCCAACTTTTGGCCCCTAACTTGACACCGCTTGTCACTTTGACGTTTGGGCTCTCCGATTATACAGTATAGATTATAAACCAATTCTTTATAGTCTGTAGGAAGGTCTTTGATGATGAGTCTTCTCTTTTGACACGGTTCAGCTATCTTATTTTTATCTTATCTTATTCTTTCTTTATTGTACAAAAGAAGTTAACAAACTACATAGAAATATGTACTAGTATACATTCCGGTAATGTTTACCCTGGTTCCTACACTAGGTGTAGCGTAGCCTGTCTCGTAGGTAACCAAAACAATTATTTAAGTGTACAGTTCAAACATTCATTCGAAACGTTAAATACAGATGACAGTTTAATATTCCTTTAACTAGGTCTCTGATATTAAATATTATCTAGCTATACTTACATAATTATTTTATGTTATTTCTAAATATGGTAAGATTAAATTAATTTTTTTATGGTAAGTGAGTGATTGTGTGTGAGTGTGGATGTGTGTGCCGTCCTCATTTGACTATCCTCAAGATATCCTCAATGCTATTAGTTGTGTATTGTGACCAAGTGTTTTTTTTCCTAGTGCTGTGAATGCAACGATGCGGGACAGCAGACGAGCGGCGAAAACGCATGCCCTCAGAATAGAGACGACACATTCTCCTTCACTTCATGCTCGTGAGTACAGGGAACTATAATGTACGATTCTCACCGAACGGGCCGGGCCGGAGGGCGCGATAGAAATTGCAAAAGGAATCTAAAGCTTCAGTACCCACGTTTCATTTCGTATTTTAATGGATTTGTAGCCGGTCGGCTCCAAGCGGACGCGGACGGCTACGCTCGGCTGTGGTCACGTGTGACCGGATCGAATCGGCTTATGCCCACTGCACTCTATTAAAACGCGATCCGCATCCGTTGCGATATGGCGCCACGCGACGCTTTCAACTCCATACGAGGAAAACTAACTACGCTCTCGTGTCGTCTACGATCCCGTGATCGGCTACGAGCGTAGCGCGTAGCGATTCTTGACAGTGAATGTGACACTTTCACTGCAGGAACCCGCCTAGCAGGCGGCTACACCGTAGTCGCTTTCAACTCCGTACGAGAAAAACCACGGGATCGGCTACGAGCGTAGCGCGTAGCGATTCTTGACAGTGAATGTGACACTTTCACTGCAGGAACCCGCCTAGCAGGCGGCTACACCGTAGTCGCTTTCAACTCCGTACGAGAAAAACCACGGGATCGGCTACGAGCGTAGCGTGTAGCGATTCTTGACAGTGAATGTGACATTTTCACTGCAGAAACCCACCTAGCAGGCGCCTACACCGTAGTCGCTTTCAACTCCATACGAGGAAAACCACGGCATCGGCTACGAGCGTAGCGCGTAGCGATTCTTGACAGTGAATGTGTTAAGGTGCTGATAGACGTGACCATTCACTTGCAAATTAGCGATTATTATACCCTGTTCACATGCTCGCGTTCAAATCGACATTGAACGAACACAAGCACGGGCGCGAGCCTGTGAACAGCCGGTTTGTGCACGCGCCCGAGCTCGTGCTTGCCGCCAATCGGGACGGCTGACGGTTTTTCGACAAAGATCAAATGGTGAACGTGCTTGTGTATGTGAATAGCTCGCTTGGCCCGCAAAAGTGCCGGGCTGCAATATTGTTATTTTTCAGCCGCCGCTCCTCTCCGCCCTCACCTCTCACACGCCGTTTACTGAGCGTTCGCAATGAATGATCGTGAACATGTTGACATTTGGACCATGGGCAACTATGTATGGAGCCTGGGTCCTGAATCCAACAAAGCTGAAACTTAGGTCTTTAAATAGGTCTTTAAATCTACTTCAATACGTTCTATGGGCACTGAGTTGAATTCCATTGCAGAACTGAGATATTCATATTTAAGTTAAAGTGAATAGGATCTATGAGAAAACGGTGTTTTTATTTTTAGGGTAAGGTTCAAGTGGGTCAAATAGACATGTTTTTTTTAGCTAATTAATAGTTTTATTAATAAGATATGAACCAAACGCAATGAATGTCACGCTCGATGTGCCTTCATCATTAGTACATTTGGTCATAACTACCCTCCAGAATATTAAATATGAATATTCTCCGAATGCGTTTTTTCATAGCTCGTACTTACTTACTGTGGCTAAAATACGAATATCTTCGTTCTGCAATTGAATTCGACTTTGTGCCTATAGAATGAAATAAAGAAGATTTAAAGACCTATTCAATGACATAACTCTCAGTGCTGTTGGTTTCAGGACCATTAGCGAATGCTCGATGTTCTGTCACATGTGAATGATCCGTCTATCAGCACATTTATACGATTAAGATGGCACACGAGCATAAGATAATAAGCAGACACGGTAGCCTAGGGACGGTTGCGACCCTAGAGGGATCACAAGTGCGTGTCCGGCCCTTTTTTAACCAACCTATGTTTTTATTTATGCGTTTTGTTAACCGATTTCTTTGTCATTTGTGGACCGACTTTCGAATTTTTTTTTGTTATTCGAGACACTTTTATAGGCACGCATGTAGTGATTTCGGTATTTTAAATCATAACTCTTTTACATACCTACATACATTCACTCCTTTATCCCTATAAAAAGGGTAGTCAAAACACATGAAACTGGTGGTCCAGTACCACTTTAAGCATAATTGTAGGCATAAAAGATCGACAAAATGTGATATCGCAGTGACAGGTTGCTAGCCCATCGCCCACAACACACTTCAAACCTGTTCCCTTAGTCGACACTTACGACACCCACAAGAAGAAAGGGGGACGTGCCATTCTAACCGGACACTACACGGTCTTTTATTTACGGCCGGAAATTTGCTGAAGTGGAACTGATGATGAATGCCGCAGATGGCTGAAAGAAGTGCCAAAAATAATTCTGAGATCATAAGGCATCGCCGAACTCCTCAAACATTATCGGCCCACATACAGCGACTTGGGTTTTAACCCGTTATAAAATAATGAACGCATCTGCCCCCGGAATGCTTTCCGCTCATGTGATGCTTTGGAATAACTATTTTGATAGAAAGAAAGAAAGAAAACACATTTATTTAACGTCACAATTTAGGTACTCAATAAAAAAAAAGCAAACGATAAGGCTTAAATACGAGGACGTTAAACAGGATCTCCACTCGGCATAAAGCCACGGCAAGACACGGCAAGACACGGCAAGCAGAGGCGCTGATTTTGCGCAAATGGAAAGCCAAATTATGAAAGTTTGTTACATAAGTTAGCCTGCGAATGTTATAAGACGGTTCGTATGTAAAGCGAACCACCTTAAAGTAAATTATTGGAAATTATCGCGTGCTTTGAAACGCCGTTCTGACTGGATTAGGAAACAATAAGGTCTGATTTTCAGATATATGATTCTTGACTATATGATTGTTTATCTGATTTTATCGATACATGATCGCTTAAAAGTTCCTCGATAGAAAAAAAATCCAAAGTTGGGTCTGTATTTTTCTTTTTTTACTCAGCCTACTCAAGCGATACATTATTTTACGACACAATCAAGTTTATGAAATTTAAATAAAACGTCTCTAAGTTAGGTATTTATAGAAATTTGTCCAAAAAAGCCATTCCCGAAGAGTGTTACATCTCTTTTCCTCGTGCGCGGAAGGCATCAGCGTGTCTCTGTCTAGGGGGCGTGTTAATTTAACTTGCCTTGTTGTTCAGTGTGTGCAAGTTTTATCTTGCAACTGAATTTCCACCCGCTGTTTATTTTTAATTTCTTCGCATGATGCATTGTAAAATGATGTATGGTACACTTTCCGCACTTGTATCATCATCATCATCATATCAGCCGAAAGACGTCCACTGCTGGACATAGGCCTCCCCCAAAGAGTGCGAAAGTGACCGGTCCTGCGCCAATGCATCCAGCTGACTCCAGCAACCTTTACCAGGTCATCAGTCCACCTTGTGGGGGGCCTACCCACGCCGCGCCTTCCGGCACTTGTATCATAATAACTATTTCACTTTCAGCCTAAAGAAATTGTTGACTGCGGAATCTCCTAGGATTATGATGGCACTGATTGTCATCGTTGGTGCACTGACCATCGTGCTCGTGTTGAGATGTATGTGCTGTCCTGCCATCATCACGGACTTTGCGCAAGAGACGAGGAACAGGCGGAGCGATGATGAAAAGTAAATATCGCTATTAAAATCATCAATCAATCAATCATTCAATAATTTTGTGACGCCGTTATTATTGAATGAATGAATGAATGAAAACATTTATTTCAAGTAACTCAGGACTCATACAGAAAATTACATGTTACTTAAGATTACACTAGGTACAATATGAAGGAAAAAAAAAATTTTTTTTTTAATACAAAATATGTACTGTTGGAAACATGCATTTCGCAACAGTGCCACAATCTAGCCTGTCCGCTATCAACCGCAGGATGGGGTTGGGGCTGGCCCGCGCCCGGCGCACTGCAGCGCTTGCGCATAGTCGCATAGAAACAGTCTACACGTGCTTCTGCGAACATCCCTGATGCGCTACAGAAGCGGGGCAGCCCCACCAGCACCCGGAACGCGTTATTATATTGGACCGGGAGAGCTCCGTGGGCCCGTTGCGTAAAGTACCTCCATAAGCCGCACGTATAAAATATGTTTTGAACAGTTATTTTAACCTCCCTCGTAATTGCATGCTGGAATAAGCCAAGTGTTGGCCAATTTCACATCTTTACATTTCACGTAACCTTTATATGACCGTACTTAACGCAAAAAACAAGATTTCGTTTCAAACAATCACCATTAACCATAATTACCATCACCATCGTCATAGCAATTTGTATTAATAATGATGTATGTATGTGTATTAAAAATTCTCTTTCTGCGTGAAAGGGTATCCTTCCCAGGTTCGAGGTTAGGTAACTCAATCACATTTTATACCGATTTTAAAATTAAATCAAATTTAAAAATCATTTATTTCGGACTTTGAATCCATAACGACCGCTTTAGCCTAGTTGGTAGTGACCCTGCCTACGAAGCAAGAGGGTTCGAATCCCGGTAAGGGCATTTATTTGTGTGATGAGCACGAATATTTGTTCCTGAGTCATGGATGTTTTCTATCTATTTAAGTATTTATTTATCTATAAGTATGTTTATCGTCATCTAGTACCCATAGTACAAGCTTTGCTTAGATTGGGACTAGATCGATTTGTGTAAGATTGTCCCCTAATATTTATTTATTTCTTTATTTATCATTTGAACTTTAAAACTTGGTTTCTAAAGATTTGTAAATTATTTACCCTGTATAATGTCATGAACTGTCTGTGTGGCAAATATGTTTTTTTTCAGAAAACCATGGGAAACTTCCCAGTCGAGGCTGATGAACGAATTTTCTGAATTGACTGGCAAAGGTAGACATAATTTCTATATCTTACTTTTGGGTGTCCCTTGTTTTGTCGACAAACTTTTCATCGAATTTCATTTCATCGAAAACGTTTCAAGTAACATTTTCGTTCACGAATTATTGTTTAGTGTAATTTTATTTAATGACCAGCTCATTCCAATTTTTTTTATTTCATAGAATAACTTTTCAGGGAATATTATTTGGCAAATGATTCATTTTGTACGAATTTAAAATGGCAGAATAACAAAACAACGAATTTCAGTTGTTCAAAAAAATAAGTAGTAGGTTAGGTTAGGGTTAACTTGTGTCCCTCAGAGCGGAAATAGGCACCCCGCAAAGCGGGGTGACGTCGACACGCTGGTGGTTAGGTTAGGTTTAGGTTAGGTTAGGTGCCATAGATAACTGTGTATGCCAACTATCTTAAATTTAAATAATAATCCTTGTAATAATTTGTATGTTTATTAAAAGTAGTTGAAACAATAAATCACAAATCGTTTTCCATGACATAATTGTACTGTTATGACCATTCCACGAACTGAATTGTCGACGAAATGAAAATATATGAAACGTTGACTTTGAAGTGAAATTCGCCAAAGTGAGTGCCGATAATTTGATGATAAACCCTTACTTTTTTCACGTATACACATGTAACCCCTTACTGTGTTAAAAATGATCTTCATAGTCCACAATTTAATTGCTATAAGTAACAGAAAAAACTCGTGTTATTTATACACTAGCTGACCGCGCGTCTTCGCCCGTGTTGTAGAGAAGCGGAGGAAAACCAGCGGGATAAAATGTACCCTATAACCATTAAGAAAGTACATTCTACACGCAGGAGAAATAACTTTTTGGAATCGGCTAAGTGGTTCCGGAGATTACCCAAAACATACAAACTTAAGCTACAATCCCACAGATACTTCCCGAAGCTGAAGGTCCTGGGTTCGAATCCCGGTAAGGACAAATATTTGTGTGATACGCATGAATATTTGTTTCTGAGTCTTGGATGTTTTCTATGTATTTAAGTATTTCTATGAAATATGTCGTTGTCTAGGACTCATAACACAAGCCTTATTGAGCTTACAATGGGACTAGGTCAATTTGTGTAAGATGGCCCCCTAATATTTAGTATTTATTATTCTTTTTATTTATACTTGTTCTTAGGCTAGGTTTTTATAATAATTATATACAAAGTAAAATATAAAACTATATATTTATAACAAATCATTATAAAAACCTAACCTGGGGCGCCGCCGGCAAGGAGGCGGGGCCTAAGCTACCGGCGGTCAGGGCGGTAGAGAGATAATGTATTTATTATTATTATTACTTCCTCTTTATAGTCGAACGAGCGTGCCGAAAATCGTTCGTATGTCCGATATCCGAGTTCTGTCCCGCTGTCAGGTTGTCAGGCTGTTCTCCTCTACCGGTCGCATTTCTCAACCGATTTAGATCAAATTTTGCACGAAGATAGTTTATAGTCTGGATTCAAATATAGGATAGTTTTTATCCCGGGTCCACGCAGACGAAGTCGCGGGCGGAAGCTAGTAGATAATATATTTTGTTAGGGAAACAAGTTTCTTTTGCATTCATTCCGATGTTCATTTGTTTTCAGACACCAAGGAATCTAACCTGCACAGCGGGGTGAGTGTAGTTGTTTTTTGTGACCGTACAAGTATTACAGTCATTGTGGCACTCTTTGGGGGAAGCCTATGTCTGGCAGTGGACGTATTACGGCTGATATTATGATGATGAGTACCTGTGAAATTATGTCGTTCGTTTCTCTTTTGCGTGAAAGCGAGTTTTTTAGACCTCAAAAAAGGTACCAATTTGTTGCAACATATAACCTCAAATATCTAGAGGAGTTACCCGAGTGCTTATTTATTTATATTAAACACCTCTAAATCACATAAATGACTACATCACAGACTTAAATTAATCTTAAAAGGTAATTACTACTGATAAATGCAACAATAAGGCATCATAGCGGGAGCACATAGGTACCTACTTATTTAGAAATTATCTTTAAGTGTTCCAGTGAATGAACAAAACGCTCCTTTCTCTTGAATTAAGAGTTCAGTTAGAAAGATACATTCTAACTTAACTAGTAACCGAGTTTCTACTCGGTTAAGCTTCTGCTTTGCTTGTAAGATTTTTGTATCATTTAGATCAACTTAGTCGCAACAGTTGAAATACGATGTGTAGTTTTCTAAACCTTAAGAGCAAAGTTATGCTACTGAACTGTGACACTGATATTTCTGATAACGATGTTCTGTAGTAGGTATAGTTAGTTTCTGTTAAAATTACGAAAATGCACTTAACAAGGGAATTTACAACTTCTTTTGTTGCTAAATATGAATGGTAAAGAAAGATATGATCGAAGTGTGTCGTGTACTGGAGTACCTACTGTGTATCAGGGATGCCGCGGATGCGAATTTTTAGACATCCGCGGATGCGGATATTTCGATGCTCACATCCGCGGATGCGGATGCGGACGCGGATTTTGGGGCAAAATACTCAAAAATATAAATAAGCAACGTCTTTAGGGTCACGCAGTACTCGAACATGTTGCGGCTGGTTTACAATCGTTGAAAACCTAACGCATCACCGATAGCGAATACGGCGAACCTTCAGGTTACAGAAATGAAATAATAGTACATTACTGCAGAGGCCGTGAAGTAACTGGACTCGTTGTATCCGGCCTCGTCTACGACTCGGCCGTCCACTCCAAACTCGTCCAGCAATCCCTGTTCCGGCCGAGGATTGTATAGTGCTTTTCTAAAACGATGTGAGGAAATATTTAAATTAAAATAAATACAAGGTAATCAATTAAATAATAGGTAATTTGCCGCCTTTTTTATTTTTTAAACATGCCATTTGAACAAGCCGTTCGAGCACCATGTTTAACCGGACATAAGTAGGTATAGTACCATAGATTTTGTTTTTTTTTATGTCGCAAGTATGCTTACAGTCTAGTGGTGGTTGGCAGTATGTAATTTTTCCTTTGTCAGTTTAATATTAGTAAGCAAATTTAAAAAGTTAGAGTAGCGGACAATAATGGTTTTACTTAGGGTATTCACACATTACTTCTTGGCGTAAGGCCAAGAAGAAATGTAGGGAGCCATGAACAAGAAACTTCATGTCTTCATTTCGTGATATTAACGCCTACATTTCCGAGCATGTTTGAGAAAAGATTCTTATTGACAAATGAGTAATGACAAAAATAATGATAACGCGCGGCACGCACCGCGTTGGTCCCTTTCTTGTCGCGAAATGTACAACATCCGCATCCGCAAAAACTCCGCATAGATTTTTTGCGGATGCGGAGCCGGATTAAGATGTTGAAAATGATGCGGAACATCCGCGGTTGCGGATGCGGATGCGAATGTCTGCAACATCCCTGCTGTGTATGCGTAATTGTTTTACAACCCTACTTGGAGATAACAACGAAACAATAGATATTAGTACAGCCTGGATAGAGGAGGCTGGTACTGGCTGAAGAAAGAGGCCTGTGCCCAGCAGTGGGACGTATATATAGGCTGATTTATTTATATATATGCCCGCTCGAATGTGGAGCAGCCCAACTGGGGAAGTACCTCCGCCTTGCAGAAGACCACAGCCATCATAGCACTATTACTTGCTCTGTAGTAGTGTTGTGTTCCTGGAGGCGAGCAAGGTCGCCAGAGCTCCCGAGGATGCGTTGTGTTGAGAGCGAGGGAATTTGTTCCTTCAGCTGTCAACACGGCGAATCCTCAAACATATCAAGGGTCGGCAACGCCCATGTTACTCCTTTGGAGTTTCATGCGTCTATAGGCTGCGGTGTCCGCTTACCATCAGGCAGGCCGTACGCTTGTTTGTCACCGTCGTTGTATTTAAAAAAATGCTATAGGTAATGGTTGGTGTTAAGTACCTTTCCTTCGGCAGAGGCTCTCTATAACTTTCTAATCTCGCGTGAATCTCGACGTGTTTACCAAACTATGTTTTATGTTATGCTATAAAAGTTCGATACGGCATATGGATAGCTCCCGCCGGTGCACGTGCTTATCCAGAGACTTTAATGTTTTGGGAGTAATTTTTATCAATCAGTCGCCTGCGGTGGAACTAAGGGCTTCAATTATATCGAATCGGATTTTAGTAGGTTTATTTAAACATTGTTGTTTCGTCATTTTCACCTCAAACGCGATATAAAAACTAGTGGCTCTGTGGGCTGTTACTTGTGAACCTGTCTTTTTTTAGGGTTCCGTAGTCGACTAGGAACCCTTATAGTTTCGCTTTGTCTGTCCGTCGGTCCGCGGATAATGTCAGTAACCGTTAGCACTAGAAAGCTGAAATTTTGTACTAATCGTCTCGTCTCGCCCCTCCGGTGGAAAACCAGCGTAATTGGGTCTTTGGGTCTCAATTAAGCTGGACCCAATTAAACTATACAGTTTGACACATAATTATTACGGACCCCTTTTTTGCGGTCCATGGACCAGAAAACAAACATTATTGGCTATTTTAAATTTTGGTAAATGTTTTTAATATGAATCACACCGCCAGTGGTAAAATAAAGTGTTTTTTTTTTTATTAGGATACCTCCCCTATACGTAACGTGGGGTGTTTTTTTTTTCATTTCAACCCTAACGTGTGATATATTGTTGAATAGGTATTTAAAAATGAATAGGGGTTTGGTAGAATAATTTTTTGATAATCTTAATATTTTCGGAGATAATCGCTCCAGAAGTAAAAAAGAATGTGTCCCCCCTCTAACCTTTGAACCATAAGTTTTAAAAATATGAAAAAAACTCAAAAGTAGAACTTTATAAAAAAAAATTTAGGAAAATTATTTTGAACTTTTTAGGTTGAATAGTTTTTGAAAAAAATTACAAAATATTTTCTGAATTAAGTTTGTAATTTAACCGATTAAGCAGGTGTTTATTGTACCTGTAATTTCTACAAAATCACAATGAAATGACGTGCTTTCAAATAAAGTAAAAAAAAACCCATAAAAATCATCTTCCCTACTTTAAGCTCGCGCGCAATAGTTTACGTAATTTGCCGATAGATGTCGCTGTACGCGGAACGCTCACATTGAACTAACCCACTTCGCTAGCTCGGCTTTCAACACAAGCACTTCTGCCGAATAACAAATAACGATTAAAATGTACAATACAATACAATACAATACAAATACTCTTTTCATCTCTCTTACTCTGAAAACTCTGAAATGACGTGCTTTCAAATAAAGTAAAAAAACGGATTTAGGGTTTTGTACTTAATATGTCAACTCAATGTAACAAATAGCCCATTTTTTTAACGCTTAAGTGGGGACACTTACTGTGACGGACGAAAAACTACAGAACCCTACACTGAGCGTGGCCCGACACGCTCTTGGTCGGTTTTTTTTAAATATTACATAACTGAATCGACTACAAATACGACATAATTGGGTACTTTCCTGGATAAAACATAATTATATTTAGACCGTCAGTTAAATCATCAAAAAAATATTTGATACGTATTTTTTTATTTGTCAAACCAAAAATTATGAAGATATAGCCCGTTACATTAACACTTTTTAGCATAATGTGACTTCACGCGAAACTTTAATCTGACGGACTGAATAGCCATCCGGAGATACGAAATATTTTCAGCCCAAGCTGAAGCGAAGAACTTCGTGCTCTTCGCTCGCTCGTTAAACTAGTGGTCAATTCAGAAAACCTATTAGAAGATGTCCGATATTAAGCCTTTATTTCGCACTAGCTTCTGCCCGCGACTCCGTCCACGTGGGGCTCGGTTATATCGAAGCTCCATACAAACTTTCATCCACCATTTCATACCCTTAGGGGGTGATTTCCGGGATAAAAACTATCCTGTGTCCTTCCCCGGGACTCGATCTCTATTCCAAATTTTATCGAAATCGGTTAAGCGGTTTTAGCGTGAAGAGGTAACTGACAGACAGACACATTTTCGCATTTATGTATGTATACACAATAACAGTTTAAAGAATATACATGTCACACAATACATCAAAGTACAAAGGCGAACTTATCCCTATAAGGAATCTCTAATTATGGATTATTATTTTAGGGATTTATAATGTTACTATAGTTTGTAAATTATAACACGCATAATTTTTGAAACCTTCAATCCTCTACTATTTTTTTGCTCTACTAGTCACAAAGGAGGCTTGGGATTGCGAAATAGGTTAGCTTATTTGGGCCATCGACATTTTCCATGGTTACGTCTCCTCGGTCATTGTATCATTAATCGATTATGTCAAATGTATGATTAATTGATTATATGGTTATTATATCCACTAAACACGTGTTATTGTAATATGTGTAAACCCATTCCATGGTGGGGCATCTCCTTATATATATCCATGATAGGAGTTCAATAGTATTTATTCTAAGAAACACTGTCACAGTTACAGCGAACGAAAAATGTTGAGTCTAAGTAGCACTGCAAAATGGCCCCACAGAATGAGTGCCATTGCCATTATGCGGGGATGGGGGCGGGGTGTCAAAACGATGCCAGGCCGCCGTTTCGTTCGAACATGCGCATACCGGGCTTTAGGCACGTGTTTGGGTAGTGTAAGAAGCACGCATTCTATGGTTTTTTTCGTTCGCTGCACTGTTGTCTCTTGGTTTACCGGGAGAGAATAACAACAAAAGCGGCCAAGTGCGAGTCGGACTCGCGTTGCAAGGTTGCAACATCACAAGATTTTAAACAATTTTTTTTACTAACGAAGCGTTTTTTACGTAACACAATACTATATGTAAGACTTTATTTTTTAATTTTCTCATTTCCCCCCAAAAGTGGCCCCCATGTTTAAAATTCATTTCTTTGCGTTACACGTTCCTCTTTGGGTCACAAACTTACATATATGTACCAAATTTCAACGTAATTGGTTCAGTAGTTTCGGAGAAAATAGGCTGTGAAGGACGGGCCGACAGACGCACGAGTGATCCTATAAGGGTTCCGTTTTTCCTTTTGAGGTACGGAACCCTAAAAAGTAGTTACCCATTTATACAGCCCAGTCGACAAACCCACTCCAATTTCACCTCGTAAAAACCGGTAGTAGCACCGCAGCGGCCCCTCGAGCAAGGGATTGCGATGTCCCAAACCGCGAGATAAACACCGAGACGTATATATACGTCGACTGATATATATGTCCGCAGCGCGGAAGGGGTTGAAGGGAGATGTTTTTATAAACGCTGGCGTGTTTAAATAAAGTTTTTGTAATCTAGGTTTTTTCCAAAAAAGCGTATTTTTTTTATCTTGCCAAATTTTTCGATTCTGATACTCAGAATCGTTACTACTGACGATCCTCATACAAGAAAAAAGTGTCCCTAATATTCCATTTGGGATCGTCAAATTTTCGTATGCCGTCTTTTTATATAGATACATATATGTATATAGTCGCGTGAAGCACTCGAAGAAAAAATAATACATGGTAAAATCGGGGACTATCCTTTTTTGTACAAGGATCGATATTATCAACGATTCCGAGTAAGAAAAACCAAAAGAAATGGAATTCTGCAAAAATAAGTTCATGTACACTTTTTTCGAGAAACGCTCATCTTTACCTTGACGACCGGTTTGTAGTGACTTGCCTACGAAGCTGACAGTCCTGGGTTCGAACTCCGGTAAGAGCAAATAATTTGTGGACAAAATTGTAGAAATAAGTATTTCTATTACAATAAAAAGTATTCTTTTGTTATATTTGTGTGACGACCATGAATATTTGCTCAGACCAAGGAAAAAAGATAGACGGAGAATGACGAACAACCGAATGAAGCCGGTTTTCAACCAAGCCTAATAAGTTTATCACACGTTCACGCAAACATAAACATACTAATTTTCACTAAACTCGAAATAGGTGACTTAACAGCATTGCGACACGTTTTGTGCTGAAGAGTTTTGTGCAATTTAGTTTGTATATGCAGAGTCCTATTCTTTATAGCACACATTGCTGCACTCATAAAATATCTTTGTTTTAATGTTTATATTTTAAGTATCAACTTTTTTTGTTTTGTAAGGTGTCTGAATAAACATTTTTCTATTTCTATTTCTATATGGTATGCGTGAGCTAAACTTATTTGGCTTGGTTGAAAACCGGCTTCACTAGTTTTTTGGTAATGCTCTGTCTATTCTTTTTCCTGGTCTGAGGAATCTTTGCGGCGCTATCTATGAAAAGGTACTTTGTTATCGTGATCGTGAAAATTTTCGTAACGATGTTTGGCTCCGTTCGTTGTTCAGTTCGACAAAAAAAAAACGAATGCTCGATGTGAATTTTATTCTATCAGCACCTTTTCGTTCCAATTAAAACGACAAGGTTCCAAATGCTAACAATTTCACAGTCGGACTATACATGGTGTGTTTTGCGCCGTATTGTTTGTTCCCTTTGTGCTTGATGAATTAAAGGGGGGCGGGTTGTGACAAAGACGTTTTTTTACTGTAAAGCGATAGCGTGGACTGTGGTTAGTGTTTGAGGGGGCGATTGGCATTGGCTTGTAGAGTAGAATAGTCTATACTATTTATCTATATCTACTAAAACTGCTGGTAACTGCTGGCTGCTGCGGTTGCTGCTGTTGGTACTCCTTAAGTATAAATAAATAAATAAATAAAACTAGTGGTTCTGTGAGCTGTAGAACTAGTCAGCCTGAGTAAAAAAAAAGCGGCCAAGTGCGTGTCGGGCCACGCGCAGGGTAGGGTTCCGTAGTTGCCCGTCTGTCACAGAATGCGGACTTAAAAGGGGCTTTTGGGGTTTTTATTATAGCTTACCCTCGTAAATAATCGTAAGTATGATTATTTTTATAACACACCAATGTATAGGGTCATTTCGCTGGTTAGCGACCACCTAATTTCATGTGCCGGTTAGTGACCACTCAGCTGAGTTGGTGAACAGAAAGGATATATTCTCGTTTTTTTGGTAGATATCTATTCTAAAACTACAAAAAGTTGCATACTGTACGACTAACTGTTTTAATAGGGTTTGTAGAATTGATGTTATCTTCAATAAGCTTTTTCAAACGATATGTAGGTAATTAGGTACACAACTTTAAAACAAATCGACCCGCAGATCGCAAACTTTTAGCAGCAACAGGTTATTCAAGTAAAATAATTACGAAAATCTCCGAACAGCATCAAGCCGCACATCACAACTAACCGCGCGCGCAAGAAGCACCGTGCCGTAAGTCCGCCTAAGTTTTAGCATTGCCACGGGTGGGGGGGCATGTCGCAGGGCAGGTCTTTTGCGTGCTCGCCGCGGGCAAGAAGCACCGTGCCGTGAAAAAGCAACTCTACCGTCCACGGTAAAAGGTTCAAATTCCGATGACAATGTATATGCACCCGAAACTAAGTACATTTCTTACCAGTTAACTAGTTATGTCTACTACTCGTTAACAAGTTATGTCTACTTAACTGTGATAGTTTTCCTTTTAAATTCATTATATGTATACTGCCACAATTTTTTTCGCGTCCCCAGTAGTAGCCATTTAGCTGGCAGGGGGGGGGACACATGACTCGAACAAAAATTTGGGCTTTAAATCCCATTATCTCGCAAACGCATAACTGAGTTGAAAAATAGTTTTAGAAAACCCATAATATTTTTGAACAAACTATCCAAAGATATCCCACACTAGGTTTAACGATAAAAAAAATACATCACCAATTTACATGTAGGGGAGGTACCCTAAAAAAAATTTTTTTTCAGGATTTTATTCTACTGTTTTGTCGGCATGATTGGTTTATATACTCACGACGAATAGCATTTTTATAGTTGTAAGGGTTACTGAGCTAAGCCGAATACGGACAGACAGACAGACAGACGGACGGAAATGGCGAAACTATAAGGGTTCCTTGTTGACTACGGAACCCTTAAAAATTCGAAACACTGAATTGTTTTTTTTTTAATGTTGCACCTGCTCACGAAGTTCACGTTCGGTTAGACATGTAGAGGAGAACAACCGGACTTCAGGACATCCAGACATACGTTCAATTATAAGTTTATATGTAAAAAATAAATGTTTGCCCTAAGCATTTATTGTTGTATTTTACTATACTCTTGTTGCATAGTCATCATTTAATACTACTATGTTGTCTGGGAGAGATCGCTGTTGCGATAAGATCGCCTTTTGTTTAACTCAACAGTGATGCAATGAGATTTCATCCATGGAAATCGGTTATAACGTATATCGTTATATTTTTCGACTCCTGATAAAGGATTAAAAATCATCGTGTGTATAAAAAAATACTTAGAAGTATATTTTTCTCACCCAAATTTTTATTTCACGAAATCTAAGTTTTTTGTTTAGTTTTTTTAAAAGTAGGTACCAAAACATTATATTTTTTTTAAATTTCTTTGAGAATTTCCTTCGTTTTGAATGGCATTGGAAAATTAAGTAATTAAAGTTATTAAATTATGAATAACAGATAACAATACTTACTGTACTTACATAAAATACAGTTACTTTTGTCATAAAATATGATTATTCAATTCTCCAAAGAACCCACAATTTTAAAAGTAAATAATTCAACAACTGTGACAGATTCGACTTCTTCTTAAAAATCCTTATCATTCAAAATTCAACTTTTTACGCACGTTCTCTAAGTCAATATTTGTTTGCAACGTGAGTATCAGAAATATCAAGTATCTAGAACATTCTATTTCAAATTGGATTCTACGAATCATGAAATTAGATCGTTTTTCGGTTGCGGTTTTTGGTAGATATATTGTGAGAGATAATGTAAGGAACCCTTCTTAAAATATAAATATTAATATATTGTTTTGTAAGGTGAAGGGAGTCAATTGGTGCCTTAACCAAATGCATACAGGATGTTTGGTAAATCGGGTGCAGATATTTCTTAGATTATGAACGTGTTAAAATCATGAACTTTCCTCTTCGCTTTGCCATAGTCGGGTAAAACTTCCGTCATTAAATATTGAAACGAAACGAAACTAATTTAACCTTATTTAATTACATTTTTCGCGACAAACACAAAACACAAAGTAGGTATTAAACTAAAATCAATAGACATATTAAGAGCAAAAACAAAAGACATCCATTATCCCATACATACTTTTATTTATTATAAATGCGAAAGTGTGTCCTGTTACCTCTTCACGCTTAAACCACTCAACCGATTTAGATGAAATTTGGTATAGAGATAGTTTGAGTGCCGGGGAAGGACATAGCATTGTTTATCCCAGAAATCATCTCGAAAGGGCCGAAATGGGGGGTGAACGCTTGTATGTAGCTACAGTATAAACGAGTTCCACGCGGACGGAGTCGCAGGCAGAAGCTAGTATATATTACTAATACTTCAAAACTTTGTGTTTGTTGCGAAATGATCCTAGTCCAGTCAATGAACTGACAACTTGTATGGAAAAAATGTCAATTTTGGAAATAATTTATAATAGCTTCTTTTTGATGTGTAACGGATAAATTATCAATTAAATAGTTACCCAGCGACCAAATCCGACAAAATTTCAGACATCAAAAAAAATGATAAATTAACTAGCTTCTAATAAGTCAGAAAAAATATTAATAAACATGTTTGTCTTTATTTTGATTCATTTACATTTGCTCTATAATATTCAATATAAATCGTACAAAAAAACACAATGCATGCTTCATTTAAAGCTACATAATTACTTCCGGGTGGAAAGTTTGCCGGATTCTTCAATAAATCATCTTTGAATACAATTTTAAAATGAAATCAACAAAAAAAACGCTATTATAAATTAATGTTTTTCAAAACCGTATTTTGCCTGGAGTATCCCGCCTCAGCATAATGCTGCCTTACGAGCCAGCGCTGGTCTTCTGGCGATATGTTTGCAGCTCATTCGTTATTTTTCGTATAGATCCAGTGAATATACTCAAATTGCTTTAAAGGTTAGGCAACGCGCATTTATTTAATACTATATGTTAGGGTGACTTATCATCTAGTATTACAAAAAAAAATGTTTGTGCCAATAAATACTCAACAAAACGTTTTACAATTTATTTAATACATTTCAATGCAATCGTTTTCATCGACTGTAAATTTAATTAAACAACGGTGACAAACGATATATTATACGATAATTTTTTTTTTAAAAAAAACCTTATTATAATTCGGAATTCGAAGACTCGTGCGTTTTATAATAAATAATCGGAAGGTTTAGTATAATTTAGCTACTGTACACGCCAACAACAGTGTGCCAATGTTTTAAATGGAGGGTAAGAAAAACAACGGTTGATAAGATCGACGAATGTATTCTTACTGAACTCAATAGCCAAAAACAGTTCGCGCGATGCACGATTTCCTCTCACCGTAACAGCGACATCTAGTCACCATATAATATTTATTGCACCACAACATAAGAAAAACATTTTACAAAATAGATTAGATAAATTATGGGTAACTAAAGCTCTGACACTTAGTCCGCTGTAGTCTCCTTAGGCGAGGGTTGAGTGAAGCGGTCGGACTATAGTTTTTATTGCGAAAACGCCCCCTAAGAAAACACACTGTACCCGTTAAGGGCCCCTCCGACAAATCATACCAGCTTAGTCGAGTTTTATTTATTTGCGACGCGCGCCTTAAGTGATTTGTGGGGGCTTCCCATTAGACCTCGATTTATGTCTTACACGATTGGGAATACCGTTAGATTGTTGTCGATGAGAGCGGGATAGAAACATGATGTTTCTATAATAAATAAATAAATAACTACAACTTGGAAAAGTTGAAAAACCCCCGACATTTTCATTTCAAAGTCCAATATCTCAAAAGCGGCCAAACAGATTTTCATGAAACATGGCTAAGAACACTCGGGCTCACAACAGCTTTCGAATAAAATAAACCGCATTCAAATCGGTCAATCCGTTTTGGAGCTACGATACCACAGACAGATAAACAGATACACAGACACGTTAACACCCCTTTCTTTGCGTCGGGGGTTAAAAAAATAAAAATGTGGACAATCGTTCACAATTCGAACTAGCCCTAGCTCAACGATATATATAATAGATATAATTACTTAATAATTACTTAAATCCTACTAATATTATAAATGCGAAAGTTTAGATGTTTGGATGTTTGTTACTCAATCACGCTTAAACGGCTGAACCGATTTGAATGAAATTTTGCACGAAGATAGTTTATAGCCTGGATTAAAATATAGGATAGTTTTTATCCCGGATCCACGCGGACGAAGTCGCGGGCGGAATCTAGTAAATATATAACATCTAAGACTATTAATATATATAAGAAATATTCGCCCAAACTGGGATTCGAACGCCGGACCTAAGCTAATCGGTCGTCAAACTATGGCAATTTTATCGACTAATTAGTATGTCTCTCTCAACTATTAAGTCTGACCATGTATATACCTGTATTACAAATAAAATTATCATTAGCAAATTAAGTATTACATTCTGTGGTAGTCTTTGATATTCTCGGGTAGTCGGGGAAAATCTCACAAAAGAGGTATAAACATGGCTTTTTATCGGTCTGTCTAAAAGTTAAAAACGGAGCCAGGTCGCGAATATCAACAAGTATTTATGTAAGCAACGAATGGCAAAATAAAAGCTCGTCTGGACGCCGGCCTCATCATAATGTTGTAGTCCGAGAGGCGATGTCAGATAACCGTAAAACATATTATGGACAAAAAACGAGGATCATGTATAAAACAGAATATTTACTACTAGCTTCCGCCCGCGACTTCGTCCGCGTGGGCCCGGGATAAAAACTATCCTATATTTTAATCCAGGCTATAAAATATCTTCGTGCTAAATTTCATTCAAATCGGTTCAGCCGTTTAAGCGTGATTGAGTAACAAACATCCAAACATCTAAACTTGCGCATTTATAATATTAGTAGGATACGCGTATTTTTTACGTTACGCAAAATTTTAGAGACAACTTACGCACTTACCTGAATTACAAGTAGGTCTTACCTAAGAAAGAAAATGAATAAAACTGAACCACTAAGTACATACCATCAAGATCCACAGCGCAGGTTTCGTCATTCCACGGATAAAGCATCCACCACAGGTTTCGTCAGTAAAATATAGATACAACACACAATCCGCAACACGCATCATCAACTAAAACTTATAATACATAACCCAGATCCAACCTTGCGATGCAACGATTGCAACCATCAAGCGATGGTTGACACAAAATGTATTTTATGATTTAAAAGAATACTTTCAGTTTAAATAATGTCAATCCTTGACCAGACTCTACTTAGTTACCGTTGTAACTTTATTAATATTGTATGCCCGAAAAGGGTTGCCATTGTTACTCACATACCTTTTATTAAGACCTAATTGTACATGGTTAACAATAAATGTTTTTCTTTCTTTCTTTCTTTCTTCTTCTTTCCTTATCGTCCCGCGTGATACGTACCTAATTAGAGAGCAGAATTCAAACATTAAGGATATTACGTTTTTTTTATTTTATTATTTTAACATTACCATTTTCTTGTAAACGAACAGTGTAAGTAGATTTAGTTTAGACCTTGTAAGAATAGTAAAAATAGCAAAGAACCATACATAATGTTACGTGTCATAAAATCACAGTGAAACACCTATTCTCAATGATGTAATAAATAAAAACCGGCCAAGTGCGGCAAAAAAAATCTCGTTTGTTGTATGGGAACCCCCTTAAATATTTATTTTATTCTGTTTTTTAGTCTTTGTTGTTATAGCGGCATCGGAAATACATCATCTGTGAAAATTTCAACTATCTAACTGTCACGGTTCATGAGTTACAGCCTGGTCACAGACGGACAGACAGACGGACGGACGGACCGACAGCGGAGCCTTAGTAATAGGGTCCCGTTTTTACCCTTTGGTTACGGAAGATAGATAGGTTAGATAGGTTATAAGTGCTCGCTTGCCTCAGTTTCGCGTCGTCAATGGAAACGTACAAACGTGTCTCAGCTGTCAGATTTGGTGGCCATTTTTAAACACGGAATTTCGTATCGACAACGCATGAGGTTTATACGTATTTTTATATTACATCATTACATACACACATTCACGCCTTTATTCCCAAAAGGGGTAGGCAGAGCACATGAAACGTATATTCCTACGCCACTTTAGCATAAATGTGGGTATAAAAGATCGACAAAATGTGATATTGCAGTATTAGGTTGCTAGCCCATCGCCCACAATACACTTCAACCCTGGTCCCTTACGACACCCACGGGAAGAAAGGGGGTGGTGAAATTACATCATTGCCTATACTTATTAACTTTATAAAAAAACTAGGACCCCGCGTATTAGAAAGAACGAAGTAAGGCCGCGAGATAAACTAAAGCGATGCCCATCCCGAAGGATCATTAAAATACCAATTAAATATTTTTTGAATCGGAGATTTCCCCCTATAAGTACGAGGGCTGTTTGATAAATCATTTTAAAAAGTAAAAAAATTCTTTTTTTAAACAATTTACATTTATTTTTCGACATAGTCTCCTTTGAGGGCCAAACACTTGTTCCAGTGAGTTTCCAATTTTTTGATCCCCTCCAAAAAATACATTATGTCGAGGTCTTCAAAATAGCCGTTTACACCTGCGATGCAGTCCTCATTTGTCAAAAAAAATTGCCCTCTAAGCCATCTTTTCAGATTTGGGATCGCACGGAGCTGGGTCTGGCAAATACGGAGCATGCGGAACCAGCTCGAAGCCTAACTCGTGGATTTTGGCCATTGCAATAGCTGACGTGTGCACTGGGGCATTGTCTTGATGAAAGAGGACTTTCTTGGGGGACAATTTTTTTAGTTTTTCCAACAATTCGGCATAAAAGCGGTCCAATAACTCTGCGTAATAATGGCCAGTGATAGTCTTTCCCTTTTCAAAGTAATCAATCATAATGATTCTTTCGCCATCCCAGAAGACTGTCGCCATCACCTTCCCAGCCGACAAAACAGTCTTGGCCTTCTTTGGGGCACGCTCACCAGTCGCCATCCATTGTTTTGATTGCTGTTTTGATTCAGGTGTATAATGATGGACCCAAGTTTCGTCCAGTGACAAATCGACTCAAAAAATTCCGAGGATTACGCTTCATCTACGTTCGCGTTTTTGTTCGATTGTCAACAAACGTGGCACCCATCGTGCAGACAGCTTTGTCATACCCAAATCTTCATGCAGAGGGCCTACCGCGAAATGAAAACGAACTTCGTTTGTGTATCTCCATCTCTGTCGCACTTGCCAGTTCGAGCGACAGAGAGGGAGATACTCGAATGAAGTTCGTTTTCACTTCGCGGTAGCCCCTCAGGATTTTATGTACTCGCTCACTGGAGATGCCTGTTCTCAGCTATTTCACGCACCTTCACTCGGCGGTCGTCGAGTACAATATTCGACGTCGAGGACTTCTTCAACAACACCCTCAGTAGTGACCTCGATTGGGCGACCAGAGCGTGGAGCATCAGATGTGCTTGACCGACTACGTTTAAAATCATTTATCCAGTAATAAACAGTCTGCAACGTTGGTGCGTTAGTGCCATGAACAGAATCAAGTTCAGATCTTATTGTGGCAGCACTGCAACCCTTCATATAAAAATGTTTTATAACGGCACGAAATTCAGATTTTTCCATAGTTGTTGAAAATTTACGAGTGATCACAGTCAATCAATTTTTAAACTGACAAAAACTTGTTCTTTTTTGCTGAATTTTTGACAGTCTTCATTTGAAAGATTGTGCCTGCCAGTGTTATTGCCATTTACCAGAAAAAAGGTTTTATAAATAGTTTTTAAAAGGACTTATCAAACAGCCCTCGTATACCTGCCTACCTTTACAAAGCTTCAAAGTCCATTCACTTTACTTGACAGACGAACGAACGAAGCGTTTCATAGTAGCCACTCTGTCGTGAACGAAACCTCGATTTTTTAGTTTTTCACTTGAGATTTTTAGTCGATGCTGCAGCTGTCCTTATCGCACTAGCGCGCATGCACACTCAGCGCGACAGAAACACTGATCCAGAATTTTTGAAACAGTAGAGGGCTCAAGTAATATACCTTCTTAAGGTGGGTTCGCTTAACATACAAAACGTTTTTTGACATTCGCAGGCTAACGGCGTGATTTTTTAAGAAACTTATGTCACTAGCTTTCATAAATTAGCTTTCCATTTGCGCGAAATTCCCCATTTCCTTGAATAAACTTGTATAAACTAGAATATTTGAGACTTTCGTTTGTGACGTCATACTTTGGGAAAGCCATTTTTCTCAAATTATTCTAGTTTATAGAAGTTTATTCAAGGAAAGGGGGAATTTCGCGCAAATGGAAAGCCAATTTATGAAAGTTAGTGACATAAGTTTCTTAAAAAATCACGCCGTTAGCCTGCGAATGTCAAAAAACGTTTTGTACTGTACCTGAATGGGTTAAAATTTAAACGTACCCTACCTCCTAGAGCGCCGCAGATTGTCCCATTCGCTCCCGAATGAAACTTGAACTCTGGCCCGATTCTCTTTTTGCCTCGCCAGCTCTTTTGTGCCCGTAATGATAGTCTGATGTCTGGCTGGTTACTGTAATCAAAACATTTGGACAGACAGACAGACGTTGACGAATATAAAGGTAGCAAGTGAAATATTTTTTTCAAAAAACCCATCTGCTTTTCTTTAAATATTCTAGCCTGTGTCACTCACACGACTGGAATCAAACAACGCGACACAACAAATATATCAAGCCGTTTGACTGTTAGCCCGTGAAATAGAATTTACCTGTACAATCATCATCAAAACTGCGCAAACGAAGACGTCAAAAGTCTTTATTAAAAGGGAATAAGAGCTTAGACCTGCTTAGATTGCGTAGTTACCTTTAATGCTGACTGTACACACATACGCTCGAAAAGTTTCTGAGACAGTGGGTGTATGAGCCAGTTCGCTGGTTGGCACTGTTTTAATTTACTTCATAATGTCATAGACGGTGTTCCCGGGAATTTCCGTTAACTTCAGCATATTGCAGAGTACTATCGACAACACAGCTAACTGACCATCGGTGCACCTTAAGTGCATTAAATGAATTAGAAATTAAACGGAAAAAATACAGCAGTGAGACTAAGTACAGTCGGTTATCAAATATTGCGTTGTCAACCTTTCCCGATCTTGACCGATTTTTGAAACTTTTTGAGGTTAAAAGGAAGTAAGATGGCCTCCTTCCTTTTTAACCCCCGACGCAAAGAGAGGGGTGTTATAAGTTTAACGTGTCTGTATTTCTGTGTATCTGTGTATCTGTCTGTGGTATCGTACCTAGCTCCCAAACGGATGGACCGATTTGAATGCGGTTTTTTTATTCGAAAGCTGATGTGATCCCGAATGTTCTTAGCTATATGTTTCATGAAAATCTGTTAAGCTGTTTTTGAGATATATTGGACTTTGAAATGAAAATGTTAGGGGTTTTTCAACTTTTCTAAGTTGTAGTTATATACTAATTCGCTGAGCCTTTACTAAAGATTCGTTAGCTGTCCCGCTATTCTATAACTGGTTTTATATCGTCATCCTCCTAGCGTTATTCCCGGTTGTGCCCTAAGAGCCCGGGGTCCGCATTGGCACCTAATCCCTAGATTTGGCATAGGCACCAGTTTTTACGAAAGCGACTGCCATCTGACCTTCCAGCCCAGAGAGAAAACTAAACCCCTATTGGGATTAGACCGGTTTCCTCGCGATGTTTTCCTTCACCGAAAAGCTAACGGTAAATATTCCGTACACAAGTTCCGAAAAACTCATTGGTACGAGCCGGGATTCGAGCCCACGACCGCCGCTTGACAGCCGCATGCCTGAACCACTAGGCTACCGCACCTCACCGTTCCCCCACAAATATATCTTGACGCCGCGATTCGTAGTAACTAAGCGTAGGTACCTAGTCTAGCCATAAGTTCTGTTACAAATGAAATGAAACATATTTTTAAAAGGATGTAATTAATTTCCCATAAGTAAATGTTTATTTATAGGTAAGTTAATAAGGTTTCTAAACAATATATTTTTTATTCAAAAGCCTAGAGCCTTTAGCCTTTAGCTTTAATACACGCCCTCAAACGATCCGGCCACACGTCTATAGATTCACGCACTGTATCCATTGGGAAATTTGCCACTGCTACCTTCAAAGATTTTTTTAGAGAATCGATATTGGCATGGCGTTTAGAGCAGACCATGTCCTCTAACACTGACCACAATTTATAGTCCAGGGGATTTAAGTCGGGACTGGAAGAGGGCCAATCATCTGCCTTGATGAAGTCCGGAACATTCCTTTGCAGCCAAATCTGGGTGGTGCGAGCTTTATGACCCGGGGCTGAGTCCTGCTGAAAGGTCCAGTGTACATTTTTGAACATTGTGTCGTTTAGTGGTTTAACTACTGTTTCTAAAATCGTGTCCTGATACACTTTAGCTGAAATTTTCACTCCTTTTTCGCAAAAATGGATCTCAGAGACGCCTTGATACGACACACCCCACCAAACCATGACGTAAGCGGGATGATGACCTCGCTGAATCCTTCCAACTATCTCTTTAGCTTCTCGAGAGTTGTGTGCGTACACTTTATCATTTTGTTTGTTGTAGTGCTGCTCGATAGTAAAAATTTTTTCATCCGTGAAAATAATATTTTTATATTTCCCATGTGCGTATCGAGATAAAAGGCTTTTTGATCTTTCAACTCTCTTGTCCTTTCGTGACTGATTTAACATATGTCCTGTATATCGTCGGTAAGCTGCAAGACTCAAGTCATCTTTGATTATACGCGAAAGTGTCCTAGGTGGTATTTTCATTTCCTTAGAAAGGATCTTCTGTTTTCTTATGGGATTTCGGCGAATTCTGGCCCTTACAGCATTAACGGCTTGTTTTGTTCTAACAGTACGTGGTCGGCCAGATCTTTTACTGTCATCGACAGAGGACGTTTTGGTGTATCTTTGAATGGTACGATACACAAACATTCGACTGATCTCTAACTTTTTTAGTGTCTCAAAAATGTGGGACGGCTCCATTCCTACCTTATGCAGAGCAATCACAGCAATTCTATTTTCTTTGACACCCCACTCCATTATTAATTTACTTATTTTAATATTATATTGTATATAAATGGTGGCAAAAACATCCAAGTACTTACGTCAAAACACAACATTCGAAATTAGAATTATTATTTTTCTTAAAATCATTGTTAACTGCCAGTAACAGAACTTATGGCTAGACTAGGTAGAGGTCTAGTTTTGTTAGGCGTGACAGATTACTATATGAATGAATAAGGAATATAGTCCAAAAAAGGGTCGGCAACGCGCAAAGGGCATTGGGTAACCTTGTATGAGAAAAAATGTTTTTTTTGCAGCGGCCAACCAGGATGTTTTTTAATAATCGTTTAGAGGACCTCTTAATATGCATAGATATATAAAATTAAACGCGTTAAACAATATCGGGGCCGAGATATATAAGTTTGAAGTTTAGTTTATAACTACAATATGACCTGTGAAAATATATATTGCTGATATCTCGGCTCTGATGCATTTTAGTGTATTACATTTCATAACAAAATATGTTTGTTTTGAGTAGATCTATCATAATCTTCCACCTTTACGAGTGGCCGCTCATCTAAAAAAAATGCCAACATTTTTACCCAAACCCCTTTTCGCCTTTAGAATCGAAAGCGATCCAAGACTTTGGTATATATATCTATTTACCATCAGCAGGCGGTGTGTTTGTTTGGCACCATCGCGGTCCTAAAATAATACCTCACACAATATCGATGAATTAGCAGAAAATATAGCCGGCAATATTAGCTTTTACCAAAAAATGCGTTTATCACAAATAAGGTAAACCTCCGAGTGCTCGACGCAGTACCAGTACCTACTCGTATATGGCCTGGGCCATGGTATACTGGGCCTGGTATCAAAGCAATATGGGTTAAATTCGAAGTAAGAGGATTTTTCTTCATTCGAATTTAAGCCATGCCCATGCCATATATACAAACACCGGTTTGGCGGGGGCAAAAATGTACCAGTGCTAGTGATTAATTAAAAATCGACTAAGTTTATCGACATCGATAAAAATAAATTTTTAACCATCATTATCATAACTAAACTAATGGCTAAGTTTGAATACGTTTAACTATGTGCAAACCTCTTTCATTTATACTTATCGGAAAAGAAATAGAACTGAGTCATATAGCAGAAATTCATCAATACTATAAATTGTTTGAATTTGCTCCAATTACTACAGTTGACCTAGAAAGGTCATTTAGTTGGCTAAAATGGATATTGTCACCCAGGCGACGAAGATTAAAGTCTGAAAATGTGGAGAAAATTTTGATTGTATATTATGAAAATTATATTAAATATTAAAAAAGTTAATTACGCAAAAAGTTTATTTTTGTATATGTAGTTTTCTTCTTCATTGAAATTCTTGAAATTACCCAACGGTTGTACGTCATTTTTATCGATATCAACTAATAAAATTAGTTTAATGTGTCCTCGCACTATTAAACGTCAGTACAGATTTGCCCCCGCCAAACCGGCGTTTGCTATAAACTAGTACAGCGTCGTCGAGCACTCGAACGTTTACTTTCCTTACCAGTTTTATATGTTCTGTGTTTTGTTATTTTATTGATAAAGATTATTTGTATTCTATAGAGTACTAGCTTCTGCCCGCGACTCCGTCCGCGTGGAACTCGTTTATATCGTAGCTCCGTACAAACTTTCACCCCCCATTTTTGGGGAAGTGGGGAGTTAGAAAGAGACAAAAAGTAGTCTATGTCACTCTCCATCCTCTAAACTATCTCCGTACAAAAAATCGCGTTAATACTACGCTCCGTTGGGACGTGAAAGAAGGACAAACAAACACACACACTTTCGCATTTATAATATTAGTAAGGACTAGCCGGCGCGGTTTCGCTCGCGTATTACAGTCGCCATCAGATATATCGGAGCGGCGAAAGTGCTCACAAATATCTGAACACGTCTCTAAATATTGTCGAGGCATTAGAGACGTGTTCAGATATTTGTGAGCACTTTCGCCGCTCCGATATATCTGATGGCGACTGTACAGAGCAGGCATGCAATCCCGCGGGATAAAAATAGCCTATGCCCTTATTTTTGAAATCGGATAAGCGGTTCTGGAGATTACCCATTACATGCAAACTTACAAAACTACAATCAGGCCCATATTTCACCAACTTGACAATTGTCACCTGACAACGACAATTCCCCGTACATTGCTGGATCCACAAGTACTAGGGTACCGCGACCACCTTAACTTCTAGAACAAGCAATGTATGGCGAATTGTCAGTGTCAGGTGACAATTGTCAGAGTTTGTGAAATAGGGGCCTGACAGGCACTTTATCTATATTATTACCAAACCCCGGGGTTTTCGGTGCGGGAATAACTTGAGAAAGAGTAGAGATAAACAGATAGGTTATTCTGACAAAATGTCATATTGTGCCTAATGAATAAATACCTTCCTGCGAATTGTAAACAAACCATACAATTTTACTTTAACTTAAGTAGTCGGTACTTTAGCATTTGTACCAAGCCTTACGAGAGAATAATAATAATAAAATAATAATAATCATTTATCTAAGGCTATCGCTTCACCAATGAGGTTATCTACTTATTTTTCATCGAGAAGTTTTCATTGAGATTGAGCAAAGATTTAAAAGGCGAAAATTCAATCGTATTTTTGCATTATATATAAACATCGATATCGAGACGGTCGATAAAAAAAAACATTCACGCTCTACGGAAAAGCATTGTCAGTGCGAGAAGATAAAGAATATGAACGTATGTTTTTTTTTATTACTTACGTATATTTTTATTCAATTAATTATTTAGTAGGTAAGTACATTCTGTTTCTTAAGTCAATACCTATTCTTTAGCTAATGTCATTCATTCCCGCACCGAAAACCCCGGGGTTTGATTATTACAAGCTTTTATTTGAGTTGACCTTTTCGATTGTTAGTATGTTAGTGTGGGACAAATTTTTTAACTGAACTCTGAACCTGTTAACCTCAGCCGATTGAGCTGAAGTTTTGGGAATAAGTATAGTATGGATGACAATTCAGTATTATGGTACCATCGAGCTGATCTGATGATGGAGACAGAAGGTGGCCATGGGAATTCAGTACTTAACCTACGTAACCTGTAACTGCAAGGTTACATGACTCGAAGATTATCTTTAAAAAAACATAACCCTCCTCTCCTTCGGCAGTCGGGTAAAAATAGGTACCTAGTTTAGACAAATTCTATAAAAACCTTTCTCACGCCAAGCGTTCCTTGAAATCGAAATTATGTCAACACGGGGGTAATAAACCACTAATTTATTGGTTTTAATTTTTGTATCTAAAGAGCAGCTCTCGCATTTCGTCTAAATTATTACCACTTCATGATTTCAAGTGGTGGGACTGTAAAAACAATTCATGGGCATGTATCCCAAAGAACCTATATCAGTTGGAATATTATAACACATATGTCTTTTGACTAATCTATATAATTATTGTAAACCAAAATGGCGTATGTTAATATGGCATGTAAAAGAATTATACCTTTTGAATTGGCACAAGAATCCATGTAAGATTTCTCTATTAAAAATATAGGCAGTCGGGGATTTGACTTCGTAACGAAAGGTTGAAATTGTCCCATTCGGATTCCTTTATAATTAATTATCAATTGATTTTGATGTTCTATTTCGAAAACTGTGTTTCATTACTAGAGATTTTAAATGATATATTAAACAGACATTTGAGACATTTTAGAGACGAATAAGTGAATTTAGTGTAGGCACGTATTTTTAAGACAATTGACAGTACTGTGAGTGTAAAACATTAAGTGTTTGATTTGTTTTTATATGAATAGTGTGTAACTGCAATTAATCATTATAGAGTCAGTGTTCACATGAAGTATCTTTAGTAATGTACCTATGTAATTTAAGGGTTAAGTGTTTATCTTTGGTTTATCTAGGTCGTCGGGAGATTAGCTGGATATATGGTTCTGCGTGCTAATTGCTGTGGTAGTCATTTCAAGGCTTCATAAATTATAGGCATAGTTAGTTCTTTTCTGCAAATCAACGGGTCCGCTGAGATGCTTATTTGAAGATTGTTTAGGGGGCCATTAGGGCCAGATATTATTCTAAAGTTTAATATTATGTATTTACTATTTCTGGTATGAGAGTGGATTTAAAGATATACTTCTATTGTTTTGAAATATAACTAAATTAAATAAGGATGCATGAATATAATAAATGATGGCATTGCAATGTGATTGAAACTTTGGGAGAGCACACACATCACAATTTTATAACTAGCTCTTTTTATAAATATTTCTAAGGCATTGCAGTGTTACGCATTTATTGGCTTTTGATTCTATTATTTGTGACAAGATAGTGAACTTACAATAGAAACTCTTATACACACCCATTGTGTTTCGTGGCTTTAGCCTGATTACAATGGACACACACTCATATACATATCACACTTACACAACATACATTAGCTGACACACCACGAGTTTAGATTTCATTTGATATACACGCACTTAGGTACATTCGATGCAAGGCTTTTTGGCTGATACTAGATCCTGGATTGCTGCAGTCGACTCGTGTTTGCACCTAAGGGATCTGACGTGTCAATTCCTTAGAAGCTGTGAACTTTACACCACACAATAGGAATTCAACCAAGGCCTGAGTTATTTATATGTTCTGTAACAATACGCTCTGTGTGTTCTGGGATGTAACTCATTCGATTATACGGACCTTTGACATCTGTGTCAATTAGTGGAAGTAGAGTGACACTGCAGTTCAATTTAAGGGATAGACAGTACAGTGTATGTTATAGCATATAAATGGTATTCAGAGCACCTTGTACATAATCTACAACAATCACTATTTCTGTTACAAATACCGCGGCTGCACGAACGTTTAGGGTATGCGTAATATCTGCTGCGCTTTATGCTTTTGCGTAATATATTAAAATTAATTTTAAACTAGTTACTTGGCAATCTGCGTAAAGTACAATTTAAAAGTACTTAAGTACTTAAAATTCGTGTAAGATGAGGAACGCGTAGGAGAGATGGTTTGAATCAAATCGATAGTAAGGGTTGATAGGTTGCTTCATGACGGTTTTGTTGGTTGGCGGGGGTGTAGGAGTGAAGGGAGCCCCCGAAAGTTTCAAGATATAACAATAGGTATAGGCCCCATTTTCAAGACCTAAGGTCTAAAATCCCAAGGTCTCCTTGTAGTCTGTTTTTTTACAGGTCATCGTCGTCATTCATCGTGATGGAGCATTTTTATAGTATAAGTAATTTTAGTTAGTTATGTAAGTTAGAAATAGATGTATGTAATTAGTATAAGATAATCATAATTCATATATTGTAATTAACTAATTAAATCAATTATCTTTGTTCGAGCTGTTGCTGATGGGGTGAGTTGCATGTTCACTTATGTATATAGACTATTATTCTTGATTTGAATTTAAATGTTCATTTTATTGCGGATGTAATTAATTATTGCAGATTTTTACGGCTTGTTTTACCGTTTGATTTGATTTGCGGACGATATAATTTATTGACGGCTTATAATTTTACGGTAATGTTAACGATTACTGAAATTACGTTTCACATGTTTAATTCGGTTTTTGCGGCTTTTGATCATATATTTACGTAAGATTTTTTGACGTTTATTTTATTTTAACGCATTATTTAATGCGTCGCATAAACTACATTCGCGTTTTGGTTTATTTCCAAACTTTATTTACATTCGTTTTATTAATTACGAATGTTATTTATTCACATTTATTTGTTGCGTTTGTTGCGGTTTCATTTGAAACATAATTTTACATTATTATTTTATACGATGCGTTTTACGACGAGATTTAAACACAACGTAGAGGGTCCTATTCGACTTCTTGAACTAGACGATCACAAGTATTTTATTTATGGCCAGTATTTTAGTTAACTTATTAAATAGTATTTTATTTAAGGGAGGCTAGTTTAGTCTTTCTACAAACCTCGTTGAGTTTGGGCTCGTTAGCATCGTCTCAACAAGTAGTTGATGAAGTTATATGGAAAAAAACAGTTGGCAACAAAAGCTTGTACCAAAAATAAAAAATAAACTGACAGAAACTTATATAGTACCTAGTATAGACTTGCTACCCGTGCGGTCTATCCGCGTATTGCAACGAACGCAGGCAACCCCGCGGGATAAAACATAGCCTGTCCACCCGTAAAGTCCATTCTATAAGCAGTTTTTTTTATCCGATGAATAGTTTCCGAGATTACTCATTCTATACTAACTTACAGACTTTTCCTCTAATATAAGTATAGATTGCTAGCGATGTTTTACCAAAGTGTAGCGCCTATACACAACGGCGCTTAAAAAATGCAGTCTGCATAGTCCCTTAATCGTTTTCATTACTTACACCTATTTATGCTCCAATTTGTAATTATAAATCCACACGAATTACAACCGGCAATACACCAAGTCTCAAACTCAATTACGAACGAAGGCGACTCAATAAATATCCAGTAATTATGCGGGGGGTAAAAAGGAAACGTAGTGAGGTGACGTCAAAATAATGGATATATTTCGCCTTATTACCATGGAATAAGGTCCTGAATAGCACAGGTATAAGAGCACACGTCTTCTATCCGCTACACCGTCTGAATTCTCGGTGTAAAAAAGTTACGATATATAATTTGATATTGGAGCTTTCGCAAAAAATGCCACTTTTCTTCTTCTTATTTAAGAGCTTACTCCAAGCAAAATACGGTTTTGAAAAACATTAATTTATAATAGTGTTTTTTTGTTGATTACATTTGAAAATGTTATTCTAAGATGATTTATTCAAGAATCCGACAAATTTTCCACCCGGAAGTAATTATGTAGATTTCAATGAAGCATGCAATGTCTTTTTTTATACGATTTATCTTGAATATTATAGAGCAAATGTAAATGAAACAAAGTAAAGACAAAAATATTTATTAATATTTTTTCTGACTTTTCAGAAGTTAGTTAACTTATCATTTTTTTGATGTCTGAAATTTTGTCGGATTTTGTCGCTGGGTAACTATTTAATTGATAATATATACGTTACACATAAAAAATAAGCTATTTTAAATTATTTCCAAAATTGAATTTTTTTCCATACGAGTTGTCAATTCATTTACTGGACTACCTTAGCTCTTGCCGATGTAGCCCAAAGTAGGCCCTCCATCTCGATACGACCTAGCATCAACTCTCTTTTTGAGTTGCTCTATGTAGTTTATTCCAGGTCTTCCTCTTCCTCGGGAACCTCTATCTTTCCTTCAATTATATTGAGTATGAAGTTGTCATGTCGTGAGGTGTCCTATCACCTTCCCTCTTCTATTTTCTAAGTTTCTCATCAACTGCCTGCTTTGTCTCACTCTATTCAGCGCTTCTTCATTGGTTACCCTCTCTCTCTCTAGCTAACTTTCTCCATTCGCCTCCAGCACCACACCTCACGCTTGTGTGTTTCACTTCCGCACAATGCTATGCTACATTATGTATGATTTAATAAATTTTAAAGCATACATTTTTTTCTTTAGGTTCCCAATTTTTTTTTCTATTGTGCCATTACTAGTGATCGTAATCAACGTGCAATTTTCGTGGCAAAGTGTATGGTTGACAGAAAAAGCGAATATTCAATGATTTATTTTCTAGTTTTACACAATCACTATAAAACAAATACTTGCCAACATAGGATTACATCTCTAGATAATAAATCTACACTGTACAAAACCTTTTCCGCCCTAAATATTTTTAAAACAATATACGTCAAAATGACATTAATTTGTCATACATAAACATATAACTGCAGCTGAACATTCGATAACATTACGCGAAGAGTTTATTTTAATCTAAATAAAGGCACGTCGTATCTCGAGTTGATGATAATCAAGTATTTCAAGTGGAGTCTTAGTAAAGTGCACATTATGGTAACAGTATTTATATTCACAGTATGGAGTTAACACAATACCCGGATATTATAACGACGGATGTAGGCACGCGATGTACAATTTGCAATGTCAATATTAAAAATAAAAAATACAATATAAATAAGCATATAAAGTCGAAATCTCATCAAAATAAAATGAGTGATTCGTACTCACATTCGAAGCTACAACACAGCTTAAAAGACAACCCTGATTTTGAAGTCAAAGAAAGAACGTTATTTTGTAAATTGTGTAATTCGTCATTACATCTCTCTTTATTCAGTTTGGACCGGCATGTAAAAACTGATTTACACCAAAAACATAACAACAAGAAAAATGAACAAAAACAGTTTAACAGAGACTTGGCTGAATTTATGATTCAATGTAATATACCGTGGTCAAAACTTGACAACCCAAAATTTCGGAATTTCATGGAAAACATGTTAAGCAATAAATATGGAAATAGCGTCAATTTGCCCAGTGAATCTAATATACGGCTGAACTATCTCCCAATCATTTACGAGGAAAAAAAAGAACAAATTAGGCAGGAACTGCAAGATAAGACGATATGCCTTAGCGTCGATGAAACAACCGACTCGTGTGGAAAAAAAGTGGCCAATGTTTTGATTCAGTCCCTGGATGGAACAAGCACCAAAATGCATTTGTTTACTTCAAAAGTTCTGGAGAAAACTAATTATTTAACGACAACCAAACTCGTTAAAGAAACTCTTGAAGATCTTTGGGGCCATAAATATAATGAGAACTTAGACAAATTACTGTTTTTCATTACTGATGCTGGATCATACATGCATAAGGCGGGTAAATGTCTCACACAGGAATATCCCAATTTAACACATTTAACATGCTTAGCACACGGACTGAATCGCGTCGCAGAAAAAGTGAGAATTCTTTATCCTACAATTAACAAATTAATAGACTGCGTAAAAAAAGTTTTCCTCAAAGCCCCTTCTAGAACGCAAAAACTCCGATTGATGTATCCGAACATTCCTCTTCCTCCGCGACCAGTAATAACCAGATGGGGAACATGGTTAAATGCTGCGTCATATTACAACAAATATTTTAATGAAATCAAGGCTGTGATCAATGCTTTAGATTCACGTGAAGCAAGAGCAATTGTCGACGCCAAGAAAATTTTTCGCAATTGCAATTTAAAATCAGAGTTATTGTTCGTTGACACACAATTCAACATTATCGCCAAATCAATTCAATTGCTGGAGGATCCAAAACTAGAACTAAAATGTTCATTAAAAATTGTGTCTGACTTGATAAAAAGAATAGCAAAGTTGAGATTGCATCCCACAGGCAAAGAAATTTATTTTAAATTAAAAAATGTTCTGAATAGAAACCCCGGTTACAGTACTGTAAAAGTCGTGCAGCAACTGATGGAAGGAAAAGAGGTAAATATGCCGGAGGGCGTCAATAAAAGTTGCGTGCAATATTTTAATAGCTTAAATTACCTTCCCGTGACTTCTGTCAACGTCGAAAGGTCATTTAGTTATTTAAAATGGATTTTTTCCAATCGTCGTGAACGACTGACGGCAAAATCTGTTGAACAAATTTTAGTAGTTTATTCAGCATAATTGCAGAAGTGATAGTAAATATGTATATAAATGTTATAATTTGTGAAATATAATAATATTTAAAATACTTGAGTATTTGTTTTTTTGTCAACCATACTTTGCCACCAATTCAGCACGTTGATTACGATCACTAGCCATTACCCATATACTTTCTTTGTATGGCGTCAACCCAATAGGAAAGTTCCAAAATGTATCGAACTAGTGCTGCGCCAATTTGCGATCAGGTGGCGAAACGGACCCTGGGCTCAAGTCTCATTTTAAATAAAACGACGTACTGGAAGAACATGCAAATTCTATACAGATCCGCCATATCTAGGTCGGAAACAAGTGTCTGTTGCTATAAATTATAATAGAATATAATAGAATAATAGTAAGTTCAGTAAAAAATTACTACTACTTTCAGTAAAAAACCCTAGGGTAATTGGCCCAACGTATTACGAGCGTCTACCCGCCAAACTGCGAACTGAACCATCTGACGAAACATTCAAACGTCAGCTGAGAATCTTTTTATTAGAGCATCCATTGTATTCTGTATGTGAGTATATGGACATATAATATATTTGACATGGTTAATTTAATTTAAATTGTTTTATAATATGATAATGTTCTGGTTTTTATTTTGACGATCATTACGAGATATCAATATCAATATTTATATTCCCTATTTTGACTTTATCATCATGAATCATTTTGTAATATATGTCCATATGAATGTCTGTGACATTTCATTCAATTAATATTCATTATTTGACGATAATTAAATAAATTCGTGTAAATTAGCTTAAAGTTAACTTATAATGTAAATTTATTTGATGAAATAAAGAAATCTAAATCTAAATCTAAATACATTAAGCGAATAGATACTTTGTATGAAAAACGTTCCACTCGATTTATTTATTTTCCAATTTAATTTCTAGCAACTGAAAGTAGTATCCGACCCATATATGGCGAATCCCTTGTGTATAGTATTATGTTATTTTAGCATGTTTAAAAATGAGAACCAAACCACGTTTGTATGGAGAGCCGAGCGTCCTGGCGACTCTTAATCATAGACGTCCAACAAACCTATTTTAATTAAAACCCCGTTAAAATCCGTTCGTCCTTCTGTCACTTTGACATTGTTTTTGGGAAACACAAAACGCAAATTTAGTTAACAGTGGCTCGTTAAGTTTTATGAATAAGTATAGTATTTACATGAAACATCTAACAAAACCGGCCTCGTTGGCTAATGCTCGTTTTTAATCTGCCACCGCCGCGAGCCCCATTGTTACGGACGGACAGCCTTTGTTATTATGTATATAGAAAATACGCAAGGGATCTTGCCGGCGAAATAAGTCTAGATGTCTGGAAGGGTGCAGGAGATGTTAGGTTTTACTGACGTCAGTCGCGTTTTGACGTGGTATAGCCATCGGCAATACAGTGAAAAAAACCGGACAAGTGCGAGCTGGGCTCTATTGTACCTACACTATTTTGAATGATTTTATTACAATTGTATAGTTTTCAAAGTTTCTCTGTATTATTTGCCAAATTTCATAGTTCTAGGTCAACGGAAAGTACCGTATAAATTTTGATTCCCTTGAGAGTGTGAAGAAATATACGTCTTTTGCGGCATAAACGGCCGTATCTTTTTTATACGTTAACTTAGAAGTTTGATCTTTACACAGCTTCCAGAAACTGTTGACTTGAGTAAATGGATATAATTTCAACTCTATACATTACGTGTTCCCGACATAAAAGGTCTTGACAGACAGACAGACGGACAACACAAGTGATCCTATAAAGGTTCCGTGTTTTCCTTTTGAGGTACGGAACCACTTAATACGGCCACTTAAAACCAATAAGGCATTCAGAATAAGGGTTTGTTTTGTGACATGTTTTGTTTTGTGTTTGGTACCTTTGTGATACTTTTGTGTTATCCATAACATAATCTGTGTTACACGCAATACCAAATGTAACAAACGGTCTAAAAAGAAAGTACTCGAACTACCTTGACATAAATTTCGAGTGGAGGCCATTTCAATCAATTTAAAATTCTCACTACTGTTACTTATCTTATTTATTTTAACTTTATTGCACAAAACCAAAATAATGTACAAATGGCGGACTTAATGCCAAATGGCATTCTCTACCAGTCAACCATAAGGCCAAACAGAGACACTTAAAATTGGTGCAGCCAGAGTAAATGATCAACGTTTATAGCGTAGTACAGACTTATTAAAACATAATCCTGCATGTATATAATTATATATTACTAGCTTCCGCCCGCGACTTCGTCTGCGTGGACTCGGGATAAAAACTATCCTATATTTTAATCCAGGCTATAAACTATCTTCGTGCAAAATTTCATTCAAATCGGTGCAGCCGTTTAAGCGTGATTGAGTAAAAAACATCCAAAAATCCAAACATCTAAACTTTCGCATTTATAATATTAGTAGGATTATATATTGGACGATGGATGCTATGCAAATTCTTCTTCCAGCAGATGCCTGCGAAGTCTTATGTATTAATCGAAGTTTTAAAACGTCATGACTATTGTTCTTTCTTTCTTTCTGTCTTTATAAAGAAAGACTTGGAAAAGTCCTGGTGTACGACTAAGGATTAGGAGAGCAGACCCCAAATAGTTATGAGCATTTCATAATCCCTGCAGAAGAAGAAGATATACAATATGTTAAACTAAAGCAAATATCAATTAAAAAAAAATAGGTTCGCAAAACTCCCGTTCTAAAATAACAGTTTATTAAAATGACCGTACGCTCAAAGACCCGTTTTTCATAGCATCCGTATGCCAAAACACCCGGTTCTCATTGAATATAATAGAATAAAAAAATGTTTATTCAAATAAAGCACACATTACAAAACCAAAAAAAAACGTTGCATTCATTGCATTCGTGTGTCAAAACACCCGGTAGGTACTCATTGCATCCGTATGTCAAAACACCCAGCACGTCTAGCACACGACGGCCGCGACATACTCTCGATTTTTATCGCACTATACCTCTTCTCCTAAGTGTTCTAATAAGAGAGAGGCGGATAGTGCGAGAAAAATCGAGAGAGCTCGCGCGCCGTCGCGTGCTAGCCGTGCAGTTCAGTTCCATGACCTTTGAAGACAGTTGAAAATTAAGTAACTTCTTCTATTGTCACTCTTTCCGACTACTCTGGCAGACGCAATCGACAAAACTTTTCGAACAAAGTTAATTAAATTACACACAATACTTAAATTAACGAAATTCAATTAGAAAGTTAACATTCTCACTCAATTCACACACATACGGTACGTAAGTGACGGCCATTTTCATCGACGCCATTTTGAATTTTCTGTCATGTCAACGTATTTCGGGTTATTGAACTTGGCCAATTGTTTATGTGTAATCGATGCTTCGGCCGAGGCCCGAAAGTTATACAGTTAAAAGTCACAAACAAACATACACGGGTGCCTGAACCAACGTCTTGGGTTAAGGGGAAGAACTTATTGTCACTAAGAACGTATGTGGTCCTACTAATCCTACTTCAAAATTTAATGTTTTTTTATTTATTTAAACTTTAGTGCACAATACAATAAGAAGTAGGTACAATTGGTGGACTGAATGCCATAAGGCATTCTCGACCAGTCAAGAAGGCACAGAAGCATTTTGGTGCAGGCAAATTTGATATGAGTTTATGTGGCCACATAAACGTATATCAAATAGGTACATACTTTCACACAGAACGCAAGCGAAATGATAAAATATAGCATAGGTATGCAGAGCAGGGCTGTTATTTGATAAGCGCTAATGCGGCTCACCCCGCCGGTCACCCGTCACGAAATTAGACCTCTACCTACGCTTAGTTACTACGCATTGCGGTGTGAAGATATATTTGTGGGTGAGCGTTGAGGTGAGCTTGGAACAAGTTACAGAATAGGGGGGCAGAGGCGTCTCCCCCTGGGTATATATATAGGTATGGCCTGAGCCTATATACTCGTCCATATGCCCCTAGAAGTCCATTCTATCACTGGTGGAAGAATTTTTGAAATTGGCAAAGTGGTTAAATATTTACTTACATACAAACCTACACTCCCACAGACTTTTACTCGGCACGAATGGAAAATTGACATCGCGAAATTATTGGTCGATACTGAACATCGACGATTTGTAAAACGTCGACATGGAAAATTTACCCTGAATAATACTTAAATACAAATGCGTCTTAAAAGTAAAATTGACAAATATGATATCATAGGTCGAAAGAAATACTTTACATCTGGAATTACGTCCACCCTTCAAATATGACCAATCGGAAATACATCATGCCTATAAGACAGTTGTTCTATATAGTAGATTTTCACATAAAATTCTATTATAATTAGACCACATACAGTTTGCACTTATTTAAATATGTAGGTACTTTTTTAATACCGGAAAAAAACTATTTGGCCTTTATTCATTTATAGTAGTGATTTTCAATCTAATCATGCCGCGACCGATAGTACGAAAAAAAATATTTCGTGACCCCCCACCCTACGCTATTCTTTACTCATATTGTTTGTTGTACTAATATCAAATACTTACATACAATACTCTAACTACTTATAAATACTTTAACTCTAAATATAAAAGTAGCTGCGACCCCCTTTAAAAGGCTACGCGACCCCTCTGGGGTTCGCTACCCAATTAAATTCTTACCATATTACATTTTGGTAGTATATGAATTTTGGTCTAGTTTCAAAATATTAATTTCTTGTGGTCGATTTTCCATTTGTACCGAATGACATTAAATCATAGTATGGATTACAAACAATCTAAAATAAATATACAAATAATTATCAAATTCAAAGCCAACCTTCCCCTTAACCCCAGTTCAAATTATTCGGCCATTACTAACATGTGACGAACGTATCGCACAAATTAATTTCCGTCCCGCTCTCCCCCGGCGCGTAAGAGCGGGACGGCGAATGAAATACTAGATGCATTAAACTGTGAGTTACCGGTGCAAAGGTGTTTCGGAGTCAATATGGGGTTGTGAACGGAAAATGGGGTAAGAAGAGGTGTTCGAAAGTCAGATTATATTTACTAGTGACTATAAAGTTCTATTTAGGTTTTTTTAACTGAATTCGAAAAAGGAGGTTTTCAATTTGTCGGAATCCTTTATTCTTACCCGACTGCCGAAGGAGAGGAGTATGTACGTAAGTATGTATGTGTGTGTGTATGTCTTATTCTTTGGCACGCCCTACAGCCTAAACCGTTTGACGGATTTCGACACATGAGGTGTCGTTGGATTCCTCTTACTCGTGGGAGTGACACAGGCTATAATATTTGTAAAAAGGCAGGTGGTTTTTTCGAAAAATCTTTTGATTACATTTGTTTTCGTTATAACTTCTGTTTTGTCGACAATATTTTTTCTTTGGCCTCCTAATTGCACTATTTTATACTACGGGCAACTACGACCCTCCCGTAAACATCCAAACATTACCAAGACCTCATTCAAAACTTGCAATAGCCTGCTAAATCGGCGTGATCGCCTAAAACCTTTTAAGAAAGCTATTCAAGTGACAATTATTTCTTACTGTTAATTAATAATTCACAAAACGGTCTAGTCGAGGCAAAGTTGCAAATAAATTGAGTGGCCGGTAATTATACCTCGGTGGTACAGCGTAGCCAACACCAGTGGGTTTTTTTTTAATGATATAGGAGGCAAACGAGCAGTCGAATCACCTGATGGTAAGCGATAATCGACGCCCATGGACACTTACAACACCAGAAGAGTTGTAGGTGCGTTGCCGGCCTTTAAGATGGGAGCACGCTCTTTTCTTGAAGGCTTGAAGGTTATAACGGTCCGGAAATACCGCAGGCGACAATTTATTCCAGAGTTTGGCTGTGCGAGGCAGAAAGTTTCGGGAGAAACGCACAGTTGAGGACTGCCAACCATACAAATACACACAGATTCAAATAGAAAGTGAAAGTCAAAGTTATTTATTCTTCAATTTAGGCATATTAAGTGCACCTATGAATGTATAATAAAATGATCGGATTTCCCGGGGCAACACGGAGTGAATGACCTCAAACATTATGTTAATATGGATATGCTCCGGGATTCCGGGACTTGCATTTATTTTTGCAGGACAATCATTCTGTATAATATATTACATGAAATAAAATATAAGAATAAGTATACATAAATAAGAATCGTTCCTAGTGGTCTGGGATAAGAGTGGTCGTGATCACTCCTATTTACCATGTTACTATGTGTATAGGTTTACAACGTGTCATATTTTTTCGAGGTATCTCGATAATTAAGACGATTTTCAAGTTGCTGTCTGTTTAAGTTAGTGAAGATTGATTAGTTAGTCAAGAAAATCTAAAAGAAATATTTAAAAAATGCCCTCAGGTTTTGGTATGTGGCAGCCGAAGCGTCCTAATTACAAATATCATAATTCCAACTAGCATTTTTTTAAACAAGCTGCCGGGATTTCGATCACGTCCATATTAACTCAACTACTGTAACTCATTGCCCGAAAAGTTGTTTGTGGAAAAAGTTAAAGCGAAGATGTTTAAGAAAAGTGTCAGTAAGATAATATTGGATAATTATAGTTAGGATCAATGAGAATGTACTTACCCATCCTTATGGGCCCTGGTTGAATAACATTAACTTAATATTTATAATGTAAAACTTGCAGGTTAGTAAGTATTTGTAGGTTTTTAAATATAATAGCATGAATATAATTTAGCCATATGTTTTTGACACAACTATGTAATCAAGAGTAATTAATGCACTGCCAACAAACTGTCATGCAGTTTGGCAGTATACTATAGTTTGTAAACATAAATGTGTCCTTCATGAATAAATGATTAATAATAATAATAATATTAATTTTCCATCGCGTTGCACCGTTAATAATATCCGATCACTGATAAACTACTACCGGTTCCGAAAGAAAATCTCTGCCACGAGAAGAACCGCCGACAAAACTAATTTCAATATCACAGGATTATACAATTACGTTGCTACAGTAGAAAACCCATTTGTTTATTTTTGTGATGGATTTCTCGTGCAGTACTTTATCGCTGCCAAATATCCATGATGTACTCATACTCATATTCATACTCATTTATTAATGATATTATATATATACTACAATATTCACATATTAATACGACGCAACGGAGCCACGCTGTTTCGTCGCCTAAATTATTATTTTTTATATGTATTGTATGTATGTTAGGCTTTAAGCTATTTGTTGTTATGGGCTTTAAATGCCTGAAATAAATGGTTTATTATTATCAATATTAATCAAATTTGCACATTACAATCAAAATTGCAATTGTAATCTTTCATCTTATAATATGCTTTTGAAATAAGTGTTTGTTTTATGACAGATTTAAATTCAGTCAGTATAAGTTCGGTGTTTTGGAATTTTTCATAATTTCCCATGAACGGCTTTCTAGCTTTTGCTAGTCTGTAAAAAGTTGTTTTGAGCTTCCCCGTGCTTCTGGTAATCTTGGGTTTATAAGTGTTCGTTGGGAAGTTGTGTAATCCTTCCTAACCTTATTGCAAGCAAGAAAGTTTTTTTTTTTTTCCTGTGGGTTTTAGCATTAATGCTATGCCACCCCCGTAAAACAGGCTTATACAGTAAGTACAAATTTACGAACTACTGGTCCGAATTGAGTCAAGATAAATGCTCAGTAGCTCCCTGGCATTGTCAGATGTCGGTGAAGCCAGGGCACTGTTACATGCCCTTCGTATCGAAACGTCCCAAAAGCAAATAGTCCTATTAGCAAAATTCAAAATTCAAAATTCAAAATTTCTTTATTTGCCGGAATATGGTTACAGGTAAGGTCTTAAAGCTATTTTTGTTTCTCATATCCTACCTGCATGCAGGTGTGCAAAGTATTACTATGTCATAAAACTAAATTTTCGTACATGTCATTTCATCAGATTATTCTATAATTAATAATTCCCTAAATTTCTATGTCAGTATGTCAAAGAAATAACTTAATTACTTATGTCAGTTGCTAAATACTCATTTACACTATAAAAACTCTTCTCCTGCAGCCATTTTGTCAACTTACTTTTAAAAGAATTCTTATTTTCTAATTTAAGGTCATCAGGCAAGTTGTTATAAATGACTATACACATATTGTAGCAGTTTTTTTTATAGATAACTGTTTGGCAGCGAGGTTGGTATAACAGGTTTTGGTACTGGGCCCTTGTATGTCTAGCACTGGTGTCATACCGATTTATAAAGTGACTAGGGTTGTCCTTGACGAAGAGACATGCGTCTCTAATGTACAGGCAAGGCAGCGGGAGTATATTAAGTTTCACAAATAAAGGCTTACAGCTTTGCAAAAACCACGCGTTGTCCAAGGCCCTAATGCACCGTTTCTGAAGTTTAAATGCTTTATCCGACTCTACGGAATTTCCCCACAGTAATATTCCATAGTTTAGGACCGAGGAGACGTAACCGTGGTACGCAGTTAGAGCTGCATCTAATGACACTGTTTGTCTCACTCTTCTGAGTGCAAAGACAAACCTGTCTAGTTTTTTGCAAACAGTGTCAACATGAAGCTTCCAATTTAAATTGATGTCAATATTAAAACCTAAAAATTTTACAAAGTCAACTAATTCTACATTTAAATTGCCATAATTAATTTGTACAGGCAGTGGGTTTGAATTGTATGAACAGAATTGCATTGCTTTAGTTTTTGTCATGTTTATTTTCAATTTGTTATTTTCGAACCATTCAACCGCTTCTGCTATTGTAATGTTAACTTTTGATTCAAAGGCAGCATGACAATTGCCATCCCCTTGTATTATAAGTGTTGTGTCGTCTGCGAAAATAATGCAATCCTGTTTTTCTTTTAGACAATGTGGGAAATCATTGATTGCTATTAAAAATAGCAATGGTCCCAGTATGCTTCCTTGTGGAACGCCGGTTTTATTAACTAATAGATCGGACTTATATTTTTCTTTTAAAACGGTGTTATTTTTTCTTTTTACAATTTTTTCAATTTCTGTATACTGCGTTCTTTCCGTTAGATAACTTTGCACCCAGTCACATGCTTTACCTCTTATTCCATACATTTCCAATTTTTTCAAAAGGATTGAATGGTCGATAAGATCAAATGCTTTACTCAAGTCTAAATAAATTGCCAAGAGAGGATTTCTCCTATTTAAACCCTCTGTGACTGTTTTTACTAAGTGAAAGCCGGCTAGTGTAGTAGATCTTCCTTTGCGAAACCCAAATTGTTTTGATGTTAAGATGTTATACTTATCTAAGAACTCATTTATTCTACATAATATAGATTTTTCAAATACTTTTGACAAAATTGGGATTATGGTTATGGGCCGGTAATTACCTGGGTCTGTTTTTTCCCCTTTTTTGAAGAGTGGTTTGACAATAGAGAGCTTCAGTTCAGTTGGAAAGACTCCATCCATAAAGGATAGGTTGATTATGTGAGAAAGGGGGCGACAGATAATATTAGCACATAACTTAAGAACCGTTGTTGTGATTTCGTCATGTCCAGCTGTTCTGGTATTGTTTAATGACATGAGTATTTTATACGTTTCGTGTTCGTCTGTAGGTTTCAAAAAGATCGACTGAGTGTTGTATAATGATCTCTCCAGTTTTATAACTGGCGGTTTGGATATATTGTCATGAATGGCTTGACTTATCAGATACTTATTCAAAAAATTACATATTTCATTAGGATCTGTATAGGATTTATTTTCAAAAATTAAATGATCAATATCTTGTTTGAGAAACTCATTGGATAATGTTGTTGAAATGGTTTTCCAAGTGGCTTTACATACATTTTTACTACATTTGATAAACTTATTGTTGGTTATTTGCTGGGCTTTTTGTAGGCACGATTTAAAAACACGGTTATACCGCTTATATTTAGTTTTGCTTCTTATACTGTTTGCACCAGATGACCTATATTTAAAATACAAGTTGCGTTTTGTTTTGCTAGATTTTTTTAACCCAAATGATAGCCACTTGACTTTCTTAGGTCGATTATTTCTTTTGACTTTAATAATGGGAAAGCATAATTTATAGAATAAATAGAAAATGTCATAAAAATGATTGAACGCCTCTGAAGCCGTGCGTGAGGCAAAAACATCATGAAAAGATAACTTCGAGATATAATAACAAAACTTTTGCAAATTATCCTTACTGTAGTCTCTTTTATATTCGAACCAAGTGGTTATAGCCCTATGTATACTGGCTTTCACGTCTATCATTTGCGCTGTTTCATGATCTGAAAGCCCTAAATGGAGTATCTCTGCCTCTACTTCTTTGATGTTACTCGCTATTAGGTCAATGCACGCGCTCTGTCTGGTCGGTGTATTAATATGCACACTGAAATTAAAATTGCGTAATATACATAATAAGTCTTTTGTAGTTAAATTATCTTTCATTGTGTCGATATTCCAATCACCGCAGATTATAATTCTTTTTCGCTTGAATTTTTCGGTAGCGAAATGTAACAACTTTTCCAGACTACGCATAAATAATCCTATCTGCGACTTGCCCCTATGTGGAATTCTGTAGATGCAGAAGACTAATGTATTCAAACCAATTACCTCAATTCCACAACATTCGAAATGTAATTTCATTGCAATCCCTGTTGGAATATTTACAGATCTAAATTCGAACAACTTGTGCACAAGAATGCATGTACCCCCTCTATTCTTTTCCCGACAGAAAGATGCCGCCAATTTATAATTGTTCAGTTTAATATTGCTCTCCGATCCCTGCCTGACAAAAGTTTCGCTGAAACATATTATATAAACCTCTTTTCCATTATTTGACAAATCATTTAAAGCAATTTCAATTAAGTCCAATTTATTACAAAGTCCTGCTATGTTTTGATGGAGAGTTCTAATTCTACTTACAATTTGGCTAGTTGTCATATTAGTGTCAGTTAAATTATGTTCATTAGTCACGAAAAAATTTTGTCAATAATGTCTTATTTTTGATTTTAGAGTCGTGTTGGGATTCTTGCGTCAAATAGAAATTTGACTCGCCTATAATGTGGTGGTCGGTAGGAAATGAGTTTAATAATGTCATTAAATCGTTAAATATGGTCATAAATCCATTTTTGTTCACATTCCCACGCCAAGAGAACATTTCCATGTCATATGACAAGTTTAAGTTGCAGTCTAAAATATAGTGATATTCATTTTTTAAATTATGCTGATGTAACAGGTTGTTAAAAATTTCCACACGCTGGTTAAACAAACTCGAGTATTCATTGATTTTAAACGTTGGTGAACATATAACAATATTAGTGTGTTGGACACTACTTAGCTGTTTTTGTATGAAGTACACCAAATTATTATAATTTTCATTTTCTTTGAAATCTGTATCGCCAATATAGATAACACAGAAGTCATTGAGAGTAAAGTCTTTAAGTTTGTTTTGAAGACCATAAAATAACTCTTGTGTATCTGCGCCGGGCGACAAATAGAGACATGCATTTCCGCTGGAAAATGCCTGTTTTATCAGCTGTATCATGCGATTAGAATAGTTACTAATAACACATAATTTGGATCGTAGAAGCGACGACTCTGCTTTCTCTGGAGTAGTTGTTGGGCGATATAGGGGCAGCATAATGACCTAAAAGCAAATTGTCCCATTAGCAAAGCAAGCAAAGCAAGTCGTCCTATTATCAGGTTGCCCTTTTAGCAAACCGTCCCGAAAGCGAAACGCCATGAAATCAGAATGACCTAAAAGCAAAATGTCCTATAAGCAGAACGTCCCATGGTGTAGAGACAAGAAAAAAATCTGCCAGGGGCCCGTTTAAAAAATATTATTTTAATTTTGAAATAAACCCCCGAAATTCTGAAATCGTACCACTTTCCTTCATTCCGGAGTGCATCTAGATAAGCTGGCAGCGTCGGTTTGGGTCTGATTTTTTTATTAAAGCGACCATTCCAACCTTCTAGAGCATTATTGGTCCTGTGTCGCTCACCTGCACAGCTAATTACTTCAGGGGGCATTTTCATCCATTGCTTTTCGAAATACTTGGCAAATTTTAAGCTTTCTTCCGATTGTTCCACGTTTTCTTTTACTTGGTTCCAGGTTTCAATAATGTTTTCTGATGGTACAAGAGGTAAATTTGCAGAAATACTCACCAATTGTCTGCCTTCGACAGTCTCAGTCAGCTTCAGTTGCTTTTAGGTCATTCTGATTTCATGGCGTTTCGCTTTCGGGATGTTTTGCTAAAAGGGCAACCTGATAATAGGACGACTTGCTTTTAGGTTGTTTTGCGAAAGGGACGTTCTGCTTTCGGGTCATTTTGCTTTTAGGTCATTATGCTAATATGACTATTTGCTTTTGGGACGTATCGATACGAAGGGGTTACATGTACCTACATCACCAGAAATTGGACCGAGTCGCCGGGCCGCGCTCCGGACACATTCCGTTAGCACGCGTTGCACATCTTCTACTATGTTACAATCTAGGCAGTTTGGGGTGTTAGATAGTTTCATCAAGAACTTAAACTTGTTTGTTGGAATGTGTCCTGTGCGCAGTATTAATAGCGCAACAATATTTTTCCTCTTTTCTTCCGTATTATCGAACCATGGGTAACGAGGAAGATCGTTCTGGATTGTTCTGTACCAAATCCCTTGAGCAAAGGCGCTAAAACGCTCAGGCCGCAAACGCTCAGCACGCTATCCGTCTCTTTCTAAGTGTTTTAATAAAAGAGGGACGGATAGTGCGAGAGAGCTCGAGAGAGCTCGCGCGCCGTTTTGTGCTAACCGTGCTGTATGGCGATTCATTACGCGATAGCGATCTAGTCACGTTTGCGCACAGCTATACTATAGTTAAATGTCAAAAAATACTTATAACCAATCTTTACCGACATCTATTCATTTTTATCTTCAAACAGGGTTGTAAAACAATTACGCATAAACAATAGAACAAACAGTAGCCACTCCAGTACACGTGCCACACTTCAGTCAGTTTTATGACGTCTCTTTGTTATCTTTACTTTCATATTTAGAAACAAAAGAAGTTGTAAAATACCACCTTAAGGTGGTTCGCTTTCCATACAAAACGTTATTTGACATTCACAGGCTAACGCCGTGTTATTAAAAAAAACTTATGTAACAATTTCATTAATTGGCTTTACATTTTCGCGAAATTCCCCTTTCCTAGAATAAACTTGCATAAACTAGAATCCCAAACTCATTTATTTGCCGTGTTTTTTGGTAATTTTAACTAAAACACTACCAATTGCAACCACTGTCCATAGCTTATCTGTGATATTAGTTAACACTTTAGCAAAATAACGCCACGTATAACTCAGGGCGGGCACCTGCGCCGTATTTATGTATCCGCAACCCGCCTAACGACCGGTTTTGTTAATTTTTAACCGGTTTTTACCGGAGGTTTTTAACCGGTTAGTTCGAAAGGGGAAGTATTCTGTATATTGTGATAAATAATTTGGTTATGTTGAGTTGGTTTTGACTGATATGAGTCTGTGCTTGGTATGGAAGGTCAGATTGTTGTTAAGTCGTATTAAAATGTAAATAAATATTAAAGGCCAATCTCATACAAATCGAACTAGCCTCATAAAGATTATTATGCTTAAATAGGCCTGTGTTGCTTATGGGTACTAGACGAAGATATATTTCACATATACTACATAAATGGATGGATCAACTTTGTCAACTAAAAATCAATAATTATTAAACTATGTCACTAATTGCCATGGTTAAGTTTCCTGAGACACAAATGTAAATCACCTAATGTGGGGTTTTATTGTCAAGTTCGACCTTTTTTTGTATGGACCGTATTATAACAATTTTCCTAAGAAACTCTATAATTTGTCTCCTGTCTAACGGGATAGGATAACAACAAGAGATAGTTGATTGACCTAAATACTTAATACATAGAAAACATTCAAAACTCATATACCTCTGTGGATTTTTTTTATTTATGCTTTGATCTTTGTATCGATATGTAGAAGTAAAATAATCAGGAATTTCTACTGACGTGATTGCGTTGGGGTGGAAAGGTTCTTGAGTGGTGACCTCGTAAACCCCCTTAAGGTAGTTCCTAAGTGTTCTAATTAAAAGTAGACGGATAGTATATCTATCTGGCCGCGACACAGCTAATCGTGCTGATGACCTGGTAAAGATCACGGGAGTCAGCGGGATGCGGGCACGGGAGCGGTCATTGTGGCACTCTCTGGGGGCCCATGTCCAGCAGTGGACGTCGTTCGGCTGATACGAAGATTATGATGATTGACGAGAAACTCATGACCTCAAACTTTGCCCTCAGGACTTGGAGTACCCTGAATACATGTTACCGGAGCTATCCAGTATACTGGACCCGATCAAGGTGAACGAAGGATATGGCAGCAATAATTTAAGAGGTTAGTATTTTTAAGCTACGGTAGCCTAGTGGTTCAGGCATGCGGCTGTCAAGCGGCGGTTGTCTGTTGGAATCTCAGCTGGTACCAATGATCTCCGGAACTTATGTACAGAATATTTACCGTTCGGTTTTCGGTGAAGGAAAACATCGTGAGGAAACCGGTCCAATTCCAATAAGGTCTATTTTTCCCTCTGGGTCGGAAGTTCAGATGGCATTCGCTGTCGTAAAACTAGTGCCTATGCCAAATCTTGGGATTAGGTGTCAAAGCGAACCCCGGGCTCCTTTAGGGCACAACCAGGAATAACACTAGGAGAATGATGATGAGTATTTTTGGAGGCAAGCAACCTTCCGTTCGGTTCCGTTCCGGTAACTCATCCAGCCAGCAGTTCTGCTGCAAGGACGCGGAGGGGTTGCAGGGTCGAAGAGGCCCATCAACATTGCTCGCGGGCACGCGCTGGCTCCTGCCTTTAAGCTTGCTCTTAAGCTTTTTTGCCATATTAAGAGGTCGACTCCGATTTTTATTCAATAAGTAATTTCTATTTCGTTTTATTCAGGAATAAAAGAACGTTTGTTTTAGTTAACTATATGAGTTAATCGTGTTTGGCATCAATTAGTGAATAAGAAAAATTGGTTCATGATCACGAATTAAAAATAAGCATGTGGGTATGCGGGTGCTGGATGTGGGTGGCGCAGGACCGGTCACTTTGGCACTCTTTGGGGGAGGCCTATGTCCAGCAGTGGACTTCTTTCGGCTGATATGATGATGATGATGATGTAGGTATGTACAAAAAAAATTGCATCACTGTTACAGAATTCTACAGAAAACTGTTAAAAACCGATATACAGATTAAGAACCTCAAAAAAGGCTTTACAAACATCAAGCGTGGCAACAGCCTTGACTTTATGGACCCCAATTCACCCCGTTTGAAGAGGTCTCTTAAAATCTTCACGGATCCCGCAAGGTTGCATGATGGGCCCGCTTCTTTAAATAAACGTAGTCTAGAAAACAATAAATACTATTTAAGCGGTGTCTGGAGGGTTGACGATGGAAAGGTTGTACAAGATGATTTAGATATTGATCAGCCTGATTTGAGCTCTCCAATGGAACAGGCTGAAGAGAAACAAAAGGTCAGTTTACAGTGATTAAGGTAAAATTCACATCAACTTTTACTATATCATAACAAGTTTTGTGTTCAAGGGTCGCCAGGATGCCCGACTCTCCATTCAAATGTATTTGGGTTTTCATTTTATAACGACATGCTAGAATATCATGAAACTTTGTATAGATGTTCTGGGGACTCTTAATTAATATTTTTTGCAAGCATTTATTAAACTTGCATTGCTAGTATGGATGTAGAAAGGTATCCTTAATCTTATGGTACCATCGTGCTCATCTAGTGATGGGGACAGCAGGGCTCAGCAGTTGATGGTTGTGTAAAAAAGTTCACGATTAGTCACGAGATTTGTTAATCGTAATGCCACTGACGCGAAATTGCGTCGTTTTTTATGACATTTAGAGCTGGTAATAAATTTTTAAAATTAATTGGTACTCAAAATACAGTAAACTTTTTAAGGACAATTCTCGTTGCATTGGAGCGTGGGTTAAAAATCAGCTAGTTTTGGTTTGTTAAACGGTTAAATAAATTGTTAAACGGGCTCTAATGGTACGATCAAATTAGAATTAGGTAGGTACATTATTAATAGGTGTTGTGTGTTCATTCTGGTAAATTTGTCCCGTAGAGATTTTTTGAGCATTTGTATGCATATACTTTTTGCGTAAAAATCAAATATAAAATAATATTATAAATGCGAAAGTTTAGATGTTTGGATGTTTGCATGTTTGGATGTTTGTTACTCAATCACGCTTAAACGGCTGAACCGATTTGAATGAAATTTTGCACGAAGATAGTTTATAGTCTGGATTAAAATATAGGATAGTTTTTATCCCAGGTCCACGCGGACGAAGTCGCGGGCGGAAGCTAATATAAAATAAAATAACAACGAAATCACTTCACAGCCCCTCATGAAACAACAGAAAGCGCCCGAATATACAGCCACTGACAAAGGAAGTATCTTAAACACGCGCCAGCCTGAAGACTCCACGGGAAAGAACGCGTTGGACCATGTCCAGTTCAATGATAATGAATGGCTTAACGCGCTATTTGGCAGGTATGTTGTTGATGATTTTTAGATTACGTCGGTGACAAACATACATACGGCCTGATTGTGACTAGACACCGTAGCAGGGTGCTAGCGACTGTTGAAGAATCAAAAGCGCATTGCTGACTTTGACGACCGCTTTTGCCCAGTTGGTAGTGACCCTGCCTACGATGCAAGAGGTGCTGGGTTTGAATACCGACCGGTAAGAGCATTTATTTGTGTATATTTGTTCCTGAGTCGTGGATGTTTTCTTTGTCTGTATTTATTTATCTATATAAGTATGTTTGTCGTCGTCTAGTACCCATAGTACAAGCTTTGCTTATTTTGGAACTAGGTCGATTTGTGTAACATTGTCCACTAATATTTATTTATTTTATTTATTGAGTTCATGGCTCGTTGCGTTGACAGCTGAAGACACAGGTGCCTCACACTATTTTTAAAATGTGTATATACTATTCTTTTACAATTCACGGCCATAGACAGCGGACAAAACCAGCAGGATTTAACTGCCACTGCCTTTACCTAAATACAAAAGGATGACAAGCTTATGCGTTGGATGCGATTATGAATAAGGTAAGGATTAAGAATAGGGTAAGGGGCGCTTCGCGATCGGCACTGCGTATAGGCCGGAATCTGTTTCGGTTGATAACGCTATCGACGCACTAAACGATTCCCTTGACGTGTTCGCAACATGTGGAAGCGTTTTTTTACTTACCGATTTTAATATTAATCTAGAGCTACAAGACGGGCTCAACACGAGAAAATTGACAACCTTTTTAGCACAACGAAGTTTGGAACAACTCGTAAAGGAACCCACTAGAGTCACCAAAGACACTTCCTCTTTACTGGATTTAGTCATCATAGATTGCCCTAACACCTGCAAAGCAATCCACGTTCATCATAACCCTAGTCTTAGCGAGCATGCCTTGATACTACAGAGTTAGTATTTGCAAAACCAAAGCTAGGTCCACAAAACCAAAATAATACTGACCTTATAAATACGCCCTGGGGGGAGATTACAGAATTAGATGATATTAACAGTAAGGTGAATCGGTTTAACAAGATGCTTAAAATTATTTTAGACAAACATGCACCCGTCCGTCGACTACGCACCGAAACTATGTCCTACCCCTGGATCGCAGATACCATTAAAGACATGATGAGCTTACGTGATTCAGCTTTAAAGAGGGCACAGAAAACAAAAAAGGAAACGGATACTAATTACTATAAAAACCTACGTAACTATACAACAGGCGCGTTGGAACGTGAAAAAAATGCGTATTTCACTTTTTACGTTAATAAAAATAGGTATCGACCAAAACAAATGTGGAAACACTTGAAAAACGCCTCCCGTCTGGGTGGCACAGATAAACCTACGATTCCACATCATCTATTTAATCCGGATGAAATAAACAAGTTTTTCCTGACACTTCCAGGCAGCTCCGGCACTGATCGCGAAACCCAGGCATCATTTGAATGTGAAATACCTACAGAACGAACATTCATTATAAAACCATGCACAGAAAATCAAATCCTCAAAATTATTACAGCAATAAAAACAAATGCGAGTGGTCATGACGATACAACGATAGAGATGATCCGCCTTACACTAAATGTTACTCTCCCTGTAATAACGCACATCATTAACTCGTCTATTGCGCTCAACATCTTCCCTGAGGCGTGGAAAATCGCCAGAGTAAAGCCGATACCTAAGTCTAACAAAACTGAAAACTACAAGGACCTGCGACCTATCAGTATCTTACCGGTCCTTTCTAAAATTGTAGAAAAAGTAGTAAGTGAGCAACTCACAAAGTATCTCGAAGACAACAGTGTACTACCACCTACCCAGTCAGGGTTTCGAGAGAAGCATGGTACTGCAACTGCTTTGGCTAAAGTAACAGATGACGTAATTGCAGCAGCGGACAAAGGTATGGGATCAATTTTGGTATTGCTGGGTTTTTCGCGAGCATTCGACTGCCTTAACCCTTCAATACTGCTGTGCAAAATGGCGTACTATGGTGTATCCGAGCCATCCTGTAAATGGTTTCAGTCGTTTCTCACGGACAGAAAAACGTTGAACTGCAAACCGACGAAGGTGGAGTGGTGAAATCTAAAATAGAGAATATTAGTCATGGCAACCCTCAAGGATCAATTTTGAGTCCTTTGCTATTTATATTATATACAGCAGATCTAGTCAGAAATCTAAAATACTGTAGTGTACATTTATATGCAGACGATACCCTGTTGTATTAATAGTAGCAAAGTGGACACTTAAAATTAATCTGGTCCTTAACCCGACAAAATCGCAGTTTATCATATTAGGGAATAAATGGCAAAGAAACAAAATAAAAGAGCAAGACCCGAAAATAAAAATTGGCACCGAGTCCATTGTCCGCGTTGAAAACGCAAAAAATCTCGGGGTGACAGTGGACGAAGAATTACGGTACGTAGAATATATAAATATAAAAATTAGAAATGCGTTCTACCGACTTAAAGTACTGTACAACATTCGCAAATACTTATCTCAGAAAATAAGAGAAATTCTTGTTGAATCACTAGTGCTCTCACTATTAAATTACGGTGATATAGTGTATGGTCCGAGACTATTAGCAAAAATCAAAAAACTATAAAACGGGTGCAAAATGCGTGTGTACGTTTTTGTTATAACGTCCCTAAGCGAGCCCATATCACCCCATTCCTAAACGAAAGGAATATTCTAAATATGAGTAATCGAAGGCACCTACATCTGGCCTACACAGTTAGGAAAATAATAGACCTAGAAAAACCCCAATACTTATTTAATAAATTGAAATGGGTTGAGGATACGCGCGGCAGGGTGCTTAGAAGATCTACCAAGCTAGTCATTCCTCCACACAAAACCATTTTTTTTAGAGGCGGGTTTAAGTTTGCTGCTGCTAAAATTTGGAACGACCTACCACCACCTTTGCGAGAACGGATTCCATTGTTTAAGTTCAAGCAGCTAGTCAAAGGCCACTTGTTAGGAATCCAAGGCAAACTTTAACCCGCTTTACACACCTCACAAATTTCACACATCATACATCACACATCAGTCACATAAGACGCACAGACACACACACACCTACAAAATCTACCCTTAAAATCCACATACACGCCTATAAACACACATACACACATCACATGGCACTTTGTTGTTGACTTTGTTTATTATTTGTTTTTTTTTTGGTATTAGTTTAATTATTTTAATTCAACAACACAATATGTTTTATAGATATTTTATTTTTATTTTTATTGAATGCATACTTTGTTTGTAACTTTTTTGTCTACGTGTGCGCTGCGACCGGCCTTTCTTCCTACAGGGACCATTCTGTAAACCAGCGCTGGGCATCCAAATCCAGCAAATGCTGAGATTGGGACCCATTGTACCGGCTAAACATTAATATTAAAGTTTAAGTTTAATTTTAAATATATTTAAAGTGTACTTTTTAGTTTTTCATGCAGTAGTTCTTAAGTTTATATGCGGTGTACTTAAATTATTTTGTATTATGTTTAGTTTGTGGCAATAAATATCTTTATTATTATTCTCTTTACTCAATTTCAATCTTAGGCTAGGTTTTTACAATAATTATATAAAAAGTAAAATATAAAAACTATATACAAAACCATTAATAAAACCTAACCTAGGGTACCGCCGGCAGCGAGGCGGGGCCTAAGCTGCCGGTGGTCAGGGCGCCAGAGACAGGAACCTCCTGACTATCCGCGCAGTATCCAGGAGTACCGCCTTCTGTATCTGACCCTTGATCCAGCCATCTAGCGAAAGTCTCTTGAGGTGATGGTCGAGACTCTTCGCTATTAAACCGTTCGCCGAAACGACTATCGGGACGATGATCGTCGAATCAACATTCCACATGGCGGTTACCTCGTGAGCCAGGTCTAGGTACTTGCTGGCTTTGTCCTTCTCGGCCTTCACGAGGTTCTCATCATGGGGGATGGTAATGTCGACGAGCACTGCCTGGCGTTTCGATCGATCTGTCAGCACAATATCAGGCCTATTGGCAAGAATAGTCCTGTCCGTGATGACAGATCGATCCCAATAGAGCGTGGCACGACCATTTTCGAGAACTGGCGCAGGTGTACTTATAGTAAGGCACTTCGGAGACCACAAGACCGTATAGTAGAGCAAGTTGCTGGTGAATAATCCTGGCTACAAGGTTATGTCTGTGCAAGTACTCGCCGTTAGCAAGATGACCACAACCGGAGATAATATGCCTGAGTGACTCCCCGGGACGGCGGCATGCCCGGCAAATGTCGACCGTACCGTCCTTCAGGATATACCTCCGGTAATTGTTCGTCATGATAACTTCGTCCGCAATTGCACAGACAAAACCTTCGGTTTCCCCGAAGAGATCCCCGAAACGTAGCCAGTTCACCGACGCGAGCAGATCTACATTGGGCCCTGTGGGGGCCTTGTAGAACCGCCCGTGTAGCTCCTTGCTCCTCCACACCGCCCTGCGGTCCTCGACGCTCATTACTTTAAGTCTGCGCCAGTTCTCGTTTGCCAAGGCGAGCGGGGTGAAGTTTCCGTCTACTGCTACTACGTCACGATGCATCCCACACTCGTTGTTTAGGAAATAATCCCTGAGACTGCACACCTCGCGGTTGTGGAGGTCTTTGGCATTTAAAAAGCCGCGACCTCCACACTTCCGCGAGATGTACAGTCTCATAACAGACGAGCGTGGGTGTAGCATGCGATGCGCAGTAAGCAGTACTCGGACTCTTCGATCCAGGGCATCCAGCTCAGTCTGAGTCCACCTTAGTACGCCAAAGGAGTAAGTAAGCAAGGGCATCACCCAGGCGTTGAAGGCGCGCACCTTGTTGCCGCCCGACAAAAGACTTAAGTACTTTGGTCAGGCGACAAAAGAAGCGCTCCTTCACCGCCCGCTTTACGCACTCACCCTCAATACCCAATGACTGTGACATATCAAGATACTTATAGGTTTCTGCTTCGGAGATAGATTTGAGGGACATTAGCTCAGAAAGTTGCAAATTTGTTGAATTTACAACTTTCCCCCGCTGTACATGCATGAACGCACACTTATCGACACCAAATTCCATTTTGATGGCGCTACTGAAGACTTCTGTTGTTTTCAGTAGTTCCAACAGGTTATGTCCATTCGGTGCAAATAGCTTAGGGTCATCCATATAGAGCAGATGAGAAATGACCTCACCCTCCCTCCGAAGCCGGCAACCTAGTCCTGAATCCGATATTGTTATTATTATTGAATACATGCGCTGTGTGCATGCACTTATGAAAAAACCGGCCAAGTGCGGGTCGAACTTGCGCACGAAGGGTTCCGTACCATTATCTATAAAAACTGCTAAAAACACGTTTATTGTATGGGAGCTCCCTTAAATATTTATTTTATTCTGTTTCTTAAGTATTTGATGTTATAGCGGCAACAGAAATACATCTACTATGAAAATTTCAACTGTCTAACTATCACGGTTCATGAGATACAGCCTGGTGACAGACGGACAGACAGACAGACGAAGGGACAGCGAAGTCTTAGTAATAAGCTTCCGTTTTACCCTTTGGGTACGGAACCTTAAAAACGAAAGCGCACACAGCGATTGCCTACACAATATTACTAAACACAGCACATCCTCGGGAGCTTGGTGACCGTACCCACGACCGAGACACCAAATATACCTTTCAAGTGTATAGTTAGAACTATACACTTGAAACCACTGTCTTTGTGAACAGGAACCCAGCAGCACTGTGCAGGATCTCTGAGGTCTTCCCACAAAGTACTAGCTACGGCCAGAATCTATTCAGAGTGCGCAAGCATGGCGGTAAAGCCTAAACGTGTATTTCTGTCTGATAGTAAGCAAAATGTTTTAACGATTTGTCAATTATTAAAGAATTGTCAACCCATATGCTTTCAAAATAAAATACAAAGTTACCAATGTTTCTATTCTATTCAATGTTTCTCAACATATGACACATTTTAAATATCTAAATCATAAATTATATTCCACTAGCTTCCACCCGCGACTTTGTCTGCGTGGACTCGGGATAAAAACTATCCTATATTTTAATCTAGGCTATAAACTATCTTCGTGCAAAATTTCATCCAAATCGGTTCAGCCGTTTAAGCGAGATTGAGTAACGAACATCCAAACATCTAAACTTTCGCATTTATAATATTAGTAGGATTAGTAGGATTTATAATTGTATACTGCTCACAACAAAATAAGGGCCGCTTACATTTTTCTATTGTATTGTTGATTATTGGACAGAAACTAATTGATAAGTGGCTAATTAATGATGCATCCTTCAGAATTCAACCTCTTTCACGCTCGTGTTTAAGTTTAAAAGCAAAAAAAATAGGTACTTACTATTTTATATCATTTTCCCGGAACGATCTCTCTACTTGTGGCCCCTATTTTCTTTTGAGTAGTATACTTTGACATGTTACATTAAAATTTAAGTATTTTGAATTGTTTTATTTATTTTTAATTTAGTATTACTTAATTGAATGAATATGGTAAACTCGTTTTTGTACGCCAAAAGGCAAAACATATAATAGTGATAGTAACATATTTATCTTAACGCCACTGTAACCAGATATACCTATGTTTTAATAAACACTTTAACTATAGCCAGTTGGCGTGACAAATTGCATCATTTGTAGCGTGCCATACATACTTTGAAAGAACAAAACAACATACAGATATAATTTTAGAGAACGGCCATCTACGCAACACCGTCGGCTTCTCCAGCATGAAGATGACGAAGACAAGGATGAAGGAGAATGTGAGGATTATGAGGATCAAACTAAAGAACCATGGGACAGGGAGAAGAGAACAGTCAAGCCAGCGGTAAGTTTAAAGATCTCAATCAATCGTTTGGAGGCAGAATCCTGATGGGTTTGCTGTTAGCTGACAAATCCGGCTCACTAAAATAAACGCACTATGTGATATGTATTGTTACTTGGTACTAGCATGTGTTAGTTTTGTTGACTCATTTAACTTATTAAGTCCTAATATTGTAGGCGCCTTGGTATTTTACTGTAAGCCCATAAAGGTACTATTTAAGAAAGAAAGAAAGAAATTTTGCATGGAAGTGCAATTACAAGCCAGCAAGTGCTGCACATAAGGACGCTGCTTAAATCATATTATATTTTATTTTGGTAAGGGCATGTTCTAATTGATAGCATTTCTTTAGAGGAGGCTATATCTATGATAATGATGATACGTTGTGATACGAGATTAATTGTCATAGGAAATAAACAATGAGAAAAAAACAGAAACAGTGAAAGAAGTAAAGCTTCCAAAACCTGCAGATTCTGAAAGAAAGGAACCAAAACCCGTGTACAATGACGAAATTAACTACATGATTGAGGCAGCTATAAGAATGGCCACAGGTAAGCTTGATGCTATGGAGAACAAAGAAACGTTTCCAAGAGCTGTAACAAAAACCAACAAGGAATACATCGAAGATATTGGTAATTATGAGGATTTAGTAGAAATGGCCCAAGCTTATAGTGATTACGGTGTCCTGGATAGCAAGAAAGAAATAGCTGAAAAGAATAAAGCAATAGGCAATACAATTCATTTACTAGCAACGGAGAAACCAAGTGATATATTAGAACAGATACACAAAATTGGTACGTATAATTTAAAAGAAAAATTAATAGTTGTATATCACTTTTGACAGTAACAATTTTCTTTTTAGACAATTCACTGCGCAGTCAACGTGTTAAATTGAAGTCAAATAGTGAAACAAGTCCAGAAAAGTTTAATTTTTTAAAGAAAATCAGATATAAGCTGTTTTCAAAAAAAAATAAGGATAAAATCGTCGACACTACGGCAATTAATGTAAGAGGCAGCCAAAGTGCAAACTCCTCGCGTTTTACCGTAACTCCTTGGAATATATTTGCCCAGAAAAAAGCAGCAAAACACAAAGAACGTAACGTGATGTATTCAGGTCATAGACGATCCTTAAAGTCGGTTGAAATTGAAGGAGTTAACGATGATGCAGCAGCTATAGACACTGGTGTTGAACCTCACTTTAACAATACAGTAAATATTGAACATAATGAAGATAATGCAACTATACATGTGAAAATGTATACGAATAACGTAGACTTAGGCAGTATAAATGAAGAGAATAAGTCTGACATCATCAATCAGACCAGTATAAACAATGGTTCTGTCAACTATGAAGACATTGCTTCCAAACTAAGCGAAGATACTTTAGGACGTAACAATACATCTTGGGGTCTGGGTGAACTTTTTGGTATGTTTGCCGATTTCTGCATGTTCCTGTCTGGGTTTGATGATAATCAAGAAGAAAGTGGTTACAGGTAAAGTATCTGGCTAATAAGATATTCATAAACGTTTGTCGGACCTGCCGCTAAAACTCTTTTGCCTTTATTTGTCACTTTGGAATTTATGTTTGGGAAAAGAGAACAAAACACATTTTAACTAAGAGCTTAAAACTCTTTTGCCTTTATTTGTCACTTCTAATTTATCAATGGGAAATGAGAACAAAACACATTTTAACTAAGAGCTTAAAACTCTTTTGCCTTTATTTGTCACTTCTAATTTATCAATGGGAAATGAGAACAAAACACATTTTTACTAAGAGCTTAAAACTCTTTTGCCTTTATTTGCAAATTTGGAATTTATCTTTGGGAAAAGAGAACAAAACACATTTTAACTAAGAATATTGTTGAGTCTTGTGAACTTGTAAATACGGTTAGGTCGGTTAGGTTGTATTTTTTTCAACCACTAACGTATAATTTTCCAGGTTTCTATATGATTTTGTGACAAAGCTAAATCCAAACTATTTGCAAACGAAAAACAAAACTACAGCTGAAAATTTTAATGATACGAAGGCGCCAATAGAAGCCCCATTTGACTCAGAAATGGTGGACAATATAGGTCATCGGTCTAGAGTTCTCATGTCATTTAAAGAGAAGGCAGAAAACTCGACACCAGCAAGCCTAGACAAAGAAGACAGTAGTGAATCGTACGTAATTACAACAAGTAAGAAACTGATGTATGAGTAGGGGAAAACGAGACAGCAATATTGTTTGCATTTATTCAGTCCTAAAAAAGTTACAATACGTACCCCAACCTGTTACAAATTATGATTGTGTAGTTCAATTCTGGTTGGTCCCATAAATACATTTTATCCACAAATGAGTATTATACAAATTTTGCTCGTTTATTGTAAGACCCAAAAAATATATTTATGGTAATCACACAAATATCTGTTCTTACCGGGATTTGAGGCAAATAAGCTTTCCACTAGCCTAAATCGGCCCTGAAATGGAAAAGTCAGAGAAGTTCTAGTTTGCAAAGACGCGATTGTAAATTTATAACTTAAAGTTATAACCTCCAAGTAATGTATCTTGGCACCACGAGATCACAGCACAGCAGTTACTGCACATTTTGAGATAACATCATGTAATGAGTCATAATAGTTTTTGCATTTTAGTTTTTAAAAGATACTATTGTGATTTTTGTGACTTTTTTGTATTTTTAGTGTTTTTAAATTAAAATAAAACTACATGTGTCACCCCAGAAGAGTAAAAAATATAGGTAAACTTACTTTAAAGAAAAAAGTGTGGAGCATTCGTTCACTTATTACTAAGGACGCTGAAAACAAGTGAAATTAAAAGATTTTTCAAAAAAACCTTTTTTAAAATTTTATAGCATGTAAACATATGCTATAAAATTTTATTCGCAATTATTTTTTTCGCAAGAATGATCGTGAAAATGTTCGTAGCAATGTTTGGCTCTATGCTTGGCTCTGTTCGTTGTTCAATTGGACAAATTTTAAAACAGCGAGTGACCAATGTTTTGTTACATGTGCTTTATTTTTACTCAGACGTGAGCGTTAACGAGCCGTAAACTAGTTTAGAAAAAAAAACAGATTTACACGATGTAGCTTGTGTTGCAGATAAGGAAAATATAAACGCAACAAGAGGAAACAAACTAACAAATTCATCAAATATAGAAAGTAATGGTGCAGTAGTAGCCGGCAACAGAACCGTAGTCAAAAGAAGCGCCAATGGAAATGTCATTTTCTGGAATGACTTATATGATGATGAATATGGTGTCAAAGATCCTATGGAAGAAGATATGAAGGACAAATCATCTGTTAAATTCAATGATCTCATGGAGAAAGATAATTGGATCAGCAATAAGTTCAAGATACTTGCTAAAACCCTGAAAGAGCGAAGGAATCGTAAGATGGAAGCGCAGAAGAATAATAAACTTAAGAAGTCGAGGTAAGACAATAAAAGGAATCTTTATTATGACTCATTCAAAACGTTTTGGTAAAATTGCCACTTAAAAAGAGTTAAAATCTTAATTTATGAGATGACTACTTACTTAGTTATGAGAATGCCTGTAACTCAGAGACGTAGGGCGCAGCGGAATGTCATTTTGCTCGTCCAATATTTGGAGCAGGTTTGGGGAAGTATCTCACCTTACAGAAGACCTCAACCATAATAAAACTACTATTTACTCTCTGCAGGTAGTGAATGTAGTGTTGTGTTCCTTGTGGTGAGTAAGGTCACCATTGTTGTTATTGTCTCTAGCTTTCCAGGGGAAAGGGTGAGCAGTTACGTCGATTCATCAAGAAAGGTGATTCTGAGACCTTTGGCACTTCATTAGTTGCTATTTCAATGGAATCATATCAGAATCTGTGACGTACTTTTATAGTTTTCATTACATCATTGGGGAGTTCCAGGAGACATCTGTAGTATTCATCATCTGTTCCACTGCACCACTTATAATAGAAAATACCAAAATTACTACATGCGTGCCTAATATATTTGAGGAGTTTCCTCAATTCCCCGTGGATCCCATCATCCGACTGGACTTTTGAAAAGAATGGGACCAATCAGGAAGCATATACATACAAACAAAAAAAATTGTACGAATCGGTTCATAAATGACGGAGTTCTGAGGTAACAAACATAAAAAATTTAATAATGATAAAAAATTACAACCGAATTGAGAATCTCCCCCTCTTTTTTGAAGTCTGTTAAAAATTGCACCGTAGTGTCATCTCTGGTTAGACGACAGTAAGCAACCAGCATGTTGCCGGAGCGGCTGCCATAAACTGTGATTAAGTCTTGCTCAGTCATTATCATAATCATCATCATATCAGCTGAAAGACGTCCACTGCTGGACATAGGCCTCCCGCAAAGAGTGCCACAATGACCGGTCCTGCGCCACCCGCATCCAGCGGACTCCCGCGACCTTTACCAGGTCATCAGTCCATCTTGTGGGGAGTCTCGCCTTCCCGTACGTGGTCGCCACTTGAGAACCTTTCCGTCCCAACGGTCATTGGACATGGATCTATTTCTAGGGCCGTTAGGACGTGTCACATACTATTGCTGAGTAATGACGTACAGTAAAGTAGATAATACATATTTGTAAAGTTAACAAATTAATGCAATTTCAGAAATAATACTAAAGCTCATGTCAAGCGAGCAGTTCCTGTGTCGGATGTAAGTATTTAATTATATCACTAGTCATCAATAGTCTGCAGAATGGACGTTCAGGTTTGGACATATGCTCCACCTGTTTTACTACGTGAACAGGTTTAAAGGTCGACATACCCCAAGAATTGCACTTACCATCAAATGGACAGTATGATGTGGTGGAATTATTTGCTTAACTTTTTTCCGTTGCTTTCAATGAATAGGTGTCTGGAAAGCAGATGTTCGAGGGTCTGACAGCCAACATGAAGAGAGTGTGCCACGAAGCGGCCCAAGCAATTCATGACAGTACTAACAGGGAAGGTAATTATACTGCTAACTTTCTACCTTTTGCAGCGTTATATTATATTAGTTCGTTGCTTTATTAGCTCTTAAAAAAACCGGTGAAAAAATATCAGTATCACAACCAGTCTTTTTTATATATGTATAAGTAGATATAAAAGTGATATAGGCGCAAACATATAATTTATGATCGTAGACAAGACAATACACAAATTGAACTCAAACGAAATTTGAAAATAAATTAGCACAATAAATGGTTTTTTTTTGGGTTAGGTCAATATATTGTGATGTGTGTTTAGGGCACACACCCAAATCCTCCGCCTGTTAGAGCTTTATGGAGGTTTCCAGACTAACTCAGGAGTACTACGGGGGATCTAAGGGCGAATGCAATATGAACACAGACTAGGTTATAACAAATAAGGGTCTTACGCCCGTTTATTTAACGATAATCAAATACTAGAATCTACGGTCGCGGTCGCGGACCTATCCTTACAAACTACGGGATATTAGTGGAAGCGTTAATTCGGGAAGCCTAAGGCTGACGAGGGCTTGCCAAAGCCGCCGCCTTGAAGGCTGTTGGAACCTGGAACCCCGGGCTGATGAGGACTTGCCAAAACCACCGCCACGGGGACGATTCCAGGGTAATCTAGTCCAAGGCTGATGAGGACTTGCCAAAACCACCGCCTTGAGGACTAGAGTATTCGGGAACGTCTAAGGCTGACGAGGACTGGCCAAAACCGCCGCCTTGAAGACGCAGGGGGAAGGGAGGGGGCAGTGCTATGATAGCACTGCCCCCTCCCTTCCCTACTGCTATCCGAACCGGACTCCGGAGAACACTGCTCGTTGAAGGCGCGCTCCGGCCTTTCAAAGCTGCCCGGTGTGACGTCGTCGCTCTGCCCGCGCGCCGCGCCGCTCGCCCCGCACGCACTGCCGTTGCGCGGCGCAGACGCGTCGTCACAATATTATAATATCGTGTAATTTTTTTGGCCATGTCTGGTGTATTCAGATTATATTTGTGACGTTAGGAACTTTATCTTGTTGGTGTGTCTTTTCAGTGCGGGCTGACACTAACCAGGCATCCACATTGATGCAGCAGCTAGTGTCGCTCATGTCCGAGCTGGTTGACCTTCAGGTTCGAGCAAAGACCTGCGTTCGTAAGTGTTGTCTCATGACATTCATGGCATTGATAAAATACAAAATTCAAGCAATGAAGGTAAAATAAAATATTAATAATATACCTACATATCTTGCTTTCTTAAAAGCATGCAAGAAATAAAGAGAAAGAAGCCATGTGTCGTGGCAGAGAAATGGTGCTGGCTGTGCGTGTGTGTGTGTGCGTGTGTGTGTGCGTGTGTGCGTGTGTGCGTGTGTGCGTGTGTGCGCGTGTGCGCGTGTGTGCGTGTGCGTGTGTGCGTGTGTGGGTGCGTGTGTGCGTGTGTGGGTGTGTGTGTGTGTGTGTGCGTGTGTGTGTGTGTGTGTGTGTGTGTGTGTGTGTGTGTGTGTGTGTTATACTGCCCTCCTAACGTAAAGTGCAATAACTTTCAATCGAAATGTAATTCAAATGTGTGCATAAATGTAATATAATAAAGTAAATATTTAATTCATATTTCGAATGAAGTTATTGCACTTATCACAAGGACGGCAGTATATATATACCGCCACAATGTACACAGTTGTAACAATAAAAATTATCTTATCTTCTTATCATCCAGCGGACTCTCGCGACCTTTACCAGTTTATCAGTCTTCCTTGTGAGACCACCCACAGTATATTTACTGGCTCTATATTAACTTGCCTTGTTAGTTAGTTCGTTCATTAGTATGTCTTGGTCACATGAAGGTTATGCTTCCTCTACTTACTATGTTGCTATATGTTCAGAGTTGCCTGAAGACCTCCGCAGCTTCCTGGCTTGGCTGACGTCACCAAGTACTGAAGAGCGAGACGATATTGGTTTCTCCGTCAATTCTTACGATGCTGGTGAGTTTTGCCATCACTGAGCTTCCATTTAACTTGCGCTGTTAGTATATGTACGGTCAAGGTCTTTAATTGTTGGGCCATTTAGGTAGACACCTAAATGGCCCAATGAGTAGACCTCATTTTGGGTTTTAATGGTAGCTTTGAAGTGGCCAGTATAAATGTGAGCTCTAAACGGCACAACAATTAAAATCTTTGACCGTTCTACACATATCAAAATATAAAAACGACACCTTGTCTTGCATTACTCGCTGACTTTGGCATTTTGTAAATAGTTGTATACCTATCTACTTACTGACTTTCTGAACTTTCAACCTTTTCCTCATGTTCTTCAACGAGTTAATCACCACCGTTCCTCATGGCGACCCTGCCAGTATTCAGGACGGACTTAATAATTATTTATAATCGACTCGAAGCTATTTGATGCTATAATACTTTTCGAGGTCCCAATAACCTGCAAACTCCTGATACGTATGACCTGATGTCTACTACCAACGCGCGGAGCGATTGCCTGGGGACCATTCACGACGTGGAAGACCTTATACTGCAATACGATGAGATGAGTGAGGAGGACAAGGTATATATACATATACCATAGAATACAATAAAAATACTGTGTACCTACTTAGATAAGTTTTGCTATGAGTGATGTCAATCGTCTATCAATTTATTTCTATATTGTTTTATTTTTCTATTCATATTCAGTTTCTTATTTTAAGTAGGTAACTATCATTATAATAAGCTTTTTTTGGCAAAATATGACTGACTGTTGAGTTTGTTTTGGCGTTTCTTTTTGTCGGCATTTCGTGCAGATTTTGAGGTAACATTATGATGAATCATAATAGTTTTTGCAATATTGTTTTTAATTAATATATTTTTGAGTTTTTTTGAACGTTTTTTTTTCATTCTTTTTAGTGTTTTTTAAAATAAAAAGTTACTTATATTATTCCAGAAGAGCAGAAAAATACACATGCTCACAAGCTTAATAATTTACCGTTTAATTGTTTGCTCCTGTTACAGGGCGCACCCTGTATAATAAAAATGAAAACTACTTCAAAGGAAATATCCGTACCTTACTCATCAGTTTAACGATTGAAAAAACTCTTTGCCAATGTTTCAGAGCAAGATGAGCGGCGTGAGAGAGTACCTAGAGCACCAGCTACACTTACTTCACAAGCAGTTGTCCAGTTACAATGAATACGGGGTATGTATCTGGATCTTGGAAATTCTTGGGGCGGAAAGGTTCTCGAGTGGCGACCACGTCCCGGAAGGCGCGGCGTGGGTAGGCCCCCCACAAGGTGGACTGATGACCTGGTAAAGGTTGCTGGAGTCCGCGGATGCGGGTGGCGCAGGACCGGTCACTTTGGCACTCTTTGGCGGAGGCCTATGTCCAGCAGTGGACGTCTTTCGGCTGATATGATGATCTGGATCTTATGTAGCTCACGCTCAAGATAAAGTATTTGGGTCAATCAACTATTTTTGGTTGTTATTCTGCCCCGTTGGCCAGGACACAATTTGGCAGAGTTGCTTCGAAAATTATTATAAAATGAACTTTTAACATGCTTAGAAGATGGTCCATACAAAAAGGGATTGAACCTGACAAGAAAACAGACATTTGGTGAATTTATACCCATGCAATCGCAGTATAAAATGGTGACCCAGGTGACCTAACCATGGCAACTAGTGACAGAAAATGTACCAATTATTTACAATAATACTACTTATATCAAATTATAATTTACACTGAATGATTTCCCATGCATAAGAATTAAAAAAGTGAACGGAAAAAAAAATATTGCATCCGGTCTCCAAGGGGTCCTTGGAGACCGGATGCCCTGGGGGGTCTCCACGGCAAACTCAGTGAATATGTATGTTCTTCTCGCAAATGCATCTATTACGTTCTGTAAGCCTTGAGTGAGAGAACTCGTCAATCGAACTCACAATTTTTTTATTTAAATTATGCGTAACCTTAATGTTTAATTGAAGCTAATAAACCTTTCTCTTTCAGTCACCAGGAATGTACCGAGACCAACCAATCCGAAGACGTCGACAGCCAAACTCCATGAAGAAACAGAGAAAACGCAAAGCGTACAAGTTCTTAAATTACGGCAGAAAGCACACTAGATCAACTGATTTTGACGATTTTGGCACTGAAGATTATAAATCCTTGAATTTTGGTAGGCATAAAGATATAAATGAATATTATAAGCAAGATAAAATGAAAAATAGAGATATCGAAAATAACGATATTGATGTAATTGAAAAAGGGAATAGGAAGAATGAAAATGTTTTAAAGAGGAATTTAAAGGATGATTATTATAGTGATTTGGTGAAGAATAATGATACAATTTTCAAACATAGGACATAGGACTTGGACTAATAATGGTTAAGAATTAAAGGGAATCGATGATGACAATAATACAGTATGAACACAACTGAAGACAAATATTTTAACGCGTTAAAACCTGGATGGAAAAGATGTTACGGCACGTATATTGGCAACAACAGACTCGTCTATTTTCTAGCCACGTTTAGAATCTCGCAAAACCTTCAACCAATCCCGTTGATAGTCATATACTTTTTTTTATTATGGTGTATGAATTGACAGCTATCTCATTCCAAAGCTGTGATTCCATTGTGGAAGCACGCACTCTTGAAAAGCAGGTTCATGACCCATCATTGGGGGCACTCCGACAGGGAACGTGTTAATGCTTATATCACTTGCTAATAAAATCCGGTCCGAAGGACCACTAGTACAGCCACAAGCTAGTGCTTAGTGTTTAGAGCCGGTTGTGTACTATCAATACGTATTGTATGCCATCGCATTGTTTCTCATCCATAATTAATCGAGTTATAATTGGCCATTCCTTGTTTTATACACTGTAGTGTCATCTAACTTAACGTCAGGTCAATCATATTTAATTAAGGGTGCCTTTCCACCAGAGATATGCTATGCTTGCTATGCTATGTTTTCATACATTTTAAACGTAGTAACGTAACGCTGGAGCTACGTTTCATATGTGTGAAAACATAGCATAGCATGGCATAGCACATCACTGGTGGAAAGGCACCCTAAGGGTCGGCAGGACGCTTTACCCTTCATACAAACGTAGTTTGGTTAGGACATGCTGGAATACCATGAAACTTTGTACCTATACATAATGGGATTCACCATATAAAGCTCAGAAACTAGTTTGTTGGTTTTTGAAGTGGATACTTCTTTGCTCGCGTTCTTGTATAGGGGTACCGTTCAAAATGTATCACGTGACTTCCGGAATAACTTTTTGTAGAGAAGCCTAATCTGATTTCAAATAATTGTTTGTTACATGTTTTAATCCTTCTTTATTTGCCATTAGTTGTTAATCACAAAATGTTATTTAGTTTATGTGGCGGACATAAAAATAGTGCTGAAATGACCGCCATTTTCAATATACCGCGAGTCAAATGAGCTACGTCAGTGAATGTTGCCATATATACCGATTTATCTGTACTTAGACAGATTTTAGTGAATTAATTCAGATTTATATTTTACGGGTACACCATAATAGCAGGCTTGGCCGGTTTTTTTTATTAGGGTTCCATAGCCAACAAAGAAGTATCCACTTAAACTTAACTAACGGTTGTATCTTCGACACAACCCGCTTCTTTTTTAAGTCTGTTTATGTGCCCCTCTCCCTCTTGCACTCCCACTTTGAGCGATTTGAGCGATTAGAGAACGTTTTTCATACAGTCTCTAATCGCTTAATTTTATTCTAAAACTAGTTTTCGACCCAGATATGGCGGATCGCGTTCGTTGTGTATAAAAAGTTCTTCCAGTATATGTTTTGAAAGGAGAACCAAACTACGTTTGTATGGAGAGTCAACTTGAGTCTACTGTGCTGGGGGCTTTATTTTACTGTGACTTGATTTATACTTTAATGAATATGACACTGACTGTACTTTACTGGGACCGAAACAGTCTATTTATTTTAGTTTTTGTGTATTCATGCTGATTTATATTAATAAACTGTTATTTTAATTGAGCGATTTCATTAAAATAGTTTGTGAACCAAATAACATTAGGTCTGGCAAAACACCATCCATTGCTCGCCAAGTAGGTAGGTTTCTAATTGAACAACCAGGCAAAGCGAACGAAGTTATCCTTTTCAGTGTGGGCCGAAATTCCTGCATATGTAGCAGATCGCATTTTTCAACAGATTCCAATAAAATTCTGTGAGTAGGTTCCATTATTTTGTCAATTCGCTTCGCTCGTTAGATAATAAATGCTAATTAAACAAAGTACCTAAAGTGGCCGTCAATAGAATTTGCTAACTATGTAAGTTAGTTAGTTAGTTCTACTGGGCTTTTTTCCGCAAGTCAACATCCATTGTGCCTATTTTGCGTGAAATGGTGGGGTAGCGCTACTCTAACCACTCCAGCTCCTCTGCAAAGTTGGTGAGTGCCTTTGTGTTCCTGACTGCGTTCCGTAGTGTGTCTGGAGACCCTAGGTGCTTTTTCCTGTATACTTCTACCTGCTTGCAGTCCAGTAGAATATGTTTGGTCGTTTCCTCCGCCTCCATGCAGGCTCTGCACATGGGGCTGTCTGTGATACCTATGTTGTACAGGTGTCTGTTCAGGGTGTTGTCCTGTTATTATTCCTACTATCTTGCGTAGTTGGTTTCTGTGTGTCCTCAGTAGTGCGGTTGTAAGTTTGTTGTCGCGTTTTGACAGAATCTCTTTGGTCTGTCTGCATGTGTCTATTTCCTCCCAGTATCTTTGGTGTATAGCTAACTATGTAAACAAACCGCCATATTAAAATTGTCTTTCACTATGGCGGTTTGTTTACAATAGCAAATTCTATTGACGGCGACTTAAGGACCAGAGGGGCTACCGCGAAACGAAAACGAACTTCGCGTATCTCTCTCTCTCTGTCGCTCGAACAAGCAAGTGCGACAGAGCCGGAGATACACAAACGAAGTTCGTTTTCATTTCGCGGTAGGCCCTCTGCCTACCTAAAAGAAGACTTTGTGACAAAAACAAAAAAGCAAATATATTGATATCCATATGGCGTGATCGAGACTTTCGAACTCGAAAACACTTTAATTTCTACAGAAGTTTGTCTCTTACTCACGTGTCTACTTCAAAATTCCCATAATGTAAATGCTAAATAGATATTCGTTTTATGATCCTGTAATGTCGTACCTCATTTCGCTAAACGGTTTTATTTGGAGATGCGATGCGGGAGTCCCCTTAACAGGTTTACATTGCACTTGGTAGGGTGGCCTCACAGTCGGTTTTTTTCCCTTTAAGGTGGTTCGATTTCCATACAAAACGTTATTTGACATTCGCAGGCTAACGGCGTGATTTTTTTAGAAACTTATGTAAGTAACTTTCATAAATTGGCTTTCCATTTGCGCGAAATTCCCCTTTTTCTTCAATAAACTTGTATAAATTAGAATAATTTGAGATATTCGTTTGTGACGTCATACTTTGGTAAATCATTTTTCTCAAATAATTCTAGTTTATATACAAGTTTATTCAAGGAAAGGGGGAAATTCGCGCAAATGGAAAGCCAATTTGTGAAAGTTACTTACAATTTTCTTAAAAAATCACGCCGTTAGCCTGTGAATGTCAAATAACATTTTGTATGGAAATCGAACCACCTTCATCTATTCAAGGCCAATGACTTAAAATAATGCATCTATGAGCGGTTACACTGTTGCTACGCGCAACGGATAAACTGTTGCTACGACGTAGCATACATAGGTAGCGTTGCTATCACATGCGTAAAACCGTAAACATGTGGAGGAAAGCAATCAAGCAGAGAGCCCATCTAGCGGGCTTCTGGTTCTGAACATGTTAAAACCCATTACCTACGGGCGTCAATCAGAGTTGACAGAAACCAACATCGCTGTAATACACGTGGCGACTCTGTTTTTTTTTTAAGCAATAGTGGACCATTGTAATAAAGATAAAATGATGTAGTTCCATTAATGTAGTTTCAAGAAAATATACCACAATATTTTGGTACATGTCTCTGTAATTACAGAGTAATTACAATGTAATTACATTAATATAATTTTTGAATGTGATAAATTCCAGTCTAGCAACTCTCTTCAAAGCATGCTTCATTAATAATCTGCACCTTATGTTAAAATTGTTCTTGTGAGAACATATGCGTGTGAAGGTCAAAATTTTGTAAAATAATACGTGTTCTTGAAATTAGGCTTTACTGTTTTCAATATTTGCCTTTAATTTAAAATTTTCGTTACTTAAAATTGTCAGTTAAATCAACTACCCAGCTGTTATTAGGCTATATTAATTAATTTGAATTTACGTCCCCTAAAGGGGCGGTTACGGATAGTAATAAAACCAACAGGTAATGCCAATTGCATAAGTTTAGTAACAAAACCGACAGGTTAGACCTGACACTTTAGTTAACTTTAACCTGCCATTTTGTTTAAACTCCCTACACTGTATTATCCGGAATGTCCCATAAAGTTTCCTACAACCATGGTCACCTTTCTAGCGCTAACAGTTTACTGTTTGTTGACACGCAAGTTATTGTCACGTGCTTACGGCTTTTAAAAGCTTTATTGCATATGAGAGCTTTTTATTTGAAGCTCAAAATGTATTTTGCAATTTATTAGGTGGTTTCGGTAATGTGAGGAAGGTGATAGAATTACGGATGGAAAATGCATAAAGCTTTGTCCTTATAAGAGCAGGAAGGTGCTCAAATGGTGATGCACTATCATTCACAGTCATAAGATAAATATAATACAGAATGAATAAATTTTGTATTAAGCAGTAACGCTGCTCTAACGAAATTTATATTTTTTCAAATTATAGGCAAAATGTAATGCTTCGAGCGAGCTAGATTCGAACCTAGGTTCCGTAAGAAGGAACTGATTGAAATATTTAGTGGCCGAGACAGACTGTTCCGATAGCTCAGTTGGTTAGTAGCGACGGGCCATGCATGGCTGTCGTCGCCGGTTCAAATCCGGCTCGGAGATTTAACTTTTTAAAATTTTCCTTTAAAAATAATGCTAATAAGAAATCAGCCTGTATAAGTCCCACTGCTGAGCACAGGCCTCTCATCGATGAGAGGGAAAATAATACAGGGGGCTTCAAAATTAATCAGTCGATTCTTTGCAATAAAACGCAATAAAAAACAGAAACAAACTCGACTTATTAAACCCTACAAATATGTTTATTCGTATAATGTACATTTAGCATACCTTTTAATAATAATCCTCCTAGCGCTATTCCCGGTTGTGCCCTAAAGGAGTCTGGGGTCCGCTTTGACAGCTAATCCCAAAATTTGGCATAGGCACAAGTTTTACGAAAGCGACTGCCATCTGACCTTCCAACCCAGAGGGAAAACTAGACCTTATTGGGATTAGACCGGTTTCCTCTCGATGTTTTCCTTCCTTCGGGATTCGTTTCCACGACCGCCGCATAACAACCGCATGTTTGAACCACTAGGTTACCACAACTTTATATATAGTATGTTTTTAGGGTTCCGTACCCAAAGGGTAAAACCGGACCCTATTACTAAGACTCCGCTGTCTGTCTGTCTGTCCGTCAGTCACCAGGCTGTATCTCATGAACCGGGGAAGGCCCCGGGACTAAATCTATCTTTACACCTTTCATCTAAATCGGTTAAGCGGTTTAAGCGTGAAGAGTTGACAGACGGACTGACATACTGACAGACAGACAGACACCCTTTCGCATTTATAATATTAGTATAGATTCCTGTCGGTACAGTTTCTCAAAAAAAAATTTTTTTTTAATGTGTGGCTCGTGAGTTTCGCCGCTCACAGCCACTAGTTACATCAAGACTGTGGCAAACAAGCATACTGTCTTCTATGGTAAGCAGACACCATAGCCTCTGGACTCTTGCGACTCCTCAAATACTCGTGTTCTCATCCGTAAACTAATCAAGTTGCAAGTCCAACTGCCATAAAATGCAGCATGCAATACACGGAGTTACGTTAATATTTGAAACGTCTGGCCGAGGTAATAAAATGCAGGCGAAGCCTGTATTATTAACTAGCCGTCTGACGTACAGTCGAAGACATTTACATGGGGTCAGTCCGAGACATACGTTTCACACGTATTGGGACTAGTTCGTTCCGTCTAATATTTATTTAGTACCTTCTTAACTAAATAAAGGGGGCTTTGAGCTGTAGAACTCGCCAGTCTTTGTAAAAAAAAAAAAGTATATCCAAAAACTGGATCTACACTAAAATCCTACCATCCTACTAATATTATTAACTAGCTTCCGCCCGCGACTTCGTCCGCGAGGACCCGCGATAAAAACTATCCTATATTTTAATCCAGGCTATAAACTATCTTCGTGCAAAATTTCATTCAAATCGGTTCAGCCGTTTAAACGTGATTGAGTAACAAACATCCAAACATCTAAACTTTCGCATTTATAATATTACTGGCTTCCGCCCGCGACTTCGTCCGCGTGGACCCGGAATAAAAACTATCCTATATTTTAATCCAGGCTATAAACTATTTTCGTGCAAAATTTTATCCAAATCGGTTTAGCCGTTTAAGCGTGATTGAGTAAAAAACATCCAAAAATCCAAACATCCAAACATCTAAACTTTCGCATTTATAATATTAGTAGAATAGTAGGATTAAGTTTGGATATTTGTTACTCAATTACGCGTAAACGGCTCCCCCGATTTGGATGAAATTTTGCACGAAGATAGTTGATAGCCTGGAATAAATTAAATATAGGATAGTGTTTATCCCGGGACCACGCAGACGAAGTCGCGGGCGAAAGCTAGTTCTATTTATTTATTTAAACTTTATTGCACAAAAGAAAACTTATCGTACAAAAGGCGGACTTAATGCCAAATGGCACTCTCTACCAGTCTAACCTTAAGGCAAAGCGGAAAAGATTGTGGGCAGTGCAAATAACAACTAAAAAGAATAATAACATTACGGTAGTCCTATATACATCATATTTACACAAATACATATACATAAATAAAATAAATACTTACATACACAAATAAATATATACTACATGCATACTTACAAGCGAAATTTCAAATATGTAATCTTCAGTCTACTCGGATCTGCCAGCAAAAAAATCACGCACAGATTTCTTAAAAACGAATTATAATTATTAAACATGCCCACAAAATTCCACGAGAATCGGTTGAGAAATGCGCCCTGAACAGGAGAACAGCCGGACAGACGTAACATACGCAATGATTGTTTGCCTAAGCTGAAATGGAGAATTCCGTTTGGTTTGCTTTGTTCAAAAAAGTTCAAAACTCTAGTCAAAACCTAGGCAGACGGAAACCATTAAATAAAAAACATATCAATTTTGCAAGTACTCTTAAACGATGCATTTGTCAGCCGGTAATGCCTCCAGCTAGTGATGTACTTAAAGCACATTATCGATAGTAATTAGTGTTGTACGTTGCACACCTTACGATGTCGAGACTGCACTCTGCTGGGACTATTAGTAGGGCGGGGGCAGGTTAATGAGCTGTCGATGGAAGTTAAATTTAGATGCTGAAAGATTTGTAGAGAAGTTTGTTTTGAATTTGGAGATGTTAAAAATATTTGAGGTTAATTCTAGACTTTGCAAATTCAACAGTGGCATATTATTCAGTATTAGTAGTGGTTTTGGTTATTTCTTTGTAAACAAAGACTTATTTATTTCATTTTAAACAACACATTTTTTTTAACAGTAAAAAAATCGAAGAAACTAAATGAAATAAAAATATTGACTAACCCTAGTACCTAATCATAATTGCCCCAGTAGCCCCTTTAGTTGTACTTTTTTACTTTTAACTTATTTTCTGGCTTGTAATAAAAATTCTTATAAAACCTGAATTAATAGTATTCTACGGATAATTATTTCTTTATTAAAAATCTTTCATTGTTGTTAATTGTAAGGTATATCAATTATATGGTATTTCAGCGACGTGATCTCAACAGAAGTCAAAAAAAAAAAAACAAAAGTTTAAATCGTAAAATTTACCTACATGATCGTCACAAATAAATAGAACAATAATAATTTTACTTTAAAAACAGAGTATCTTTTTTTTTTTGGTAAGTAATGCGCTGTCTAATTATCTGTCTTACGAATCCTTATTTCAATCATTAAATGTCATGCGTTACAGAGAAATAGAGTTCCCAATTCGTAGATGTTAAATTTTGGACCATAGATACCTGATTTTACAGTACCCAAATCGCTTCAAGTGTGGCTATAACATTTGAAGAGTTACCTCGACTTCACCAGGATCCCATCCTCCTGACCTTATTATAGGACACTTAAAGTTAATCAATCACGGTCTGCAACCGATGACCATGGGACATCCTGGGAAATATACCCTTTCAAATCGCAAGATTTGGCATAGGCACTAGTTTTACGAAAGCGACTGCCATCTGACCAACCCAGAGAGAAAACTGGACTTTAGACCCAATACGCACTGTAGACTAGTCGCCGGCGACTTGGTCTCTCGGCGACCAAAACATAGGCGGGCGACCGGCGATTAAGTGCGTGAACGCCCATATAAACTGCTAACTTGTATTAAGCTCACCTCAACGCTCACCCACAACGATATCTTGACACCGCGATGCGTAGTAACCAAGCGTAGGTAGAGGTCTAGTTTCGTGACGGGTGAACGGCGGGGTGAGCCGCATTAACGCTTAGCGAATAACAGCCCTGTACAAAGTCACAGTCGCGGCGACTCAGTCGACGGCGACTAGTCGACAGTGCGTATTGGGTCTTATAGGGATTAGTCCGATTTCCTCACGACGTGCTCGGGTGGGGTTTCGGATGGAGAACATACACAAAAATACTCCTCTCCTTCGGCAGTCGGGTAAAAATAAAAGATTCCGACGAATTGAGTACGTCTTTTTTTTTAAGTCGGTTGTTAATCAAAGTTTCTATGTGTACTTTAAGAACGAAGCACCTAGGAAAAACTACAAAATTTATATCGATATCGATAAATATGTATCGTACTCGCCCCTCCCTAGTCGCCGCAATGCTATAATTTCGTACAAAATACAGCACTTACCGCGTGGTTACTTTCGATACTGCCCCTCTCCACGGCTATAGGGTGCTCTAATATTAACACATTTCTCTGGAATTTCAAGTGAATTTTATAAAGTGCTAAAATACCTAGGGAGATTCTCTTGAGGCTTTGTCTAGACTAGATGAATTATGACATATTGTACATAGCGTCATTTATAAGTGTTGAATTATCACATGTAGGAAAGACTATTGGCTATATAACTAGTGGCTATGTGAATTGTGTGGTTCTGTGTGAACTAGAATGTAAAAAAAAAACCGGCCAAGTGCGAGTCGGACTCGCGCACGAAGGGTTCCGTACCATTATCTATAAAAACGGCAATAAGTCATGTCTGTTATATGGGAGCCCCACTCCGACTCGCACTTGGCCGGTTTTTTAGTATTTGTTGTTATAGCGGCAACAGAAATACATCATCTTTGAAAATGTCAACTGTCTAACTATCACGGTTCATGAGATACAGCCTGGTGACAGACGGACAGACAGACAGACAGCGGAGCCTTAGTAAAAGGGTCCCGTTTTTACCCTTTGGGTACGGAGCCCTAAAATCTTTTTTTTAATTTCCTAAATCTAATCGACAAAAAAGCTATATCATTATAAAACCTGCTCACATTTTTTTACGAGAATCGGTTGAGAAATGCAACCTGTACCAGGAGAAAAGCCGGACAGCCCGACATACGAAATAATTTAGACCCAAGCTGAGCAGAGAATTTCGCTCGCTCGTTAAATAACGATGACTAGCCTAGTTGGTATGCTAACCATGCGTACTGGAAGCTGGAAGTCGGGTTCGAATCCCGGTAAAAAACATTTATTTGTGACGAGTCGCATATTTGTTCCTGAGTCATGGATGCTTTATATATGTTCCTATATTATGTGTTTATTTATCTATATAAGTATATATTCAATATATCGTCGCCAAGGGCCCTTAGTACATACTTTGCTTGAATTTGAACAATTAAACTCATTCTTTGACATTTATTAACGTTTTTGTCGACCAATTTGTTTACCATAACTAGAGATAACAATAGTGCATTGCGTACCTAGGGCGGTGAATTCGTGAATGCTCCAGATCGCAGATGTTTGTGGCCCGAACCGAAGGTGAAGGCGATAAATATGCGATCTGGGGCTTTACGAATTACCGCCCGTGGCGCGTACACAATTTTACCGCCAGTGGGCGGTAAATGTCACTTAAAGTCCAGAGTGACGTAAATTATATTAAAATCCCTATTCCTAACTGTTACCAGACACTTTCACACATAACTGTTTTCTAAAAATATTTACAATTTACCCATATCCATCTCCACTCAATTGCTCAAAGGTTAGCTGGAAGAAATCCCTCAAAAGGATAAGCTTGTACATGTGATACCTGTTCTTGTATTAATTGTTCCGTTGTTGTTTTCTGTTCTATGTACAATAAAGAATTTACACACATACAATATTAATTGATATCAACATTGGTTCGTGCAAAATTTCAGGTTCAAGCTTTTTATAATATTAGTAGGAATTGTCCTACTAATATTATAAAAAGCTTGAACCTGAAATTTTGCACGAAGATAGTTTATAGCCTGGATTAAAATATAGGATAGTTTTTATCCCGGTTCCACGCAGACGAAGTCGCGGGCGTAAGCTATTATTATAATAAACTACTTACACTCTTCACCACCCCCTGTATACGCGGTAATGAGTAAGCACGTACAGTCGCGATGTATATTTAAATTTGATACCGGTACAGTCCTGCACCTATACGTATACACCTACTACGTGAGTCGAAAGCCAAGCTAAGACATCGGTTACTCCCTAAGTGGTTCACGAAACATAAACGACTATATTGGTTGGGCCCTGCACTGGTGGAAAGTGTTCCTGAGTAGGGATCAACCAGTGCAATAGTTGTGTGGTTTTTGGATAAGATGTATTTGTGTGTTCCCGACAGGCTTCTGAATGTATTAGACGGAGGCTCGGATGTTTTTGAAAATGTTTTTGTTGAAAATATGGGAGGTTTGGTCGGTAGATGTCTCTGGTTCATGGAAGTAGTAACTACATGGCGGTACTTAAGGTGATTCGATGTCCATACAAAACGTATTTACCATTCGCAGGTTAACAGAGTTAATATATATTATGAAACTTATGTAACCACGCCACGGCACTTATGTACGGGGCCACGCCGTTTCGTCGCCTAGATAGTATTATTTCTTGTTTTTAGTTTCGTGACGCATTTGTTATTACTGTAATGTCACGTAAATGTATTTGTCAATAAATAAATAAATAATAAATAAATAAGTAACATTCGAGAAAAATAGTTTTTCCGAAGTATCTCACGTCCCAAACTAATTTCCCAAATTATTCTAGTTTAGTTTACATTGTAAAAAAGTGTTAAATTAATGATCCTCATAATATCTTTGTACGGATATTATAATTGTATGTATTTAAGTATGTATACATACGTAAGTTTATATTGTATGTATGTATATCAATTTTTTAATTTGATTTGTGGTTTGCAATAAAGTTTAAGGAAATAAAGGGCATATTTATGATAGTTTTATATTCTCTGCTCCTGCGGAAAACTCATGCACAAAAGAAGTATCTACCTAGGGCGGCACTTCGGCTCCCAGAAGAGGTACACCACATCACCGCCCGAAGAATCTGGAATTTCCTAGAGGCAACGGGTCTTAACGGTGAAATCTAAAACAAAGGGCTGTCACAATAGATCACTTGCTGGTCGAAGCGGCATATGAAGGCCCACAATAATAGTTTTTATCCCGGAAATCTCCCCCTAAGGGGGTGAAATCGGGGTGAAAGTTTGTATGGAGCTACGATATAAACAAGTTCCACGCAGACGGCGTCGCGGGCAGAAGCTAGAAATAATTAAATTATGAAAATAGCAAATATGATTGTCAAATTGTAGTCACAGTAACATTGATCGAAAGTCCGTCATTTAAAATATATAGTTACATTAACGTTTAATAATATTTACATTACCTACGTCCTTGCTGAAATTGAAGGATCTTAACTGAACTTCGTAAAGACATATCAGAAATAAAACAATCTAACTCCCCAAACGATTTATAGCGCTTCGGGAACTGGGCCCCATGTGCGACGCAAACTTATGAAATTGAAGATTATTTCCTAATTATTTTATACAACTTTTTATTTAGTCTAGGGACCGGACCCTTGAGTTTTTATTGGAGTTTTATAGGGTTTTGCGAGACTTCGATGTTGGTTGAATTATTTATTATTTTATTTTGATTGTTAGGTATTTTGGAGCTTTTTCAGAAGTGTACCTTTTACTTTACTTCCCAGATGTTTTTTATGGCTCCGTACCCAAAGGGTAAAAACGGGACTCTATTACTAAGGCTCCGCTGTCCGTCCGTCCGTCTGTCACCAAGCTGTACCTATCTCATGATCATGAACCGCGACGTGATAGTTAGACAGTTGAAATTTTCACAGATGATGTATTTCTGTTACCGAACAACAAATACAAAAAAAACGAATAAAATAAATATTTCAGGGGGCTCCGACACAAGAAACTTGATGTTTTTGCCGTTTTTATTGATAATGGTACGGAAGCCTTCGAGCGCGAGTCCGACTCGCACTTGGCCGGTTTTTTTTTACTAGCGAGCAAATCTAACGATGTTTCTATGCTTTGGGCCAAAATTCGTTTGTTTGTCCGGATGTCCCGCCGTCCGGCTGTTCTCCTCTACAAGTCGCATTTCTCAAGCGATTCTCGAGAAAAATTGTGAACAGGTTCGATAATTATGTAGTTTTTTTTGCTGACTCAACTTTTGGGGTTGAAAAACAAACTCGCGTGTTCACATCTCACAGACCCCCAAATTTAGTTTTCCCGGACAGCAGAATGCTGTGTAAGTCCTATACAAGTAGGTAGGTACTTATGTAGGAAAATTGGTTCCAAACTTTCCATACATTTTGTAGGTTTCCATTATGTGTCAGTCCACACAATATGTATGAAAAAACGTCACAGGAATACTACAATTGGGGACTATTTTTCTTTATAAGATTCAAGATAGCATATCTGCTTGATAAGAATCAAAAGAGAATGGGAATTCGGCTTAGGAATGGGCTAAACTTTTCAAATTCTGAGAAAAAGTATTTTTGCACCATGTATAAGGGAAAGTTGTTTTTTTTATTATTTTTTATTATAAAAAGTTACATATACAAAATGCGAACTTAATGGCATATTGCATCCTCTACAACTCCTTTTAGGTCTTACAGAGAATACATAAGAAGCATACATAAGTAGAACACAGAAATAAAGAAAACTGACAAATTACTTGATAAACAACCAACTTCTTTCGAAAGAACCGAGAAATTATCACATGTGGTGTACAGTCAAAAACAGAAGTTTAAGTGTAGTTTGACATAGTACCAATTTAGAGGCCTATTATACATTTAGATAAGATTTATTTGTTTCGAGATAAAAATTACAATATAGATTCGCATACAATATCAAAATTATAAGAATCCTTATCACGATCGTCAACCATTAATAAGAAATAAAAAATAAATAATATTCAAATACAAATACAAAATATTTTATTTGTAAAACATAGGTATGTACATCGGTGTTTCAGGTTATGGATTGTATCACTATGTCTTGCCTGTTAAGGCAGACAAATAGCCACTAAATAGCATGCGGCATGCATACTTAAACACTAAATATAAAATCGTTAATTATGCTATCATTCGTTTATATGTAGGGTCATTTAAATATTCTTTGGCAGCTAAAAATTTAAACAATGCTTTTTTAAATAAATGAAGGTCATGGAGTTTCAAGATGGCTGTTGGCAATTTGTTAAAAATTCTAGGCGCCATTCCAAATATGCTTCAAAATGTCAATACAGAAAGTGGAAATAGTATCTCCGATTACGGATTGTCATTTAACAACTACTGGATAATTAATTTTAAACAAAACAAAACTAACAATATAAACTCAAACGTTGAAAAATTCTAGATTTCCTTCGCAGCTTGGCTAATTTTTAATTTAAGGAAGGTACTTACTTTGCTATCCGACTCGGCTGGGCAGCATTCGGGAGGCTACGGCATATCTTTTCGTCCAATATTCCGCAGTGTCTCAAGACGAAAGTCTTTGACCAGTGTGTGTTGCCAGTGATGACGTATGGCACGGAAACGTGGTCGCTTACTATGGGCCTCATAAGAAGCCTCAAAGTCACCCAAAGGGCAATGGAGAGGGCTATGTTGGTAGTTTCTCTGCGTGATCGCATCAGAAATGAATGGAGGCTATCCGCAGCAGAACCAAGGTAACCGATATAGCCCTCCGAATCGCTAAACTTAAGGCAGTGGGCGGGGCACATTGCACGTAGAACTGATGGCCGTTGGGGCGGAAAGGTTCTCGAGTGGCGACCACGTACCGGAAGGCGCAGCGTGGGTATGCCCCCCACAAGGTGGACTGATGACCTGGTAAAGGTCGCGGGAGTCCGCTGGATGCGGGTGGCGCAGGACCGGTCATTATGGCACTCTTTGGGGGAGGCCTATGTCCAGCAGTGGACGTCTTTCGGCTGATATGATGACTTACTTTGCATTTTGTTTTGCATACAAAAATTATGCTATAGGTAGACCTATCTGACGGCTACCAGAAAACCAACATTTTGCATTTCAATAATAGCGTTTCTCGAAAGGATACTTAAATTGTATCCAAAAAAACGGTTACAAATTGTATTTACAAAGGGTCAAAAGCAACAAGGTCAAGTCATGCCACATGTCAGTGTAATTCGACAACATTGCCCCAGCCGCCATTACCCATATATTTACGAGCGGAGTCGCGGGTAAATATTTTAGCAGCCTGCCAACTACTTTTATTGGCCCGCAGCTTTCTTGGGGGTTGTCTAGTGGGTATCAGAAAAAAGGGAAATAATTTGGTACGAACCGTATCGGTCGTCCGGGCATTTTTAAAAATTCGTGTACCCAATTAGCGTGAGTTGTTAAATAAAAATTAAGTCAGTGTCAGTTTTGTGACGACAATTAAGTATACAGTTTGTATACAAATTAACTTTTTAATTTATAAATGCTATACATATACACGTTATTTACATGTGAAACAAGTTCAATTTCACATAATTGGAATGCTTAATTGTCGTCACAAAACTGACACCGAGTTATTTTTTATTTAACAACTCACGCTAATTGGGTACACGAATTTTTAAAAATGCCCTCGTCTGAAATAGATAAATAAATATCTGCTGCCCTTTAGGAAGCTACAAGTTACAGTTTGATGTTTAAACTAGCAACTTCAGCTTAAGTTCAGCTTAAGCCGTGCGTACTGCAGACACCGTGACACACTTCAGGTTCCGCCGGAAGATCAGCGCCGGCTCTTGAGTCGGCATTATGCTGAGGCGGGACCTTTTCGTGACACGATACTTGTCATGAATAAATGTTTTTCTTTCTTTCTTTCTCAACTGGCCAAAAATTCAAAATAATTGATTGCATGGATATGGGTTTATAGAGGATAAATCTTTTATGTTCACCATCTCAAGCCAATTTTATAATAACACTACTACTTGCGTTGTAGTAGTGTTGTGTTCCTGCCCTTCTAGCACACGAGGTTTTATGTCCGACGTAAAGCATTCGTCCCTCTTGCACTCGTATATTTGCCAGAACGGGACGAATGCTTTATGTCCTACATAAAACTTAGCGTACTAGCCCCTCTGGAGGTGAGCAAGGTCGCCAGAGCTCCGAGGATGGGTTGTGTTGAGAGCGAGGGAATTTGTTCCTTCAGCTGTCAACACGTCGAATCCTCAAACATGTCAAGGGTCGGCAACGCCCTTGTTACTCCTTTGGAGTTGCATGCGTCTATAGGCTGCGGTGTCCGCTTACTATCAGGCGGGCAGCACGCTTGTTTACCACCGTCATTGTTTAAAAAAATAACATGCCTCGTAAAACCATACAATAAATAACTTATTTATTGTACGCTTTATTAAGGTTTTATTCTACTTACATTATATCTTATCATAGAAGTACTGTAGAGGTTCTGGGTTTTAGCGGGCTGTTCATACAAAAATAAAGGCTTTATGTTAAAATTTAAATAGCTTATTGAGAAAGCTGTCAGGTAAACAATTTGTAGATTCATTCGGCGTTAATCCTTGCACGGTTGCAGACGTTGTATTATATTTCAATTCAATGTTATGGAATAGTACATTACTGCAGAGGCCGTGAAGTAAGGGATTGCTGGACGAGTTTGTAGTAGACGGCCGAGTCGTAGACGAGGCCGGATACAACGAGTCCAGCAATCCCTGTTCCGGCCGAGGATTGTATAGTGTTTTTCTCAAACGATGTGAGGAAATATTTAAATTAAAATAAATAAAAGGTAATCAATAAAATAATAGCTAATAAGCCGCCTTTTTTATTTTTTAAACATGCAATTTGAACAAGCCTTTCTAGCACCATGTTTAACCGCACATAAGTATAGTACCGTAGATTTTGTTTTTTTTTATGTCGCAAGTATGCTTACAGAGTCTAGTGGTGGTTGGCAGTATGTCATTTTTCCTTTGTCAGTTTAATGTTAGTAAGCAAATTTAAAAAGTTAGAGTAGCGGACAATAATGGTTTTACTTAGGGTTTTCACACATTACTTCTTGGCGTAAGGCTAAGAAGAGAGATGTAGGAAGACTTAAACAAGAAACTTCATGTCTTCATTTCGTGATATTAACGCATACATTTCCGAGCATGTTTGAGAAAAATTCCTATATTGTAATCATATCAATGAAGTCTAGTATTATTCTAGAAGAATTCACCGAGCACATACTTAACCATCGTGGCGCTACACTGGGTGGTACATACTAAAAAGTGACAAACTTTAAAAGCCAAAAAAATGTATACCATACGATTAAATAAATACTACATTCCCATAGTACAATGAGACGTGTTCAGATATTTGTGAGCACTTTGGCCGCTCCGGTATATCTGAACGCGACTGTACTATACTAACTTTGTACAAAATCTCTTTTTTTTAAGTTTTTTTAAAAGGCTCTGGTGGTAAGTTTTTAAATTCCACTAGAAGATTATTAAAAACTGTTCTGGTCAAACAAAATAGTACTTTATGTAATATGTGCAGTTTTGGAATTAGGACGTACTATATCATAACCATATTTATGATGTGACAATACAACACAAATATTCTTTATTGTTCACCAAAAAAAGTACACAAAAGAAACAAAATTAAACTAGACATAAACAACGGTAGACAACAGGCGGTCGTTTAGCTAAAAAGCGATCTCTTCCAGAAAACCGTTGTTTAGTGGGAACGATGCAAAATAATTACAAAATTTAAGTAGGTAAAACAGAGTAGATGTAAACTACTAATCTATAAGAAAGACTATACACAACATAAATACAAAGATCGAAAAAACTATATTAATTGCAAGGTGAGAATGATTAGTTACGGAAGAGTCAAAATTGTACTCCTTTAATCTAGTTTTAAATATGGGTTAGTATAGACTTCACACATTTAATTTCTCGCTCGGAAAGTAAAAGGATTGTTGTAACAGTTTGAGAGAATTTAACGGACAAATTCGTCAATTTATTTTTTGTTTATCTAGATTATCTAGTATACCCCCCCAATCTTTTAATTTACTTTATATTTACAGTAATCCGTAGTGCGCGGAAAATTTATTAAATTAAAACAAAAACAACGAAGGTATAAACTTAAGTAAAATAATTATACGCAAAAACTAAATTGCTGTTTTGGTCGCGGAACTACTGCGTTTAGGTCCATAGTTTACATACAACTTTTTTTTTAAAACGGTATGTCTGCTATTATTAAATTTACTGTTGGACTATAAAAAAAATTGCATACTATTCTCAACTTTCAAGGTCCATATCTTTTTGTGATTTTAATTATATTTTGTAATTTATACTTTATTACAATAATTTGATGGTTTACTAATCCATTTCGCAACACTACGTAATCAATTTTAACATGACGCAACTACCCTATTGGCATGTTAGAGACTGTCACAACACACACGATCGTGGTCGAGTGACAGGTACGTGACCCTGTGAATGTACTCAAAAGATTGGTCAACATATCAGCCGAAAAACGTTCAATCTTGCACATAGGCCTTCAAAAAGCGCAATAATGGCCGCTCCAGCGGACTCCCGCGACCCTTACCAGGTCATCAGTCCAATTGTGGGGGGTCTACCCACAGCTGCGCCTTCCACATATTTACGTCAATCTATTTGGCGCCGAGACAAAGGGCGAGGCGCCAGTGAATACCCCTGCTTTATAGTTAAACACGCAAATGGTCCCTCATTTTGCTCCATCGGTTATCCGACTTTTCCAACTGCGGCTTATGTATTTCCTGTATATAAGTTATCTTGTCTATGTAGACACGCCCAGCGAGGAAGGCGGGGCTTGCGGTGGGCGTGGCGGGTTTTTTTAATGATGTCAGAAGCGTGGATGTGGCATCGGAGGATTCGCTTTGGTGGAAATTTGTTTGTGCGTTTTTTTAATGCGTATTTGCTGATATGATTATTTTAGCTTATATTAGTTACAAACGGTTCTTCGCATGCTATCGGCTACGAGTGCTACGAAATATCCCAATAATCGTTACCCCAATGAAGACCAAACAACGCTTGCAGCATTTTTCCGCTTCGTAGCGACACGAACCTGGGTAAGGCCGTTAAAATTATCACTTTTTTTAAACTAAAGTCTGCTTCTGTCTGAATCGCTCGTAGAGGCATGACTCACATGTGAGTCATTTGGCCTTATAAGGTAAACGCCCTAGTCCTTGACCTGGGCCCTATTTCACCACCTTGACTATTGTCACCTGACGATGACAATTCCACGTACATTGCTGGGTCAGTAAGCTGTCCAGCAACCAACTTAACCTGTCGACGCAGCCATGTAAAGCGAATTGTCATTGTCAGGCGACAATTGTCGATGTGGTGAAATAGTGGCCTGGCAATAGTGTACGACAATGGCCACTTTATGTCACAGCAATATGGGTTAACAATTTCACTGCCAGGAACCAGTCTAGCAGCCGCTACAAACGAGGAAAACCACGCGATTGGTGACGAGCGTAGCGCGTAGCGATTCTCGGCAGTGAATGTGTTAAATTCGAACTAAGAGGATTTTTCTTCGTTCAAATCTAAGCCGTGTCACTTTGACATAAAGTGTCCATCATACACTAGTGGGTGTATGATACGAGTAGATGGCGTTTACCTTATATGCTTTTTCCGCTTTGTAGCAGTTTTTTTATTTAATTTAATAAATTTTAATGCAAAAAATTAAACATAGCCCCACAAAACTGAAGTAACAGTTTGACGGTGGGAATGGCAGTCTATATGTTAAACACTCATAAACAAATAACCGTGCAATATACTTAACTGTCCATAAATCAGTTACACATACTAAACTTACTTGGCATTATATAACCAGTTTTTTAGTTTATACTGATATGTATGTTAGTATTTAAGGTATTTGTAATATGGGCCTTGTTGCCTGATTTAAATAAATAAATAACTAAATTAAATGTCAAATTCTATACATTGTTGTGGTCAGATTGTCAAAATTCTTCGTTTATTCGAAAGAGTACGAGTTCTGAGGTACCTCGTCCCATTACCACCAAGTCAGGATCTGATGATGGGATCTCAGGGAAATTGAGAGCAACCCTTAAGAAGGTATAGGCACGCGCATTTCGGTATTTTCTATCATATTTCGTGTATTTTTAGTGTCGGAAAATATATTCTTATTTTTTTCACGTACAATGTTTTCAGGCCAACTTGAGTAGGAATGGCGCTTGAGAGTTCTATCCCCACAGTTATTATTTATCCTTGGAACGAATGCCTCTTCCTACAAACGGTTATTCGCATGCTATCGGCTACGAGTGCTACGAAATATCCCAGCAATCAAGACCAAACAACGCATGCTTGCATTTTTTCGCTTCGTAGCGGCACGCAGCTGGGTAAGGCCGTTAAATTATCACTTTTTTAAAAGCCAAATTCTGCTTCTGTGTTCATTATGTTGGGATTAGCCGGCTCTCGAATCGCTCGTAGAGGCATGACTCACATGTGAGTCATTTGGCCTTATAATACTACTTCCACCGCAGCATTCAAAGTTAGGCTGAAAAAATGGTTGACGCAGGAATCATTTTATTCATATGACGAGTTCTTTAGTCTACCAATAATACTGTAAAGGTAGAAAATGTAGTGTGACATATAAATTTGAATAATATGAAAATAATTGACATAAAATACGAAAAACTGTAATTAATTGTACTTAAAACTATTGAAAGCTCAATATTGTACCTTGACTTGTAACAATTGTTATTAATAATATATTTCATTTCATTTCATTTCATTTCATTATAAGGTACACGCCCTAGTCCTTGACCTGGCAATAGCGTACAGTTTACTAGTGGCCATGATCTTGGCCATAGATGCCGCCTCCACGAGCACACTATCTCTGCTCTCGCTTCCCGCATCCACGGTAGGCGTGTCCGGGGCGGCGATCCGCTGAAAAATCAATGTTACAGCCATGAATGTTTCAGGCTGCGGAGTCGGATCGATACCGGGCTAGACACTTCCCGCGCTAGAACTAGTAAAGTATGGAACTAGATGAGATACCTGATACCTGGAAGCTCCTTTCCCCTCAAGTAAGGGCGTGATCACGGGGCGAAGCACTGCCGCGAAGACACACACATTATGTGTCAATTGTATTGTATTTGTACTCCCTTTGTCTCTGTGTGTCTTTTGTGTAGTTAATAAATGTCTTCTTTCTTTCTATCACGTAACTTTTCGAACGCAGGTTAGAAAGAAAGATACATATTTATATTCACAAATATACGGGACACACATCATCATCGTTATATCAGCCGAAACCTCCCCCGAAGAGTGCCACAATGACCGGTCCTGCGCCACCCGCATTCAACGGACTCCCGGACACCATATCCATACGAATACTATAAATGCGAAAGTCTGACTCGTCTGTCTGTCTATCTGTCTGTTACCTCTTCACGCTTAAACCTTTGAACCGATAGAGATGAAATTTGGCATGGAGATAGTTTGAGTTGAATCCCGGGGAAGCACATAGGATAGTTTTTATCCCGCAATTCATCCGGGAGGTAAAAGTTTGTATGAAGCTACGATATAACGAGTTCCACGCGGATGAAGTCGCGGGCGGAAGCTAGTTGAACAATAAATTAAAGAAAAAACATACAACATGAAACAAGCGTGTCTCTGAGGCAGTGAACAGTAAAGTTGACATTAGCTCAGCATTATGCTGAGGTGTCAAACACCAAAAGCGCCACGCGCTAGCGCTGACTCAACTGTCATTTTCTCGTATAAAAAGTGACATTTTGATCTACCTGTGTATGTAAAATGTGTTACGTGATCGACAAGTAGGTTGAAACATGTTTTACGTCACACTTGGCCATAATGTGAGTTTTACTGCTCGCTGCGCGTACGGTAAAACCCGCATTGTGGTCAGATGAAGACGTAAAATTCGTAAAGCTGTTCGGTAATTCGTAGAGCCCCAGATCGCATATTTATGGCCCTCACCTTCGGTTCGGGCCACAAACACCTGCAATCTGGGCCATTCACGAATTCACCGCCCTAGGTACGTAATGTACTATTAAAGTCAGGTTTGGGAAATAAACTCACACCTAACCAGGCAGTCTTATTACTTTAGATTTTGGATATAGATAGATCAGCATTTTTATTTCTTCCCGTATTTACCCTAAAGATTTGGCTTAAGCACTAGTTTTACTAAAGCGACAGCCATCTAACTAATAAGAAAAACTAGACGGTTTGTTCGGATTAGACTGGTTTCCTCCCGTAGTTTTCCTTTGGCGAAAAGCTCCTGTTTAGTAACATTACGTACCTACATAAGTAAGTGTTTTGAAAACCCAAGTAGTATGCCGCGGTTCAAACCCAAGACCTCCTGTTTCAAAGACGCGTGCCTGACCGTTCGGCTACAGTGGTTTCGATGCAGTTAGACATAGGTTAAAGGTCATAGCTCATTAGATCACTGATGGGTCACTGATGACATGTGTGACAACATGGACATGGAGAGGGAACGCAGAGCGCTGGCTGTACGCTGCAACATGCTGGCTCGTAGGTTTGCACGATGTACTGATAAGGTGAAGGCTACGCTTTTTAAAGCATATTGCCAGTCCTTCTACACGTGCAGCCTATGGATCAGCTATACGCAGCGGGCATACAGCGCTCTGCGGGAACAGTACAACAGCGCGTACAGGGTGGTGTTCGGGCTGCCGCGGCACTGCAGCGCCTCGGGCATGCTCGCGGAGGGTCGGGTCGACGGCTCCCACGCGATCATCAGGAAGCGCTGTAGCTCGCTGCTGAGAAGGTGGCGCGCCAGCTCGAATACCATCCTGTGCACGCTGGTCGACAGGTGGGACTCACCGTGGCTGAAACACTGGGTGCAACTGCATGCACCCTTATGTGTTAATTTGTATTAATATAATATTAACCCTAGATTTAAGTAAAATGTTACTAACACGTTATGGACTTGGTCCGAAATAAAATTAATTGAATTGAAATTGAATTAGAGCCAACGCCAACGAGCAAACGCCTCGCCTCGGAACTGTACTAACTACGGAGTTGATTTAGTGACCCATACAAACCCATATAAATAATACTAACCGCTCGAAGGGAGGCGGTGCGGGTCGGGTGCCAGGTAGCTCTAATGAGCTGTGACCTTAAAAATCCTCTGACTATTTACTATTAACTTTTCGGTGATGGAAAACATCGTGAAGAAATCTGTGTATAATGTCTGCGAAAATATTCAAAGTACTATCGACAACACAGCTAACTGACCATCGGTGCACCTTAAGTGCATTGTAATAAGGTTCTATATAAACAGGATGGTCAGTTAACAGTGTTGTCGTTTGTACCTAATGTTGCTCGTTTGATATTGTAGGATTTAGCCAGAATTAAAAAGGAATGAGGTGTTAAATCATTCTGAACCAATCTCAGCAGAAAAACCATACAAAATTAAAAACTGTTCTGTATGCTAACAGCTTAGCGAATTTAACGACCAGTTAAGTTTAACGGCGCTGTAAAACTGTTAGTTTTGTGAGTAAATTGTTAAAACTACCCTTACACTACCAAAACGGAGTTTCTAGCAAGAATGCCGCGAAATACACCAATTTAATCCTTATAACATTGAAATAAGAAACAAATGAGTACATATATATGACGATAGATACACTTATGTCTTTTCAAAGCTGAAATAGGTATATCCGTCTGGGACTATATTCGAGTTAGTAAATTTTTGTAATACGATCTGGGCTGTTGTTCACAAAGTTTTACCTCGCCTCATATCAGGCCAACGAGCCTCCGATTCCAAATCGTAAGCTCAATACGGCTTGTGTTATGAGAACTAGACACGATATATTTTATAGTAAACTAGTTGATGCCCGCGGCTTCGCCCGCGTTGTTATACAAAAATGTAACATATTGAATTTTCCCGTGGGAATTCGATGTTTTCCCGCTGGAAAAAGTAGCCTATGTCACTCTCCAGCTTCTAAACTATCTCCATTCCAAAAATTGCGACGCCATCAAAAAGTTGCGACGTGAAAGAAGACAAACAAACACACACACTTTCGCATTTATAATATTAGTAAGGATGCATGCAATGCAAGCTCATCAGGATCGTCTTTAAATAAAAATAAGCTGTTTACTGCAATAAAGAAGACCTATTTCTACATAACATCTATAATCTTTTACATTTAATACTTTGATCTAGGGAATACAATTTGAATTCTGAAACGGTGTCTCGTACAATTTTCTTACAAGAGCTTGCGAGATAGCGAGATTGAATTTTCCATATGAAAACAGCATGACAAAAGTTGACAAATTAAAACCTACTATTATTTGATTTAAATTGTATTACTTTCCTTGTACACAGTTCAACAAGAAATATTATTCTATTATATTATATTAAAACCTAATGGTTAACTAAATAATATTCAAAATGTGTGTTCATTGTGTTGCATTTTGAAGTAAAATATGCAATTTTCATTTTTATTTTACACTAGCTTCCACCCGCGACTCGGTCTGCGTGGATACGGGATAAAAACTATCCTATATTTTAATCCTTTTAATTTTTAAACTATTAAATTATAACTTATCTTCGTGCAAAATGTCATCCGTGTGATTAAGTAACAAACATCCACACATTCGCTTTTATAATATTGGTGGGAAGTTAATAATTATTATATGGAATACATAGCATTTGCATACGTTTTCGGTGAAAAAAGCCCAATATTGCGAGATCTCTTAAATCTCGAAATCTCGCGTGACTGGATGTGTGGTGCGGCTAGGTCTGAAATCTCGCCGAAATGCATTCCCTAGTCTCATCACACAAATACCCAAGTATTTGCTCTTACCAAAATTTGCACCTCGGTCCTTGGACCGTGAGTTTTGTAGCCGGGTGACGGTCCCGAGTTCAAATCCTGGTAAGGGCAAATATTTGTGTGATGAGCGTGAATACAAAGAGTCATCGATCAAAGGGTGAGACGGGGAAAACAATTCGTGAATAGCATTACCCGTGTTTTATGTTTACAAGAATTGGAGTGATATTAAAACTTTACTGCTCGACCCGAAATTATAGTTCCCTGGGTACAGTCGGCTTCAAATGGAACAGGAGTCGTTGAGACTGAATAAGTTTTTGACAATAGTTGAACGAACGAGCGAAGCGAACGTAGTTCTCCGGTACACCTTGAGCCAAAAATCGTTCGTATGTCCGGATGTCCGGCTGTTCTCTACAGGTCGCATTCCTAAGCTCGTTAAATTTTGAGAGATGGTTCAATATTTTTTTCGAAATTAAACAAAAAAAAGTTCTTGAGCGAATATTTTTTTTGTATGAGCTTTTATTGCCAATGTCAAAGGTCAACTATTCGTTAAAAGGATTCCAATGAACAGCCGTACTGTCTTTTCGAAGATCTAACAGTTCTATATTACACTTATTTGCCAAACGATAAATAAATAATTGAGCCCCAATACGACGGTTTTCGAGTCTGGCCATCGAAACGTGATACTGAGATTTATATGGCAACTTTTTATATTGCAACAGTAATATGATTGTCAAATGTGTCAAACGCTTTAAATTAGTGTGTAATCTTGATTCTTGATATGGTAACTAAGAAAGTAACTGTTCCATAATAGATTGGTCTGTTTTTGCTTTCTAAGATAATTAAAGGGTGGCTTACTGCTAATATTATTCACATTGAAGAATATCATAAAAAGATAAATTATCATGTTTCGCCAAAATGTAATTTTGGCGTGGTTTTTAATAATCTTATATATAGAGTAGAATGAATTTAAAGAGTACTATTTCATATCTTTACTTCCTTCTGTATGATCAGTTGCATTTTGAGAAATGAATAATCCTATTAATATTATAAATGCGAAAGTTTGGATGTTTAAATGTTTGGATGTTTGTTACTCAATCACGCTTAAGCGGCTTAACCGATTTGGATGAAATTTTGCACGAAGATATTTTATAGCCTGACTTAAAATATAGGATAGTTTTTATCCCGGGTCCACGCAGACGAAGTCGCGGGCGGAAGCTAGTAATATAATAATTGTGCAAATATCACTATTATTTCATCGCGTTATACACAGTGTTGCAACACGCTGTTTTTTTTTTTAATTTGCCGCGGTTTTCTAGGATCATCTTTCCCTGGCCAGACTCTATTTTGCTTAGTTTAGAAGTTGCCATACCACCTTCTCTTTTCATACAACAAACCTACACAACAAGTAGTGTTGCTAAAATGGCCTTCTAATATGGTGAAGATACTTCCCCAAATGGGTAAAGCCGAACGGTGAACACGGAACTTTTAATCTGGAGGTCGTCGTTTCGACACCATTGGGCGTAGCATGGTTGCCATTTTATCACTTATCGTTGTGTTAAAGACGCCCATCACAAGTATGCGAGTGCGAGAGTGACGGATGCCTTATCCACAACGATAAGTGATAAAATGGCAACCGTGCTACGCCCGCAGCTCGTACCATGGGTTAAAAAAACAGTTAATATAAACAGTAGCTTTTTGGCGAAGGAAAACACCGGTCTAATCCCAACATGGTTAAGTTGTCTGGGTTGAAAGATCAGATAGAAAGGCAGTTGCTTTCGTAAAACTACACACTTCGACAGGGGTGTAGACACTAAATAAAACAATCAATAATGAATTAATGATCAATTTTCTTGTAAAAGGATCAAGAATGTAGTCAAATGGAGAAAAAAGCGCCAGAGATTAAATAAACTGGAAAATAGACTGGACTGTCCGATGGTGGGACGTTGGAACGCCATGCATATGGCTAAAAATCCAATAACGTTTTAAGATTTTATTTGTAATTGTAATTGTATTCTTATTTATAATGTATCTAATATTTGTAATAATTATAATGTAATATGATATGGACTGAAGGGTTCGAAATAAATGAATATTTAATTTAATTTAATTTAATTTAAATAATCACAAAGATATGTGTCCAAAGTTTTAAGTGGTGGTATGTTCTGTCCCTTTTCCGCAAAACGCACCTTCATATGAAACGATAGTCATTTACTATGACGCTCGCAGTTAGTGACGTCACGATTTGCGAGCGTTTTCTCTCTAACAAGTAGTATTAAAACGATTGTACCTTGGTAATCCTTTGAAATATTTGAATGGGTTTTCGTCATTAGGCATTTGTTTTTGCCTTTTATTTGAAGTAATAACAATTTAAGAGTACACCCTTATTACGATTAAGTTCTAAAAATGACCCCGGGCTTACGGCTCGGCCACGACATTGCGCGAATTGCGGCGCGGCAAGCGTTTTACGTGTTCATTGCGCCGTCGAGACGCGCAAAGCACTGTGGTTAGTTGGACACACGCAATGAATTAGAAAAACCGCTGCCACTGCCGCTGCTGGGCCGTTAGGATACAACCGGGACAAGACGAGGACGATGTTGTGTACAATCCTCATTAAAGCTTCTTAAACACATAATCCTCTTCCGCGCGGTCGGCTCAGGAACAATACGGAACGGATTAAGTGCAACAAGTATGTATACATAATGTATATATTGTTTGTTTGTTTGTAGAGCGCGCGGCGCCGCGTGTTCATTTGAATATCGTGGGGGAAAATGAAAGGATAGTATGGATACGACCCCTAAATTATCGAAAACAATACTAGCAAATCTGCGGAGCTTTTTTGGACATTAATAAGAATTCGTTTATAAATTTACTGCACATCTATACACGGTGTTCCCGGGAATTTCCGTTAACTTCGGCATATTGCAGAGTACATTCACAGAAACAAATAAGCATAACTATTACTTCAAAAAACATTTTTTTTGGTAGTAGCATTAACAGTGGTTAAAGCTGAAAATCTGATTAAATTAAAATATTGAATATCTGGATAACAGTAAGAGTTAAGATACTACTGTCTTGGAGAAATTAACTTTATTTGATCTAACGTATGCCCCCTTACAATTAAAGGAAATTGACAAAAACACGTAGTACTTCATACTTCTATTCTAATTAAGTTCCGTAAGTTTTTATGTAGATTGTACGTGATTATATTTAGAATGGACGTTCAGGGTGGACATGTGGTATTTTATCCCGTCGCTCTGCCTGGATTATCTATAATAGATACAAGTGGAGCCGCGCGGGTAGCTAGTAGTATTGAGCTTACTATAAGTAGATATACACACCGAATATGTACAGGATGTTTTTATTCATTTGCTTTAATTTTTAGGGCAGATTCTTTACATCTTATGTAGATAATTTTTCTAACAAACGTATGTCCTAACTCGCACCGTTTTCAAAATACTTCCAATAGAAATTTAATCACTAACTTAAGTTAAACCAGTATAAAATCTTCTTAATTCATAACCAAGCCCCGTACCTTGTGCGTAAAAAGCAATTGCACTACCAGTGAGCTAAATTTATTAATGAGCTGTCAATGCTGTCACGCACAACGTTTAAGGTACTGACGTAGTTGACACCAAATTGTCGCTAACTCCTCCTTAACTCTAAAAGACCTTTTACAATAGTCTGCAAATAAATATTAAATTATTTTGGATGACACCTGAAAAAAAATTTTTTTTCGAATTTCGTTAAACCGTAATACAGGATAACTTATATAAATGTACCGAACACTGTGTCGAAGTTAAAGCAAATGAATAAAAACACCCGGTATAATTACACCACTACCAAAATTCAAGACTCAGACTAAGTCAGCTACACAAAATATTTTTCGCTTTCGAGATTGGTTATCAATTTTTATTTTTTATTTTATTAGGTTCACAACAAATTACAGTCATACATTGAGTACATTAAAAGCTTAGTGTCTAGATCTGGACTACAATTCTAAACAGTGTGTGCACAGAAAGATTAATAACTTAGACAAACTATTCACTAGATGGAATTACATATGAGATATGAGTATTGCCCAACTTACAGGGATAGGCAATGTGCATAACATTTTTTTTACATTTAAAATTAACATGACATTTACCAGAATATTGCGTTAACAACTAACTTAAATGCCTAATTTTAATGCATCTTTAACTTTATTTTGAAACGAGGGTAGGGTGTGTATAAATATGTCCAAAGAAGGATGTCCAGCCACCATATCATTATACAAACGGCACATTCGGACAACGGGATTATAAAATGGTGTGTTATTTTTGTAAATTTCGAGTTGGAATAATCTGTGTGATGGATTACGAGCTTTGTACCTGGTAATAAAGTTCAAGAGAGAAAGAAGGAAAGGACAATCAATGTGTGAGTGTACAATTTTGTATAATGTAATCAATTCACTACATTTTCTACGAGATGAAAGAGATGGTATGTTGAATTGTTTCAGCCTGCTGAGGTATGACCTCAGATTGCGTCCTAGCTGAAGCCTGAAGCAAAGGATGTTAAGAAACTGCTTTTGGACTTTTTTGCTTTTGGAATTAAGAACTAAATAAGACTGAGAGTGCTTTTTTTACTAAGTCGGCGGCAAATAAGCATACACGCCTGATGGTAAGCAGGCATCGTCGCCTATGGACGCTTGGGGCACCAGAAGAATCACAAAGGTGCTGCCTCTGATTTGAGCGTTCGTTGTTTGACAGAGACAAAATCAGACGCTTGCAACATAGCATATCCTCGGGAGCTCCGACGACCTGCTACCAGGAACAAAAACCAAATACTCACAATATTCACAAAGCAAGTAGTGGTCTTATCCATAACATTCCCCTATTTCTCCAAACACCAAGGAGCTGTATAAAATACCAATTATTCGTCGCAGCGTGGACTCCGTTTATGCAGATTACTCGCTTTATGATAAAAATTCTGCACAATTCTAATAAAATTATAGAACAATAATACTTTGGTTTGCTTGGACGCAGATGGGGTCCCGTCTTTTCGAAACTGTTTTCTTGGTCAGTGACAGTGAATTGTTTCTGCAAACTAAAGCTGGGTACTCACGACCGCTTGAGTAGCGCTGCGCTTAAATCTATTCATGAATGTCAAAACTGTAACGTTTAAAGATAGTTGGCATTGGCACGGCGCTTACGTTCTGTGGGCTGCACAAGTCGCAAGCCAACCTTTTTTTAAATGAGACTCGACAAACAAAACGAATATAATTAATGAACCTGCTCACAATATTTCTCGAGAATCGGTTGAGAAATATATTTATTTATTCCATAAATTAACACTTTACAGCCAAGCTACCCGTGTTAACAGGAGAGCCATAATATTAGCACAACGTATAAATTATACAATAAAAAAAAAATTTTGCTTACTACAAAAATAAATATTCTAAGATATATTGATGGAACTTGGAGTAGAAATAGACTCCAAGTACCGGGTGGCGAGTGAGAGAAATCGAGATTCAGAGCTGTAAAATATACCCAGTTCACTGTCGCTGCCTAGTATACCTTTCATAAGTCAGTGCACGGTGAAGCGACCTGTAGAGGAGAACAGCGGGACAGGGGCACGGGACAAACGATTGTTGGCCCAAGCTGAAGCTTAGAACTTCGTTCGCTTCGCTCGCTCGTTCGATTACGTCCATCCGTTTAAACGACCAGCAGCAGCCCAGCAATGTAAAAAAATACGTAATCGTTTTCAGATTACAACTGTCCAGTTGGTAATATAGAGGTACCTATTATTTATGTTTAAAAAAAACCTTTTAAATAATCTTAAAAGGTTTTTATCATGCCTTAATAGGCATGATAACAGACTGGAGCGGCCTGCGGTGGCGTTCAAGAGTTAATTTGACAGCTAATGACAAGTTAACAATTGTCCGCCGCGGCCGGGCCGCGCCAGTGTGATGCGGATTTTAACACTGTCACTACCAGGAACCCGCCTAGCGGGCACCTACACCATAGTCACTTTCCTTCTGCGTCGTTTCATGTATAAACTTATATATAAACTTATTTACTTTCTTCTTCTTTCTTTAATAATGTATTGTTTGAGTAGACTAAGCAACAAAAGGAAAATAAGGACCATACTTTGAATTTTTCACAAATCTTGGACCGTCATCCTCCTAGTCCTAGCACGAGTTTAACGAAAGCGACTGCCATCTGACCTTCCAACCCAGAGGGAAAACTGGACCTTACTGGGATTAGACCGGTTTCCTCGCGATGTTTTCCTTCACCGAAAAGCTAACGGTAAATATTCCGTACACAAGTTCCGAAAAACTCATTCGTACCAGCCGGGATTCGAACCCACGACCGCCGCTCGACAGCCGCCATGCCTGAACCACTAGGCTACCGATGCTTATGCACACATCTTGGATATGGGATAAAAATTATGTAGCAATTTCTATAACACGTGGATACCGTGATACACAATGTCTGGGTAATTTTAAAATCGTAGAGTTTCCATTGCACCTTTAGTGCTTTTCTTCTACGGAACTGACTCAGATTTCAGACCAAACAATTTATTTAAGAAATGGCAAATTGACAATCAGACTTTGTTGAGAACTGTATCGACATGCGCTCGGGAGGAGACGTGCGGGCGGATCCGGATCCGGTTCGAAGGACCAATGTTAGGGTCCTACTGGGACTTAATTGAAATGGACTGTAAATTCAAATAGGCTGGTTTATTCCGCCTTAATTACAAAATGGGATACCCGGCCAAACAAAAGTAAATCTGAATGCGAGAGTCGTCCATTGCCGGTGGGGTTCGTGCAACCGAGTGTCGCTCGCTTGTCGCCGCGTCCTCCGCGACGGTGACATCGCGCTGTGTCCGCCGCCCGCGCGTCTCCTCCCGAGCGCATGTCGATCCAGCCCCCCTATTCTGTAACTTGTTTTAAGCTAACCTCAACGCTCACCCACAAATATATCTTGACACCGCGATGCGTAGTAACCAAGCGTAGGTAGAGGTCTAGTTTCGTGACGGGCGATCGGCGGGGTGAGCCGCTTTAACGCTTAGCGAATAACAGCCCTGTTCTCAACAGACTTAGACACTTTCACTGCCAGGAACCCGCGTAGCGGTCCTCTACGCCGTAGCCGCTTTCCGCTACTTAGCAGGAAAACCACGGGATCGGCTACGAGCGTAGCGCGTAGCGATTCTTGGCAGTGAATGTGTTTGACTTCCGATTACGAGGCATATTAAACACTAGCTTCTGCCCCCGACTCTGTCCGCGTGGAACTTGTTTATATTATAGCTTCATACAACCATTCACCCCCTTGGGGGGGGGGATGATTTCCGGGATAAAAACTATCCTATGTCCTTCCCTGGGACTTAAACTATCTCTATACCGAATTTCATTCAAGTCGGTTCAGCGGTTTAAGCGTGAAGAGTTAGACAGACATAGACACTTTCGCATTTATAATATTAGTATGGATACAATTTTGCACTTTACTAATTTGTAAATCGTATAATATATTGTGTACAATATTACTTTTACAATGTTTTATTTTGCGAGTTTCTCTACAATTGAAATAACTCAATTTAATTTGTTAACATGTACAGCCCACTTGCTATTTGCACCAGAAACACACCACACGGGGTCACTGCGCTGGTTACCGACCACCTAATAATAATAAATATTAATAATTTATTCAAATAAACAACACTTTGTGTTATATTATTTTCTTCTGCCAAACTGGGTTCCTAATTAAAGCCTGTGACTGTATATGCAGCATGAGAAAATCGTGAGACATCGGAAACCCGCATAGATCCCCGATACAGCACGGATCAGCCATTTTGCGCTGTTGCGCGCGAAGTGATTGATGACAGTGCAGAGGCGTTTTCAATAACCGTTTAACGTGAACATGCATGCGGTGCATTTTGTTTCAAATAGACGGCAATCTGCTATTAACAGATGTCGGAACGCGAAAGGTCAATGGGATTCTAGTACGGAGTGACCTTGGTTGCCGGACGCCGTGCATACAGATTAGTATGGATAAAGAAAACCGGCCAAGTGCGTGTCGGGCCACGCGCAGTGAAGGATTCCGTAGTTGCCTGTCTGTACATACATACATACATACATACATTAACGCCTTTATTCCCATAAGGGATAGGCAGAGCACATGAAACGTATATTCCAGCGCCAGTTATAGCGTAAATGTGGGTATAAAAGATCGACAAAATGTAATATTGCTGTGATAGGTTGCTAGCCCATCGCCCACAACACACTTCAACCCTGGTCCCTTAGTCGACTTTTACGACACCCACGGGAAGAAAGGGGGTGGTGAAATTCTAACCCGACACCACACGGGTCCTGTCTGTATTTGTTAAATACACACGCGCCGAGTAAATGGTGCGGTTGCGTCGGCTGAAATTGTACGAAAGTTGGTCTTTTAAGTTGGTCGACTATTACTCGGTAACTAGTTATGCCTACTTATAGCCGTGATAGTTTTCCTTTTAAATTCATTATACTATGTACTGCCACGAAATCAAACAATACCCCACACTATGGGTTTAACGAGAAAAAATTAAATCCCCACTTTGGGTGTAGGGGAGGTATCTTAAAAAAAATATATTTCAAGATTTTATTGTACTGTTTTGTCGGCGTGATTAATTTATATACCCATGCCGAATTACAGATTTCTAGTACTAAGTGTTACTGAGCTAAGCCGAAGACGGACAGACGGACGGACATGGCGAAACTATTAGGGTTCCTTGTTGACTACGGAACCCTTATAAAGGGATTAGCTGGCCAAAAATTGGCACATTGACTGACCAAATATGGTCTGAAGGGGCGATATTGCCAGGTAACATTGTTTTACGTGTTAATGAACTACATAATGTTTATCTTTATTCCATACATTTTCATTTGTTACAAACTTTAATGTTCACATCGCATTTATTAACGGGAATTTCCTTCCGAAAACATAATTATTAGTGTACCTACCAGTTATGTATGATTAGATTATAATGTTCTAAAAATGTTCGCCTTTTAAGAAGGTCCCTATGTGGTAAAATAGTAAGTGGTACCTACCTAACTACATAGCATGATAGTTAAGAGTCGACTTATGGCTTTAGGGATGTAATTGAAAAATTGCACAAATCCCATTTCATCATCCTCCTAGCGTTGTTCCCGGTTGTGCCCCTAAAGGAGCCCGGGGTCCGCTTTGACATCTAATCCCAAGATTGGGCATAGGCACTAGTTTTACGAAAGCGACTGCTATCTGACCTTCCAACCCAGAGGGAAAACTAGACCTTATTAGGATTAGACTGGTTTCCTCACGATGTTTTCCTTCACCGAAAAGCTAACGGTAAATATTCCGTACATAAGTTCCGAAAAACTCATTGGTACGAGCCGGGATTCGAACCCACGACCGCCGCTTGACAGCCGCATGCCTGAACCACTAGGCTACCGTAGCTTCTTATTTTGACTGCACAAATGAAACAGCTTGTGCAGTCAAAATTTCGTAGGTAAACTCGCATTATTTGGTGATACGCCTAATTCGGTGATAGGTACACGTTTTGAAGCACGCTACCGAATAAAGCTAGTGAATTAGGCCATTTTAAATGCGACCTTACTACGGATAGTAGTAACGGTAGCGTGCTTTGAAACATATACCTATCACCGAATTAGGCGTATCACCAAATAATGCGAGTTTACCTACTGACATTAACCACAAAATCTTTTTAACAGCAACAACCCAAAATTAACCCGCCATCTACTGAATTAACCTGAAAACTGTTCGTTCCAATTTCCTACCGTCGCCGGCGCCGGCGTCGCCGTTATCTGTCGTTCGAAATTTGAATCCGACTGACCGGAAATGCGGTGTCAAACTCTTCCGGCTTCCGGTTTAGGTTGGCAACGGTGTTTGGACGTTGGTTTTTTTGTCGGAATTTAAATTGAAAAGTGAAGTGCAACATTCCATTTTTAAACACACAGTTGGAGTTTTCTGTTTGTCTAGGCTTGCTTGCTTCCCCAGTAATCCATACTAATATTATAAATGCGAAAGTGTGTCTGTCTGTCTGTCACCTCTTCACGCTTAAACCGCTGAACCGATTGAGATGAAATTAGGTATGCAGATAGTTTGAATCCCGGGGAAGGACATAGGATAGTTTTTATCCCGGAAATCATCCCCCAAAGGGGTGAAATGGTGGGTGAAAGTTTGTATGGAGCTACGATATAAACGAGTTCCGAGACGAAGTTAGTACCTATATAAAATTCATTTCACTACATTAACAAGCATAAACAGTTCAAAAAACCGGAGAAAAGCGAGTCGAACTCGCCCACCGAGGGTTCGGTACTTAACTACAAATGTAAGTTTTCGGATTTTTCCCTGTACGTTTCGTATATACGACGATATTTCTTGCCAAATTTCAAAGTTCTAAGTCGAAGTACACTAAATAAATGGTGATTCCCTTGAGAGTATCGAAAAATACGTTTTTTGGCGTATAAATGGATGTCTTTTTTTACGTTAACTTAGAAGTTTAATTTTTCACAGCTCCTAGGGACTGAAGACCTAAGAATATGGTTAGTTTCAACTCGATACCTCCACGCGTTCCCGAGATAAAGGGTCTTGACAGACAGACGGACAACAAAGTCATCCTATAAGGGTTCCGTATGGCTTCTTTTACACGAAAAGTGTCACTCGAAGCATAATTCCGATTTTGACACTTCATTTATCAAAATCGGTTGAGTATCTTAAACATGAATACTATAATCATCCCTTACTTTCGGTTCCGTAGTAGTCGGGCAAAAATTAAGATACCTACATGTCCATAGAAGTCTAAGTAGCGCAGTGAAATAGCCCCAAAGAATGGGTGCCATTGCCATTATGCGGGATCGGGTGTAAAACGATGCCAGGCAGCCGTTTAGTTCGAACATGCGCATAACGGATTTTAGGCACGTGTTTGGATAGAAATTTGTAAGGAGCTCGCATTCTGTTTTTTCGTTCGCTGCTATGATCGTTTTTATGACGTAATAGTAATCCCATAAAAAATATTCCATGTAAAAAAGAGGCCAAGTCTCAAAACTCTTCCACCGCAAAAAGTTGTGAGATATTTCGTAGGGCCAAGTCTCAGGCATTCTTATTATTCTTTATTTGCTAGCTAAATAAAATTCTGCAACTTGGCAATCACACAACTGTACTGCATTTATGGATTTTTGCATACCTAAAACTATGTAGTAACTATTGTGTGATTGCCAAGTCACAAAATTTGCTATCAAATAAAGAATAATAAGAATGCTTGAGACTTGGCACTACGATATCTCACAACTTTTTACGGTGGAAGAGTTTCGAGACCTCTTTTTTACATGGAATGTTTTTATGGGATCTCACTTCTTTTTGTAGGTTATTGTGTTATTATAATATGTCCCATTCTTGATTTTATTTTTTTTGTCCCATTCACTGCAAATATAACTTTGTAAACCAATGCCTTTTAGTCGTCAAACTAATATAGCACTCGAAATTATGAACGAAAATCGCAAAATAGTTAAGTTTTCTAAGCACATCCGTGGCACATCCGAACAGCAAGAGGACGCTCGCGCGTATGAGCGCGGCTGCCGCTCGCTCGGGGTCACCTCTGCGCCTCTTTGTCCTATTTACTGCAAACATAAGTTTGTAATTCTATATGTTTATATGGGATACAAAGTTATTTATGCAGTTGGTGCATATAGAAAACTGGAGTGAATTTGCATTTTTTTTGTCTTGATTTATTTATACACTAAACACTAATTGTATTCTAAATTTGAAGCTTCTATATCTGCTAGAAGCGCCTTAGACTTTTGATGATCGGTGAGTCAGTCAGTGAGTGACAAAATTAAGAAACTTTGACTAGTTATAATTCTTAAACCACTGGTTCTAGTTGGATGAAATTTAAAATATATCGTGTTTATACAATGCGTGCTTGGTTACTGAAAATTCAGGCTTCTAGTTTTATCCACAACGAAGTTATAGGGGGGTCGAAAATGGCCTGAACTGCTTCGAGAAAAGGATGGTACGGCCGTGCCGCTCGCTGTTTTGCTCGACTTGGCGGGGGCACTACCGTGCCCCCAGATAATCTAAGTGCGAGGGGGACGGATGCTTTATGTCCTACGTAAACGCAATCATAGTACTAATGCTATAGCATAATAACTAGGTAAAAACTATAAGTATTAGATAATTTAAAACGTTCAGCGCTGGCAACGCACACTTTCGTTCAGATTGGGGCACGGCCTGGCAGTGAATGTGATAACTTCATTTGTAATGTCTCGAAAATTAATTCTTAGTTATTTAAAAATAAAAACCGCTATTTTAAAGGCGTTCACGTTTATCAGGGTTTTGACACTTTCATTTCCTGTCTAACTACAAACCGAACACCTTCGTCATTAAAAAGGTACATTCAAAGGTGATATTATCACCCCCACATATCTTCCAGCAAACTTAGGCACCTGACACCTTGACATTTCAATTTAAACTTACACATATGATGAAACAATGGCTGTCACTTAAGGGCGAACAGACAGACATACAGACGAAATGTATCGGAATAGGTGACAATGGCTCCCCGCTTCCGGCATCGCCATTTTGTTTGACGTTATGTTGGTACTATTGTTTCTCGAAGTCACAAAAGTTAACTTGTTTGTGGAATTCAACTGGGATCAACGTATTTTTTTGTTTTTTCCTTTACTTAAAAAATATGCCATTTCGTTTTCAGACTCTACCGCTCAATACAAACATCATATATCCTACGAATCCTACTAATATTATAAATGTGAAGGTTTGGATGTTTGGATATGTTTTACTCAATCACGCTTAAACGGCTTGACCGATTTATATAAATATTTGCACGAAGATAGCTTGGATTAAAATATAGGATAGTTTTTAACCCGGGGGCAGACGAAGTCGCGGGTGGGAGCTAGTTTTCTATATAAAGTCGAAATTACTAATCAACAGCTTATTTCAAAATAAGCGAATGCTTAAGTTAATAAGCAGTATTTTCAGTATTTACGAAGCACTAGCATTTTACGTTGAAAACAGCTTTTCAAGATTATTTTCACATAATTAGTGTTTTACTAGAAATTAGGTAAGCGTCCTATTCCTCGACGTTGCACTAGTTTAAGTCACTTTATGCCAAAGCAATATGGATTAAATTGGAACGAAAATATTTTTTCTTCATTCAATTTAAAGCCATGTCACTTTGACATAAAGTGCCCGTGTCTTACATTAGCGCAACGTGGACTTGGAAGATTACTTTACTAAATGATAATTCTTTTTTTTCAGTATTTTAGCTTAACAAATCAGCGTTATGTATTAATGGACTCAATGATGAATGATGGATGATGTAATATAAAAAATAGGTAGATTAGATACGTTGTCCATACGAAAACCGTGTTCAAAAATGGCCACCGAACCTGACAGCATACGTTTCCATTGACGACGCGAAACTGAGACAAGTTGGTGCATTTTGTCTCAGTTTTAATGTGCCACTTTTGGAGCGCTTATAACCCCTAACACTTTTTTTTACAAGCTTTATATATACCTATTAACTTGACCTGTTCGTATGTAAGTATGTAAGTTGTCCGTCAAAATTCCAGTTTTCAGTCACTTACCGTTATCCAATTGAGCTGAAATTTTGGGTATTAGTATAGTTTGGATAACAATTCAATATTATGGTACCATCAAGCTGATCTGATGATGGAGACAGAAGTTGGCCATGGGAATTCAGTATTTAACCGACGTAACCCCGTTGAGTTTGGGCTCGTTTGAATCGTCTCAATGAGTAGTTGATGATGGTATACAGAAAAGTACATAAAAAATTGTACTAATTTTTTTGACAGAAACGTATTATATACCATCAATGAATTGAGTGATATCTATCCAACTTGCCATCGAGAATCCACAGTACCGCCCGACACTCACTATCTCACCGCTTCCTGTGTTTTTGACTCCAGCTGAGGGGAGATTCTGATTGTGACCCATTTAGTCTGTTTTACATGTGTTATCAATGCCTTTCTTCTCGAAATGTCCTTTCTGAGGCATTATTAGATGATAGTAAGTGCCCGTGTGACATATTTCGAGCCAGGGGCGTGTTTACCCTATGTCCATGAGGGCCATACCAGGCAAACCCCAGGGGCGACATAACCTTTTTTTATTCCATTAATGTATGGAAAGTTTCACACGCTTCTATAGAATGACAGCTGCGATCGATTGTCACTGTATTGAACTAACAAGTGGTTATGTCGAATCAGATTGAACTAAAACAGTGAACTATCGCTAACTCGCGCGGAGGTTAGAACAATAGTGTCTGTGTCAACAATGAGCGGGAAATTGAGTTTTCAATGTTTTGCCACCAAAGGGAAACACTATGCTGTGGACTTTAGACTGGTGTTTTAACTGACATGCAAAAAAGAGGTTAACAATTCAACGGTTTATATAAGCTTTTTACCCGACTGCTTCCGACGGAGGGTTATGTTTTTAAAGCGTAACAAGAGTAAGTCTATGTCACGGGCTACAGTCCAAGCCGCTAGATAAATAAATAAATATTAGGGGACAATCTTACACATAGCGACATAGTCCCAAACTAAGCAAAGCTTGTACTATGGGTACTAGACGACAATAAACATACTTATATAGATAAATAAATTGCACTCGCCTCGCCTTCGACTCGGGCTACAAAGTTCCTGAGGTGACCTTTATTTTACTGCTTTAGGTGCGTATCATGACCGTCTGACTCTACAACTAATTACTCAGAAAACAAAAAAAAGAGTCTAAAGGCGCGACGTGACGACAGCGCCTACTTAAATACATAGAAAACATCCATGACTCAGGAACAAATATTCGTGCTCGTCACACAAATAAATGCCCTTACCGATTCGAACTCAAGACCTCTTGCTTTAGGCAGGGTCACTACCAACTAGGCTAAAGCGGTCGTCAAAGCGGTCGTCGGTAGATGGACTTTGATATATGAGGTGTCGTTCGGTTCCTCTTAATAATTGGAGTACCATAGGACATAATCGGTTCTACGTGAAATGTGCAGTCAGCATCAGAAGTAGCTAAGCAAAATAACACGCTCAAAATGACCTACACAGATCCTTATTCCCTTGACATTAGAGTTCGTGTCTAGATCATTTTGAGCACTAGAACTGCTTAGCAACTTCTGCTGCTGACCGTAGAACGGAAACGTTCACGAGTGGCGACCACGTACCGGAAGGCGCGCCGTGGCTAGCCACGTACACGGTACCTAGGCCCCCCACAAGGTGGACTGATAACCTGGTAAAGGTCGCGGGAGTCCGATGGATGCGGGTGGCGCAGGACCGGTCACTTTGGCACTCTTTGGGGGAAGCCTATGACAAGCAGTGGACGTCTTTCGGCTGATATGACGATGAGGACATTACATTTGCTGGGCTTCGTAATAATCTATACTATTATTATAAATGTGAAAGCGTGTCTGTCTGTCTGAGCGACTGTCAGTCTTTTACCTGTTTCCGGGAAAGGACATTATTTTCATCCCGGAAATCATCCTTTCAGGGGGTGAAATGGGAGGAGAAAGTTCGTATGGAGCTACGATTCAACGTCGCGGGCAGAAGCTAGTATCTTTTAATTGCACTTGTATTTAACTTGCTCCGTTCGTATGTCAGTACCTATATAAGTTGTCATCAAAATTTGCAAACCATTTTACAGTGACTTGCGGGTAACCGATTGAGCTGAAATTTGGCATACCTACCCCCCCACCCAGCGATCGAAAAAAACCATAGAATGGCAGCTCCTTACACTACCCAAACGCGTGCCTAAAACCCGGTATACCCATGTTTGAACTAAACGGCTGCCTGGCATCCTTTTGACACCCCGCCCCCAACCCGCATAATGGCAATCACCATTCTGTGGGACCATTTTGCGGCGCTACTTAGACTTCTTTGGTTTTTTCGTTCATTGCCACCACCTAGCTATGGCACCTATGGCACCATCGAGCTGATCTGATGATGGAGACAGAAGGTGGCCATATATGGTAACTCCTAAACTACACAACACAAACGCGTCGTGTTTGGGGTCGTCGGTGAGTGCCAAGAGGGAGAGAGGGAGGGGGTCCTCTCAATTAACGAGTAGTTGATTGTGCAAAAAGTAAGTAATCGAATTTTTCGTGAGACATGACTCCTGACACTCACGTATTAAATGTCACTCCGGGCGACATGTTTCGAACTCTATGGGAGTTCTTCTTCATGAGTGATTTCGCGGCGGTGACGCTTGAATCACTCAATTCAATATTCAAGCGACACCGCCGCGAAAACACAAAAAGTAAGCACCTACCTACTGCCTACTTACATTCGTAAAAATGTTCTACCAAAAATGTATTCATTGACAGAGACTGTTGTGACTATCTCAATTAAAAGCCTTGTGGAACTCATTTTCTGGCCCCGTATCATGGTCGGCCTTATCATAAGTGACAAGATAGAGCGTCCGTCACTGGCTGACACCGTTCGATGGAAAGAGGCTAACGCTCTATCTTGTCACATATCGCGTGATAAGGCCGACCATGATACGGGGCCTGGTATAACTTATGTACGGTAAGAGTTGTCTGAAGTCCCCAGTTTAAAAGCAGACGCAACAAGTTACCGGATACGGTTTCCGGCGCCGACTGCCGCCCAAGATTAAACTTACCTTTGCCTCCATACTTATGCCGTACTGTTTATAGAAGCGGTAACAGAATAGTCATAAATACAGTAGAATTGCGTTTTAAAATTACAAAAACGTCGGTTCAGGGTGTCAAAATCTGCGATCAAAAAGCGCAACACCGACACCTGACTACCTGACACGACGCTACTTCTAGGGCCGTTAGGAAGTGTCAGATATGTTTAACGGCGTTGTTATGGCAGAAATTAATGCTGTACTCTTCTTTCTTTAGGATCTCACCCATTAAGTTCGCCTAGGCCTTCCCTTTTCAACTTATCTTCTTCTTCGTCGCATCCTCATGACTGAGGGCCGTGAAAACACGAGGTTATCGCGCACTAATGCTCTCCAGACCAATTGGTTTTCGACCTTCCGGATAGACGTCTGCAAGTTTCCTTTGCAGATATTCTTCACTGCGTCAGTCCAACGGGTGGGTGATGTTCCACGGCTCCTTTTTCCCGCCTCGTGTCCAACTAATACACTCTCTTTATTTTTGCTTTCATACACAAACACTCACTCACACAAAGACTTACCCCCTCTATAGTTTAAAATTCCCGTCTTTCTCTAATTTCCCTCGTGTTAGGTTATTGTATTTTAATAATGTATGTTTTAACTTTACCTTTCAGTAACAGATCTGTATTTTTGATTCTTCTGGAAACCTTACAGTCCTCACGACACAAGTTCGACCTAGTGTGAGGACTATTGCTTTACTCTAATGTAATGCTCGTAGGCTATTAACTCACTAGGTATTTAAATAAATAAAATTTGTAGTTTGTATTGTATCCATTATCTCACCATTCACCATGCATCTCGTCTCACTAACAGGGCAACACGTTCCTTATTTTTATAGTCCAGTTTATTGCCAGGTATCGATCTGGATTTTATTGTGTTTGTCGTGTTCAGTGTTGACCGTGGTCGAAATGAAACGTTTATGTGTTTAGAGACGACACCCCGCTTAGCTATGCCTCGGTGGTTGGACGAATCGTTATTTGAATTGTCTTGTTTTGGGATTTTTTGACCTTGGATTCCCGTACAATATAACCGGAGTGGTGTCCTATCGCAATCAATAAATTTAATTCCCTAACTGTATCGTTAGGCCGAATTTTCATTTCAGCACAAAACGCCAGTTTTCTCGAAGACCGCAATTTTTTAGACTATTTTTTAATAGGTACCTACTTATCGTATAGAATCCATTAGGTTTATTTTTTAACAATCCTGCAAATTTCATAGTATAGCATAGTAGAGAAAAACTACTTTTTACCGAAATGAAAATTCGGACAAACGTTAAGTTAGATCCTAAATTAAAATTCATGTACAGTCACAATAATAAAATAACAGTTGGAACATGGTAACAAAAAAGATTATATTTTTATTTTCCGTCCGCGACCCGGGATAAAAACTATCCTATATTTTAATCTAGGCTGTAAACTATCTTCATGCGAAATTTCATCCAAATCGGTTGAGCCGTTTAAGCGTGATTGAGTAACAAACATCCAATCATCATCATGAAGGAAATGAGACACATTCACTGCCAAGAATCACTACGCGCTACGTTCGTAACTGATCCCGTAGTTTTCCCCGTATGTAGCGGAAAGCGTCTACGCCGTAGGCGCCCGATACAACACAAGTATCGGGCGCCTACGCCGCAGTCGCTGGCGGTGAAAGTGTTAATAAAAAAACTAACCGTAGATAAACTAAAATGTAAACTCACTTGGTTGGTATGTGAAGAAAAGCATAAAAGTCTGGATTAAGGCGATGCCTTAATTTGAGTCGAACACGCCTCCTAGAGACACGCTGATGCCTTCCGCGCACGAGGAAAAGAGATGTAACACTCTTCGTGAATGGCTTTTTTGGACAAATTTCGATAAGTACCTAACTTAGAGAAGTATTATTTAAATTTCATAGTGAGATTTTAGATGAGATAAAATACTATAGTATTAACTTGATTGTGTCGTAAAATAATGTATCGTTTGAGTAGGTTGAGTAAAAAAGGAAAATACAGACCCAACTTTGGATTTTTTTTCTATCGAAGAAATTTTAAGCAATCATGTATCGATAAAATCAGATAAACAATCATATAGTCAAGAATCATATATCTGAAAATCAGACCTTATTGTTTCTTAATCTAGTCGGAACGGTGTTTCAAAGCACGCGATAATTTCCAATGCACAGCCTTAAAAATGATTCCGAAACTTCCAGAACCAGACCAGCATATCTAATGCGCAAGACGCACCCACTCGAGTGGAAGAACTACCCGCATTCAGTGCTGGAGATAAGAAGAAATTGGAATGTCAGAAGCAGACATTTACATTTGCCGGTAACAGTGTACGACTCCTAATCTCTATAATAAACTAGCTAATGCCCGCGACTCCGTCCGCATGGAACTCGTTTTTATCGTAGCACCATAAACATATTGTTGCGCCGGTGGTATAAACTTCAAACTTGATTTTTCATGCTCTAGAAGCGTTTTCAGCAGGCTGAAAAGTGATTTCAGGCCGTTTCAGAGGTGGCTCTTCCACATACTAGAAGATTGAAAATTCACCCTAGTTGCCGTTGTTTTCAGGCGCCTGAAACATGTTTTCAGTCCGTTTCAGGACAGCCTCTACCAGATGGCGCGATAACCTGAAACCCGTTATCAGGCGTTTTCAGGACCCCTTATGGGCCTTTGAAGCACACTTCATTATATGGCGAAATTTCTCGAAGGAATGAAAGAGACAGCACTATTAGAGAGAGACATCTAGATTGAGAAGGTTCGAGAAGTGTGTGAAAGAGACAACTAGAAAGGGACAGCATATTCGGGAATGTTCCAGTCGTCGGGTCGAACGAGCATCGAACAATCTAGACGCTCTGGAACATTCATGAACCGAGGGGTCGCCGTTCCTAGAATCGGACCTTGGACCGATTATTCAAGATTTCTCAGGAATGTTCTAGTACGAAGGGCTCTGGATATATAAGCCGCGCGCCAACGCAGCGGAGGAGAGTTTGGAATTAAACTGCGAACAGTGCGAATCTCAAAGCGAAGCTAGTGAAAAGTGCGTCTAGTGAATTGATTTATTAAGTAAGCCTTGTTAATTAGTAATTCTGTAATAAAGTTTGCATTCCTTTTAATTAGTGATCAATTAGTGTATTTTCTATCACGTTACCCACCCCGTGGACGTAACAATATTCACTCCCCATTTCACCCCCTTGGGATTTCCGGAATGAAAACTATCCGATGTCCTTCCCGGGACTGAAACTATTTCTTTACTGATCTAAAACTTAGCGCTTTAAGGGGAGAGAGGTAACAGACATACACAGTTTCGCGTTTACAATATTGGTATGGATGGTGGCTCTGTGAGTTGTAATACCTACTTGCGAGCCTGTCTTATTGTAATTATTTATTTTTTAAAGTGAAAACTTCTTTAGCGGCGCTGTGCCCTTTTTTCTGATGGGGAAAAATTGTTAAACTCGCCACAGGTCACGATGATAAGATGTCACGTCACCGTGAGATTCGAGAGATTGAAAATTCGTAAGACGGACACGTGACCTGATCGAAAAACTGTTACAATGCCATTGAGTTTTCACTTCTGCCGGCACTCCCGGAGTGCAACCTGGTCTTTTTTCCATAATTTGACCTGGTAGGTAGGTCGCGGGAGTACGCTAGATGCGGGTGGCAGGACCACTTTGGCACTCTTTGGTCTTCTATATGCTTCTATGCGATGAAATTACGAAACACTGAATCGAAAAAAGAACTATACACCGTGGGCCCGAGTAACCCAAAAGATTTTAACCACGCTTTCCTTAGGTCATTAGGAGCAAAAAATGTTATATGAACCCCAGTTAAATCCAGCTTAGTTTTGAAGATATTACCAATTTTCATGTAAAACGACGTCGCTACCGATGTTGGCCAGTTCCGCGTACCCATTGACAGGTATCAAAGTGCCAGCTACCACTCACAAAATTAATCCTTTTTTGAAATAAACATCGTTACCGTTTTATTCAAAGGAATAACTTCCATAGAGAAGCGATAGTTATCCAAGAAGGAAAACAATTATTATTTTGCTTCATTTTAGTTGTATTCATATAGTTTAATCATTATTAAAAAAAATGCAGGCATAAAAACATTCATATTTTAAAAACTTACAGTAAATCCAAGAAAAAAGCAATAACACACTGGTTTAGAACAACCGACTCTGAAGCACGTGCTTACTATAGAGATTCCATCGGAAATAAATGATTTATTATTATTATAACACTTTAAACTCTCGCGCTTTGTACCAACACATATTTAAGTAATTTAAATACGTGCAATATTGTTTCCTAACCCGTTTGTTTATTTTCACTAATAGTAGCACGTAGACGTGAAAAAACGTTTTAACAGTGTGAATGCTGAGCGGGCAGATTTGCCGACAACGAACAAATGACTATGAGCACTTCATTATGGCGCACGTCCGCAGGCAACGTTGGCATTCCAGAGTAAGGCACTGGTCCCACCGCCGGCTAGTAAGCTAGAAAAGTTGGGCGAGTAGCATTACATTGCGGATCTGTAAAGATCAATTGATCACACTGTGCCTGGTCAGCAGCACGCAGCACGCAACTAGCCGGCGGTGGGACCAGTGCCTAAGGTTTATTATTATAACGGATGGGCGTTTCTCAAAAAAAATGCCACACATTTTTCCCCAGATTTTTGGCAACTTTTATGTTATTCCGACTCAAAATCACGATCTCCTTCTTGTTAGACGCTTTACGTGGGCCACCGAAAGGGACAATAACAAGCAGCAGTTCGAAAAACTGTAACTATGCAACGGAAAATAATCTGCAAAAAGTGAGACGTATTTTCTAATCGATACCTCTTTCCTCTCGTACGGTTAAACGCTACAACACACGTTAATACAAACATAGACTACTAAAATCATATACTTTCCCTTTCGGCTCTACCGTAGTCGGGCTAAAATAAATGGCATGTTCAAAAAAATATATTGAACATGCACTGTTCATGTGTAAGATATAAGTGGGAATAATCCGAATATTCATTTAAAAGTTGCGCTGTCAAACCTGTCAATCTAAACTATTCACACAATTTGACAAAAGATGATTTCTGGTTTCTAAACTTTTCTGTCAGATAATTGATGTCTGTACCAAAAAACCCAAATACAAGCTTAAGAGTCCGCAGTAAGCTTGGCCGAATTTCACCTTCCCATACAAACTTAGTTACGCTCTCATTTTAAAACTACGTGTTGGATTGTGAAGAAACTTTGCATACACAATGACATGAGGTATGTCTATGTCTGTAATTAGTTTATATGGTTCCGGTTTATAAAACAAACCAAATACAGCAAAAACAAGTTTTGTTTGAAAAAATAATTCGCTGTATTTTTTTTACTATGGTATCTGAAGCGACATAAACTAATTACAGACATACATGTACCTCATGTCATTGTACATACAAAGTTTCCTTACACTGCAACAGTAGTTTTAAAATGAGAGCTTAACTACGTTTGTATGGAGAATCGAGCTTACTGCGGACTCTTAATACAGAAACTTATCCTACTAATATTATAAATGCGAAAGTTTGGATTAGATACTTCTATGTTTATTCCTCAATCACGCTTAAACGGCTCAACCGATTTGAATGAAACTTTGCACGAAGATATTTTATAGCCTGGATTAAAATATAGGATAGTTTTTATTCCGGGTCCACGCAGACGAAGTCGCGAGCGGAAGCTAGTTTAACATAAACCTGCCGGGTAATGACGTTACTTTTCGAACGCGCGTTAACACATATTAAGTAACATTTTTTGAATGAGAAAATGTTTTTTTAGATTGCAGACTAGCTACCCTGTTGTCTTTGCCCGCGCATTAAAAAGAATGCAGGCAAACCTGTCGGAGAAAATATTAACTATATCCATTCAGAAAGTATATTATGTATATACATCCACAAAGTGTACACACAAGTAAAATAATTCTTGAACTCGGATATGTGATTTCGGAGATTATATTATGAGACCCCGCTAGATAAAAAACTTACAAAGCAATTTTCCTCTTTACAATATTGTTTAAAATAGAAACTGGCATACCATTTCTATTTCCTTACATTATGTAATGTATGTAGTAAAATGCTACATATACCATTTTAAGTCCAATTAACCAATGCCCCCAGAGTCAGTACGTCGCGGAATGTGCAAAAATGTTCATTAACGTACAGTCGGCTCAAAAACGATAACTGTACACTCGGCCAGATTAATGGAGCGCTTTGCGCATACTCACGCCTTGGGGGTAGCTAGAGTTGTGTATGTAATATTTATAAGTACTAACAATGGTGGTAACGGGGAAAAGCCCTGTACATTAACAATATTATTCAGTACAAATACGTACACCTATTAACACTTCCGCTGCCAGGAACCCGCCTAAGCGGGTGCCTACGCTGTAGTCGCTTTCCGCTACATACGAGGAAAACCACGGGATCGGCTACGAGTACCGTAAAATGGGGTGAGTAGGATTCGCGGGGAGAGTTGGGTTATGCATCGGGAGAGTTGGGTTATGAATCGGGAGAGAAGGTATGAAAGGGGGTGAGATGGTTCTTTAAGGCTACTGCTACAAAAATAATGTATTCCAATTTAATGGAGCTATAGTAATACTCATAATAAAAAAAAATCGATCCAACAATCTTCCAAAATCACCTTTGTATTCACCTTTGAATGAAAAGTCTTTGCGATTCGTCAGCGCACCGCAGCCATGCTTTGTCTAGTTGACATTTGTGACATGAAGGCGTGCGGGTGGCAATAGACTGGATGCGTTCACGGATCGCACAAAATAAAGGCTCCCAAAGACGGTGTAGTTTATTATTATTGTAACTTGTAATGTGATTTCGTTGTTTGCTTGTTTTTTGTTTAGCTTTTAATTATTATTTTCTTTTCGTTGTTTTATGTTTTATATTTTAATTTGTCATCGGTTTTTATTTTATTTTATTTTACTGTGTTCCGTACCGTGTCCTCACTAGATGGACCCTACGGAAGACCAGCGCTGGCCGCAAAGCCAGCATCACGCTGAGTAGGGCCCATTTCGTGACACTGCACAGATTTATTTCTTCTTTTGTCTTTGTCCTGTAATACTGTGTTTTGTTGTGTTGTGTCATGAATAAATATGTTTGATTTGATTTGATTTGATTTGAAAACCCATCTAACCCCAATTACGAGGGACTACGGGGTGAGGTGGGTTTTCCTGTTTATCGTCAAAGTTATGAAATGGAACTACCCAAAATAAAATAAAAACTAAAATACAAACGTCCGGAACACTTATTATATACACCATTCAGTTTGTATAAGTAAAAATAAAATGTTATCGGGGTTTGAATGTCAGTTTTCACCCAACTCACCCCATTTTACGCTACGAGCGTAGCGCGTATGCGATTGTTGGCAGCGAAAGTGTTAATACTTGCTTCGTAAAGCGCCTCTCAGTTGCGCCGTACACACACTAAACCTAGTTGCTGATCAAAGTGATATATTTCATTGTTCAATGTCCGAATTTGTGTGTCTGTGTGTCTTGTGCAAGTATAATAATAAGGTTAAATCAATTAAGTATTTTAGGCGCTATTGCATTAGGTTAACCTGTTAAAATAGTTGCTATATTGAAATAAATAAATAAATAAATATTGAAAAAGTTATGTGTGGCCGAGTTTTTTGTGTCGATTCTTCTCCTCGCTCTGCACGTCTAGCACACGACGGCCGCGACATACTCTCGATTTTTATCGCACTATACCTCTTCTTCTAAGTGTTCTTATAAGAGAGAGACGGATAGTGCGAGAAAAATCGAGAGAGCTTGCGCGCCGTCGCGTGCTAGCCGTGCTGGAGATGTTTTTTTTCCGAACCGGTGGTAGGTTATAGCTTAAAATGAAAAAATAACTTTGACTTTATACTTTTCTACTCCACCTTAGGGAGCCGTAGTCCTATGGTATATTTATTCTACGTACTATAGCTTCTGCCCGCGACTCCGTCCGCGTGGAACTCGTTTATATCGTAGCTCGATACAAACTTTCATCCCCCATTTCACCCCCTCAGGGGATGATTTCCGGGATAAAAAACTATTCTATGTCCTTCCCGGGGATTCAAACTATATGCATACCAAATTTCATCTCAATCGGTTCAGCGGTTTAAGCGTGAAGAGGTAACAGACAGACACACTTTCGCATTTATAATATTAGTATGGATTCCCAGTATTTTTGTCTAAATAAATAAATAAATATTTTGGGACAATCTTACACAAAGTCGACCGAGACCCAAACTAATGTAATGATTATTTAGCTGCATACAAATTTCGCCGGACGGAGGTGCGGTGCAGTGTGTCGTACCACACGGAATTTATATACAAACCGAGGTACTGGCATACAATCTCTGGATAATTAACGCTTGTACAGTCAACAGCAAAAGTAGATGATCATTTTAGTACCTTGTCGCACTTAACGTAACAATACTGTGACAGTTAGGATGCGTCAAAGTAGTGAAAGTGACAAGGTACTAAAACGATCATCTACTTTTGCTGTTGACTATACTATGGGTACTAGGCGACGATATCTATTATCTATATTGTCTAGTACCCATAACATAGGCCTCATTGAGTTTACTATGAGACTATTTCGATCTGTGTAACATTGTGCTCTAACCCATACAAATAGAAATGCGAAACTAACCCTGTCTATTTGGTAGCTTTCACGCTTCAACCGCTGAACCGATTGAGATGTAATTTGGCATGGAGATGGTTTGAGCGTAACCTCAGGGGACCATTTCCGGGATAAAAACTATCCTATGTCCTTCCCTGGGACTCAAACTATCTCTATACCCATCTAAATTGGTTCAACGGTTTAAGCGTGAAGAAGTAACAGACAGAAAGACACACTTTCGCATTCATAATATTACTACGGATTTAGGCACCTATAAATGTCAATAAACTTCTACCGGTTTGGACACAAAACCTCTGCCTCGAGAAGAACGGCGTACAAAACTAAGTTTTTTTTTTTCAAAACAGTTTATAATTTCAGTATCAGTATTATAGAATTACATTGCTACAGTAGAAAGCCTATTTATTTATTTTGCAATAGATTATTTGTGTATTTACTCTGCAAATACATAATTAAAACCGGTGTTTGAATAACCGATTCTCTTTGTATGCTTTCTTAGAGGTATTCCAGAATGCTGCTTAGTGCGAGTCCGTGTGTTTCGCATGCATGAACTAATTGCATTTTTCAGGGTTCCGCAGTTACATTAGCAGTACATCACGTAGACGAGTTAACACATTCGCTCCCAAGAATCGCTACGCGCTACGCTCGTAGCCAATCCGAGAATAGCGGAAAGCGACTACGGCTGTCTGACGCATATGTGTCGTCATGGGCCCTGAATGGGTTAAGAAGTCCAAGTTAACCCACCGCCGACGAGGTCTACCGCGTTTCGTTTCGAGTCGTGGACTTCCACTCCATGTCCCCCCTTGAATCACACTTGTGCAATACAAGAAAGTCTCCTGGCCCCTATTTCACCAACTTGACAATTGTCATCTGACAACGACCATTTTCCGTACATTGCTGGTTATACAAGTAACCTAGCAAGTACCTTAACTTCTAGAACAAGCAATGTATGGCGAATTGTATGTGTCATGTGACAATTGTCAACTTGGTGAAATAGGGGCCTGCTATCCGCACAACGAATCCTCAAATCAACAAATTATCGGTAACGCGCTTGCGACGGCCCGGCCACGACTTCGAGCGGCAGCGGCAGCGTATTTTCTAATTCATTGCGTGTGATCCGAACTAACAGCAGTGCGTTGCGCGTCTCAACAGCGAAATGAACAGATAAAACGCTGGCCGCGCCGCAATTCGCGCAATGGCGGGGCGGGGACGTAACTCAGTCGCTCTCGCAAGCATACCTACAATGGCAAGCCATACGCCTGTTTGCCACCGCCGTAGCGTTAACATTAAAGGGACCATTAAACTTAATACCGACTCACACTTGCCGCTTTATACCGCTCGCGAGTTTTTTAATAACCCGCATACTCGCGCATTATAAAAAAAAATTAAAATAGAAGTTTGTTTGTTTCCGAACGTTTATGGGATTGTTGCGCAACTGTTGCAGACGGTGTTTTGTTGCTCTGTACTTTACATACTGTATGTATAGGTGATGAACGTATTCCATAAAATATTCGAAAATTGCGTTAATCGTCATGGGATTTCAAGGAAAACCATTTTTAACGCAAAACCATTAACTACTTCTCCATAGAAACGTAGTTACGCTCTCATTTTAAAACTACGTGTTGGATTGTAACGAAACTTTGCGTATACAATGAAATGAGGTATATCTATGTCTGTAATTAGTTTATGTTAGCTTCAGATACCATATTAAAAAAATACAGCGAATTTAAGTTTTTCATACAAAACTTGTTTTTGCTGTATTTAGTTTGTTTTATAAACTGGAACCATATAAACTAATTACAGACATAGATATACCTGATGTCAATGTATATGCAAAGTTTCGTCACAATCCAACACGTAGTTTTAAAATGAGAGCGTAACTACGTTTGTATGGGAAGGTGAAATTCGGCCGAGCTTACTGCGGACTCTTATGCTTCAAATTCTAATTAAACCATATATGTAAAATGAGTACAACCCTTTGCTATCCTAGATAATAGTACCTATTTGTCCGTTATAATTCTATTGTATCGGAAATGGCCACATACCATCATATCATATGGATGTATTCATCTTATATTTTTCGATACCTATAGAACCTTAGAATATTTTAAATGATTCTAACAATGTATATAGGTATATGGTGTCCCAAAAGTAACGCAATATTTACATGTTGAATAATATGATATCAATATACAGGGTACAAAATGCATATGTAACTTCTTGCGCGGTTTGCGCTTCCCATCAGGCCTGTCGATCGCGCTTAGGTATTTGTTATGTATGAGTGATGGTTAAAAAAATAACCATGGATTATTGAACGAAATCAATGACTAACTATTATTTAAATTATATATTGTATTTAAAAAAAAAAACCCGAGCTGTTTTCGCTGATTCTTTTCGCGGAGGGTTTCTTTCTGAACCGGTGGTAAATTATCGACATTCATAGGTGCATCGAAATTTAATACCTGATTATGAATTATTTGAATCGATACCAGTATGTATCTCAAACCACACTTATTGATTTGGGGGTAAACTCTTAACAGAGTGAAAATATTTCACTTCTAAAAAACCAACGTACCTACCTTCAAAATATTCAAGATTCTGTATAAGACAAAACAATTGCAAAACATAAAGCCCGACCAGGAAAATAAAAAACTTCGCCATATTGCGGAAAACTATTGGAACTAATTTCTTCAACTGGCAACAGTAACTTTGAAGACGTCATTAATGCCATCTGTCAATTGCCGTCAAAGTGAGCTGTCGTTGGTACGTGTTGTATTGCGTTAAAATGCCGAAAACTATTAAAAGTGATTGAAGTAAAGTGATTTACAATATGAGGAAGTGTTGGTCGGAGAGAAAGTGAAGGATTAGACTCTATTCCTCTAAATAACATCACCGACCTTGTTGTCAACATGACAGAGTGGAAATTAATTAGTGTTGCCATAATTATTGCTAATTTAGCGCCCCCAGACCAGGTTTTTCATTTTCCTGGTCGGGCTTTACATCCAATCATGATCACGAGTTTAATTAAAGTTATGGAATGTCATGTGCGAGACTCGTAGCGCCATCGGTCGCCGAGTAGCCGAATACTAAACGCTTGAAAACGATTTTAGGAAATATCGTTTTGATAGCATAGACCCTTTCAATATTTACATCGAATTATTATTCAATATTTATATTACCATTTTAAATGAGTACTGAGAAATGTGTGCCCAGTGCGCCATCTAGTGTCGAATAGCACAACGAATTAACTATGAAGCAGCATTATTTTAATACTTTTGTTTTTTTCTGAAAGAACACGTTTTAACGACTTTAATTTTAAGGAAATAAGTATGACCAAAAGCAGTTTTAAATAACTATATTTATTTTAGTACATTTTTATGCACGTGAAGAGTATTTCATAGATATTATTACACATAAGCACATTTTATTACTAAAACATATACCGAAATAGCCATTCGAGTGCATTTTATGAAACCCTCAAAATATCCCTGTAAGTAATACTTTTATGCGGCCCTAATAGATTAAAAACCTGTACAAAACATAAGTTTCCTTCACAATAAATTATTTAAATAGCACTAAAAATAATTACCTGCGTCCAACTTTTGTGCACACAAATTTCCTCCAAGCATCTCTGTGCACGGAGCAACAAGGAGAGCCGCATACGTGGCTATACAAGTCAGTCGGCGACAGCGCTATACATCGATAGATGCTGCACAGTGGAGATGGTGGTGCCGTTTTCCAACTATAATCACTGTATCTCAGCGTGCCGTCACGCTTCGTACTAAAAGAACATTTGAAAAGAATAACGTCACACGATTTTGAACTTGAATAACGCAGTTTTACTTTTAAATTTTGCGTGTTTCGCTTGCAACAAGATTGGCGTTTATTCTCTTTTGTTTTTGTCAATGTGTGCGAATTTTCTGAGCAGCAGGAAAACCTGTATAGGCATTCTGTGTTCCGTGTCTGTATTAAGGTGTATCGCGTGTGTGTGCGTGGTTGTGTGTGTGTGGGGGATGGAGGGTTGAGACGAACGCTGGGCCGGTACGGTGTGCAAGTAAATTTGCAATATGCTATTAAAATAGTTTTTGTTTTTTAAAAAAAATCTTAGTACAATGCAATGCAACATTTAGGTACCCCTCTCGTCACAGCAGTCGACGGAGTCTTCGCTCCATAAATGTCCGCCTTTATAAAACATCTTGGTGACGCTATAATATTGCCGACCGCTGGGACAGACCCCTAACCGTAATAATGGGCTGGTTACGCTCAAAAAGTATAATATTCATAATCCGAGCCACAAGTAGGTACATATATACATTCGCGGTACTCGACACAGAATCAGATCTGTAAATCGTTTTTTCGGCTTCAACGACGGGCAGCTCTACCGAACATCGTCCCCTAACCCCCCTCTACATACAAATGTCCGTTCTTTTTGTATATACTTGTAAATATGTATCTGCTTTTTGAAAATAAAAATGTTCTACGTATTATGTATTTAATTTAAAAACAATTTCAAGCAACTTTTCATGTCTGTCTATATACATACGTATTAAGCTTGCATTTGAAAATAATCTTTAAATTATGTGCGTGAAAGATTTTTCAACATAAAAAAGGTCGTTTGCTACATATATATTCCTACTTCTATGTTGAACTATTCTGAATGTTAGTAGCTAAGCATACAGTGAACAAATCGTTAATTAGTTAGAAGAAACACGTTTTTACAAAAAAAATGTGTTTTTACTTTCATATTTATTTCAATGGTAAATATAATAATATTAATACATTAACAATTGAACTAAAAATACATCAAAGCAAGGGTCAAATTTTGTGTAGAGGGACCGTAACTAAAATATTTTATGCGACAGAAAACTAAAATGGGACAAAAACAGAGTTACCCATACTTACTAATATTATAAATACCAAAGTAACGTTCGGTCTGTTTTCACGCCTGAAAAATTGAACTAATTTTAATTCAGTTTGATATTATAAAATAAACATTAAGCCCTACAGATGAACACAGGCTACTCTATTTTTAAAATAGGGGTCATTTATTGACTCCGAAGTATTTGCTTTGTAAGTTTAGGGGTTAATCACCGAAACTAGTCATTTGATATTAAATATCTTTCACCAGTACATATAAAGGATCTTTCGGATGGACAATGGCTATATTTTATCCAATGGCTCTACCTGGGTTTTTTGTAATATGTTTCTAGTACAAAATATGATTGTGTCACAACTGTCGCTGGAGAAAATACCGAAACAAATGAATACAAGGTGATTTCTAAATTAGATAAGATAAGATACGCTTTATTTCCTTATGACATAGTTTGTTATATTTTTTGCACTGATTAGTTTTTTTTATATTTTTTGTATATTCTTATTTTTATTTCACTATTTTAATTCAACATTCTTTAAATATTAAATATATTTCTTCTTCTTACGTATAAGGACAGCTTAAAGCGGTGAAAGCCTCCTCCAAAGCTTTCCAGGGGGCCTAGACAAGGTTACAATCGACAAGCGCTCACGCCATTAGAAAACTAATATAATTTACTTTAAAAACAAAGTTTTAACAGACTTCAATTTAGTCATCCGCCAAGCCACGAAAACATTTCCACATTTCTTTTCCAATTTACCACATGAACTGATTTCCGAGAGCAAATGCGTTGATTATTAGAGCAAAAAACCGAATCGCTGTATGTGGGCTGATAATATTTGAGGACTTCCGTCAATTCCACAAGGATCACTGTGATATACTCTTGTACTTTTAAGTACATAATTGAGGAATTCCATAAGTCATCTGTGGTTTCATCATCAATTCCACTCCACCAAATTTATGATTTCCGGGTGTAAATACACGAGTTATAATAGAAAATACCAAAATCACTACACGCGTGCCTAATGCAATTGAGGAGTTCCCTCAATCCCTCATGGATCCCATCATCCAACTGAATTCTTGAAATAAATGGGACCCACCTGGAAGCATATACCAACAAAAAAATATATAAATCGGCTCATCAATGACGGAGTTCTGAGGTAACAAACAGTGAAAAAAAATAAAAAATTACAACCGAATTGAGAACCCCCATCTTTTTTTGAAGTCGGTTAAAAATGTATGGGAATGACAGATGTTAACGAAAAGTGTTTCGTCGGTATCTTTAATTCCCCTACATTTTATTATTTTCTATTGGCGTTAGCGCTTGTCGATTGTAACCTTGTCTACGGCCCCTGGTTCCCCTGTCTTTAGCTTTTCTTCCTCAATAGCATCCCGCTTTCTTTTGGATATCATCACTCCATCTTGAGAGTGGTCTTCCTTTTCTTCGTGTGCTGTCCATAGGATACCATTCCGTTACGATCTTTGTCCACCTTTTGTCTTTAGTTCTTTGTGAGTGCCCTGCCCACTTCCATTTGAGTCGTAACGCTTGTTTTACTGCATCTGTGGCTTTGGTTACTTTTCTGACCGACTTGTTTCTTACTCTATCTCTAAGTTTCAGTCCTAGATAACTTCTCTTCGTTCCTCTCAGATACACTAAGTTTGGACAACGTTTTTTTGGTTACGCGCCAGGTTTGCCATGCATAAGTGAGACATAGGAGTTGGCAGATGTTCATGGCTTTAGTTTTTAATTTAGTAGGCATAAATATTTTTGAAAATTTCCTTCAGGGACCAATACTTGACTCCATGTGAGTTTTATTCTTCTTTCAATTTTTAAAATTACTTACTCAAAATAATGTATGTCAGCCTAAAGACGTCCACACCACAGATGGAAATAAGCTACCTCAAATAGCGCCACAATTACCGGTTCTACAATACCCACTTCCAGCAGACCCCTGGGACCTTGATATCGGGGTACGTTTTTATACAAAATAAAAGCTTTTTGTATACTGTTATGTATAGTGTACTGATGCAGTTACACTACCTATACTATAAATCATTACTGTTATTATTATCGATTAAACTCTTTACTGTAATATGATCAGGTAAATCTTATATTAAGGAAATGTCAACAATTCATTAAAACGCAATTCTGGCATCCACAGCAAATATTCGCTAAACCCATAAAGTTAAAACAGTCAATCATAAACATGTTAAAAGCATTACTAAGCCATAATATCGTAAAATTAATTATTTACCCCACCGTTGCTGGCGGTACAACTAATCTGCTCCCCCTAATAGGCCATCTCCGCGTTTCCATGGCAACGACAAGATGGCCGAGCGCCCCCCGCCACCCGCGCGCGGGTATATAAGCACACCCCCCGAGCTCTAAGAACCAGAGAGCCAGTACGCGCCGTCTCGAAAGCACGTATCGCGTATTTCATCTGTCTAATTTAAATTTTGACTCGTTTTTATTTCAATAAATTTTTTGTTTCTTTTTCGTTGTTTTTCTTTTATAAAGGTGTTGTGGTTGTGCTGTTCCAAGGTAAGTCTAGTTTTAAGCGTTTAATTTTAATTTGACGTTTTTGCATTGCACACGATTTCGTCGCGTTTTAAAGTTGCGGTTTTTGATATTTTTAACACTTAGCATTTTATCGATTTGTACTGAAGCTGGATTATTAATAACCTCTCATCTCTCTGCCACTGAATTAAAGTGCACTCTAATCCATTCCCGTTTGGGTTCACATTAGCTTGGCTCCGAGAATTTCTTAGTACTTTTTAGGTTCCTGTTACGAGGTGAAAATAATTAAAGTTGACGGAATATTAAGTAAGACATCGTCTGGTTAGCTTTAATAATTTCCTTTAATAATTTTCGTTTATGAGATCAGTTTGTTAATATTAAGATGCAGTTACGCCAGCTCGTTCGGGTTGATAATGGAAGTCGGGATTCTCTTGGGCTTAGGCTTGTACCTGGTTTAGAGCCACTCCCAATCTTTCCTACTTATAGAAAGCGATTAAGAAACCACAACCCAACTTATAGCTGAAGCCACGCGACTTTTAATCTGGAGCTTGTGGGTTCCAACTCCAATTCGTACCACTGGGCTTAAAAAAAACTTACGTGCGAAATATCATTTGATATATATCTCTAGTTTTTTGCTCAAGGAAAACATCGTGAGGAAACCGGTCTAATCCCATAAAGGTTTAGTTTTTCTTCTGCGTTGGAAGGTCGCAGGCGATGGCAGTCGCTTTTGGGATTAGGCGCCAAAGCGGACCCAAGGCTCTTTTAGTACACTACCGGGAAAATCGCTAGGAGCATGATGAACCTAACTTATAAATGGTCACCTCGGAGACACCAATGCCACATGCTGGTCCCTTCTTTTCAGTCATCGTCTCAGATCTTGATCAGTTAATTACTAGTCCTGATAACTGTGGCCCAGTTCGCGAAGCTAGTCATCATCAGTCGTTCCCTCAATGCTGAGGATCGTGACATCGTGTCCTATTCTTGATTACCAGACTTCTCCATATGCTCTTATCACCGGCTTTTAGTATGGCCTCGTGCAGATGTCGTTGCAAGGGTGCAGTGATTTGTGTGCTATTTGTCTAGCTGTTGGTCTGCCCCGAGAGCTCTGCCCCTCAATTTTGCCCGGCAAAATAATCCTCTCCAGGCTATCCGAAGAACGTCGTGAGCGGTGCCCAAAGTATGTGAGAAAACGGTCTTGGCATATTGTGGATAGTCGACGATGTATGCGTTCACGAAGCTACATGTTAGAATTTTACAAGTAATAACTGACAACACAATATGGCGCTAGATGAGGGCTTTAGACCAGTGCTGCCGGCTCAAACATGTCAAACGCCTTCGCCACAACGGACAACTGGTATCGAGATTGCTTTAAGTACTGAATTTGGGTTGAAATTTTGCTGCAGCTTTATGTGACCTGTAAGAGAGGGTGGGGGAGGCCTATACCCAGCAGTGGACGTCTTTCGGCGGATATGATGATGAATAGTGTGAGATGTCTCCGGACAATGTTCCTGGGCTTGAGGGAGGTTTTTTAAGACTTGTTTGGAAGCTATACTTACATATTTATGTAGACTGTAAGAGAAGTTCCGTAATGTTAAAAAATTATAGTTGCAATTAATTTCTTCTCCTTCTAAAATATTTCCACGCGGTGTTGGGTTAGAATAGAACAGCATCAAACCCCGCTAGTCCCGTGGGTGTCATAAGAATCTACTAGAAAAATGGTTGAATTTCTGGTTGATTGGCTTGCAACCTATCACTGCACTATCATACTATCTTACAATTGCTAGAGCTAGCGGCACTGAAAAATTTCTTTAATGTACCCTGCCTGCATCCCCTTTGCGAACAGGCGTAAGTAAAAATAGAAACTCAAAGATTTTGTAACGTTGTATAGTAAGTTGTACGTTGGGATTAGGATTACTGGATTACTGGACTGGATTACTTAGATGTTTTTTTTTTTTGGGGGGACAGTCTTACACAAATCGGCCTAGTCCCAAACTAACCAAAGCTTGTACTATGGCTACTAGACGACGATATACATACTTATATAGATAAATAGATACTTAAATACATAGAAAACATGACTCAGGAACAAGTATTCGTGCTCATCACACAAATAAATGCCCTTACCGGGATTCGAACCCGGGACCTCCAGCTTCGTAGGCAGGGTCACTACCAACTAGGCTACAGAGGTCGTCTCTCTCGAATAAAAGGTGAAAAAGCATAAGACAAGCAAAAGCTCCGCATCGATAATTATAGGTGCAGATTACGGATATTACAATTACCAAGAAATCTTCTTGATTGCGGATGCAGATATTGATGTTCAATCGCACGGCAGCGAATTGACATATACTTATACTGTCTTTTTATTATGGAACGATCACGAGCTTAAACACATCAAGCCGCCTCGTGGTAAGCCAGTACTGTCTAGCTGGTCTAAATAGACAGACATTCAGATGTACTCTTTGAGTAATTGATTCCATGGATTAAACATACACATACAATGTGTGCAGAGTCTCACAAAAATCATAAAAAATCACCATGAACCATAATCAAGCGCACAAAATATCTGATTGAAGTTTATCGGTCCCAGAAAAAGAGTCGTGTCAAATATTTAGGCACGCTTAGTTGTGGGCGATTATGAATTTGGTGACAACAGATTAAGTGAAATAAGTTTTCCCTATCAATGTCATGACATTATTTTAGAAATGAAAACATTGTCACCCTGTCACTCTCTGACACATGAAGTAGGAGAAAGTAATATAATATAAAGTAGTATAATACAGTGATATCATACAATACAATACATGTAATATAATACAGTAATACATCTTTCTTTAAACGCTTCCCTGGTTATTTTCATCCATACCTATATAATAAAGTTAACAATCTATGTGATATAAAGAATGCATCCCTTCCAGAAGGTAAGCGTAAATTGTTCGTTTGGTTAAACAGCCTTAATTATTTCGAGACTGGAAAACTTATCAGAAACGTTGTTTAGCATTTATTTATTTATTTGGTCGCGCGCACATACACTTACACACACACATACACACACACACACACACACACACACACACACACACACACTCACACATTCCCATTTGTTTTATAATAATATTAATGATATTAGAGAATACCTACCGGATAAAACTTGTACTGTTAATGGTTTTCAAACGGTCACCACGATACAGGCTAAGCCTAGTGTGGGGTTATGTTGTGTTCTTTTTCTTTCTTTTAAATAAACGAATTTTGTTTTATTATTTATTTACTTATAACATCGATCGGTGTAGGGTGACCAAATTTTGCAGAACTTGGGTATATGCTTTCAACTACTTTGGTACTAACACGGTTGATACACTATGTCAGATTGAACCTTTAACCGCAATAGGCCGCAATTAACGTTTGTTTGAGTTAGTTATCAGGACAACGCAGCTATGCTGTGAATAAGTCACTGACCTCCCGTGACCCAATGGGTTAACGACCTTATATATAATCCATACTATCCATACCAATATTAAAAATGCGAAAGTAACTTAACGGCAAAATAGATAAATAGTTTCAACATTGGGCTACAACGCCAGGGGGTTCAATTCAAACCCTAGCTACGTAAAGTTTTTAAACACGAAAGTAACTGTCTGCCTGTTTGTTACTTTTCACGCTTAAAGCTCTGAACAGATTCAGCTGAAATTTGGTAAGGAGACAATTTGAGACCCTGAGAAAGACATTGAATAGTTTTTATCCCGGGATTTTTCCCTTAAAGGGGTGAAAAGTTTTAAAAAAAGGCGTGGATTAACCATTATAAGCGGGCAAAGTCGCGGCAAAAGCTAGTAGTATTTATTGCAATAATATAAAGATAATACAAACACGTAAAATATCTATAGACACGTACATGCTCGTAAAAGCGCCTGCTAAAAAGGATACGAGCAATTTCAACTAAACGCAACATTGCCATTAAAACTTTCGCAGGCGCATAAAGGTAATTTAGTATGGAAAAACACTATTTTTTCACAGGAACGCGTTCACATAGTAAGTTAATAAAATATTTATATATGAAAATTGCATCGTCCGTAGCGTGGAGATTGATGGCTGTGCCGTGAGGGGAGGCAGAGAATATTGAATACTGGATACAGATATTTGTGTTTCTTAATAGTTGAATAAAATAATACTCTATATTGAAAAGGGGTCTTTTACGCGGCTAATGTAATGACTTTTATATGGTTTTTTTTATTTGGAGGCAAATACGCGTACGGTCCTGGCGGTAAGCCACCTATGGGCGTATGCAACCTCTGACCACATCTTTTTGGCTAACCCTTAATATCTATATAAGGATTCGCTGTCTGAGTGGACTCTGAGTAGTACTTAGAATTATATGAACTAGCTGCCCGCACGTATTGCAATGAACGCAGGCAAACCCGCGGGATAAAATATAACCTATAGCCATCCGTAAAAAGTCCATTCTATCACATGTGAAATAATTTTTGAAATCGGTTCAGTGGTTCCGGAAATTACCCATTACAAAATTATAAAGCTACAATCTCGCAGACTTTTTCCGCACATACATTTTAAATTTGATACGGGCGAATATTTTGATGACGATTAGTGTCGGTTTAAACAACACATTTACATAAATTTCGGTAATTAACTGCTTCTATTTTTTTCATACAAAATAATGAGCAAGCAATGTGACTACACGGCATGTTATTTGTTTACGATACACATAAAAGTCAAAACGTCAGATATGTCAAGTCAGTTGGACTAAAAAAATATTAATAGTTAATTAACAAAATTGCTTACTTATATCATTTGTAGGTACAGACGAAAACTATGGCTGGTTAAAATATACGCCACTATGAAATTTAGTCTGTATGACGTATGTTGTATGAAAGTTTTACCCCAGGGCATCGTGGGTCTAAAAATAAGCAGGTCAATAGGCAAGACGGGAACGGATGCTGGATCGATAGAGGTCGTCTGAGCGGCTAGTGATGTGACACGACCGATCATATCGATAGTTTTAAGATTTATTAACACACTAAACGGATTACATTCATGAGAAGGAAAGAAAGAAAATAAATTATTGGCCTAAAGACTTTGGTACAGTACAAAGAGAAGAACAGTGGTCATACAGCATAATATCTATTACGCTAAAGGGTTCTCACTCAGCTTGGTGTCACGGATTGAGCCACAAGACGCGCTCCGTGGCACTGATTTTCAGTGAGGCCATTAAGACGCAAGATGGCACTGAAAGGGACTCATAAAATTAACATCGATTGTAGAAAATAAATCACGGGTTTTGGTTAATAATGCCAACAAGTAACTACGAGCGAAAACTATCCTAAAACTACACTAAAATACTACCTACATAACAATATGCATAATCATGCAAACTAGATTATAACTATGGTTACATGTTTACGTTAAGGTGATTCGATCACCATACAAAACGTCTTTTTACATTCGCAGGCTAACGGCGTGATATTTTAAGAAACTTATGTCACCATCATTCATAAATTGGCTTCCCATTTGCGCGAAATTCCCCCTTTCCTCGAATAAATTTGTATAAACTAGAATAATTTGAGAAATTAGTTTGTCACGTGATACTTTGCGAAAACGACAATTCACAAATTATTCTGGTTTATACAAGTTTATTCTAAGAAATGGGGAATTTCGCGCAAATGGAAAGCCAATTTATGAAAGATTGTTACATAAGTTTCTTAAAATATCACGCCGTTAGCCTGCAAATGTCATAAGACGTTTTGTATGGCGATCGAAACACCTTAACATTGACGTACGTAAGAAACTCGACTTTAATAAAAGGGGAAACTAAAAAAAATGGATTATTAACCTGCCCAAATTGCGCTCGTACCTTTGCAAAGCCACATGAGCAGCCAGAGAGTAGAACAAGAACTCTCCAGTCATATTGCTAATCGTTGACACCCAATGCAGAACACAGTCGCTGCGGCCGAAATCGGCCATCATCATTATCATTATCATCATCGTCATCATCATCATCAGTTTAAAGATTACTTTAGTTTAGTTGATAGTGATGGTGTGAAGTCTGCGCCCCGAGATTGAATCTCGGTAAGGCCATTAATTAGTTTAATCATGAGCACGAATATTTGTTCTGAAGTCTTGGAAGTCTATGTATTTAGGTATTCATTTATTATAAGTATGACCAGTTCGATTTGTCTAAAATTTTCCAATATTTATGTATTTAAAGATGTTTAGATAAATCCTACTTCCTACTATAATATTATAAATGCGAAAGTTTAGATGTTTGGATGTTTGTTACGGCTAAACCGATTTGAATGAAATTTTGCACGAAGATAGTTTATAGCCTGGATTAAAATAAAGAATAGTTTTTATCCCGAGTCCACGCAGACGAAGTCGCGGGCAGAAGCTAGTAACTCATAATTTATCTTCGAGCTGAATCGATCAATTATTTCCTAATGATCGGGAAAAAATGACAATCACCTGATTACTGATCGAGTGAACAAAATAATATACAATTCTTAATAACAAAAAATTGCTGATTAGGTATGTGCCCTTAAAAGTTTGTCGATTTTTGTTATAATTGTATAACATTTTATAAAAAAGACCCTTTCGGGTCATAACACCAAATAGGCCAAGTTTTGCTAACAAATAATAAAAAATACGAAGTTCTCGTAAAAAATCGCTGCAAGTAGACCGGTTCTATAACTCATTTTGTAATTATTCAGTATTTACTATCGACAACACAGCTAACTGACCATCGGTGCACCTTAAGTGCATTGTAATAAGGTTCTATATAAACACAGGATGGTCAGTTAACAGTGTTGTCGTTTGTACGTGTGTGCCATAAATATCTTATTTCCCCTTATTTCTGATTTCTTGAAGAGATATAACTTGCTATGCTCGAAATTTTAACGTGTGTTTTAGTATTTATTTTGTATTAAAATATTTATTTTTTTGAATTTGAGAACACTCATACCTTTTTTCGTATGTATGCAATACAAATTTAATAATAATAAATACATTTAAACGATGTAAAGAATTACTAAATACTTTTTCAATGCAAAGTATGCAACGGCACTGTTGCAGAAATCTACTTTCATGAAGATATGAATGCCTCTCATCACAATACGATCGCTGTGAAGATCTATACAAATCGCAATCTTTTACATTTGTGTCAGTCCACTGCTTTCAGATATCTACAAAGCTTTGTGTATGTTGTAGCGTTTTAATTTCAACCAGCGTACAATAGCTTTTTCAACAGCGATGAAAACGGTTCAGTGTTTATCTTTTTTAATTAAATTTAACGACGTTATATGTGTTTTTCATTTAGTTATTGTACGCCATTCTATTTTTTTATTTGTTAATTATGTATATTTAAATTTCTACTTTGACAACAAGCAATACCAGAAGTTGATTCAATTTAAGAAAAATCATTTCACACGATTCAAGAACTCGTTCCTAAAAAATATAAGATTTTACATAATATATTACACGTTAATCAACGAGAAATGTTATTGACGACCTTAATATACGAGTTTACGGTCGTCAATGACATTAGTAAATAAAAACCATACTAACTAATAAATATTAATAAATAACAGTTAATATAATGATAATGATTTTACTCTTAATCTACCAAGTGAACAAATAATAATGCCGTTATTTTGTGCAAAAACGACACAGGGAAATCCTTTCATTAATTGCATCTAACAGCATAATTACGCGTTAATCGACCTACCCCCCCCCTCACTATCGCGAAGTGAAACGTCAAGAAATTCGTCTCCCGTCAATTTTCAGGCTATTACACAGAATGATGGACTCCCGCGTAACTCGATTCAAGATGGCGGCCATTTAGTGACGGACACCTAATTGTTAATTTATCGATGGGGTGATATTATTAATTTTAGATAATTAATAGTTGAAAATTATGTGGACATTTCTTGAATAAATGGCGGTATATAAATTGCACTATTTTATGTGAATAGATGTCTGAGCTAGCTGCAAACTGACAGGTTGAGAATATATAAGTTTAAATCAGCTAAGCTATTTAATCCATTTAGCTCCTATCACGACACACATGCCAGAGCGCTACGGGTGATTTTAGCTTCATATGGGCATTAAGCTGCTACGGGCTACAGTATAGGGCCACGAGCGTAGCGTGGTGGTAAAAAGGAAGTGAGGAGTTTACAAACAGATATTTACTTCCAGTTTTATAATATTAGGATGTACACAGCATGAGTTAAAAATCTTTACCAAATTTTACCGAACATCAAACAAAACACTAAAATCTTTCCCGAAAGTGTTTCAATAACTTCACCCTATTCATTATCTGAAAAGATCTTGTCATAGTAACAAGCGTCAACGACCGAGACGGGGGGTGAAATTCAATTATTACCCTCCGCCTTTTACTTTTATCATTAGATAACACTTAAACTACAATGGGTGTACGAGTATTTCAAAAATCTCGACATCTTTTATCGCTCTTAGAATTACTAATAAACCGATAGCGAGACACGTGAATGAATTGAGACTTTGGTATAAACCTACGGCTGTAGGTACATCTGATGATTTACTTACTAACATTTCACTAGGCCGTAATTTTAAAAATAGCATACCGTCGACTTACGCGTAATAATCAGAAGAATAACTGAACGAGCAAGCGAAGCGAACGAAGTTCTCCGTGTCAGCTTGGCCAAAAATTATTTCGTATTTGTTTTAAGTGAAAACTTCTTTAGCGGCGCTGTGCATAATTTGTGATGGGGAAAAATTGTTAAACTCGCCACAGGTCACGTGACCGTAAGATTCGTAAGACGTGATATTCGAGACAGGTCACGTGACCGTAAGACGGACACGTGACCTGATCGAAAAACTGTTACAATGTCATTGAGTTTTCACTTCTACCGGCACTCCCGGAGTGCAACCCGATCTTTTTTTATATGTTCAGTGTCTGGAGTTTTATACCTACTTTCACACTATCAACTATCGATAAAACTATATCGATTTTCTCGGTACATTTTTCTTATCTCTAGTCGCGTCCCCTTGCTATGCGTTACGCGCCCGTGTACGTGGCTGCATGTTGATGTGTGATTGGAACTCACACTAAAACAGCTGACATCATCATCTTATCCTAAAGGAAGGTTGATACCAAACAGTTGATACCAGACGCCATCTTGGGACTAGGCGCGTTCGTGGGTTCCACCCTTACGTTGTTGATTTACCACTGATTCGCACGAAGCGCTTTGCTTCCAGTTTTCTCGCGAGGACAGCCAAACAGTGGAACTCGCTTCCGGCAAACCTTTTCCCAGTTACATATAACTTGGACCTTTTCAAGACGAGAGTGAATAGGCACTATCTAGGTATGCATGTAACACCCTCGACCTCATCATCATTTACCATCAGGCGAGATAATGGTCAAATGCGTAGCTACACGTAAAAAAAAAGTTACCCTAGTGGGTAGTGTCGAGCTGTAGTAGTACGAAGCTGAAGGTCCTGGGATCGAATCCCGGTAAGAGCAAATATTTGTGTGATGGGCGTGAATATCTGTTTCCGAGTCTTGGATGTTTTCTATGTATTTATATATATTACTTATATTGTTGTCTAGCACCCATAACACAAGCCTTATTGAGCTTACCATGGGGCTAGTTCGAGCTGTGTAAGATTGATAATAATTAACACAAATAATTACATACATACATACGTTCACGCCTTTATTTCCAAAAGGGGTAGGCAGAGCACCTGAAACTTATGTTCCAGCGCCACTTTTAGCATAACTGTGGGTATATAAGATCGAAAAAATGTGATACACAAATAATTAACGGGTTTAAATTCAAGTGTAGACTTCATTTTTTAAATATTCAATTAGGCGAAGCTAAATAAATATTTTGCATATGTGTAAATATATATCAATTACGCTCTCACTTTCAATGTTTTAGGACTGGCATTAAATTCTTACCTGTTGATCATTATTCAATACCTACATGTAATCGCCTTTTCCTTTGTACTTTTTTGATCCTTTTCTTCCCGTGTAATTGGTTGGGTAGCGGTCGGAAACTAACAACATGACGGTATGTTTGAAGAGTTTGGTTAATCGTTTAGTTGATTCGTCATCCGTTTAGTTTTAGATTTAATTATAGTATAGTAGTTTTTTAGCTAGGGCCCTACTGAAAATCAGCGCCACGGCTTGTCGTGGCAACATGCTGAGTAGGGCTCCTTTTAGCGTCGCTTGTTGTTGCATTGATATGTTTTGTGTAATCGTTTATTGTGCCGTTAATAAAGAATTATCTTATCTTATCTTATCTATAATAAATATTTATTTAAAGGAGCACGGGGTCTTTTGCACCTCATCCCAAGATTCGGCGTAAGCACTAGTTTTACGAAAGCGTCTGCATCTAATCTGACCTTCCAACCTGAGAAACTGGACGTTGTTGGAATTAGACCCGGTTTCCTCACGATGTTTGTTAAATATCATATCAAACTAGTTATTATAAACAAAACTCATGATCTGTGTGTTTTAATATCCGAAGTAGCACTTCGGAACAAGCGGCCCACAATCTGTCTGCATTGCCCAAAGGTTGACTGGTAGTGAATGCTTTCGACATTAAGTTCGCCTTTTGTAATTATTTTTTTTGAGCAATAAAGATCCTACTAATATTATAAATGTGAAAGTTTGTTTGTTCGGATGTTTGTTACTCAATCACGCTTAAACGGCTCAACCGATTTGGATGAAGTTTTCGCACGAAGATAGTTTATAGCCTGGATTAAAATATAGAACAGTTTATATACCGGGTCCACGCTGACGAAGTCGCGGGCGCAAGGTAGTTAAATAATAAATAATACTCGGAACAGTCAGAACTTATTTCAGTTATTAAAGTACACAAATTGGACACCGTATGACCATATAAACGTGACGTCACTTGTTACCCTTAAGCTGATTTTCCACCGGAAAGGCGAGACGAGACGAGGCGAGGCGAGAATTGAAATTCGTATGGCAAATTTTCAATTCTCTCCTCGCGCGCGCTCGGTGGAAATAGTAAGTTCCATACAAATTTCAATTCTCGCCTCGCCTCGTTTCGTCTCGCCCCTCCAGTGGAAAATCAGCTTTACACCATGTATATTTTTTGTGTACAAAATATACAAATCATGAAATGGACAATCAGCTACAGTCATACCCAGATTAGAGAGCTGTCCTGTAATTTGCGTACATAAACACATCATTATGTCATCAACACAAGGCCACTGGAGATCAAAGATCCTTATGTAAAGAGAAGTTCATTATATAACTTAAATCTGACCACGTAGCATGGACGGCCTTATCACACGATAAGTGACAAGATAGAGCGTCCGTCACTGGCTGACACCGTTCAATAGAACGAGACGGACGCTCTATCTTGTCACTTATGGCGTGATAAGGCCGACCATGATACGGGGTCTGATTTTTAGTGGGTAGGACCCGCATTAGCCACCCCGCATTCGGGCCGCGGGCTGGAATGGAACGACCTTTGCAAATACAAATAGTTTATTTCTTAAAAACATAGTCAATTACAGTTATGCTGACCCCCACACTAGGCATTGCCGGTCCCGTCCACACTAATCGCTAATAATTTAGATGAAATTTAGTATAGAGATAGTTTGAGTCCCCGGGTGAGGACATATCGATAGTTTTTATCCCGGAAATCATCCCCTAAGGGAGAACAATGGGGGCTAAAAGTTTTTATAGAGCTACGGTATGAACGAGTTCCCCGCGGACAGAGTCGCGGGCAGATGCTAGTGGACCTATAAAATAGACGTTTACTTAGCAGATAATATTTTATCCACTCAAGTTGCGTTGGTAGATTCAGAATCATGAAAAACAGCAATGTCCAGCAAAGAATGGAAAAAAATATGTGACGAAAAAATTAACGAAGGAAATAAAATTGATAGCAAAATAAGAGCCACGAAATGTCACACTATTGAACAGCTGACTTTTTGTAGGTGGTCCCAAAATGTATTTTCTTATACCGTGTGACTTTTTCTTATTAGTCCGTCACAAAGTGGAAACATAACGGAAGATTTAAGTACTGGGCTGTCCCAGAAGTAAAGAGACAATTTTATTTAAAAAAAAATTAATATACAGTAAACAATAAAAGTTATATTGCTTGAATGTTGAAACAAAATTAATTAAATTATAAGGTTTATATTAATTTTGCACCCACGACACCTTTAAAAGCATTTTTCTTAGATTGTTGACGGCACGCCGCATTACGGCTGTTCCAGATTTTTCAGCCACTTGTTTTGACAATCTGGTCCATCGTTGCTTAAAAGCTTTTAAGGATTTTGGTTTTTCGGTTTGTTTCTTATATTCTCTTTTACATAGGGACCAAAACATCTCGATACCGCGAGCTTGTGGTACATTTGGACCGTTTTTTGGAGCATTTGGAGCGATTTCTTCACACTCTTAAGTACCGAGTAACTTCAGCAGCGTAGTGGCACGTTGCCATGTCCGACCAAAAGATAACCTTATCTCTGGAATGATGCTTGTCTATGAAAGGTATCAACCATTTAATAATGCATTCATTCAGATACAATTTTCCGTTCATTGAGTCTGAAGTAATGTATGGCTCGGAGACATTACCAAATTCGTCTATAGCTTGCCATACTAAAAATGTTGTGCAAAATAATAACAATTTTTTGGTCGTAAGTCACATCGTTACGACTGGTTGAATGGAAATACTGCTTTCCAGGAACATCGTTGGGATCTGCCGGGACATAAGTTTCATCGTCAATAACGACGAGTACTTTTCTCAATTGACTGTTATAAATTATAATCTCTCCGGCACCCTCTTTTGGCACGTTCCTCTTGGTCCTTCATGTATTTAGGAGCTGATTGTTTCACATATTTTTTCAAACCTAGATCATTTTTACCTAGATTAGTTTTCTGGGGACAGACGACTTCAATATTTGTAATTTATCCGCTGTCACTCGAACGGAGATTGAAGCAGTCTTATCAAAAATCGATTTAACTCGATTTACATTTCGAGTTACCATCACTGACCTATCTCTTCCCGGAATCTTCTTAAGACTAACCTCTCCCGTTTCTTCATAACGTCTTATTATTCTATATATACTAGTTTGTCTAGGCTCCTTCTTGAAGAAAGTGATTTACTGTATCCTTTTTATTATGTGACTCGTAAAATAGCACAACCCTAACAGCAAAAACTTTAAATTCTTGACGCTTCATGTTGAAAAAATTGAATGTAAGAACGAAATTCCCGCTTTATATGACAGATAACGAAACCATAGACGCAGTGACACCAAAACTTTTTCCTTATAATAAAATTTTCAGTCAGTAAGACTTTGAAAATTGTCTCTACTTCTGGGACAGCCTAAAGCGAATTCGTGACATCCAATCATTGCTTTTCACCCTGTATACTTACATTAGTTACATTACACAAAAGCACATTCTTCTCGTATTTTTTTGTTTTAATTATCACGGGTGTAGGTGGTAAGCATCACACCACACTTGCCTGAATTGCTGTAATGGAATACTGTAGGATAAATTCAATTTACTCTATAAAAAAAACGGAACTATTGCGGAAATTTTTGCCGTCCGCTTTAGCCTAGTTGGTAGTAATCCTGCCTAAGAAGCAAGAGGTCCTGGGTTCGAATCCCGGTAAGGGCATTTATTTGTGTGATGAGCACTGAATATTTATTCCTGAGTCATGGATGTTTTCTATGTATTTAAGTATTTATTTATCTATATAAGTATGTTTATCGTCGTCTAGTGCCCATAGTACAAGCTTTGCTTAGTTTGGGACTAGGTCGATTTGTGTGAGATTGTCCGAAAATATTTTTTATTTTATTTTTATTTATTATTTAATTAACAGTGGTTGTGAGGAACAATTGTTACTAGGGGCCCCTGTATCTACAATCACAGAAAAATAACTGCCAAGGAAAAAAAAACGCGTCTTATAGATTCAAATTTTCCCATTTGAATAATATATATGATGATGAAGACTAGATATCGCTGGTTTTTTTTTCACTTTATTTTACTAATAAACAAATATCCTAAAAACTGTTAAACCCAACACAAAGCTTGCCCTTTATCAATTGTTTGCTACCCCCCAGGGGGGTGGTTCTGTAATTTGCTTGTTTGGCAGATAAGAAAATCCGTTAGACGCGGTCGGTGTCTGGTACTGTGTTTTAAAAGCTGAACAAATCTGTTAAAAGATTTATACAATATAATAAAGATACTCTTTATTGCACTCCTCTATTTATGAAAAGACATAATGGACCCGATTCTACGTGCACATGGCTTAACTAGCCTAAAACGAAATTGTCTAATTTTTTGACATAATTTAGGCGGCAGATTAAAAACGACATATTTAGAATAGCATTTAGGCAGCTAAGTAAGTTGTATAGACCGCCTAAAATAAAAAACGTCAGATTCAAATTAGCGCTGTCATTTGATTTTGACAGCTGCTCATAGAATAGCAAAGTGTTTTAGCGACACCTAAATAAAATTAGGAAGTTTAGAGGCCACTGTAGAATCAGCTCCATTCTGTGCATTGGAAATTATCGCATGCTTTGAAACGCCGTTCTGACTAGATTCAGAAACAATAAGGTCTGATTTTCAGATATATGATTCTTGACCATATGATTGTTTATCTGATCTGATCGATACGTTTGCCCAAAATTTCCTTGATAAAAAAAAATCCAGTTGGGTCTGTATTTTCCTTTTTTTACCCAGCCTCCTCAAACGATACATTATTTTACGACACAATCAAGATACTTTAGTATTTTATCTCATCTAAAATCTCACCTAATGAAATTTAGATAAAACATCACTACGTTAGGTATTTATCGAAATTTGTCCAAAAAAGCCATTCCTGAAGAGTGTTACATCTCTTTTTCTCGTGCGCGGAAGGCATAAGCGTGTCTCTGTCTAGGGGGCGTGTTCGTGTTCAACTCGAATCAAAGCATCCCCTTAAGGGAATTAATTTATAATCTATCTAAGGGTTTTCATTTATATTCTGTTAAGAGGTTTATTTAGTGTCGCTACTGAAAAGCAACTTGATCTTTACTTATATTATAAAGAGAAAATGACAGTGAGGTTGTATTGTAACGTTATAAGTTTCTAGGTAACCTACGAAACTATTTAAGTATCTGATTTCAATAATATTTTTACTAGTCATTGGAAATGTCCTTCCGGGTACGTTTGCGTTCTTTGTAATACACGGGTGAAGCCGCGCGGGTAACTAGTCTATTCTATTAGGTACTAATAATAGTCTTAAAGAGGATATTTTTTCTTTATCCATTGATTCCCACCCCTCGTAGACCTTCTTTTTGTATTTTTTTCCCGACCAGAATCGTTTGGACTATTCAGCGTCACGTCACCAAGACTTAAAATAACTCGAACCTTCGCTATCTTAGGCGAAAAAAAGGTTGAAATATAAAAAAGTGGGAGGTTTGTAAGTTGCACACAATGTAATTGCAATTGGTAATCATGCTATTTCTAAAATTCTTCCAAAGATAATACCTACTGCACCGACCTTCCTTAAGTGTCCGCAGTAAGCTCGATTCTCCATACAAACGTAGTTACGCTCCCATTTTAAAACTACGTATTGGATTGTAACGAAACTTTGCATATACATTGACATGAGGTATATCTATGTCTGTAATTAGTTTATGTTAGCCTCAGCCTGTTTACCATAGTAAAAAAATACAGCGAATTTTAGTTTTTCATACAAAACTTGTTTTTGCTGTATTTAGTTTGTTTTATAAACTGGAACTATATAAACTAATTACAGACATAGATATACCTGATGTCAATGTATATGCAAAGTTTCGTCACAATCCAACACGTAGTTTTAAAATGAGAGCGTAACTACGTTTGTATGGGAAGGTGAAATTCGGCCGAGCTTACTGCGGACTCTTAAAATTTCCACATTGTTTGAAAACCGGGATTCAAACGGGATTCAAACCCGGAGCCGCCAGCTCCAAAGACAATCTACGATTGCGTCAAAAGCAGAAGGAACAATAATAGCGGCAGTACAATGGCCGCCATTTTTAAACTGAAAATATTAATTATAGACCTTTATGCTGCGTAATTGTTTGCCTTTTAATTACGGGGATGATCAAGCTGGTATATTTATTATTAACAAGGATTTTTTGACTGGCGAAAAGAAGGAGGAATTTAAAAATACACATAGCTTGGTCACCAATTGTTTTAGTAAAAGAGTAGTTTAGGGTCGCCAGAACGCGCGACTCTCCATACAAACGTGGTTTGTAATGTTCTCAATTTAAAACGACATGCTTTAATGCTTTAAGAGTCCGCAGTAAGCTCGGCCGAATTTCAACTTCCCATACAAACGTAGTTACGCTCTCATTTTAAAACTACGTGTTGGATTGTGACGAAACTTTGCATATACAATGGCATGAGGTATATCTATGTATGTAATTAGTTTATATGGTTCCAGTTTATAAAACAAACGAAATACAGCAAAAACAAGTTTTGTATGAAAAACTTAAATTCGCTGTATTTTTTTTACTATGGTATCTGAAGCTACATAAACTAATTACAGACATAGATATATCTCATGTCATTGAATCAAATGACATTGTCATGCAATTTTTTGTTACAATCCAACACGGTAGTTTTAAAATGAGAGCGTAACTACGTTTGTATGGAGAATCGAGCTTACTGCGGACTCTTAATTATAATTATATTTCTTTTAATTTTGACTCTTGGAGACCTTTTAACTACATCTTTAAGAATTAAAATTGTTCTTTTTCTCTTAATATTGATATGTAAACTTTGACTTACTTAGTTGATTTTATTATGAATAATAGACTCATACTATTTAGAGTCTATAGATAGACATTTTGACTTATAAAAGTGCCCTCGTGGTCTACTTGCTGAATAAATATTTTGATTTTGGGACCTACTTATATAGTTTCCGTAAATTGTAATAAAAAATAGAGCGATGATATACAGTCCGCTTAAATTTTGACCAGATTTACGTTTTATTTTTCCTTTGGGACCAATTTTTAAAATATATTTTATTTCTAACAGAATATAACCTAAGGAACTAATTACAGGTAGTTTCAATTCTGGACAGCACTTGGTCCAAACATTCTCCATTAGGCCTTCAGAGTCCGAAATTTTCACAGGATTTTTTGTTTTGCATTCGATTTCGATATTTTCATGGCGCTATCAAGTTCAACTCAAGTGGTACTTAAATCACACCTAAACTGTCCGTTTTGTGACGAAGCGTACACGTGACTGCAACTGTCAGTTTTGTGACAACCACTAACCACATAAAAAATCCTATGTATGATCTCAATACACTGCGCTGATAGTGTATGTATATAAATCACTAGCTGCTCCCGCGGCTTTGCCCACGTATTGAAAAGAATACAGGCAAACCCGCGGGATAAAACATATACGGCCTATAACCATCCAGAAAGTCCATTTTACACGCAGGTGACAGCATTTTTGAAATTGGATAAGCTGTTCCGGATATTACCCAAAACATACAAACTTACAAAGCTACAATCTCACAGACTTTTCCTCTTTATAATATTAGTATAGATAATACTATTCGGCTGATTTCTATTAAACCTAGTTTCACCCTAGTTGACATTTTAGGGGTAACCGTGCCATTTAGCGACCTTTTCATTGTTAAGAAACTGACATTTCGCAAATGTCAAACGAACCGCCGTTAAGGTACACTGTTAAAAGCAAAATAATACATGATAGCATCCTAATCGTGAGTATACAGTAAACTGTAAAAATACTAAGATAGCCGCGATTAAAGTATATCTAATACTGCTCAAAACAAAATAAGGGCCATTGTAATTATTGGACATAAAACTAATTGATAAGTGGCTAATTAATGAACTCCCGTATCCGGATACGAATGTATTCTGAAGGCAGAATCTAACCTCTTTCATGCTGGAGTTTAAGTCTAAAAGCTAGAAAAAATATATAATTTAATATAATTTTCACGTAACGATCACCATACTTGTGGCCCCTATTTTCTTTTGAGTATGTTTATATATATATATATATATATATATATATATATATATAAACATAAAAGTCTTGACTGACTGCCTTAAATCAACGCCCAGCCCAAACCGTTGAACCTAGAAAGCTGTTTTTGTTTTTGTAGTTTATATATGACGTAAATACCCACTAAGAAAATTTTGAAAATTACATCACCAAGGGGGTAAAAAGGGGGTTGAAAGTTTGTATGGGGATCGAGTACAATTTTAAGTGAGAGACTTGAAACTAACTATGTGTATGGATTCTTTATTACAATACAAGGAAAGTCATTTTAACGAGTTCCACGGAGTCGAGGGCAGAAGCATAAAATATAATTAAAAATGGCCATGTTATTTATTCTTATGGCCTATGTTATTTCATTCGAATGAGTCGCAATGTCTCCGTATATCCGTTTTGGGCGCGCTCATATCAAATATCGTATCAAAAATGGGGGCACTGTAAAAACAAATGTCATGTCGGGTGCCTACCAGTTTTGGGAATGTAACTGTGAGTGTGTATCGCATTTTCTCCGCTTCCAACCTAGAAGCATAAAAACGAATTGCCAACCCTTCTTTTACAATTATGTATACCTTTGGCACTGAAAGGTTATATTTTGTTTTTGAATAATGTATAGATTAGGAAAATCGTGCGTCAATCGTCATGCAATTCCAAGGAAAACCTTTTTTAAACGCAACAAAAATGTAGGTATATAGAGCTATGTGTGAAAAGCACTTAATCATCGAAATAAGTAAAACTAGTACCTACAATATTTCCCTTGATGTCTTAGATTTAAACGAAGACACGTAGATGAGTTCGTCTGTTAAAATTCTAATGTTATATGGAATGAGGTATAAGTATACCTATGGCACTGAAAAATTGTATATCGTTTTGAAAATATAAACGTGTCTATACTACGTCTAGATACTTAGCAGCTGAATCGTTCCAACTTAACCATTCCTACAATCGTTAGGAATTATGGTTTTGACAACAAACTAACCAACAATGAGCCCAAACTTCACTTTAATCTACAGTCGCCGAAGCTGCGAACTTTACCCTCTATCGACTCCATATTTTGGCATAAATTCAAAGTTTTAGCAGCGAATATCTTGGCTGGAATGGGGAACTATGTACGAAGCCAAAATAGTTTGGTAAAGGATTGCGTTCAGCGCCATCTAGTGGCGGATAGCTTAAATATTTGCCTGCGCTGATTTATTTGTGAAAGGTGGGATATGCTATCTTTGGTGTTAGTTATTGAATTTGTTTACAAGTAAAGCTATCGTTAAGTGTTTAGACCATATTAATGACTAGTATTTAAAGGCATATAAAATAAAAAACCTACAAAATATTGATTTATATAAAATACCTTTCTACTTATATTATTAATAGGTAAACTTTGATAGTTTGTAAGGTTGCAGCTAGTAGGTACGATAAAGAACTGTACCCACACTATAAAATATGTGTGATAACGCTCAAGATGTCAAATGTCAATGTTCCTGTCACAATGTCACGGTGCGAGGGTCAATTGCTGGCGGAAAAAGATTTGAAGAAAGATAAAATGGCAGGGGCGCGATTCTACGAACAAAATGAAATCTACGTAGGTACCAAATGAAGATTTTACCTTGTTAGAACCAATATCTTCGTCAAAACTTTCAATGTTCTCTCTAGAAATAGAATAGAATAGTCTACAAATATTTGTAATGTCCCCAGACTAGTATACCATGTAGAAATATAGATGGAGCATAAATATAATACGTCGATGAAACACTGTTTGACTGTCGTTTTATTCAAATGAAATAAAGAAGTCTACTGCGGTGTAAAGAAAGATTAAACATACTTAAGTATTCATTTTAAAATGCTACGCTCTTCGGATTATCGCGTTCACACTTGGCTAAACAGAATGCAGATACAAAAATGTTTCTATTGTGAAGTTTTAATATTATTGCAACTTGAATGGCTTTAGAATCGCGCAAAGTATGAAAATAAAAAGTATAAAAATGCAAAAAAAGATTGGAGGTGCGGGGTATCGATCCCCGTACTTCTCGCATGCTAAGCGAGCGCTCTACCATCTGAGCTACACCCCCGGATAAAAGGAGTGCTGAAATTATCGGCCAGTACCTAACAATTCATACGCTTAGGGCGCATTGGGATGATGTCATTATAGGTCGAATATCAAATGACTATTGAATATATTTACAAAGCTTAAGTATATAAGATAAACAATAATAATAATCATATCTTATCAATTATTTATATGATCACAACTTATGTACGAGTATGTACCTGTATAAATAATCATTATTACTTAATTTATGTTATGAGTTTATGTAGGTAGGTAGGTACCCTGTTAATGGCTGCTCCACGCAATCAATCCCATCATATAGGACGCAACTATGCGTTAAAGGGAGTAAGACTTATTTGTCTCGTTCTACCGCATAGCCGCGTCCTGTATGATGGGTGTCGGGATGGCCCATTGTGTGGAGCGGCCGTAAAAGAAAGTGTTTTGATTCATAATTGAGATTATGCTGATACAAAAATTGTGTTGATTTGTATATTCAATTATTTACAATCGTTTCCAAACTTACTTCCAGCTTTTTTAGGGTCACAATTGATTAAGATTTTACAGTAAACCATACTTTCGATTGATATATTTGAATAAGTAAAATAAATAAAATTATTGCAAGTAAAATAAACAATATTCTGATAAATAATTGATAACGTGCCATTTATTATGTTAATTAAAAAGCAAAAATGCTTCGCCCAACGTGGGGCTCGAACCCACGACCCTGAGATTAAGAGTCTCATGCTCTACCGACTGAGCTAGCCGGGCTGTGAGATGAAATGCGAAATAGCTAATTGTGTTCTAACGTCCGTCAAACCGCTGTGAAGTAGGAATAGTGATACTCAAACTTTGAGATTATCCTTGGATTTTTTGTGTGATATTAAATTATGCCGAAACTAAATAGCAACGGCTTTCGAATAGTTACTTAATTTCTGTTTCAATCAATATGATTTAATAGAATACTTTCAGTTTAAATAATGTCAGTCCTTGACCAGACTACTTAGTTACCATTGTAACTTTATTAATAATGTATGCCCGAAATGGGTTGCCATTGTTACTCACATACTTTTTATTGAGACCTAATTGTACATGGTTAACAATAAATGTTTTTCTTTCTTTCTTTCTTTCAATCTGTTTTCGGTACGCATTCAAAATTTTCAATACGTTTTACTCGGTCTGATACAAATCTGTCTGAGCTAACGAAGCTGCGAAACATAATGAAATGCAAAACACATGAGAAACGACAAATAAAAATATACCTCTAGGACGCTAAAAATGTTTCTCAATCAAGAATTTTCTTGGATTCAAAATAAACGTACTCTATGGAGTCGTGTTGAATTAAGTAATAAAACCGTTAACAAATACCAGTTAAAAACCAATGTCAACCGAACAATTTTCCAATCCCAAACTAAATAAAAACCGCTCTCGAAAATGCCTTCCAAATTAACTTCAATTCAACTTCGAACGCCAATTAGTGACAGTTTTTAGAAAAAAAAACGGCTTTTTTAACCCTTCCGGAACTCTAAGTACTCGTTAACTAGTTGAAACGGGCTGAAACCAGTTCGGCAGTGGGGGCTTTGAGTTAGTTTTGTCATTGTGATTTTAATTATTGCTGTTTTATGTAGAGGCTTTTTCACTGTTTAGATATGACGTATTTAGTTTTATATGAAATAAAATGGGACATGAAAAAAAAAAACATTACCTAAGCCGTAAATTGCCGTATTTGTTTAATTGCGAGTTTTCTATTATTGAATACCAGTGCGACAGTGCGATGAAGTAAAACTAAATAAATATGCTCAGCATTGCTGATGAGATCTCATTAAAGTGAAAATAGAACCTTAAAAAAATTACTCAGGATTTTATTAATAACTCGGGTCTAATAATAAATTATTATTTATATGCGTTGTTCAAATATGTATGAAGACACGTGTTATAATTATAATTTAATTTACATTGTTAAAGTACCTACTTATATGCTAGTGTTTTATGATTTTTTTACTTATTTGTAATTTTTTTGACATTGACATTTGTCTGCCAATGGACAAAAAATAGAGAACAGAAGCATACAATAACCAAACAAACTCATTAGGACTTCACAAAATACGGGCGGTTACCAAATACCAACGAGCTTGCTTGCTCACTAGTCATGTAATGGATAACAGTTTCTATTATATCTATTTTTTCTATGAAACCAATAGAAGCTTCACATGTCATTCTATATACTAAAACGCGCGTGAAGGATGTCTGCGGCACTACCACGAATTAAGAAAGTCGAAGTTCGTAATACATGCATCCCTGTCACTCGAGTAAGGGAGTGCGATAGAGATGGAAATACCCGAACTTCGACTTTCGAAGTTCGTGGTAGCGCCGCTGCACAATACACCGACTTCCCGATTAAAACTGCATTCATCTAGTCCACTATCCATGTCTCTTTATAAATAAACTAAAGCATATTTTGATAAAAAATGCTTATTATTCTATAAATGAATACCTAGACGACCAACTCTTAACAATACATATAAACATTACTACTCTAAACCACATCTGTACCCACATAAGTAGATACAAAAGTTTAATAATGTAAATAATAAGGAAATACATAAATAGTAATATTAACAACACATACACGATACACAAATACACATACAACAACATAACCAAACAAGAATGCCTATTTCGGTTAACTATATAGATATATACTGTTTTATGTTATAAATATACTTAGATGTAAGTTAATTTAGAAACATTGCGATCTCCTCACAGGGTTCATGTTTGAGACTTACTGTAACACATGTCAATTGTCAACTATGTACCTATGTAATACTTGAATATATGCAGTGTATATGTAGCGTCTCTCGATGATATTATAATCATTTAAATTGAAAGTTTGGTCATTTTAGTCATTTATTCATTGAACAATGTACATTGTGTTTGAATGATTATTAGCGAAGACACAGTTACAATTATTATAGTGATTCTATGTATGCATACACCATTTGATTAAAATTTAATAGTCGACAAATTTCAAAAATGTATACATGTTATGATTACTTACATTACAATATAACATTAACCCTTTATATTATTTATTTCAAGTATGTCAAATATATTACAATACGAAACTAGGACAACACGAGAAAATATAATAATACTTAACCTTAAAATAAAAATTTATAATACAAGTAGAATGTGTAAATTAGATACATGTCAATTTCACTAAATTCAAGCAATAATTAAATTCTCTGATGTCAAATATTATTTTACATAACAATTTCATCGGAGAAATAACAATATAATGATACTATACTAAATAACTACCTGTATCAAATATACTACCTACTCGACTACTGATACATCATTTTGATAAGGTAAGTTCGTCTACCGAATAGAGACAATTCCTCAGCAAAAACCGGGTAACCATACTTTGAATATTGAGGGCTGTAATAGTTCTAAAATGTTGCGTTGATATCTTCAAAAGATGCATTAACCCAATTGACGCATTAACCCTGGTACTCGTAGACCTAATATGTTACAAAACTGAAAATCGTTACGTTCATCATTGGTCTCCCCTACTATTGATGAATATTCATTTTAAGGTATGCTGGTAAAACTGAATACTTGATATTTTGTTTATAGTCCGCGGTTTTTTTAAGTAGCTACAGCTACTGCGTCTTGTGCCTACCATCTTTATAATATTAGTTTAGATAGATTGATGTTTCAGTTGTATGGTACTATATTAGGCTGTATTTCACATTCGTAAAAAAATATCAGGTAGAAACTTATTTTAATTTATCTTAAACCTTTTAAGTATAATACTATGAAGATATAGGTATTATACCTACAGTTAAATATTATAAACAGCAGATAACAAGCGGGTAGTCCATATTTTTCAACAATCAAAATGGAGGTTTGCTGTGATGGCTTAAATCCGGTCTAGTATAGCATTTTAAGGGTTTTCGGGTAATGTTGGGCCTCGTTATAATATTAAGTACGGAGTCTGTGTTGAGATACCTGGACACAATATTGTAATTTGCAAACTAAATAATTCTTACTTTATAATAAGTGACTGTAATGAAGAATATTATTATAACGGAGAATATAATTTAGTAATAAGAATGGTTAAAGAGTTGTAAACAGTAAAAACCATATTTTATTGTACGTACGACAAGATGAATAACGGAATAATCAATATGTATACGAGTTATTAATGCTAACCATATTTATTTGGTATCGAATATTACATTAACTTGAACGAAATCATGGAAAGTATGATTTTGGTATTAATAATATTTAGTGACTCTGTGAGCTGTATTATATATTATTTAGCCGAGTTGCGCCTTCTAAAAAAACCTTTTTATTTATTTTTTAAAATAACTGAGCTGACAAAACAATCTTTAGTCATAGAACTTGTGACCAGGTTCTATGACTATACTTTTTTTTTCGATTCACGAGAATCGGTTAAGAAATGCGACATAAGAGGAGAACAGCCGGATAGCGGGACATCTGGATTTTTTTTTGTCCAATCTGAAACGGGGAACTGCGTTAAATTCGCTCGTTCAATAAATAAACAAGTTTATAATAGCAAGTTGTTGCGACAAGATCCTATATTATTAGGTGTATAACGGCCCTAACATTTCATAATCTCTCAAACAGACTAAAATAATTCCTATCCTCGCACAGCAAACCGCTGTGGTCCGTATTTTTTTAATAACCTGCGGTCAAGTAACCACTAGGGCTGTGGCTCGATGGCTTTTGAAGTTCATTCCGGTATATTTCTAGTATTGCCAACTTAAAGCTAGGAAAAGGTTGTGGTCGGGGCTTTGTGGAGCTTTTTTAGTAGTGTTTAAAGTGGGAACGAAGATATATTTAAGTACTTGTATGTGTTGTGTTATAGTTTATTTTTGCTCGTAACCATTTTGCCAGCTGAATCCTAAGACTTGCATACAACGTAAATCGGCATTGATCAACGAAATTAAAAATTGCATTTAAACTATAAAACTTACGTAAAAATACCAATTAGGCCTCTTTTTACTCATACTCATACTTTATTGATAATAAAAAATTACATGTCAACATTCTACGTACGTGTTATGCTATGAAGCTCATGTTATTAAAAAATATTATAAAATATTATTTACCATGTATTAAATGAACACTCAAAATTGTTCTAGCATTTAAAGTCCGCCTTCGTTAGTTTCTAAAAAATTGCCACTGAATACATAGATTTTAGTCACTATATAGTTGAATTTCTTGAAGAACAACAAAAGTTTTTGAATATCTATACATTTTCCTTAATTTTGTTGAAACCGTAAAACACGTAACAAAGCTCCAGTGGGATGAAGCTTAAAGCAATCCGATTAGCGGCGCTCCGCAGAATTAAGACTTAATTAAAAATGCTTAATATTAATATAATTGTCAATTATTTGAGAGACTGATTAAAGAACTAGAGCGGGGCGGAGGCTCTAATTGGCCGAGTTTCGGAGATTTCTTTTTCTCTTTCGTTTCTGTTCCATTCAAATGTAAGTGCGTCATCCATCACACATACTTTGCAAAAGACGGAGCCGAGCATAAACAGATATTAGGGGAATATGATATACTGTGTGTCAATAATTTTCCGGACACTATTCCTGGGGCTTGTTTCGAATCTAGGGATAATCTAGGCTGAGCTGATGGATAAAATTTAGCCTTGGTCTACCCAGAAGGTCAATAATATACACTCGGGAATACAATTCTTAAAACGGATGCGTAGTTTCGAAGATTACACCTACGTTTAAACTGCAAGCTTACAAAGCAATAATCTCGCAGACCTCTACCTACTTATTTTTGAACGAGCGAGCAAAGCGAACGTAATTCTCAGTTTCGGCTTAACTAAAAATTCTTTACTATGTCCGTATGTCTGGCTGTTCTCCTCTACATGTCGCATTTCTAAACCGATTCTCGTGAAATTTTGTGTGCAGGTTCAATAGTTTTTTTGTCAAATAAATCAGTTTGTACGTTTTTTTTAAGAAACGTTATTGATAGTATATATTATTTATTGCATTAAACTAACAGAGCTGTATTTGTTACAGGTACAAACAGCGCAAAGGCAATCTCAATGGGTAAGTTTAAAAACCCTCGGCGTGTTTACGCCATGTTCCATGTTTGCCATGTAGAGTCATGGGCGTTAACTCACTTTAAGGGGCTACCCGAGGTTTTCATCGATTTTTGACAAGTTTTGAACCGTATCTCCTACTTTTTCACTTCAGATAGAATTATAAGTCAAACGGTTATCGGTTCTTCAATATTTTATCTCCATTGTTGTCTACCGGATTATGAAAGAAAGCAATACTTCATTTTGTATGTTTTTTTTAAACATTGTCTAAAAAAACCCTTCTTTCGTATCTCTCTATTGACGTGAAAGATCAAACATATACGAAATTTACATATTTAGGTTCGTCTTTGACGTTTTCATTTTAAACTAATGAATACGAAAGTTATGGCCAGAAAACCAGTTTTTTTGGCCTAAAATTGTTCAACCTTGAAGCCAAATATCTCGAAAACAATGAACTTTAAAGTAAATATGGGGTACTATATTGCTTAAAGTCGTTGTTGTTAATATAATAAGCTACAAAAAACATAAGAAAACCAAGGGATTCAGATCGAAGGTCATTGGCGTATGGGAGCCCTTAAACTAAGGTATTCAGATCGAAGGCCATTGGCGTATGGGAGCCCCTTTAAACTAGGGATGCGGGGGATCGATCGTTCGTTAATCGTATTTTACGCCTGAATAATCGATTTGCACTTTTTTGCAGATATATATTATTGAATTTAATTCACATTGTAGTTCAAATTCAGATTAGTTGATAGATTTCTGAATATATAGTGGTTAAAGTAGTTACTACATTTGTAATAAATAAAAATAAACTTTCATAAATATCTTGAAAAATTGCGGTATTCTTTTTAATGTTTTTTATTTTTTATTTATTGTATTTGAAAATACTGTGTTCAGTTTGTTGGCGAGTGATGCGCTCTGTCTTTCACTTATTTAACTAAATCATGCAAACTAATTATTAATGCACGTAGCGTAAATTTGAAGTTAAATTTGAAATTAATTAGGTAATTCAAATACAATAACTAATTTTAAAAAAATTGCTCTAATGGACTCAGCCTAATTTTTTTTTCTATACCTACCTTTCTAAATATCCACAATTTTATCTTAATATGTGGACACCGTTTGACGATTTTAATAGGATATAAAGTTTTTACCGGCGGTTCCCAAAGTTTACGCGCTGTATGCGCCGACACGTCCTTTATTAGGGTGCGGAAGAGATAGCTGTAATGGCGGCCGGGTTTTGAGGTTTTAACTGCATGGGGTTTTGTTTAGTAGTAGATGTGGAGTGATTAAAAAGGTTGGATTATGTACAAAGTGTTTTGCAGATAAACTTTACTTTGGTAAACATTTTAATGTTGATAAAGAGAATTACAAAATATGTCCAGATATTGGAGCCACTATGCTGCGAGACTAAGGGCGGGTTGCACCAACTAACGATTACAGACCGATCAACGTTAAATATGGCGCCGGCAGCTGTCATTCCAAAGAATTGTCAACCCATACATTCATTAAAATTTTAACGAACATCGCTTATAATTACAGACGGTTTGGGGAAACCCACCCTAATTAATTCTTAACTGCTTAGGAAAGAGATGACTTTATGTTTTCGCCTTCGGATTTGAATTGGTATTAGAATATAAATATGCCCAATTGTTATAAACAAGGCAGAAATTTCCATGGCACTATGATTATAATAAAAAAAGGTTGTCTGGAAGAGATCGCTTTAAAGCGATAACACCGCCTGTTGGTCTCATAATTTACGAAGCAATTTTTTTGTAAGATGTTTTGTCTCTTGACTTGATACAATAAATATTTATTCTTTATTAAAATTATAATACTTTAACAAATCACAACAAGATTATTCCAGCACTTTTTACACTATAAAGGTCGTGGGAGTCCGATGGATGCGGGCTCGGGACCGGCTATTATGGGCTATGGCACTCTTAGGGTATTTAATACTCTTACACTGTTCTGTGCTTTGGGGAAGGCCTATGTCCAGCAGTGGGCATCTTTCGGCTGACATGATGATGATACATTAATACATTAAACAAGTGCTGCCATTTCTGAGCAAACCTTACATGTGCTAAAAATGCATTTTAAACCCAGCAGTTTTGTAAAGTAATTTTTCCCATTTCCCTGCTACCATCATGTTGTACGTTAAAGAAAATGACAAACTTGCAATAGGTATGCTTAATAACTACAAACTTAGAAAAGTTGAAAAACCCTGACACTTTCATTTTATAGTCCAATATCTTAAAAACGACTGCACTGATATTCATGTAACATGACTAAGAACACTCGGGATTACATCAGCTTTCGAATAAAAGAAACCGCATTCAAATCGGTCCATTCGTTTGGGAGCTACGATGCCACAGACAGATACACAGACACGTTAAACTCATAACACCCCTCTCTTTGCATCGGGGGTTAAAAAGATACTCCCACTTTTTATAAATTCAAATACGTTTATATTGAAGTTATTTCGTCATGTAAACAAATCCGTTGATATTAATATACTTACATTAACCTGTTATTTTATTTCATTGCGGTTTCTTACATAAACTGTGATTAAAACGCGAAAACATCTCGTATATTTTACAATCGTTTGAATACAAAAGGGATGGTCCATCAATCTTGGGGCGTCAATACACGCCCCATTTTGCGGTTACAATCAATTTGTCCGCTTTTTATGACTGATAGCCATACTTAAGCAAGCTTCAGTATCTGTTTAAGTATAATCATAAAGATAATTCAGATATAAATTGAAATCTTAAATGATTGCGTCTTATAACGTATAGAAATGTTAAAACTAGTATTTTGATTTTTTTTACTTTATATACACGGGCTACTAAATATTTACGCATCAGTTAAATGAACATTATGCTCTTAACTTAATTATCTAAAAAACACATGATTCCTACCGAACTCAACCTGCCATCAATTCTGATTGACTTAAATCTCAAAAGAAATCTCGTTTTGTCTTAATTTATGGGTATATTTTCAAATAACAACAAAATCTGAATGAGTTTATTTGTAAGAATACAGTAACATACATGGTGTTAGACTATGTATACTAAATTGTAATTAACTTGAAAGCAGAGATGTACAAAATACTTTAAAAAAGTAAGTATTTAAATACAAAATGCAAATACTTTTCTTCTTTAATATTTCAAACGCAAAATACTAAATAGTTTTACTTTTTATATTTAAATACTAAATACAATAAAATAGGTATTTTCAAAATACTTATTCAAATAAAATACTTTTAGGAAGTAATCGAAACAAAATCGAAGTCAATCTCGTTAAAAAGCGAAGCGTAGTACGTCATGTTTCATAGACGTTCATTTTGTTTTAACTGTCATTTTGCACATAAACTTTCAAAGTGTGGTGGCCATTTGCTGAATCGCTGACCCATTCACTTGACAATTTTTGTGATAAAGGTAATACTTTCGAAACTTAGCAGTAAAAAAGTATTTTATATTTGACAAATATAAAATACATTTCGAAAAGTATTTAAAATTAAATACAAAATAATTTAAAAAAGTATTTAAGTACAAAATATAAAATACGTATTTTGTATTTGCATTTTAAATACAAGTATTCCAAATAAGTCACAACTCTGCTTGCGAGTAATCGATCAAACATTTGATTTCAATAAGTTAAAATTACATCAATGAGATCTTTCATTCATTATTTGTTGTCATAATTGGAAATTTTAAACATTCAAATAGTCCTTAATGCGATAAAATTATTTTATCAGTAACCATTTCGCCAATTTTCGCTTAAATATTTGTCCATTGCTCGTAATTCTGATTTTAATTTCATGTTAATGATACGGTTTCACATAAACTGAGATTTAACATTAAACCTTTTGTCACTGTTAACGCCATGACAGCCTTTTAGTCCTTAAACTATAAACCTTGTAACTTTTCCTTCATACACCGGAAGCTTATGGTTGGCATTATTTAATTTTGCCGACTTTTCATAAAACTGTCATTAGAATTGGAATCTTCTGCCTTGGTAGATAGAGTTGCTTTTTGAATGGACTACTTTGATGCAATTCGGTCAACTCAAATAATCCCAAGTACACATTATACGTACGTACAATTACGTGCGTTATGTGCGGGTAAAGTTGCCTGCTAATTATTACTCCCCTGAGCTTGCGTCGTAAAAGTTTGGCCCAAGCTTGGATGATATTTTTGCAATTCACATGTATTAATTTGAAATAAGTTTTTAATTAAATTTGAACCACAATAATTGGTACAAAATAAACACATTAGGGAACGATTCGGAACAATCGAACAATTAAATAGTTAAGGCCTTCATTAAAACTGTAATGGCCGTATTTATAAACGTTCAAAGTCTTATTTTAGCTAGAATGCTTTCAATATTCGTTTGTGTTTATCTGTGACTTGGTCATTAGTGTTTGTAAGAAAGGGACAAAACACATTTTATTTATCAGAGGCATTGTAAGTTTAATGATTATATAGGGGGTAAATCTTTCAATAGTGGTCGATTGGTTGTACTAATGCTGGTTTATTTTTATTTACTAATGGCTCTGTGAACTGAAAAACCATTCTTTTTTTTTCAAAAAATCTGAATTGACAATTTTTGAATATAGGTAGTATCATTCGAACCTGCTCACAATTTTCACGAGAATCAGTTGTGAAATGCGACCTGAGGCTCTAGTATAAGTTTTACCGAAACAAACAATTACGACCGCGTTCGCGTTTAGCTGTCAATTCCCATACAAACTCCGTCCGCGTGGAACTCGCTTATATCGTAGCTCGATACAAAATTTCATCCCCCATTTCACCCCCTCAGGGGATGATTTCTGGGATAAAAACTATCACATGTCCTTCCCCGGGATTCAAAGTATCTCCATACCAAATTTCATCAGTCAATCGGTTCAGTGGTTTAAGCGTGAAGAGGTAACAGACAGACAGACAGACAGACACACTTTCGCATTTATAATATTAGGATGGATAGAGCCTCGGTAGAGGAGAACAGCCGGAAAGACGCCGGACATACGATTTTTTTTTTCACAGTCTGAAACGGAAACCTTTGCTCGCTCATTCAATTATGCCTTTCGCTCACACGCTCTCTTCAGCGTTTTGCGCCACTTTAAACTGTCGGACCCAACGTTATGGCGTAATGATGATTAGGGTTCCATACGGCCCCAAACAGGCTAAATGAAAATGATATGACGTGACACGGTTGCGGCGTAAATGAGTTTTTATGAAGCTGTTTGTGCGTTTGTTTTTGGAGTGGTAATTGAGATTGGCGGGAAATGGTAAAGCACGTGTGGATTTAGGAGACAATAGTGTTTTAGAGACAAGTAAATAATAAAAGTGATCACTAAGCTACGACAAAACAGTTTCTTTAGTGGCACAGTGATCTCTTCTATTAACCCCCGACACAAAGCCCTTTTCAAACCAAAAACCCCATCTGGGTTTTTAAGTTTGACGTGTCTTTGTATTGTGTTTATGTGTCTGTCTGTGGCACCATAGCTCCTACACGAATGGACCGATTCCAATGCGGTTTTTTTTGTCCAAATGCTGTGATCATGATCGAGATGGTTCTTCATCATATCATCATCATATCAGCCGAAAACTTCCACTGCTGAACATAGGCCTCCCCCAAAGAGTGCCAAAGTGACCGGTCCTGCGCCACCCGCATCCAGCGGACGAAGCAGCAACCAGCGAAGCTTGCTGGAAGATTTACCAGCCCTCCCCACGCCGCGCGTTCCGGTACGTGGTCGCCACTCGAGAACCTTTCCGCCCTAACGGCCATCGGTTCTACGTGCTATGTGCCCCGCCCACTGCCACTTAAGTTTAGCGATTCGGAGGGCTATATCGGCTACCTTGGTTCTGCTGCGGATAGCCTCATTGTTGGATGGTTCTCTAGATGTTTCTTAGTTACGTTTTATAAAAAAATCGGTTCAGCCGGTTTTGAGATATTGAAGGTTGAAATTTAAATGTCGGAGGTATTTCAACTTGTTCTAAGTTGTTAATTAATTATTTAAACTTTATTGCACCAGTATAATTTACACAAAAGGTGAACTTAATGTTATGAGTTCTTTACTCTCATATACTCGTAGCGTCATCTAGTAACTTTCTTTTGTACCATTCGTCTTCATCTTTGATCTGAATCATGAGCAGCAAGCTATCAAATTTAATACCGTCGCCTCTAAACGTTGATGGACCCAATTTTCGCAATTAGCTTTAAAATTAGTTTGCTTTTATCTTGTTTGAAATTTGAGTTGGCTAGAAAATTACCCAATATACGTTTTAATTAACAGAAGCCTGGTCAGTTTTCTGAATTGGTATGTAGCATACTAGATTTGTATTTATTTCACCTAGGTGCTAAACGATCACTAAAATCGAAGCTTCATATTGTCAACTTGTTATAAATTGCAACATATTATGTATGAAATAAAACATACCCCCAATTCGGCACCAGTCACCTTATTTGAACAAGTACTTTGGTAGCATTAAAACAAAAGATGTTCAGTGTTCCTCAAAGTTTGACTTTGAAGCCGTAGCTTTGAAGTGTATCCGTATCTGAATGTAGGTCGCCAAATACAGATTTGTCCTGAAAATAATATGAGTTGAAAACTCCGAGAGAGGAATAACTGATTGTGACAATCATGTGTGAATATCGTGAAAATATTAACTAGTGCCTCATTAAAAAAAATGTTTTTTTGTTAAAAACTGTCTTGACAGAAACATTTTATAACTATGCCCTCTAATAGTCCCAGTAAAGGCATCTGCTACTGAAACGCCAGTATTTATTCGTTTATTATAACACTAACTAACCTAAACAGTGGGCGGTGAATTCGTGAATGCCCCAGATCGCAGGTGTTTGTGGCCCGAACCGAAGGTGAGCGATGGTATGCGATCTGGGGCTTTACGAATTACCGCCCGTGGTGCGTACAGAATTTTACGTCTTCTCCTGGAGTGAAGTGAAATTTGCCGCTGCGCCCGAGGGCGGTAAATCTCACTTACCGTCCGGAGTGACTTACCTTTCGGTTCCGCTGTGGTCAGACAAAAAGTCGTATCTACAGCGTAAAATTTTAATTAACAACCAAAAAATAATTTAACACCACGTTCTCCGTACATCCGGCCCTTGCTATATATTTGTATGTAACCATTGTGTAGGGGGGCGGGTACAGGTAAGGGAATTTCATTACGAGTCCGGCTTTCGCTTAAGTAACGTTAATCTAAGGTTATGAAGGCGGTTAAACGTGTCCGTGCGTTGATAAATTGGCCGGTTAAGTTATTAGGTTTTGGCTGAATTCCACTGGTTTATGATATTAATGAATTCTTGGATGTGTTTATTTTATACGTATTAGGCAAAAAAATAGCAAAGGTTGAGGAACATACAAAAATACGTTGCGTATTTTGCTATTATAAATAACATTTTCACGCCTGCTATTCAGAAAAGAGGAATTGTGGCCCTGAAAAGAGGGATCAAAGTTGTACTTTTCTTCCCTCATCCAGCTATTCAGAAAAGAGTCATTGTTGAGTGATTCTCAAATGAGGGATTTCACTTTTCTCATAGGATGTGCATAGGGAGATAGATATAGATATGTCTTTACAAATTAATAAAATATTTTCTAATGTTTAAGTATTACAACCGGCGAATGATAACTAACATTAAATAAATTAAATTAAATCTAAGTTAAATCTAAATTAAAATGACAAGAAATTAAGAACACCACTTACTTTAAAAACACTTTCTTATGACACCCATTTACCGAATGGAACGCAGTCGTCAAAAAAAGGTTACTTTTTGGCCAAATTCTACAGATTCCAAAACCAAACAAACACCGCCATTAGCACTAAACTACGTTCAGGAATCATTTGCGCTGTTTCAGGGTAAAATTTCCCCTAAAGTAATGCAAATACAGTGTTGGGAGGCAAAAGTGAGTCTGTGATTACACTCTTGGGTTTTATGGGCGTGGGGTTCGGGACGAGCGGCAGCGATTCTTAAAACGACAATAAAAAATGTTACAACACCCTCAACACAACAAGAAACTACACTTAATACATCAATGCTATGAACCACTTTGAGAGAAGACTTCGAGTGAAAAAATACCGCAAGGATATCGGCTCATCCGTTTGGGAGCTACGATGCCATAAGCAGACACAGATACATGTTAATTTTAAGTAAGCAACCCGCATGTGACTTCTGTAAGTTGCAGGCGTCCATAGGTCAAAATTACTATTCACTATCAGACAGGCCGTATGGTTGTTTGCTCCCATTATGGTAAACCTAAATTCATTCGCTCATTTAGATTTAATTTGGACAACATTCACATTTATTAATTTATTTATTGGAGAACAAACAGAAACAAGTGTACAAGAAGACTTATAAATATACTATTACAACTATTTTTTTTATTTAGAAGATTGCAATCAAATAATAACTGTGGACCCACCGACCAATTAGGTACAACGGCTGAAGTTTTATTTTTCTCTTGCCAGCCAGGCGATGCTGGCTAATAAAAGTGGAACCAAAATTTAATTACGTGGCAACACTATTTAGCTCTTCGACGCTAATGCAATAGTATCGAGGTGGGCGATTTCTAACTATATTAAATGATAAATAAAGAAAAAAATGTTTTATTCTCACTTCGACTTTGTTATACGTATCTATAGTATGTAGCTCTACGTGCATGCAAATCCTTTATTGTTCACGCGAAAAAGTAAAAAATTGAGACAAAACAGGTATAGGTAAAAAGGCGAGCATATCTGTCAGGAATTACGTTGAGAAGGGGAAACGAACGGTATTATCTATTTGTTATTATATGCCTTCAGGAAAGCCGTCCGGTATTTCAGGATCACGCTGTAAGATCAATTAGTTCGTCAGGGCTCATGAACGAAACGCTGTGTTGATACATTGTAACTCGCTAGCAACATAGTGAGTCCTTAAATCAATAAAGGTTTAGCAATGCATGTGACACTTTAGAGATTTAAAGCGTTTACAGGCTACGGTGTCTTACTTCAAGCAGGGCGTATTGTTTGCCATCATCGTGGCATAATTAAACGAATTCCTCCGCTCCACTGTCAAAATACAGTCAACAGCAAATATAGATCATCATTTTAGTACTTTGTCGCACTTAACGTACATACCGCGACAGTTGGCATGTGTCAAAGTAGTGGAAGTGACAAGGTACTAAAATGATCATCTACTTTTCCTCTTGACTATACCATCAGGTGGGCCGTGGGTTTGTCATCATCTTGACAGAATTCCGCTGCCGCTTATGCAACGCGTCTCCACATATCCGACCTACATAAGCTGACAATGGATATGATCTTTTAACGCGGCGCTTTGTCTCGACGTTGATGCGCCTGATACACTAATGTACGGAGGATTAGGTAGTTTTTGAACATACACTTACTTTTATACACAGTCTTACTCACAGAACACGGTAAGAAAAACACGTCGTATACATTAAACGTGCATTAAACCTTTGAAAGGCAGTGGGAATATTTATTTATGATACAAGTGCGGAAAGTAGGTAATTGCCAACGAGTGAAGATCACCAAAAACACCACCGTCACGTCAGGGAGAGAATGTTTTTGATCGACACGAGTTGGGAATTACCAATCCGCACGTGTATCATACAACAGTTTACAATGCATCATGCCAGGAAATTAAATATTATACATAAAAGGTGAATTGAATTGTCATGAAATCTCATTCTTGCACGCGTGTGGGAATATTGGCCCGAAATCCATTCCCGCACGGCCGCCCCCCGGCCCGCCCCGCCGTGCGGGCATGGAGGGCTTCCCGTGTTCATGTTGACCCATATAAAGGCGCACTTTCAGAGCAAGTGCATTGTAAATATATCTCCAATGTGTGCATTGGACCCGATAGATATGCTGCATAGTGTAAAAGATTACCATTCATGGGAATAAACGTATCGTTAGACTCGATATTCTTATCACAAGGATAGTTTTAATAAACTGTTGCATACAATTGTGAAACACAAAGTCCATACTAATATTATAGTCGTGAGATTAGATGAGTCGTTTATAAGTCGGTCTGTAATGTGTAATCTCCGGAACCACTGGACCAATGCAAAGATTCGTTCATGTGGCAGCTAGTACTCTATCATTTTGAATTGCTAGGCGTGAGTGTGGTCGGAAATAAACACGAGTAACTCGTAGGTAACGTTTGTCTGATAGTGAGCGAACAACATTGGAATCAAATTCAAATGCAATTTATTTGCCTCAGATTGATTCCCGTACGCTTAAAAATCGATTCAAAGAACCGTGTCAATGACTACTCAAATCGGAAAGAAACTTAAATTTAGTTTTTAACTTAGGTATTTCTTCTTGAAAATCTAATCTGATCTGATCTCGCAGATCATAGTTAGTCGAAGGACAAAGACGAACCCCCGAAGTAAGTGTGAAATTCTCCCGCTGTCAAAGAACTCCGTAACCACAAAAGTTAAAAGATATTAACGGGGGACAAAAAAGGATTTAGAAAAGTTCGCACCATCGACAATGGAAGACACTTAAATGCTGCTAGCTCGAAAAAAGTTTATTTTAACCCGACATCGTCTGCGAATTTCACCCACTTTTAGCAGGTTTTTTGTAAAGATGTTCTTTTTCTTAATCTCTCCTGTTGTTTTAAAATAACGGTAATAGTTGTGAACTCGGACACTTGTTTTAATTACTTACTTTACTTCAGTACGATACTACCACAAAAACACGTTCACACGTTAGGTCAATAATAAAAATTACGTCAATTACACGTGATAACCAAAAGTAAAACTGTTGATCACACAATATTCAGTGAGGTAAATAAATATGTTAATTATACGTGATTAAGTCCCATTTAGTAAAAATAATGAACATATTTTGTTATATGCGGTTTTGTTTGGGTAGTTAAAACACACACAATGATATAATAATATTCAGATTTCAACACTATACAAAGCTTTAAGTGTTCTATATTTTAACAGTTCTACTTATTGTTGGCTCTATTTGGTTAAAATCTAGAAACAAAATCGCATCAAAGTACGAGGTTCTTTATTTGATTTAAATTGGAATACCGAGCCGTGGTAAGTACGGAACACTAATTGCCGAGTTCCGACTCGCACTTGGCCGATTTTATTTTTATGTACATATTTAGGTACACATTTATTGTGAAATATTTCAGTATATTTCATAAAATACGTGTTCTATACATTCCCAATATCTGATTTTGTAATCATTCTTCTTAATAGATTTCATACACGAAATCCTTAACTTTTTTTTTTTATTAATTTATTTATCAAAAGTACAAAACAATTAACAATGTTATGTTACTCGCCAAACTGCGATAACAGTTTGTTGGCGAGACCGCGCTCATTTTAACTAATGTTAAGTACCTATGTTAAAACTATGTTAGGTATGCTATATGAACTAGGCACATATGATCTTAAACACTAACTTACACACTAAACATGACAATGCCTGAACACTTCACCTCTGCATTTAAAGTGCTATACTTTTACAATTATTTATTTGTTCAATTATTTTTTTACTGCGAGCATTCTTTTGTTACCTATGTAAGTATTAATGTAATTTTTCCAAAAATATCTTTTTTAATCTATTTTTCAATTCAACTTTGCTGCACTTTTTTTCTTCTCTTAACCAATCAGTCTCGTTGTATATTTTTGGTATCATAAATATATAGCTCTTTTGCCATAGTAGTTTTTAGCAGAATTCTGTACATATTTATATGCCCTTACATTTTTAGTTTTATATTTATTTTGTTTTAAAACTTTATACTTATTATTAAAATAGTTTTCTACAGCTATCATATATTGCACCCTGAAATGAAAAAAATGTTGTGTTGTGAAATGTGTTCTTTGATCTTTACGAAATTTTCCTAAAGCATTTCTTGACTTTATCACAGATGCCTTAATATGAGCAATAAATAACTTTTACCAAGAATTATAACGATTCTTAAGGTGGTTTTCCACCGGCGAGGCGAGGCGGGGCGTGGATGGGCGAGAATTGAAATTCGTATGGGACTTACTACCTATTTGCACTGAGCGCGTAACTTTATTTTATAAAGAGCATTGTATGGATTTAAAACCTAATTGATCTTAAAATAAAAATATCTTTCTTTGTTTACTAATGAAGAATATTTAAAATCAGAGAATATTTTTGAATATAATTGTTGTTCAAATGTTTCCTTGTTAAAGAAACACGCAGGACTTCTGTATGTTATTATGATTATAATGTAAAAAAAAACCTAAACATCTTAATCTGACGTAAGTACCTATTTGCACATTAAATTGCCACACCGTTGTAAAGCGTATAAAATAAAAGTGTAACAACACTTTCAGAGCCACTGGCCGCCCTTACGCGTTCCATCAAAATCCGAGCACGCCATTGGTCCGTTACGTACGCGCCTATCGCCTGCTTTCCGCCACTTTGTACCGAGCAGCGCTTTAATCAACTATCATCCTAATCACTTTTCACTATTACTGTAATTCATTTCTTATTCTTTACGGTGAGATTACACGAGAAAAAAATATTTATAGCGTGATTTTTGTAGTTGTGTACCTAAATGTAGGATTTTTAAATCGGAGAATAATAAAAAGTAGTAGTTTTTGTTGAAGCGCTTGAAGCGCTGCATAGTATGGGACTAACTAATTTCCTCCCTTCAGCATTTCTGCCAGTCACTCGCTCATTCAAATCATTCAGTTCAGTCTGAATTTAGCGTTCGACGTCTCCGGACTGCGCGAATTCGATTTTCCAACTATTCAACTGTTTTATTCTCAAATAATAACGGATTTAAAAGTTCAGTTACAATTTTTGTAACGGTTTTAGTGTGTCGCCGGTAATTTTGGCTCTGCGTTCTATTTTTAAAATGGTTAGGAGTTTCGCAAAAATGGCGGAGAGTTGGGTGTTTTTTCGTAGTGCGTTCCTGTAACCGTTGAAAAATGGCGCTCAAGGAAAACATTGGTGAGTTATTACTAGTTTCGCACGAGTTTCCCGTCCTATGGACGATTTAATAAAAAAATTAAAAGCGTAGATTTTTAATGAAGGTTCTAATACATTTAATATCAGTATTAGCACAAATCTACTGCATTTTGGTAGGTATCTAACGCGGGCCTGAAAAAAATATACAAAAAATGACTTGGTCGTATTTAGAAATAGGTTAGGTACTAATAGTTGTTCAATATTTTTTCAGGACATGCCTAATTTTAAAATGGGTTTTTACGACAAACTATTTTTGCTGATATCTAATTAAACACAAATTCGTTTTGAATGTAGGAGTAGAGGCAAAGGTTTCTGTTTCATATCCGACTTTTTAAAACACTTTAATCGGACTACAATATGCATGTAAATCTATAAGTACGTTGTTTTAAATGTTGATTGGCTTTGTTTCACACATATTAATGTATAGCATAAGTACACTACTACATACGTACGAAATGTCTTTTCCAAGAGTAAGTACCTAATTGGTGTTGAGGCTAACTATACCTACCTATATATAAAACTACATATGTACTGATATTTTACTACCAACTACTACTCACTAAGTGGGTTTACTACACGCTCACGGGACCAACGAAATTGAGGTTAACAAGAGTATATAATGACCATAGTCTGAAACGTGCTTGAGATTAGTTGAGTTGGCCGAATCGCATCTTGCGGGTGGCGCAAGACCGATCCCTTTGGCACTCTTTGGGGGCGGCCTATGTCCACCAATGGACGTCCATCGGCTGATAGATTCCAATGACAGTTTTATAAAAAGTCGACCACTTGAAATAATCTGAAACATACTTCCCAGTATCTCACAGTTATTGCACTAACTAAACCAACAAGACTCTTGGCTTGGGCATGTGAGTCTCCTGGAATTGCAGGGGGGCAAGGGCTACGGTAGCCGCTCACAATCAGGCGGACATACAAGGTGCCACAGACTTGGTATGAGGAAAACATAGCAAGTATTGATACGTATGATAATTATAACCAGCACGGCTATCATGCGACGGTGCGCGAGCTCTCTCGATTTTTCTCGCACTATCCGTCTCTTTCTTATTAGAACACCTAGACTAAGAGATATAGCGAAAAAAATCGAGAGTATGTCGCGGCCGCGTCGCATGATAGACTTGCTGGCTCCTAAGAGTTTAAAAAAAAGTATGCATAGGTATGTTTTTGACGGCGGCGTCTACCACGCGTTCTGCCACCCAATGGCAGATCGCGTTTATCGTGTAAAATGATTTTGGCTCTCGATATTTGCTCGATATATGTACCTACATCTGAGGTGTACAATTCGCGAACATGACGATTAAAAAAACTGAAAAATCGTTTGTAATTATTGAACCTGCTCAAAATTTTAGACGACAATCGGTTGAGAAATGCGACCTGTAGAGGAGTTCAGCTAGACAGACGCCTCGCCGGACATACGAAAGAATTTAGGAACAAGCTGAGCCAGAGAACTTCGTTCGCGTCGCTCGCTCGTTCAAAAAACTGGTATTCTTTTTCAGGATGATTACCTAACTACTTACTACAATGAATCATATGAATCAATAATCATAACAATATGAATTTCCGTGTACGTACGTAAGTGACGTATGCTTTAGTAGGTATTATGAAAGCCGCGACATAGCTCCGGGGCCCTAACCCCTATGCCAACCCTCGAATAATTCGCGTGCCCGCTTTGAGAGATGTTCGAACTATTCCAAGCGGCTGCCGTGCTGAGATTAAAACGTTTTTTTGTTTATGAAAATTAGATGTATTTTCACTGAAATATAAATGCACAATGAATGAAATGAAAATTATTTATTCCAGACAGAGTCCATAGGTGTAAATTAAGTTAAATAACAATATAATTACACAATTTAAGAATGTCAAATAATAATAATAAATAAAAAAATAAAAATAAAAACCTCAAAAAATAATAATAATAATAATAAGTAAATACACTATTAGCCTTACATACGGCTACCCCAAGGCCGCAGTGTAAGGCTTGTGGTACTCCCGCCATCGCGGATGCAGCGGGCTGGCATCCCACTCGCTAACCGGCGCAAGCAGTGTATTGGAGGAGCCATAGATTGCCTTTCTGGCGTTAGCTGTCCTCGCTCGTAGTAGCGCGGGCCAGCACGGCGCGCGGCCCTCTGCGAACATCGTACTCGCACTGCACCATCGCGGAAGGCGAAATAAAGCTCGCCACGCGTTGTTGTACTGCACGCGCATGTCTTGAGCGGCTGCACACGTGAAATTAGACCACAATTCTGCTGTGTAGACGCTGGTACAGAAACTTAGGAACAGCTGCCGCTTCACCTCTGCTGCATTTGGCGAACCTCCTAGCCAGCATACACAATACACATGGGCTGTCATAGAAGGCTTACAATATTTAGAATTTTGTAATGTGTGGTCTTTTACATCACAGATAAATTAATATTTAAGATCACCATTTTCTTGGGAAGAGGCTTTCGCCCAGCTGCGGGAGTGGGACACGCAATCGACTCCGAAAATAAAACTAGGTATATTCCATTTCTTTTACTTTATGGGCGGTCTCAAAATGGAAACATGAAGTGAGTCTGGAATTCAGAAAACTTAATTATCAGAACCAGTTTTATTCGTTCATGGTTTTGAGTTAAAGATCGCCGAAGTCTTAAATTCTGACAAATAACGTTGTTTGAATGAAACGGCCATATCTCCGATTGTTTACGTCGTAGTACAATACAATTTGCTAATACATTAGCTAATTGATATGTACTATAAAAAGCAGTTCTCCTAAATACAATCGCCAATCAAAACACAGACCAAAGAACCGAACAACCGGTTTTTCAAAAACAAGGTGCACGCTTTGTTATAGGAACGACCAACGCTAAAATTCAAATAAAATCATACGTCGAACCAATGCAATTCATTTAAAATTCGCGAACGCTGGTCAAACACCAACCATCTGCCCCATAAGCCCCATTTCAATTAGCCCCATTGAGGTTCCCAGGACCCGGCCCAGACGGTATTGTCCTTCACCACGTGCGAGGCAGATGCGCGTGAGTTTTATTTTTAACTAGTTTGCCCATGCTGCTGGGTATATTATGGACAATCGTGGAATGCGTTACGGTACGCTCTTTTTTTGTTAGTTTGGTGTTGTTTCAGTCTTCCGAAGTTTTTTTATGAATTAGATACGTTTTGTATATTTGCGGATCTAAAGTGGAGTAGGTATATTTAATGCGAACAATATTTATTCCTTTCTGAATAGTTTGTGAATGCAAGAGACTATTGTGTTAGTAAAACAACTCCGTAATTGATTTATGTGATACGACTAAATAAACAACTGTTTAGTATCCTTATCTATTCAACAACAAATATAACCTACAACTTTGAATGGTCAGAGATAATCTGTATTTTATGAGTACCGTACCTTCATCTCCGTCCTTCCTTTATTAATAAATCATCCGTCAATCTCATGTTGTCTTAAAGTATTCGTCTTATACTTTATCTATTGCAATCGCGAAAACTATATGCCCACGGCAGTAAATAATCATCTGTAAGGCTCTTTGCGTAAACCTACTAATTGTGACTTGCAATTTTTAACTAAAATGGTTGTGTACCTTTCTCACAAACTCGGAGCGATTCTAACGGCATTTGAGCGAAAAAAAAGATTTCATTAACGATTATGATGAGCGCTCTTCCACACAATGTTTGGCTCATAAAATATTACTAATTTAACCCGACATACATAAGCTTCTTAAAAATGTTATACGCCGCATTGTTCATTATTAATAGCACATGACAATAATGGAGAGCGCCTTTAGCGCACACCCGGGAACACGCTAGGAGGTGATGACGGTGATATGGATGATAGTCCATACAAATATTATAATTATTATAAATCCGAAAGTGTGTCTGTCTGTCTGTCAGTCTAAAGCTCTTGACGCTTAAACCGCTGATCCTATTTAGATGAAATTTGATATAGAGATAGTTTGAGTCCCCAGGAAGGACATGGGATAGTTTTTATCCCGGAAATCATCCCATAAGGGGGGTGAAACGGGGTGTGAAACTTTGTATGAGGCTACGATATAAACGAGTTCCACGCGGACGGAGTCGCGGGCAGAAGCCAGTAAATTAATAATATACATGTTGATAAGGCTGTAGAAACCGGAAAGGCGCGTACTAAGCGTGCTTGCACATAATCAATTCACAAAAACTTATCAGTTTGAACTGTGGCCTGACGTCCGTGTTTCCTGACTTAACGATATTGCTAATTATAGTATTGAAATGTTGCCCTCATTTTTTCTCAGTAGAAAAAAAAACGCTTTTTAATGCCGAGTTGGTGACGAAACCATATTGCTGGCCTGATGATTTTGCCACCATCATAAAAATCTGATTGTATAGTACCAATACTATACCTAGATAGGCGATTATAACCCCAAGGGTGTTATAATATATTATTATTTTTCTATACGCTTCCCCGGTTAAAAAATACTTACATTATCTGTTTCACGCATTATAAACTATTGAACTAAATTACTAATGTTTGAATAGTATGGTCAAAGAATACAAGTATTTTTTATACCTACATAGAATAAAAAACCTATAGCTAAACTATAATTAAATCGCAGAAGTACAATGGTTATACGTTCTGTAATCTCGTTAAAATAAATTCTCCATTACAAAATAACACCATATTCGTTTTCAACAAACGGTTTTTTCCACCGATTCAAACCCGGGACAATCTCACTAACCCCACAACCCCACGTCACTCTAACTAGGACGGAAGCTGGCCCATTGTGATAAAGTACCATAGGCGCGCTTTACTGTGTTCAGTTAGTACCTTGTCGTACTGCTTTGTATTTGTTTGTACAGGACACGCTGAATAGGATTAAAAACAAATTTATATTTGCGGCTAGTTACGCCGCTTTAGTTCTAACTCGTCTTGTATTTAGTATGACGAGAGCGCAGTTTATTATCTTTGCCCCGCGTTCGAGATAAGTTTGTATTTTTGAATATCGAATAATAATTCTACAAATTTATTTTTGCCGATAACTGGGCGTTCTTATCTAACATTTAGGTGATTTGACGTGTGCGTTAGTATGGACGATTTTTAGTTGCGGTTTTGGCCAACGGCAAATTATAACGTTGTATATATGAATAGAATAAAGTAGTTCCACACTTAGGCTTGAACGTAATGGGGAGAAGTTTACAAATCATACATCGCAGAGGAGCTGTGAGACTCATTCTTTCTCACTCTGGTGCAGCTTGTCTGCTACGGACTATTAACACATTTTTGCAAAGATGTGTGACATTTTATAGCAATATTAAGAAATCATTAGTCTGTATTTATACATTTCAATCAATTTTACATCACACTTACTAATATTAATTCATTATACATACTAATATTATAAAGACAAAGAGTTTAAAACTCCTAGAACCGCTTATCCGAATTCTTCTTATCAAAAATTATTTCACCCTGCGTATAGAATTGGTCTTTCTAGGTGGTTATATATATGGTATATTTTATCCAGTGGATTTGCCTGTGTTCTTTATAATACGCGGACGAAACCAGCAAGTTTCTTATAATTTGAATGAATCGTCAAACAATCAATTTTGGAGCTTATTGAATCTTCCCTGTGTGGTGTCGGGTTAGAATTATACCACCCCGTTTTATACTTCGATTAGGTATTACAGAAAATTAAATTTCATGATTTCTGCTTACCCTTTGGACCGCAGGAGTGAATTGAACGATGAGCGAAGCGAACGAAGTTCTCCGTTTACTTGTTTTAGATGAAATTTGGCATATAAATAGTTTATAACCTGACTAGCTTCTGCCCGCGACTCCGCGTGGAATTCGTTTATATCGTAGCTCCACACAAAATGTCACCCCCATATCAAACCATTAGGGGATGATTTCCGGGATAAAATCTATCCTATGCCCTTCTCCGGGACTCAAGCTATCTCCATACCAAATTTCATCTAAATCGGTTCAGCGGTTTAAGCGTGAAGAGGTAACACAGACAGACACACTCGCATTTATAATATTAGTATGGATATGTATTAAAACAGGCCGCTCTGCCTACTCCATTTGCGAATAGCCGGAGTTTCTGTATCTTATGTAGGTATAGTCAGCAGCAGAAGTTGCTAAACAGTTCTAGTGCTCAAAATGATCTACTCACGAACTCTAATGTCAAGGGAATAAGGATATGTGTAGGTCATTTTGAGCGTGTTATTTTGCTTAGCTACTTCTGATGCTGATTGTACAGTATATAGAATCTTTTGTCCCCTAATTCGAACCTACTAATCGATATCCAAAAGGGCCCTCAGGGCTGAAAAGGCTGATCGATTGGGTCTAAGCCCTTTGAGTGTTCTTAAGGTACCTTTGTATCCTGTGAAAGGTAAGTATATATCTGTGAACGGTATATAATGGGAAAATACATTTGCACCCGTGTGTAACACAAAACTTTTCTCCTCACTGTAGCCAGGAAAGTGCAACATGCAAAACAACTTTATTTAATTTAAATATATTTTTTTTATAGTAATAATAACGTTAAGTAATTCAGTAGAATTTTGTCAAGTGCGAGTCGGATTTTAGTTTTCCCATACATTTTGAGACCCAGCGCCTGGTGATTTAATGAAGGCAACAAGCAATTATTTAAAAGTTCTTAAATATTTATTTTATTCGGTTTTTTAGTATTTGTTGTTATAGCGGCAACAGAAATACATCATCTGTGTTTTTTTTTGTATTATGAGCGTTTTACGTTTTGTTATACTGTCAAAAGCTACTTGAACACGCTCCAAGGTCAAATTACTTTCCCCACTAGTGGATAAAATGCGTTTTTGCTCACTGGTTTTAAAGGATAAAAGACGGCTTTCCGAGGCAGTGAGAGGAAAAACTAATTACAGACATAGATATACCTCATGTTAATGTATATGCAAAGTTTCGCCACAATCCAACACGCAGTTTTAAAATGAGAGCGTAACTACGTTTGTATGGGAAGGTGAAATTCGGCCGAGCTTACTGCCGACTCTTAACTTGCACCAGGCTCCTAGTCAGACGGGTGTGGCTTGTGGCTTCAGCACTCCCTTTTCAGGATTGAGAAATTAGCTGCTGTAGTCAGGAGTCAAGACGACCGCTTTAGCCTAGTTGGTAGTGACCCGGCCTACGAAGCAAGAGGTCCCGGGTTCGAATCCCGGTAAGGGCATTCATATGTGTGATGAGCACGAATATGTTCCTGAGTCATGTATGTTTTCTATGTATTTAAGTATTGATTGATTTATCTATTTCAGTATGTTTATCGTCGTCTAGTACCCATAGTACAAGCTTGGCTTAGTTTGGGACTAGGTCGATTTGTGTAAGATCGTCCCCTAATATGTAAGTTATTATTTATTTATTTAAGGGCATAAAAACGGGCATAATTTGTATGAGCGTTTTTCGAAAAAAAAAAAGATTTAAATGAACGTTTTTTTCTCAGAATTCCATTTTTTTAATTCTCGAATCTACTATCAAACCTTGTATGAGAAAAAAGTTCCAGATTTTACTATGTAACTTTTTTCTTCCCGTGCGTCACGATCAAACATCAAATATAGGTCAATTTATGCCATACAAAAATGTGACGATCTGGAATGGAATATTAGGGAAAACTTTTTTCTTGGGTCAATACGACTCCAGCTGGTCGATCACGTAACGCATTGTAGGCGAGTCAGGTAGATGTAAATGTCACTTTGTATGGGAAAATGACAGTTGAGGCGTCCTTATGTGCGTTCGAAAAGAAACGTGATCACCCCTCGGGTTATCAGAGCTCCCTGGTACAGTTATCACCAGTGTTAAAATAACGAATCCTCAAAATAATTAGGGTTTCGCCACGCACTGACTACTCCTGGAATGGCTAGCTTCCATACGCTACAGTGCGCTTACTCTCAGGCAGACGGTTTGTTAGATTGCTATCGCCGTGATATTAAAAACGTTATAAAGGCCGGTCGCCAAGCACAGCGAAAATCGTACGTTGACCTTTGCATCAGCAACCAGTGGTCATCAACATTTTCATACTGTGTTAAGTCATTAAGTGAATTGTGGCAAATAAACCAAAACAATAAAATGCAGTATTTTCTATATTATTGTAGAAACATTCATGTGTGTATATAATATTTTTTAAATGTAATAGGAATTTACATTAAAGAAGTCTTTTACTTATTTTCATTGAATTATATTGTTCTGATTGCCATTCTAACTAATTAAGGTACTTTATGGCGGCGAAGAACTAAATATAACAAAAATTACTTCTTGCGTTCGAAAAAAATGGCACAATCGGTAATTTTTAAATTAGCAGATTAAAGATTTCTAGATATTTTGATACTATAAAGGGAAGAAAAAAAACGCTACTATTACTGAACTATTATTTTATTCAGAACCACTATCTGAATCAGTTACAGAGGAACTCTCTGTCTCCGATGAGTCCTCGGCTGTGTTGATGATAAATGAATCAACAGTATTATCAATTCTATCGTCCAAACTTTCATACTTTTTTTCTTCTTTCTTCACGTGTCCAATACAATTTTGCCACTTTTGGGCCGTGATTTGATTTAGGCCTTCTTTTAGCAGTTTTTTTACTTCTGCCATTTTAAATGTTGTATTATTTCTCGCCACGTAACCTTTAACGTCTGCCCAAATTAACTCAATGGGGTTGAGCTCACAGTGGTATGGCGGTAACCTTAATACCTCCACGCCAACTTCTTTTGCCATTTCGTCAACAACGTATGTTTGGTATTGATTTTTTATCGCTTTTACTTTTTCCATCAATAGTATTTTGGTGTCTTTTTGTTCAAAAGCAATATTCTTTGATGCAAGCCAGTTCTGAATTTGTGCCTTATTCCATCTTGTTATGGGCGTTTTTTCTTTGCGTCGTGAGTGATAGCTAGCATTGTCCATAACCACCACTGCGTTAGGCTCAAGTCTTGGCAGAGTCTCTTTAAACCATTTTTCAAATTTCCCAGAATTCATAGACTCATGGTAGTCTCCCGTTCCTTTGCATTCAAATACCAGCTCAGATTCTGGTATAAAGCCATTTATGCCTCCTATATGTAAAATGATGAGTCTGTTTCCTTTTGAAGTCGGGTTCTTGGCACCTGTTGATAAGCCTTCTAAGAAGGCCTGCTTTCGTGACTTTACTGTGGTGTCCTCCCAAACCTTACCAACAGTGTGACCTGAAAATAAACATATTATCTTATTATTATGTTTACATCAAGAGGATACAATAACAAACTTGTATTGTATACATAAACCTATCCTAAGTATTTATGATTATAATGCACAAATGTTTTTTACATGTCAAATAAATGTATAATTTGATGTACGATCAATCTTATATTCAAATAAATACACTAATAATTGAAAACTTATACATCAAATCTACTTACTTAAATAAAGTGAACTCTAAACTTGTAAAGGCTTTATTAATTATAGATACTAAATATTAAGTTTAATACAATAATAAATTGATAATTATTACCTGCATTCACCCATGTTTCATCCAAGTAATATATTGGCCGCTCTTGTTCTCGAAACCTTCGCATTTTTTCCAAGTACTTTATGCGCCATAGTGCAATATCGTCTCTGTCTATAAGACAGTTGTTTCGGCTCCGTTTGACATATTTGAATTTTAGATGTTTCAATATTTTTTTCAGCGATGTTAGACCCAAATTTGGTAAAGTTTCGTCTGCATTCACAGCCTGTAGCACTTTTTTTGTTGTAGGTAGTTCGCCTTTCAAATAAAAGCCATGCACAATTTTTCTGATACATGATTTATCAAAGTCGTCCACTTTCTCTATGACTGACAAACGCTTTTTCGGAGACGCCGCAGGTTTCACGGTGTCAGTTTCAACATATTCCTTCAAAACTCTGTATACGGATGATTTTGATATACCCAAAATTTCGGAAGTTTTGTCCTTCATCTCGAGTTTCGACTGGTATTTATCAGCAGGCCAAGTTTCCTTTACAAATTTAAACACGTTTATAATCATAAACTTCTCATTTTCAGTTAAATGAGATATTTTCCGTTTCTTCCGCGGTGACACAAAATCCTTGAAGGGGCGTGAGCCACTCGAGGTAGAAGGAGTCGGTTCCATGTTTTAAATAACACCAACTTTTAATAACAAAAACTTAACAACGCAAATAACCTCAACGAATAGTAACAAAAATATAACAATAAACACAAAAATCGTAACTTTAGCACTGTTTTAACAAATAAAGGGTCCGAGAACTATGTATCCACAAGCGCATCCCACTAAGGAATACCCCGTTTACAAAAAATATTACACCATTGGAAGCAAAATAACACGTGCGTATGATCCCGTCCGTATACCTGCGAGTCTAAGGTTTACAATTTCTGCCGCCGGCGACCAAGGTTATTGTGCGAGCGTGGCAGCACTATTACTGTGCGCGTGCGACAGAGACAAATAGAAATAGGGCAATGCTCGTTTTTCGCTGTGCTTCGCGACCGGCCTTTAGTTATTTACGATACAAGTGCCAAAAATAGGAAATTCGCAACGAGTGGTGATAAATTAAAACACGACCGAAGGGAGTGTTTTAAATCGACACGAGTTGCGAATTACCTATTCGCACGTGGATCGTACAACGTTTTACTGTACATATGGCTCTTTAAAGTTTCGAGATATGCACGAAAAGTGCTCTTTTCCGCACTAGTGTACTGTAAAGTATTTTATAATCTTATCGAGCTTCACAAGCGAGATCGAAAGTATCAAAACACAATTAATTAATTACTTAAGGAACTCTGTAGTTAACATTTTGTTACCTTGCCTTAGTAAATAAATAAATAAATAGGTAAATTAATTACCCCTTTCCGATCGGCCAACAAGTACGATCTAGTAATCAATATTAATGTGAAACATATTGAAAGTAATTTGACTTTATCAGGGCGAGGCCGTATATTAGGCACTTTCATTTACGCCGTACTCCAATCAATAGGGATTTTTAGAGAGGTCATTAAGAGTCAAGAATAGAGTCGAAAACATTAATGCACCATTCCCACAAGGGGATGAAAACTCGCGTGATGTTCTGGCTAGGTCTGCCTAGCCGAGATCTCGCGAGACGACGAAATTAGTCTAGCGAGATTGCGATATTTACGAGATCTCGCGAGACCACGTAACCAGTCTAGCGAGATTGCGAGATTTACGAGGTCTCGCGAGTTTCATAGAAAAGGTATGCTTTCCATGTCGTAAGTATCAACACGTGAAATAAAAATAGAAACTGCAATTAGTGGTTCATAATATCAGTTTCATTTTAAAATACAACACATGGACAATATTTTTAAGACACATCCCCATAATGATAATGACAGGTTTAAATATAATTAAAAGTAATACATTTTTAATAGATTGTATTTAAAGTTTGAATAGAGTGCATTGGCAAAAACTGGACGGAGCCGGTCAGATGCGACGACAGCCGAGCGCAGCCGAGCGCAGCCGAGCGCAGCCGTCCACGTCCGCGAGGAGCCGACCGGCGGCAAATCTTGCAATAGAAACTAGTTTCCGACCTAGACATGGCCGATCCCATTCTGTATATAAAGTTTCATGTTATGCATGTCGTTTTAAAATGAGAACCGAACTACGTTTGTATGGAGAGTCCAGCGTACTGGCGACGAGTTATCCTATAGACACATGTCTATATCCAAACTTACTAATATTATAAATGCGAAAGTGTGTCTGTCTGTCTGTCTGTCTGTTACCTCTTCACGCTTAAACCGCTGAACCTATTCAGATGAAATTTGGTATGGAGATAGTTTGAATCCCGGGGAAGGACATAGGATAGTTTTTATCTCGGAAATCATCCTCTGAGAGGGTGAAATGGGGGATGAAAGTTTGTATCGAGCTACGTTATAAACGAGTTCCACGCGGACGGAGTCGCGGGCAGAAGCATTATAAATGCGAAAGTGTGTATGTCTGTCTGTCTATCTGTTAACTCTTCACGCTTAAACCGCTGAACCGATTGAGATGAAATTTGGTATGGAGATAGTTTGAATCCCGGAGAAGGACATAGGATAGTTTTTATCCCGGAAATCATGCCCTGAGGGGGTGAAATGAGGGATGAAAGTTTGTATCGGACGGAGTCGCGGGCAGAAGCTAGATAACAATATATTAAACTCACTGCTCGCGCGGCTCCGCTCACGTTTTACATAGAACGGGTATTTGCACAAAAAACCTACAAAGAGACAATTTTGGGGATTTAGGTCGAGTGGGTATCGACTTGGGCACTTTGTTGATTTGCCCAATGCGAATAGACCGATTGATGAAGATGTCGACAACGGGAATTTGAGGGTTTAACGGAAATGGCCACGAATGGAGCAATTTATTACATTTTACACTGCCAACCGCGGGTACAGTCGAGTTCTCCAATATATATATACGGACAACCTTTCAAAAATATCTACACATGTCTTATGTCAGTGAAAATAAAGTCTCTGTATAGATATTTATAAAAGGTTGTCTGTGTAGATATTGGAGAACTCGACTGTACTTCCAATTGTCCCGGCCACCAAGTACAAAGCTAACATACTGATAAGGAATTTGTAACTATAAACAATCTATGGATCTTTGTCTGTGGAGCTACGGTAGCCTAGTGGTTGTCAAGTGGGCTGTCAAGCGGTGGTCGTGGGTTCGAATCCCGGCTCGTACGAATAGTTTTCGGAACTTATGTACCTACGGAATATTTACCGTTTGCTTTTCGGTGAAGGGAAAAATCGTCGCGCAATTACAAGGCCTTTTTTTTTTTTAACGTTGGGGAAATGCATTTACGCATCCCGTCCTATCCGGGGAGGCAGGACGGGTATGACGGACTAACCGAAACTGGACTACCGTCTAAAACCACCAACGACATCCGGCTCCGCCTTGTAAAGGGGGGCGTCGCAGGTTCGCTCTTGGCATTCAACTGCGTACGTCCCGGCGGGCGGCCCACAGTAGCAGGCCGCAGACATTTCGAGGCGTCAGGTAGGCGAGCGCCTCCAGTCCTGTGGAACCTTTGTGTACATAGGTTTCCCTCTGGGTTGGAATGTCAGATGGCAGTCGCTTTCGTAAAACTAGTGCCTATGCCAAATCTTGGGATTAGGTGTAAAAGCGGACCCCGGGCTCCTTTAGGGCACAACCGGGAATGCTAGGAGGATGATGACTCTTTATTTATTTTGTCGATTTGGTTTTTTTTTTTACAATATTAATATCAAAGTAAAATAAAAATACGAAAAATTCATATAATATAAAATAATTAAAAAAAAAACAACCGAATTGAGAACCTCCTTTTTTGAAGTCGGTTAAAAACCAAACCTACGCTGCCGCCGGCGGGGCGGTTTAATATATAGGTAGCAATATAGGAGTAGACACAAAAAAAACAATGTCGTATTTTCTCGAAAAGGATTAAACATGTAGTCGAATGGAGAAAAAAGCAACGCAAGAGATTAAATAATCACAAAGTTATTATATATTAAGTGTCCAAAATTTTAGAAGGGCTATTTTCTGTCCCTTTCCCGCAAAACTCAACTTCATATGAAACGATTATCATTTACTATGACGTCTATGACGCTCGCAGCTTGTGACGTCACTAACTGCGAGCGTTTTCTCTCTCTAACAAGCAATATTAATACGGTTGTAGCTTCGTAATTGTTTGAGTTATCTGAATGCAGGGATTATCGTCATAAGGCATATTTTATTGCCTTCTTTCTTTTGGAGTACCTAATAATAATTTTCGAGTCTACACCCGTATTCCAGTATAATATATTATAGACTCCTCGTTTCTCATATTGCTTGTCAAAAACTGGGCCAACATCTTATTTACTTTGTATGTTTTGTATTCCTGATGGTGAATATCCAGAGGCTAGGACTTGTATTGTGAATTAGCTGAACACGAGTCCTCAAATCAGCAAAGGGTTGGCAACGCGCATGTAGCTGGTCTGGACTCTGGAGTCGCAAGAGTCCATAGACTAGGGCGTCTTATCGTCAGGCATGTGGTTGTTTGCCACCATAGTTGTATAAAACGAAGTACCTATTCGCATACGAACATTGCAAGTTATAGCAGGTTTTAAAATATAATCCTTTCAAACCAACTGATAACTAACCATTTTGAATCTTATCGAAACGACATAAGGTCCACTAATCAATATCTCCATCAGTTATTCAGTTACACTTGAGATTAGTTCAGTTGGCCGGATTGGATCAAAGTAGTTCATTAAAAAAGCAACTCTACTGTCCACGGTAGAAGATTGCAATTCCAATGACAGTTTTATAAAAAGTCGGCCACACTATAGTTTCAACCATATCTAAGATTGCTATGCGCTGACGATGAATTCTGGCTAGTCTCAGTCTAAATAGTAATCATAGCGATCAAGTGCGAAACACGACCTTATCAACCGGTAATAAGGTCCCTTACGATATTAATAGGGTCTTATTCTGCTGATCAGACCAGACGACATATAACACCATGTTTTGTTATCGGCGCCATACAAAACTGTCAATGACTTATTACCACAGAACAGTAGTTGGGGCTATTCCGGACATTGTATGTGAAATAATATGTATGTAAACAGTAATTTTTTCTTAATGGGCCAATTTTTTTCCGACGAAAGGAATGACTTTAGCAATCTACGTTTGTATTTATATAAATAAAATATATAAATAAATATAAGAGGACAACGTTACACAAATCGACCTGGTCCCAAACTAAAGCAAAGCTTGTACTATGGGTACTAGACGACGATAAACATACTTATATAGATAAATAAATACCTACTTAAATACATAGAAAAATCCATGACTCAGGAACAAATATTCGTGTTCATCACACAAATAAATGCCCTTACCGGGATTCGAACCCAGGACCTCTTGCTTCGTAGGCAGGGTAGTGACCCTGCCTACTGGTAGTGACCAAGTAGGCTAAAGCGGTCGTCTATTATTTTCGATCAGTGGAAAATAGCCTTTGGAATCCGTCCAGAGGTTGTGGGTTCAAATCCCGCTCGTGGCGAATAATTTTTAAATTTTCCACTGATCGAAATTTGGAATTTAGTTAGCGGACGTATCTGCTTAATTTATAAACATTTATTGTATTTATATGTGATCCAGCGTTTAATATACTAAACCAATTTTGATGATTGCGGGGTCAATCCATTCGAAACTATGCTTCGGGTGACATAGGCTATAATTATACCGTCTGTAAAAAAAAACAGTATTTTTCACTTTTTCCCGTAGTCAGCCTGGCCCTTATAACTCCACTGTGAAAATGTGGCAAAAGATGTTTAGAAATTATACTAATAATCACACGGTTCAACTCACGTATTAAATGTCACTACGGGCGCCATGTTTCGAACCCTTAGGGAGTTTTCACTCATCCTGAGGCGTAGTATAAGTTTTACCGAAACAAAACTTTACGATCGCGTTTGCGTTTTACCCTCAATTTATATGGGAGGCTCTAGTATAAGTTTTACCGAAACAAAACTTTACGATCGCGTTTGCGTTTTACCCTCAATTTGTATGGGAGTTGACAGCTAAACGCGAACGCGGCCATAACGTTTTGTTTCGGTAAAACTTATACTAGAGCCTGGGATTTGACAGCTAAACGCGAACGCGATCGTTACGTTTTGTTTCGGTAAAATTTATACTAGAGCCTCTGAGCCGTAGCTTCCCGAACGCTGCCCAGCCGAGTCGGATTCGACGATTGACCGTTTTGTCGAAGTTGGACCTAACTAACTGGATAGTCGAGCGTAGTGTCCGATTGTAATGGGAGTTGGTACTACATGGGCATTTGACATGATCTTCGTCTTATCCATGTTCATTCTTAGACCAAGTCGCTCGGAAGCTTTACTGAGGTCATCCAGCATCGTACGTCCTCCGTGGTGTGTGATGTACTCGCCGTTGATGTTGATGCCTAGCCTAACTTGGGTAAAGGACTTCAAGAGTCCGCAGTAAGCTCGATTCTCCATACAAACGTAGTTACGCTCTCATTTTAAAACTACGTGTTGGATTGTAACGAAACTTTGCATATACAATTACATGGGGTATATCTATGTCTGGAAAAAATAATAAAAAAATATTTCGTTTGTTTTATAAACTGGAACCATATAAACTAATTACAGACATAGATATACCTCATGTCATTGTATATGCAAAGTTTCGTTACAATCCAACACGTAGTTTTAAAATGAGAGCGCAACTACGTTTGTATGGGAAGGTGAAATTCGGCCGAGCTTACTGCGGACTTAATGTATCTGCCAAGGGGCTGTTCACAAATTACGTCATCGTTTTTTGACGATTTTTGACGATTTTTGACCCCCCCCCCCACCCTATCATCATAATTCTGCTATTCCTTGAAATGGCCCTTAAAATGACTATCATCATCCAATGGCCAGACCCCCCCCCCCCCATTTTGAAATGACGTAATTTATGAATAGCCCCCATGTCATAGATAGACCATCAAACTATGTAGACTGTTAAATATTTATTGTTGTGACTCAGTTGAACGTTGCCTCATTTTATAATGTCTGATAACTTTATATAATGAGGATTTGTAGTTCGATGCCTTGTTCATTATAGGGTTCATTTAGTAGCTACCAAAAACCTACTATATGTGGCGACCTTGTTGCACAACAGGCTGGCTAGGCTGGTTGGAAATATGAAATATATCTATGTCTACATTTTCTATCTGTCATGTGACACTTTGGTTGGTTCTACAAAAGCTCGTGAACATGTAATGAGTTATGTTAAATACATTGTATTCTAGTTCCATATATTACACATAAGTTTATATTGTGACGGAAACTAATACACCATTTCTCCAATCCAACTGGCATTTAATTTCGTCAAAATCCGAGGATGCCGCAGAACTTGCTCTACAAAACTACATCAATAGTTTGAGTCCACAGTCAAACTATTGATGTAGTTTTGTGGAGCAATGTATCTTACTATTCATGTCTAATTTTAGTTGTTAATAAAAAAAATAAAAAAATAAAAACTCCAACTGACGGAATAGGGCAGAAGGCTCATACCATAGCCCTCCTCCAATAACGGGTGCCTTTCCCATATGGCTCCCGCTCATTTATACCCTATATATATATATATATATGTGTAGAAGAACCACTCTCTAATAACCACGCGTGGTGCTAAACTCCGTGTAGGTAATTTGTCTGCTCTAAGCAGCAAGAGTCAGAAGCGGAAGGTGGGTGGTACCTGTGGCGGTGTCACCTAATAAACCTACCTATGTACCTATTAAACATAGCGTATTTAAAAAAAAGTTTCTTATTTCAAAGGGATGAGATAAGGATCACCTTATAAAGATGTAGTAAAATTTGACCCTTGATTTTCCTCTATACAGGGTGGAAAGTTACATCAAAAAGGCAGCAACACGTTATTGTATACACCTTAGCATTTCATACTGGATTATACTTTATAAAAGGTGTAAAAAGTATAAGTAGCCGTAAGTCCTTCCTTGCAAATGAAGTTTTTTTTTAAAATTATTTTATTCAAGGTCTCTAATCGCTTTTACTATTATAACAAAGTTGACTTATTCCTAAACCGCAAAAGCTTAGTTTATAAAACGCGTCCACACGTCAATTCATATACTGAACCCATATCCCACTCAAAAACACATGTACAAACCAACAGACGCCCAGATAAGCCTGGCCTTCGCCCAGTGATAAGGACGGCGATAGCATCCATATTGTCAAGTGATATCGAACTCGGCGGTTTTATTCTAAATTCAAATGCTAGCCCTTCCATTTTTATTCCAATTTTAAAAATATGTTGGAGACGCTGGGATGGGCTTATTATTTATCGAAAAAAAAAACTGGTTTCTATAAAGAGTGTACCTATTGATGTGTTCGTGTCAAAAATAAAGTGTTCATCTTTTTAAAGTCTCATGAATCGGGTAAGAACTATGCAACTGTTTATACTTGAGATTATTTGAGTTGGCCGATTGCATCAAAGTAGTCCATTCAAAAAGTTACTCTTCTGTCCAAGGCAGAAGATTCCAAGTTAGTAGTTTATGTAGCTTCAGATACCATAGTAAAAAAATACAACGAATTTAAGTTTTTCTTACAAAACTTGTTTTTGCTGTATTTCGTTTGTTTTATAAACTGGAGCTATATAAACTAATTACAGACATAGATATACCTCATGTCATTGTATGACACGTAGTTGTAAAATCTCCTTTTGTATGGGAAGGTGAAATTCGGCCGAGCTTACTGCGGACTCATAAATAATAAGTTTTATAAAAAGTCGGCCACATAAAATATTCTCATCCTTACGTATTTGAGGAGTTTTTATGTTGTACCTTTTAGAAAAGTTGCAATTTAGGGTAATGCCTTTTTGGATAGAGGGAAATAAATCATTCTGTGGTATAGCAACGGCTAATACATATTAATAATTAAACTCTCTTGTCAAGACTGGTTACCCCATCTATTATCTTAAACTCACGCCTTGGGATATAGCTCATATACACTTCAAATATTACTGTTAATTTGAACCGTATAACAATGGAAGATGGTGCAATCTTAACTACCTATACATTCATACATACGACATACCGGAAGTAATCCCTAGGTTTGTGCAATACTTTTTCCCACACAATCTCAGGAGAAATCACGGCCTATTCTTGTAGTAGCCCTTGCATTATTAACTCAATAATATAACAGAAAACACATTCGAACATAAACCTTACTGAGTGAGCAGTAAAGCTTAAATCATATCAGCGATATTATTGTAAATGAAACACCACCTTCCCCTACTAAAATCAACTGTACGACTTAGAAATTATGGTTTAACTTGGCTTGGTAACAATACGGTTCGACTAGCCGCCGTTGTTTGGAATACGAGGTGAAATCAATTTTAATGACAAGATATAAGGTCCAAATTGAATTGCAGCGCGTGAAGCGTAACCATGGGTCCAACTCGACAGAAACTCGGGACAAAGACTGTCAGCTGCCGGTAACAAAGGATTTTTGTACAAAAGTTCAGTTTTTTTCTTAACAATAGGGGTAACGTTTTCGGAAGTGATCCCGCCATTTTGTTTTTGCGCCGTAAGCTTTCTATAATGAGGTGCCGTTGGTGAGTTTTTAGTAAATGATTTGCAATACTTTTTTTAGATTAATTGTTTGCCGCTCTTTCTGATTTAACGATTCTCTTTTTTCATGATTAGTGTCGATTATGCTGGCCTTTTTTATGATGAATAAAACGTGGATATTCCATGACTTAACTTATTACATTTCACGTTAAAATTGTTCAATTGTTATTTGTACTAAACGGTGACTAAATAAATATCCAACTCAAATGTAATTTTTATAAAGAAGTTTTTTTACAGTATTTCCTCAACGAAGCTTGGCATAACGCATATTATAACCATTTTTTATAAATTTTATGACGTTTAAAAATATGGTCTAATATTACAGAGCTATAAAATATAACATGAAATTTCGTTATACCAATTTAACTCCCAAACTAGTAAAAATAAAATATTAATACCAAAATTGTAAACCTATACCTATAGGTATAGTAAAAACAAACCCTTTCCTATTGTTAAATTATAGAGGAGAACGAATCCTCTTATTCATAAATGTTCATCAAAGTTTTATGAATAAGATGGACTAAATAAAGTCCAGTCATTTTACTAAAACTTATATGGAAAACATTACAAATTAAAACATATATGTAATTACTAATAGCTGTTTTAATTCTGTGCAACGGATATACCATAATTTAAATAATTAAGAACCGAGACACAAATGCCAACAAAAATCACACATCAAAAAAAGGATTACTATAAAATATTAATTAATGTTTTACCCCCTTATTCATAAAACTTACAATGCCTCTGCTAAATAGAATGTGCTTTGTCCCTTTCTAACGAACACAAATGCCAAAGTGACAGATAAGGACAAACGAATTTTAACGCCATTTTAGTTAAAACAGGCAGGCAGGACGTTTATGAATATGGCCGTTAATCTTTATCCGCGTGAGACCCAAGGTACGCTTTAGTTTTTAGTTTTTGACATTCAGTAAAAGTTCAAAGTCAATTATGAAATTTGTACAAAAAATTGCAGGGGTCTTAGGAGGTTATTGTGGTTTTCTTACATTTGCTAATGCTGCATAATATTCAAGATAAATCATATGACAAAGACTGCATATAAATCTATATATTTATGTATTTACTTCCAGGTTGAAAGTTTGGTGGATTTAAGAATAAAGTAAAATAACGTTTCAATGAATGAATGTTTTCTATATATTTAAGCATTTATTTATCTATATAAGTATGTGTGTCTTCGTCTAGTACCCATAGTACAAGCTTGGCTTAGTTTGGGACTAGGTTGATTTGTGTAAGATTGTCCGTAAGTATTCTTATTATTTATTATTATAATGTTTTTCAAATCCGTATTTTACCTGGAGTATTTGGTCAAAGGATGGCACATCATACGTTTATGGCATGTTGTCTTTTCTCGTAATATGACATCATCCTATAAAACCATCTGACTATAGTTACAATTTAAGGGTAACCGTTACACGACCCATTAAGGGGCATCGCCACGTCCCATGTCCGTTCCCGAACATCCAATATGGCGTCGTAACGAGCGCGTAACAAACAAGTGAACAATTGACCCCAATTCCAGTCAAATGGGGCGCGAAACATGGCTGACATTGATATTTGGAAAGGTTTTTCTATTTTTATACGGTTACGAACAGGCATACGAACTAAAACGGCGGGCGGGGCACATAGCACGTAGAACCGATACCGGAGGGTACGGCGTGGGTAGGCCCCCCACAAGGTGGTCTGACCCCTTATCATGGTCGGCCTTATCACGCGATAAGTGACAAGATAGAGCGTCCGTCTCGTTCTATTGAACGGTGTCAGCCAGTGACGGACGCTCTATCTTGTCACTTATCGTGTGATAAGGCCGTCCATGCTACGGGGTCTGATGACCTGGTAAAGGTCACGGGAGTCCGCTGGATGCGGGTGGCGGTCATTTTGGCACTCTTTAGGGGAGGCATATGTCCGGCAGTGGACGTCTTTCGGCTGATATGATGATGATGATAAGTGATCGGATTAGGTAGTGCCATTTCGGGTGAATGACCTTAAACATTGTATATAACATGGATGACTCGGGATTCTGGGACTCTGACATGTACATTATATTAAATGTCTTGTCGATTCGTACATTAAATCGGGATAGGATTCAATACAACTTAGAACTATTTCTTCCTAGGTTTGCCGAGGCATGTTCAGTTAGATAGGAAGGTCTAATACTATTTTTATTTAAACAAACAACTCTTCACTTAGTCAAATCAGAAGCAAATCGGAGTCCAGTTAGGGTCAGCCAACATAGTCGCAATAAGATGATCACAAAGTCCGGTAAACAAGCCAAAGTCCTTGATTAAACCAGACACTTAATAATGCGTGCAAACTTAACCAACCAAAGAACTCAAGCAAAAAAATGGCCAGTATGATTAAAAAGGTTTGTGAATACATGATAGCTGTGTTACTCTCTGAAATATTCTTTGCGAAGATATTTTACAATTTAAACATTAGATTAACTTGCTTACTATCAATAAATTGTACCAAAGAATTAAGTAGCAAGTATAATTGTCGTCCAGCAAAATTAATAGCTCCACAGTGTAAAAGTGTGCTACAGAGAAAAAATTGACATGCAATGTGTACAAAGACATTTAATCACATCACAATTGCTGACATTAACCTAGAAATAATTATTTTCAAGGTTTAAATTGAATGTAATAATTGTGTGACGCCGTATTTTTTGCATGCTGGAATAAGCTAAGTGTGTTGGACAATTTCACATCTTGACATCTCATGTGAGCTTTATATAACCGCACTTAACGCAAATAAATCAGATTTCATTTCATTTCATTTCCCGTTATACGAAAACGTAAAATAACTACTCCTCGAAGTTTTAGTGTGTAACTAAAAGTTCTTTGTTAGATTACCGGGATTATAATAGCAATGGCGTCATGAGGTGACTATGCCAGCTAGCGTTCGACTAATTGTCAAATCGGTTAATTTAATAATCTTGTTTCAATTAGGGAATGTTTCTCATGGTTTAGTAACGGAACAGTTCTAAAGCAAGTCGAATACGTTCATTGTCTTAAGGCTAGTAGTTATGCAAAATGTTTTTGAAGCGTTACTCTCAATAGGCTAGCGAAAAGATCCCAAATAAATCTTATTTTTAAATATTTCAGGAATAATCTGATCGTGTTAATCCCTGGAGGAGGAAATAATTATTGAATTGAGCCGGCGATTTAAAACTTGCTACTGCTTAAAATCTAGGTGTGATAGCTATTTTCGCAAGATATTCGAAAAAAGTTTAGGATTCATAAAATAAATGAGATTCATAAGAATGATTCGTTTTCGCGCAACAAAAAGGTTAGAAATTGGAATGTAGACCAATTCACAATGTGTTAAAATTTATTGACGTAAGCAGTTTTACAGAATAAGGAAGGAAAAAACATTTTGTTTGTTGCGAAAAGAAATAGAAAACGGTTTTTCACGATGGACATAGGAGATCTTACCCCGCTGCGCCAGGGCGTAATAAAATCAAAGATAAATTCCTTAACATTCCGCCAATTCCAACCTATTTGCCGAACCACAGATAAGCTATTGTTGTCACTTCCACCGAGCTAGATCGAACGTTTCAATCCGATGTATCGGATCCAGCCATTGACGTTCCAGGCCAGAATCGCGATATGGGATATCGAATTGATATTTTGTGCTATTTTTCTATACTGATAAGAATAATTTTTAAGTTTGTAGCTTTGGATGCAAGGGTTTCTTCGGAATTGTAAATTGCTCAATACCTATAATAAACCTTGGGGATGGTTAGTTGCTTTGCGTGACGTTATTACCCCCAAAATTCAATTAAATAGACCATTCGCCTTTTTGGTTTGAGATATATGATTAGGCCTTCAATAGCCATCTCTATATCAAATCCCAGCTTTCTATGCCAAGTGTATTTGAGAACTGCCTGTGACAGACGGACAGACACCTGATGACAGTTAATGTCAAATTCACTGTAGACCGCAAGACCGCTACCGCCGCGATAGTCTGTCTGACAGGCCTAACCTAAGTGTTCCGTTGAACTAAATTGGTACCAAAAAAGAATACCGGCTCTTACCACCGGTAGCTACTGGGTTTGCCCCGTATTTTCTAAACAATTGGTAAATAGATTTAGAACAAAGTTTCTAGGCGGAACCATAATATTGTAATGACTAGGAAAATGAGCCATGCCGGCGTTTGTGTCGTTCGCATTGAAAATGGACCTTAGGTATTGCCTTTGGTGCTTATGTAGTTAATATTTCATAATTAATTTATCAAAGCAATGAATAAATGATTATGATTATGATTATGATTAATAATACTATAAATATTATATATCATCATTCTTAAATTACATTACATTCATATAATAGTATACTCATTCTTATTAAGGTAACTCATAAAATCTTTAATGTCATAAAATAGAGCGGTTTAAAAGCCACGATTAAAATTTTCTTTAAAAAGTTGAAAAAAAAAAAAAAAAATATCGTATATTTACCAAGCAAAAGTTGCACAAGAAACATAGTTTACAATTATTTGATTAAACTTATGAATAAAGCTTGTACACTGGTGAGAATTACCGTCGGGCCCAAACTAGGCACAGCCTGTATACTACTGTGCCTACTGTGTGTGTGTTGAGATACTACGCACGCATTTTATATTCACGGGTAGTTTGTTAAATACCTTTGACCCCACAGAGATGATTTTAGTTGACTTAAGTCGAGTGGTCGAGTATGTGGTGTATTGAAGATGCATTAAGAAGTACGAGTACACATCCGACGATTCTGGCATTGGCATTTCCGCCAACAACTATACGGTCCCTTTTCTGAGAACGCCACATATGAAACACATAGAAAAACTCAATAGAACACATATATCTAGCTAACTATGTATTAAACGGAAGAAACTTTTCTTTCAGGATAACAAGTAAGGCATTCTCTAGAGACGCCATCTTCCTTTTGGTTTAGTGAAAGTTTCATTGCAAAAATTTTTGGTGCTAAATTACCACGGATTTGGCAGTTTTTGTGGAAAGCCTGGTTTCCACTTTGATTAGTGTGAGTGCAGGTGATTAGTGCAGGTGATTAGTGACTAGGTGTGGACAGCGACTGATTAGTGCAAGTGATTAGTTGGCTGTGTAGTAAAGTGAATAGAAGAATGTTCTATTTTTTTGCGAGTGGACTGCGAGTAGCCACGTCCCGCGCGCCCTCCCTTCCCCCTCACTCGCAGCGTGCCTGCCACTAAACACTCGCAGTGAATTGGACACTACTCGCACTACACACCTGCACTCGCACTAATCGCCTGCACTCGCAGTGAATTGGACACTACTCGCACTACACACCTGCACTCGCACTAATCAAAGTGGAAACCAGGCTCAAGTTAAAATATCTTCGTAGGTATATTGGCGTTCTTTTCCATTTCGGTGGCAAACAAGCGTACCGTCTGATGCTAAGCGGTCACCGTACCCTACGGATGCTTGCAACTCCAGTCACATGTTCTCAGCAATCGGGTGCTATAAGTTTAACGTGTCTGTCTGTGTCTGTGTATCTGTCTGTGGTATCGTAGCTCCCAAACGGATGTCCTTAGTCTTAGTCTATTGTTCTTAGTCATATTTTTTCTATTTTGTCATGTTTTATGTAAAATCAAGCAATAAATAGATGCATACATTACTTCTAAGTACTTTCATAGAATGAAACTCTTTATTTCTTAGTCTGAAATGTGCTGTAAAGAGTATGTATTCATTCAATTTTTTTTTATTTGAGTTAGGCAATGTCAAATTAATGTCATATGACATTCGATCATTTGACCTCGCAGCCGTTGAGTATTGCGTTTGTGATCTACATTCTAAATAAATGGAATGCACTGTCCTACTCATTCACACGTTTTATTATTTTATTATTATTTTTATTCATATTTCATCTTAAGTTAGGTTTCTACAATAATTTTATAAAAAGTAAAATATAAAACTATACATACAAAACATAAAATCATTATAAAAACCTAACCTAGGGTGCAGCCGGCAGCGAGGTGGGGCCTAAGCTACCGGCGGTCAGGGCGACAGAGACAGGAACCTCCTGACTATCCGCGCAGTATCCAGGAGTGCCGCCTTCTGTATCTGACCCTTGATCCAGCCATCTATTTTATTATTATTAGTTTTATTATGTATGCAAGTTACAAATTGTCTTTATAACTCACTAGCTGCCCGGCCGGCTTCGCACGGTTAGTAACGTACGGATAATTCTTACTACCCGTTGTCCTATTACCTAGGTTGTAAGCTGTACTAACAATAATATGGATGTAAAGTCTGAAATAAAGATTTATTTATTTATTTATTACCCATTTTCTCGTAGGGGTGAAGCATTTTCCCGCGGTAAAAAGTAGCCTATGTTCATCAGGGATAATGTCAGCTTCTTATAGTAAAATATTTTTTTTTTAGCTTAACAAATAACAACATAAAACATAAGCATAACTTGATTCGAAACTATTACAACTCTTATTTATTCAAGCCAGCAGGACACTGGCGTTGCCTGGCCGCGGCGGTCAATAAGTATAAGCTTGTCTTGTCATTTATCTGTAAAATTTACTATACTGACCGCCACCGCAGGCCGCGCGTGTGATTTATGCCTAAGGGCTTGTCCATATACTAAGTCATCGCTTTTGTCGATTGACTACAAACGCCAATGTCAACTAAAATGGGTTTGACAGTTTACGAATAATCACCAACCTAAACGCACTGGCAGCAAAAAACCGTCGAATTTAAAAACATTCAAAATTCACTTTTCGGAATCGACGGATTCGAAAAAAGAACTGTCACCGAACGCGGCAAAAAACGGGAAGTGGCGGTGATAGGAAGCGCTGACCCGGCCGATAACGAATATGATTCTAAATTCAAATTGCGACACTGTTCGCAACGTTTTTTACAACCCGACTGTCAAGAAGGCTAATATTTTCGTATCTATGCATGTAAGTACGAAGGTTTTTAATACTTATATAGTAGATACACGGTGGCAAACATACATAGGGCCTGGGAAGCAGATCTCAGGGTTTAATCTAGTATCATTGCATCGGTTTAACGAATTTCGAGTATTAGAAAGTGTCGTTGGATTGGTTCCGGCGACCCAACCCAATACAAGTGTCGTGGGATAAGTGACGTGATTAAAAATCAAAATAGTGGATTTCTGATATATTTCTTCGCATCAGTGGTATTTTGAGAAGTGAAATAAAATATATGGGAATTATTGATCTGTTGTTTAGTTAGGTTCTTAAATTTCTGTTATAATTTTACTTGTTTTGATAGGTTTTCGTCAAACTAGCGATCATTGTAAAAGACGTGTCTTGCATTAGGTCAACTACATACTTAATACTTAGTAAGATTTGTTTAATTCCTCACTGTACTGGGAGTTTGCACTTAAAAGTTATTTACATGTTATTTTTCTGCTAAGGAGTGTATTTAAAAAAACCCTATTTTCCATTCTTTTTTTATAGTTTCTAGTGTGTGACGCTCCATACGAGTACAAATAAAAAAATAAAATGGCGGGACATTTCAATCAATCATTGCTCGTGGTGTCACGATACGTAAAAAAATACTAACTTACAAAGTTCAGAGAAAAAAAGTAAACGTACACTTTTTAGTAAAGAAACTATCCCTACTTTAGGAAGTAGCATTTTTTTCAGTTTTTAATTGGTGGATATTGGCTAGGAATAAATTAATAATCGTTATATATTTTATGTCGACAAGAGACATCGTTGAATTTAACTTCCAAAACAAAGTTTTTTATATAGAAATACGTAAGATACACAGTTCATCTTTAAACATTTAAAGCGCTATTCAAAAACCGAGATATCCTTCAGATTTCTATAGATAGTCAACACGTGTTTCGTCCTACTTAAAATAACCTTTAAAAATCACGCCCCAACCCAATATTAAACACAATGTGCACTGTAAAGAACCTAATAGAACACAATACTGCCCTGTTTATCGGTGACGACATCGTTCTATATTTGAAATTTAAATTTGGAGCGTTTGGAAAAGAATAAAGTTTAAATCTACGTCTTGCGAATTTAGATGCTATTACCACTTCTTAAGACTGAAAATAAAACAATTTTTTTTTCGTTTACCGCGCTTTGGTTACAAACTATCTTATTGTTGACGTTTCTTACCGATAACTTAATAAGTGCTGTAGCGTACGTGAAATAAGGTTACTTTTCAATTGAAGGGGGCTGTGTTAAAATTCGTAAACTTGTTTTTAACATTGTTTTGAATCTAAAATCGAGTTGTTACAGTTTTTTCCGTTGAATTTAAATTCTTCAGTGAATAATATTCTGGTGCACTGATTTTAAATGTCCCATAGGAAATTCAAATTGTTTTTTTTTTAGTGCTGCCTTGGTTTATTTTTAGGCCATACGCCATAAGCTAATCGAAAATTCACAACGTAGGTCCATATTTAAGTAGAGCTGTAAATTATGCTTATGATACGTTTAGGCGGTGGTTTTTAAGCGCAAACATCGACTTTCGTTCTTAGAGATGTTTTTTAAGTACCTATCCTATGATTGAGGATCCACATTTTATTTAAATGTGGCTTTAAAAGAAGGAAAGCCCTACATTCACTATCCATTGAACAGAAAAGAAAAACTGTTCCGTAGGGCAACGTCTTGGGTCCTAGAAGACATGTATGTAGTACGAACTACGTGGAAACAACAATTCCCCATGGTAGTTTTTTTTTTTCCAATGATATGCTTTTGACTATATTATAGCATGTGAACGATTAATTAAATGAACATATGAAGATGCTTATGAAAGATTCCATTCATCTGAAACGTATATTAAATCAAAGTAATGGGTTCGATTACGGTAACCCACTGGCTTATAATTAAAAAGAGTGATTAACGTTATCTGTCTTGATACTAAATGCAGATTCATATAATATGAATGCACATTTTTATAAATATAATGTATAGAGTGTGCGGAAAGAGAAGCGTCGTGGTTGAAAATATAGCCCACTAGCTTCTGCCCGCGACTCCGTCCGCGTGGAACTCGTTTATATCGAGGGGTGCGTGGTCAAACCCGATAAGTCGAGTTAACAGCTGTCAGAAATTTCAGTTTTATTGCATTTACATGTAGTTCTTTTTTCAAAACTCCATTATGCCGACTTATCGGGTTTGACCACGCAACCCTCGATATGGTAGCTCCATACAAACTTTCACCCCCCCATTTCACCCCCTTAGGGGATGATTTCCGGGATAAAAACTATCATGTCCTTCCCCGGGACTCAAACTATCTCTATACCAAAATTCATCTGCATCGGTTCGGTTTAAGCTTGAAGAGGTAACAGACAGACAGACAGACACACTTTCGCATTTATAATATTAGTATGGATAGTATGGATAATATTAGTATGGATGTCCATCCAGAAAAAAAGGAGAGTAGATTTACCCTTCACGCGCGTTGCGGTGTCAGTTAAGCTAGCCCACAGGGCTGTTATTCGGAACGCGATGCCTCATCTAACCATGCAGTCACCCCCACGCCTAACGAAGCTAGACCTCTACCGCAGTATAGGAACAGTAGATAAACTTCGAACAAAGGTACGCACGGCTGCACACATGCGCGCGTGTTCGGTACGCACGCACACATAGCCTTGCGTAGCATAGACAATGCTTCAATCGGGGCCGCGCCGTTGCGGTGTTCGCTCGTTCTCACTCGCTACGTCAAAGGAAGCCGCCTCATAGGTATGAAGACAGGGAGCCGCCAGTGCCACGATATCAAAAGGAGCCGAATAGGCTTGTAACTAACCACCTACCAACCTAGTGCAGTTTAGCAACTATTATACTTACTAGGAAATATTTTAGGCATAGTATAGTGGTATTAAAATATTCCATGAAGTGGGAAACTAAAAACACATACCCAACTATCTATAATATTATTAATTTGTGTATACATTATTGTCTATTAAACTGTTACAGAAATACTTTGCATACTTAAAAGCAAAATTAGTATTACAGGTATGCCAAGCCACAAACTTGAGACAGCCCTGCGCATCGAACGAAAGTAGGTAACGAACGCTCCTAAACGGCCTCAGATTACCTACTGTATTATTCTTCTATACTGTGCCTCTACGCTTAGTTATTATTTATTATGAATCGCGGCGTCAAGATATATCTGTGAGAACGGTGAGGTGAGGTTAAAACAAGTTACAGACGCGAATTTTAGGTTCCTTTGGAGGGGGCGGTGAGGTGGAATGCCACTTGTTTGGCAGATGGGTGAGGACCAAATTCTTGGCCATTAGCTAGCCTGGTTAGTCGGTAGTTAGCCATACAAACTGAAGAAGTGAACGAAGTTCCGTTGTGACACATAAATTGACCAAAGAATCGTATGGTTAATTTTCGTGTCGCAACGGAAAACTTTCATAGAAAATTGAATGGTTAAGCTGGCCAAGAATTTGGTCCTTGCCCTGATGGGTGACGTGCGTTTGCGTCCCGCACCCCGTCCGCGTCCCGCTGTCGCCCTAGTACACTTTAGGCCAGTGATATTGATACAGTTGTCATTGCGCAGAATACCAGTCGCACAGTCAACAATTAGACCAGCCGTGTTCCGTAATAGGAACGCGTCTCCGACGGACGTCCGCGTCAATTTGCGCCAGGATGCGGCCAATCGCGACCGCGCTTGCGCAGGATATTCGACGCTCCCCCCTTAGGATGGATATCCAGCACGGCCACAGAGTAAATAATAGTGCTACGTACAGAAGGCTCTCTGTTAACAAATCCTCTGTTTAGGTATGCCGAACGAGGCTACACGTGGGCATCCCTTTCTATCGCATGCAACGCGCTGCGATAGAACGCGTGCGTGCCGTAGCAGCTAACATACCGGCCGGGGCTGGTAGGCATGGTCTTGTAGTGGCACGGCTATCACAGGATCGCGTCCAAGCGAAAGCTGTGTGGAAAGAGACGGACTGTCTATCTCGCAACGCTACAGCTCGCGGGACGTCCTGTGAGCGGCCTTTTTTTGCATGAGTGTCGTGGCAGCATAGACTATTCGTCTCTTTCTAAGCAGCAGCGCAGGCTTGCAAGACGTTCGAAGGAGGTTAAAGTTGCATTATTTAAGGCGTACAGCCAGTCTTTTTACTCCAGCGCCAGCGGCCTGTGGGTCAAGTACACCAAGCGAGCATATAACGCCCTTCGCGTCCAATATAACAATGCCTTCAGGATGCTGTTAGTGTTACCGATATGTTGCAGTTCCTCTGGCATGTCCGCCGAGGCCCGCACGGATGGGTTTCAGGCCACAATGCGGAAAAAAATTGCATCTATAATGCCACGACTCTGAAGTAGCCAAAATAGTATCCTGAAGGTAGCAGATTTGATTGTTCTATTCTGATACACTGGGCAAGGCAAGTAAGTTCGTGTGTTAAATATATGAAATAATTGACATACTTATAACTAACATGGAATAAGTACAAATGTAAGTAACAATTGTATGGGCCTTTGACCTGAAATTAATAATTATATTCTATTCTATTCTAAGCGTTCTAATTAGAAAGAGACGGACAGTATAACTCGCCGCGATACAGCTCGTGCCGTCCTGTGTTACGTCTGTTAGACGGTCGCCAACAAGCCCCTCCAACCGAGCGACCTTGGTCCGGACCGACCGTGTACGTATGAAATTTTGCTGCAAACCGTCTAGCAGACGCTTTTAGCTGTGCAGAGCTGATGCACGAGGTTGTGAGGCAATGAGTGAGAAAACGCACAAATACCTAGGAAGCAATGCGCGTGCGCCTGAAATGCCATTGGTGGATTTTTTCTGGCTGACCGCCTCGCCTCGCACAGCTCTGGTGGGTGGTGGATACTCATTCTTAAGGTTGTCGCACACGTAACCACTCGGCACCGGACCGGCGCCGCCTCACCTCATGCGCTCGCAAGCACGTAACGGAAACGGCTGAGCAGCTCCGAGGTGTCCACGCGGCTGCAGCTAATAGGTGACCAGCTTACGGCTGGGCGACAGCGCTAGAGCTGGTGGAGCTGCGAGAGAGACAAGCGGTGTGGCGTCGGCGGGGTGACCGCGGGGGGAACGATGGTGGTCTGCGCGCCGTTCCCGTTCCGGTGGCGAGACGCAAGCTCTATGACTGCTTGCGTCTAGCTTGTGTCGAGGCGAGGCGATGCTGTTCCGATGCCGATATGTGTGCGTTACAGTATGGAATTTCTTAGCTAGGTTAAGTAGAGTTCAAAAGTCATTTGTGGGGCTCTGTACACTCTACTACAACAAGTTACCAGGTCATGTTTTAGACATGTCTGAGAATAAATTTAAGTCCTTTGTAAGGCAAACTTTGCAAAATAGAGCTTATTATAAATTGGACGAATATTTACCAGATAACGGACAAATGTTAATGCCATTACTTAAGTTATCTCTTGTGTGTATATAGCTATGTAAAAATATGACATTCAAAAAGTGTTCGCCATGAATTTATATTGAATAAAAAATTTACTTACTTACAAAGAATACTGGACGGCCCGAGTTAAGGCGGCGCCGGTCCGGTGCCGAGAAGTTACGTGTGCGACAACCTTTAGAGCTTTCACTTCAGTTTTTTCAACGATACAAACGCGCGTTTAATGAACACTTCCTATTATAAGTAGTTTATCAGAATTTCATTGCTTTTTTTTCTTGTGTTCTAAGTGTTCACTGAGATTACTCCCTAGATACATATACTTACAAACTTATAGAATTAAATACTCACGGACTTTTCGCACTTAGTGTTGATAAACCTTCATTGAAAGCCTTCACAAGCGCTGCAAACCGTATAGTATATTGTAAGAAAAAAGCAGATTCTTAAATAATAAATGCCAACGCATTATTTACCTTATCAAAAGGGAAAAATGTCCAAAATGTCATTACCGGCCTCAATGCGGGATATAACGGCATAAATAAGAAGGAATGACGTCATTATGGTGACGTAATGTCTCGTCATTTATCATGATTTGCTTGATGATACAGTTTATTGTTTAATTTAAGATGAAAAAAAACCTTTTTTTATTGTGCGTAAAAAGCGCTTCATTGAAGAAATTCAAAAAATAGGTTAATATTTGATCGCTTTCCTAAGGTTTTTCACTATAAAATGTACGTTTTTATTTTTCTTTGGATCGAAATCATAGTTACTTATATCAATATTGATAAAGAAAAAAAGATTAAGTGTCCATCAAATATAAACAGTAAACAGTAACTTTGAAAAACGTCACAGAACTGACCATAAAGAATATGCCACTTTTTCTTGACCTGAACTCACGTATCAGTTCAAGAAAAACTCAAAATGTTGTGCGTCAAAAACACCTACATCCTACCTAATATTTTGGTAGACAAAATATTCAAATATCAAAGATTTCTAATCACAGGCAAAGCCTTCAACATTTACTCAAGATTAAAACATCAAAACTCTTAAATTATTAGAGCTGGCATCATTAACATCAAAACTTACACTTACTCTTTTAATTACAAGGCAGTTGACAGTTAATTTAAAATTGGAATAAAAACGGGCGCCAATATAAACCCAACCGTTTTTGCAAACCACAGAGTTGATTTTGCTGTGTTTACAAACGTTCCATTTTTGAAATTAGAGAATTTAATTAAAGAACGCGATATTATCGTGTTTTGTTTTCGCTTTTTTTAAGCCATAAGGGCTTTTGTGCCTTATGTTTTTTTTGGTGTTGTCACAGACGCTGAGTGGTCACTTGATAGTTGTAAGTAATAATAATCAATATTTAATAAGTGCTGTTATTTTGAGAAAAGAACACTAATTGGTCATTGTTTCATATTAAGTATGTAGTTCATTTTTAGAACGGAGATAATATATTTTTGGGATAGGCAAAAAGATACACATATTATAATATCATCATAAGGATGTTATATTGAGGTGCAGTAATCATCATATATATATGTGCTTAGATAGATTATGTATGTACCGATTATATTCTCTGAACAGTTTCGACAAATTAGAATTCTGATCAGCCAGGAACTACGTATATTAAAGTAACACTAAAGCCGGAGCCCCACTTCTGCGCACGGTCGAGCTACGCAAGTGGGTACAAAAACGCTTCGTATCAAAATATAGGTAGATACTTCCACAGCAGTGTACGGGCACGCTACGCACGAAATGACCTCACTGACACACGCGTGGCCTGTTCCGAAGTTCGCCCCACGCACACGCTAACGCGCGTGGCAGGAGAAGCTCCACTGCGACCCACGCGGATGAGCTAACGTGCACAGCGTGCTAGTGGGTTGCAGTTGAAAGCTGGAACCCCACTGCTGCGCACGGTCGAGCTACGCACGTGGGTACAAAAACGCTTCGTATCAAAATGTAGGTAGATACTCGCGAAGTAATCATCGGAAGAACTGTCTAACAAAGATAATGCAAATTCCATTTTAGTACAGCGAATATAGCAATAGCGGACAACGTGTCACTTCTACAGAACGTTTCTGACTGACTTGATAATATGAGCTAACGTGCACAGCGTGCCCATGGGTTGCAGTGGAAAGGTGGCCCCAACTGCGTCGCACAAACCCGTTTTGTGCGTAGCGTGGGGCGTGCGCCACAGTGGGGAATGTGGATACACGCAGCTGTGCCGTGGGAGACGTGTTTAGCGTGTGCGTGCATTGGCTGCTGTGGAAATGTTGACACTCGCAGCTAGACCAATGGACCCACGTGGGCGACGTGTATAGCGTGCCCGTGCGTAGCGTGCGCAGCAGTGGGGCTCCGGCCTAACACTATAGTGAAAATGCCCTTACTTCCAATATTTGACAGCTGTTATCCCAGTACAATGTATGTCATCATTGAAATTTTTGTACCGGAATGACGGCTGTTAAAATAATCTAACTATTATAGAAGCTCTGTGAGCCTAGCTGTCTTTTAATTTAAAAAAAGGTTGTTTTTTTCTATAAACTGAATTGCTAAAAAAACTGTGATGTGAAAATTGAACCTGCTCACGCAATTTCACGAGAATCGGTTGAGAAACCGACCTGTACTTACACGGAAACAGTAGGACAGCGGGACTGTTTTTTTGAGCTATAAGTATGAAAAAAATGAAAAAATGAAAATGAAAATGATTTATTTGTACAACATAGGTAAGTAACATAGGTTAGGATCTTAAATAATAGTTTTTAGAACCACCACGCCACCATGGCGTATAGTCGGGTTAAATATTTTAGAACTTTTTTGTTTTTATCTACCCTAAATCAATAGTAGTGTACACTTTAGGTACAACTACGAATAACATTTATATGCTTGCTTTTCAAGGCTCACATTTGTATCACATGTCCATTCTATACTATGTACAGTTAGCATCATATAGTTAGTAGCAGCCAAAGTAACCAAATATTTCAGTACACGTCTTTATTAGTGTAAGAATAAGGGTGTGTTACGAAATATTTGGCTACTCTGGCTGATACTAACTATATGACGCTGACTGTACTATAAATATTATAAATGCGAAAGTATCTGTCTGTCTATCTGACTGTCTGTCTGAATTACCTCTTCGCGCTTAAACCGCTGAATCGATTGAGATACAATTTGTTAAGGAGATACCTAATTTGAATCCCAGTGACATGGAAATCATGTGACATGCGGGGTGAAAGTTTGTATGGAGCATAAACGAGTTCCACGCATACGGAGTCGCGGGCAGAAGCTAGTTTTTTATAAGGAGCTAAAGTTTGTGAGTTTGTAGATTTGTTTGCAATAAATGATTGTTAGTCATTCATTTCACATGAAATGCCAAACCCAACAAAAACGCGCTCGAGCCCACATAACCAAACACTAGCCTATTTTAAACCTCAACAGCTGCATGCTTTGTAAAGGAACGTCAAAAAAACTAACATACCCTTTTATTTTGTCCGCAGAACACGTGCAGTCTCGAATGGCCGACGGAAGCGAGAAGCGCTCAAGTTGCGATCGAGAAGCGACCGAGTTGGGGCAGCAAAGATGTGTTCGACTTATAACGACTACGAATCTATGGCACCACAGAATTCAAGAAATAACAAGAGCTGAGTAATATTACTACTGCTTTTCGGTGAAGGGAAACATCGTGAAGAAACCGGTCTAATCACAGCAAGATCTAGTTTCGCCTCTGGGTTGAACGGTCACATAGATGGCAGTCGCTTTCGTTACTAGTTACTTGTGTCTACACTCAATCTTTATGAGGAAAAGAATGAAAATCGTCTCTTTCTAATTAGAACACTTAGAAAGAGTCGGATAGTCTATCTCGCTGCCTTCTAGTGTTGACTGTGCTGGATTGTGTAATTTGTATGTACGTTATGTAGATCTAAATGTCATTTTTGAATGGATCAATGACAGCTGGATCCTAAAGCTCTTTCCAAAAGATCCTCAACTAACTCTGGTTCTAAGATGTTTAAATCCATACTAATATTCTGACGACCGGTTAGCCTAGTGGGTAGTGACGCTGCCTACGAAGCTGAAGGTTCTGGGTTCGAATCCCGGTAAGGGCAAATATTTGTGTGATGAGCATAAATATTTGTTTCTGAGTCATGGATTTTTTCTATGTATTTAAGTATTTATATCTATTATATATATCGTCGTTAGTACCCATAACACAAGCCTTACTGAGCTTACTATGGGACTAGGTCGATTTGTGTAAGATTGTCCCCTTATATTACGTAGTCGGTCCCAAAGTTCTGTCACTGGCATATTATTTTTAAATTTAGAAGATGATTTTAAGAAAATTTTATTGCATTCCATTTTTGAATGTTTGACAATTATTTTAAAACAAAAAACAGTCATTCGTTGCAATTTCTCACGATGGAGTGGACATTGAAAGAAAACCGAATAGCTGTTTTAGCATTGCACCGCTGTGGGCACTCGCCAAGTACCATTTTCAAGTTGCTCAAAAATTTAAAAATAACGCTTAGGTTTGTGTACCGTACTATTGATAGGTACAATGAAGTCTCCAGTGTTGACGACAAGAAAAGAATTGGCCGGCCTCGCTCCGTACGAACACCAGCAGTGATCAAAGCGACCAAGGCGCGCATAGCAAGAAATCCTGTCCGAAAACAGAAATTGATGGCTTTGCAGATGGGTGTCAGTAGAAAAACCGTCAAAATGGTTTTAAACGAAGATCTTAGTCTACGAGCATACAAAAAAAGCATGGGCACTTACTTAATGCCCGTCTAAAAACAATAAGGCTTAAAAGATCCCGGAAGTTGTTAAAGCGGTATGCGAAAAATCGACACCGTGATATCCTCTTTACAGACGTAAAGATTTTCGATATTGAAGAGAAGTACAATAAACAGAATGATAGAGTGTACGCTAGGAGCTCTGAAGAAGCAGGAAAAAGAGTTCCGCGGGTGCAACATGGGCATCATCCATCATCAGTGATGGTCTGGTTGGGTGTATCTTATTACGGGCCAACTGAGGTTCATTTTTGCGAAAAAGGTGTCAAAATCAGTGCGAAAGTATACCAAGAGACAGTTTTGGATAAGGTTGTCAAAGATCTGCCCAACACGCTATTTTTGGGACATAATTTTGTGTTCCAGCAGGATTCTGCGCCAGCACACAAAGCCAAGACCACTCAAGCCTGGTTTGACCGTCAAAAAATCGACTTTATAAGACACGAAGATTGGCCTTCCTCTAGTCCGGACCTTAATCCTTTGGACTATAAAATTTGGCAGGTCTTAGAGGAGAAGGTCTGTGCTAAACCACATAAAAATTTGGAGAGCCTAAAGTCATCTTTAAGAAAAACAGTCACTGAGATAGATATGAAAATGGTGCGTGCTGCGATAGACGACTGGCCGCACCGATTAAGAGCCTGTATTAAAAACAAAGGAGGTCATTTTGAATAATTTTGAGTAATTTTAATTCTTTATTAAATGTACTTTAAATCGGTATATAATTTATTAAATATTGATTGCTACTTTTGTTTTTATCATTATTTTCATTTGTGACAGAACTTTGGGACCGACTACGTATATATTATATTATATTATAAATGCGAAAGTGTGTCTGTCTTAGGATTGCCAACTATTGTTGGGGAAGATATAGTATTTTCCATAAAAAACGACAAAATATAGTACACTGTAAAAAAATATAGTACTTGGTTGGGCATTGTTGCTATTTAGTAAAAAATCTCGGCAATTTGAAGCACTTCGTAAGGTCCCTCAAAATATAGTATTTTGCGTACTATATATTTCTTCAACAGTATATAGTAAAAAGAGTCAAAATATAGTACAATACTATATAATATAAGCACGGTTGGCAACCCTAGTCTGTCTACTCCGTTAGGTGGATATCACACTGCGCCACATCTCCGGACGGAGATGCGGGGCTCGTTGTATGCAAGTACCTCAGTTTGAATATAAATTCCGTGTGCTACGACACACTGCACCGCACCTCCGTCCGGCGAAATTTGTATGCAGAGGCTTTAGTATAAGTTTTACCAAAAAAAAATTTTTACGATCGCGTTTGCGTTTTACCCTCAATTTGTATGGGATTTGACAGCTAAACGCAAACGCGGTCGTAACGTTTTGTTTCGGTAAAACTTATACTAGAGCCTCAGTTCCGCACCTCCGTCCGGAGCTGCGGCGCAGTGTGACATCCGCCTTATTACCTCTTCACGATTGAGATGAATTTTGGTATAGAGATAATTTGAGTCCCGAAGAAGGACATAGTAAAAGCAAAATATAGTCAAAACTAATTTTGACTCATCTTCCTCCTAGCGTTGTTCCCGGTTGTGGCCCTAAAGGAGCCCGGGGTCCGCTTTGACACCTCATCCCAAGATTTGGCATAGGCACTAGTTTTACGAAAGCGACTGCCATCTGACCTTCCAACCCAGAGGGAAACTGGACCTTATTAGGATTACACTGGTTTCATCACGATGCTTTCCTTCACCGTGTACACAAGTTTTGTTTCCAAATTCAAGTTCAAACATTTATTCGTGACAAACAATTGAATCAATACAGGAAACAAACGAAATAAATTAAAATAACACGTTAAGTTTTGTCACGAAATGGACCCTTTTTTAAGTGGTACAAGCCGGGATTCGAACCCACGACCGCCGCTTGACAGCCGCATGCCTGAACCACTAGGCTACCGTAGCTTGTCAGAGAAACTTGATTATCCTTGATTATAGTCGTTACTATGTTGACAAACCCACGTTCATTAGAGCAAAATCGTTTGTAATAAGGGTGGGGTTGTAGAGAACACGGCTTTGCTGCCTACACTTCGATTCAACACTGGAAGAAATTCTAGGTAAGTTCTCTTTCTTCTCCCTCTCAAAAATTAAGTCCTCGATTCTTCATGTTCAACAATACTAATATTAAGAGCAAAAGTCTGTGAGATTGTCGTTTTGTTTTGTAGGTATGTAATGTGTAATCTCCAGAACTTAGTTAACTGTATAGAACGTGCCGGAAGGCGCGGCGCAGGTAGGCCCTAAAGTGGACTAATTATGACCTGGCACTCTTTGGGGGAGGCCTATGACCAGCAGTAGACGTCTTTCGGCTGATATGATGTGTATAGAACGGACTTTCTGGGTGGATGTAGGCTATATTTTATCCCGCTGGTTTGCCTGCATTCTTTGCAATATGCGACTGCGTTTTTATAAATTTACTACACTGAAAGTATCTAAATTTCTTTGTGGTTTTCTCTTAATCTCGCTGACAATAAGTATTATTGTAAAGCTAGCTGGCTTTTAATTGAAACGTAAACACTAAACAGTATCTTTCCGCCCTAGCGGTAAAACAATGTGCAATGATTAGGGCGAGTCCAATTGACGTGAGGTCATCACACCCTTGACCCGGGTGTGGCGCGCCTATAGATGAGAATCGCACTGGAAATGACAACTTTACGGACAAGGGATTTTAAATAGCAATACAACCATGAGAAATTTCCAAACAGGTGATAGGGTCGTTGCATCGTTTAGCGACCACAACATATATTTTGAATACATACTACGACGGTGGCGGACTAGCATAGAGCCTGCCTGATAAGCAGACGCAACAGACTCTTTATTGATTTGAGGATTCGTTGTGACAGTTAGAACGAATCCCCTTAACAGAGCAAATCCGGGAATCGGTAGACCATAGTAAGGCACGCCCCAAATGCCCTTACCGGGATTGGACCCAGGGCCTACAGCTTCGTAGGCAGCGTCATTACCCACTAGGCTAACGGGTCGTCAAAATAACATATCACATTAACGATAATTGGGGTTATAATTTCACTACCATCTTATAACTGAAAGTATTCCGAAAACCTCAAATCTAAAGCGTTCAAATAATGTAGCAATTGTTTGACAGCGACGAAATTGCCCGTTCCATGCCCCCTGCATCCGTAAAACAGGGCAGGAAATGCCTGTTTTGTCGCCCAATAAACGCGGAATTGGTTCTGGCCACCCCCGTAATTATGCCGTGCGCTGACTGTGCGGCAATATGTGAATTTTGAACTGGTATTAGGTCAACGTTTTTGCCTTTTAGTGATCGCAAATGGAAATTAACGGATCGCATTAAAAATACTGCATACGCAGTACGCGTTCCAAAAACTCAGGTAGCTGACGTAGCTCGCACAGCCACCAAACTTAAATGGGACAGGGCCGGGCACGTCTGACGCATGCCAGAAGCTTTGTGGGCTACAATTACCACCAAGTGGGTCCCACAGAATCGGTTCTGTGGGACCCACTTGGTGGTAAAAAAATACGGCGTCGCAGTAGACCACGTAGTCCAGTAAATGAAGTGACAACACGTATGGAAAAAATGACAATTTTGGAAATAATTTATAATAGCTTATTTTTTATGTGTAACGGATATATTATCAATCAAATAGTTACCTAACTAACTAACTTCTGAAAAGTCAGAAAAAATATTAATAAATATTTTTGTCTTTATGTCATCGGTCGGTATGTCAACGGTGCTGGCTGAAAATCAGCGCTGCAGGTGTCTCACACCTCAGCATAATACTGAGCCAGTGGCCGGTTCACTGCCGCAGAGACACACTTGTTTCATGTTTTATGTGCTTTTCTTGTTTATTTTATTATTTAATAACCATGTGTGTCCTGTGTGTTTGTGAATAAATGTATCTTTCTTTCTTTCTTTATTTTGTTTCATTTTCATTTGCTCTATAATATTCAAGATAAATCGTATAAAAAAGACAATACATGTTTCATTGAAATCTACATAATTACTTCCGGGTGGAAAGTTTGTCGGATTCTTAAATAAATCATCTTAGAATAACATTTTCAAATGTAATCAACAAAAAAAAACGCTATTATAAATTAATGTTTTTCAAAACCGTATTTTGCCTGGAGTAACGTAGGAGATGGCGAGAGGGGCTTGACGTTGATCACGATCGGTGGGAGGCTGCCCAGGACAGGCATATGTGGAAGAAAAAGAGACCTTCGCCCACCAGTGGAACACTTAAGAGTCCGCAGTAAGCTCGATTCTCCATACAAACGTAGTTACGCTCTCATTTTAAAACTACGTGTTGGATTGTAACGAAACTTTGTTTTTTTGAATGTACAATAACATGAGGTATCTCCAGGTCTGTAATTAGTTTATGCAGCTGTATCTGAAGAAAGTAAAAAAAATACAGCGAATTTAAGTTTTTCATACAGAACTTGTTTTTGCTGTATTTCGTTTGTTTTATAAACTGGAACCATATAAACTAATAACAGACATCTGCATATGCAAAGTTTCGTCACAATCCAACACGTAGTTTTAAAATGAGAGCGTAACTACGTTTGTATGCGAAGGTGAAATTCGGCCGAGCTTACTGCGGACTCTTAAGGGTCTTTATAGTAATCATTTAGTGATCGTGATGGTTTGATTCATTTGTCTTCTCAGCGTTAACTCATCAAGGTTACTTCGTAGGAGCTGCACCACTTTTAACCTGAGTAATTGCGTGAGGTTTCGAATATACGTGACGACGACTCAACTGCGAAAAAATTAGTTATATCTACCTCGTTACGTACGAAAAACGTAGCGTTAAGCAATGGACGTTTGCGTCTTACCCTCAATTTGTATGGGATATGACAGCTAAACGCAAATGCGGTCGTAACGTTTTGTTTCGGTAAAACTTATACTAGAGCCTCAGTTGGTCGTTAGTTTTAAAAGTTTTATACTAGTGGTTCTGCCAGCTGGAAAAAATATATTTCGAAAAGTGACTCGACAAAAGCAACATGCTCACAAAATTTCACGAGAATCGTTTGGGAATTGCGACCTGACCCCGTAGCATGGACTGCGTTATCACACGATAAGTGACAAGATAGAGCGTCCGTCACTGGCTGACACCGTTCAATAGAACGAGACGGACGCTCTATCTTGTCACTTATTGCGTGATAACTGATAAGGCCGACCATGATACGGGGTCTGTAGAGGAGAACAACCGGACATTGTGACAGCGCGACAGACACTGATTTTGAAGCATATATAGAACCACGATCGCTTCGTTCGCTCGTTCGATTAACTTATACTGTTCGTATGTTAGTAGATAATAATTCGTAGATAAGTTTGATTGATTTAAAAAAGAAACAACCTACTTGCACTGAAATTTGGCATATTGTAAGTTCAGTAATAATGCAATCGAGCTATTCTGAGGTGGTTACAGCAACATATAAACTACACTAGATAAACCAGCGAACGAAAAAAACCATAGAAGTCTAAGTAACGCCGCAAAATGGCCCTACAGAATGGGTGCCATGGCCATTATGCGGGGCGGCGGGGCGGGGTGTCAAAACGATGCGTGGCAGCCGTTTAGTTCGAACATGCGCATACCGGGTTTTAGGCACGTGTTTGGGTAGACATTTGTAAGGAGCTCGCATTCTATGGTATTTTTCGTTCGATGAGATAAACCAGTCGGGTTTGGGCTCACTGAACTATTTGGAGTTCTCTAAATGGTTATCTACAAAAAAGTACAGTCGGCAGTAAAAGCTTGTAGTAAAAACGAAATATTTGGCAGACACTTAGAAACCTGCAACCTCACAAATATACAGACTTTTCTTTATAATAATAATTATAAACAGTTTATTTCAGGCACCTATGGTATAGTACACGGGGCCTCAGGAAGTTAAAGACTAACATAAATATGTACAATAATATTCTTAAAATTTACTCCTTATTTAGGATAGGTAATTTTAGTATACGAAAGAACAGAAATTAAATGTCCAAAGAAGGAACACCCGCACGTGACTCACACCCCAATCTTTTAAAATGCGGGTCCATATGCTTTGTGGTAGTGATTTAATTTGTTGTGGTTGCGAACAAGCATACGGCCTGATCGACGGTAACACCGTAGCTTGCAAACAACAGATGTAATAGCGTAACTTTTCGAACGAGTATTAGAACAACTCATCTGTCATTTTACCATTCAAAAAATTGCATCAAGATCGATTACCTGCTAAGCATACAAGTAAACTTGCTTTCAATCTTACGAACTGACAACCCACAGACTTTTCATCTTTATAATCCACTAGCTTCCGCCCGCGACTTCGTCCGCGTGGACCTGGGATAAAAACTATCCTATATTTTAATCCAGGCTATAAACTATCTTTGTGCAAAATTTCATTCAAATCGGTTCAGCCGTTTAAGCGTGATTGAGTATCAAACATCCAAACATCCAGACATCTAAACTTTCGCATTTATAATATTAGTAGGATACTTATAAATGCGAAAATGTGTCTGTCTGTCTATTACCTCTTCATGCTTAAACCGCTGAACCGATTGAGATCAAATTTGTTATGGAGATATTTTTGAATTCCGGGGAAGGACATAGAATAGTTTTATCCCGAAAATCATCCCCTAAATAGGTGAAATGGGGGGGGGGGGTGGTGTGAAAGTTTGTATGGAGCTACGATATAAACGAGTTCCACGCGAATGGAGTCGCGGGCAGAAGCTATTATAATATTTATTATAGGCACACATAGCTAAAAACACGAGTGAAACGACCCAAAGATAAACTCCACAGCTCCAAACATCCGTCTACTCCAATATGAGTCACCCCAATCTTTTAAAATGTGGGCCCATATGCTGTGGGGTAGCTTAAGGGGTCGCACGGAAAATACATTATTTCAATTTCAATTCATCAAGATAAATGCCCGCTCTGGGTATTACCATTTGTACCCAGATGACCATTACAGGAAAAAGTTCTAACAACAGTATACCGAATAGACAAGGTAGCCTATATCACCAGTCGGAGCATAATAGGGGTGTAGATGTAGACATTAAATAAAATAATCAATAATGTCATATTTTCTCGAAAAAGGATTAAAAATGTAGTCAAATGAAAAAAAAAGGTTAAACAATAACGAAGTTATAAGTGTCCAAAGTTTTAAGAACGGGTATGTTCTGTCCCTTTTTCGCAAAACGCAACTTCATGTGAAATGATGACGCTGGAAGAGTGTGACGTCACAGAAGACGGCAACGTGCCGCGCCGCATCGTGGTCGGAGCCGCCGTCGACGCGGCCCCCCGGCAGCCTCGGATAATATGACGTCACACACCGTTTGCGTTATCTCTCTATCAAGCAATATTAAAACGGTTGTAGCTTCGTAATTCTTTGAGATATCTGAATGGGATTTTCGTCACTAGGCATATTTTTTGCCTTCTTTCTTTTGAAGTAATAATAATTTTCGAGTCTACACCCGTATTCGATTAATACCTCATTCCAGGGATCGGAAAACGGTATTTTTTGTATGCGAACGAAAACGTTATTTTTTCGTTCTTTGTTAATTATTTCATTTCTGATTGGGCAATCTAATAATACGCAGTCGTTACCTCAAAACACAACTGAGTCCTACATATGAAGTATAAAATAGTTCGAGATATGTGGTTATTTGCAAAAAACCGGTTCCGATCCCTGCCTCATTCACAGCTAGCAGGCTCTGTCAGCTGTAAAACTCGCAAGCCACCGTTTACTTTCTTTTCCCAAAAACTAAACCGTCAAAAAAAACTATATCGGTACTTAATTATCGAACCTGCTCACAAAGTTTCACGAGAATCGCGGTAGAAATGCGACCTCTAGAGGAGAACAGCTGGATAAACGGACATACGAAAGAATTTTGGCCCAAGCTAAAGTAGAGCTCCCGAGGATGCGTTGTGTTGAGAGCGAGGGAATTTCTTCCTTCCGCTGTCAACACGGCGAATCCTCAAACATATCAACGCGCATGTTACTTGCATACCTTTGGAGTTGCATGCATCTATAGGCTGCAGTGTCCGCTTACCATCAGGCGGGCCGTACGCTTGTTTGCCACCGTCGTTTTATAAAAAAAAGAGTCGTTCGGTGGGATCGCATCGGTAGTAATAAATGAAAAAAGGTGACTAAAAATGTGTATTTTAAAAGTACTAAAATACACCGCCGGTATAGTGTTAAATATATACTGCTCATAACAAAATAAGGGCCACTTACATTTTTGTATTTTATTGTTAATTATTGGACATAAACTTATTGATAAGTGGCTAATTAATGATGTCCCGCATCATTTAGAATACAACCACTTTCATACTGGTGTTTAAGTGTAAATAGCTGGAAAAATGATATATTAATGTTTAATTGTGTTAATTGTGTTGTGTTTTGTTGTGTGTTTGTTTGTTGTTTGTGTTGCCCTCCCACCCACTCACTTAAAGGCTTCGACGGAAGACCAGCGCTGGCCAACAGGCCTGCACCATGCTGAGTCGGGGCCTTTTCGTGGCATACCTGTTGTTTTTGTTTCTGTGTTCACTTTTGTTATTATTTTGTATGTGTCACGAATAAACGTTTTCTATTCTATTCTATTCTATTCTAATAAAATTTCACGTGACGATCACCATACTTATGGCCCCTATTTTCTTTTGAGTATTTCATCCAACACTTTAAAACAAATACTCATCGCCAACACAAAATTGGAAACCGTTCGTGCCCTTAACCCGCCCTCGCCCGCTGCAACCAGCATTAATACACATTCCTGCAACCCATATTGATAATTGAACTCATTTGTACCGTCGCCATATATCCCGCATTCGAGACGCACCTCGTTTCCGGAGTTTGACGTAATTTTATTTGGCATAAAATTGGCGTTTTATGAATAACGGGGTTAATCCTACTAATATTATAAATGCGAAAGTTTGGATGTTTGTTACTCAATCACGCTTAAACGGCTCACCCAATTTTGATGAAATTTTGCAGGTAGATAGTTTATAGCCTGGATTAAAATATAGGATAGTTTATATCCCGGATCCACACAGACGATGTCGTGGGCGGAAGCTAGTATTAAAATAATATAAAACGAGTCGCTCAAGACTTTGAGGTCGAATGTCGCTCGACATGTTTGAGTGACCCGTTTCATAACATTCTAATATGTCTGAGTTCACGGAAGTTTATATAAAAACATAACCCTCCTCTCCTTCGGCAGTTGGGTAAAAAGGGGTTGATCTTTCATCAAATCAATACAGGGTCGATAAATTGTTAGTCATAGTGATTGAGAAGTGATTATTGACTATTTGTTTATTTATTTATTTATTTATTATTCGGAGAACCAACAGCTAACAATTCAAAATGATAATATTGGCTAGTTATATAACTTAAGTAACAGAAAGCCAATTAAAGGTTTATGCTAGAGCAATCGATGGATTCTTGATGAACATCGTATAGAAAGATATCTAGTTTATACTTATGAATCTTATGATTATCAAAATGTATATAAAAGTCCATCAGAATTATAAAGGTCATTAAAATTCGTTTGTCTTAATTGTCATTTTGTGTTTGTCAGAAAGGGGCAGAACATATTTCAATTAACAGAGGTCTGTTAAGTTTTGTGAATAACGGGGTTAATCTTTAATTTATCTTTCAAGGGTCGATATGCCTTCCGGACTTGTTTCTTTTGTAGTCGCAAGCCTCCATAGGCTATGCACGGAGCCTACCGGACAAGTCCGCGTTTACCACCATCGCGGTATAAAATAAATATAAAATCACACAACAACTACGTTACAACAAGTTCTAGAAAAATATTTAATACTAGCTTCCGCCCGCGACTTCGTCCGCGTGGACCCGGGATAAAAGCTATCCTATATTTTAATCCAGGCTATAAACTATCTTCGTGCAAAATTTCATTCTAATCGGTTCAGCCGTTTAAGCGTGATTGAGTAACAAACATCCAAACATCTAAACTTTCGCATTTATAATATTAGTAGGATAGAAGAATTGCAATATCAGGGGCCGTAGACAAGGTTACAATCGACAAGCGCTAACGCCAATAGAAAATAATAAAATGTAGGGGAATGACAGATGCCGACGAAACACTTTTCGTTAAAGTCTGTCATTCCCATACATTTTTTTAGTTTTCTATTAGCGTTAGCGCTTGTCGATTGTAACCTTGTTTAGGCCCCCAGTTGCTATCTTGATAAATAATAGATTTACAAAGATCCATTATTAGAAATACAAAAAACAAGGCGTCAGAAACGCTAAAATAAAAATGTCGACGAAAAAATGTCACGAACTTTTCAATTTAATATTTCGTGTCATTAAAAATTTCCGCAACCCTTCGCGCCTGGGGCGACAGAGGCCGACACAGTAGGTCCGCTCGGCAAAGTTACCCTTGGGGAGAGTCCCACCAACTTACGATTACAGACCGATCCACGTTAAATATGGCGCCTGCAGCTGTCATCCCATAGAAACTTGTCAAACTGGCCATACATTCAGATTTTAACGAACACCTCTTACGATTACAAACGGTTTGGCGCAAACCACCTTTTGGGCGGGTTGCGCCATCGCCATCGGGCAGGCCGTGTGGACACCGTCGAGGCTAAAAAAGTACTCATCATCATATCTGATATCAGTCGATAGATGTCCACTGCTACACATAGGCCGCCCCCAAAAAGTGCCACAATGGACCCGATTCTACAGTGGCCTCTAAACTTCCTAATTTTATTTAGGTGTCGCTAAAACACTTTGCTATTCTATAAGGCCTTCTAGGCTTCTACACGATCGGAACCAACCGCCAACCATCGTGTCCTTGATCGGGTTGATATAAAAATGGACCGTGTAGAAAGAGGTTGTTCCGACCGATATTCGGTTGATGCCAACGGCCTTGATCGGGAGCGCATCTCTCGCGACGGGCTGCGTCTGTGGTTGGTCCCAACCGTCTGGAACGCTATCGGCCGACTGGAGTCTCCGATCAAGGACACGATGGTTAGCGGTTGGTTCCGATCGTGTAGAAGGCCTTTATGAGCAGCTGTCATAATCAAATGACAGCGCTAATTTGAATCTGACGTTTCTTATTTTAGGCGGTCTATACAACTTACTTAGCTGCCTAAATGCTATTCTAAATATATGTCGTTTTTAATCTGCCGCCTAAATTATGTCTAAAAATTAGACAATTTAGTTTTAGGCTAGTTAAGCCATGTGCACGTAGAATCGGGTCCACTGACCGGTCCTGCGCCGATCACATCCAGCGGACTGGCGCGACCTTACCAGGTCATCAGGGACAAAAAAAAAAACTGTTTATTTATATTACCGACCTACTGATACATTTCTTTTGCGGTACGACCTTTTCAAGTCGCTCCATGAAATTGTATTGTAATAGTCCCCTGATTTATAACTTTGCCGACTTCGAAATATCATTTCGTATTTCTTGATTTCCGATAATTTCGGCATACCTATTGCTTCCTACATTCGCAGTAACGAAATACCACATATAGTACCTATTTAAAATAATTTAAAATCTTAGATTCCTAGTTGGCTAACCAGCCCGGACCCTATATTTGAAATAAGATTATCTGTATGTAAAAATCGCCTAAAAAACTGTTTAAATTAAACCGAACGACGCAACTGACAGCAAGATATTTTTAATAATTCTAAATATCAACCGATTTTGCACCTTATGGCATGGAAATTTACTTATACTTATAATACTTATATACTCTACTTATATACGTAGGTATACTTATAATATTATAAATGCGGAGGTGTGTATGTTTGTCTGTCTGTCTGCTTGCCTGCCTGTCTGTTACCTCTTCACGCCTTAAACCGCTGAATTGATTATTTGGATTTGGGTTTGGATGAAATTTGGTATAGAGATAGTTTGATTTCCTGGGAAGGACAAAGGATTGTTTTTATCCCGGAAATGATCCCCTAAGAGGGTGAAATGGGGTGTGAAAGTTTATATAGAGCTACGAAGTTCCACGCGGACGGAGTCGCGGGCAGAAGCTAGTAAGGAAATATAAAAACTAATGCAGAGATAGTGTAACGTCGGTCTTAGGGGGTGTTATGTTGTTAGGGAAGGTTAATTACCAGCAAAGTTTCCGTCCTAAGTAAATCCGGTTAAATTTGATACCGGCGAGGCTTACATGGAGACCTCTAACGTTTAGTAACGCCTTTTAAGTGTCGGCAACACGGTTGGAACACCCCTACTGTGCCTACACCTATTTTTGAGATCAAGTAACTCTGGCAGAGCCGATTCTCACCACGAAAATTTATTTTTAGGCAAGCCTATGGTTTTATACTGTAAACTCTTTTATAACGTTTTTTGTTCCGGATTGCCCATTGCAAATTTTCAAGCGCCGCCGCTGTTACGTAGGAGTTCGGTCTCTTTAATATTTTAATAAGTGTCATTAAAGTAAATTTTCGCGCTATTACGATTTCTCAGTTGTTTAGGGTTAAGAAAAATAATTCAGTAATTTTTCTTTTTATTCACTAAATTGTTTAAGTTCTTTGTCTTATCATATTTACTGTTGCATTGAAATCGCGATTAAGTATGGAGTTGAAACAACTGGTGACACGTACTTTTGAAGATATGTAAAGTCGGGTACAGAATCAGAGGGTAGATAGGTATCCAAGTCACAGGACGGGCCGCGAGAGCTGCCCCCCTATTCTGTAACTGGTTTTAAGCTCACCTCAACGCTCACCCACATATATACCTTGACACCGCGATGCGTAGTAACTAAGCGTAGGCAGAGGTTAAGGGCAAAATTATATTAGAGCCACGACGCGTGTCGCAACGCGTACTTTGTATTGAACGTGGCGACACGCGGGACTGAGCTAATGTAACCACGTTCATACAAAATGTATGTAACCGGTTTGCGTTGCGACACGCGGCGTGGCTCTAATATAAACCCGGCTTTAGTTTCGTGACGGGTGACCGGCGGGGTGAGCCGCGTTAGCGCGTAGCGAATAACAGCCCTGTGACGCGGCGAGATAGACTATCCTTAGTCGACTATAGGAGAGGGCTAATGTATGAATGTTGCAATGACTATTTTCGTTGTGGTTCTACTTTTTTTGGCCGACTATGGCAGAGTCGGATTTACTGTGATTTGTCTATGTTTGTGTCACCGTAGCGTTGAAGAAAATGACCCGATTTGGATACACAGGCCACCTTTAAGAGGGAAGAATACCTACGTACTCGTCAATACAAAAAGAGAAACTGTTTTTTTCACTTCAAAATATTTTCCTATCTCAATGTTTTAAAAAAAAATAAAAGACTAGGTTTACTTATAGGTTTTCCTTTTTTTTTAATTTGCAATAAATTCAAACTTATAGGCACCTCGAAAACTTTTTTTTATATAACATGCTAACCTAGAATATTATGCTGAAGCGATCGTCATCAAAATCAAAGTGATTTTGTAAAGATTTAGTTAGTGGATACCGTTTTCTCCCGATATGGAAATTTCATCAAAAAAGTAGCTACTGTCATTCGCGAGCTGGGGACCGATTTTTGACTTTCGATCGCTCGACTCTTTCACTCGAAAACTGACAAATATTATGAAATGCTATTTTGAAATAAAAATAGAAAATTTAAAAACGTGCGGTATTGACCACTCGTATTCAATTCTATCGGTAGAAAGTAAGTGCCTGTGATTATGACACTACAATAGCATTACTTTTATTTAATTTTCGAGCGCTCGAAAGTCAAAAATCGGCCCCCTGGTAGCCGCGGCAAAGAAAAAATTTTTTTTTTTAGTTAGTTTTCCGTAGTTGGGTAACAGGTTTATGAACTGTTTATGCTTTTAATAAATTGTTTCTTTTTTAAAACGAAGGCCTATGTTGTACCCATGTAAACCGAGTACAGAATCAGCGGCGCGCAGGTGTCTTTGTGTTTGTACTGGCCGCACTGTAATTATGTGGGACCGCGGTACAGTCGCCATCATTTATACCGAGCGAGCAATGCTGACTGTCTTTGTGTTTGTACTGGCCGCACTGTAATTATGTGGGACCGCGGTACAGTCGCCATCATTTATACCGAGCGAGCAATGCTGACAAATATCTGAATGCTGTCACGGTGTTCGTGCGTGTTCAGTTATGTTTACGTCACTCTTATAAAGTGGCAATTGCCGCTACGAGTGCGGAGAAGACCACCGGGCGGGGTGAACTAAAATGATGCACTTACCGTGGCCGTTAATACAGAAAGCCTCAGATCACATGTTCATCGCCCCTGCGGTCGCCAGATACCTGATATCTGATAAATTCTTTGTTTTACCGCCCTAGGTGTGAAATGTACTATTAAGCGGTTTCTAAACAGTGCGCAGTTGATGACTTCTCCTGCGCGATCCTAAAAAGCAAAGTTAAAAAATGGCTTCTTTCAAAGACATATGAACAAACAGAGGACATCACTAAAACATAAACGCACCTAACCTAGACATACACACACAAACACAAACGCACGCACACACTCCTACTCGCACTCGTAGTCGCACATACACACACATCACATACACAAACAAACACAATCAATCTCACATAATATATACGTCATATGACAGGAACATGCTAAGTACCGGAATTGGCTTTCTTCAGTAGGTACAGATATTCGAGAATCGTATTCCCAGCTTTTGTATTGTATTGCATAAAGAGGTTAATTTGTGGTATTGTTTTGTTTATAATTTAGACGCATTTCGTTGACCACTAATATGGACTGTAATCCTACTGTAGGTACTATTCCTATTATTCAATAGGTGTAGCGAAAAAACATTTAATACCAGCCTGATGAAATTCAATCGTATGTCAATGCTATAAAGATGAACAGGGAAAAACTGTTCTCACTATTTGTATCTATTCTATGTCAGCTCTTTCACAGATCAAAAAATCGCAAACCGAACGCTATTGTTTTAAAAATCGAACTCTTTCAAAGGCAACGGAATTCGTACGTTCTGCCGCGTATTGTGCGTTACTGAATTTAATTTTGGCGAATGCTTTTAGGAGCTAAAATCATTACTGATATTGCATTCTATGGACGAGTTTCGCTGTCGATCTGCAACAGCATCTCGTGGCGAGTAGCGGAACTAAACTGTACTGAATTGATATGATTCGTCTTTGAATGGTTTTAATCTACGGCTGAACAAGGAAAAGAAAGAAAGAAAGAAAGAAAGAAAGAAAACATTTATTCACTACACAAAAGACACACAGAGACAAAGGGAGTACAGATACAATACAATTGACACATAATGTGTGTGTCTTCGCGGCAGTGAATCGGTCGCTGTCTCAGCATTATGCCAAGGTGTCAGAAAGACACCTACAGCGCTGATTTTCAGACAGCACCGTACGTGACCCACGGAACGCAATGCCAAAAAATTCGCGCGTGTTTCGGAATATTTATATTGAAAACAGTAAAGAAGCAAACATTTTATTTGTGAATTAGAAGTACCTAGGTGGGTGTACGACAAAAAATATAATGTAAAAATAAAATGACGTAGAAGGATGTATGACGAAACAACAATACGATTGATTAGAGATGAAAAAACATATCACCATTATTATTTGAATAAATATATATTTGTCTATTTTTAAATATCAAAGACAGAGACAGTTAGATAAGAGTTTTAAAAGAATTTGTAAGAACGTTTAGGAACTTCTAAAATACTTTTTTACTTAAAAGGAAGGTTGCAAACTCCTGAAACATTTCATATATATTTCTGTGTTAAACGCCATCTATGCAGCGCTCCTAAACAAAAGCTTCCCCTACTCCCCGCCAGCTAGCGCTGTTATCAGCCCCCGCAACGTCAATACAAAAGACATGCATACTTTATACGGAGCATCATAACAGGGTCCCAGGGTGGAATGTATCATGAAATTGCTATCCCTGGCCCAAAATGGCCAGTTAATAATTCAGGCGAGGGTAACTGGTTTTGTTAAGTTAATGAACGGCGGACGTTGAGGTTGTTCAGGGATTCGTGTGTGGCTTGATTTGATTTTTATAAGCACTTGGAAGTTAATAATCGTTCAATCCACAAGGACCAGTCGTCATGGCGCACAGTAGCTGAACACCTTGATACCTTGTCACTTACAGCCGTTTGACAACTTCGTATGGCAGTTAACATGACGTTAAAGGGACACGGTATAAATCTATTCAGCCTCTAGTGAGGATGACCTCACTATAACTTGCACAATTTATACCTATTATAATGGGTCGTGGATATAGGATACTTTGCGAGAAATAACACAGAGTTGAGGTACAGAGATAGCTAGTCCCAGTTCGCGTTATAATTGTTAGTCCGCCTTTTGTACCATAAGATATTCTTTTGTGCAATAAAGATTAAATAAATAAATAAATAAATTGCTGTCATGACGTGTCTATCTTAAAGATTGGACACGTTTGGTTGATTAACCAGTTGATATGACTGCCACGTGCCACATTCTCTCAAAAGATAGGCTACGACAGTCACCAGAGAGCTCACGGCGCTCCAGTTAGTCAGTTTTTTTTTTTTCAGTCGCCGTGGTCGAAATCGGCCAGGTTGAAGATTAAAATGAAAAATGAAAATTATATGAAAATTATTTATTCGTAACAAAAATATATAAATATCACATACACACATATAATACTATTTAAGATGCCACATTATGGCAAAGTTGTGCATATCACTGTTCAACCTCCTAGTGTTTTAAAACCACGACCACAACTAAATTGTGTGCGTTATGATCTATAAGAGTTATAAGCATTGTTATATTTTTATTTTTATTTCACCTGATTTATCCAATTTTAGACACATTATATTATTTTATTTGGTAATTCTTTATACATAAGTATCTTGATTTATACATTCCGTTGATATGATGGTGCTTTCTTACACCAATCGTCAATTTAATTTGCGGCCGCTATAAAAAAAACAATTATAATTAATCGCGCGGGCCTTGCTTATTTGCCATCGTCATGATAAAAAAAAAAACTTATTTTGTCCATTGGCTATGCTACTTTGTGGGACGAACAGTTTATAACGGCAACTTTTATTTTTCACTCGTCGCTCCGTCTAAGCTGTTTTGGAATATTGATGGCGCATATAAGAGACGGAGCGGGTGAAATGCCGCGGGAGGCAACTCGATTGCGAAGTTTTTGCATTAGGCGCCTTTTGTTGACGCGTTCATATCAGACTTCCACAGTTCAGTTAGTGTCAATAGGCTAGACGTACTGAATAACTAACAATAAATTGAACATAATAATGGTTAGAAGGGATATTCAAGTGTTTACAACTAGTTGGTCCAAGATACATGTGGTAATGTTACATGTTGGATAAAGGAAGATCTTTATCCTTAGCCGTGAAGTTCAGAAAATCCTGCTTCCAGGAAAACGCGTAATGTAAAACTACTTATGCCAACAAACGTCGTCTTCACATTAGTCTGTACTTATAAGTTGGCAGCTGTCGATCGCCGAATGCGGCCGACTAACGTGCTCTTTACACTTTTGCGTTCGCCGCATGCAGCATGCGGCGAACGACGAAGTGTAATTGCCGCTTAAAGCAGTGATTGAAAAATTAATTTCAGTGATTCGTTTTCTATCCTTCACCTCTTTTGCTATAAATTAAGATTGAGAATGTCCAGTGGGGCAGCGTCGAGCACGTTTACCGTGAAAATCCTCGCACAATAATGGACGGAAATATGAGAGAGCTGACTTGTTACCTGACACATTCTTTATTTTACCGCCCTTTGTAATGTAATATTGTGAGCTTTTCGATGATTCGAGAAAAACTAGAAAATTTGATAAGAGAATGCCTACGATATCAGATGCCTTAGCGTCTGCTAACGAAATTCTAAATATATATTTCGATTTGAGTAAGATTTTCCCTTTACTATTATTAATTACAAATTGAGATTTTGTATAAAACCACAACAACACTCCCAACTCCTCAGCCCAAAGCAAACTACATAATGATTTGAATACTACAATCCCCTGGTTCCAGCAAGGACAACAAACGGCCATAAACTAGCCAGGCCTGCAGACGGCGCACTGCTGACACGCCCGCTTAGAACGTATGGCACTTACTGCACTAGGGCTGCAATGGCAGTCCTAACGAGCCTAATCTATACCAATAGTGTACCTAGTAGCTTTTACGCGTCTGCGGGAACCCAAGCTAAAGAGGTAATGTAATGTTTATAGTCTATTATCATCTCATATTGCTCTTGAATACATTTAGGGTTACTATAGTTTTAGTTTTATTTTTAACTTTATTTTTAAAAACCTGTGTATAAAAAGAGCAAATACCTAACTTTTGCAATTTTGTTTTGTTTACATTAACTTAGTGACATTCAGTTTGTTAACCTTTTATATATAATTTTAAATTACTATTGTGTAAGATTATTATTATTTTATTGTAAATTACCGTTTGACATGTAAAAGTGCCCTTGTGGCCTATTTGCAGAATACATCATTGATTTTGATTTTGATTAACACTGTTTTTTAACTTAAATGGAGGATCTGACACCTTGTCTGTAAATAAAATTAATGTTTTTTATACGATTAACTCTCGTTTCCACGCTATTACAGTGCTGGTTGGGGCACAGTCGGACCAACAAATCGCGAGCGCGACACAAGAATAAGGCCGTACATTTGTAAAATTGCAAGCTTATCATACAGGATGCATAGCCACGCGTTATAATTGATAGTTTACTTGATAGATAAAATTGCTCCCATTTCAAGAATTTGCAAGAAATGCAAATTACAAAACTGGTATGACAAAACTGGTCTCTCAATAAACCATTCTGAATTTCTTCGCAAAACATACACGATGTTCTCCATCTCCTTAAAGCTAGGATATTCCAATCAAGACCTGGGTACGTGCCATAATTAGAAGCCCACGACCTGCAGGATAATTGTGTAATTTCGAACGCACGTTAGACGTATCAGTCTATTTTTTCAATGAAAATTACGGTTGATGTTCTCTAACGTGCGTTCAAAAGGTTTCGCATTTACCCTGCTGTTAAAAATCGCTCACGTGACCAACTGACATGACGTTTACCAGAAAAAAAATGCTAATGGAAAATGAATGATAGTAATTATGTTTACGAAATCACCCCTTCCAAGTAATGAGGGTAGTTTACGATTGGCAATGCGTAAAATACTCGTTTGAAGATAATTTTCTACGCGTTAGAGAATTTTATGGGTCGAGGGCAGAAAGACCAGTTTGATTTTATATCATTTTATTGTGTGCTTTTCAGTATCCTGTTTCATAATAAAAGTATTTATTAATACAAAATGTAAAATTTTTAGTTTTCTTGTTAGTTGTTGTTATATTTTCATGCTCAAACCATTGAATCAATTTAGATGTGGTTTGGAGATAGTTTGAGTTTCGGAGAAGGACATCAGCCCCGTAGCACACTAGGTTTTATGTCCGACATAAAGCATTCGTCCCTCTTGCACTCGCATATTTGCCAGAATGGGACGAATGCTTTTTGACCGACATAAAACTTAGCGTACTAGCCCCCCTGATACTTTTCATGCCAGAAATTACAATGGACTTGGTAATTGGTATAGAAGTGCGATTTTTGTATTGTACGTTGTCGAAATCATTTTAAAAGTGGGCCTACAACATAACGTACAAATACTTTCACCATAAACCACCAGAAATTTTGGAGAAAATAATCCGAATTATTTCTAGACACATCGCCACAATTTACACCCTGTATAAATATCAAATGATATTCCCTACTAAAGTTACAAACAACCTATTGTTACGCAAACCTGAACACGGCCACCGGCATAATCACGTATCTAATAGGGGTGTAGACTCGAAAATGATTATTACTCCAAATGAAAGAAGGCCAAAAAATATGCCTAGTGATGAAAATCCCATTCAGATATCTCAAAGAATAACGAAGCTACAACCCTTTTAATATTGCTCGTTAGAGAGAGAAACCGCAAACAGTGTGTGACGTCACATTACAGGATGTTGCCGGGGGGCCGCGTCGAACACGATGGGGTGGGGCACGTTGCCGTCTATTAGTGTGACGTCACAATCTTCCAGCGTCATCGTTTCATATGAAGTTGCGTTTTGCAAAAAAGGGAACATAGGGTCATTTCGCTCGGTTTTTTAGTAGATTTCTATTCCAAAACAACAACAAAAATGCATGTACAACTAATTGTCTCAATAGGGTCTGTAGAATTGATGTTATCTTCAATAGAAAAATCCTTCTCCTTCAGGTGGTCGCTAACCGAAGGTGGTCGCGTAACCAGCGTAATGACCCTACCCCTTCTTAAAACTTTGGACACTTATAACTTCGTGATTATTACCATTATATAACCTTTTGCATTAATATTTTCTCCATGTGACTCTATTTTTAATCCTTTTTCGAGAAAATATGACATTATTGATTATTTTATTTAGTATCTACACTATTCAGTTTCCACATTCAACACATCCCTGAAACGTAAAACTCAAGCCACCACATTATTAAATCCCTACGCAGTCGCGCATGTAAAAGCACTGAAAAAACACAAATGGAGCCAAAGATTTATGTCGGGGTCCGAACCCGGGACCGACCAAATAGACCGTTAATCCGCCTCTAATGGACTGGCCCCGACAAATGTTCCCGTGAAAACAAATTTGTACTAATAAAATAATATAAAGAATTCGGACTTTTCCTTGGGTCTTGTTTGTACGTGAAGCCTTTGGCGACACTAGACGGCGATAGCCCTACCGTAGTCGCCTGACACCTGACGCCTGACGTGTCACGACATCGAATTTTGTGTTTGTGTTTGTTGGTTTTGTCGCTTATGCAAAAATATGTCACAACGAATCTTCAAATCAGCAAGGGGTGTATTGTTCAAAGATTACGGCATCCGCTTATCATCAGACAGGCCGTACGCTTGTTAACCACCTTTGCGGCATTAAGAGAAGTGCTACCAAAACGGGTGTGTGCCGTAAAATACATAACTGTTCCGCAATAACTCCTCAAAATCTCCAAAAACCTACATGAAACTCTAAATCAACCGAAATCGACACAAGTCCCCGAAACGAGCGAAAAATTAAAAACTGATTCGGGCCAATAATGCCCCTTAACGGCTTCTAGGGTCATTTTGCTCTTATTAATGACCCTCCTGACCCCCCCCTCTGTCGCTGTTTAGTGCCTAATATTATTAATGGGCCCTGTAATGAGCCCGGTTACCAAACCCCTCTTTCTCAGTAAATATTTTTTTATTACGGCCATATAAAATTTATCTGGGCTTGTTAATAATTTATTTTTGGTATTTGCTTTATTGCGGGTGTTTTGGTGTATTCTTTGGGATGAGTGCGTCTTTGTTATCTTAAGGAGCTGTTAATTATTGCCATCGAATGGTGTTTATTTTTTTAGGTTAGGTTAATGTTCATCTTGTCTTGATCTTATCCAAATAAACTTTGTTTATTTGTATAAGATCAACACGTTTTTTGTATGGGAGCCCCTCTTAAATATTTATTTTATTTTGTTTTTAGTATTTGCTGTTATAGCGGCAAGAGAAATACATCTGTGAAAATTTCAACTGTAGCTATCGCGGTTCTTGAGTTACAGCCTGGTGACAGACAGACGGACGGACAGCGAAGTCTTAGTAATAGGGTCCCGTTTTTACCCTTTGGGTGCGGAACCCTAAAAATCTTTGTTAACTTTTTTTTTTGCTTTAGCTGAAGATATAGAAACACATACAACCCGATCATAGCCAACACTAATGAGAATCGTTTGACGAGGGTACACTATCGATCAAGCAACCGCAGCAGTCATACTAAGTTGTGTATTAACATTTTGTAAAACAGAAAGTATACGGGGTGTTAATGTTGAACACTAGATATATTTGTTCGGGATTGACAGTAAAACAAACAGCAGATTTATAATTAATTGATTTTCCTTTTGTTTATCTCAATTAAAAAAGGCAACGTACGCCAGCGTCATATTGTTTCGTTAAGTTGCCAATCAACTGCGAGATTTAAAGACATAAATACACACAAATATCTACAATAAATAACTAGGTTAAATAAATGTATTATATACTTATTTAAAATAGTAAAAATTTAGATTTTACGTAATTTATTTCCGCATAGAAAACATATTTTTATTCTAGAACTTACTTTGTAAATAATTTTTAGTAATCAATTTGGTACTAGGTAGTATTTTAAAATACAATACCAAAATGTATGTTTTTTTTTTGTTAGTTATTCTGATTTAATACTTAGGCGGATTGTGTACTACAATGAATTTTTCTGTCCGGGACTCCGATTTTTTACAGTCCGATATAATTGTCGGATGGTAAAATTACGTATAGTGCACAAACAGCTATTCACGAGCTTAAGGGGGTGCATTGGAAATTATCGCGTGCTTTGAAACGCCGTTCTGACTAGATTAAGAATCAATAAGGTCTGATGTTCAGATACATGATCCTTGACTATATGATTGTTTATCTGATTTATTTGATACATGATTGCCTAAAATTTCCTCCGTAGAACAATAATTCAAAGTTGGGTCTTTATTTTCCTTTTTTTACTAAGCCTACTCAAACAATACATTATTTTACGACACAATTAAGTTAATACTATACCTAGTATTTATCTCATCTAATATCTCACTTGATGAAATATAGATAAAACTTCACTAAATTTGGTATTTATCGAAATTTGTCCCAAAAAGCCATTCTCGAAGAGTATTGCATCTGTTTTTCACGTGCGCGTAAGGCATAAGCGTGTCTCGGTCAAGGGGGCGTGGTCGACTCGAATCAAGGCATCCCCTTAATGGCGTGCCATATCGGATCGTAAAAAAATCGGTCTGCCGGACATTATAATTCATTGTAGTGCACAATCACCCTTATTCTGCTATTCGGAGCGAAGACAAGTACAAAAATCAAACATCATAAAAATCGGCCCAGCTGTCCTTGAGTTATAAATGGTGAGGTAGGGCACAGCGAAATGTCATCCCGCTCGAATGTGGAGCAGCCCAACTGGGGAAGTACCTCCGCCTTGCAGAAGACCATAGCCATAATGGCACTACTACTTGCTCTCTAATAGTGTTGTGTTCCTGGAGGCGAGCAAGGTCGCCAGAGCTCCCGAGGATGCGGAGAGAATTTGTTCCTTCAGCTGTCAACACGGCGAATCCTCAAACATATCAAGGGTCGGCAACGCCCATGTTACTCCTTTGGAGTTGCATGCGTCTATATAGGCTGCGGTGTCCGCTTACCATCAGGCGGGCCGTACGCTTGTTTGCCACCGTCGTTGTATAAAAAATAATAATGTAACTACGCCGACTTTGTTTCATATATAGAATATGATTTTGAATAGTTACAAATTGCTTCTGTATGACAATGCCCATATGTTGGAAATCACAAGTTAATATCCAAGAAACATTAAGAAAACGGTCCCCTAGAACTTTTCAATCCCTCTCTCACTTAAAAAGGCCTATATACCTAAGTACTACCATCGCTTAGGGCCTTTCGCGTACGTACAGTCGAGCCAATAGAGCGTGGTTGAAAAATCTGCCACGAGCGAGTGGCTGGACAATAAATTATGGTCGACTGTACGCGACAGCTGGAATTAACAATGTTTCGGCTATTAGGGGTTTTTATATTGTAGTTTTTTTGTTGAAGTGTACTTAGTTATGGTGATAAGATTTTGAGTCTAGTCTTGTAATTTTAATTATGGAATATAGATGCAAGTAAAAATTTAAATTACGCTAGCAGTCTCCGCGGCGGAATTTTACAGAAATCTGAAGAACATTTTTTGGAGATTAGACTTACACAGACAATTAGTTATGTTACCTATTTCTTAATATAGTATGGCAGAAGTACCATTTGTCCAAATAACTCTAAAAATAGTTCTTTAAAAGTAATATAATAACATTATACTTCCATTCGATTGGTATTAATACGAAACTTTAATCATTCTTTGAAAATAAAAACGACCAAAATCGGTTTTATGATTGTCCAAAACCGATACTAGTGCCCTGTAGTTAGTAGATAAGTTAGATGTAACGTTTCTAACTTTAACAAATATTTTTTTTCTTTATTTACAGATCATCAACGGATCTACATCCATCAATGAACCAGCCAAAAACAATTCATCTCCTGCATTTTACCTAGTAACTATGTCCCACATAGCTTACATTTAGGATGCCGGAACATGAAACGCCATCTACATTCCATCAAGCAAACTTATAGTTCCGCTATCTGCCGCTCGTGTAGTTCTGCTACTCGGCGATAGGTGGCACAGCACGTCAAGAAGTTTTAGAAGAAAGGTATTGTGATGTGCCCTTGTCATTTCTTCTTGCCCTGTGTGCTTATACTACTGGACGGAGAACTGATAAGGGCATTTCCTTTACGATTTCGTCGAGGAATTGAAGAGGACACCAGATTTGAGTGTTTTTTTTATGTCATCATCCACCTAGCGTTTTTTTCCCGGTACCTCAGATCAAAGAATACAAGTACAGAGCAAAAGCGTACCGTCCTATGTAGGCAATTCAGTATGCATTTTTAGTCCCGCAGCTACACCAGCAGATGCAGTATCCGAGCCACCACGGCTATGACGCTGTCAGCCTACCTAATAGTTTTAGTAATACATTGAGATATCACCAGATGGCATTGACTTCCCAGGCAACAAATAGACGTGCGATTAAGTATTTTTAATATAAAAGTAGTATTTTTGAGACAATATTACACATCACACAAAAATATACATAACCAAACGCGTGGAGCTTGTGGTTCCATAGAAATTTCACGACCCGTGATGGCGCCATCTAGTGACAGTACCCAATAATACGTAGCAAGCTTGAAAGCTCACACGTATAGTACGAGTTACATAGATTTAGTATCAATTTTATTGCATTTACAAACTTATAAAATATACCTTTATTTTATGTAGGGAAGGATGTTTGTGATATAATTAAGTTGCGTTGAATTTATTATGGTGTAATATTCATTCTATCTTCACGATTACTGGCTCAAATGTTTCGCTTGGTACCTGTGTCGCCATCTATGAGTTCTTTTTAGTAACAATTATACGTTGTTCGAGTTGGGAGGCCATGCCGGTACCTTGTGCCCGAAAGTGATTTCTTTATGTGTATGTTGTGAATACTTTTATTGTTTGTAGTATATGGGCAACCTGGGTCCATCACCAGGTCAACTGCATGGCTCCGACCTACAGCAATGCCACTGTCAACTGTATCCTGAATCACACTGGCGCGGCCTGCGGTGGCGGTTAATAGTTAGTAAACTTGACAGTTATTGTCAAATGTACTATTGACCGCCACCGCAGGCCGCGACAGTACGTGAGAGGCTTCTTGCATAATTACAATGTTTCAAAGCGATTGACTTGCAAGTTTTAGTTGGGTACTTTAGCGTCCTGCCGCTTGGTGGTACCTCTGTAAATATAGTCCTGTCCATTAAAATTATCGATCTAATACATTGTTTTCCTTATGCGTTTGTAATTAAGAACCCCAGATTAAAATTGTTACTTACTACAGTTACTATTAAGGACTTCAAAACTTACTGTAGTACCTAATATTATACGGAAAAAACTCATGTAAAGCCCGTCTTCTATGGAGCTGTATTCATTTGTTTTCATTGTGTTGCATAATTTTAATAAGTAATGTCCAAACGCCGGGGTTTTCGGTGCGGGAATGAATGACATTAACTAAAGAATAGGTATTGACTTAAGAAACAGAATGTACTTACCCACTAAATAATTAATTGAATAAAAATATAATTAAGTAATAAAAAAAACATACGTTCATTTTTCGTAGAGCGTGAATGTTTTTTTTTATCGACCGTCTCGATATCGATGTTTATATAATGCAAAAATGCGCTTGAATTTTCGCCTTTTAAATCTTTGCTCAATCTCAATGAAAACTTCTTGATGAAAAATAAGTAGATAACCTCATTGGTGAGCGATAGCCTTAGACAAATGATTATTATTATTTTATTATTATTATTATCTCGTAAGGTTTGGTAGAAATGCTAAAGTACCTACTACTTTAGTTAAAATAAAATTGTATGGTTTGTTTACAATTCGCAGGAAGGTATTTATTCATTAGGCACAATATGATATTTTGTCAGAATAACCTATCTGTTTATCTCTACTCTTTCTCAAGTTATTCCCGCACCGAAAACCCCGGGGTTTGGTAATGTCTATTCAAACACGTCACCACTAGATACAAGAAGTTTGCTAAGTTTTTTACTTGTGTTTTGTTTTATTTGTGTTGGCAGTTTATATAAATCGGAGCTTCGGTAGCCTAGTGGTTCAGGCTGTCAAGCGGCGGTCGTGGGTTCGACTCCCGGCTCGTACCGATGAGTTTTTTGGAACTTATGCACGGAATATTTACCGTTAGCTTTTCGGTGAAGGAAAACATCGTGAGGAAACCGATCTAATCCCAATAAGGTTGGAAGGTCGGATGGTAATCGCTTTCGTAAAAATAGTGCCTTAGCAAAATCTTGGGGGTTAGGTGTCAAAGCGGACCCCACCCCGGGCTCCTGTCGGGACACAACCGGGAACAACGCTAGGAGGATGATGATTGTCAGTTTATATGAATGTCAAATTGTTATATTCTTCATATAACATTAATCCTTTGAGTATCTCCTTACCTACGTAATATACGATATAACTGTCCAACCTGTCCTACTAGTAACTATCCTATCCAAAATCGAAGTTTTTCTACACCTAACTAACATTCTAAAGAGTTAAGTTTTGTATGTAGGGGGTAATCTCCGGAACTACATACCCGAATTAAAATAATATTTCGCCAGTGTACAGAATAAATTTTTGATATGGATAGGCTATTGTCTCCCCTGGCTTTGCTTGCGTTCTTGTAAAACGCGAGCAAAGCCACGCGGGCTGTGCCTAAATAAAATTGTGTTGTGTAATTCTTCGTGGTACATTATCTAGCATTTTGTGTGGTTAATGGAAATAAATAAATAATTACTTTAATTTGTTTCATTACTTCCCATAGGTGAAAAATACACATCTAACATTTATTGAGACTAAAGGTAAACGTCCTAGTCTTCGGCGTCGCACCAGTGTATGACATATGGGCAAGTGCACAACGACATGAATTAAATTCATTTCATTTCATTTCATTTATTCAATTGTAAAGTCATGTACATGCAGAATTATGAAGGTGTTATAGTTTTAAAAAGTCGGTCCATGACGCCCTGTGAGGGCACACAACAAAGAATTAATGAATTTTTCGAATGAAGAAAAATCATCTTTTTTAGGGTTCTGTAGTCAACAAGGAACCCTTATAGTTTCGCCATGTCCGTCTGTCTGTCTGTCTGTCCGTCTTCGGTTTAGCTCAGTAACCATTACTACTAGAAAGCTGTGATTCGGCATGGGTATATGAATCAATCACGCCGACAAAACAGTACAATACAATTTGGAAAAAGATTTTTTAGGGTACCTCCCGCCCCTACACCTAAAGCGGGGATGTAATTTTTTTTCTCGTCAAACCCACGGTGTGGGGTATCGTTGGATAGCTCGTTCAAAAATATCATGGGTTTACTGAATTCAAAAAATTCGTGGTAGTAGTACATATCAGCCGAAAGACGTCCACTGCTGGACATGGGCCTCCCCCAAAGAGTGCCACAATGACCGGTCCTGCGCCACCCGCATCCAGCGGACTCCCGCGACCTTTATTAAAACTATCACGAACAAGTAGGCATAAGTAGTTACCGAGTAATAGTCGACCAACTTAATATGTAATTGAAAAGGCCAATTTTCGTACAAATTCGGCCGACGCAACCGCACCGCACGTCGATGTAACTAAAGACAGACAGGCAACTACGGAACCCTACACTGCGCGTGGCCCGACACGCACTTGGCCGGTTTTTTTAGTTTATATGGCTAAACAAACAGCCACTACAATGATTACTTAAAAGAAGTTTTAAAGAAAATGTTAACAGTATGTGTGACACCTTTTACCACTGCTGGTTATACGATAATAATGCATGATTATTATTGAATAAATGATATGATATGATATGATATGATAATAATACAATATTTTATCATTCAGAGAGTGGGCACCGTCAGTTTTAAGAACGGGCGGTGCCCATAACAACAACAAAGAAAGCGAAGGTATTACTTATACGGTATATGTTACCTGCACGGCTATCGCGAGCTCTCTAAATTTTTCTCGCACTATCCGTCTCTCTCTTATTAGAACACTTAGAAGAAGAGGTATAGTGCGAGAAAAATCGAGAGCATGTCGCGGCCGTCCCAAGATAGACGTGGCACAGTAAAATAGTAATTCCATTACAATAAGATGTTAGCGAACGCCGAGTTTTATATAGTGCTTTGTTTAATACCTATAATATAAGTTATTAATAAGACTTATGCAACTTATTAACAGTTACCAGCTTTCGTTAGCACATTCATAGGAACTATTTAGCGGAAATAATAAGGGTATCTACAGTTTATTTTTATTTTTTATAAGTAGGTATGCAGAACATAATTTACTTTAAAAACAAAGTTTTAACCGACTTCAATTTAGTACTCCGCCAAGCCACGAGAACATTTCCACATTTCTTTTCCCATTTACCGCATGAACTGATTTCCGAGAGCAAATGCATTGATTATTAGAGAAAAAAACCCAATCGCTGTATGTGACCCGATAATATTTGAGGACTTCCGTCGACTCCACAAGGATCACCCTTGGCACTTCATTAGTTGCTATTTCAACGGAATCTTATCAGAATCTGTGATATAGGTACTTTTGTACTTTTAAGTACATACTCGTAATTGAGGAATTCCATAAATCATCTGTGGTCTTCATCATCAATTCCACTCCACCAATTTATGATTTCCGGATGTAAATACACGAGTTATAATAGAAAATACCAAAATCACTACACGCGTGCCTAATATAATTGAGGAGTTCCCTCAATTCCTCATGGATCCCATCATCCAATTGAATTTCCAAAAAAATGGGACCCACCCGGAAGCATACTTACAAACAAAAAAAATATTTTACGAATCAGCTCATCAATGACGGAGTTCTGAGGTAACAAACATTGAAAAAAAAAAAAAAAACCGAATTGAGAACCTCCTCCTTTTTTTTGAAGTCGGTTAAAAAATATTAGTGTTTATGAGTTAACAGTTTGACAATTAGTTTTTTATAAACAGTTAAATACTATTGCTAAAAATGACAACTTGACAGAAGCTTATTATACGTATCAACGAGTCTACGCAAGGTCTCTTCGGTCGAATTTCACCATATTGCATACATACATACATTCACGCCTTTACGTATCCCTAAAAGGGGTAGGCAGAGCACATGAAACTTGTGTTCCAGTGTCACTTTTAGCATCAATGTGGGTATAAATGATCGACAAATGTGATATCGTAGTGACAGGTTGCTAAGCCATCGCCCACAACATATTGCTTTCACATAAAGAGCCCATGCCATACATTGGAGCGACGTCGAATACTTGGACTTTTACCCTTGTCTACTTAGGGCCGATTTTTCAATTCCCAGATAAAACTATCTGTCAGATAAATGTTAGCTCTGTCCTTTTCTTTCATATGACTTAAGAAAAAGATGGTGATATTTTTAACTGACGGATAACTTTATCTAGAGATTGAAAAATCGGCCCTTAGCCGGTCGAATTGTGTCGTAAACAGAGAAGGAAAAAACCATAGAAGTCTAAGTGGCGCAGCAAAATGGCCCCACAGAATGTGTGCCATTGCCATTATGCAGGGATGGGGGCGAGGTGTCCAAACGATGCCAGGCAGCCGATATTTATGTCTATAATTTGATATTTATGTCCAAATCAAAGTCCATAAGGAATTGAGAATGAATTAAGTAGTTAAGTACCTACCTACATGAACTCCATAAATATGACCTATCAGAATTAGTCATATTTTTTTACTCGATTGATAACTTCATATTCATTTTAACAAAAAGTATTTCATGTTAGTAAATTTTCACTTGATCATTTAAAAAGCAAGAAAAACACAAAAACAAGACTCACTTTTGGTCCGAATTGTTGACGAATTCCCATTTTTGCCGAATGACAAGTAGATCGGGCTAATAAGTAAAGACACTGACTGATCGTGGGAGTCCGCTGGATGCGGGTGGCGCAGGACCGGTCATTGTGGCACTCTTTGGGGGAGACCTATGTCCAGCTGTGGACGTCTTTCGACTGATATGATGAAGTAAATAAACCTGGCATAAGACAAACATCGAGAAAACGAGGCAAGTAGAAACAAGTGTAAATATGAAATAATAGTATCTCATACAATAACGAATCGATTGACACCTAATAATCGAAATCCGGTTTTAAAATACAGACCGCTAAAATCGTACATCTTCCTAACGGCTTTCACGAAGTCGTGTAAAAACTAAAGATACTCTAGAAATTTGTGAGTAGGTGCCTACTGACCAGTAGTGTGTGCATGGGGAATTCCTGTTTACCCATGCACCCACTGCGTTCTGCTGGGAATGACATTAACCCTTTCGGTGCGAGAACCACGCGGCATACTGCAATACATCCACGCGAGCGCCTGACAGAGCTCACCAAAAGCCATGATGCACCCTGCGTATCATTGCGCGCGATGGTAGTAGAATATAAATATGTCGATACATTGCTTCAATAGCTGTAACTGGTCCTAATTACACACCCGTCGTCTACGTTCGTAACTAAGATTTAATAACTGGTTATGAATAAGGTGTTCCATCGACAGCAAACAGAACTTTTACATTTTCATTACCGGAACCTCCCATTCATGTATGGTCTCCTGGTACTTTTTTCGGAATAATTATGTTATACAATACTTAGGGCGGGTCGCACCAACTTACGATTACCTACGACCGAGCAACGTTAAATATGGTGTTTGCAGCTGTCATTTCATAGAAACTTGTCAAACTTTCCATAGGTACATTCAGATTTTAACGAACACCGCTTACGATAACAGACGGTTTGGAAATAATAAAACAAGTGAAATTAAAAGAATTTTCAAAAACCCAACTGCTTTTTTCAATTTTTTAAGCCCATGTCACTCCCTCGATCAAGAGGAATCCAACGACACCTCGTATCTCGTATGTCGAAATCCGTCAAACGGTAAACCGCTAAAGGCTGCAGGGCGTGCCAAAGAATAAGGTCAAATACATACATACATACGCTCTAAAAACATAACCCTCCTCTCCTTCGGCAGTCGGGTAATTAAGCCTTATCGCTGGAAATGTAACATGTTTTTTTAAAGAAATAATCATTTTTTTTTATCCACCCATCGTGCACTAGCATTTTTCGCATGTGTAAAGACAACAATACAATACAATACTACTCTTTATGCACACCTCAAAACATGAATCAAATAGACATAACAACTAATGGTAACAACTTACAAAAAGTTATTGGAAAAGTAGTGTTGTGCCGTGGGTTAGGCTTTAGAGTTCTTCGTCGACTGGAGTACAAGGTGACTTAAAAACGTACCTGAACATATAGGGCGCTACGTGCCCGTGCATTAGATCGTGCTTAAACAACCAGCCGTGTCCCGAATTATCACATTACCATGCATATACCTAGCCGAGACTAGTATTCTTTCACTTGTGAGCGACCGAGGTTTGACTTAACTTTCATCCCCGATTCAACCCTTTATTATAAGAAGAAATTCGCTGTTCCGAAACCATTAATAATTATGCATGACCTAGCAGCGCGCGACCGAGGTTCATCCCCCATTCAAACCTTGAAAGATCTTGGAGCGCTATAGACACTTTTTATACCACGCCCGTGGCAAACTTTCATCAGTCTGCTTACAATCATTGTATTACCATGCTAGCCGAGACTATTCTTTGATCTGTGCCGTGGGCGAACTAGGTTTCAACCCCGATTCAACCCTTTTGGGGGTTTATTACCTGAGATTTTGGAGGTGAATTGACAATTGTTAACACTTCCCGTGCCATAGATTTCGTAGTACTAATACAGCTACTTGTGACAGCGCAAAAGATCGTGCTTAAACCAACCCAGCCGTGTTCGGAACCATTACATTGCCAAGCGTGACCTAGCCGCGCGCGACCGAGTTTCATCCCCGATTCAACCCGTTGAAAAAATCTTGGAGGTCAATTGACACTTTTTAATAACGACAGTGACAAACAAGCATCAGTCTACTTACAAGCATTGTACGAGTATTATAAAATGCATATACCTAGTCTGTTCGTTTAGGTATTTAAAAGAATGTAAACAAACAAAACCACGTGACTTGTTCATTCAGCCAATAAGATTACTGTGAATAGCAACATTTTGTATCTATGGTCTTTTGTATCTTATTGGCTCACGTGGTTTTGTTTGTTTACATTCTTTTAAATACCTAAACGAACAGAGTATAGCCGAGACCGTATTCTTTGAACTGTGCCGTGAGCCGAAGTTTCATCCCCGATTCAACCCATTTGGGGCTCATTACCAGAGATCTTGGAAGTCAATTGACAATTTTTTATGGTTCAACGGTGGCAAACAAGTATACTGATGGTAAGTCACACACGTTTGGTGGTAAGAAATAGTGTTGGGAGCATCCATAGGCTAGGGATTCCGCTTTCAATCAGACAGACCGTATGCTATTTTATGATATAAGAACCGGCCAAGTTCGAGTCGGACTCGCGCACGAAGGATTCCGTACCATTATCTATAAAAATTGCAAAAATATCACGTTTGTTGTAAGGGAGCCCCCTTGAATATTTACATCATTCTATTTTTTTGTTCTCAAAGCGGCAACAGAAATACATCTGTGAAAATTTCAACTGTCTAACTATGTCAGTTCATGAGATACAACCTGGTGACAGACGGCCAGACAGACTGACAGACAGACGGATGGACAGCGGAGTCTTAGTAATAGGGTCCCGTTTTTATAAGCTTTATATTAACTTGCCCTGTTAGTATGTATGGGACAAATCTTGCGAGTTAAATTTAACCCACTTCCCGGTGACCGATTGAGCTGAAATTTCGGGTGTAAGTGTAGTTTGGATGACAATTCAATATTATGGTTAGTACAGTTATTATAGATAACCCCCGAATAACCGGTGAATGACCCGTGAATAATTAGTTCTTGGATTATTTTTGGTAGGTCCCTCGGGGAGGTCACTGGGAGTGTAAATTCGAAAAGTATACCTGAAAAACACGACAAATTCAAAATATTATCATTATCTCCTACGTTTCAAGTTTTACGGCATGAATGAAGAGAAACAAAGTTGTAGAGAATCAAATTTTGAACAATTTTGGTTCCCACCTTTTTTAAGGTTTAATTTCCAAAATATCGATCCTTTTTTCACAATTTGTGAGGATGAAACTTGTAGAGAATCAAATTTCCTACAATTTTTGTTCTCACGGTTTTACTGTAAAATCAAAAATGGCCGAGTTATTCAAGAAAAACCGTATTTCGAATATACGCAGGAGCCTGATTCAGTCTACTTTTTTAATTTACACTCCCAATGACCCCCCCCGAGGGACCTACGAAAAAAATCCAATAACTAATTATTCACGGGTAGGGTCGGTTTTTTGGATATAATGACTGTACTAGGTACTATCGAGCTGATCTGATGATGGAGACGGAAGGTGGCCATGGCAATTCAGTACTTAACCGACGTAACCCCGTTGAGTTTGGGCTCGTTAGAATCGTCTCAATGAGTAGTTGATGATGGTATACAGAAAAGTACAGTCGGCAATAAAAGCTTGTACCAAAAATTAAATTTTTGACAGAAACTTATTACCCTTTGGGTACGGATCCCTAAAAATTTAACCTACATCGCTTTTTCCCCAAAAAAAACTATTCGGTACCCAATTAAACCTACAACTGCAGCTGCTGCGGCATTACTCAATTAATTTCATACATCGAAATCCTATCAAATGCGCCAGATAATTATCACCATTAAGGCATAATTACCGAATAATGTCACAGCTCAATGTGGTTAACTCAATTCAATCATTCACTCACTCATTCACAAATTGCATTCCTATGTATGCCGAATAGCCCGGAGCTAGTGGGTACATTGTGATTGTGACACAGTTCTGCACTTGGGCTGACCATTGTGCTGGTGTAAAATAATTAATTTAGAGTATATTTTGGAAAACGACATACTTCGTAATCTTTAAGTTTTTTTTTGAACCTGACTGTTGCTATAATAGGACGGACCCAATATAGCGGTCGAATTGCGTGGTTGGAGGGTAGCCTGGGGAAAATAAAGGGGAAGCCTCCGGCACGACCACGCGGGGAAGTTTATACTTACACTGGAATACTCTACGAGTTTGCGCTCCAGCACGGCTAGCACGCGACGGCACGCGAGCTCTCTCGATTTTTCTCGCACTATCCGTCTCTCTCTTATTAGAACACTTAGAAGAAGAGGTATAAAGCGATAAAAATCGAGAGTATGTCGCAGCCGTCGTGTGCTAGACGTGCTGTGAGATTAGTTGAACGGTATCAACCGAATCTGGGGTGTGCGTGGTGTCGAGCTACTGGGAGTTTTATCGCTGGTTCGCTAAAACCTAGCCTAGCTGAGAAGAGTCCAGCAAGAAACTCAGCTAGGCCCGACTTGAGTCGGACTGACTAATCTTTATGTAGGTACTCGAAGTGTACTAAATAACAAAAATATTACAAGAAAAATTAAAATCTAAATAGGTAAACTATAAACGAAAGCATAAAAAAGGGAAGTTACAAAAAGAACACCGCCTCTAGGAGGTCAGACTGCGGCATGGACCCCATTACGCTGGCAGCATTACCTACCCCTGAATCGGAATGGAAATTCTTTTTTCCGTGTTTTTTGTGCTAAATAAATAAATTCTTATTCTTATTCTATTCTTAAATTCGTTGCGAGAGGTAAGCGCTAACTCTACATCCTTATGTAGGTATGAATGCGATCGGGAGTCGAACCCGATAGGTTGCGTCACAAGACGGTGGAGCGAATTTAACTTGAATTTAATTCTATACTGTACACAGGAAATTTACACACAGACACAATAAAGATTAACCCCCTTATTCATAAAAACATGCCTCTGCTAAATAAAATGTGCTTTGTCCCTTTCTTACGAACCCAAATGTCAAAGTGACAGATAAGGACAAAGGAATTTTAACGCCATTTTAGTTAAAACAGGCTTGTAGTACGTTTATGAATACGGCCGTAAGCCACTTACAATACAGAATGGAATCAATACAGTACTCGCTTTGGGCGGCGAAATAAAGAATGTCTCCAGTGCCGCTTTTTAAGGTTCCGTACCCAAAGTGTAAAAATTACTAAAACTTCGCTGTCCGTCCGTCTGTCTGTCACCAGGCTGTATCTCAAGAACCGCGATAGCTAATAGACTGTTGAAATTTTAACAGATGATGTATTTCTGTTGCCGCTATAACAACAAATACTAAAAAAAAAAAAAATTAAGGGGACTCCCATACAACAAACGTGTTTTTTTTGCCGTTTTGTCTGTCGCCAGGCTATATCTCAAGAACGGCGATAGCTAGACAGTTGAAATGTTCTCAGATGATGTATTTCTGTTGCCGCTAAAACGAGAAATACTAAAAACAAAATAAATTAAATATTTAAGGGGGGCTCCCATACAACAAACGTGTTTTTTTTGCCGTTTTATAGATAATGGTACGTGCGCGAGTCCGACTCGCAATTGGCCTTTTTTTTTAATACCACCTTGTGGCGAACAAGATTACGGCTCACATGATGCTAAGTGGTTACCGTGGCTTACGGACGCTTGCAACTCCACTGGTGTTACAGGCGCGTTGCCGACCCTTTAAGGATTTCCTCTTCTTCTTTCTTGCCGTATCCTCATGGCTGAGGGACGTGACGGCTGTGGGCGCTCTTCACTATCACTCTCCAAGCTGCTCGGTCCTGGGCTGGATGCATGCTGGCCTGAAGTGTGGCTCTGGCCAGAGATGTTACCGTGCATATGCATCCGTCCCTACTCCTCTTCCCCGCCATGCGGCCAGTGATGATTAGCTTTCCCAGGCTTTGCGGTCTAGACCTGACCAGATGGCCAAAGAAGCTGAGGACACGTTGTTGGGTACAGATGGCGGAGAGCCTCGTTTTGATGGCGAGCTCGTCGAGAACAGACTCGTTTGTGCTGCGTTCAGTCCATGATATCCGGAGCATTCTGCGCCAGCGCCACATCTCGAACGCATCTATCCTTCGACGAGTACAAGAAATATACTTCGACGAGTATAATTGGTGAGGTAGGGCACAGCGAAATGTCATCCCGCTCGAATATGGAGCAGCCCAACTGGGGAAGTAGGTACCTCCGCCTTGCAGAAGACCACAGCCATTAATAACACTACTACTTGCTCTGTAGTAGTGTTGTGTTCCTGGTGGTGAGCAAGGTCGCCAGAGCTCCCGAGGATGCTTTGTGTTGAGAGCGGGAAATTTGTTCCTTCAGCTGTCGACACGGCGAATCCTCAAACATATCATGGGTCGGCAACGCCCATGTTACTGCTTTGGAGTTGCATGCGTCTATAGGCTGCGGTGTCCGCTTACCATCAGGCGGGCCGTACGCTTGTTAGCCACCGTCGTTGTTTAAATGACAAAAAAAAAACTAAATTCTGAGAAAAGAAGTAAAAGTCGCGCATTTGAGTGAAAACGCCCTGCGGCGCTACCAGGAAAATCGAAACTCGAAGTTCATATACATGCATCCCTGTCACTCGAGTATTGTGAGTGAAATAGAGATGGAAATACCCGAACTTCGACTTTCGAAGTTCGTGGTTATAGCTCTGATGATGTTGATGTCCTGACCGATTTCGGCCACATTCTGATCGTTTTATGTCGATTTTGACTCCCCTCCCTATTATCATCATCATCATCATCATATCAGCCGAAAGACGTCCACTGCTGGACATAGGCCTCCCCCAAAGAGTGCAAATATGACCGGTCCTGCGCCACCCGCATCCAGCGGACTCCAGCAACCTTTACCAGGTCATCAGTCCACCTTGTGGGAGGCCTACCCACGCCGCGCCTTCCGGCACGTGGTCGCCACTCGAGAACCTTTCCGCCCCAACGGCCATCGGTTTTACGTGCTATGTGCCCTGCCCACTGCCACTTTAGTTTAGCGATTCGGAAGGCTATATCGGTTACCTTGGTTCTGCTGCGGATAGCCTCATTTCTGATGTGATCACGCAGAGAAACTCCCAACATAGCCCTCTCCAAAGCCCTTTGGGTGACTTTGAGCCTTCTTATGAGGCCCATAGTAAGCGACCACGTTTCCGTGCCATATGTCATCACTGGCAACACACACTGGTCAAAGACTCTCGTCTCGAGACACTGCGGAATATTGGACGAAAAGATGTGCTGTGCTGATATGCTCCCCTATCATCATATTGGTAATTCCTTAAAAGGACCCTTCTCGCCAAATAAAATTACTACCGTCATCCAATGGTCAGACCCCCCACCCCCTTAATTTTAAATGACGTAATATATATATATATATTTTCATTTATTTACCAAAAGAACAATACAAAAGAATAAAAGCCGTAAAGGTTTAGCTGCCGCTGTATTCATATATGGACAGCCCCTTATTTGATTAAAAAAACTTTCTCTTTGTATAAATGGACTTTCTGGGTGGTCATATAGGCTTTTCGGCAGTTGGGTAGCCCCATTGTGGCGCCTACCCACAGGCCAGCCAAGATGAGCAGCAAAAGCCCTTCAGGCTGCTTCATAGAACCGGGTCCAAAAAAGGTTATATTCTATTTTATACCGCGGGTTTACCTGCGTTCTCTGCAAGTAGCTACTCTAGATATAAGACAAGTTTGTACCACCAGTACCCCCCCAGTATCTAATAAAACGTATTTTTGAAAGAAACCGACAAGCCTGCCTCTTTTTTACCGACTTCAAAAAAGGAGGAGGTTCTCAATTCGTCGGAATCTTTTATTTTTTAACGAGCGAGCGAAGCGAACGAAGTTCTATGCTTCAGCTTGGGCCGAGAATCGTTCGTATGTCCGCTGTCTGTCCCGCTGTCTAGACGCCGGCTATTCTGACTGTTCTCCTCTACAGGTCAAATTTCTCAACCGATTCTCGTCTTCGTCACTTTATGAAATTAAAAAATAAATAAACGGACAGTTAGACGTGACTTAAACATGTATGTATGTATGTAAGCACTTTATTGTACACAATAACAGGTTAAAGAATATACATGTCACACAATAGATCAAAGTACAAAGGCGAACAAAAACAAAACATCGCTTTAGCTTACCTTAACCTGGCATTTTTTTTTTACTCCCCGACTACAGCTCAGGGCCACTAGTTCTTCTAGGAATCGGGGAACTTACATAGTTCCCTGATTACTAGATGACGCTTCGACCGATTTGGAAAATTCTTTTTCCGTTTGAAAGGGTAGATATCCGTCCCATGGTCACCAGGAGAAATCAAGGGAGCTTTTCAAATTGAAGAAAATATTTTTTTGACAGACTTGCTTCGCATCTGTCATTTCATTAGTGATCCCCACAGATAGGGTTGACGACAATGAATATCTTATTAATATGAAACACAACAACAACATAATAACTTGCAAAATCTAGAAAAACGAATTTGACAGAAACATTATAGCTTATCTAAATTTTTGACAGAGACTTGCTTCGACATCTGTCATCAGCGGTGCTAGCCTCACAGCTAGGGTTGACGACAATGAATATCTAATTAATATGAAACACAACAACAACATAATAACTTACTTACAAAATCTAGATACATAAACTAATTTGAAAAGCGTTTCTCAATATTTGACAGTGACATCCTCGCGTCGCTACGCGATAGCTAGGGTTAACGACAATGAATTAATTAAGTCATTTATTTATTTATTTATCGTATGGCGGTTATATACTGGTATATATATAGACATTTGCAACTAAACATTTAAATTAGGATGGGCGGATTTGTATGGACCTGGCCTAGAAACCAATAATGACAAGCCTTATATCATTGGAAAGGTTTTTTCATATTCTACAACTTTTTGTAAGGCGGGAAATCTTGAATAGCTGTTTAAAAAAAGTTAAGTTCGTTCATCCATGATCAATTAACATGAAGTCAATCTTGCATTAGATCACGGAGTTCGATAACAAAGCCAAAGGTCAGGAAATCGCAAGTAACCAGTGACAGTTTACAGAAACCGATAAGAAAAACGGAATATAAGCAACGAAGAAAAAGTGCAAAATCCATTTGAATAGCTGAATCAGTATGACACAAAAAAATATATGAAAACGCATAAAAAAACAAAAACATGACACAAAATCAGTTACAAAACCTTAATTTAGTCTGTAAAGCGATGCAGGAACTTAGTATCGAAAAAACCTACATAGTAAAGTTTCAACTCAAACTACTTTTATGCAGCGATAACTTTTTTTTCACACAAACATTTGGGACTACCTGCAATACTGAAAGTTTTAGAACTTAGAATAAGCTATCCAGTGACATATCGCTTGTCCTTATTGGTCATATAGGCCAATCTGCCCATCCTTTACCATTCTGTGGGGGTAGCATGGTTGCCATTTTATCACTTATCGTTGTGGTAAAGACGTCCATCACGCTCTGACAAGTATGCGAGTGCGAGAGTGACGGATGCCTTATCCACAACGATAAGTGATAAAATGGCAACCGTGCTACGCCCGCTGCAGATAAAAGCTCGTTTCCTTTGTCAGGCGTAAGTAAAGATTTAAGTAATTTAAAATACAACTTCAACATACCTATGTGTACCAGACTCACTTAAATCTGGAAATAGATAGTGGAATATATCCCTCATATTTGAAGCAACCCAACTGGGATGGTTCCTCCAGCATAAGTACCTAAGACCGCAGTCATAATACCTACGCGAATACTTTCTCTGTCGGTATGCGTTGTTGTGTTCCCGAACCCGTATCATGGTCGGCCTTATCACGCGATAAGTGACAAGATAAAGCGTCCGTCTCGTTCTAATGAACGGTGTCAGCCACTGACGGACGCTCTATCTTGTCACTTATCGTGTGATAAGGCCTTTCATGCTACGGGGTCTGGTGGTGAGCAAGGTGGCCAGAGCAGTGGTGTGTAGAAAGTGAGTGACCCGCTTTCAAGCTATCGACACAACGAATCCTGAAACCAACAAAGGGTTGGCAACGCGTTTATGGAATCGCAAGGCTACGGTCAGGCAGACCGTATGCCTGTTTGCTACCGTCGTGGTATTAAAAAAAGAATTTTGACAGATACTGAAATGCGCACAGCTACAGCGGTGCTAGGCACAGCTAGGGTTGGCGACAATGCCGCGCGCACCGGACGCCGCTAATTGGTACAGCCCTAGGCGCGCCAAGTTGGCGGATGCATATTTTTCTGGACGAAGAATGTGTGGAGACGGTGTTGTCCTGTAACATGATAAATGAAATAAATAAATAAATAAAAAATTGGGGAAGAACTTACACAAATCGACCTCATTATCATCATATCAGCCGAAAGATGTCCACTGCTGGACATAGGCCTCCCCAAGGAGTACCAAAGTGAAAGGTTCTGCGCCACCCGCATCCAGCGGACTCCCGCGACGTAGTGTTTGTGTTGTAATGGAATCATATATACATGACATGACCTTCGTCTTATCCATGTTCATTCTTAGATCAACTTGCTCGGAAGCTTTACTTAGGTCATCGAGCATCGTACTTAAGTCCTCCATGGTCTCAGCCAAGACTGAGACTACTATATCGTCAGCAAACCGAAGGTGAGTGATGTGAGTGCCGTTGATGTTGATGCCTAGCCCTCTCCAGACCAGTCTTGAAAACGTCCTCCAGTGCAGCGGTGAATAGTTTTGGAGAAATAACATCTCCTTGCCTTACTCCCCGCTACAGCTGAATAGGTTTCGAGTTAGAACCACCCATGGAAGGTACAAATCGACCTAGCCCCAAACTATGCGAAGCTATGGGTATATACTAGACGACGATATGCATACTTTTAAAGACTAGTGGCTCTGTGAGCTGTAGAACACGCGACACTGTCTATTTTTTTTGGATTCGTAAAAGTGACAAAAAACGAATTTGCTCACAAAATTTTACGAGAATCGGTTGAAAAATGCGACCTGTAGAGGAGAACAGCGCAGGGTTATAGGCAGAGAAAGAGAATTCAATTCTGAATCGTGCTATCGAAGTTTTTTAACGCGAGTGTGACCCTTGAGTCTCTCTGAGGGGGTTGGTCGGGGTGGGGCTGGAAGCTTACTTTTTTGCCGCTAGATGTCGCTGTACCGGTCGCAAACTAGCTAATGGCATGTTCATGTATTTATTATGTTTAGTTCCAGGATTTGCCGCTAGACTCGCTGTATGTTTACGTCTCTTGTTTTGGCTTAAGATTGAGTATGGTCGCCAAAGCTGACGAGGATATGTTGTATTGAGGACAGCAACTCGCTTGTGATTCTTCTGGAATCGCAAGCGTCCATAGGCCACGGGGTTTGCTTACCATCATATATGTTACGGCGCGCGATTTATTATTGCGATGATTTGTATTGGAATTCAATTAATCGAGTAATCGTAAATAATGTTGAGAGAAGTTTATTATTTCTTTAAGCGGGCAGTTGATAAAATTGTTGAGTTCAAGTTGATTTATTTTAAGAGCGGGTAACCCCGAATGGAGTTGTAGGTGTCATGGCGGCGAGGGACGTCATTCGTTGACAGCGCCCCGTCCGTGATGGTCGCTTGCAAACCCATTGGCTCTTTAATCGAGATTTATTTTTGCAATCCAATCAATTTTCGGTTTTTGTGAATTTAATAAAATATTATAGTGATTGAGTTATATTGTGTGACTTTTATTTCGCGACTGCCTGCACGTACACGCACACATGGTCCGTAATGTCGCATCCGCCTTCACACACGCCTGCTCGGCCTTCCCTAATCCCTCGATATATGCATGTTTGCCACCGTTGTAGTATAAAAATAACCTTGTTTTGTATTTTAATATTAGGTAAGTACTTAAAAAAACGTTGACAAAAATATTTCTCAACAAGCCTCTCCAGCTCCACGGCGTCCCCTGCTCTCCGAAGTTGACTAAGAATGTTAGTTATTCTCAAAAATATATAATATAGTGCTACATGCCGAAGGGAAGTGCAGTGTGTTGTTAATACTTATTCTTGTTCGTTGTCGGTGGATAACGGTATTGTCAAACTTCTGCATTTTTATATAAGCTTTTTAATATTATTCTACACATTATTAAACGTTAAATACTTACACTACATAAGGTGCTACTAATTAAGGTATCAAGACTTTTAGAGACGTTACATTACATCAAATTAACTTTAATAAGAAATTAAAAAACTTTTACAAAAAACAAAATAAATAATTTAAAATTCTGCCCAGACGTAAGTAATGATCCTGTGTTGATCCTGTGTATTAAACTGACAGGATATTGAATAATTCCTGTCAAGTGAACATCGTCAAATATCGAACAAGGCATTTTGTCCCATACTAACAGGGCAAGTTAATATAAAGCTCCTGTCTCCATCATCAGATCAGCGAAAGTTCCGCGTGGGAAAACCACGGGTTGAAAGTTGTTCCAAATACAAGTTACATGATAAATTCCAAATATTTACTCGCTCTAACTAATCGAAAGTATTAATGTTAATATTTTTTTGTGGTAAGTACAGTCCAAGGCCATTTGGCATTAAATTCGCCATTTGTACATTTGTGTTTTCGTGCAATTAAGTTTAAATCCTACTAATATTTTTTCATCTCTCATACTCTGAAAGTAGGTCATTGATTATCTAAACTGCGGGTTGAAAGTGAGGCATGTCGCCCCTAGGGCTGAAAAGTAATAAAAAAAATAAAAAAAGCAATGGCAGAAACCTGTACAGCCACAGTTTCAGAAAATTGTACTGATTTTGAAACTTGTTAACAATCATGCGTTTTTTTTAAATATTGATAATGTATTAATTATTGTATGACTATTTTTGCTATTTTAAGACTGTTGAATATTTGTTTAAGTGTTCGCAGTTTAATGTGACGTCCTCAGAACAGCGTCCAAGTCATTAAAAAAAAAATAACAATGGTAAAACCTATACTGCCACACTTTCATAAAATTGTGTTGATTTTTGAAGCTTCTTGATAATTATGATGGTTTTCATTCTTTATTAGTTATTACTATATGGTATATAGGTATAAATACAATTAATAATGTAATGTATCATCCAAACAACAATTAAAATTAGCTTTTCGATATAACCACTTCAAAAGCGCGTCCAGGAAAGGGTTATTAACATTATTAAAATCTGTCAACAGTTCCCGCCCAAATGGTCCATACACAAACGCTTTTAAAATTGGTTCTATAGGATCTGAGTGATTTAGAAAATATTTGTTTTTTTGGCTTTCAATTTATTTCCTCGTATTCGAAATGAAAAGTAGACTGTTTAACTCGGGGAAAGCCACCCATTCCAGCCTCGAACTATTGGCGCTCTCACTTCGTTCGAGCGCCAAAATATCTCGTCACAAATGGTGGCTTTCAACCCTCGGTTAACAATCTACTAAAAATGCGAAAGTTTGGATGTTTAAATGTTTCCAAAGTTTGAGCCGTTTAAGCGTGTTTGTTACTCAATCACGCTTAAACGGCTCAACCGATTTGGATGTGAATTTGGCACGAAGATAGTTAATAGCCTGGATTAAAATATAGGATAGTTTTTATTTTTATCCCGCGTCCACGCAGACGAAGTCGCGGGCGAAAGCTAGTCAATAATATTTGCGGACAATCTTACACAAATCGACCTAGTCCCAAACTAAGCAAAGCTTGTTCTATGGGTACGAGACGACGATGAATATACTTGCCTATATATAGATAAACAAAAGTTTAATACCTACATAGAAAACATCCACGGCTCGGGCACTCTCCACACAAATAAATGCCCTTACCGGGATTCGAACCCAGGACCAGAAGCTTCACAATGAATCCTCAAATCTATAAATACTACAAGCCGTTGTGATTCTTTTCTACTCACAAGAAGCGGTGTCCACTTACCACCAGGCAACCCGTGTGCCTGTTTGCCGCTATCGTGGTGCCGATACTTATAAAAAAACCGGCCAAGTGCGAGTCGGACTCGCGCACCGTACCGTTATCTATAAAAACGGCAAAAAAACACGTTTGTTGTATGGGAGTCCCCTTAAATATTCATTTAATTCAGTTTTTTAGTATTTGTTGTTATAGCGGCAACAGAAATACATCATCTGTGAAAATTTCAACTGTCTATCACGGTTCATTAGATACAGCCTGATGACAGACGGACGGACGGACAGCGGAGCCTTTAGTCCCGTTTTTACCCTTTGGGTACGGAACCCTAAAAGTAAGCGCCTGCCCGCGACTCCGTCCGCGTGGAAATCGGTAGCTCCATACAAACTTTCACCCCCCTTAAAGAAAGATTTCCGGGATAAAGACAATCCTATGTATGTATGTATGTAAATATTATATTGTATACAAGACGCAGGTAACAATACAGTCAAAAAAGGTCCTATGTCCTTCACCGGGACTCTAACTATGTATATACTAAATTTAACTACAGGTAACAGACAGATAGACAGACTCGCACTTTCGCATTCTAAGCTTCTGCCCGCGTTTATATCGTAATTGTATCTCCATACAAACTTGCAACCCCCATTAAAACCAGGAAATCATTCTCTAAGGGGGTCTTAGAGAATGATTTCCGGGATAAAACTATTCTATGGCATTCCCCGGGACTCAAACTATCTCCATACCAAAATTCATCTTAATCGGTTCAGCGGTTTAAACGTAAAGAGGTAACAGACAGACAGACAGACAGACACAGTTTCGCATTTAAAATATTAGTATGGATATTTAGTACTAGCTTCTGCCCGCGACTCCGTCCGCTCATCCCCCACTTCATCCTCTTGGGGGATGATTTCCGGGATAAAACTATCCTATGTCCTTCCCCAGGACTAAAACTATCTCTATACCAAATTTCATCCAAATCGGTTAAGCGGTTTAAGCGTGAAGAGGTAACCGACAGACAGACAGACAGACACACTTTCGCATTTATAATATTAGTATGGATGATTTGGATTTTACCTAAAATTTAGTTCTCGCTTCCAAATGAACCTGTACCAAGTAAAAGGTAATATGGCCGACAGTACGGGGCTAAAAACTGTGGGTAAGCATCATCGGAGTATAAAGTACAAACATACTCCGTTTCGGAGTATTAGAGTAGGGAGGGGCGTCGAGTATCGATATCGATAATAAAATACTTTTTTATTTTTTTACAGTATTTATGGTGTAAAAATGGACATGATGGCTAAGCTCTGATAAGTTTTCTATAGTATTAATTACAATTTAGCATTTAATTAAATACTATAATGATAAAAAATATGTTGATAAGGTTAACATTTGGTAATTTATATCTAAATAATAAGATTTTTCTAAATACATCAAATGTAATTCAGTAATTGAGAAAATGCTTTTTTTACACTAAACATTTTAAATTATATCAATAAATAAGAATGAGTATACGTAAAAAACAGTCATAATACATTTTGCAGATATAATTACGCCTTAATTTGTATACAAATTACTAGTTTCTAATGTTGCTTAATTTTAAGTTTGCACTCTGCAATGACAAATGTCTTGTCATGTACCATATATAAGTAATCTCACGCTACACGTTCGAGCGCTGCGGACGGCACAAGCAGCACAAAGTTATAAGATAGAGGGAGACAGACATAGAATTTGGCAGGACGCCGTGATGCCGCCCTTCAGTCCGTCGATTTCATACGTTTGGTGTACTTACAAGGTGAAAGCGACGACGATGCCAAGGTGTTTTTATTTATTTATTTACTAGCTGATGCCCGCGGCTTCGCCCGCGTGGTTATAGGAAAATGTAACATATTGAATTTACCCGTGGGAATAAGATGTTTTCCCGCCGGAAAAAGTAGTCTGTCACTCTCCAGCCTCTAAACTATCTCCATACAAAAAATCACATTAATACGACGCTCCGTTGCGACGTGAAAGAAGGACAAACACACACACACACTTTCGCATTTATAATATTAGTAAGGATTTGAGTCAGGCCCATTATTTACAAATACCTTACAGACTAACATACATAACAATATACAAAACTTATAACATAACACAAAAACACGTTAAGACGGCGACGCGCGGCGCAAGTTCTCAGTAGGTACCACTCCACAAATGAATTGAAACTCGGTTTGCCGGACTCCAACCTCTCAACCCTCAGGATGAGCTTGGTCTTCAAACGCAAGTACTTGATGATCTTTTCGGCTTTGGTTTCCGTTGTTGACCTCATGATTACAGATAACAGATGCAATTTACATCAACTGCGAAAGAACTGCTCATTTGCACCCAAAAAGCAGCCGAAATCTGTAACAAGACCTGGGCTTCCCTCGGATCAGCTAGTGTGGGCCTGGTGACCTCCAGCTATTGTTGGCAATCGGTGATGGTTGAGTTATCTTTGGCCTAAACATTATGACGTGGCAAAACGCAGGTAAAACTGCAATTTTGGATTCGACAATATTATAGACATAAAATCTTCTTTCCATTGACTGTCCGTGGGGTCTTGTGCGTTTTTTTCCAACAATAATTCTTTGCTCATTGTGCTTAGGCATTTTATGGGTGATGTCGTATTAGGGTATACTTGGCTTGTTACATCACTTACTTCTGATACAATATCCAGCAGATCACGTGGACCCTCCATTGAATTTAGTTTAGAGTAGAATAGATCTATTGGAGGCGTGCCTCTGTAATACAAAAAAAAACAGTCAAATATTCTGGACTTATGGTTCGAAATAAATGAATAAATAATAATAATAATTAAAAGTTTGGCACATGATTTGATTGCTGACTTTTTTGCACAGTCTCATTGAGAGGATTTTAATTATAAATATTACTAGTTATACATATTATTATTAAGGTTAGCTGGAAGAGATACCTTATAGGGGGATAAGTTCGCCTTTGTATTTTGATCTATTGTGTGACATGTATATTCTTTAACCTGTTATTTTGTACAATAAAGTGCTTACATACATACTTACATACATTATAAGATATTTTTATAATTATTCTGGCAAATAAAATAATTATATTATATTCTAATGTGCCTTAATGTGGCGGGTTTATCTTGTAAAGTTGGTAAATGGCTAACAAGATTTGACCTAAATTAACTACCTTACACTAATCTTAAGGCTAATATAATGTATCCATCAATAAAGTAAACAATGTATTTTGTTTTGATTCTTTTCCCGAAAAAGCGGCCACAATATTACTTTTAGTTTAAAAGCAACCGCGAATTTGAAATGAAAAACAATAAAACAGAAAAACGCAATGGATTTTATTTTATATAGTATTTATAATTCTTAAAAAAAATATAATAATAGTTTAATGTTGGTTAACTTTGGTTTATCTTTAACTATTTTAAAGAGAAACTAAAGTTTTGGATGCATATTTGTTGCTTTGTTGCAGAATAGTAAGAATATAAATCGGTTAAAATTTAAATAAAATAGACACTGCTAAACAAAATAAAATACTTAAATAAAAACATAGAAACAGAGAGATCTTATGAGTTCAGCAATATTTGCCATAAAGAATAGGCTGGGTAAGACTCAGCATTAATATTGTAGCAATCGTCAGTTGAACAAATGCGATATTTTAGCGTATGCTAAAATATCGCATTTGTTCAACTGACATTTGTTCAACTGGCGAACTACTTAATATAGAATATCAATGACTAAATATTACTTACGATTCTTGCACAATCTGTTTGGCCTGAATAAGCAATGTGTCGATTGGAAGACTTGTAATTTCGGGAAGATTTGAGGGTTCAGGTGCCTGTAAATTCCAAAAATATCTCGTGTGAATAATAATAAATTATGAAATTGATATTGAAATTGTCTCCTTGTTGAATCTCTCAAAGTCTACGTTCTCCCGCTTGTGGTAAAAGGCGCCAAAAGGAGCCATATCGGAGTGGGAGCTTTAAAGTAGTACCTACGAGTACCGGTCCTCTCCCGCTGACGCATATGTGCGTCAGCATTTAGTATGGATTTAGATTTTTTAGCCCGGGAGAGGAAGGATAGAAACATAGGACATTATGGCAAGTAAGTCATATAACATACTCCATTTTATTCGCGAAGCCCCGATGCCTCTTTCAACGAAATAATTAAGCTAATAATGTTTTTCATTTGTCGTCTAATTGTTTAATTACCCGATGACTTTAAATTAGCAAGCAAGCAAAACAAAACCACGCTGCAATAGGGTCTTGCCAGGTACCTATTTTTTGTTATCTCTAATCTTATTGTTATCGCTAATGAATGACCGTCTCAAGTGGCATCGGGTCTTCGCAAATGAAATGGAGCATCCACATTAATGATTAACCACGAAGCATCATGATCTTGGCCGATTTCGACCACGGCGCAGACCACTTCCGTGGACCACGGCGAATGGAGAAAAGTTTTTGAGCTCTCAGATGACTGAGACTCCGTACAGGTCAGCATCCCTCCGATAATATTGTATTGGATACCCGCAAGTGGTCGGGCTTTTGATCCCTCGAGTGGCCTCTTGTTTCGTCTTGGTTCTTCGAAGGCTTGGACATTGACCATCACTGCATGCGTGATTAGATATGCGTGATTGTCGTTGACATCAACGATATTGAAGCGTATCTATATATTGATAATGTTATCGTGGCGAAGAACTTCTTCTATTACCGTACTGATGAAGATCTTTGGTCTCCCCTGAAGAGTAGCAGGCTGGTTCGCCATGAAGTAGTTCAGTATGTCCCACTCTTTAACAATGTTGGTTGTCAAGCCATTTGGAGTCGATACTGACGTGACGACAGCAGCTATCCCAATATTCGAGAAATCTTTTTTGAAAACTGAAAGGGTATGTAAATCCTTGGTTACGGTATTTATAATCCAGGATGAATCCCACTTTTTCTGACTGTAAGAATAACGCCATCTCCGTTCTCCCGTGTGCGTGGAGTGGACTATGGTATAGGGTTGGAATGTGTTGTGGACGATGGCCTTGCAATCTATCACCGAAATATATTTACTTCATCTTTAAACACTTACATAGAAAAATAAATTTAATGTGCTCTGCCTACCCCTTTTGGAAATACAGGCGCTATAGTTATAGGTTAAACAGGCGCTTAATGTACTAGTAGCAAGTAGCAATGTGAAACTTAAAATGTCAGTACTAAGTGTAGAAATATATAAATAATTTTTGGAAACTTTCATGAGAAGTAAGAACTTAAGAGTCCGCAGTAAGCTCGGCCGAATTTCACCTTCCCATACAAACGTAGTTACGCTCTCATTTTAAAACTACGTGTTGGATTGTAACAAAACTTTGCATATACAATGACATGAGGTATATCTATGTCTGTAATTAGTTTATATGATTCCAGTTTATAAAACAAACGAAATACAGCAAAAACAAGTTTTGTATGAAAATCATAAATTCGCAGTATTTTTTTTATCTATGGTATCTGAAGCTACATAAACTAATTACAGACATAGATATACCTCATGTCATTGTATATGTAAAGTTTCGTTACAATCCGACACTTAGTTTTAAAATGAGAGCGTAACTACGTTTGTATGGAGAATTGAGCTTACTGCGGACTCTTAAGCTCCGTTTTGGAAGTTCCCTCATTGAATTTTACAAGCTTTTATTTAGTTTAAAATGTCCCGGTGTCTGTAATGAAATCCTGCAAGTTAAATTTCACCCACTTCCCGATAACCGGTTGTGCTGTGGATATAAATATAGTTTGGGTGATAATTCAATATTATGGTACCATCGAGCTGATCTGATGATGGATACAGAAGGTGGCCATGGGAATTCAGTACTTAACCGGCATAACCCCGTCGTCGTCTGAATGAGAAGTTGATGACGGTATTCAGAAAAGTACAGTCAGCAATAAAAGCTTCAGGTACCAAAAAGTTCATTTTTGACAGAAACTATTCTATGAACTATTGTATGAATAATGTCATACCGAGAGCCTTCTACATAGAAGTTTTGACTAGTAATAGGAACACATTTTTTCTTGAACTTACACTGGTCAACTTTCCGCCAAATCTCATTTGCGTCCTCTAGTTCAGTTTCTATAAATGTGAAATTAAACTTGCGAAGTGCAAAGGTCGTCAAAAGAAACACAGTTTTTTCTGGATCCGTATTGGCGTTGTTGATGATTAACATCTCGTTTATATTGAACCTAGAACCAAAATGAATATCCCCATTATTCATTGTTTAAACATAAGCTCAACTTCCCAATTTTTGACACTGTTGTTCATTCTATTGTTTTGAATAAATTAAGATACCAAGGAATGTTTGCTTTAAGATAAGAAGATACCAGAATTGAGCGAGGTAGCGAAGCGGTGTGCGAGGAAAAAACACAAAGAGCATTGCTTATATCTCTTTAAATAAAAATAACGAATCCTCTATTCCCAAGGTTAGAGGTTTTTCAGCTCCAGAATATATCTGACAAGTTTCCATTACACTTGACAAATACCAATCCTTGTTGTCGACCTTAGCCGTCCACAAAATCTACCCAAAATTCACTATATCAAACACTGTTTCTTGTTTATTTATTTGTTTTTTTCGGCTCGAATGTATGTTTCTTAATTTCTTTATTAAAAATTGTACCAGGGCATCAGCCAATGTTAATTACAGTACCCAAGCAATTAGATACGCACTTACGATAAAGAAAATTCGAACTAACCTGTCAAGTTCATACGTGATCCTAGCTCTAGTAGTGATCCGAAAAGACGGTCCATCTTCCTCTTCGTCTGCTAACTCTTGCAGTCCGCTGCTGCCCTGGTAGTACACCACACTAGGTTCCTCCAAGTTGGCTTTTAACTTGTAGACGGGTAGATCAAAAGCATTCGCCATTTGCATTATCCTTTCAAGATTGGCATTAGGCGCCATTTTGAATTAATATTGACACAATAAAAACCCAAATAAGAATGTCGGCTCACTAGCTAGATATCACACATTCAATGAATGTTTTGCAGAACAATTATGAACTAAGTAATACATTAGAACACTCAAAGACAGTGACAGTATCGATATTAAATGTGACAGTTCTTATCGATGTGCATATATCATTGATAAACGTTCAATAAGGGTATCCGTGATTCATTTTATGCTTATCTTCCATTGTGTTCCTTTGAGACTTACTTTTAGGAATTACATACTCGTGCATACGTTTCTCTGCGTGATCGCATCAGAAATGAGGCTATCCGCAGCAGAACCAAGGTAACCGATATAGCCCTCCGAATCGCTAAACTTAAGTGGCAGTGGGCGGGGCACATAGCACGTAGAACCGATGGCCGATGGGGCGGAAAGGTTCTCGAGTGGCGACCACGAACCGGAAGGCGCGGCGTGGGTAGGCCCCCCGCAAGGTGGACTGATGACCTGGTAAAGGTTGCTGGAGTCCGCTGGATGCGGGTGGCGCAGGATCGGTCACTGGCACTCTTTGGGGGAGGCCTATGTACAGCAGTGGACGTCTTTCGGCTGATATGATGATGACTCGTACATACATACATAAACTCACGGGTCGCGGGAGACCGCTGGATGCGGGTTGCCCCTGGGCGGTCCTGACCGGTCATTGTGGCCCTCATTGGGGGAGGCCTATGCCCAACAGTGAACGTCTTTCGGCTGATGATGGTGATAAACTCACGCTTGTATCCCCAAAAATGGTAGGCAGGTGTGACCCTTTATTATTTTGGACTATGATTGGGATTGGGAAGTTAGGGAGCGAACACACCGGTGCTTAACGCTGCGTATACGCGTTGACGTGTCGTATGCGTCACGTATTCTTCATACATTTTGCTGCGTTTTACGGTGCCTTAGCGTATTTTGAGCAGTGGTGTGGTCGCACCTTTATACGGTACCGTAATGTCCAAGAATCAGTATCAAAGATTTAATTAACCAAAATTAAAATAAAAAGCTAGTTCTAGCTTCCAAATGAACCTTTTTTTCTTTTTTTATTCGTGGGGTAAATGCTATTACGCAGCCCGCCTGGCTAGGGAACCAGGATGGGTATGACGGACTCCTGGCAACCGCCCGGACTATCGTCTACAACCCCACGGTGCTCAACGCGCTGCCCTTTTGCGGAGCAACGGGAACGTTCCAAATGAAAAGGTAATATGGTGCGGGGCTAAAAACTGTGGGTAAGCATCATTGGAGTAAAAAGTACAAACACACTCCGCTTCGGAGTATTAGAGTACGTAAGGGCGTTGGGTATTGATAGGAAATGTTGGTACATAGATTTTTATTTATATTATGATATACTTAAAAGTGGAATGAAGGTGTGATGATAAATGAGTAAAACTCGTGTCGAAATGGTCCAATTGGCCATTTTGACACAAACTTAATCTAATAAGTAAGTGTTTTAATTTATTCTCATAAGTGTTTTCCTCCTCTTCCATATTATGGTTATTTCAACAATATAACACATTAGTGTTATATTATAATCAGGTCCTTTCAGAATGAACGACATCATTCTGAAGTAATATCGGGCATTTCTCCGTGGTGTCAATTTTACGCTTCCAGGGTCGAATATGCTTATATATGATATTTTTGAAACTTGTAATTTTATACTAAAAAAAGTTTGAAAATTGTGATTTTAATAAGCGCGAAATATCAATGAATTTTCGTTCATACTTTTGATATGTTTCGGCGTTTCTTCTTGACAGTGGTTTTCAGAGGCGCTGGCAGAATTTGACTTATATAAGTGCCATTGCGGCCTACTTGCAACATAAAAACACCTTTATTTCATTTTTTTCCATACTACTTAAGGGGTTATGCTATGAAACAGGTGAGCACTGAATTAACAATCCTTACCACGGTTGACTCCCTATACTTTAACCTTTTGAAGATTACTATGAAAAACTTCAACTCGAACTTTTTTTTATTACTAGTTGCAGTTTTCGACCTTTATATCGCGGATCCCATTGTGTATACAAAGTTTCATGTTATTGAAGTATGCCGTTTTAAATGAGAATCAAACTTTACCCCATTCTATAGAATTTTAACGGACAAATTCGTCTACGTTTTTTCTTTTGTCTAGGATATCAAAGGTTTCTCTTGTATTTTTACTAATTTCGATCATTGAGTGCTTTTCAGATATGAAACTAAAAAAAATGCGTTTAAAATAGTTCTCTTTGAAATCGCATGTCGATTAATGCATATTTTTTCTAATCTTATCTGGAATAGGGTATACGTTTGTATAGAGATTCGAGCGCCTTGGGAATCTATGAGTTTATTTAATGTAAGGGTAATGTAAGGGACATTAAATAAACTCATAGATGTCCAAAGCTCAGAATCAAATGAGGTCCTATGTCGATATACAACGCTTTCCCAACCCTATGGTCCCCACTCGACGATGCATTCACAAAAACCGTATTTCGTATTTTCGTTCCGGCTGCAAACAGATGCATTCATTTTAAATTAAAAATATATATTTGAAAGGGGCTAATTCGTCGGGTTGCGAAATGTATCCATACATTACAGTATTCATATTTTTTCATGAGGTGTTGTATGGAATCTGGTGATTGAAACTAATGGATGTATGATATGTGGAAAGAAGACTTTCAGAGTCATTAAGCTATAATTAAACAAACACATTCATACGAAGTTCTATGCTTCAACTTGGCCCGAAAATCGCTTGTATGTCCGGATGTCCCGCTTTCCCGCTGTCCTTCTCTACAGGTCGCAATTCTCTTGATTGTCTTGTCATTTTGTGAGCAGGTTCGTTATATATAATTCTTTTGCCGTGTCATTTTTCAAAATTAAAAAAAAACCATCGCGAGGTCTACAGTTCACAAAGCCACGATGACCGTATTAAGTACTGTTTGTGTTCACGAAGTTACAATGACCGTATTACCGTTTGTGTACACGAAGTTACGATGACCGTATTACCGTTTGTGTTCACGAAGTTACGATGACCGTATTACTATTTGTGTTCACGAAGTTACGATGCCATATAAAAAAGGCTCATCTTTAGCAATGATTTAAATACCCGGGGATTGTGTCGTCTATACCTACTAATATTATAAAGAGGAAAAGTGTGAGATTGTAGGTTTGTATGTTTTGGGTAATCTCCGGAACCGCTCGTCCGATTTCAAAGATTCTTCCACCTGCGCGTAGAACGCACAATGGATTTTCTGGATGGTTATATATATATATGCGAAAGTGTGGCTGTCTGTCTGTCTGTTTCCTTTTCACGCTTTACCCGCTGAAAACAGATTGAAATGAAATTTCGTACAGAGATAGTTTGAGTCAAGGAAGGACATAGGATAGTTTATATCCCGAAAATCAACCCCTAAAGGGGTGAAAGTTTGTATGGAGCTACGATTTAAACAAATTCCACGCGGACGGAGTCGCGGCGGGCAGAAGTAATAGGTCGACAGCTTCACTCGGCCCTCGCCTGCGCGGTGTGCGGGTGCAGGGCTATGACGATGGCGGGACGCGCGTGGCGTGCGGGGGGCTAAGCCCGGCAGTTAGTGCTGTTTATTTAATCATATGGCGATAGTCTACAACAGGGAAAATATAAAACATTATTATTATAATATTTATAAGGCAACATCCAGGTTTTGCATCCATTGCACAGCGTCGAGTGTCAGGTCTATAAGGTCGTCTGGGCTTTCTGGGTAGGCGCGGAGTGGACACCTTTGTATAATATGTTCCATGGTTTGGTCTTCGGCGCCACAGTCGCAGAGCGCAGAATCACTCCATCCCCATTTATGTCGGAAGAAATTGCATCGCCCATGCCCAGTTCTTAGTCGATTTAATCGGCACCATTGTTTCCTGGGGAGGTCGGTCCCTTTATATTCGACCGTTGGGTCGAGATTTGCGGCTGAGGTTCCGTGAGCTTGTTTCATCCAATCTTGTTGACAGAGCCGCTGCATGTCAAAGGTGTTTTGACTGAGTGACGCTGCCGCTGCGTTATGCCGGGCGCCGAGACTTGAGTCCAGTTGTAGGTGGGTTAATGAACTCCTGGTATAGTGGTAGTGAAGAGCATGACCTGATCTTCTCTGTCTCCCTCAGCAGCGCGTTTTTTCTTCTTAGGTGTGGCGGTGGGATTTGGCTTAGCACAGGGAGCCAGTAGCATGGAGTAGATTTTACTGTCCCCGTGATGCATCTCATGGTGGCATTAAGCTTAGAGTCTATCTTTTGCACGTGAGAGCTCTGGAGCCAAACTGGTGCACAGATTCTGCAGCAGAGTAGACAAGTCCTAGGGCCGTGGCACGCAGGCTGTCCGCAGATGCTCCCCAAGAGGGACCGCACAGCTTGTTAAGAATGTTGTTTCTAGTTGAGATCTTTAGTGACAGTTTGTTTAAGTGCTCTCTGTAGGTTAACGTTCTGTCCAACGTGAAGCCGAGATACTTTGGGAGGGGATTGTATGGGAGCTTCTGTCCGGAGAGTGAGACGGTTGGTTGATAGTGAGCGAGCTGGTTCGAGAGATGAAAACAAGAAGAAAAGATAAGTTAGTGCTGTAAAAATTGACGAGTGCAACATAACCTAGCAATTATCTAGATATAGCTGCCCGCTGCCCGGGGATTGTGTCGTGATTCTATAAAATACTTCCAATTACTGTAAACGCCGTGACAGGACTAATTTGTATGAAATTAATGGCGTAAATAAATAACGCGGTTGCAAACTTTGAACGAGCTCCTTCGTGGGCCGGTGGAACCGCGGTTTAACCACCGTTAAGTTTTAATTAATCCTAATTTTATTTAACCAAAATTTGATATTCCAAATAAAAGGGAATTTTTTTTTTATATACAGCGACGGTGGAAAACAAGCTAATCTAAGCTAATCTAAAGCTAATCTTGGTAAAAAGCTGCGTAGTTACCTTGTCAAACACAAAATAAAAAAATTATTGTACCTGTAGACGTAGATAAGTAGTACTGATAGATAAATATTATAAATAGAAGATAGTAGAGACTGCTCGATCCCACAGTCAAACTGTGCAGACGGTTTTGCGGGACCCTGTACTTGTTTATGTTGTATTATCGTTTCTTTCTTAATAAATAAATAAATAATAAATAATAAAGCGTACGGCCCGCCTGATGGTAAGCGGACACCGCAGCCTATAGACGCATGCAACTCCAAAGGAGTAACATGGGCGTTGCCGACCCTTGATATGTTTGAGGATTCGCCGTGTTGACAGCTGAAGGACCAAATTTCCTCGCTCTCAACACAATAACGCATCCTCGGGAGCTCTGGCGACCTTGCTCACCACCAGGAACACAAAACTAATACAGAGCAAGTAGTAGTGTTATTATGGCTGTGGTCTAAGGCCCTGCTAAGAAGGCCACAGAGAGCGGTGGCCATCAGAATTTGCAGGGCCTACGTGACGGTGGCATGGGCGGCGGCATGCGCTTTGGCAGGAACTCCTCCGTGGGAGCTTGACGCAGAGGTGCTAGCTGAGGCACATAGGGAGCGGTCGAGGTACCGGGCCTCTGGAGAGCTCCCCGCTCCCGAAGAGGTGAGAGATGCCCGTAGACAGGCCGAAAGAAGGATGAGGGACAGATGGAAGAGCGACCTCGAGGACTCCCCTTATGGAGTCCGCACTATAGGGGCACTGCTAGGGTCATTCGAACTATGGCTGGAGAGGTCCCACGGCAAGGTGGGCTTTAGGTTGGCGCAGGTAATGACCGGGCACGGGTGCTTCGGTCATTACCTGTACAGAATTAAGAGGGAGACCAGCACCACTTGCCACGAGTGCGGGGCTGAGGACGATACGGCCCAACACACCCTAGCGGAGTGCAGCCACTGGGACGCGGAGCGCCGCACAATGGTTGCGGTCCTTGCAGTGGATGACCTCTCGCTACACAGCGTCGTTGCGGCCATGCTGAGCTGCGAGAGATCCTGGGCGGCGGTGGCCTCCTTCTGCGACACAATCATCTCGCAAAAGGAGGCGGCGGAGAGGGAGCGCGAGAACAGAGCAGACGCGCCCCCAATCCGGCGTAGACGAAGAGGGAGAAGACGCGGGCGGTTTGCAGCCGTAAGCCGTTTCCTCCCCCAGTAGGGTCTTAGTGGGTTGGGCCCACATCCACGGCCTCACATGTCTTGGAGGAGGGTGACATGCGTTTCAAACCCTCCTCTCCTTTGGCGTGGGTGCCCGCATTCCAATTTGCGGAGCCGCCGGGGGGCGTCGTGGTGGAATGCTCGCGATCCCACTGCGCCCCCATTAACGGCAGGTATGGAAACGCCGGAGTGGTTTTAGTGGGTAGACTCCCTCCCCCTTCTGTTTAAATACAGTTGGCTGGAGGGTGAGAGTCCCACATACCCCCCCATTATAGCTTCCCCGGCTGGGGGGATGCGTAAGGGCATTTCCACTCCGTCAAAAAAAAAAAAAAAAAAAAGGTACTTCCCCAGTTGGGCTGCTCCAAATTCGAGCGGGATGACATTTCGCTGTACCCTACCTCACCCAAATTAATCATTATAAAATGTATGCCTCTGTCTATCTACCAACTGAGCTATCGGAACAGTGGCGTCACCAAGCAAGGGCCCTGGGGCAAAAAAAACTGGGGCGCCTTAACCTAACCACGGTTCGATATTTATCAAGATAATTACGCTTCTTGATAGTTATCGGGTAATTATCAGATAATTATCCGATAATTATCACCAGTATAAGAACCAATGACACTTGAGTTCGCTCAACTTTGCATAATCCGAACCGAATTCTTCTTGTAAGGGGAATCCCCACGGCGCGGCACGTCACGTTGACACTTCGTGCGTTCGGATAGACGCAAGTGCGGAAATACACGTTCGAATACTTCGAATACAGTTCACTTTCACGAGCGCATTTTTTAAAAATTATCAATCGATAATTATCCATCTGTTATTACCAAGATAATTATCATGATAATTATCGTGATAATTATCATTGATAATTATCATTTCGAACCCTGAAATAAACTGTATTCCAAAGGTGGGAGAATTTATCGCTAACTAGTTCATTAAGATCGGACGAGATCGCACAGAATAAGGCGCACTGGCGCCAACTCGTATCGGAGTCCAAGACCCACTTCGGGTCGCTGAGCCAGCGGAGTAAGTTAGTTCAATAAGATCGGACGAGATCGCACAGAATAAGGTGCACTGGCGCCAACTCGTATCGGAGTCCAAGACCCACTTCGGGTCGCTGAGCCAGCGGAGTAAGTTAGTTCAATAAGATCGGACGAGATCGCACAGAATAAGGTGCACTGGCGCCAACTCGTATCGGAGTCCAAGACCCACTTCGGGTCGCTGAGCCAGCGGAGTAAGTTAGTTCAATAAGATCGGACGAGATCGCACAGAATAAGGTGCACTGGCGCCAACTCGTATTGGAGTCCAAGACCCACTTCGGGTCGCTGAGCCAGCGGAGTAAGTTAGTTCAATAAGATCGGACGAGATCGCACAGAATAAGGTGCACTGGCGCCAACTCGTATCGGAGTCCAAGACCCACTTCGGGTCGCTGAGCCAGCGGAGTAAGTTAGTTCAATAAGATCGGACGAGATCGCACAGAATAAGGTGCACTGGCGCCAACTCGTATCGGAGTCCAAGACCCACTTCGGGTCGCTGAGCCAGCGGAGTAAGTTAGTTCAATAAGATCGGACGAGATCGCACAGAATAAGGTGCACTGGCGCCAACTCGTATCGGAGTCCAAGACCCACTTCGGGTCGCTGAGCCAGCGGAGTAAGTTAGTTCAATAAGATCGGACGAGATCGCACAGAATAAGGTGCACTGGCGCCAACTCGTATCGGAGTCCAAGACCCACTTCGGGTCGCTGAGCCAGCGGAGTAAGTTAGTTCAATAAGATCGGACGAGATCGCACAGAATAAGGTGCACTGGCGCCAACTCGTATCGGAGTCCAAGACCCACTTCGGGTCGCTGAGCCAGCGGAGTAAGTTAATTCACTAAGATCGGACGAGATCGCACAGAATAAGGTGCACTGGCGCCAACTCGTATCGGAGTCCAAGACCCACTTCGGGTCGCTGAGCCAGCGGAGTAAGTTAATTCACTAAGATCGGACGAGATCGCACAGAATAAGGTGCACTGGCGCCAACTCGTATCGGAGTCCAAGACCCACTTCGGGTCGCTGAGCCAGCGGAGTAAGTTAATTCACTAAGATCGGACGAGATCGCACAGAATAAGGTGCACTGGCGCCAACTCGTATCGGAGTCCAAGACCCACTTCGGGTCGCTGAGCCAGCGGAGTAAGTTAGTTCAATAAGATCGGACGAGATCGCACAGAATAAGGTGCACTGGCGCCAACTCGTATCGGAGTCCAAGACCCACTTCGGGTCGCTGAGCCAGCGGAGTAAGTTAGTTCAATAAGATCGGACGAGATCGCACAGAATAAGGTGCACTGGCGCCAACTCGTATCGGAGTCCAAGACCCACTTCGGGTCGCTGAGCCAGCGGAGTAAGTTAATTCACTAAGATCGGACGAGATCGCACAGAATAAGGTGCACTGGCGCCAACTCGTATCGGAGTCCAAGACCCACTTCGGGTCGCTGAGCCAGCGGAGTAAGTTAATTCACTAAGATCGGACGAGATCGCACAGAATAAGGTGCACTGGCGCCAACTCGTATCGGAGTCCAAGACCCACTTCGGGTCGCTGAGCCAGCGGAGTAAGTTAATTCACTAAGATCGGACGAGATCGCACAGAATAAGGTGCACTGGCGCCAACTCGTATCGGAGTCCAAGACCCACTTCGGGTCGCTGAGCCAGCGGAGTAAGTTAATTCACTAAGATCGGACGAGATCGCACAGAATAAGGTGCACTGGCGCCAACTCGTATCGGAGTCCAAGACCCACTTCGGGTCGCTGAGCCAGCGGAGTAAGTTAGTTCAATAAGATCGGACGAGATCGCACAGAATAAGGTGCACTGGCGCCAACTCGTATCGGAGCCCAAGACCCACTTCGGGTCGCTGAACCAGCGGAGTAAGTTAGTTCAATAAGATCGGACGAGATCGCACAGAATAAGGTGCACTGGCGCCAACTCGTATCGGAGCCCAAGACCCACTTCGGGTCGCTGAGCCAGCGGAGTAAGTTAGTTCAATAAGATCGGACGAGATCGCACAGAATAAGGTGCACTGGCGCCAACTCGTATCGGAGCCCAAGACCCACTTCGGGTCGCTGAGCCAGCGGAGTAAGTTAGTTCACTAAGATCGGACGAGATCGCACAGAATAAGGCGCACTGGCGCCAACTCGTATCGGAGTCCAAGACCCACTTCGGGTCGCTGAGCCAGCGGAGTAAGTTAGTTCAATAAAATGTTTGCTAATCAGGTTTCGGGGGAATCACAGGCTCACATACTGTGCGTACTTTGTGAGCCATAAGTTTTTATTATTTATTTATTTATTTATTAAAACAATAATAAAAAATAAATAAAAAAACTAGCTTCCGCCCGTGACTTCGTCTGCGTGGACCCAGGATAAAAACTATCCTATATTTGAATCCGGGTTATAAACTATCTTCGTGCAAAATTTCATCTAAATCGGTCGAGCCGTTTAAGCGTGATTGAGTAACAAACATCTAAACATCCAAACTTTCGCATTTATAATATTAGTAGGATAAATCAGCCTATATACGTCCCACTGCTGGGCACAGGCCTCCTCTCATGGATGAGAGGGTACGGGCAGTAGTCCCCACGCTGGCCCAGTGCGGATTGGGGACCTCACATACACCTTTAAATTTCTTCGCAGATGTTTGCAGGTTACCGAAAAGCTACCGGTAAATATCAAATGATACATAAGTTCCGAAAATCTCATTGGTACGAGCTGGGATTCGAACCCACGACCGCCGTTTGACAGTCGCATGCTGAACTACTAGGCTACCGTAGCTTGAGCCATAAGTTCTTACTTATGTAATTTTTGAGAATAAAATAAAATAAATAAAAAAAGATTACTCTCAAAGCTACCGGTAAATATCAAATGATACATAAGTTCCGAAAATCTCATTGGTACGAGCTGGGATTCGAACCCACGACCGCCGTTTGACAGTCGCATGCTGAACCACTAGGCTACCGTAGCTTGAGCCATAAGTTCTTACTTATGTAATTTTTGAAAATAAAATAAAATAAATAAAAAAAGATTACTCTCAAAGCTACCGGTAAATATCAAATGATACATAAGTTCCGAAAATCTCATTGGTACGAGCTGGGATTCGAACCCACGACCGCCGTTTGACAGTCGCATGCTGAACCACTAGGCTACCGTAGCTTGAGCCATAAGTTCTTACTTATGTAATTTTTGAAAATAAAATAAAATAAATAAAAAAAGATTACTCTCAAAGCTACCGGTAAATATCAAATGATACATAAGTTCCGAAAATCTCATTGGTACGAGCTGGGATTCGAACCCACGACCGCCGTTTGACAGTCGCATGCTGAACTACTAGGCTACCGTAGCTTGAGCCATAAGTTCTTACTTATGTAATTTTTGAAAATAAAATAAAATAAATAAAAAAAGATTACTCTCAAAGCTACCGGTAAATATCAAATGATACATAAGTTCCGAAAATCTCATTGGTACGAGCTGGGATTCGAACCCACGACCGCCGTTTGACAGTCGCATGCTGAACCACTAGGCTACCGTAGCTTGAGCCATAAGTTCTTACTTATGTAATTTTTGAAAATAAAATAAAATAAATAAAAAAAGATTACTCTCAAAGCTACCGGTAAATATCAAATGATACATAAGTTCCGAAAATCTCATTGGTACGAGCTGGGATTCGAACCCACGACCGCCGTTTGACAGTCGCATGCTGAACCACTAGGCTACCGTAGCTTGAGCCATAAGTTCTTACTTATGTAATTTTTGAAAATAAAATAAAATAAATAAAAAAGATTACTCTCCCAAAAAAAAAACCAAACAGAAAAAAAAAAATACAAATAAATGTAGGCACTTAGGTTAGGTGCGACAATAGGCTCGGGGCTCAGCGTTTGCTGCTAGCCTGGCAGCTGTACAGCGCTGTTTTCCACCCCGCACCTACACCACGGGACCTACGTAACCGTTGATCAGGGATCGGTTACGCCCGTGCCACCGGCTCGGATCAGGTGTTCCGTTAATATCGTTTGAGTGACTCGTCCCTTTTTTGTTAACAATACGTAGCCAGCGTTACAAACTTGTGCGTATATTGTTAACACGTTCACTGCCATCGTTTTCGTAGCGGTACGCTCGCCGTATGGACAAACCTAGCGGGTTCCCGGCACTGAACGTATTAAGTCAGGCCTGTCCTTTAACAGAACACGGTTGACAGTGACAGACAGACGGTTACGAAAACAACTGCCATCTGATCTGACCAGCACGTCTAGCATGCGACGGCCGCGACATACTCTCGATTTTTATCGCACTATATCTCTTGTTCTAAGTGTTCTAATAAGAAAGAGACGGATAGTGCGAGAAAAATCGAGAGAGTCGTATCTATAGCCGTGCTGGATGATAACTGGACCTAATTGGGATCAGACCGGTTTCCTCGTGTTTTCCTTCACCGAAAAGCATGTTAAATATATGTAATGGCTAGCTTGCGCCCGCGACTTCGTCTGCGTGGAACCCGGATAAAAACTATCCTATATTTTAATCTAGGCTATAAAGTATCTTCGTGCAAAATTTCATCCAAATCAGTTGAGCCGTTTGAGCTTGATTGAGTAACAAACATCCAAACTTTCGCATTTATAATATTAGTAGGATATTTCATACATAAGTCATCTGACGGCCCCTGTAGTCTAGTTGGTAGTGACCCTGTCTACGAAGCTGGAGGTCCCGGGTTCGAATCCCGGTAAGGGTATTTATTTGTGTGATGAGCATGAACATTTGTACCTGAGTCATGGATGTGTTCTATGTATTTAAGCATTTATTTATCTAGGTATATAAGTATGGTCGTCTAGTACCCATAGTACAAGCTTTGCTTAGTTCTGGACTAGATTAATTTAAATGTAAGACTAATCAAGACTAATAAACCCAATCAGCAGCAAAAGTAGCTACGCGGGTCAAGTGCTCAAAATGACCTACACACGACTCTAATGTCAAGAGGATAAGACTACCCTAGATTATTGTGAGCGTGTCATTTTGCGTGGCTACTTTTGCTGCTGAATCATTTGATATTTAATATTCGTTTTTCGGTGAAGGAAAACATCGTAAGGAAACCGGTCTGATCGCAATAAGGTCTACCGACCTGACCTGACTTGACCTGAGACCGCCTGTTGTCTACCTCTGCCTACATGTTATTGTATTTGTTTTTCTTTTTGACTGCTTTGTTTGTGTGAGGTGTGCAATAATAGTACATTACGTACCAAGGGCGGTGAATTCGTGAAAGGACCAGATCGCAGGTGTTTGTGGCCCGAACCGAAGGTGAGGGCCATAAATGTGCGATCTGGGGCTCTACGAATTACCGCCTGTGGTGAGTACACAATTTTACGTCTTCATCTGGCCAAAATGCGAGTTTTACCGTACGCGCAGCGTGCAGTAAAACTTGCATTATGGCCAGGTGTGACGTAAAGAGTATTTGTATTGTATTGTATTGTATTGTCTAGTTTTCCCTCTGTCGCAGGCAGTCGCTTTCTTACTAGTGCCTACGCCAAATCTTGGGCATGGGTGCCAAAGCGGACCCTGGGATCCTTTAGGGCACAACCGGGAGAAACGCTAGGAGGATGGATGGTACGGGATGGGGTTCGAACCCACGAATTCCAAATTGAAAGTCGGGTGCCTTTCCGCTCGGCTACTGAGGCTTAGATCGCACGAGTCTCTCTTTATTAAAAAAAAAAACAAAATTTCACGAGAATCGCTTGAGAAATGTGACCTGTTGAGGAAAACCGGACAGCCGGACTTACAAAGGAAATTTTGCATAAGCTGAACCGGCGAAATTCTTTCGCTTCGCTCGCTCGTTCAATTAGATCTGTAAGTAGACGTTTGTAAATAAAACTGGAACAATAAGCAGCGGAGTAATTAACGCTGAATGCGAGTTCAATAATGCGGCTCGCGAGAGATGTCGCTGGAATGCACGACTCGGTCAAAATACGAAATAACCAGGTTCTGGGTCAACTCAAGAATACAAACTAGGCGTCTTTCGTGTAGATAATTAAACATTCTCTGGCTCTGTGAGCTGTAGAACTCACGACCCTATCCAATTAAAAAAAAACTGAATCGACAAAAAAAAACAATTGAATCCGCTGACAAAATTTCACGAAAATCGGTTGAAAAATGCGACCTGTAGAGGATAACAGACGCACATCAAGCTGATTCAGATAAATTTATTTCATTTTGTTTTTTTTATTGTATGATTATCTTGTATTTATCATTAAGCTAGATTTAATTTATACTATATATTTATTTCATAATAAGAGTACATTATAAAATAAATTAGAAATGGAGAAGTTCGTACGCTTTGCTCGGTAGTGCAGTTGAGCTCGCGAAAATGACAGCGCGAGAATACACGACGCGCTCAGCACGGCTAGCACGCGACGGCGCGCGAGCTCTCTCGATTTTTCTCGCACTATCCGTCTCTCTCTTATTAGAACACTTAGAAGAAGAGGTATAGTGCGATAAAAATCGAGAGTATGTCGCGGCCGTTTGTTGAATGGAAAAAACATTTAAATGGCGAACAGCCAACAAAATAAAACATTTCAGGAAATGTTATGGTTGAGATTATTTTAGTAGACTTCTTATAAAACTGTCGTTGCAATTTGAATCTTTTACGTTGGACGGTAGAGTTGCATTTTTAAAGGAATTTTTAGATGCGATTTCATCAACTTTCATTCAATTCAATCAATCATTTATTAATAAAATATAAAATTTTACACGTCAATTGCTTATAAGCAGTGATCGTAACTTTTGTAGCATTTTTTGGTGCAGCGTAGTGTTGTTAACGGAATTGGTATAAAGAATTTCAATCCTAATGCTTAATTAGCCTTAATAACGTTAATATTAACCTTAGTTAACAATTTTGATATTGTCTATACCAATTCCGTTAACAACACTACGCTGCACCAAAAATGCTACAAAAGTTACGATCAGTGCTTATGAGTACTCTATAGGTACTTAACTTGTGTATTTTAGTAGATGAGTTAGTTCAGCGATCTCGCCAGCTATTATATAAACCTACCAAGGTTTCCAATAGTGGCTAAGGAAAGAAGATTTTGTAAAATTAAACATATTGATTTAATAAATTAAAAAAAAAAAAAAGTTACATTTAGGTTACGTTGGTGATTTGGGAGGCGAGGCGGTCAGCGAACCTGTTACGTTTGTGTTGAACCAATTTAGTACAGGTAGGTATGTGTACATATTAGCTCTCGAAAAAGGCATCGGCTGAGTAGTAAGCATTCGATAACAATTTCGTTTGAAGATTTTTGTTGAATAATCCATCACCAGTAGCTTATTGTATCTCTAGCGGAATCTTGTAGGTCATAATGTATAAGTCCTACCGTGTGCATATACTTCCCAGGTTTGGCAAGTCGCAACTTTGGTGGATAAAGTTCATCGCATCTTCTGCGACGCACACCTCGTGCGTTACTACAAGTCGGAGACTGTTTTAAATTAGGTACATACATTGCATCATAATTCGACGACCGCTTTAGCCTAGTTGGTAGACTTGGTAGTGACCCTGCCTACGAAGCAAGAGGTCCCGGGTTCGAATCCTGGTAAGGGCATTTATTTGTGTGATGAGCAGTGAGCACGAATATTTGTTCCTGAGTCATGGATGTTTTCTATGGATTAAAGTATTTATTTATCTATAGTTATAAGTATGTTTATCGTCGTCTAATAGTACCCATAATACAAGCTATGCTTAGATTGGGACTAGGTCGATTTGTATAAGATTGTCCCCTAATATTTATTTTTATAACTAACTCACTAATACCTCAATGTTCTTTAGCGGAATGACAAAGGAACATATTGCTATAGAAGAAACATTGTAAAAACTGAAAATAATACGAATGACTTGCAACTGAAAGATTAGCCAGTTCAAGTTTGCCCCGATTCAACACCCGCCCAGCAACGCAGAGTCTTTCACAAATGTTTCAAATCCAGACTTATTGCGGACTGACTGTGGGATGTGGCGTTTCTGAATGCACATCGCGCGCAGAGCTGATAATACCACCTTGAAATAAGACGGAGAATTATATATTAAGGAATATTTCTTAAAAGATAAAGGTAAAGAAGTAAATGTTATTGTATATGTGAAATGGTATTAACGGTAATGGTAATGGTGAATGGTATTGTATCCAGCAGAGCTGTATGAGGTTGCGAGGCGGTGAGCGAGGAAAAATACATCAATAGCAATGCTGGCCGCGCTCGCGCATCGATCTCTATTCGTGCAGCTCAAGCGGATACTCACACTAAAACTTTGAACTTATGTTTAGGAATGACGGCTTTCCTTTCTCAAGCATTTGTATGTACATTTTATTAACTACTGTGGCATAAGGTCATCTGGTCATTATGTGACGCTGATGTATTGATCAATAATATTATACGGTATTTTACAAGAATACAAAAAAAAATAGGGAAATAATTGATAAATACTATAAATACGGTATAATATAATAATAAATACGATATAGTATATAATACATATAGGTATATGGTATGATTTGCTACACTAAAGTTACATTATTTTTACATTACCAGTGAAGCTTTCGAAAATGCCAGGAAAAATACAAGGTAGAACGATAGTTAGCTTCTTTTTAGGGTTCCGTGCCTCGCAATGAAAAAACGGAACCCTTATACGATCACTTTGTTGTCCGCCTGTCTGTCTGTCAAGACCCTTTATCTCGAGAGCGTGTGGAGGTCTCAAGTAGAAAGTAAAACCATATACTCAGGTCCCTTGAAGCTGTGAAAAAATCAAATTAGTGTTAACGTAAAAAAACATAGGGCCATTAATGCCGCAAAAAACGTATATGTCTATACTCTCAAGGGAATCAAAATGTATAGGGTACATTCAGTTGACTTAGAAGTCATAGAACTCTGAAATTTGTCAAACTAAGTAATATTCTTCTTAGTTACACAAGTACCTACAGCAAATTATCGGAAAACGAAACATTTGTAATTAATACGGAACCATCGGTGGGCGCGGCCGACTCGCACTTGTTTTTTTTATTCATAAAATCATAAAATGAAAAACCGTAACGTCACATTCTTATTTCCCTACCAATTCCGTATGGACAATAAGCTCTGTTAGTACTAACATAGCTTATTTTACGTTTCAATATAAATTTGCCGAGATACCTAAAGGTTGCTTGGAAGAGATCGCTCTTCAGCGATAAGATCGCCTGTTGCCTACCTCTACCTGCATATAATTTTTATTTCTCTTTTAAACTGTTTCGTTTGTGTGAGGTGGCAATAACGAGTATTTGTATTGTATTCGGTCACTCCGGAGGCCGAACTTAATCTGTAATACACAATTTTCTGTCAAAAATTGAATTTTTGGTATACCTAAGCTTTTATTGCCGACTGTTCTTTTCTGTATTCCATCATAAGCTACTCATTGAGATGATTCTAACGAGGCTAAACTGGGGGTTACGTCTCAGTTAAATACTGATTTTCCATTAGGGTGATTCATATATGCAAAAAAAAAATTTTTTTTTTTTTTACTCTCAACCTCGTAAACTGATCTATCCTACTAGAAAACCTCCCAAGTTTTTTTTAAAATTCTTTTTATAAATTAATAAACTTTTCAAATGAGAGAGTATTATTATAAAAACATTTTTAGGATGAAAATACTACATAAAAAGAATCATCAAAACTTGCCATTTATATACAAAATAGAAAACAGTTACTTTTATACAAAATTTGACTTATTCACGTTGGGGTTTTTCTGTCTATAATCCTTAACTAGCAATATTAAGTACTGCTTTTGTTCCTCGTCATTTGTGTGCAATTTATTGTATTGCTCCATCAAAGCCACACCCCGTTCAGTGATATCATTAGCGACTCATATTTTGCACAATTTCTCTAGCTGACTTATAACTTTTTCTTCTTCCCATAGGTCCGGATCAGTATCTTTTTCAACGAAGTCACTCGGAATCCCGATTGTATCAAAAAATTTCATTGTATTTTTTGAAACGAAATCTTCGAGATTTTGATTAATAATTTCATCGTGTTTTAAAGTAGCCTTTTTGGGATTGAGTGCTGATCCTTCTTTCTTCAGTGCCAAAACCATTTTGCGTTTTGTCTCAGCAGAAATTCGTTTATCGAATAAAGCTAGGACAACCAGCTCTTCCGAAAGATACCAAAGATGGCCCAAGATATTTTTTAAAGCGACTGCTTATTATTAAAATAAACTGCTTATCTTCTTCAATCGTCATCATATTCAGAGCATCAATGAGCTGTATCAATAAATCATCTAAATTTGATTGCCATTTCTTTTCCTTTTCTTTGATAGCTGATGAACGTTTTGCTTTGTTGTGTTCGTTTTTCTTTTATTTTAGCCACTCATTAAAAACTTTTAGTATTTTTGTTATAATATGCTGCTTTTCTTTGGTAGGAATACTTGCCTTTTGCCACAAAGCCTCAAGCAATCATCTGCCGTTAAAGAAGCAGATTCTCTATTTACGTTTTTCATCACATTTTTGTAATGGAAAAATAAACACATTACTTATGCTGTGGGTAATTTAGTTTGCACTAATTCCGAACATGTTTATCCAACTAACCATATTTCCGTTTTTCCGTGTTTTAACATTTGAAGACATTTTGAGGAAAACAATACCAACAACAAATGAATTAATTGTAAGTGAATAACTGAATGCACCAATTGCAACTGCTTTAATTTGTTATGAAGATTAGGGTAATTAACTGTTTACGTTAAACTACTGTGTGGGTATATCTACAGTCATGGACTACCAGTTATACCAGTGTAACACCTTAATACGATTTTTTTAATGTTAATTGATAAATATTTACATAAAATATTTTAGAAATACTCGACCAAATACGAATCTCGTTAAAAGCCTTATTGCAGATATTTTATTATTATCAGATCAGCTCGATGGTACCATAAAATTGAATTGTCATCCAAACTATACCTTTGCCCAAAATTTCAGCTCCATCGGATAACGGCAAGTGGCTGAAAAATGGATTGCAAATTTTGACGGACAACTTACATACTTATATACATACATACGAACTGGTCAAGTTAATTTATTCTTATTCTTAATATAAAGCTTATAAAACACTTTTTTCTACTCGAGCACTTCTATCTGTCAATTAAATGACTGACAGCGATATCTAAATCAATTTCATTTGATTTGGGCTCATAAGATGACTGCTAGCACTCTCGTACCTTAATTAGGCCACTCAGCAAGCTTCGTGGCCTATGTAAATGTAAAAAAAAAATCGCGTCAAAAAAATTTTTTTTCTGTTTTTTTGTATCAGAACACGATACCTGTTAAGCCCTTGATCGGTTCATACCACATTTTTGTTACACCCTGTATAACGATTGCATAAACTACTATTTACGGGCGTGTTGACATCTCTATATACATCTGGCAGGGTAATAATTTAGGATTAAAATATGCATTCGTTGCCTTGCGTTTTCTTTCATGCCTCTTGAGCCTTTTGTGGCTGATCCGCCCCATCCGTAGCCAAATACCAGGTTTGCCTACAATGAAAGATTATTAGTTTTCTAACATTCATGGAATAGTACACAAGTACTAAGACCTAATCTAAAAGCCCTAAGCTTAGGGCTTTTAGATTAGGTCTTAAACATAATGTGCGCATTTCTAAAAGAAAAAAGTATATATTACCTACACTATCTTACAGTTATATTAGTAGTGTCGATCTAACCTTAAAAAAAAGATACGTATATAATGTAAATTTACTGTTGTTATAAAAAAAAAATATAAGAAAATTTGAACTATTTATTTCTTGAAAAAAAAACTGTTAAATTTCTAGCGATAAGGCTTAATCTTATTATTTTAAGATTTTAAATTGCCTAATCGAAATCCTTACTGATATTATAAATGCGAAAGTGTGTGTGTGTGTTTGTCCTTCTTTCACGTCGCAACGGAGCATCGTATTATGTGATTTTTTGTATGGAGATAGTTTGGAGGCTGGAGAGTGACATAGGCTACTTTTTCCAGCGGGAAAACATCTAATTCTCACGGGAAAATTTCAATATGTTACATTCCGGGCGAAGCCGCGGGCATCAGCTAGTAAATAATAATGTGGGGCCCACTTAGCGAGTCACCGCCTGCCTTTTTACAATTTTGAGACTAATTGTCACGGCAGGTGTCCGCTAGTCTCCTCTCATAACTCATTTTCCAGACCACCCACCATTCAACCCAATAACCCATGACCTTAGTTTCCATCGCAGCACAGTATTGCACTGCAATAGTCTTTGCACCTGGCGGGGACCATCACCGGGTGTATCATGTTGTGCGCTCGGAGATGGTATCCGCCAGGTGTATCCCTCGCTTTATATTATATTTGTTTTAAAGAGGTTGTTGGCTTCGGCCCCGCGCATGCCTTCCAAAAGTCCGGGACCCCATGGTCCTGAGATATGGAAAAAACTTACAAATAATAATAATAATAATAAGAGAGACTCAAGAGACTTTCGCTAGATGGCTGGATCAAGGGTCAAATACAGAAGGCGGTACTCCTGGATACTGCGCGGATAGTCAGGAGGTTCCTGTCTCTGACGCCCTGACCACCGGCAGCTTAGGCCCCGCCTCGCTGCCGGCGGTACCCTAGGTTAGGTTTTTATAATGATTTTATGTTTTGTATAAAGTTTTTATATTTTACTTTTTATAAATTTATTGTAAAAACCTAACTTAAGATGAAATAAGAATAAAGAGATAATAATAATAATTAATTACATCACATTAAACTTCGTCTCGAAAGGGCCTCTACGTGTTGGATCTATATTCCCATGCACGCACGCCTTCCAAATGACCGGGGTTCGCCCCGTGAATTTTCAATCGGAGATACATAATAATAAAACCTTTATTTCTGGCAACTAAGGTCCATACCATGTTATACCAACCTGCCTCGGAAGGAGAGTTATGTTTTTCGAGCGTATGTATTTATTTACTCATGTTTTCAAGTATAATTACATTAAGAGTCCGCAGTAAGCTCGATTCTCCATACAAACGTAGTTACGCTCTCATTTTAAAACTACGTGTTGGATTGTAACGAAACTTTGCATATACAATGACATGAGGTATATCTATGTCTGTAATTAGTTTATGTAGCTTCAGATAGCATAGTAAAAAAAGCGAATTGAAATTTTTCATACAAAACTTGTTTTTGCTGTATTTCGTTTGTTTTATAAACTGGAACCATATAAACTAATTACAGACATAGATATACCTCATGTCATTGTATATGCAACGTTTCGTCACAATCCAACACGTACCTAGTTTTAAAATGAGAGCGTAACTACGTTTGTATGGGAAGGTGAAATTCGGCCGAGCTTACTGCGGACTCTTAATTCATGAGCTTCATCTATTATACAGTCGAAAACGACTGGATGAATTTTGTTTTGACACATGATGTGTCTTTGGATTCCTCTTAATCGTGGCACATGCTAATATTTGTGAAAAAAACTGTTATTTGGTTTCCGTGGTACATCTTCTAATTTCACTTTTTATATTTTCCATTTCTTTTGCGGAACCCTGCTGATAGCTAGCTAACACCCAAATAATGTCGAAACTAGAGGCAATGAACTAGTATTTAAAAAATATTCCCACTTTGCTTACCGGGCAATTATTTGGGGCCATGCAGCCAGCGGCGCAAGGGGTTGAGCGGAAAGCATTGACTATTTTTGTTCGACCATTTCAAATGTTATCCCTAACTTAAACATTTGTATATCTACTAGGTAGCGCGGCTTCACAAACGTATTGCAAAGAACGCAAGCAAAGCTGCGGAATAAAATATACCGTAAAATCTGGTATCTATTGTCAAAAATTTAACATCTACGTATTGGGAACTCTATTTCTCGGTAACGCATGCCACATAATGATTTTTTGGATCTGTAAGATAGATAATTAAATTGTAATTGTAAGGTTTATAGCTCATTACTCTATATAGTTATGTTTATTTATATTTTTTTAGTTTTGGACCATTTTCTTGTATACTATATGTTTTCAACTATCGACCAGATTGATTAATTACACGATAATGTAGGTACCTATAGAACTTTTACTTTGGACTAAAGTTGACAGTACCGCGACTCGATATACCTACACAAACCTGTTCAACTCAACAAAAGTTATTACAATTATAAAACGTAGGTATTGTTGCTGCATTTACTTTTTACTTCCTGTGTCAAATCAAAGACTACAATGTGTCAAATATGCTTCTTAAATATTTCTTTAGCCCAGGCGGAACCGCGGCATAAAAATATAGCCGTCCACACTGAACGTTCATTGCTCATTTAATTGTGCATCAGTTGTAATAATTTTGAATGAAATCGGATGAATCTCCTCCCCCCCCCCCCCAAAGATCCATAATGACCGGTCCTGCGCTACCCGTTCCGTCCCAACGGCCATCGGTTCTACGCCCCACCCACTGCCACTCCTTTATACTATTAGTGTAGAATTGCAGGTTTAGAGCGTTGTATTGAATTTAAAGTAACGGACAACCTAGTCGACCGCGTGTTTCGTGGCCCCACCAGAAAACAGGTTATCGGGTAATCCAATACCAGTACAGTTAGTCTCTGTTGACACGCAGAATGAACTGGGTGAAATGCTCTCACGAAGACTTTATCACGTTGAAATAAAGTTAAATTTTGCCTGGCGATGTAAAGGGTATTCACAATGCTTGTATCTCGGCTCAGGCGAACTAGTATATGTGTGAGCTATGATTATGTAGATGTTATTAGGTACATACTAGCTTTTTCTCTAGCATCCACGTATCTCTCTCTGGTCGGTCCTAAATGTCTGAAGATCGCTGTCATGGCTGATGGATACAAGCCTGGTTTCCATCGGCTCCTTTCAGTCGCAAATATCTTTTTCTTTTTAATACACAGTCGCATATACTCTGTATTAAAAAAAAAAACATTGCGGCCTTACCTAATAATAGTAATAATCCTACTATCACTAGGTACCTACATAGTATAAACCAAAGTCGCTTCCCGCTGTCTGTCCCTATGTATGCTTAGTTCTTTAAAACTACGCAACGGATTTTGATGCGGTTTCTTTTAATAGATAGAGTGATTCAAGAGGAGAGTTTATATGTACAATATAGTACCCGTGCGAAGCACTTGTTTGGATGTTTGGATGTTTGTTACTTAATCACGCTTAAACGGCTCAACCGATTCGGATGAAATTTTGCAAGAAGATAGTTTGTAGCCTTGATTAAAATATAGTACTTATAGTTTTTATCTCGGGTCCACGCAGACGAAGTCGCGGGTGGAAGCTAGTAGGTACAATATATTTTTCATTCAAGATGGGTGCAAATAGTGTCTCTATTTGTATCTCCTGCTAACATGGCCGTCTTTATAATTCACTAGCTGCGGTCGCCAGATTACTGCTAGGAACGCAGACAAACCCGCGGGATTAAATATATGCTATAATCTATAATCATCCCGAAAGTCCATTCCAACTACACGCAGGTGAAATAATTTCGGGAGATTACACAAAACGCGCAAAATTACAGGGCTGCATTCTCACAGACGTTTCCTCTTTATAATATTACTGGCTTCCGCCCGCGACTTCATCTGTATGGATCCGGGATAAAAACTATCCTTTATTTTAATTCAGTCTATAAACTATCTTCGTGCAAAGTTTCATCCAAATCGGTTGAGCCGTTTAAGCGTGGTTGAGTAACAAACATCTAACATCCAAACTTTCGCATTTATAATATCAGTATGTATCGCACTCTGTGTCGACACTGTCGACCGTCTCGCTTCAGTTTCAGGCGAAGAAAAGCTCTGGGACTAGAACCGTGAATACTAGGTATTATTTACGCTGCGGCCGAGTGGTGAGGCGATTAGAAATGTTTTGAAGCTTGTGAATATACAATCCCGAGTTACCACATGCCATAATAGATAGACAATTAGCTCGACTTTTCGATTTAAGTAATTGTAAATTGATAACATACTCGCCTTGGTCATAACCAAGGGATTTCCCATCAAATTCTTTCTATAATTTATACACTTTAGTCTATAAATAAAAAGTGTGGCAATACCAAATTCCTCTGCATTGTTTATGATTGTCTATCTATGGGTGGTATTCCATTTGTCCAAGATCTCTGTACAATTGTGCATTGCGTCTCATTTGAAGCAATGCACATTGGACATGATCAATACCACCCTAAGGCATGACATCACAGAGTACTTTTTGGTGACAGTGGCAATGTCTTTGATGTCGGAAGGTTTACTAAACGCGTTGGAATATACAGGGTGTATAAAAAATGGGGTGTGAACCGATCAAGAGCATTTTCGGTAGCACATTGCGATTCCAAATACTTCTGCGTTTGTTTTTTTTTGTACATCGATATTTTTATTTTTGTTATACTCTTCCTATATTTATTGACGCCTACTTATTCATTAATATATAAATTATCAGATACTAAAAGAACAGTTCTTTAGAGCCGAAATCCAAAAGCCAATTTCACATACAAAAGTTACTAGACAAGTTACAAATCGCATGCTAAATAAACAGGAATTTAATATTTTTTACGTACGGCGAACATCGGAATATATCTTAACCCGACTTAAGAGTCCGCAGTAAGCTCGGCCGAATTTAACCTTCCCATACAAACGTAGTTACGCTCTCATTTTAAAACTACGTGTTGGATTGTGACGAAACTTTGCACAGACAATGACATGAGGTAGGTATATCTATGTCTGTAATTCGTTTATATGGTTCCAGTTTATAAAAAAACGATATACAGTAAAAACAAGTTTTGTATGAAAAACTTAGCTGTATTTTCTTACTATGGTATCTGAAGCTACATAAACTAATTATAGACATAGATATACCTCATGTCATTGTACATGCAAAGTTTCGTTACAATCCAACACGTAGTTTTAAAATAAGAGCGTAACTACGTTTGTATGGAGAATCGAGCTTACCGCGGACTCTTAATAAATAAAGTACCAAAACAATTAAAGGATAAAATAACCCCAATAAATCTTAATAAAATATCTTAAAAATTAAATGTTACAACAGTTAGAAGGTTCACAGATTAATCAATCCTTTACCTATATATCAGATGATGATAAATGATATGTCCCACTGCTGGGCAAAAGCCTCCCTCTTTTCCTTCCACGTATCCCTATCCTGGGCAGTCTCAGAGGCATATTTATGAGTAGTTAATATGCACCCATATTTTTACATTTGACTGTACCTTAAACGAACCCTTTGGACCTGAAGTGCCCGGGCCTTTGAGGGCCTGTTTACACACTAATCAATGATTAGTGCAAGTCCATACAAAAGCTACTCGCACCTGCATTGAACTCGCTCTAATCACTAATCAGTGTAGTTAAACAGCCCATAAGCACTAGTTACGAAAGCGGCTGCCATCTGACCTTCCAACCCAGAGAGAAAACTGGACCTTATTGGGATTAAATAGACCGGTTTCCTCGCCTACGATGCCGATTGTTCCCGTTCCTTTACCAAAAAGCTGTGTAGGTCAGGATAGCGGATGGACCTATTTTACAAGCTTTTGTTTAGCACCTGTCACGATGTTTGTCATCAAATCTTGCAAGTTAAATTTGACCCACTTCTCGGTGACCGATTAAGCTGAAATTTTGAGTATGTTTTTTTTTATACAACTACGGTGACAAACAAGCGTACGGCCCGCCTGATGTTAAGCGGACACCGCAGCCTATAGACGCATGCAACTCCAAAGGAGTAACATGGGCGTTGCCGACCCTTGATATGTTTGAGGATTCGCCGTGTTGATAGCTGAAGGAACAAATTCCCTCGCTCTCAACACAACGCATCCTGGGGAGCTCTGGCGACCTTGCTCACCTCCAGGAACACAACACTGCTACAGAGCAAGTAGTAGTGTTATTATGGCTGTGGTCTTCTGCAAGGCGGAGGTGCTTCCCCAGTTGGGCTGCTCCAAATTCGAGCGGGATGACATTTCGCTGTGCCCTACCTCACCAGATAAAGTATAGTTTGGATGACAATTCAATATTATGCTACCATCGAGCTGATCTGATGATAGTGATGATGGAGACAGAAGGTGGTCATGGGAATTCAGTACTTAACCGACGTTCGGGCTCGTTAGCATCGTCTCAATGAGTAGTTGATGATGATGATGGTATACAGAAAAGTACAGTCGGCAATAAAAGCTTGTACCAAAAATGAAATTTTTGACAGAGACTTGTTTGAAGACAGAATTTTAGTAAAGGTACACAGCGGTCCACAATAGGTACTAAATGAGCGTTTCTCAAAAAAAATGCCACTATTATTAATTGTACTTCTACAAATTTTATGTTAACTATTTCCACTCAGAATCAGAAGCTCTTTCGACCCTGGTAGGACAAAAAACTGTCCCAAAGATATTTTTCCTATTGTGTTACCATTTATCTTATACTTTGTATGGAGGTAACACAATAGGGAAGTTCAAAAATGTATGGACTTTTTGGGACACTTTTTTTCTCCTATTGGGATGGAAAGACATCGTGATTTTGAGTAGAAATAACAAAAAAGTTGCGGAAAATCTCGGAAAAAATGTAGTGGCATATTTTGAGACACGCTCAAATATCTGTGACCATTTCTAGAAATTATTATTATTTATCAACAGAAATTAGTTTCCAACCTATATGTATTGTGTATAAAAAGTTTCATGCCATATTAGCACGCAATATTAAAATGAGAACCAAACTATGTTTGTATGGAGAGTCGCCTTGAGTCGAGCGTGCTGAGGACTCTTAAGGGGACGGGTACACCAAGGCATTCCCCATGTTACAAACTTAGTGCGTTTTTTTCTTCGGTTTTGACACTAGAGATTATTTGTTTACCATATTGAAATTACGCAGGGTGTGATGTTAAAATTATAAAACTAAAAAATAATAAACATACTTAATTTTTTTTTTATTATATAGGAGGCAAACGAGCAGTCGAATCACCTGATGGTAAGCGATAATCGACGCCCATGGACACTTACAACACCAGAGGAGTTTAGGTGCGTGACGGGAGTACGCTCTTTTCTTGAAGGCTTGAAGGTTATAACGGTCCGGAAATAACGCAGGCGACAATTCATTCCAGAGTTAATTAACATCAGTAAATAGCTAACAGAAAAATAAGAATACTGACTAAAAATATATTTATAGCGCAAACACAAATAGCTTGCCCTACCTGTCCCCTTGATGCTAGTGACTGTATGCGAATGACGATTAATTATAGTCAATGCAAACATAATTATCATATGTTCACAGTTCACAATTTCAGTAGAAAAACTAGAAATGCGTTGTCCAAACAACTTCACAAAAACATTTCTCACTCGTGCACTAATGTCCAATATACTTAGACCCTTCATTCCTAACAGCTACCAGCGATCGAGGGACCAGCTTACACTGGGTTTATGGAAGCCATTGCCCTGTATGTTTGTCTGTCTGGAGTGTTTAGGCGGCGTAGAATCGTTGACTCCGGTATAATTGCGTTGCGTAAGAAAGAAAGGCAAACATACACAACCTGTCAAGTAGGGGCCGTTGACTGCGCGGGAGTCGAAATTAGGATTTTTCTATATGACGTGCGATACATCATAGAAATAACGGGTTAGTCATCATGATTTATTGTCATTCAGCACAAATTAAAAATTGACGACTCGAAATTATTGATCAAAGCTGAATAATGCAATTTGAAAATCCTCGCCGTGGAAACTTGTCCAGCGTGAATAATACTAAAATATGACCTATAATTATAATATTGACACTGGCACTAGATTAGGTATTGGTCGAAAGAAATTCGTTCACTCCAAAAATATGACCAATCGGAAATTAGTCATGTATGAGTTTTGTACCAAATGGTCGATTTTCATTCAAATTTTGATATTAAGTAATTTATATTAGACAACATTCACTTTGCACGTATTTAAATAAGAACCTTTTTCATACTGGAATGTTTCATTTGGGCTAGATTCTTTTTGAACAAGACAAAAATAAATAAATAAAGTATAAAGACTTGTACATTTTCACCAAATTCCCTACTTTAGTTGTAACAAAACAATTTCAAAATATTCATTTCGCGTTGACGTTTCTCCATTTGTACTGAATGATAGTAAATCGTCGCCATACCACCACCACTAAACTGGAAACCATAATTAGATTCCAAAACAATAACCTTAAAATTGCCAAAAAAGCCGACACTGACAAATGTTAGATTGTATTGCACTCCATGTATTTACGTGTGTAGCGCACTAAACGACTATGGCTAGAGCTGTGATGCATGTTTTGTCTATGTCTCTTCTTTCTATGTCAGCGATCAGGTTAGCACGTATCCTAGATACTTAATAATTCTTATATTTAATCAGTGACAAATTGCAAGTGTTAATCATTTATTCTGAGCAATAAATGTACCGCTTCAAGACTGTACCCAGTGTTCTCATTTTCATCAACGACCAGCCCCTCGCTCTCCATACCGGTGTCGCGCGGTGCAAACGCCACTGCGATCCACACACCCTTTCTAACAACAAATTTACACTCTTCAAAAATGATGGAGGTAGCTAGTTTTTAGCTACGTCCATCGTTTGGAAGAGTGTTAGTTTGTCAGTGTCGGTTTTTTTTTCTTCATTTTAATGGCAATTTTAAGGTTATTTTTTTGGAATCTAATTAATGGTTTCAAGTATAATCCATACTTTAATAGTAATGACTGATTGATGGTATCTATTTTTATTTGTTACTAGCTTCCGCCCGCGACCTTGTCTGCGTGGACCCGGGATAAAACCTATCCTATATTTGAATCCAGGTTATAAACTATCTTCGTGCAAAATTTCATCTAAATCGGTTGAGCCGTTTAAGCGTGATTGAGTAACAAACATCCAAACATCTAAACATCCAAACTTTCGCATTTATAATATTAGTAGGATACTTCGACGGTGGAATACAGGCATACGATGTGACAGATACCGTACCCTGTGGAATGGATGCTTGCGATTCCAGAAGAATCAACGTTGCCCTTATTGCTTCCAGGAATGATTGTGTTGACTGTGTGTTGTGTTGAATGCATTTTTAACCGACTTCAAAAAAGGAGGAGGTTCTCAATCCCGTTGTATTTTTTTTCAATGTTTGTTACCTCAGAACTCCGTCATTGATGAGCCGATTCGCAATTATTTTTACAAGCTTTTTTTTTACTTTCACCTGTCCCGTTGTCTGTCTGTAATCAAATCTTGCAAGTTAAATTTGACCCACTTCCCGGTGATCGATTGAGCTGAAATTTTCGGTACAAGTATAGTTTGGATGACAATTCAATATTATGGTACCATGAGCTGATCTGATGATGGAGACGGAAGGTGGCCATGGGAATACTTAACCGATGTAACCCCGTTGAGTTTGGGCTCGTTAGAATCGTCTCAATGAGTAGTTGATGATGGTGTACAGAAAAGTACAGTCGGCAATTAAAGCTTGTACCAAAAATGATTTTTTTGACAGAAGCTTGTTTTTGTTTGTAAGTATATGCTTCCAGGTCCCATTTAAAAATCAGTTGGATGATGGGATCCATGAGGAATTGAGGGAACTCCTCAATTATATTAGGCACGCGTGTAGTGATTTTGGTATTTTCTATTATAACTGTGTATTTACACCCGGAAAACGTAAATTTGGTGGAGTGGAATTGATGATGAAGACTGTGGTCTTCGGATCTCGGGATGACTTATGGAAGTCCTCAATTATGTACTTAAAAGTACAAAAGTACGTAACAGATTCTGATAAGATTCCGTTGAAATAGCAACTCACAGTCTATGGAAATAAACATAAGAATACCATGTAAACCATAATTTATACGCGTACGAAGTCGCGGGCAGAAGCTAGCATGAAATAAAATAAAATTTTAAACATTATACAATTTATAAAAACATAATACGATTGAGTTATTTTGTTTTTTTTTATAAAAAAAAAGAAATAAAATGACTAGGAACTCCACATGGAGATTCAAAAGCAGCTTCGTGAGACAGTCCAGCCTGTCAGCCAGTGCGTCAAGGATGCTGTCCGCACCCTGCACGGCAGCGAGGAAACGCGCTTGCGCATGATGGCGTGGAAGCAGTCCGTGCGCGCCTCCGCAAGCATGCCCGACGCGCTGCAGTAGTGTGGCAGTTTTTGGCAGAATATTTTTTTTCAAAAAAGCCAGGTGCCCGTCTGTTTCAAAGTTAGATTACCTTTCTTTTAAGGATGAGTAATATATTTAAAATAAAAACCAGGCCCCTATTTAAGAGGCTGACGTCTCATAGTTGGTCTGCAACATTTATTTTGTTGCGGGCAACATTGACGGCCGTAACGGAAACACCCCGACAACGGTACATTAATTCTACTTACATCTATTCAATCTCTCTACTCGCCTGTCTACCCTGGACAAGAAACACATTACAATTTAAATTATTATAAGATTTCCAAGAGGTTAACGATTACGAAATTGGTTCAAAATTTAACCCTAACACTGATACACTAAGACGTATTTTTGATTAATAAAATAAGCTTATGCTGTCTTCATAAGGAAGAAGTTTAGATTAAGTTAGTTAGGTACCACCATGTACCACCTAGTCATAATTTCGCGTAATGAAACAACTGTTTGCTATATTGGTCGTTTACTCGAAAGGTGTTTCTACTGTTCTCTTTTAGACACCAGCTTTTGCTATTTTTGAACTAATCGTCAGACTCGCGAATTTATTTTCTAGGGCACTGTAGATAGCTATATAACAACTTACTCAGCCCTAACTTAACAATCAATTATAGTGGTACAATCATTGAAAAAAAAACTTATCAAACAATTTTATAACCTAAGGCATTCAGAAAAGTAAAACTTAGTCGAGGGTTGTCTGTTGTGGTCTAGAATAGGTGCTGACTCAGCGTGACTGCTGCGGAGTCCGCAGCGAGTAGAAGTTTTTCCAAAGGTGGATAGAGTGTACGTTTGTTTACAGTCGTTAATGACTTGATGAAAGGGGTTAGAATTAGCCCAATCACGATGGCTTAATCTTGTGTAGTTTAGGAGTTCCTATGGCCACCTTCCGACTCCAACATCAGACCAGCTAATATTATTGAAATTAAATTAAATTAAATTAATTTTTATTTCAGATTATTGCAATATCCATATAGTGTTAGTAAGTCTTAATCTAAGTATGCACTTGTCTATGCAGACACGTACTTATATCTACTTAACTCTAAATTGAGCAACCGCTTTTATTTGGCTGACCAAGTACAGTAAAATAGGGCAGTCGTACTTGCCAGCAGTGACACCCAGGATGCCGTTGGAGCTTCCTCTGAGCCTGTTCAGCAGCGAGGCGATCTTCTTCCGCATAAGTGCCTGAAAACTGTCCGTGCGGGCCTCCGCAATCATGAGCGAGGCTCTACACCACCTTGGCAGCCCCAACAGCATCCTGAACGCATTGTTGTACTGTACACGCAGGGCGTTATAGGCTTTTTTGGTGTACCTTACCCACAGGCTGCTCGAGTAAAAAGATTGGCAGTACGCCTTAAACAGCGTGATTTTAACATCAGTGGAACATCGAACAAAGCTGCGGGAAATCATATTAGCCCTGACAGCCAACGCCCTGCGCTCCCGCTCCCGTTCTATATCCAGGTCATCAGCCAAATCAGGATTGTTTATTGCCTTATCATTATCACCAAAGGTATGCAAACAAATTTGAAACAAATTGCAAGTCAGCAAGTGGTACTAATCCAACATCCAAGATTTCAGTACTCGTACTAACTATAGTCCCTGGGCGACCGAGCTCTGCTCGGATAAAATAGAAAAAATACGGAGAAAAGGAATTTTCTCAGACATGAGACATGACACCCAGTTAGATCGGTTTTTCACCCCTATATTTCAAATTTCATTGAAATCGTTGGAGCCGTTTTCGAGAACGTGATTTCAAATATATATACAAATATTGCTCGTTTAATAGTATAGTCCCTGGGCGAGCGAGCTCTGCTTGGGTGAAGAAAGAAAAAATACGGAGAAAACGAATTTTCCTAGACATGAGACCAGGCTAGATCGATTTTTCGCCCCCGTTAAACCCCATATTCGTTATAGCCGTTTCCGAGAACGTGATAAATATATACAGAGTGTACCAAAAATGGGGTGTGAACCGATCAAGAGCATAACAGGTATCATGTTCTGATAAGATTTTTTTTTGACGCGATTGGTTTTTTACATTTGTATGGAGCAGGTCGCCCCAGTCGGCCAACGCTCCATACAAATGTAAAAAAAATCGCGTAAAAAAAATCTCTTTCTTTTTCTTATCAGAACACGATACCTGTTATGCCCATGATCGGTTCACACCCCATTTTTGTTACACCCTGTATATGTACACAAATATTTCTTACTCGTGCCATTTTCATTACTCCACGATAATTAAAGGGAAGAGAGAAGGAAGGAGAGGCAGGGGAAGACCAGACGAGCGTTTATGGACCACGCTAAAGAGAAAGTTAATATAATGTCACATCAAGAGCTCAAAACAGTGGCAGCGAGAAGAACAGAGAGGCGATTACTCCACCGACAAGAGCCCGGCTCTTAAGTTTATATGATGATGATACAAATATTGCACGTTTAAGGCTGTGCATTGGATATTATCGCGTACTTGGAAATGCCGTTCTGACTAGATTAAGAAACAATAAGGTCTGATTTTCAGATATATGATTCTTGACTATATGATTGTTTGTCTGATTTTATCGATACATGATTGCTTAAAATTTCCTCGATAGAAAAAAAAACCAAAGTTGGTTCGGTATTTTCCTTTTTTTACTCAGCCTACTCAAACGATACATTATTTTACGACACAATCAAGTTAATACAATAGTATTTTATCTCATCTAAAATCTCACTTTATGAAATTTAAATAAAACGTCTCTAAGTTAGGTACCTATTTATCGAAATTTGACCAATAAAGGCATTCCCGAAGAGTGTTACATCTCTTTTCCTCGCGCGCGGAAGGCATCAGCGTGTCTCTGTCTAGGGGGCGTGTTCGACTCAAATCAAGGCATCGCCTTAATAGTAGAGGATAACATTATGCCCGCTTTTAGCAGTGCCTCCGGCCCGCACTGTGTCGCACAGAGCTCGCCGCACCCCCGTGCCCTGACGCTGCTGAATGCCTGGTTGGTAGTCCAGTCAATGAACTGACAACTTGTATGGAAAAAATGACAATTTTGGAAATAATTTATAATAGCTCATTTTTTATGTGTAACTGATATATTATCAATTAAATAGTTACCCAGCGACAAAATCCGACAAAATTTCAGACATCAAAAAAGTGATAAATTCAAAAAAAAGTGAAAAGTCAGAAAAAATATTAATCAATATTTTTGTCTTTATTTTGGTTCATTTATATTTGCTCTATAATATTCAAGATAAATCGTACAAAAAAAGACAATGCAAGCTTCATTTAAATCTACATAATTACTTCCGGGTGGATAGTTTGCCGGATTCTTGAATATATCATCTTAGAAGTGAGATGAAGGATGATAGGCTTTCTAGTGTATGTATTTGATTATTAAGGCCTGCGCAAACCGGTGGAGCGTAGCGCAGATCACTTTAAATTTATCAATGTATATTCTTTTGTATTTTAATTACATTAAGGTATAAATATGAATGCTCTGAGACCGACCTCGGAGCATCACGGGGGATTTCTCAGAGCATTCAAATTTATACCTTAATGTAATTAAAATACAAAAGAATATACATTGATAATTTTAAAGTGATCTGCGCTGCGCTCCGCCGGTTTGCGCAGGCCTTTATTATTATTGCTTTGTTTAAATTGATGTTTCGTTTCACAGTGTATTACACTTAATTAAATCTGTAATGCTGCGTAAATATATTTAAACAAATAAATAAATAAATTATCCTCCTATCATTAATCCCGGTTGTGGCCTTTATCACCCCGGGGTCCGCTTTGACATATAATCCCAAGATTTGGCATGAGCCCTAGTTTTACAAAAGCGACTGCCACCTGACGTTCCAATAAAAGCTTATAAATAAATATGCATAAACTTGTTCGCCAGCAATACCGTATCCATACTAATATTATAAATGCGAAAATGTGTCTGTCTGTCTGTTACCTCTTCAAGCTTAAACCTCTGAACCGATTTAGATGAATTTTGGTATAGAGATAGTTTGAGTCCCGGGGTAGGACATAGGATAGTTTTTAATTTTAAATCATCCCCTAAGGGGGTGAAATGGGGGGTGAAAGTTTGTATGGTGCTGAGATATAAACGAGTTCCACGCGGACGGAAGCTAGTACCTAGATAAATATAACATACCTTCTTATAGATCCATAGAACTAATTTCCGATCAGTGTAAGTGTTACTTATCGCACCAATCGTAATATAATCATTAATCACATACCACACATACAGGGGTCTATTCAACTTGATTTCGAATCACTTTCGTATGTGTGGTGAGCGCTACGCGAGAAAAATACAATATTGATTCAAACTCAGTAGGTTTTTAAGAAACTAAGGTCTGGAAGTCAATTACGTTGCAAAGTCAATATTGACGTTAAATTCAAAACAACGGAAGGTTTTAAAATGTATTAAATTCAGTCGGATTTGGACCAGCGACCTTCTGGCAAAAGCGGTCAGTCGCTTAATACCAATGGGGGTGTAATGTCAAAATTTATTGTTACTTCAAAAGAAGGAAGGTAAAAAAACATGCCTACTGACGAAAATCTTATTCAAATATCTCAAAAAATTACGAAGCTACAACCGTCTTAATGTTGCTTGTTAGACAGAGATAACGCTAGCAGCTCTTGACGTCACGATCCCCGAGCGTCATATAGTAAATGACACTCGTTTCATATAAAGGTGCGTTGTGCGGAAAAGGGACAGAACACCCCCTTAAAACTTTGAACACTTACAACTTTGTGATTATTTTACTTCCAGTGTTGCTTTTTTCTCCATTTGACTACATTTTTATTCCTTTTTCGAGAAAATACAACATTAGGTATTGATCTAGTATGTTATTTGGTGTCTACACACCTATTGAGCGATCGAAACCGTGCTCGGTTATACGACTTTTTATTTTTGATATATTGCGAAAGTAAAGGTGGTTTTCCACCGGCGAGGCGAGGCGGGGAGTGGATGGGCGAGAATTGAAATTAGTATGGGACTTACTACCTATTTCCACCGCGGGCGCGCGCGCCCAGTGCAAATAGGTACACCGCTCAAACACCACCACACCGCTTAACGCTCTGTCCGTTCGACTTTTAGTAGAATTTACCTAATTAATAAAATAGATTGAGCAATGTCTGTATGGAAATGGCACCTATATGTTTCTTTAAGCCGTTCGATCAGCAGTTACGTCTCGAAAATTAACTTTAGTTGTAGGTACTGTAATTTAAATAAATAAACATACCAAAATAAATACTCCACAGAATATTCCCCGTGATTTGTGTTAGTGCTATCGCCGACTAGTGATGTGCCGCTACCGAGAATTACGTGAAAATTATTTTTTTGCCAACGCTCAAATGACTATTTTAATTACTTTATAGCAATTTAATTTATATTAGGGGACAAACTCTCACTAATATATTAGTATATATTATATATAAGTACTAGACGACGATATATTTAATAGATATAAATACTTATATACATGGAAAACATCCAAGACTCAGAAACAAATATTCACGCTCATCACACAAACATTTGTCCTTACCGGGATTCGAACCCGGGACCTTCAGCTTCGTAAACAGCGTCACTACCCACTAGTCTAACCGGTCCCCTTTGAACTGTTTATCACAAAACAAAACAAAAAACAAAGAAACAAAATTTATTTGCAGAAAAAGGGTAAGTTTACATGTCCTAGAGTAAATACATTATTGTTTCACCTTTTCCAGCTGTAACAAACAGCATGCAAATATGTACATTTATACCATAGTGTTTTTGTAATTATGGTGGGCCTTAATTACATTCAATAACATTTGCAACAAATAATTATAATTGAAGTATTTAATACTTTTGTTTAACCATGCCTACATTACAACAGCCTACCTTTACGTTACTGAGGATATTAGATATGAAAATATACACTGTATTATTTCAAATATATATAATATAAGGTAAAAAATTAAAAATATATAACTCCGAGCGGAATTCGAACCTGCGACATTTAGTTATATATATGCGGTCTAGACTACACTGTATTTTTAATATTTTCATTCATCAGCACAATAAAAAGAACGCAGGTAGAGCCACGGAATAAAATATAGCCTATATTCAATGGTCCATTTTAAAATTTCTAATCCTCTACATATTGTGCGAACTTACAAAACTTTTATATTACTTTGCAGCTTGAAGAGTGACGTTACAACGAAGAAGAAGAAGGAAACCTTTCATAAAATCAGACTTTTTTGCTCTATCTACTTCATGTACATAACTTTTAAAATTAATGCATATTCAAAAATTCGCTAAATTTTAAAATACACTCATTTAGTACCTATTACATAAATATAATTAGTTAGTAAGAATAAAGTTTAGTACTTAAATAATCTTAAATAGTAAAGATTGAACTTTAAACGTAACCCACCGTGTCACCGAAATTCTACCTAAAAATAAACAGTTCAACTTTTTTTTTATATAACGCCTCGCCTCGTGAGGTAGATCTAAATGTATTTTTTTTGTATAATAAATGACGGTTGATTTGTTCTAACACCCCTCAGTTCTACAGAAGATTATTTTGTAACTATGCTTTCCGAGAATTCTCGGTAATTGTCAACGCCGAGAATTACCGCAAGCTTAAATCGGCGCGACGGGACATCACTAGACGGTGCCGCGTGTTTATCTAAGCTGTAGGGCAATGCCAAGGTCCGGTATAAAAGCCCCAGCGAGCTTTCATGGAAAGCTTTCCGCCGATCGACACCGACTCTCACGTACGTATTACGTTTATGTTTATTATATTCCGCGATTTTCTGGGGAAATTTTCGGGGCACTTGAAAGGGGTTTCACCTAATTACCCCAAATTTGAGAAAAAGTGTAAAAACCTGAATTTAATAAGTAGGTATTACAAGTTTAAATGAAAAGAAAACAGTGATTTAACTGACATAATTAAATAATAGCGATGTGTATATTTTGTGATTATAGGATCCTAAGTATCCTAACCACTATATAATATGAACTAAAATGTGTCTTTTCAAGTAAGTTCCCTATTCTTAGAAAAATGTACTTTACATTATTATTACTATCAAACCTTACTCAAAAATAAATGCGCTATAGGGTTTGATGATTTCTGAAAACAAAACGATTATTGGACAAAAATAACAAGATTTATTTTAAAACCCGGCCGTCATTTTGCAAATACTATTGCCTATGTCATTCCAATGTCTATTAGGAATCTTAGGAGACCAAACTATAGCCCGTGATATATAATTATTATTGTCCACATACATAACCTCGAAAATCGTAACCCTCCTTCTGATGCAGTCGGGTAATATTTACGTGTTTTTAATACGTATTAACGTTATCTTCCGTATACAATTCCACCTAAAATTTCATCCCATAGGTGATGATTTTTAAACTTAATCTAAAGTCCAATAGTTTTTTGCGTGATTGAGTCAAAAACATCCAAACATTTATAGGTATCTAGCCCGTGACTTCGCTTGCGTCGAACCGGGATAGAAATAAAAACTGTCCTATATTTTAATCCAGGCTATAAACTGTCTTCGTGCAAAATTTCACCCAAATCAGTTGAGCCGTTTAAGCGTAGGTACAAAATTTCGCATTAATAATATTCGTAGGATATTCTTCTTCCCCTTCTGCTTATTTAAGAGCTAATCTCTTGTCGGTGTAGCTCAAAGTAGGCCCTCCATCTACTCCGATCCCAGGCCACCTCTTTGACGTCTCGATACACATGTCGGCATGTAACATACAATGTTTTATCAAGGATTAATGAAATGAAATGAAATAAAATGATTTATTTGCGTAAACATGGTTGTTACAGTTGGTGTAGGACTGTAGGTATATAATTAATATAATAAAGTATCACATGTTTAGCCAATATGGCATGCAAACGTTATTACATGTAGTTGATGTCAATAAATAATGTCTAGTAAAAAAGTGTCATTATTAAATTTATCTAATAAAATGTCAATGTTTAACGTAATATCTAATGAAACTAACGTCTAAAATATATATGTATGTCTATTCCTTATTGTTTACAAATTTACACAGAGGATAAAAACATTTGTCTCTTAACGATTTCTTTAATTTTGTTTCAAACATTTTGTTAGGTAATAATCTTATTTCATATGGTATCTTATTGTAAACTTGAATACTCATAACGTAACAATTTTTCCTGAATAATGATGACCTGCATGGTGGCATCAGCAGCTTGGGCTTGGACATATCTCTTGCTCGTAATTTAGTGTTATTTTGGGGTCTTTTAAAGTAACAAGGCGCGATTAAGTAATAATTATTTACAATTCACGTTAAATAATGTTAATTTCAATAAATTATAAGGTTTCGCCTTACTTTGTCGACAAACGTGACATCGAATGAATTGTTTCCCAGAATCTTGATTTTATAGTTTGTTTCAGATTTTATAGGGCTACTTATATATATTCTCATTCGGTTTAGTTTGGTTTTATAACAATTTTCAAAATAATTACTGTTTCTGAATAAGTTTTTGCTATGAAATGAAAAATCTGCGAAATATTTTTCGGTACCTAGCTAAAACAAGGTACATAATCAAATTTACTACGACAAGAGAAACAATACCTATTCCTCAACTTTACGATCTTTTGTATGAAATCCTTCAAATACCTTAACCGTTATGTTTGAGTATTTTAGAGACCATAACAGAGAGTCTATTTACCTAAACGTAATGTGTTGGAATCGGTCTTGTATTTGTTACTAAGCGGAACACACTGACCTGCTACTTTGAAAATACAAATGTTGTTGTTTAATAATAGGAAATTCTTTAATTGTCCTACGAGTTATAGGTGTGCAGTGTCCCTACTATTCTTGCAGGTCGATCACGTAACGCATTGTACGCGCCTCAGTTACGTCTAAATATCGAATTTTATATGGAAAAACGACAGTTGAACTGTCCTACGTGATTACCCCTCGTTGAACGCGCGTTATGACCGTCCAACTGTCATTTTTCCATATAAAAATTGACATTTAGATCTACCTTACGTACGTACAAAGCGTTACGTGATCGACCTGCTGATCTATGATTGTTCGAATATTTCATTAAAATCTATTCATAGATACATACATTCACGCCTTTATCCCTTAAAGGGGTAGGCAGAGCACATGAAACTTGTGTTCCAGTGCCACTTTTAGCATCAATGTGGGTACCTATAAAAGATCGACAAAATGTGATATCGTAGTGACAGGTTGCTAGCCCATCGCCCACAACACACTTTCAAGGGGGTGCCTTACCCGACACCAATATTGAATGTTTTTTGGAAATGTGTGCTACGCTGCCTAAACCATCTAGCAGCGCGCGCGGCTTCGCACGGGTACATACCTATATTGCAAAAATCTCATCAAACCAGCAATATAGCCTATGTCGTTTCTTTTTTTCGGAATCGGTGCTTTGGTTTCGGAGCTTACCCTCTACATACAAACTTACAAAGATGCAATCTTACGGACTTTTCCTCATTGTAATATTAGTGTAGAAGTAGAAAGTAGGATTAATAGGAAGCATGGTTTTTACTACCGGACCCTTTAACCCCAAACTTTAACTGTAGTCCAAGCTTAACCGTGCAAACTGCATCTTAAGTTCATTGACCCCAACCGGTTGTACTATTGATGTACCAATCATTGCTTTTACCTAATAACTAGTAGTCCAGAACAATCTAAACTCTACCTTAAAACGAACGTAGCGAAGTTTAAATTCGTTTGAACTCTCGATACTATCTCCAATTGTTTTGGTTTGAGCTGCGTTTCATTTTCAATGTTAATACAAAGAGATAAAGTTGAAAATCGTTTGTTTATCTATTTGATGGTCAATTGACCGGTTTGGTATGTTCATACAAAATATAAAGTTGTTCGACATATTAATGGAAACGGTTGATGTGTTTTTTTGAAACTATGAGCGTATATAACTGTTAAGCTATTTTAAGATTCGTTGATAGGTGTTATTTGAGCGTAAATCTATAAAACTACGTTGTAGATTAATGTTCTAGATACGATTGCGGCGTGGCCATTAAGATTACCAATTAATAACGGTAAAATCCGTTAAGGCTGTGCATTGGAAATTATCGCGTGCTTTGAAACGCCGTTCTGACTAGATTAAGAAACAATAAGGTCTGATTTTCAGGTATATGATTCTTGACTATATGATTGTTTATCTGATTTTATCGATACACGATTGCTTAAAATTTCCTCGATAGAAAAAAAATCCAAAGTTGGGTCTGTATTTTCCTTGTTTTACTCAGCCTACTCAAACGATCCATTATTTTACGACACAATCAAGTTAATACTAAAGTATTTTATCTCATCTAAAATCTCACTTTATGAAATTTAAATAATACTTCTCTAAGTTAGGTATTTATCGAAATTTGTCCAAAAAAGCCATTCCCGAAGAGTGTTACAACTCTTTTCCTCGTGCGCGGAAGGCAACAGCGAGTCTGTCTGGGTGCGTGTTCGACTCAAATCAAGGCATCGTATATCGTAAAATATATTGACGACCGGTTAGCCTAGTGGGTAGTGACGATTAAATTTTATCGAAATGATCATTACATTTTAGAAATAATAATATTATATGATTATAAAATAGCCTGGAAGTCAGGATAAGGTAGAAAAATACTTGAATAGAGTAAGTTTTTACAAAACAGTTCATATTTTGCAATGGAATTACTTATTTCGTCATGTTAGTAAGATGTTGACATGTTTGACATGTTTTAGTTTTAAAATGATATTATTATTTTATTATGAATATTGTTTAAATCTTCTTATTATTATTTTATCTCATTTTTTGACCATTAACTATTTATATGTAGGTTACCCTAGCTTTTATTAATAATTTGACATTTAAACACATTTTACTCGTTTGACATTTGTACCATTTTAATATTATTTCAATTGTTCCTTATTATTGTGGTTTTTTTTTCATTTTTGCAATGTACTTACATATTTAGAATTTTTACTTTCATTTATATTATTGTTATTCTTATACACTGACGATCTTTTTGTGAATTCATGCTATTTAATTTCAAATTCAATCAATGTTAGTTCAAAATGAAATAAATGAATCTAATCTAATCTGTTGTAAAATTGAAATTCGTATAACGGTGTGCGATCAATGAAATAATGTTGTTACTACGTAAACCGGAACGTATATAAATATGAAACATCATTGTGTGCGATGCGCTGGCCAGCCCAGCTAGACCTCCACAGGAGGTTATCAGAAATCAAAAATATTTGCTTCAGATGCAGTCAAGGGTTCTTACAAAAATGGTGAGCACAGTGTATCTAGCCTGCGAGTAGGCGTACGAGTACAAATCATTAAAATAATATTTAATGTCACAACTACACACATTATAAAAAATCAAACGTCATATTTTATGACCAATTTGGAATAATACAATAATAATCAAAATAAACGGGGGTGTAGACAATTAATAAAATAATCAATAATGTCATATTTTCTCGAAAAAGGATTAAAAATGTAGTCATATGCAGAAACAGTCAATGCAAACGGTTAAATAATCACGAAGTTATAAGTGTCCAAAGTTTTAAGAAGGGGTATGTTCTGTCCCTTTTTCACAAAACGCAACTTCATAATGAAACGATGACGCTGGATGATTGTGACGTCACTTATAGACGGCATCGTGCCGCGCCCCGTCGTGTTCGACGCGGCCCCCCGGCAGCATCCCCAAATGTGACGCACACATTGTTTGGGTTTTTTCTCTCTAACAAGCAATATTAAAACGGTTGTAGCTTCGTTATTCTTTGAGATATCTGAATAGGATTTTCGTCACTAGGCATATTTTTTTGCCTTCTTTCATTTCAAGTAATAATAATATTCGAGTCTACACCCGTTTTGAAATACAGACACAATAATTATAATAAAAATTAGGAGGCTCATACAATTAACATATATTTATTTAATTATGTTACTACTTAATAATGCTCGAGGTAGGTAAGCTTTGACACTATAAAAACACCGGTCTAAGAGCAAGCTACGTTTAAAAAAACGATCGCCTCGAGGATTTTCATGTTAACAGGGAGTTTTGTATAAACCACAATGCACATTTAATAACGGACCCAATAACCTTCCTTGAGGGATTTCATTCTTTACTTGCTTTGAATTGGGACCTATATTTTTTTCATAATCCCTTTTTCCGTATATATTTCAAGACATTGCGTTCTATATTTTAAAAGCTTTCCCTCTCACTTCTTAGACTTAAAGCTCACGAAAAAGTGTTGCATGATTAACGAAATCAAATCTAAAACTATCCTTTTAACTATCTATAAACTATCTTTGTGCAAAAATTTCATCCAAATCGGTTAAGCCGTTTAAGCGTGACTGAGTAACAAACATCCGCATTCGCATTTATAATTAACCTTGTCAGGAAGTATTTTATGGCTATGAAAAAAGTACAGTCGATGAAATAAGCTTAAGTACCTATCCCAATTCCAACTATTCTTTAGGACCCTGAATCATACTAGCGGGGCCTGCGGTGGCGGTCGATATTAAATATGACAGAACCGTCGCGGCCAGGCCGCGTCAGTCTGTGAGAGGCTTTAAGAATAAACACGAGCATTTTTGAAACTAATTGGTCTTCTGTTCCAGCTACACAACACAAGATGGCGCTGTCTTCAATAAGCAGGCTAGTTCTGGTAATCGCAGTAGCATGCAGTAGCGCGGCGTCCGAGCTATCAAGAAGTTAGTATGACTACTTGGCGCCAGATGGCAGTTCAATCAGTACACATTTCAGTCTTGCTTCTGTAGTCACCAATTATTGCTCGTCCCTTTCTTTAAATTACTAGTGATAAGAAAGAGAGAGAGAGAGAGTGCGTAAGAAAGAGAAGGGTTGAATTTCGCAGCAACTTATTTAGTAATCAAATGTCGACCATGACGTGTATTTTTTTTTCTATCTAAAAAATTAACGTATTTTTTTTTGTCCTAAATTCCGCTCAGCTTGCTTTTGAGGCACTGTGAGGTAGGACCACTCAAAGTACTTTGAGTGATCTTACTACTATATTTTTTTAAGTACATAGTTGTAATGGTTTTTTTTCTTATTTCAGCAATCCGACAAGCACCTGGCAGCATTTTCACCGTTGGCAACGGCGAGCAGTGCCTCGGCTCCGACAGGTCCACGGGCGGCGTTTGTCTGTCGAGAAACCAATGCAACACTCAAGGGGGAAAAGCAATTGGTTTCTGTGGAGTTTTCGCTACGTGTTGTTCGTGTGAGTAGAACTACAGGTGCAACCATTTTACCCTTTCGCAATGTAAAATGTGAGAAACACCATTTTGAACGCTCTTATTTCCATTTTTCAGTATTTTTTTTATCCACTACTACTCGTTAAAAACGTTTGCATTGTTTTTAGCTGGACTTTTATCATCATTATCGTCATCATTATATCAGCCGAAAAACGTCCACTGCTGGACATAGGCATTGGACTTGTATCAGTATATACAATATGTATTTACTCAGCTTTTCCGTACTCGACTGAACACACAGAAATGTATATAAGCGTATTCTAGTGTGGAATAGCCAAATTAATTAACTTTAAGCCAAGCAATCAATTTTTTAACTAAAATATAGATGGCGCTATTTTTAATTTCCAGTGAACGCGTGCGACGTTCGAACAAACACAAAGGTGGCGGTCTTCATAAATCCCCCACTGAACAGGGAGTCTTCTGGCCTTGAGTGCTCCTACAATGTCGAGATCAACAATAACAACGTCTGTCAGATGAGGATCGACTTCGAAACGTTCAACCTGGCGCCACCAACTACAGTAAGTTTCGCTACTCGATAAGAGGTAGCGCTGTAAGCAAATTGATCTTTTTTAGTAAAATTCTGTTGTAAGTTGTAAAGGAAGACTGACGGTATATATTATTTTACCAGGTCGATACCGTGGAGAACGTAACGCAAAGGCCGGGCTATTCGTGCAGAAACGATATCTTCCAAGTAACCAACCTTCAAGCCAACTCGGACTTTTTGCCGCCTCTCTGTGGAGATAATAATGGACAACATTGTAAGTCACTGAGAGAAATTACCTTTTTGTTTCCGATAATAATCCAATAATTGTTAAGTATAATTTTTATTACTTTAAGCAATGTGTAAACTTTATTAATTTTGCCCCACTCCATTACTTAATAAATACGGTAAAATAAAAATACCGATACAATACGTCTACCGACCTTAATGAAGATGCCAGGGGGCCGATTTTTGACTTTCGAGCGCTCGAAAATTAAATAAAAGTAAATGCTATTTTAGTGCCATAATCACAGGCACTTACTTTCTACCGATAGAATTGAATACAAGTGGTCAATACCGCACGTTTTTTAAATTTTCTACCGTCATTTCAAAATAGCATTTCATAATATTTGTCAGTTTTCGAGTCAAAGAGTCGATCGCTCGAAAGTCAAAAATCGGTCCCCAGGGACGAAAAAAAATTGTTCGGTTTCTAGACCTTTTTGCCAAGCTGTACATATTATATTAAATTTTAATATTTTAAAAGACTTTCGCATGACTTTTCGCAATATAAAGGATGTTTTATTTTGCCCCACAGTGTACGTTAGGGTAAACGCATCAACCAACAGCCGCTCCATCCGCATCAACTTCAAGATCGCCGACCGCAGCACGCAGCCCAACTTGCCCCAGGCCACTTGGAAGATCAAGGTCACGCAGCTAGAGTGCTTCAACACTTTGGGGTAAATTAAACATTTGTATTGTTAATCCTATAGAAAACTTACGTTTAGTTCGTATTAGTGCTGTACAACACTCTAAACAATCGGGCTTTGTACGCATATTTAAATGACTACTAGAGTTTATATATCCTAATTTATTAATTACCTTGTTCTTCGTTATGAGAAACACATTGCCAATACAGTCAGAAGCTGTTTTTATAAACTCAAGGTACTGTACAAAATAAGACCATTTTTAAAAGAGAGCCTACGAATACAGTTAGTGGAATCACTAGTTTTATCTAGACTTAATTATGTGGACACTGTGGTTGGTCCACGACTTCTTTCTAAAACAAAGAAACTCATCCAGCGTGTTCAGAATGCCTGTGCTCGCTTTTGTTTCAACATTCCGTTGAGGGCCCATGTCACCCCATTTCTAAACAAGAATAATATCTTGAAAATGCAACACCGCCGTAAGCTCCATCTGGCTTGTTTGCTTTTTGGGGTATTGAAGCACGAGGCACCGGCGTATCTCTTCGAGAAACTCTCCTTTAATAACTCGTCTCGGTGTAGAAGCCGTCAGCGCGTAATATGTTTGGTGACTCCCCGACATGCTACTGCTGCTTTCCGAGGAAGTTTCCGCTATGCAGCCACGAAGTGCTGGAACAATGTCCCGCCGCCGCTCAGAAGGCTGTCGGACGTTAATAGATTTAGAATTAATCTCAAAAAATTCATGCAAGAACATCAGCATAAACAGGAGAATCTCTGTCTTGAAACTAGCTGCATTTAACACTCCCTCACCTGTTGGTTATGCCCCTTCTGCAATTCATTCATTTCATTGCCATACGGTTGCTGGACAACGTAATTTAATATGTAATTTGTCAACGTAGTTTAATTTATAATTAAGTATTGTTTTTGTAAGCCCAATTTCATGTCCATGCTGTTTTGTTTGACGTTTAGAGTTTAGTTTGTCTTGTCTTCTCTTCACTGGCGCTAGTGGTACTGTTCATGTATGGGCTGCGTTCATTTTTACCATTAAGGCCCATACGCACGTAGTGGTTTGTTGGGATGAAACTACTGACAGGCCAACAAACATTTATTATTTAATATTATTAAAAAAAACCGTTCATTGCTTTTTTGTGTATTTTTTATTTTTATTTTTTATTTTTTATGTTTGTATTTTAGTTAAGTATATAGGTATTTCCTTTTAATTGTTTTGTTTGTTACTCTCCGTGCTCTCACCGAATGGACCCTGCGGAAGACCAGCGCTGGCTGCAAAGCTAGCAACATGCTGAGCTGGGTCCATTTCGTGACAAAAAGGAAATGTGCTTTTTTTATTATTATCTGTGTTGTGTTTGTCACGAATAAATGTTTTGATTGATTGATTGATTGATTGTTCTTGTATATTCTATATTATTTCTTGGTGTTAGTTTATTTCTATAAGTGAGAACCTGTAATTGGCTATATGGTTTTATGTAAATAAAACCATATACATATATATATTTACATATCTGTAAAGATATGTTGCGTTGTTGGTTTTCCATGTATGTATCATTAAATAAATAAATTACTTTTCACGGGTCTAATCTAATGCACAACATGCTGAGACGTCATCGTCAGCCTAACTGGCGAATCCTGTCTTTAAACGTCAAAAATAAAGGTTACGGGCTTTTACCCCTCATGTAGTCATATGTATGTTGAGATTATTATTTGGCAACTCAAATAATCTCAAGTATGCCCCTAATTTGCTGCACCTACATTCCATCTTTCGAGTGATTTTAATCGATATTTTATTAAATTCCGCTTTTTTATAACTAACTAGATGATGCCCGCGGCTTCGCCCGCGTGGTTATAGGAAAATGTGACATATTGAATTTTCCCGCTGGAAAAAGTAGCCTATGTCACTCTCCAGCTTCTAAACTATCTCCATACAAAAAATCACATCAATACGACGCTCCGTTGCGACGTGAAAGAAGGACAAATATACACACTTTCGCATTTATAATATTAGTAAGGATTATGTCAATGTTGGTAATTGTCATTGGAACATTAAAACCACTTTATAATATAATTTTCTTCTAGTAAATACCGCGATGGCCTCCTAAACGCGATCACATCGTCTCTCCCGTCTTCGCCGCTGGTGAGCTCCGCTGACAGAGACGAGTATCTTATTGGTAAGATATATTTGAACTTCCCTTCATAAATACATACATACAGTCAAAGTAGCAAAGGTAGCTATGCAGGTCAAGGGCTGATAATTACCTACACACAACTCTAATGTCAAGAGGATAAGGACGGTCTAGATCAGTGTTTTTCAAACTGTGGGTCGCGACCCCCAGTGGGGCCGGGAAGCCTTCTAAATCGACCCCCTTTAGAAGGCTACTCATATTTTTAAGGTTAAAGTGCTGTAAGTATTTTGAATAGCGTAGGGTGGGGGTCGCGAAATATTTTTTTCTGTACAAATGGGGCCGCGGCATGAAAAAGATTGAAAAACACTGGTCGGAGTCATTTTGAGCGTGTTATTTTGCGTAGCTATTTCTGCTGCTGACTTTACAACAAATATACAGACATAGTCATTTGTTTTTGACAGTATTGTACAGTCGACGTCAAACATATGTATACTTTGACTACCGCTTTAGTTCAGTTGGTAGTAGTAACCCTGCCTACGAAGCAAGAGGGCCTGGGTTCAAATCCCCGTAAGGGCATTTATTTGTGTGATGACCACGAATATTTGTTCCTGAGTCATGGATGTTTTCTATGTATTTATTTATATAAGTATGTTTATCATCGTCTAGTACCCATAGTACAAGCTTTGCTTAGTTTGGGCCTAGGTCGATCTTTGTAAGATTGTCCACAAATATTTATATTATGTTTTATTTATATTTTGTGCGCAAATATTTACTTTCTTCGCCGTACCACAATGGTGCAAAAGTGCAAACAAAACTGAGACACACACATTCTTTTGTTTTACCGCCCAGGTGAATAATGTAGTAATTATTGACCTCCTCAGCACCGCCCGGCTGCCTGCAATACTACCCGGATCGCTCGGGGTCCTTCGAGTCCTTAAACTATAACCGCGGTTCAGGCCCGTACATAGCCAACCTTGCTTACGCCACGTGCTTCAAACGAACGTCTGACGTCTGTGGTATCAAGTGAGTACTTTCTTTTTC